>JAQPPZ010001063.1:10000000-11351988 GCA_028583015.1 Wollemia nobilis
TTGTGCTTCAAATCGCTGATAGATCTACTATTAAGCCTAAAGGAAAATTATAAGACATTTTGGTCTCAGTAAATTCATGGAAATACCCTATAGACTTTATAGTCGTACAACCCAAAAATAAATTAGGGGGACATCCCTTAATTTTAGGACTACCATGGCTTGCAACAGCTGATGCTTACATTAGCTGTATATCAGGAAACATGACTATTTCTAATGACAAGGATACAAAAGATCTTAGTTTATTCTCTAAATCACCAATAGAAGAAGAATTTCCAAATTAGTTGTGGTATGATTTTCCTCATGAATATGCTGATATTCAAAATTTATCAGTTAATGTTCTAATCAAATAACTTGAACAAGAAGTTGAGGGACCCTTACCATTATAGTTAGAAAATCAACAAGAAGAACAAGGTCAAAACACTAGTTATTTATTTGAATCTTCTATTTATGAAGCAAGCACAAGTCAATCTCAAATGGAATCATATGGCTATGATTTGAATATTTTTGAACATGAAGTAAATGGGATAGATGTAAATACAGAAAAATGTAAACAAATAAATATTATACCTGGAAGAACTCTTAACATCAATAATGAACTCCTGAGCATAGAAGAGTCAAAATTGGTAGATATGCTTAAAAATCATCAATCGGCATTTGCCTAGAACTATGAAGACATGAAGGGTATCCATCCGAATGTATGTACTCATCGAATATTTATTCAGGAAGGTTGTAATCCTGTAAGACAACCCCAAAGACGATTAAATACAACTATGAAAGAAATAGTTAAATAAGAAATCAATAAACTCTTAAATGCAGGATTTATATACCCAATTTCAGACAACCAATGGGTATCACCTTTGGTGATAGTCCCTAAAAAAAATGGTACATGGAGAATTTGTGTTGATTAGAGAGAATTGAACAAAGTAACCAAGAAATATTATTTTCCCTTACCATTTATTGATCAAGTGCTAGATACCTTGGCTGGAAAGAAATATTTTTGTTTTCTAGATGGTTTTAGTGTGTATAATCAAATCTCCATGGCTGAGGAAGATCAAGAAAAAACAACTTTCACATGTCCTGTAGGAACTTATGCTTATAATGTTCTACCTTTTGGATTATGTAATGCACCTGCAACTTTTCAAAGAGTTGTGTTAGCTATATTTGCTGATTTAACAAATGAATGCGTGGAAATTTATATGGATGACTTTACAATATATGGTACTACTTTTGAAGAAACTTTATTAGGATTGCAAAAAGTTTTAATAAGATGTCAAGAGAAAAATCTCTCTCTAAGTCATGAAAAGTGTTTTATGATGATGAGAGGTGGCATTGTTCTAGGGCATTATATATCACAATATGGTGTTAAAGTAGACCCTGTGAAAATACAAGTTATTCAAACTCTTCAACCTCCAAAGACACAAATCAAGGTGAGAAGTTTCTTAGGACACACAAGATATTATCGTAGATTTATTAAAGATTTTAGTAAATTTGCTACTCCTATGCTTAAGATCTTAACTAAAGACAGTAAATTTAATTGGACAAATGCATGTCAAAAAGCCTTTGGCAAAATAAAAGAAATATTGACTACTGCTCCAAATTTAAGAGGACCAAATTGGGAATTACCATTCCACATACATTGTGATGCTTCAGGATATGCAATAGAAGCAGTATTACAACAAATAGAAAATAAAATACCTTATGATATCTATTATGTAATAAAAAATTTACATGGAGCTGAACTCAATTAAACTGTTACAAAAAAATAATTTTTAGCCATAGTTCATGCTCTCAATAAATTTAAACATTACATAACAAGGTATGAAGTATTTGTTCACACTGATCATTCTACTATTAGATACTTAATGAACAAAGCAACAGTAGGTAGTAGAGTGATTAGATGGCTTCTTTTACTACAAGAATTCAATGTCACAATTATATATAAGGCAGGAAAATATAATTTTATTGCCGATCATTTATCTCGCATGCAAATCCTTGATGACAATGAGTTAATATCTGTTAATTTTCCAGATGAACATTTATTTGCTCTTTCTATTTTTACCCCTTGGTATGTTGATATTGTAAATTATTTAGTAACAGGAATAACACCTCAACATTTTACACCTCATGAGCATAGGAAATTAATACATCAAAGTATTTATTTTACGTAGATTCATGGGAATTTATTTAAAAGATGTCCAAATCAAATAATTAGATGTGTACAGGAAAATGATGTATATGATATTATTAGGGCAACACATGAAGAACCTTGTGGAGGTCATTATGCCACCCACAAAATAGTTAACAAAATACTTAGAATTGGGTACTTCTGGCCTACTATGGATAAGGATGTTCATCGATTTATTGATAGATGTGATGCTTGTCAAAGAGCTAGCAAGCCTACACCCTCTATGGAAATGTCTTTGGTTCCACAAATAGCTCTTGAACCATTTGAAAATTGGAGAATTGATTTTTTTGGACCTATAGACCCTCCAAGTGATGGTAATAAACACATACTTGTATGTACAGATTATGTTACCAAGTGGACTGAAGTTAAAGCTCTTCCATGAGCTCAAGCTGGACCAGTAGCTGATTTTCTTTATGAAAACATAATGCAACGCTTTGGAGCACCAAGAGAATTAGTTTCAGTTCATGGACCTCAATTTACCTCCAATGTGATTTATTATTTTGTTAACATTTATCAAATAAAACACATGAAAACTTCACCATATCACCCTCAAGATAATGGAAAAGTAGAAGTTACAAATAGAGAGCTTGAAAATATTATCACAAAAACTGTAACTGTTAATAGGGGTGATTGGAATGAGAGATTAAAAGAAGTTGTATGGGCATATAATACAACTTGGAAAACTACCACAGGTTTATCACCATATAAAATGGTTTATGGAAAACAAGCCATCATGCTCATTGAATTTGAAATAGAAACATTATGCACATCAGTACAACTTGACATGAATTTGGATAATGCACAAAAATAAAGGTTGGAAAAGTTAAATATTTTGGATGAAAGAAGATTAGAAGCCTTGCATAGAATATAAATAACTCAACAACAACATAATAAATGGCATGATAAACACATTGTACCACGTACATTTCAATTAGGAGATTGGGCCTTGTTATTTGATTCTCGTTACCAAGATTTTCAAGGTAAATTGAGAACAAGATGGCTAGGACCCTATGAAATTGAGGAAATATTTGGAAACGGTACATTTAAGCTTAAACCTATAGATGATTCAATAAGAAAATTATTAGTAAATGACCATAGGCTTAAACTTTATAAGAAACCATTATCTAAGGAAGATTTCATACATCAGTTTAGACAACATACTAATTTGCAATGTATTTCTGAACTACAATCAACTACTATTCAATAAATTTTTTCTTTGAAAAAATATACATATATATATACATATATGTACATATACATATCTATACATAATAATGTAATTATTATATCAAAATAAAAATTATTATGCTTCATTTATTTCATCATGAAGTATCTACATTTCTTTTTATTTTTCAGTCTTCAAAGTTTTTCAAGAAAATTCTTTATTTCAAACTTTATAGAGAAATGAGGACCACGTGATGTATAGTACTTTGTTGCTAGATGAAATATAGGTATTTTTTTCAAATACTCAAATTATATCTGGTATATTGAACAAAATTTTCATTAAAAATAGAACAAATCTTTTGAAAGGTTATGAGTAACTTCTAGATGATTAAGTTTTCTCTTTTAACCACACACACATACACATTTAAAAGACATTATAACATTTTGGAAAATTAACTCATGTATTATATTTTCCATAAGTAAAATTTTTCCCTTTCTTATCTATTTATACACATGGTCTGGATTACTAATGAATTGGCAAAAGGACAAGCTTGCCCTCTTCCATAAAAAAAAAAAAAAAATTCCCTTGCTCCTCATCTAATCGAGCAAATATCTCCATAAATTCTTGTTTCTCCTCAAAATAAACAATAATCCTACAAAGAAAAACATATATTCTTATTTCTCTTCAAAATAAGCAAGAACCTCAAAAAGCACTACAAAATCCCTTGCTAAGCAAGTATCCCAAATAAAGCATAATAAAAAGGGGCAAAAAGAGCTTGAATCCTTGGAATTCTTAGTATTTCAAAAACCATGGGATATTCTTTATTAAGGTATCCTTACATATTAGCAATAAGTATGGACAAGACATCTAGATGCTTACAAGATTAGCTAGCTTTTGGCATGTATAATCCTTGTTGTTTTTAATCTTTACTCATAATGGGAAATGAATCTTCACTGCACACACAGTTGGTTTTGAAAGAAAACTCGAACATACTAGGATAACTTTAACACTAAATTGATTTGTGATAGAAGTAAATGGAGTTTATTTTAATATGCCTAGAATATTGTTTGATGACCTTGAAGAATCAACCTGGAAACATCCTATGCAAAGCCCAATAGTAAAACATTATGACAGTACTATGATTTCAAAATTTTCTACAAAAACATGGCTTATATCCATTATATTTTTCTAGATGACTGACAATAGAAACTTCTTAATGACATACAGGAAGCATAATCTCAAAAACTTATACATACACCCCGTATATAAAATATTATTATTATCCATAAATACTCTTTCTTTTTTTTGGCTATATAGCCAAAATTAACGTTTGGGGGGAAATAAATAAAGATGTATATAGCTTATAATATAGTTTGGGGGAAAAAAAAAATTAGATGCCTTTCGTAAATATCTTTCATAAGTACCTTCCGTAAGTGCCTTTCGTAAGTATATTCTGTAAGTGCCTTTCGTGTCTTCCATAAGAATCTTCTATAAGTATTTTTTGTAAACATCTTATGTAAGTAGTTTTTGTAAGTATCCTCCGTAGACTACGATATAGATGCGTCTGCATTCTTCACTTTGGTGATGATATGAGATGTTGTTTGGGGTGTAAAACATCACATAGCTTAGAAAATTCTACGATTATGATCAAAATGTAATTCCAAGGATATGCTTTAGTTTTTTGCTTCTCTTCACGATCTCAAACTAATATCAGTAATAATAGTTTTTTTCTTTAGTTTTTTTGTATATATTAGGATATGCTTTAGTTTTTTGATTTCATATAGGTTTCTGTAAAACACCATTATCAGTAATATTATTCCGTAATATTTGTAATTATCATTTGTAAAAATCTAATATATAAAAAAAATATAATAATTAAAATATAGTAAATAATCATGTACGAATTAATACATATTATATACAGCTTAATATATAACTTAATTAATATACATTATAATAAATTTTATATATAACTATATTAATTCGCATAGTAAATATATATTAATATTATATTATAAAAATATATATTATAATAAAATTGCAAACCTTACTTTGTAATAAATATACATTATACATTATATGGTATATATATTATAATATATGTATATAATATAAAAATTATATATATATATATATATATATATATATATATATATATATATATATATATATATATATATATATATATATATATATATATATATATATATATTAAACAATATATGATTTACGACAATTGTCGCAAACTTTATCACATGCGGAGAAAGGTGGCAGAATTCCTTTGCGCCATGTATAAATATTGCAACGTGTGGGCAAAGGCTCCAATCGTGTGTATGTGTGCGGAGTACAACATGCATCGTCGAACCTGTAACCTAATCAATGGACCATGTTGACAATTTTGTTTTTCTCCAACCAATAGAATGCGAGGACACAGATAAGATCTCTCCACCGTTGATTGCATAGAAATCGACGGTCATAATCTAATTCAAACAAACACAAGGTACATTTATTAAAACTTGCATCACTGTTGATTTTAGGTTTATGCGAGTTGACGAACATCCTACTCCATTAATCAAACCTTACTTAAACCACTTTCGTTGTCAATTCATATTAGGGTAAATTCTCCATCGACGATTAAAATTGAGAATAACCTCCACCATCGATCAAAACCTAGGGTAAACGTCGATGAAACTTTAGGGTAAAAGGTGGCCAAAATTCTCATCACCGAACACTTGTTTTTTATCTTCGATGCTGCATGCGGCCATGCAGAAGGAAACCACTAAAATTTTCACCTAATTTTGGCCAGAATTCTTAGGGTTTCTTGCAATTAGATTATGCAATTGCTGTGTTTAGCTCCATATTCTTCAATTCTCCTTGTATCCGAACAAACTGTGGAAGTCAGAAACAAAATGTGGCTAACAGGTTAATTACGTAAAGGTGGTCAAACCCTTTCCTCTACGATTGCGACAGGCGACAGGTAAAAATACTTTTCTTTTTCTTATTACTTTTATGTTCTTTATTATTAAAAAGGATTTCCCTGTTTTCTTTATTTTTCCCTGTTCATTTTTAAGTGAGGATTAGGCAAAACCTGATATAAACAAGGTTTTCTGAGCAAAATTGGAATCTGCCATTAGGGTTTTTTGTCCTTTCTACGAAAGCCATAATTAATTTTTTTTTTTAGGGCAGAATCTCTGTTTTAGGACTGAAATTATTTGAAAGCCCTGAAATTATTTGAAAACCCTGAAATTATTTAAAAGCCCTAAAATTATTTGAAAATCCTAAAATTTCTTGAAAACCCTGAAATTATTTGGGGGAAAATGAATTTTCTTTATTCTGGGTAAAATTCGATTATAATTCATCTGCTTGTTGTGGTGCAGTGGTAAATGCCCTGGGTGCTGGTAAAGGTCGCCTAGGTTCCATTCCCCTTGTCTCCATCCTGTAGATATATGGTATAGTTAAGAATTTCCTATGTACTAGTAGAGGCCAACAACGCTCCATTCCTCCTATGCCCAACCTATTGAAAGTGGCACCTCGAAAGGGGTGTTTTCCACTATAAATTAGTAAAAACCTAGGTGTTGTAGGTGATTTGGAGAGGAGAGGGCAATCCTCCAAGGGAGGTCCCAGGTTCAAATCTCCACCCTACCAAAAAGCTAAATTGGGTATCCAAAATCCAATTAATAATGTTGGTGCAGGCAGGGTCGGGTGCGATTCCCGAGTGACTTTGACGGTGTAAAATCCCCTGTCCATGGTCTCTCAGACCAAGGCGGCTCCGCAAGGGGTTTTTCACTTAAAAAAAAAATCGATTATAATTTTGAGAAAATTGTGAAAAAAATGCATGAATTCCCTAAATTTAGGGCAAATTCATAGAACAGTTTGCTTGAAATCTCTTATTCTACACTAAATTGTTAAAAAAAAAATAGAAAAATGAAAAATTCCTAATTCTTCACAAAAGATTTATAATTAAATTGTTTTTTTTTTTAGAATTAGGTAAAAATCTAGGAAAATTCCTCAAATTAGGCATTATTTGACAATTTGTGATTATCTGGTATACAATTAAGCTTTGTTTATAAAAATAAATTAGGGTTTTATTTGTTGAATTAGAAAATATTTTTTTTATGGATTGCTTTCTACTATGATTTAATTAATCTATAAGATTTTAGATTATGTGATGTACACTCTACATAATGTATTTTGTACATCTTTACGTTTTATTGTTTCTAAAATGTATTTTGTATATTTTATGTTTTTGTTTTGCTTTTTGTACATCTTATGTTTTTATAAATATACCTTGTATTTGCACTTGTGTTGTATTTTATACATTTTTGGTATTAAGTATAAAATAATAATAAAAAAAAGGGTTATATATATAGAAAATAATAAGGACTCCTTCTGGCCTCTAAAACAAACTCTATGTACTCAAATATTGCAGGATTTTTGGGTGATTAAAACTTCCTCAATTCCCAGACACCACGATGCCTAAACTTATGTTCCAAAAGCATAGTGAGCCATCCTCTATTGATACACAAAGTCTGAGCGATTCTGTAATTCAATTATTTGAAAATGCTCATTGGTGGGAGGCACTTACTAAGTTTAAAGGGCATGATGTAGGGGTAGAGAAACTATTTATTTTAAATTGTAACCCTGATACGATGGTCACCCATGTTGGAGGTTTTCAACTAGAGTTAAACCCAAGTCCGATTTTTGAAATTCTAAATTTACTTGAGGTTGGTGCATCTTTCTATAAAAACTCAAAAAGTGTCACTCAGTTGGTAAATAAATTTGATGAGAAATGTATAATTTTAAGGGATAAAGAAGGATCAATCAAGGAAGTTGCAACCTCTACACTTCCCCTTTTATGGCAGGAGGCAGTTGTCCTCATCATCAAATTTTTCACTATTGAAGGACGAATGTCCATTCTGCTAGCCTATCATATTCGAATGTTGATTAATTTGAAATATCCAGATAAAAATGAGTGTGTTATTAATCTTCCCTATTTCTTGTTTCAGTCATTGAAATCAACAATTCTAAGGGTTAAACCAATAGCTCCTACGAAAAAACCTAAGATGCACTTGATCTCTCACCATGGTATGATCAAATTAATTATCTTGAAAAAGGCTCATGAAGTAAAGGCATCTTGGAGCCGAAGTGTGGAAGAATCTAATGTACCTGTATATTCGAAGTCTTATGAATCCAAAGATGATCAATCTCCAGAAGAATATGACTCTGACCACCATGATGAAGAACCTGAAAGCCTGAAGAAAAAACGTAAATATATGAGATTTAAAATTCAACCTAGAAAGTAAACAAAAATTATAGAAGATTCTAAATATAAACAAGATCCAGAATTACCTGTAAATGAAACTATTGTAGAAACCCTATCATATCTCAAAGAACAAAATACAGTTCTTCAAATGAAAGTTGACAAGTTAAGAGAAGATTTTATAGAATAGTATAAAATTGTACAATGTGCTCTTTCTGTTCAATTTGAATTAATTAAACAACTTTTTGTGGTTAAGACTATGATACCTACGGACTCTGTCAATCGGTCACCACCTGTTGAAACTTCCCCGCCTAAAAGTTCTACCTCCAAGAAAATCCTAAGAAATCGATCAATTTCAGTAAAACGATATCTACTAATAAATTAATTGACTTTTCAAAGGTTCTTGAAGAGGATAGTTCCTAGCAAACTCATAATGTTTCTCAACAACATCAATCTATAAAACCGAATGTGCCAACTAATAAAGGAAATGCATTAAAATGCCTTGTCTTGAATATAGGGATGCCTTTTGAAGATGATCTGATGGTACATAATTAGGAACTCCATTCTTCATAAACAAAGGATGTAGAGTATAAGGGAAGCGATCAGGAGGTCGAACATATTAAGACGATTATGGTAGAGACGCCAGTTATAGCCACTACAACAACTATAGACCAAAGAGCTAAGGGACAAGTACAACAGGTTAAAAAGGAATGAAAACTACCAGGAGCAAGACCCTGATCTTCTAGAATTTCTTCTAGACTCTTATCGCAACAGGCTCAGAAATAGTAAAATAGTGACAAAGAACTTTTATTCAGACTTATATTTTATTTTATATGGTATTGAAGACAATTTTTATTTGTATATTTGTATATAAGTGGATGGACAGTTAGTATTGCAAAAAGATAAAAACATTTTCTTTGCTATTAAAATATTTATAGATTGCATTACATATGATCTATAAAAATATCATTTCATTTTTACTTTATCATTCCTTATTATTTTTTTTCTTTGTACTTATGTTTTTTTCAGAAAGAATTTTTTTTTTTTTTAAAGCAAAAAACCCCTTGCGGAGCCGCCTTGGTCTGAGAGACCATGAATAGGGGGTTCTACACCATCAAAGTCACCCGGGGTCGCACCCGACCCTGCCCGCACCAACATTATCAATTGGATTTTGGATACCCAATTCAAATTTTTGGTAGGGTGGAGATTTGAACTTGGGACCTCCCTTGGAGGATTGCCCTCTCCTCTCCAACTCACCTACAACACCTGGGTAGAAAGAATTTTTTTTTATATCTATGCAGACTGTTACAATTTTGATTAAAATATGTTTGTTAGATTGTTACATTTTTTATTAAAATATATTTGTTAGATTGTTACAGTTCTGATTTTTGTTAGATTGCTATAGTTTTATTTGAAATATATATTTATATTCAGACTATTATAGTTTTGATAAAATATATCTATCTGTGTGTGAACTATTTTGAAAATTCTAACATAAAAATGTATGTGTTATAAATTCTAATACTCATTTAGAATTCTGATTATAATGTCATTTTTATGAATATTTAATGCATGCATAGAACTGTTATTTCCCTTTCATTTAAATTTTTTTGTATGCATGGGGACATGCATAAACTTCAGTTTGGGGGAATGATGAGTGGTCATTCACAACAGATTTTTGTATTAGAGTTACTTCATTTACCTGATTAATTGATATATTTAAGTAAGTTATTTTTAATGAAATACAATTTATTAGTAAAAATGATTAATTATGGTAATCTAATAGTTATTTTTTATTTGTATCAAATTTGTCCGAGTTCTAAGAAAAATACAGGAAAAAGTATGGATGATTAATAAAGAAATCATAGAACCTATGGAATGCACCTTGGACGAGAAGAAGAAACATAGCAGTTTGGGAAACAACAGTAATTAATCTTACTAAAGTATATTACTGAAGCATATTACTGAAGTATATTACTGAAAGTAATTACTGAAGGTAGTTACTGAAGGTAACTACTAAAGGTAACTATTAACAATAATTACTGAAGGTAATTACTAAAGGTAATTACTAGAGAATGTTACCAACAATTACTATTGACCGTGGACAACACAATCAAGTGGATGACACATTACAATGGATGGAAACATATATCTTTTTAACCCACCTTGCTTATCACATAATTATTTATGAGAATATCTCCAGTTGATAAAGTTTCATAATATTTGTAATGAGTTTATTTTGGGACATTTGAAATGTAATCGCAAAATATTGTTAAGACTTCCTGGAATAAAGGAAGTAAAGTCTTAACATCTATCTTGTGAGTTAGTTAGAATAGATAGTATCTTGATAGAATTATGTGTAGATGCCACTTGGACCAATAAGAACATTTATAAGTCCAAGTCAAAATAAGAATTATATTAGGTTTTAGATTATTGTTGATTCATGTACAGTCATCACTCCAAAAGTTACGCATGACAAATACGTGGAAGAAACTATTCAACATTGTATTAGTTTTAGTATAAAATTACATAGAGGACCTTGAGAGAGTTATGGGTTAGCTGCATTGGAATAATTTTGCATTACAGTTTATAGACTGTTCTAAGTTAAGTTACAATTCTGAGTAAGCATGTACAGTTGAAGCTCCAACAATAAAACAACATTTTCTTCAAATATGGTATTCTGTATCAACTGTGTAGTTTTTTTAATCTCTCTTTTGTAAATTGTAGATTGATTACCTGCATTCATAAAATATGCATAAATATTAGTATGAAACATAAAACTTAGTTACTGATAAGATAAATTAGGGGAGAAAGACTTACACTGCCACTTTAGGAGGCATGGCCTACTCTTAATAGACAGTCCCTAAGCTCTCTCGCCCCTGCATTATATTAGTATTAGTTAGACTTGCATTTCAAATTATAGAAAATAAAATAAATTGCACAAGGATCCTCATATCATAAATTAGTTGCAAGTACTCAGCTACATCAATAAATTACATCATTAGTAAAAGTTAGATTGCATTTATTTACCATATCTTGCATAATTCATCCCTGCATCATTTTTATATTTATTTTTGTACATGTGTACGCATGAATTCTGGAAAGAAAATTGAGCTAGACTTAGTATTAACTCTTATGATATAATCTATACGGGATTGCTACTTTTTAAATATAACCTTGATTTCCCTCCGATTGATAAAATTAAATGTAAGTTTCTACAACCGATCATAGCATTTTTTGGTACTTATTGTATATGCGACATTTATACATATATATACATGGCTTTTACTTTTGTGTTGTATTTTGTGTGAATGCTTTTGTGTTTTTATGCAATTTGTGTTTAATGTTTTATTGATGCTTAATGTAGGCTAATCATGATGTGTATGCATAATGCTTATATGGATGATTAATGCATGTGAAATGTCATGTATATGAATGGTGTTTATGTGGATGATTAATGCCATCTAAATGATATTTGTTATGGATGATTAATGCAAGTAAATGTATAATGAATCTAAACTATATGAGAGGAATGCATGGTGTTCGAATGATCTTTTTATAGTTCAGAAATTTTATTGGCCATTTTTGTTGTCCATTGTTTTGCAATTGGGAGTACCAAATTTGTTGGTGCTCTTGCAACTTGTCTCTTAATGAAGACATGAATGTTAACATGGAAGCGGATATGGATGTTGATATGGAAGCATATATGGAAGAATACATGGATGTTGATATGGAAGAAGATATGGATGTTGATATGGAAGACTGAAAGGTTTTCAAAGACTCAAACATACTAGTGTCATCAACCAAACTCACTAAGGTTGTCTAACTTTCTTTAGGACCAAATGTGTGTGCGAGTGAGGTTCAATTACCAAGTCTTGAGTATGACAATGACCCTATCCAATCAAGTACCAGTGTGTGTGCACGTGAAGTTCATTAACCCATTATGAGTAGATTTAGGCATGACCTGTTATGGAGATGACCTGAGGCTAGCTCTGTCCTTATGTGCGTTCAGAGGTCTCCCTTTTTGGAGGAGAGACATGTCGCCTCGCATGAGCTTACTCCACTGCTAGTCAAGCGTCTATAGCCCCGGTGGAGATTCACTCCATAGTCCAATGGGATTGATATTTTAGGCCTTGGGGATGACTACCCATCCTTGTTAGGGGTGTGTAGTACGAATCCTTATGACTTTAGTGATCAAGGGTGGGGGAATTGAACTTGTTAACTTTGTATAGAGCTTTGGGGAATCGGATTCTCAACCGAAGTGTGATGAGAATTTTGACCCTATCCTTACTACTCTATGTTTTTATGTTTATGTTTGGAGCAATGTTGGTAGTGGTGAAAACCACTATTTTTGCTTTGGACTATGTTGCATGATGGGACAAGCGAGGGATATCTCCTCTTTGCCTCAAGGTGCTACCCAAGTATGGTACTAGTCCCCCCTATCTCATAATGTTTTTAAGATGTGATGGAATGTGATTGGTTCAAGATTGTATTCGGAATCAATCGACAATGCTCAAGACTTTCTTAGTGTGTAAAGTGTGCTTTTGGTCCTAAAGAAAATCAGACATTCATATGGAGGTTGCTTGCCACACTAGTAATGGCTGAGTGATTGAAAATCTAGGCCTTATGATTTTTGATACGTGATGTGGTTGACTTATGGCTTTTGTAAGAGTTGCATGATTTCTTCAAACTAGGTACCCCCAATTGTTATAACTTGACTATTTTTTTTATGGCCATATCATCATTACTATGCCAGATCATTGAACATGGGATGGGATGAATGCAAATGTATATGCCTAATGTAATGGAGTGTTGATATGCAAATGGAAATTGTACAATGCAATGGGATATGTATGAATTTAATGTATGCAAAATGAAACAATGCATGAATGCAAAAAATGAAAATGCATGTCAAATGCCTAAATGTAAATGCAAATGGAATGTATGCAATGTGGGAATGCCTATGTGAATGATTTTTTTTTTAAATCCATGTATATATACATATAAAGTGTCACTTTTAACAATAGAATGCCTTTAAATGAAGAACATTAAGTGGTTTGGGTTCCTCTATTCCCTCTAAATCGGAAAGTCTATAAGTACTATTACCCACTTTTTGAGTGATTATATATGGACCTAACCAATTGGCTGCAAATTTATCACGAAGATGTGGCAAAGCATTGGTGTTCTGTTGGTTCTCTTTGAGTACCAGATCCCCTACTTGAAATTCTCGAAGATGGACTTTAGCATTGTAAGCACGCTTTAGGCGGTCTTGATAAACTCTTAAATGTTCTAGTGCATTGACTCACCTTTCATCTAGGAGAGTGAGTTGGTCAAGTCATGCTTGTCTAGTTGTATCGTCATCTATGAATTCCTGCAAGGAAACTCGTAAGGAGGGAATCTCGAGCTCAAGAGGCATAATAGCTTTTGCTCCATAGACCAAGGAAAATGGTGTTGCTCCTGTTGGCGTTCGGATGCTTGTTCGATAAGCCCAAAGTGCCAAAGGAATTTATGTATGCCAATATTTATGATTTTCTTTGATGAGTTTCTTAAGAATGGCAATCAAGGTCTTATTGGTAGCTTCAACTTGTCCATTTTCTTGTGGGTAATAAGGAGTCGAGAAACTATGTTGGATATTATACTTTTTGCAAAGTGCTCGAACATCCTTATTCTTGAAAGACTTATCATTATCCGAGATGATCTTAGAGGGAATGCCAAAGTGACAGATGATATGATGGAGTATGAAATCCACAATTCGAGGTCCTATCGTACTGGTTAGAGGTATGGCCTCAACCCACTTTGTGAAGTATTCTGTGGCAGTAATGATGAATGTATGTTGTCCCGAAGAAGAAGGTGAGATTTTTCCAATTAATTCTAGGCCCCATTGTGAAAAGGGCCAAAATATTTGTATAGGTTGTAAGGCTTGTGATGGTACATGAGTTAAATTGGTGTGTGTTTGACATTGTTTGCAATTTTTGACATAGGTGCAACAGTCATGCTCCATTGTGGGCCAATAATAACCCATGCATAATAGATGCTTTGCAATGGCCATTCCACTAAAATGACCACCACAAGTACCATCATGAGCTTCTTGTATGGCCCTTTGGGCCTCACCTTGTTCGAGACAATGAAGCAAGATTCCATCATAACCCCATTTATACAACACATCACCCAAGAGAACGAAATGGGCTACTTTTTGCTTGAAAGCACGTTTGGCAGATCGAGACATGTCAGATGGGAGTGTTCCAAATTTTAAGAAGGCTACTATGGGGCTTGACCAAGACTCACATGGTTCTGTATGGATAAAGCAAATATCTTTTCCATCTATAGGGTCAGCACGAACAATGGCTACTTTAGATATTGTTGAGATTATTAGGGGTTGTACCTCTCCTAAGTCATTCTTTGGAATCAAGGATCCAAGAGAGGCCATTGCATCTACAAATCTATTAGTCGAATGAGGTAAGTTGTTGATTTCATACCATTCGAATGTTGAGAGCAATTTCATTGCTACCTCATGATAAAGTTTAATGGTAGGTTCTTTGCATTGGTATTCTCCTGTTACCTATTTTACTACAAGTTGAGAATCCCCAAATATTCGAATACGCTTGATACCCATAGCTATAGCTGATTGAAGACCTAAGATTAAGGCTTCGTACTCTGCTATGTTGTTTGTGCATGAGAAGTCTAACTTGAATGATAAGGGGATGGGAATCCCTTGTGGTGTATGAAAGACAACTCCTGCACCTTGACCTTTCTCGCACTTGGATCCATCAAAGAATAAGGTGATATCGACATCTTCCTTTGGAATGACATATTCTTCTAATTCAGTGACTGAAAATACCGAATCATCTAGGAGCTCAATAATCAAAGGATGATCACTAGGTAGTGGAGCTTCCACAAGTTGATCGGCTATAACTTGACCTTTAATGGATTTTTGGCTAATAAATTTGAGATCAAATTCTGTGAGGAGCATTATCCATTTAGCGGTACGAGTGTTGTTATAAGTGCGAGACATCATGTAACGCAGAGGATTTTCTCTAGCTATGACATAGGTTGTTTGGCTTAGCATATAATGTCAGAGTTTCTTAGTGGCCAAGACCACTGCTAAGCATAGTTTTTCTACGTAAGCGTATCGTGTTTCATAACTCACCAATGTTTGACTAATGTAATAGATTGCTTGCTCTCGATTTTGTTCATTTTTTTGTGCAAGCATTGTCCCTAAAGCAGCCTCTGTAGCTGAGACATAGAGATGAAAAGGGACCCCTGGCCTAGGAGGAGTTAAGACTGGTGGTGAAGTTAGGTATCGCTTGATGTCATCAAATGCTTTTTGACATTCTTCTATCCATACGAATGACACCCCCTTTTGTAGCAAGTGGTTAAATGGCCTGCATTTATCAAAAAGTTGCGCGATGAAACATTTGATTGATTGAATTTTGCCTTGTAAGCTATGCAATTCCTTGATGTTGGTAGGGGGTGGCATTTCCATGATGGCCTTGACCTTATTTGGGTCCACTTCAATGCCTCTTTTGGAGACAATGAATCCTAAAATTTTACCAGAGGTAACACCAAAGACACACTTTTTGGGATTTAACCTCACCTTGTATTCTAGAAGTCGATCAAAAATATTTTCCAAGACATCAATGTGCTCTTGTCGAGTTTTAGATTTAGCCAAGAGATCATCTACATAGTCTTCGATGATTTTATGCATGTAATCATGAAATATGTAAGTCATGGCTCTTTGGTAAGTAGCTCCTACATTTTTGAGACCAAAGGGCATAACCCTAAAACAAAATGTTCCCCAAGGTGTTGTGAATGCCATTTTGTGTTGGTCATCAGGATTTATTCGAATTTGGTTGTATCCTAAAAAACCATCCATGAGGGAAAGCATTTCGTGGCCTACGCAGGTGTCGACAAGAGTATCAATGTTTGGGAGAGGGAAGTCATCCTTAGGACACGCTTTATTTAGATCTCGAAAGTCATTACAAACATGTATCACCCCATTAGGCTTGCGAATGGGTACCATGTTTGACAGCCACTCAGGATAGTCAATAGGAACGATAAAATGTACATCTAGTAGCTTTTGTATTTCTTCCTTGACTATGAGGGCCACGGTAGGATGCATTCTCCTAAGTTTTTGTTTGATCGGCTTGGCGTTAGGATGTAAGGTGAGGTTATGGACCACAAGGTCAGGATCAAGGCCAGGCATATCCTTGTAGGACCATGCAAACACTTCTTTCTTTTTCTTGAGGAGAGCAATGAATTGCTCTTGTTCATTGGGTGTTAAACTTTTTCCAAGCTTGACAACTTGGGGATTGTCGGGATCTGAACTAAGGTTCACATCGATGGTATCTTCAATGGACATATGTGAGCCTTCCTCAAGTTGGTGTGGTGTTGGGATCAGATTTATGTCATCTAAGATGTCATCCAACTTTTCCTGTTTATCATTGTCTAACTCTGCCTGAAAGACCTCGGGACCATTAGTGGAAAGTGATGGAGGTGAAGGTGGCGGTGAAGGAGGAATGTAGTTGGCCGAAGCCCTTAGCAATTCCTCGGATAGGATGAGCTCTGAAAAGGAGGGTGGGGAAGAAATCCGGTCCAAGTCAATAAGGCTAATGTCAATTGGAATTGGCCTAGCCAAATCGTATGGATTGCGGAGCGGGGTGAATAAGTCAATAGGATTCATATTGACCTAGCGGAAGGAAGGATGGCCTGGATGAATGGGTAGATGGAATGATTGAATCTGAACCGATGTCGAGTCATGTTATCCCTGTAATAATGGACGTGAAATTAACATGAGAGCAACACATATTTTTTTTTTTTTATTTTTTTGAATTGTTTTGATTTTTTTTTTAAATATGTACATATGTTACAATTCTTGGCTGATGTGTGCGGCTCAAGGTGGATTACCAGGTGGGTCTGCTTGTTCTTGTGGAAGAAGTAAGTGGAATATGGGATGATGGAGGGGGAACATTCGGAGGTAAAACTCTTCCTGTTGGGTGATGGGGACAATGGGTTGTGACTCCTCTTCGAAATCATCAGAAGCATTTGACATGACTTCAAACTCTTCGTAACTTTCATCATCATTGGAATCAAAGACAGGATAAGAGAAGTTGATGGGGTCATCCTCGTCTACTTCGTCAATGCGAAGTTCTTGAAGGGCTTGTTCAAGTGAGGATGTTGAGGGTAATGGATGGATGGGGTGGTCTTCATCATTGAGGCTAAGATTTTTAAAGGCTTTCTCAAGAGAAGCGGTGGAAGACAATGGGGTATAGCCTAAACTAGAACGATCATGGGCACCTCTATATGGGACCTCTAAGATATCATGCATCCCTTGCTCATGGGAACCTAGACCTTGACCCTGCCAATTGACCATGTTAAAGTAGCGAGCTGGAAACTCCTCCATATTAGGTATGATGGCACATCTAGGCTCTTTTGGTTCTTTGGGTGGGTTTGCTCCAGTTGAGCAATCCAACCCTCCATAAACAAATTTAATGCTATTTGGAGTTGCGCTCATGTCATAAACAACACCTATGGATAAAGAATGGTCTCGGGGACGTCCAAAATCTTTGGCTATGGGAATGGCTAAGGGTGTGATGGTGACATCTTGGACCACGTACTCACCTATACCAGGATTGGTGATGTGGACTTTGACTTGGGCTGATGTGGTTGATGATGGGCACTCAGAGGGTTTTGGGTTGGTTGTGGATGGTGGTGAATTAAATATTTCATAGTCTGAAAGTTTGACTTGTGAAACATCGGCTGATGGAGTGGGGTTGGATGGAGGTGTGGGATTAGATGGTGATAGATGGGGTAATGATGAAATAGAAGAAGTGGTTGTAGAAGAAGGGGTAGATGTGATGTATGATGTGTTAACAGTAGACTGATTGTGACCACATGTACAAGAAGAAGTGGATGTTTGAAGAGGTGATGTGATGGGTAGCTCCTCTAGGATGGGAGCCTTAGAAGAGGATGTAGATGGATTAGAAGAAGATGGATTAAGAGATGATGTGGATGGATTCGATGATGGTGCCAAGAATAAATGGGTGGAAGGTAACATGGATTCATAAGGATTTGAAATGAAATTACAATACTTAAAAGGTTCGACATCCGTAGGGATGCAATGGACTTGTCCATCATGAACATATTTCAAGCATTGGTGGAGAATTGAAGGAACACATTTCATTTCCCTCATCCAAGGTCTACCAAGGAGTATATTATACGCCATGGCTCCTTCCAAGATGTGAAACATTGTGTGCAATATTTTGGCCCCTACTTCTATGGGTAAAACAACAGTGTCAACTATGGTACACAAAGCATCGTTAAATGCTTTGAGGGTGAATGATGATTTGGAAATGTGGGATGGAGGTAATTTGAGGTGACTAAGGGCAGTGGTAGTAATGATATTGATGGATGAGCCGGTATCAATTAGGACTCTTTTGAATGGCTTTCTGTCTATTAAGGCCATTATGTGCAATGGAGGGTCTACTGATTCAGAACACATTGACTTTATCTCAAAGTCATAGAAGGTGATTGATGGCTCCATACACGTCCTAACACTCCCTACAAAGTTGTTGAAGGCATTAGAGTCTTGGGATTCTAACTCAATTGACTTGAGTATTTCCATTAAAGCTTCTCTATGCCTAGGGGATTGTTGGATAAGCTCATACACAAAAAGTTTGGCTGATGCCATTTTCAAACTAGTGGTTAACCGGCTGGTTAAGGTTACCGTTGGCCTTATTGGATGAAGGATGGGCTGATTGGATGGATTGGATAGATTGATTGGTGGAGATGGATTTGGTGATGTTTGGATGGGAGGTGGGTTTGAAGGTTGTTGAGCATTTTTTTGATTTTTTCGTTGCCCTCTAGTGACCACATGGACTGCTCCTACAAAGTTTTGATACTGTTGGACATGATTTACTTGGTTAGGAGGTGCCTGTTGATTGTTACCTCCTACATTATGTTGGACCTCCCCATGGTTAGGTAGAGGTGTCTGATATATGCCCAAGTTTTGGTTTTGTGGAGCTAAGGGGTTATCCACGTTAATGGCCCCTAGGTCTATGAGGTCTTGCACTATGTTCTTGAAAACATGGCAAGAGTTAATATCATGCCCATTTTGCCTATGGTATGGGCAAAACAAGTGCTCTCTATAACTTTTAGGCCTTTTAGTGGGGTCATCGGGCCTAATTTTCAGTAAGGCTAATTTATTAGTCTCATACAACCTTTGAAATATGGATGAATACGACTCCGCTAAAGGAGTGTATTGACGTTGGGGTCGATTGTATTGGCGGCAGGTAGGTTGTTCCACAGTTGGCATTGTGTTTTGTACTATTGGTGCTTGTGTTACTGATGGGACCGCATGATAGGTAATTTGTTGTTGCACTAGATTTTGAGCCATTACGGGTTGGCTCATCACCACTTGATTGACTTGATTAGTTGTGTTAGCCGTTGAGGCTTGTGTGGATTTAGTTTGGCCAGATTGATTATTTTGGTATTGGCCCTTATTTTGCCATTCCTTTTTCTTAGGCTTAATGACACCTTCTTGGATTTTTATCTCCTCAATGACACTAGCCTGTGCTAAAGCTTCTTCAAATGTTCTATAAGTATTTAGTTGTAGCATCCAAGAGATGGGTTTTAAGCAACTCTTGGTGAAAAGTTTTATAATTTCTTCCATTGGTAGGGAGAATGGCAACTTTGTTATGACTGCCCTCCAATGGTTTCCAAAATCATAGATAGGTTCATCATCCCATTGTTTCAAATAATATATGTCCGATAATGATACCTTCTTTCTAATATTGAGGGCGAAACGCTCAAAGAATAAGTCCATCAATTGGTCAAAAGTATAAATACTATGTGTAGGCAATTGATTGTACCATTCAATGGCATCTCCCCCTAATGTTTGAGGAAATATTCGGAGCATAAGAGCATTATCATCGCTAATCCAAAAACATGCATGAACAAATGAACTCACATGCTCCTTGGGATCCTCAGTTCCCCTGAACTTGTCAAATTTTGGTACCGTAAAATCTTTCGGATATGGCGGTGATGGTACCGAAGGGTGGATTGGTTGATGGATCAGTTGGCTTAAGGTTAGATTTTGGCTCATTATTCCTGGTGAGTTTTGCATCAACTGATCAATTTGCTTTTGTATTTCCTGGAATCTAAGATCTTCTACTGGAATGTGAGGACCTTGGATTATGTGGTGGTTGGTTGATGGGCTGGATGGGAGATGTTGGGGTGTGACCAACATGGTATTGTGAAATGAGTTGGGTTGGGTATGAGGTGAATATTGATGGTTAAAATATGGGGATGATTGATGAGGAGGTTGATGGAAGAATGGGTTGTGTGGTTGGTTGGTAGCAATGGTAATTGGTGTGGTTGATGTGTGGATTTGCGATGGATTAGGAATGGAGACTATGGAATATTGGGGAACCCATGCTGGATTTTTATTGGTGGGTGGAGGTTGATTTGGAACTGCTTGGATCATAGGGTCTATGTGGACCGATTGTTTTCCTCTTGTTCATTGTGAAAGCAACTTATTTATGAGCCCTAATGTATCCATGAGTTCCTGATTTGACCATGTTTCAAAGGATGTGGTTGTGGCTAGATGAGATGATGGAAGGGTGGATGATGATGGATGAGAGGGCATGGGCATTGTGGCTAGGTGAGATGATGGAGGGATGGATGATGATGGATGAGAGGACATGGGCATGGAGCAAGTTGCATTTGATGTGACAACTTGTGAGGCAACATTAACATACTCCTCATATAATGGGTTGGAATAGATGGATGTGGGGTAAGTGTCTGGAACACTTAGATGTTGTTGTGGTTGGCTCATGGAAGAAGGTATACCATATTCATAACCAGAATTATGATATCCTTGGGTAAGGTGGGCGGTAGCCAATTTGGGTTCTTCAAATCCCTCTTGGCTAAGGGGTTCTAAGACATAGTTGGAAGACTTGTAGATGGCCCTCACTTTGTCCATGTCTATGTGGGTGGTGGTTGTTTCCACATTGTGTGGAAGGGATCCTACTTGAGGTAGGGATGGATATGATGATCCAGATGAAGTAGTCTGAACCATACTAGATAGGTTGGCTACCGAAGTAGTGGGAGCATGGGAAATTTTTTCCATTAAACAACTTTGATTTATTACTTTCTTTTGTTGTCTCATTAGCACCATAAAGTAGTTAAACCAAAGATTTAAAGTTTATCAAAATCACACAAACTAAAAACTTTTTCAGAATTTAAAGTAAAGAAAACAATCAATCCTAGGTTTCACCATGTGTGGCTTACCTCGTTCATTAATTATTTTCTTTTGTTAATGTGAGATTATTTTTAGAATTGTTGGCTTGTGTGTTTTGATGTAACTTAATCTTGCTTAAAGAAAACAAAGGTAAAAAGCTATGGTTGGTTGAGGCAACGAGATTCTTGTTGGTAATGACCTCCAACAAGTTTGCTCAGGGGTAATCCTATGGTTTCTAGGGTAGAGATTGGTGGATGGAAATCACTGCCACCATCACCAAATCTCAAGCAATGGTTGGTGATGAAATCCAACCACTACTGTTAAAAATGTGAATCGTGCAAGTGTGTGTGATTAATTTTATTAGATTTCTCATTCTCTATGGTGTGCAAACAATATTAAAGATTACTAAATTTACTAATCTAAATCAGAAGCCAACACAAAGATACAAATTTCACCTAAAGAGCATAGAGTACACCCTTAAAATCCCCTACCTACAAGTGATTAAAATCACAAGAGCAACCGGAGGGTTCATCCACCTCTCTGCCAAAGGGGCCAACCTAGGGCAGGATTACTTTATGCATCAAGATGTTGTTCCTATTTAGATATGCAAAATTTAAGTGATCTTTAACTCTTAAATGTAAAATCTAGGATGCTTTTATATTTCATATGCACTCAAAATGCAAACAATCACCTAGATCTACAACTTTAGAACAAGAAATGAATTTTGTGTAATTAAATGCACACAAACCCTAAATGTAATTTTCTAAGGATTCTTTCCCAGATTACTTAGTGTTAAGTTCTTTTTATAACCCATAAACAATGAAAAACTATAAAAAAATACAGAATACGTAAATTATGAAATGACCAACTAGGGTTATGGGACTTACTTGGAAGCCTTAGCTCTACTCCAAATCACTTCTAGGCATAGTTGGGCACCTGTGTAGGCATAGTAGAGCACCTGTGGTTGTCTACAGTCACTGCTGAATGCCTACGTAATCTCTGAAAGTGCTATAGAATGCTTCAAAAACCCTAGCAATGAGATCGATGACTTCTGCACTTCTAAAAATCCTTACAATAGACAAAAAAATCAAGTTAGCAAAGTAAATAAATTTAAATAATGAAACCCTTGTGGGGTCCCACCATGATCACCATTTGTAGAGCTAAAAGCACAACACTAAATAACAACAGAAAGTAAACAAATCTGATAAGACAATAGTAATTGCACAAGAAATATTATTATTAAATAATGGGGGGAGCTGAAAAACTCCTTTGTACAATTAATTCTACCTTGATAGAAATGTTGTGATACAATGAATACAGATTTCTAGGGTTCTCCAAAACCCTAGCTACAATAGAAAAAGTGTCTTCAACGTGCTTTGCTCCCAACAGAATGAGTGGGCTTTAGGTATCCGTGTGTTTGGGCCACTCTAACTGCAGTAGTCTTCCAATGCTCTCTCTTGGTTGATGTTATCCAATCCTACACACACAACAAACAATAAAGTTGTTAGTAAACAAAAGGAGGGTTCCACAGTGTGAACCCTCAAAAATGAAAACTAAAACCCTAGATCTATGTAAGCTGGATATGTAAGATGCAATAACAACAAATGATAATAAAAATTTAGATTTACCTTGCTTGTGATGATTCATTGCTTCATTGTTGCAGATCCATGAATGTGATGCCCTAGCAGTAGTAGCAGATGTGTAGCAATAGGCTCGAGCATGCACCTGGTGATTACAGTAGGCTCTAGTGCACACCTATGGGATACAATAGGCTCTGGTGTGCACCTACAGGAAACAATAGGCTCTAGTGCGCACCTATAGGATACAGTAGGCTCTGGTGAGCACTTGGTAGGCTCTACAGTGAGCTTGGCAAGCTTGGGAGGGTGCCTATGGGTAAGGGTAAATCTACAGAAGCAGATCATGGAGGATGCGATGAATGCGGTGGATGGATGGGGACTGCAATGGTGATGGAGAATGGATGTGGGGATGGCTGGAATAGTTGAAGTCCTATGGCTAGCTAGGGCTTTGGATTTTCAAGGCTCTATCACTTTCTGCTTCACTAGGGCTTCACCAATGACTTCTTTAGGATGCACATGCCAATATTAGGGTTCCAGGGTTTGGGCATTTGCAAATGCCCTTACTTATAATCCAACCTTAGGGTTTCTTAGGGTTTTAGCTCAACACTTTAGATCATGTGGCTAAGATTAAATCACATCCTAGGGCTGAGATTGTACTTTAAGTGTGGCATGGATTAATGAAGATGGATGGTGGAGATTAGATTGGATCGGATGGTTGTGGTTAATTGGGTTTATAAATACATATTTTATAATAAATATATTATAATATAATATAAAATATTATATTAAATATAAAATAATATTAAAATAAGCCCAATTGGGTTAGGAAATGGCGGGAAAGGGCTAAAGTGGCTAAATGGATGGCGGGAAAGGTGTATGGTGGACAAGTGGGTGGTGGGATGGTTAGGATGGAGGATTAATGGCTGCAATTTGGTGTCTACAATATACTCATTGGAAAGTATTCCTTGATGTCAATTTAGTGGAAGTAAAATTTTCCACTTTTTTAAAAGTATAATATGGATAAAGGTAAATTTTTGATGGAGTTTAACACCATATTTATTGCAATTTTTAAAGATTATAAAAGGTAAATTTTTAGCAAAGTCTGACACCTCCACAAACAAATGCAAGTGAACCTTGTAAGGACACTTGTAGTTACTCCATGTAGGCTTTAAAATTCTTATACAAAGGTGTATTCTTAACAAAGTATAACACCTTCATAGTGAAAATGAAGAGGTCATCCTAAGGACTAGGTATTCATGAGACCAAAAAAGTGTGAGAGAATATTACATTATTTGATTAATGTAAATTTATGGTACAAATATAAATATGTAATAGACTAGGATTTGAGTCTATAGTTTAGTTAAGAAATTTATATTTTCCTTTATGTAAGTATTCATGTATAGAATATGCACAAGTGTCATGTAAGTGTGCAAGTAATTTTAAAAGTCTTGTATACATGTGGCAAGGTGAGAAGCCAAAGGACATGTGAGAGTTATCATATCGAATATCTTCAATTTTCTTTTTACCTGGCAAGACACTATTTTTGTACACTTTGCGGCATCAATTGATTTTTTAGTATAGGCTTATATACTTGTTGGGAAGTATTCCTTAATTTCAATTCAATGGAAGTAAAATTTTTCACTTTTTTAAAAGTATAATATGGATAAAGGTGAATTTTTTGTAGATTTTAACACCATATTTCTTGAAAATTGATTATAAAATATGAATTTTCAATAGAGTCTGACACCTCCATAAAACAATGCAAATGAACCTTGTCAGGACACTTGTAGTTACTCCATGAAAGCTTTAAAATTCTTATAAAAAGGGACATTCTCAACTAAGTTCGACACCTTCATAGTACAAATGAAGAGTTCATCCTAAGGGCCATGTACTCATGAGACCAACAAAGTCTGAGAGAATATTACATTATTTGATTAATGTACCTTTATGGTACAAATGTAAATATGTAAGAGATTAGGTTTGATTTTATAGTTTAGTTAAGAAATTTATATTTTCCTTTATTTAAGTATCCATGTGTAGAATATGTACAAGTGTCATGTATGTGTGTAAGTAATTTAAAAATTCTTGTGTACAAGTGGTAAGATGAGAAGCCAAAAGACATGTGAGATTTGTCATATGGAAACCAATAGTCAAGAACTTGAAGAGTCACCTTGTATGTCTATATCATGGAGCTAAAGATCAATACGATATATTACTTTTTGAGAATTGTAATATTTGAAATGAATGATTAGTATTGAATCTTGTATACATGTTTTAAGCAATTTTATTGTAAGTATTCTTTATGCTTGTACATAAATAATTTATGTCATTTACATTCATATTTGATATTATAATTATTGTTATTATATTTTTATTGGCTAGTATATATATTTGATTGCTCATATATTTAACTCTACTCTTGATTATTGATATTGTTGGAAATTTGAGCAAGTTTTGTTGTCATTGATGTCAAGAGGTTTGATGTCCAGTTTTATTGTCATTAATATCAAAAGGTTGATTCTCCAAAAAGCAAGGAAGTTGTTAAAAGAAGAAAATGGTATAATATTTATTTTAAATATTATATGCCTAAAGAGGCCTAAAAGGTAGAAGACCCAAGAAAAGGGAAGCAAGTTTAAAAATAAATAATAATATTATAATATTTAATATTATAATATTTGGGCAAAAGAAAGAGGCAAGAAATAACAAGGTCCAAGGAATCATTAAAAAATATATATCCCCGACAAGACCCATTGAGCAGTTTGGAAAGGTTGGCAAAAGGTTTTAATTTAATTTATTTAAATTAAAATATTTTAACCTAAGGTTAAAATTTTAATTTAAATAATTAAAGGCGCCAAGTTTAAATTTTTATTTCAAATTCAAAATTTGAAAGGGCCAACATGTTTTAAATGCAAAGGAAGAGTATTAATAGAAAATATTTTTCATTTCCTAAGTCTAACACCAATGCAATATTTGAATGCCCAAGTAATAGTAAATTGAGCATTGCATTTTTACGAAGGAAGAAGAAGCTTGTAAATTGTTTTAATAAAGGAGGCAGACTTGTATTGATATTTGCATGGTGTGATAGGATTATCCCATAGCGCTGAGTAGCACAAACGACGGTTGAAGGAGTGGCTAAGGTGATTGTAAGAAGCAGGTCATGGTTTCTAATCCCATGTGATTCATTTTGGTAAAGGAGGAGAGGATTTTTGTCTTCACCAAAATTCATGAGCAGAATATATTGTATAGATATGAAGGTCCCTTCATTTACGTGTGGGCATGTAGCCCGGGTGGTAGCTTAGCCTTGGGCTAAGGTGCTACGGTATCTTAGGTCACAGGTTCAAGTTTGGGCGCTGGTCGTTGAGCGTTGGTCGTCAAAGATGTGCACAAATATTTTTGGTGACGTGGGCCAAAATTAAGGTATGCAATTTTTAATTTAATTTTGATTTGGAATGTGGGAAAGTGTTTGAGGCCACATGAAAATTAAAAGGGATATGTTAAAATTTTAGAGAGTCATAAGGGTTTTTTAAATAATATTTTATGTTTAGAAAATAAAATATTAGAGATTATAAGGTGTTGACAAAGGTACTTCATTTTTTGAATATTATTTTGAGAAGATTGGATATTATAAGGTGTTAACCAAAGGAACTTCATTTTGTGTATTGAATATTATTTTGAAAGTGAAGGAGTAATAAGGTGTACTTGTGACTTGATATTTTATTGTAAATATTGAATGGTGAAATAATTGTTGAGGAGAATATTTGTGTGGATATTTTGAGATAGATTGTTGCTATCTAACCTAGAATTGGCAAGAATATTTTATTGCAAGTAAAACAGGTTTTGAAGACATATCTCCATAAAAGCAAAAAGGTATGGGCACACTATATTTTGTTTAGAGTATTTGAAATGAATGTATGAAATATAAGGTGGAGTGAAAAGGATTGATGAGTATTTTTGGAAATATGTGAGCAAGTTTAAGTGCATCTTGTTGATGAATGATTTGATTTGAAATAGAGATTGAGAGTTATTTGAGTTAAGACCTACATTGTGCTTTGTGTTGGAAGAAGGGTGAAACACTTGTTTAGGGTTTATGAGTAAGTTATGTTTCATTGGTTGAATAATTGAATGAAATGATTGAATGTTGGTTTGAGTATGTTTATGATTGAGCAAGTTCTTGAGAGGACTTGTAAGCAGATTTGAGCAATTACTGGTGAAGACTTGAGATAGCATTGAGAGCAAAGTTGATTGATTTGTTCAATATTTTTGTTAAGGCTTGGGGTAAATCTGAGTAGATTTGATTTATGATTTTATCAAGCTTTGTGTTAAAGCTTAAGGCAGATTTGAGGGTAGATTTATGCCAAACTAGGGACAGATTAAGGGTATATTTATGCTAGACCAGAGATAGATTATGATAAAATTTATGTGAAGAACACAAGCTTATACTGAGAGGGAGGGGTGAACAGTATAAGACCACTTTTTACTTTTTCCTTCAATTCAACTTTCAATTCAATATTATGCAGTGTATAGATAGCAATATCAAAAGCCGTAATCAAAATAATGCACAAAACACCATCCACAAAGAGACACAACAATTTACGTGGTTCACCCAATGTGGGCTACTCCACGGATAAAATATTTCACTAATTTTATCAAATCAAATTCTGGGAATACCTTTCCCGATTACAATGTTTATGGGCACCAACCCAAAGGAGACACCAATCCCCTAGCTCTGTTCTGGCTGGTGATCCTCTAGAAAACCTCTGCCTTCGCTGCCCTTAGCAAATGGAACTCTATCCACAGAAGACACCTGTCTTCCCTGCTCTGGCTGGAGACCTCTGTCCTCAACTCTATCACCTCCAAAGCTGGTCCTCGAATTTGCACTAAACACAGTCCTTCGGTCTAGCACAAATGTCCTCAATCTCTTTCTCTGATCTGCACCAAACACAGTCCTTCGATCTGGCACAAATGTCCTTGTCCTCTTTCTCTATTCTGCACCAAACACAGTCCTTCGGTCTGGCACAAATGTCCTTGTCCTCTTTCTCTGGTCTGCACAAAAACATAGTCCTTCACTCTTTTTGCGCAATCACAGCTGCACTTGATCGAACTTCGACCTTTGCACCTCTGCGCAATCACAGCAACATCGTCTTCGTGCACTCTGCTTCCTTGCAATCTCTCTCACTTAGAAGATTCGATGAAATGCACTATGTACACTGCTATCGAATTTTGCACTCTGCTTCTCGATGATCAAACTTCTCCCCCACACTCTATCTACGAACGTCGCTCTTCGAACGCACACTTTGATCGATCGATACTTAACTCTCCAAGCAGCCCTCCTTTTATACTAACACTTTCAAGATTAAAACCTTGATCTTAGTCGGTTGCACACCCTAAACTACGTCGCTTGCAAACCCTAATCTTCATCGGCCCAAATTTAACTTTGTCGGCTTCACTACCTCTGCAACTCCTCTGTAGCTTCTACCGTGAAACTACAACATGTCGCGATATCGTGACACCTTTGCAACCATACACTATCTTATGGCTTTTGTCATGATATCATGACACTTTAGCCTTTGATGACTTTGACTAAGCTCTTGTCGTGATATCGTGACACTTCTCGCTTTCTTACCCTCTTCTCGGCTTGCACTAGCGAAAGCAGAACATGTCGCAAAATCGTGACACTTTTGCTGCCTTATGCTTTTCTCTGCCTTACGCTCGCAAAACTGGAACATGTCACGAAATCACGATGCTTTCGCCTTCGAGCTCTTCCTTCTTGAATTCATCACGAAATCATGACGCTTCTTCTGTTGAAGACTTGCTTACTGTCTCTGTCATGAAATCGTGACACTTTCTCCAACTGAATGTTGCCATCTCAACCTGTCATGAAATCATGACACTTTCTGCATCCATACGATTTCTTTGCAGCCTATCGTGAAATCGTGACGCTTTCAGCTTTCGTACGTCTTCTTTGCAACCTATCACGAAATCGTGACAGTTCTCATTTTTGACTCTTCCCTTTGTTGCATGTCGTGAAATCGTGACAGTTCTCACTTTGAGTTCTGTAGCATGTCATGAAATCATGATCGTTCTCACTTCGACTTCTGTAGCATGTCACGAAATCGTGACACTTTGTCTTGCCACTTTCTCTCTCTTTGAACTTGTCACGAAATCATGACAATTCACACTACGGACTCTCTTTTCAGCATTATGTCGTGAAATCATGACACTTTTTCTTTTGGACTCTCTCTTCTACATTATGTCATGAAATCGTGACACTTTTCCTTTCGGACTCTCTCTCCTGCAACATGTCATGAAATCGTGACACTTTTTCTTTCAGACTCCCTCTCCTACAACATGTCGCGAAATCGTGACACTTTTTCGTCCATACAATCTTCTTTGCAATATGTCACGAAATCGTGACACTTTTCCTTCTCTGCCTTCCTACACTTTTTGAGTCACGAAAATGTGACATGTCACGAAATCGTGACACTTTCCACCTTGCTCTTCTTCTCTGCCAACATGTCACGAAATCGCGATAGTTTTTCCACTTGCCTTTTTCTCTGCCAACACGTCGCGAAATCACGACAGTTTTTCCTGCTTCTTCTCTCTCTTCCAACATGTCGCGAAATCGTGATAGTTTTTCCAGCTCTTTCTCTCTCCTCAAACATGTCGCGAAATCGTGACAGTTTTTCCAACACTTTCTCTCTCCTCTAACATGTCGCGAAATCGTGACAGTTTTTCTTGCCTGCTGCATACCTTTTCTTACTTGACTTTTTCTTTGATCTTTTGCAAATGGGCTACTATGATCTTCCTGGAAACTCACTGTCCATGCTCTGAATAATTTGACATTAAATCAAATTCCTTCAAGAGCTTCTTGACATCAATGACAACTTCTATACTTGAGCAAAGGCAATGTGCCCAAGGTACCCAAAATTGCCAACAATCTCCCCCTTTGTCATTGATGGCAAACCTTTATCGAAAACACATCTCAAGAGCCAAAACTGAAACCAACTGTGCTCACAACTGAGAATCTACCTTTGAAGTTTTGCTCCCCCTGACTTGAAGCTCTTCTCTTCACTTGAAGCTCTCCCCCTTACTCATATCTCTCCCCCTTTGTCATCAATGGCAAAGGGTCACCTTTGGGGCTCGGGACTAAGAATGAGCCTCTTAGCTTAGTCCCTCCCCCACCTCTTGATGAGGTGATTAAAATAGGGGTGGGAGTAAAACTCCCATTAGGCACTGATCATCATCAGCATCTACAATTTCCTTGCCGGGCCTTCTCTTGAACTCTTTGTCAATATTCCTGTTCTTGTTCCTGTCACTGTTCTTATCCATGCCTTGATCCTTGGACCTGTTCATACTACTGTTTCTGTTCCTGTACCTTGGAAGTTCAGCTCTACACTGTCTAGCTGTGTGACCTTCATTGTTGCACTTATAACAAGTAACAAAGTTATTTCTTTTAGGCATACCTGCTTTTTGAATCCACCAGTTCTGACCAAACCTGTTCTTGTTATTTGCCTTGCAATAAACTGCCTTGTGCCCAAACTGTTGACAAGAGTAGCAATATCCTTGAAAGAAACTAGCACTTCTAAAATTGTTGTTTACCTTCTTCATTTGAGCCATGCAATGTGAAGCCGTGTGACCAAACCTGTGACACGCAAAACATCTATCGTGAAATTTTCTTTTATTTGACCTCTCGGGTCCCGAAAAATTCTTCTTCTTATTCTGAATTCTGTTTTCTGTTTCTGCGCATCTATCACTCATGGACTCTTTCTCTGAAATACTCTCCTCATCAGAACTCTCTTCCTTTTGGAATCTCTTACTAGATTCCCCAACCTGTTCCTTGTGAGGCTTAACAAAACCAAGGCCTATTTTATCTCGTTGTCTTTCTTTGACCTTTGATGAGTGACTTAACCTTTTTGGAGCTATCTTGAAACCTGTAAAGCTTATCCTTGTACTCTTTAGTTTCCTCTTTCAAAGAAGCCATTTTCTGTTCTAACTCACTATACTCAAGAATCTTAGACTCTAACTCATCCTTGAGTTCTTGTGTCTTAGCCATAGAGAAGTCAAGACTTTCTGTAAGATCATCTCTCTCCATACAACATTCATCTAACTTATCCTTGAGTCTAGCATTCTTCTTTCTTTCCTTTTTCAAAGCACTAAGAGCATTAGTAAGTTCACTTTCAAGATCCTTTATTTGTTTGCTTTCCGAATCATCAAACCCTTTTTCAGATTTCCTATCACTAGAGGTGCTACCTTTTTCAAAAACCATACATGCATCTTCCTTATAGTTTTTTGAAGCATCCTCATACATACTAGAAACCAAATCATTATTTGTGCAATCATCCTCAAGGTGACCAAAATTTCCACATCTAAGACATTTCATGATAATGAATCTATGTTTCGGTTCTTCCTCTTTTTTTGATATGAACAACATCTCATTTTCAGTATCACTTGAAGAACTTTCACTATCACTACTAGAACACTTACTTGCTTTGTCTAGGTAGAAACTCTTCTTGTGTTTGTGAGAATACCTCTTTCCTGGATTGTTGTGCTCATCTCTATTTTTCTTGTGATGCTTGTGCTTTTTAGAATCCTTGCTCTTAGAATCCTGTATATCTTCATCACTTTCATCCTTGGGAACAGTATAGTCAGAAGCATAATGACCAAACTTTCCACAATTGAAACATCTTATATTTTTCACGCTTTTGTGCTTTCTGGAAAACTTGCCTTTCTTGCTGTAATATGCCTCTTCATCACTAGAAGACTCATCACTCTCTTGAAGTTGTTTACCCTTGGATTTCTTGGTAGCCTTGAAAGCTGCCTCTTTCTTGACATCAACCTTCACTTGAGTTCTCAACTCAAATGCTGCAAGTATACTATGGAGCTCATCCTTTTTCAACTTATCCAAATCTTTGGCTTCCTCAATAGCAAAAATATTTTCACTAAATCTATTAGGAAGAGATCTTAAAATCTTATCACAAACATCATTTTCAGCAAGCTCAAGACCTAAGTCTTTCATGGAGTTAACAACCTCATCCATACGAAGCATGTAGTCACTAATATTTTCATCATCATTCATCTTGAGTTGTTCAAACATACCTTTGAAGTGTCTCAACTTGGCCTTTCGGACATTTGCATCACCTGTGTGAACCACCTGCAATCGTTTCCACATTTCACTAGCTGTCTTGCAGTGAATCACCTTGGTAAGATCTGCTTTCTGTAAGCCTTTCAAGATTGCATTCATTGCTTTTGAATTGTTGTGATGTAGGAGCCTGTCTTCTTTAGTATAAGGACCATGTTCAGGAATAGTGTACCCATCTTCAATCACTTCCCAAACTTCATTTCCAAGAGCCATAAGATGAACCTTCATTCTAGCACTCCAAAGACCAAAATCTGATCCATCAAGAATAGGTGCTGCATTGCCACTTGAATAATCCATTGTGTTCTTAGCTAGCTTTTCCTTCAAGCTGTTAAACTTTTCGAAGGCACCCGCTCTGATACCAATTGAAGAACACAAGCTTATACTGAGAGGGGGGTGAACAATATAAGACCACTTTTTACTTTTTCCTTCAATTCAACTTTCAATTCAATATTATGCAATGTATAGATAGCAGTATCAAAAGCCATAATCAAAACAATGCACAAAACACCATCCACAAAGAGACACAACAATTTACGTGGTTCACCCAATGTGGGCTACTCCACGGATAAAATATTTCACTAATTTTATCAAATCAAATTCTGGGAATACCTTTCCCGATTACAATGTTTATGGGCACCAACCCAAAGGAGACACCAATCCCCTAGCTCTGTTCTGGCTGGTGATCCTCTAGAAAACCTCTGCCTTCGCTGCCCTTAGCAAATGGAATTCTATCCATAGAAGACACCTGTCTTCCCTCGCTCTGGCTGGAGACCTCTGTCCTCAACTCTATCACCTCCAAAGCTGGTCCTCGAATTTGCACTAAACACAGTCCTTCGGTCTAGCACAAATGTCCTCAATCTCTTTCTCTGATCTGCACCAAACACAGTCCTTCGGTCTGGCACAAATGTCCTTGTCCTCTTTCTCTGTTCTGCACCAAACACAGTCCTTCGGTCTGGCACAAATGTCCTTGTCCTCTTTCTCTGGTCTGCACAAAAACATAGTCCTTCGCTCTTTTTGTGCAATCACAGCTACACTTGATCGAACTTCGACCTTTGCACCTCTGCGCAATCATAGCAGCATCGTCTTCACGCACTCTGCTTCCTTGCAATCTCTCTCACTTAGAAGATTCGATGAAATGCACTCTGTACACTGCTATCAAATTTTGCACTCTGCTTCTCGACGATCGAACTTCTCCCCCGCACTCTATCTACGAACGTCGCTCTTCGAACGCACACTTCGATCGATCGATACTTAACTCTCCAAGCAGCCCTCCTTTTATACTAACACTTTCAAGATTAAAACCTTGATCTTAGTCGGTTGCACACCCTAAACTACGTCGGCTGCAAACCCTAATCTTCGTCGGCCCAAATTTAACTTTGTCGGCTTCACTGCCTCTGCAACTCCTCTGTAGCTTCTGTCGTGAAACTACAACATGTCACGATATCATGACACCTTTGCAACCGTACACTATCTTATGGCTTTTGTCATGATATCGTGACACTTCTAGCCTTTGACGACTTTGACTAAGCTCTTGTCGTGATATCGTGACACTTCTCGCTTTCTTACCCTCTTCTCGGCTTGCACCAACGAAAGCAGAACATGTCACGAAATCGTGACACTTTCGCTGCCTTATGCTTTTCTCTGCCTTACGCCCACAAAACTGGAACATGTCACAAAATCATGACGCTTTCACCTTCGAGCTCTTCCTTCTTGAATTCGTCACGAAATCGTGACGCTTCTTCTGTTGAAGACTTGTTTACTATCTCTATCGTGAAATCGTGACACTTTCTCCAACTGAATGCTGCCATCTCAACCTATCGCAAAATCATGACACTTTTTGCATCCGTACGATTTCTTTGCAGCCTGTCGTGAAATCGCGACGCTTTCAGCTTTCGTACGTCTTCTTTGCAACCTGTCACGAAATCGCGATAGTTCTCATTTTTTACTCTTCCCTTTGCTGCATGTCATGAAATCGTGACAGTTCTCACTTTGAGTTCTGTAGCATGTCGCGAAATCGTGACCGTTCTCACTTTGACTTCTGTAGCATGTCGCGAAATCATGACACTTTGTCTTGCCACTTTCTCTCTCTTCGAACTTGTCGCGAAATCGTGACAATTCACACTACGGACTCTCTTTTCAGCATTATGTCATGAAATCGTGACACTTTTTCTTTTGGACTCTCTCTTCTACATTATGTCACGAAATCGTGACACTTTTCCTTTCGGACTCTCTCTCCTGCAACATGTCACAAAATCATGACACTTTTTCTTTCGGACTCCCTCTCCTGCAACATGTCACGAAATCGTGACACTTTTTCGTCCATACAATCTTCTTTGCAATATGTCACGAAATCGTGACACTTTTCCTTCTCTGCCTTCCTGCACTTTTCGAGTCACGAAAATGCGACATGTCACGAAATCGTGACACTTTCCACCTTGCTCTTCTTCTCTGCCAACATGTCGCGAAATCGTGACACTTTTTCCACTTGCCTTTTTCTCTGCCAACACGTCGCGAAATCGTGACAGTTTTTCCTGCTTCTTCTCTCTCTTCCAACATGTCACGAAATCGTGACAGTTTTGCCAGCTCTTTCTCTCTCCTCAAACATGTCGCGAAATCGTGACAGTTTTTCTAGCACTTTCTCTCTCCTCTAACATGTCACGAAATCGTGATAGTTTTTCTTTCCTGCTGCATACCTTTTCTTACTTGACTTTTTCTTTGATCTTTTGCAAAAAGGGCTACTATGATCTTCCTGGAAACTCACTGTCCATGCTCTGAATAATCTGACATTAAATCAAATTCCTTCAAGAGCTTCTTGACATCAATGACAACTTCTATACTTGAGCAAAGGCAATGTGCCCAAGGTACCCAAAATTGCCAACATTGTGCTAGACTAAGGATATTGTTTAGTGTATATTTAATATAGAGATTGAGTAGAGTTTAGAGTGGACTTTGTAGGTGACAAAGTAGAGGACATCAATATCCAGTGGATAGAGATCCATTAGCCAAGGCAGTGAGGATAGAGGTCTTCAGTGGAGAGAGATCCACAAGCTAGTGCAGTGGGGGCAAAAGTCTTCTAGAAGAATACCAACCAAAGTAAAGGAGAAATAGTTCTCCTGTGGATAGATATCCATGAGTCAAAGCAATGGAATTGGTGTCTCCTTTGGATAGAGGTCCATAAATATTGTAATAGGTAATTGATTTCCAAAAGAATTTATTGAGAAAATCTATAATAAATATTTTCTCCGTGGAGTAGGCCACATTGGGTGAACCACATTAAATCATGTCTCTCATATGTGTGATGTTTTTTGGAATGCTTACTACTTTAATATTTTTGATGTTATCATATGGATTGAAAAGTAAAAAGTTTTATCTTATATTGTTCACCCCCCTCTCAGTATAAGCTCATGTTCTTTAGATATTGAGAACTAATATATTATGGATTAATTATATTAGGACTTGAGATAGTTTGGGTTAAAAGCTAACAGTGGTATCAAAGCTATTGTTTAACTCTATTCATTTTTTATAGATTCATAATCTATATTTATCATCATATTGGAGTCTGTACACTTTAAAAGTAGTGAAGACTTAGACTCTATTTTAAAAAGTATGATTGAGTATATATTGAGGGGATAGATAGAAGTCACCCTGATTTGGATATTAGGGTCTATCCACTCAGTTTAAGGAAAAATAGTGAAGATAAGAACTTAGCTAGAATAAATTAAGGGCCAACTCAAAAGAAAGTTGGAAGTTAAGGGACATTCAAAGTCACCCTAATAATAGTTGGATTCTCTATAAAAGATAAAAATCACATTGTTCTTAGGTTTGACCTAAGAAACCAAAGATACAATACAGAGAATAGAGAAGCATGAAAGCTTCCAGGGAATAGAGGAGCATCTAAGTTTCCTAATAATAAAAAAATAAAGAAGTAATATAAGCTTCTATAGATAAGATAAGAAGAAGAAAAATATTTAAGGAAGCAAGATAACATTCTAAATATATGGAAATACTGAAGAAACAAAAGTTCTAGATAATCAAAAATACAAACCAAAAGGATCAGGTTGACTAGAAAATATTCATAGCAATTTCAGTCTTGGTCATAGGATCAAATTTTTGAAGTAGTATTCTTCAAATTTAAGATCACCTACTTATAGCTAATAAGAGAGCTATTGCAATGTAATAAGGTAGGCTATACAAAGCACTATCAAAGAGCACTATCATATAGAGGCTACTAGAGAGCTATAAATGATATCAAGGAGTGTTATAATATAAAGAATAACAAAGAGATATCAGCACTAACAAAGTGCTACCATCAAGAGATAACTAGATAGTTATACGAGCACTACTAGAGTACTATCATAAAGAGATAATAAAAAATCATACAAGTACTATCCAAAGCATTATCATCAAGAGATAATAGAAAATGCATATGAGCCCTAATAGAGTGTTATCATCTATAGAGAATTAGAAAAGCATTACAAATGGTATCTTTGAGGTAATGTGAGCACTATCAAAGTGTTATCATCTAGGTAACATTAGCATTCTTTAACCAAGGAGTGATAATTACTATAAGAGAGTGTATTTCCATAGGAAACTTGAGAATCACAATAGAGACATAGAGCATCATTCTCTAGAATAAATCCAAGCACTATTATGCGGATGAAAACCTAAACCTTAGAACAAGTGGAATGGGACATTAATAAGGTGGATTAGAGCATTGCATATGGTATAGAAAGAAAAAATGTAGCATTTAAGGAGGAGATAAACTAGCTGGTAATCCTAGAGGTAACTTTTAAATGTTACAACTTGAAGAGTGCTAATTAAGGGTATTCTAGATATGGTGCATCATGATAATGAAAAGTATGATAAATTACCTTTCATATTATTAATATTGGAGATAAAGTTAAAGTAAATTAAATTTGAATTATTTAGAAGTTTTTAGGTGGGAGTTATAAGGTTTTCTACCTTATTGATTTTTGGAATTTATTTTTGCAATATATTTATTTTTCAAAAGTTAATTTTTTGAAAATTTTAAATTTATTAGATTTTGGAGAGATAAGGTTTTCTACTCCAAATTATATTTGAGAATTTAAAATGGATTATTGGTATATTGATTCTAGAGCAAGTAGACGTATGATAGGAAATAAATAATGGTTCAACATATTTCAAGAGAAATATGAAAAAACAGTTGTTATAGCAAATAGTATGACTTATGAGGTCAAAGGAGTAGGAGATGTTTTAACTTATTTATCAAATGAAAAAGGAATGATTAATATTGTACTATACATACCTAGATGGATTTCTAATCTTCTTTTAGTGTTCTCAATTAATGGATCAAAATTTAGCAGTTAATTCAAAATCATTAAAAGCAAAAAATAAATATCTTATAAGTAGACAATGAAAGGTTATAGCTTTTGGTCCTTATAAAATTAGTTTTTTTTCTCTACACACATCATTAAATATGGAGTTATTATTAATTACAAAAACAAAATAACTTTGGCACAAAAATGCTAGGACATATAAGTGCATCTTCATTAAATGAGATGAGTAAACATCAAATGGTTAAGGGTTTACCCAAACTTTCATGAGAATTTATTGTCTGTCCAGAATGTATTGCAGGAAAATAGCATATAATACCCTTCAAACTCAATTTTTATATATCTCAATAACCATTGAGATTAATATATATATGTGGTCCAATGAACATTACTAGTCTTGGAGGACATAGATATTTTCAACTATTTGTTGATGATTACTTTAGAAAAATGTGGGTGCATTTTATGAAATTTAAATCTGAAGCATTTAGTTTATTTAAACAATTCATGCAATTAGTGGAAAAAGAAATAGGAAGATCAATCAAGAAACTTTTTTCATATAGAGGAGGTGAATTTTTATCAAGGGAACTTAATTATTTTTGAGAAAAAACTGGTATAAAGAGACAACTTACTACAACATATTCACCTCAACAAAATGGTATTGCCAAAAGAATAAATAGATCTATTATAGAAATAGTTTTTTGTATGCTAAAATAAGCTCATCTTGATCATCAATACTGGGTAGAAGTAGTTAAAATAATTTTGTACTTACAAAATAGATCACCCACAAGAATACTAAAAAATGGTACTCCTAAAGAAGTATGGTCAGGATAAAATCCAACAATGGAACAATTAAAAATCTTTGGATGTAAGGCATATGTGCATGTTCCAAAGCAAATAAGAACTAAACTAGGTGACAAATATATGTGTGGAATATTTCTTGGTTATGATGATGATTCAAGAGGATACTGAATAATTGATCTAACTACAAAATAAACTAGAAGCAGAGATGTAATTTTTGATGAAGAAAATAAAAATGGTATTAATGAACAAAAGGTTGATACATGATTCATTCTAAAATTTTTAGAAGGTGAAACTCATCAAGTGAAGAATCAAAACCAAAAATACATGATCAGCATATTGAAATTTTAGAAACTACTACATCACAAAGAAAAGATCTAGTAAGGACTCAAATCTAGAATAAATACCAGATCTTACTACTACAAGACCGTAAACTCATAGATTAAAAAGAATAAATAAGGTATTAATAATTTTTGTAATAGACCCTACAACTACTCAAACTAATTAAGACTTCCATATTGGAATACAACCATGGAATCAAAATATGCAACATTAATAAAAAATAAAACATGGAATCTAGTTGATTTACCACAAGGAAATAAGGTAGTAGGATATAAGTGGAACTACTACATAAAACACAAATCATATGGCTCTCTTGATAAATATAAAGCTTAACTAGTTGTAAAAGGGTATACTCAAACAAAAGGAATAGATTATGAAGAAAGTGTTCCACCACCAACAATAATGACTACTATTTGAATATTTTATGCATTAGCAGCAAACATTTGATGGAAGCTTCATAAAATAGATTTTAAAAGTGCATTTCTCAATGGTGATCTTGAAAAAGAGTTATATATGTCACAACCAAAGGTATTTTTTATCATAGGATAGGAATAAAATATTTATAAGATAAACAAATCTTTATATGGTTTAAAGTAGGTACCAAAATCATGGTATATAAATATTAATAATCATCTGATAGAAAATAATTTTAAAATAAGTTCATGATGAAGACCACAGGCTTATACTGAGAGGGGGGTGAACAGTATAAGACCAAATTTTACTTTTCTTTTCTAAACAATATTATCCAATATTATCAATGGTAATGTCAATAGCAGTAATCAAATCAATGCACAAATCATCACACACAATAGGGATACCAATTTAATGTGGTTCACCCAATGTGGGCTACTCCATGGGGAAAATATTTCTACTAAATTTTCTCAACAAATATTCTTGAATATCAATTCCCTATTACAATATTTATGGACCTCTGTCCAAAGGAGATATCAATCCCCTAAGCTCTGATTTGTGGATCTCTCTCCATAGGAGAACTCTTTCCCATTTTCTCTAGTTTTTGGACCTTGATATAAGATAACTCTGTATCCTCAACTGGTTTGTGGATATCTCTTCACAAAAGAACTCTATCTCCCAAAATGATTCATGGATCACTCTCCACAGGAGAACTCATTCCCCTTACTCTAGTTCATGGATATCTATCCATAGAAGAACTCTATCCCCTCTGCTCTAGTTTATGGATCTATATCCATAGGAGAAATCTATCCCCTCTACTTTGGCTGATGATATTCTAGAAGAATTCTACCCCCACTGCTCTGGCTTGTGGATATCTCTCCATATGATACCTTTGTCCCCACTACACTGGCTAATGTATCTCTATCCACTTGATACTAATGTCCTCTTTTCTCTATCACCTTCAAAGCTTACTCTCAACTCTATCTCAAATTTGCACCAAAATCTATCCCAATTCTAGTACGAATCTACTCTAACTTTACTCACAAATTTTCTCACAAATCTGCACTAATCTCTGTCTCAAATCTGTCCTCAATCCTTAACACAAAGCTTGATCAAATCACCAATCAACTCTACTTAGATCTACCCCAAGCCTCAATACAAAGCTTGAAAAAATAACCAATCAACTCTACTAATATCTACCCCAAGCCTTAACACAAATCTTGAACAAATCAAACCTTCTCTTAATGTTGTTTCAAGTCTTCACAAGACTTGCTCAAATCTACCTTCAATTTCTCTCAAGAAATTGCACAATTCTACTCTTAAGCCTTCACAAATACTTGCTCAAATATACCTTCAAGTCCTCTCAAGAACTTGCTCAATTCTGCTCTCAAGACTTCATAAAAGACTCGCTCAAATATTATCTAGCACATGCTCAAAATAGCTCACAAGATATGCTCAATCAATCTCAAATATTGCACACAATGCTATCAAATGCTTTGTATAACCTTCAAAGTAATTCCTTTAACTTTAATCAGTTTATACACATTCTATCCAAAAAAAATTAACCTCTAGAACATATAGAGAATGATGTACTCTATCAAAAACTCAATATGTTCTACTCAATTATTAAGTCTGTCACTTCCACATGTCTTACTTTTATTTCTATTTTAAAGATAGATCTAGTCTAGCACATGACACCTATCTTCCTGATTTGCACATTCACTTTCAATATCACTCAAAACCAATGCTCAAGAGTTTAACACAATCATTCAATCAATTAAGCACAATTTTCTCATAAACCCTAAATAAGTTTTTCACACTTCTTCCAACAAAGAGCACAATTTAGGTCTCAAATATTCACTCAAATAATTCATAATCTCTATCTTGAATGTTCTCAAAATATTAAAAAATGAAACACATATAACTCACTCAAATAATTCCAAAAATTCTTATCAAATAATCCTTTTCACTCCACATTATGTTTCGCAACATTCAACCCAACAAATATTTCAAACAAAGGATGATGTGCCCATATCTCTTTGCTTTGATGGAGATATGTCTTCAAAACCTGTCTCACCAACAACCAATTCCTTTTGTTCTACTTCAAGGTTAGTTAGCAACAGTCTATCTCAAAATATCCACATGAATTTTTCCTTCAACAAGATGCTCAATGAATTATGAAAATAATATTCTAGGGATCTTCTTTAGTTCTCAAGGACAATGCATTAAAGCTCACAAAAACTCTCTCAACAATTTCCCTTTTATAAAGCAAGAATTACAATCAAATAAAATACCTTTTACACCTTTTATCTCCACACTTTCAAAATAATTTTTCACTCCACTTTAATGTCCAAGAACAAAGAATTACATTCATAAATAAACCATTCACAAGCTTATCACTCCAAGCTTAGCAAATTAAATAAATGATATTTAAACCTTTAAAAATAATGCAAAAATATTTCTCCTTATATCTCCTAAGTTTCAAACTATAGGTCAAATATCATCTGCCAGATATCACAATAGCCAACAATCAACAATATAGTGCATACCTCACAAATTAATCATGGCATATACCTTATATAAAAAAAATTAACTTTGACTTTGCCTTATCATGGATGGGAATCGACCCTTCGACCTCAGCCCTCCAAGTGTAGTTTTTGACCGCTTGTGCTAGCCAAGCAGTTGATACTAAGCCTTTAGCCTCACTGTATTATACTCGTTGTTCTTTTACGAACCAAAAATAAAACTCTTCAATAGAAACTAGGGGAAATAGAACCTCGAACCTTCCTTCTACCAATGACTAACACAGGACCCACCTATCACTTGGGCTACCAACCCTTGCTGAACTAAGGCATCCACTACCTTACACTTATTTCCTTACGCTCACTTAGCAAATGAAAATCCACCACGTTTCCCTTATCTACCTTGTTCGAATCTTTCACATGCACATTGATTTTTTAACCATTCAAATTGCAATTTAATTTTTTCTTTCCTCCTTTTATATGCTTCCAAGGTGATTTCATGATGTCGGCAAAAATTATAAATACCTCCAATTTAAATTTGATTTTTGGCACCTTTGCCAAATTCAAATTTAATTATTGATTTAATATAATATTTAACTTTAGGTTAAATATTATAATATAGTATTAAATAATACTTTTGCATGGGGTCTTCATTAAATCTAATTTTTCTCTTTTTAATAAGCCCTCTTGGCTTACTTATTATAATATTATAATATTATTTTTTTTGAAAAATAATTTGAAAAAACTTGTATTAAAGCAAATATCATTTACAAGTTGGGATGAGACTTTTCCCAGCCTTAGCCAAAGAGAACACATGTTTACAACAGTAAAAGAAGATTTGTATTGGAGCCAAATCTCTTAAACCATATTTCTACAATGATTGTTCACCTGTTTACAACTATAAAAGAATATCTACATTGAAGCATAAATCTCCTAAATAGTATTTCTGGAATGGTTATCCAAATTAGCTAAGCACTGGATTTGCTCACCAACCTGCCTAATCATCTCATCCTCAATAGCCATGTCACTGTGCCACTGAGCCCCTACCTCCTTCTCAGTACTTATCTTAGCTAGGAAGTTTGCCACTTTATTTAGATCTCTACTCACATAAACTGGAATCACATCATATAATTCCCTCCCTAATTCCTTAATTTGAGTGACAAGAATCATCAACCCCCATGTTTTCAAAGCAAAGTTCCTCATACAATCTAGAGCTCCAACCATTATTTGAGAATTTTATTCTAGGATTATCCTCTTGTGACCTTATTTTATTGCCCAAATAGAAGCATATTTGATAGCTAAGGCTTCTACTTCATTTTTTGTGGCTCTTCCCAAGCCTTGTAGTTCCCAATAGAGCACTGTTCCAACATGATTCCAAAAAACCACTCCAATTCTAGCTCTACCCGGATTTCATTTTGCAGCTCCATCAGTATTAATTTTAATCCAACCTTCTAGGGGTGGTTTCCAACTAGCTCTGTCCTATCCCTATTGCACTTCAACTTCCTTCTCCATTGCCCCAATAACAACCTAATTTTCATCTTTAGCATAGACTACCAAAGTTTCTATGACTTTGCTCCAAATGACCTGCCAAATTCCATCTAAAGAAGAAAAAGTTTCTCTAAAAATTTTGGCATTTCTCTCCAACCACACTTGCCACCAAATTAAGTTTAATCCAAGCTCCCAACCAATACAAAGAGATTTATATTTAAATCTACCCCTCTTCCATCTTTCCCAAATATTAATCCGATTCAAATCACCATTAACTTGAATTTTATAATATAAAAACCATCTCTCCCAAATTTGGCATGTGAATGGGTACTCACACATCAAGCTATCAGTTGTTTCCTCACTCTTGTAGCATAAAACACATTGATATGGACCAATGATTCCCCTACATCTAAGATTATCAAAAGTAAGAATTTCATTATGCATGAACTACCAAGCAAAAAAGTTTACTTTCGACCAACCCTTGGACTGCCAAATCTTTCTCCAATCCTCAACCTGATATGTATGAGGAGGATACTCTGGAAGGATCTTATCATATCCATCCTTCAACGTGTAGACACCAAGGCTCCCATAGCCCCAAGCTAATTCATCCTCCTCATCTCTACCCGTGAGAAATATTTCTACCAATATTTTAGTCATGATGGATATCAAATCCAGAGGGATTGAAATTGGCCACTCATTTAACTTCTTAAACTGCTTAAACTTATAATCCCCAACTGACTAGTGTTGAAATAAATTTCAATTTGGACCCACCCCCTAGTTTCTATGGTTATTTTTATTGGTTGTAGTTCAGGAAATTCAACAATGATAGGTGGGTATTAATCCTATGAATCTGTCAAAAATCGTGCCTTCTCCCCTCTCCCCACTTTCCAAAATAATCCATCTTTTACTACCTGAGATCCTAACTTGAGAGCCTGCCGCACTAAGGATCCATTACCATCCAAAGGGAAACAACCCACCTCATTTGGGTTTACCTGTCCCAAATATTTACTAGTTAAGATTCTACTGAATAAATAAGTAAATTGGGAAATCCACCTCCAGTAAAGCTTTCCAGCCAAAGCTTTATTATTTAACTTTGATCTTCTCGATCCCAAACCTCCTTTTTACCTTGGGTTGGCTTACTTTATCCCAACCTACTAAGGCCCATTTCCTCTCTCCTTTTACTCCTTCCCATAAAAATTTTCTAGCCATCTTGTCTAACTCTTTCCATAAGGTATGTGGGGTAGCAAGGATAGAAAATTTATAAATTGGCATGGCTTGAATGACTGACTGTAAAAAACTTAATCTATCACCATAGCTTAACCATTTGTGAGACCAATGATTAATTTTTTCCTTGATACGAGTCCAAAATATTCCTCCAGATATCTATTTTTAGTTTTTTAAAATGCAAAGGGACCCCCAAGTATACCACTGGGAGACAAGTCCTTGTGAATCCAAAGATATCTAAAATTCTATCCTGAAGCCTTTGATCAAGATTGAAAAAGACCACTTTGGATTTTTTATCATTGATGACTTGGTTTGTAGCCCTAAGGTAGACATTAAGTGTATCTCTAATCATTCTTGCTTCCCGAAGTCGGACACTCCCACCAATCTCGTGTCATCCATAAACTGCAGGTGAGTCAAAACTTCCTCACCCACCTTAATACCTGTTAGCAAACCTTGTTGTCTTCTCCTCAAGATGAGTCTACCCAATCCTTCATCCAATATGATAAAAATATAGGGAGAGCAAGGATATCCTTGATGAAGGCCTCGAGTAGCTCCAAACGGTTTTGAGGGAAGACCCTTGATTAACATTGAGTATGTCAGAGTAGAAACACAACTCATGACCCATTCTATCCAATCCTGAGAGAAACCAAAGGCTTCCATCATCTTTGAAAAGAAGCTCCACTCCACCCTATCATAAGCCTTTGACATATCTAATTTTATGAACATTCCTCTATTACCATATGTTTGCATTGAATGGATTGCCTCCTGAGCTAGAACCACACCATCCAAGATCTGCCTACCCTCTACAAAACCCCCTTCCTCTAAGGAGATAATGCTATGTAGAAGAGGTTTTAGCCGCTCAGCCATTATCTTTGTGATTATTTTATATATGGCATTGCATAAGGCAATAGGTCTGTAATCTGAAATATGTACCCCCTCATCCCCTTTTGGAATTAAGGTAATGAAAGCATGATTTAATGCTTTAAGAATTATTTTACTACCTTTGGACTCCTCTATAATAGCCATTACATCTTCCTCCAAGTTATCCTAGAAGGCCTAAAAAACTCAATTGGAAATCCATCTGGACCTGGAGTTTTTCCGGTGCTCATTCCAAAGACTACATTCTTCAGTTCCTCTCTATTAATGGTTTTAAGTAGAGCCTGATTTTCTTCTTCAGAGATAACAGAGGGTATGACAACAATAACTTCTTTTTGAGCCTCTTCATATTGCACCATACTTTCCTTAAATAGTTTTAAAAAATAATCCATTGAATGGAAATGCATACCTGGAATTGTATCAAAGGAGTGTCTGTTCTCATCTTGAAGAGCTTCCATGTTGTTCATCTGTCTCCTAGCACAAGTAGTCCAATGGAAAAATTTGGTATTTTTATCACATTCTAATAACCAAGTGGTTCTTGCTCTTTGTTTCCAGTAGGTCTTCTCTTGGTTGTCAATGTTCTCAACCACTTTACGCAATGCATCATCCTCTTCTTTGAGCTGCTCTGTAACCCTAAAGTACTTTTGAACCTCATCCCATCTGGCCACCAATGGAGCTCTTTGGACCTGGAAGTCTGTCTTGTTAGCTCACCTCCATTGTTTCAATTGATATTTGACATAATGAAGCTATTTGTGGAATATAAAAATTATTTTCCCATATGTTGGGCGACCTTCTTCCCACCACTATGGAATTTTATTTCGAAGTTTCTATTTTTGTAACCAAAAGTTTTCAAATTTAAATGGTTTGTGATGCTGCACTATATTGATCCCTCCTTCCAACAAAATGGGAAAGTGATCTAAAATTGGACCCTCCAAAATATAAAATTTTATATTCCATTTTACAAATGCCTCCTCTGAAACCAAAAAATGGTCTAACTTCAACTTCCTGCTATGTGGCTCCCTCCTCTTATTAGTCCAAGTATAGTTGGTTCTAGAGCATTTAATATCCACCAAGTGTAATTCCTGGACTTGGGCAATCATAAGTCGATCCCCTAGGTCCAAAATTGGGGTTCCCCCTTCCTGATCTCTAGAGGATAATTTAGCATTAAAATCCCCAACAATAATCCAGTATAACTCTTCCCTTGAGACTCTCATGTTATGCACAACTTTCCATTGATGCATCTGACCATCTAGGTTTTGAGCCCCATAAAAATTTGTGATTAAAACATGTTCAACTGTGACATTATTTCTAAAATGTGATGTGAGAACACCCCTCCAAGCTATATGTTCTATTGTAGTCCATTCAATAGAGTTACAAAGAGTAACTAGCCCCTCTTAGGCCCCTTGGGCAGCCACTTCCATATGACCAGCACCCCTCCAAAGTTTGCTACCTATTTTACACATAAGATCCAATGACATTTTTGTCTCTTGGATAAGCAAAAAATTTGTTTTACATTTTTCTAAGAGTCTTCAAACAACAAATTGATGGGTTCTACTATTTAAATCCCTAACATTCCATGATTGTATAATCATTGGTTACCTTGAGAGTAGTAAAAATCTATTGGCCTCACCGATCCTCTAGTGATCAGTTTGTCTCCTTGAACTGCTATCAATTCCTTATTTGATTTTCTACCCACTCCTTGAGAGCTGCTATTTTTTATCTCTTCTCCACCTGAGTTATCCCTAGAGTCGGTCTTTCTATGTTCTTTTCTGCTATACCCATGCTGACATCCTTAATTATTGGTTGCTCTTGGTTATGCACTATCAATTCCCCTGCACTCTCTGACTATGGTAACTCACTGTACTCAATTACCTGCTCTATGATGGGGGGAGATGAAAGAGGAGCTTGAACATGGCTATTATTATTTTTGTTATTCCCATCCACTCCTTCCATGAATTGTTCTTCTTCTTGGTCCATTAGTGTCTTAAATATCTCATACCTATTGGAGGGCTTGATTTGGGTTTGCTCTTTACCATATTTTTTCTTTTGCCTTCTCCTTATTTTGGGCTATTCAAAACCATCTCCCTGTGCTTCTTTACCCTAAGAAATATTGATTGGTTCTTTGTTGATTATTGACTTACTATCCTTAGGAAGATTTGACATTCCTAGAGGAGCCTCCATTTTTATGTTCATATTATTTGGGCAAGATCAGGCTAAATGCCCATATTTGTGGCAAACTCTGCCTCTAAAGGACAATGCCTCATAATCCAATTGTTCGATCCAAGATAGTCCTGCAAGTTCAAGTTCCAAATTTGTCGGTAGAGGCTGGCTAAGATTCATTTACATACATAATCTTGCATAAACAACTATTTTTCCTTCTATTGTGTCTTTGGAAACACCCAAATGTCTTCCAAGGAAATTACCGATAATTTCCAATACCTACTCACTCCAAAACTCCATTAGAAGTGCATACAAACGGATCCAAACCGAGACAATAGTGGGTTCAATTCAAGGATCAAATCCCACTCTCCAAGGTTGAACAAATAATCCTGCCAGACCATGATTCCTCTTTTCTGATTCGAAAGCCCTATTTCTATCGGTAAGTGAAGAAAAACTAACAATAAAATATCCATTACTAATAAACCACAAAGAATACTCACCAAGAGGCTCCCATTTTTGTCGGACCCAGGAATGCAAAAAATTCAGGGTATGGCGAGTACCCATGAATTTACAGATCAAATCATGATTGGCTCTATATAAAACTGTTTCTTCAACCATCCTTTGCTCAATGACAATATTTGGCCTTGATTCTGACTGTGGCAAGCATCCATTAACTCGTTGAGATGTTGATCTATTTCCAACAACCATAAAGAGCATTTTTAATGCAATTTTTTGTGCTTCTTTAGTATTTTATGGAGATTTATCCTTTAACAAATCTGCAAAAGAACTATGTCTCTCTAGAAGAGGATCCGGAGGTGTCCCCATTGGGCCATCCTGGGACAGCAATCTTGTCTTCAAATCCATAGTAACCAAAAATCTCTTCGGCTACCAAACTGATGCCCTAGTTTTCTCTTCCAGAGCTCTCCCCCCACCAGGATCTTCTCTAAGCATCCATTCAAAGCATAATATTATAATATTATAATATCTTCTCTTTTCTCTTTAAAACCATGGGTGTAAACTTGGTCTTCGACGTTTTAGCCAACCTCCTTGGCTTATTGTTAGCAGTTTTACACTATGCCACATTGGTTTTAAATAAATTGCTAACTATAATGTAAAAATTCATGATGTAGCATCTTGCTTAATTTTAAAACAAACATTACAGTCATTTCAATTTTTTTATGTATGTAATTTTTCATTTGAAAAATAAACATTCCAATCCCAATCACAGCTTGGAAATCTGCTTCAAATTAATTTGATTGAATCACCCATAGAAGAAGTTGAAAGAGCGAAAGAATTGAAGTCGCAGTAAAAGAGCAACAGTGAATCAAAAATGATGAAATTCAGCTGAGGTTTTGAAACACGATCACATTTACCCCTTAAAAAGGGTGAACATCATGTTTGCCCTTTGGTTGGGTGAACAGGTTTTAAAGTATGATGACGCAGTCACCCCGAAGTATGGGCGATGATCCCGTTCACCCTTTTTGGGGGTGAATGACATTGAAATGTATAATTGGGAAACAAAGAAAATTAAAATTGGTTTTACCTTTGCACTTCGGTGGAGATGTGTTTCACCTTTTTTAAGGGGTGAACACATATTAGGAGTTCCATTCGGTGAAAGTGTTTGAAGCAGAGGTGATTTTAAATTGTTCCAAATAAAAATTGTGTTCGCCCCTTGTTTCGGGTGAGTGTTGTTGAAGTTTGAAAAGGAAGGGATGAAGTTTTTTCAAAAGGCAATCCCGTTCATCTCTTTGTTGAGGTACAAACGTTATTAAAATTCTCAAAGCTTAGAAGAAGAGGATTTTTAAATATTTTTCTTAATGAAAGCATTTTCATGGTGAAAGCAAATGAGTTCTGTTGATCACGATGCTAGAGAATAAATTATAAAATACATATGCTAAATTAAATGATGCAGGATTCGATCTTTAATTGCCATAATCTTGGGTAATATTAAAGTTTGATTTTTTGGTTGAGGATATGCCTTAAATTATTGATGTAATTTAATGTTGGTGGCAAATTGGAAAGCATTTGTGTTATTTTCAATAACATCTTCTCAAAGGTTTTACTTCCTCTATGAAGCAAATTTAATGAGTAAATTATTGAAGCATATGTTCGATTTTCAAGAAAATAGAGGTGACCAAAATACCTTGTCACACCAAATCATTTTCAGATCGTGATTTTCAGAAGAATATTTCCAAGAAATGATGATGCATTATGTCTCGGATCTATGGATATTGGGTCCTTTCATGTATTCAATGAAAGAGGTACAAACCTCTATAAATACTAAGAAAAATTTCATTGTAAGAGATTGGAAAAATAGATATCCTGCAAGAAAAATATTCAAGTTCTCTGTAGTAATAGACATACAGAGCTCTTGTATTTGTAAATGACTTGGTGTATTATTGTATTTTGATTTATGCATTTCTTTTTACTCTTGAATTCTTTATTTGCTGCTGAATTTAAATTCTACAAGTTGAATTTGAATATTGCTGATGAGAGGAGTGAGTGTTGGAGTGCCAATTTGAAGGATTATATGTGCAAAGTTTTAAGTAAATTCTATCGTTTCTTTATCTATTGTATGCTATTCATTGCTTGGTGTGGATTCTTGCTATTAATCTATTCCCATATTACATAATCATCCTATGGCCATATTTCCATTTCTTTCCATATTTTCTAATTTCTTTCCTGCATATCCTGCGTATCTAGGGTGCACAAATGTAGTTTTTTTTAACTAGGTAGATATTTGACCAACACTTATAATATAAATATTATAACCAATTATTTTACCACTCTGCTTGTATCAAAATGAACTTTGCCTTACACCAAACACTTGGCTTCAATGACAACCTTATTACTCAAAATTTCCAACACATGAGATACAAATCTCTATAAAAAAAAGGTTGGACTAGAAATAATAATACTTATAGCATATGTTGATGATATAGTAACCACACGAAGCTCAAGAATTTTGATAGATGAAGTTAAGAGGGACCTAGAAAAGGATTTTGAAATGATAATTCTAGGGCTTCTTCATTATTGTCTTTGTTTAGAAATTTGTCAAAATGAAAACTAAATCATAATAACACAAACAAAGTATGCAAAATTATTTGAAAAATATATAATGAAAATTTGTAAATCCAAAGATACGCCTATGGAGCAAGGATTACAATTATCTAGATGTAATGAAACATCTCTAGTCGCAACCACTATATATCATCAATTAATTGAAATTTTTTCATATCTAGCAAATACCAAGCCAGATATTTTTTTTGTTGTAAATTATCTTTCAAGATTTATGCAAGAACAAAGTCATTGAAAAGCCAAAAAAAATAATACTACAATATATTAGCATGACTACAAAATATGGGTTAATATATTAAAAAAATGATGATGACAAGTATTATCTACAAGGATACTCATATTCTTATTATGTTGGATCTATACATAATAGAAAATTTACATTAGGATATGTATTCTATCTTGGCTCTAGTCTTATTTCTTGGTATAGTAAAAAATATATAGTAGCACTTTCATCTATAGAAGCAAAATATCATACATCAAAATATGTAGTATGTGAAGCACTTTGGCTATAGTATATATTGTCATATATGGGAATTAGATAGACTCCTTTAGTACTAAATTGTGATAATCAAGGAGTACTTAAATTAATCAAAAATCTAATAGTTCATGAAAGAACAAAACACATTGAAGCTCAATGTCATTTTATCAGAGATCATGTTCAAAATCATCATATTCAATTAAAATAAATTTCTACTAAAGATCAGATTGTAAATATTTTTACAAAACCTCTTGGTCGAAATAAATTTTAGATATTTCATAATCATCTATGTGCATCAAGAACAGTTCTTATCAAATAATGTAATACTCAGAAGTGTTAGAGAATATTATATTATTTGATTAATGTACCTTTATGGTACAAATATAAATATGTAATAGATTAGGATTTGATTCTATAGTTTACTTGAGTAATTTATATTTTCCTTTATGTAAGTATCCATGTGTAGAATATGCACATGTGTCATGTAAGTGTGCAAGTAATTTCAATATTCGTGTATACAAGTAAGAAGATGTGAAGCCAAAGGACATGTGAGAGTTATCATATGGAAAGCAATTATCAAGAACATGAAGAGTCACCTTGTATGTCTATATAATGGAGGTAAAGGTCCTTACGATGTATTACTTTTTGAGAATTGTAATCTTTGAAGTGAATGATCAGTATTGAAGCTTATATATAGATTTTAAGCAATTTTATTGTAAGTATTATTCATGCTTATACATGAGTGATTTTGGTCATTTACATTCATATTTGATATTATTGGTCTATATATATATATATATATATTTGATTGCTCATATATTTAATTCTACTCTTTATTATTGATATTGAGACTTGAGATATTGTGGATTAATTATATTGGGACCTAAGATTCTCCAAGATAGTTTAGCTTAAAAGCCAACACAGAGTGAACCTTGTAAGCAGTGATATACTCTATTATATCTAAAGGTTGTAGCAATTGATTAGCCATACATTCTGGTAGGATGGCAAGGTTACCATAAGGACACTCATATTTGAAGAAGAAAAGTGAGTCAAGTATTACTTTTTCTTAAGTACTCTAAGAGTACTTGATAGGCAACATATCTAGAGGTTAATATAGAGGTGATAGACCTAGAGGAAGACCCAAAGGTAATACACTTAGTGGTTGACCTAGAGGTAGCAAATCTAGAGGTAGACCCAAAGGTGGATTTGGAGGTGTTTACCCAATAACCAGAGCATCCAAATCTAGAACCAGAGTAGCCAAAGCCATAACAACTAGATCCAAGAGCCAAGAGCCAAAAAAACCAATTCCAAGTGCCAAAGTAGCCAAAGCCAAGAGCCAAGTGCAAAAGCCTAGACTCCTATAAATTAAGAGAAAGTTCTAATATTTCCTAAGATAAACAATGTAGTAAAGGGGGATAATAGAATAGTTTATTACATTATTATTAGAACATGCATTATTAGCTAAGATATTATTATAATATTTATTGCATGTAATGGTATCCTAAATCAAGAGTATCAATCTTCCATTTTGTAACCCTAAAACATATATTAAATAATATCTTACCTCAATGAATGAATTACTTTTTACCATCATCTATTATGGGAGGTATGATGTTACTTCTAATGTCTTCTCTACTTGGACCCTTAGATCAAACTATGGGGGGTGTTGAAGTATGTGTAATCTAATTTTATTAGACTAAGGCCAAAAGTGTGAAAAAGTGTTTAATAGTATTATTAATGTAGCCTATAAGCAAGTGTATATGTTATCCTATGGGTATTCCTCATGTAATATTAAGGGAATCCTTGTATCCACCCTTGGTGCTATTGGTTAATCCACATCTATAGGTAACCTTAATTAAAGTGTGTGATATATTTATTATATTGTAAATTAACCTTCAAGTCATGTCAGACTGAGGTCAAGATCTAATTGGATATTTGGTATCACTATAAATAGCCCCAATTATTGGTCCATTACTTTAGTATAATATATGTGAAATATTATGGGGTGCCTATAGGTATGCACCCTTGATTCCTTTTGTGTCATTTATCTCTCCATTTCCTTTATCAATGTTAAACCTCTCTTACATATTTTTTGGATATGATTATGGCTAATGTGTGTTTTTGTTGGCATTTTTGCCACATTGTTTTTGTTGTTACTGTTCATGCAAAAGAATGCACAAATTGTAGAGATACTCACTCCTCTGTTTGTCCCTCCAAGCACTTCGAAAGGGAAAATACAAAAATCTCTACAAGTTTTGTGTTAAAGCAAAGTAAGTGTAAGATGTCGCGATATCGCGACATGTCGCGATATCGCGACCTGTTGCAGTTTCGCGGTGTCCGATGCAGAAAAGAGCTAAGCACAGAAAATGTCGCGATATCGCGACATGTCGCATTTTCGTGACCTATCGCGTTTTCGCGCTAGGAAACAACAAAGGAAGCAGTAACGGAAAAATTGTCGCGACATCGCGACATGTCGCATTTTCGTGACTTGTTGCGGTGAGGGAGCAGTAAAGTGAAAGTTGTCGCGATATCGCGACATGTCGCATTTTCGTGACTTGCAGTGGCAACAAAGCAAAGTGATAGGAAAATGTCGCGATATCGTGACATACAGCAGCAAAGAGGAGCGCCAAGGAAAAATGTCACGATATCGCGACATGGAAAGCAAGGAAGGAGCAAGATGGTATAGAATGTCGCGATATCGTGACATGTCACGTTTTCGTGGAAGGGCTGAAGATAAACACAAGGCGGGAGAAAGATGTCATGATTTCGTGACATTTTTGGAAATGAAGCCAAGCAAGAGAAACATGTCACGATTTCGTGACAAGAAGCGAAACGAAGGAGAAGACAAGAAATTGTCACGATTTCGTGACATGTCGCGTTTTCGTGAGGAGAAACAAGAAAAGTACAAGGAGAAAATGTCACGATTTCATGACACATTGAAAAAAAGTAAAATATCATGATTTCATGACATGTCACATTTTCACGAGGAAAGGAAACAAAAAAAGATAGAAACATGTCACGATTTCATGACTTGTTGAAGACGAAAGAACAAAAGGAAAAAGTCACGATATCACGACATGTCATATGAAAAAGCTAAAAAGTACAAGGCAGAGAGAAATTGTCATGATTTCATGACATGTCACATTTTCACGATGAAAAAGCGAGAAAGACACAAGAAAATGTCATGATTTCATGACATGTCACATTTTTGCCACTTGCAAGAAGATGAAAGCCAAACAAAGGAGAATGTCACGATTTCGTGACATGTCATGGGACAAAATGAAATGAAGGCAGATTGTCATGATTTCATGACATGTTTTCATGAGAGAAAGGAAAGCTAAATGAAGAGAAGATGTCACGATTTCGTGACATGTCGCATTTTTATGACTGGTGGCAACAGGAGAAAGCAGTAAGTTGAAAATGTCATGATTTCGTGACATGTCGCATTTTCGTGACCTGTCACATTTTCACGACAGAAGCAACAACAAAGGCCCGATAAAGTTATATCCGCATTTTCCTTCAAAATTGCATAGGAGAACGTGAGGAGAAGATAAGGATCAAACAAAGTAATGTTTTAAAAGCTCTCCAACTGATTTTGAGATCAAGGTCAAAGAGGCTCCAAGATTAAATGTTTTGTTGTTTACCTATGTGCGCAAGATGGGAGAACATGTTAAAGCAGTTTTTCAAAGCCACCAAAATTAAATATGCCTCTAGTATTAAAAGCTCTTGTTCGTGATCTCCTAACAACTTCAAGCATGCCCCGAGAATAGTCATTTAATGAAGAAATATGGTCCCTTGTTTCTGTTCGATTTTTAGTTTTGATCCATAAAAGTAGGGAATGTGATTTCTCCGAGGCAGATTAAGGGGGATTGTTTCTCTTTTCAAGTGCATATTTTGTGGATCTCCTCTTCAAAATATGTTTTATGTTTTAAATGTTGTGATGCGAAAGGGAGAGGGAAGGCCTCTATAAATACTAATGTATATCTCAAGAAAAGGAGGAGGACCTTTTTGCAAAAATTGAAGCAGAAATCCTAGATGCATTTTGCTCTATTCTTAGTGTCTTTTGAGTTGGTGATCCAAACTATTGTTCATGTGATGCTTTCTATGTGATTCACTTCTACTTAGTCCAGTGTTAAAATATAAGTTGAATTCTGTTGTTCTGAATTTGGCTATGTTTTCATTTGAACATTTGAAGTATAATTGAAGGTAAACTTATGGTCAATGTTTGATCCAATTTCTGTATGTGCATTCTAAGAATTAGTTGTTGCTTATCTTAGGATCTAGTTGAGGTTATTTGCTATCTGAGGTTGTTCTCCCTATCAACTATCGGCTTCAGCCATATTTCCATCTCTTTCTGTTATTTCCCTTTCTTTCGCATTTTCCATTTCTTTCCCGCACCCTTATCTTGAAACAAGTTTAGATTAGTTTGGGAGCCAACCCTCTCTGGAGATTGGCCCGGGAGACTTCTCTTTCTCTCGGCCTTTCAATGTTGGTCGGGTCTAGGGCACATTTTATATGACTAGGCAGATTCGTGACCAACAATTTTTGGCATGCCCGGTGGGACTCACAAGTCCCATATTTTGACACCCGAAGGAATCAAGATTTTGATGAACTGTCTTGACCTCAAAGCGGAGATTGTAAGTTCATCTGGTGACTCTACTGAAGGTGACTGTATAGTACCTAGAAATCTCCAATCGTGAAGTTGGTGAAAATCTTTGCTTCATGATCACGAGATCAAGTGCCAAAGAATCGGAAGATCCAGTCAAATTCTTCGAGATCGATGTTCAAAACTGGAGGGAGCGCTCAAGATTGGTAAGTCCTGTGAACCCATCATTTGCTATTTCTTCATAGGTAGTGGGTCAGTTTGTGCCATCTTCGACTCCTCCCAGTACTGCTACGAGCTTGCTAGTAGATCCAAATCCTACAGTGCAAATGGCTGGTCAACAACCTCCTCCACGTCAATTTCTTGCTTGGAACTATTCGGGAGCGTTGGACCTGCCTTTTCAAAATCTAGTTCCTGCTACAACATTAAAGGCTTTGCCTACATACGATGGGACTGGAAAGACCATGTATGAGCATGTGTTAGATGTGGCATCCTTGGCTACAATTCATAATATCACAGATGAAGATGTCATGATCAAATTGCTCGTGTTGTCACTCCGAGGTAAGTTATTGTGCTGGTATAGATCCTTGTCTCCCAACTCCATAAATTCATGGGATCAATTAGCAGAGATGCTGATCCAAGGGTTCAATGAGCAAGCGGACCCATTTTCTTTGTTGCATCAATTTACTAATATCAAGAGGCATCCTCAAGAGGAGATAGTGGATTTCAATGTTAGGTTTGCCCGAACTTGGCAGAGAGTTCCTGATGGTCTTCGCCCTACTAATGACCAAGCGACATTTTACTTTCTTAGGGCTTTCCATTCAGATATTAGTATGAACATTAGGATGTCCAATGTTCAAACCTTTCCTGCACTATATTCCCAGGCATAGAAGGCTGAGGCCGATCTGATTGCCATTGGGAAATTGCCTTCAAAAATGACTATGCCTATTTTTCTCGAGCTTCCACAATACCAGCATACAGGTGCAGCCTCCACATCTTACACTGCTCCATCCATGTACCCTTCATCTTCATGGAATCCTCCCACAAATTTAGTACCTATGATTCCCATTCCATAGATAACCTCTCCACTTCCAACTCCTGCATTACCTTCTCCACCAGTTCCATTACCTCTACCGACACCGCCTATGTCCTCAAACCCAGATCCTCAATTGGCTATTTTGCAAGAAATTCAATCGGCCATGAGATCTCTCACTAACAAGATGACATCTATGGAGCGGAGAGAGGTTGGAAAGGAACTATCAGCCATGAAGATTTGTTCCAATGGTAACTAGAGAGCAAGTTGCTCCTAGCAAGGCTATAGAGAAAGTACCTGAGAGGAACTCAACGATCCTGGTAAGTGAAGAGGCTGGCCCTTCTGAAGTTTCACATGAGCCATCTTACTGGTGTTCTTCATGCAATGATCCACATGATGAGTCCACTTGCATGGTCCACCAAAATTATTTACAAGTTCTTGTAGGGAGCCGTGTAAACATGATTCGAGAGGTGGATCATAATTCCGTGATGTCTCCTGAGGAATACATGGCAGTCTTGACACGCAGTGGCAAGAAACCAATGTTGGTAGATCCGGCTAAGATGGAGCCATTGAAAGTGCCTCCTGCACAAGCAACAAAGCAACAAATACCTACAAAGACTCATGATCCTCCAGCTCCGCAACAAGACCCACCTATTTTGTCGAAGGATCCGCTTCCACCACAAGCAAAAGAGAGGTTGCAAGCTAAGGCTTCTACCTCCCAGCCGCAAGCAGAAACAAAGGAACAAGCTAGAGAGACATTGCGGTATCCATCATTGACTAAACGACAGTGAGTGGAGGCCACCCAACAATATAGAAGTAGATTTGAATCTGCTAGTGGAGGGAGAGAGCCGATCTCGATGGAGTACAACATCATCGAAGAACTCAAAAGGATACCAACTAAGGTAAGTCTGTATGACACCTTGCAGCTACCTAGATAGGTGAATCTCTTACAAGAATCCTTGAAGACCACACAAAGTAAGGGGAAGGCTCCAGCCCAGGTAGTTATGTCTCAAACTCTGACCTCTTCAGTCATAGGAAAAAATAGACCACCACCTTTTTATCTTTCATTGAGAATGGAGGGACATGTGGTGCATAATTGCCTCATTGACTCAGGAGCAGCTACTATTGTCATGCCGAAGGCAGTATGTGATGTCATAGGCATGGAATATACAAGGACTAGCATGGGAGTTTTGCAGCTAGATGGTACCTCAGTAAAGACGGTGGGCGTAATTAAGGATGTTCCTATCTCCCTGCACACCATGCCTCAGATTACTGTGATCCAGGAGATCATAGTAGTGGACCTGGAGCCATGTTTTGGTATGTGTCTCTCCCGAGAATTCATGGCTAAACTCGGGGGTTACCTTTCTTTGGATTTTACTCATTTGGAGGTGATCCATAAAGGTAAAAAGGTGAAGATTTTCAATGAAAAGCCTTCCACATTTCATGTGGAGAGAATAGATGAAATGGACAGGTTAGCAAATTCAGTGCACATGATGTCTGAAGAATTTGGTGAGCTTGACTTAATGGAAGAAGCTTTGGAAGAGCTCCACCCAGAAAATGAATTTTCCATGGCCAATTTCAATGCCATGATGGAAACTGACTTGGGGTGTTACTCCATTTTCAAGCCTAAAAAGGCTCAAGAAAAGAATGATGAAAGTCAAGACCAGCTCTGGAAGCTCTATTTTGATGGAGCACGATGTAAAAATGGCATTGGAGCTGGGATTGTTCTAGTATTACCTTCTGGGATTCAATGATCCTATTCATATCGTTTGACTTGGAGCTGCACAAATAATGCAGTAGAATATGAGGCTTTATGCCTAGGTCTCAAGAAGGCTGAGAAACTTGGAGCACGACAGTTGCAAATCTTTGGTGACTCCGAGTTGATTATCAATCAGGTGACCAATAAGTGTGTGTCCAAGCACCACTATCTCAAGAACTATCGCAACAAGGTCTGGGACCTGTTCGAATCATTCTCTGCTCTCAGCATGCATTTCATTCCATGAGAACAAAATAGACATGTTGACCTACTGGCTTCCTTGGGAGCAAATTTTTCACCAATTGAGCAGGTGGTGAGAAGGCCAAAAATAGTGAGAATGGTGTATAGGCCCTCTGTCCCAGACAAGGACACCTTTTGGCAAGTCTTCGATAGTGATGAGCAAATTGTTAACTTTTTGGTTCAAGAAGTTGCCACCATCAAGGGAAGGACCTTGGAGCATGAAGAAACTGAAGGCCTGATTCAGTTGTGGAATAACCACATTCCTAAAGGCCTCATCACTCTAGAAAGCTTGTTTGATCAGAATGATCGGTCCAAGAAGCATCGAATCGAGGTCGATGAGAAAGAATACATGGAGCTTCAGTTGGAGGATGATAAGGTCATCAAAATTGGGACTGATTCTACTCCTACTGAATTGCAAGAGATCAGACAATTGTGTCAAGAGTTTTCTGACATCGTGGCCTGGAGCTACGAGGATCTGAGGGGATATGATAAAGAGATCATTCAACACACTATCGAGCTGGAAGAAGGAGTCAAACCCTTCAGGCAGAAGTAGAGACCGGTGAACCCAAAGATTGAAGCCCTCATGAAGGCCGAACTTGCAAAGATGTTGCAGGCCCAGATTATATATCCGATCAAGCACTCGACTTGGGTTGCTAATTTGGTTCCGGTCCGTAAGAAGAATGGAGATATATGACTGTGTGTGGATTTTCAAAACTTGAACCGAGCATCCTTGAAAGATCACTACCCATTGCCTCGCATTGATCAGATCCTTCACGTTGTTGTTGGGGCTCAACGCTTTTCATTGCTAGATGGATTCTCTGGATACAATCAAATTTGGGTCAGGGATGAGGATCAACACAAAACCGCATTCACAACCAAGTGGGGTACCTTTGCCTATCAACGCATGCCCTTCGGATTGTCCAATGCTGGGGCTACATTTCAAAGGGCCATGGACATCGCATTTGGGGAGCTTTTAAATAAGATCATTGTCATCTATCTCGATGATATGACTATCTTTTCGCACAAACGAGAAGAACATTGTTCTCATTTGAGGCAGATATTTGAGAAATGTCGAGAGTTTGGCATTTCCATCAACCCAAAGAAGTCCATTTTTGTAGTAAAGGAAGGTAAGCTCTTGGGACATGTCATCTCAGAGAACGGTTTGGCAATTGATCCATCGAGAGCTGAAGCTTTGAAGAAACTATCACTCCCTGCCAATAAGAAAGAGTTGCAATCTTTCTTCGGGAAAATCAATTTTGTCAAAAAATTTATTTTTGACTTTGCCCGAGTAGTCAAGCCCATGACTGAGCTATTAAAGAAAGATGTGGAGTTCAAGTGGACAACTCAGAGGAAAGATGCATTTTAGGAGATTAAAGATAGAATTGCACAAGCCCCTATGTTGATCAATCCAGATTATTCTAAGGACTTCATTATGTATGCAGTTGGAGAGGATGAAAGCTATGTTGCAGTGCTTACATAGAAAGGAGATGATGGGGATGAAAGACCCATTGCTTTCCTTAGCTAGGTTATCTTACCCCATGAGGAGAGATACAATTTCATTGAGAAGTAGGTCTATGCTATCATGAAGTCTCTCAAAAAGTTCAAGCACTTCGTATCTCAGAGCAAGACGATCGTCTATGTCATCCACCCCGATGTAAGGAACTTCATCATTCAGGGCGAGATGGGTGATAAGCGTGCTGGTTGGGTCACTAAAATTCAAGAGTTCGATGTTGAGATCCATCCAACCAAGTTGGTGCGGGGTAAGGCCTTATGCCAGCAATTAGCAAAAACTACGGCCTCTGAGATAGTTGATCATCAAGTGAACGATCCTGCTGAAGAAAGGAATCTAGTGAATATCTTTGCAGAAGGCCAAGATTGGGCAGATGACCTTGTCAAGTATTTTTCAATGGGTAGATGTCCCCCACAATTAAATGCTTCACAAAGGAGAAGGTTTCACCTACAAGCTCTTAGGTATGTATTGTTTCCCGAGGGATTGTTCTTCAAAAATATTGATGGAGTTCTCCTAAGGTGTGTTAAGGAACCCGAGAAAGCTAGACTCCTGGAGGAGTTTCATTCTGGCATGTCGGGAGGACATTACACTGGTAGGCCTATGGCCTTAAAGATTATTTAGGCTGGTTACTATTGGCCAACTTTGTTCATGGATACTTTCAAGATTGCTCAAGCTTGCGACAAATGCCAAAGGTATACGAGACGGATCAAAAATGCACCATTGCCCCTACATCCAATTCAAGTTGAAGCACCTTTTCAGCAGTGGGGGCTGGACTTTATTGGGATCATTGATCCAAACTCTTCAGTCGGACACAGGTACATCTTGATGGCTACTGATTACTTTACAAGATGGTCTGAGGCCATTCCAACCAAGGCTACAAATCAAGATGTGGTAATCACTTTCATTGAAGGACTGATCACGCGTTTTGGCATTCCTGATGCCATTATCATAGACAACGGAACTCCATTCATTGGAGCCAAGCTAGGTGAATTTGCAAACAAGTACGGTATTTTTTTGAAGACATCCTCCAATTATTACCCTCAGGGTAATGGCTTGGCAGAGTCCACAAACAAGAACTTGTTGAGGATTTTAAAGAGATCCTTGGGGGATAATAAGAGATCTTGGCACCTTCTTGAATCAGGCATTATGGGCAGATAGAATTTCAATCAAGAAGTCTATCAAGACTTCACCATACGCCCTGGTATATGGGAAAGAGGCAAGATTGCCTATTCATTTAGAACTGCCTACCTTGCAGCAATTGAAGGAATTCCCAGACGATGAAGAAAATATGGATCCAATGAACATACGATTGGCTCAGTTGTTGCAGCTGGAAGAGCAACGTTCCTTGGCCTATGATGAGTTTGCTAAGCATTCACAGGCGGTATCAAAATGGTTTCACAAAGGTTCTACTGACCGCACATTCAAAGTGGGTGACTTAGTCTTAAAGTGGAATGAAAAGAAGGCCAAGCCAGGGATGCACCAGAAATTTGATGCTCTGTGGGAGGGTCCATTCCAGATTGTCAGTGCAAGTTCGACAAATTCATTTTATCTTGAAGACTTGGAAGGTAATCCACTTCCTATCTCAGTGAATGGCTTTCATTTGAAAGCCTACATTTCATGATGGAAAACACAGTGTTACCTTGTACATAAATAAGAAAAAAAAAGAAAAAAATTCGTCAACTTTGGCTCCTTTTGCACACGAGCCCGCAGGTATGTTTATTTCTCTTTCTTTTTCTTTTCCTTCCCAGTAGGTAGTGGCTTCCCATCTACTTCTTTCTTCCACTTCCTTCCTCTCCACTCCTTCTTCCACTATACATAATCAAGCCACTACTATTGTTTCTACTCCCCTCTCTGATGTTCCCTTTTCTTCACTTCCCCTTTCTTCTAATCCTTTGTCTTTTGAGCACTTCTCCATAGTTCCCACCACTTTCTCCATCCCATCCACTTCCATTTCATTATCTATTTTCATAGAATCCCAGTAGCTGGTAGCACAGTAGCACCCTCTTCAGTTGTTGTATCTACCACTTCTACTCCTCCATCTTCCACCATTCCATCATTCACCATTCTCATTCCATGACCTGCACATCTGCTGGTCATCACTCCATTCATTCCCATTTTTGCAATTCAGGTGCTTCTCACTACTGCCATGGAGATCCTTGCACAGCACCTAGTGATTACCCAGCTCAACCGAGCTAGGCAAAATGTAGTAGTTAAAGGAATAAGGGAAGTTCTGCTATTCCACAAATTTCTATTGAAGGTCCTATTTTAAGTGTCGAGCGCCAGCAAGAGCTTGTTGCAGCAGCCCGTAGAAATGTCCAACATCAACCAACACTCACTTCTTCTGCTCCTCCAACTTCTTGACTCTATTTCCCAATGGATAAAGGCCTGAGGTTCATGCATACAGTAGAACTGTATACCCCGAGAGCCACCAAGAATGTTGGCATTTTTGCCACATTGTTTTTGTTGTTATTGTTCATGCAAAAGAATGCACAAATTGTAGAGATACTCACTCCTCTGTTTGTCCCTCCAAGCACTTTGAAAGGGAAAATACAAAAATCTCTACAAGTTTTGTGTTAAAGCAAAGTAAGTGTAAGATGTCGCGATATCGACGACTTGTAGTGTCCGAGCAAAAAAGCTAAGAGAAAATGTCACGATATTCCGACATGTCGCATTTTCGTGACATGTCATTTTTGCGCTAGAAACAACAAAGGAAGAGAACGAAAAATGTCGCGACATCGCGACATGTCGCATTTTCGTGACTTGTTGCGGTGAGGGAGAAAAGTGAAAATTGTCGCGATATCGTGACATGTCGCATTTTCATGACTTGCAGTGGCAACAAAGCAAAGTGATAGGAAAATGTCATGATATCGTGACATACAGTAGCAAAGAGGAGCGCCAAGGAAAAATGTCATGATATCGTGACATGTCACATTAAAGCAAAAAAAAGATAAAAGTCATGATATCGTGACATGTCACATTTTTGTGGAAGGACTGAAGATAAACACAAGGGGGAGAAAGATGTCACGATATCATGACATTTTTGGAAACGAAGCCAAGCAAGAGAAAAATTTCGCGACTATCACGACATAAGGGAAGAAGGAGAAGACAAAAATGTCACGATTTCATGACATGTTCAAGGAGAAAGCAGAAAGTACAAAGAAAAAAAATGTCACGATTTCATGACATGTCAATTCACGAAAAGGAAAACAAGAGAAGATAGAAACATGTCACGATTTCATGACTTGTTGAACAAAGAACAAAAGAAAAGAAGGAAGAAATGTCGTGATTTCGTGACATGTCACGTTTTCTGATGAAAAGGAGAAGAAGAAGAGGAAATGTCACGATTTCATGACATGTATTTTCAAGAAGAAGAAAACAAAAAGGGAGAATGTCACGATTTCGTGACATGTATGGAAAAAAGAAGAATGTCACGATTTCATGACATGTCGACTTTCATGATGAAAGAAGAGCAAAGATGAAGAGGAGAGATGTCATGATTTCATGACATGTCGCATTTTCGTGACTGGTGGCAACAGGAGAAAGCAGTAAGTTGAAAATGTCATGATTTCGTGACATGTCGCATTTTCGTGACTTGTCACATTTTCGTGATAGAAGCAACAACAAAGGCCCGATAAAGTTCTGTCCGCATTTTCCTTCAAAATTGCATAGGAGAACGTGAGGAGAAGATAAGGATCGAATAAAGTAATGTTTTAAAAGCTCTCCAACTAATTTTGAGATCATGGTCAAAGAGGCTCCAAGATTAAATGTTTTGTTGTTTACCTATGTGCGCAAGATGGGAGAACGTGTTAAATCATGTTTGTTCTCGAAGCCACCAAAATTAAAGATGCCTCCAGTATTAAAAGCTCTTGTTCGTGATCTCCTAACAACTTCAAGCATGCCCCGAGAATGGTCATTTAATGAAGAAATATGGTCCCTTGTTTTCGTTTGATTTTTAGTTTTGATCCATAAAAGCAGGGAATGTGATTTCTCCGAGGGGGATTGTTTCTCTTTTCAAGTGCATATTTTGTGGATCTCCTCTTCAAAATCTGTTTTATGTTTTAAATGTTGTGATGCGAAAGGGAGAGGGAAGGCCTCTATAAATACTCATGTATATCTCAAGAAAAGGGAGGAGGACCTTTTTGCAAAAATTGAAGCAGAAATCCTAAGTGCATTTTGCTCTGTTCTTAGTGTCTTTTGAGTTGGTGATCCAAACTGTTGTTCATGTGATGCTTTCTGTGTGATTCACTTCTGCTTAGTCCAGTGTTAAAATATAAGTTGAATTCTGTTGTTCTGAATTTGGCTATGTTTTCATTTGAACATTTGAAGTATAATTGAAGGCAAACTTATGGTCAATGTTTGATCCAATTTCTGTATGTGCATTCTAAGAATTAGTTGCTGCTTATCTTCGGGATCTTGTTGAGGTTATTTGCTATCTGAGGTTGTTCTCCCTATCAACTATCGGCTTCGGCCATATTTCCATCTCTTTCTGTTATTTCCTTTCTTTCTACATTTTCCATTTCTTTCCAAACCCTTACCTTGAAATCAATTTTAGATTAGTTTGGGAGCCAGCCCTCTCTGGAGATTGGCCCGGGAGACTTCTCTTTCTCTCGGCCTTTCAATGTTGGCTGGGTCTAGGGCGCATTTTATATGACTAGGCGGATTCGTGACCAACATTTTTATAATATTTTTGTAAAGTATTATGAATTCCAAAAAATATTTGTTTTCCAAAATACCAAAAATTAGAAATTTTACTTGACTAATGGGTAGTGGATGAGAGGCTAGTAGATTAGAATGTTGTACTTATTTTAGAAATTGTATGATTAATTAGATTAGGATTAGGATTGGTATGAAAGGTTACATATGACAGATTATAATTATGGTTAGGGATTGATTCTATGAGCTTAACATTAAATGAGTTGTTTGTATTATAGTTATGATTAGGCCCCATATGGTATGATGTAAGATAGCTAGAGTTACCTTGTAGAATTTTTTCAAGAGTAGGTATGAATGGATTTGGAACTAATGGTATTTGAAAAATAACTTATCCTCCACTTTCTACTGGTGTCATGCTAGTAGGTGGGGTTGGATCAACTAGGATAGGCATTGATGCATTGAGTGTTGACATAATGTTATTAATATATACAAAATATTGGTCTATTTGGTTTAAATGTAGGGGATAGAGGTTGGTTATTTGGAATGATCCAATAATGAATTATATTTTAGAGAGGACTTTTGAGCTTCATAAGCCTCTTTATATAATATTTCCATAACTTTTTTATTCATTTGAAGGAATTAGGCCATATGTGTTGAATATTAGAAAACTAATTTTCCATCCTCTTCTTGGATAGGATTTGAGAAATCTCTAGGAGATAGACCTCATATTCTTAAATAAATATTGTATTATTATGGATGAAAAATTCATCTTAACCCTATTTAGGAGGGTTAAGGTGATTGGTCATTTGATGAGTGATTTTATAAGTTTGCTAATATCTCTCATTCATTGTTTAAGGGTTGGTGAGAGATGGGGATTAGTTAAAATTTATTTGTATTGAGCACTATTTAAAGAAGAAGAAGTTATTTTATACACCTTCTATCTCATTATTCTATATATCTACTTTGTCCTATATGCCTTGAAGGCCTCCCTATATATCAACGAATTCCTATATACCTAACGCCTCTAGATATACTCAATATGTGAGGGTAGAGTTAATATGTAGAAGACCAACAATACATGGAAGTAGTTCATTTAGAAATAATGAACTCCTTATTATGATCCACTATAACATTGTGATATACTCCATATTTTAGCGTTAAGTATACAAAAGACCCTATGTGGGTGGCTTGTAGCCTAGGCTCATTATATACCCAGTATAGTCAAATAGTTTGTATTTCAACTACAACCCTGTAAGGCTAGCACTTTCACTGAGTTATTTTTATCTTTATTAATTTAATTTAATTTAATGTAAATAAAATTTGGATGCTCATGTTTATATTTTTCCTAAAATATTTGAAGTTCCGAGTAGGTCAAACAAACATCTTGAGATTCATGTGGTGTTCATGTCAAGTTCACCAAAATTTGATGACTTAAAAAATCCTATGGATAGATGGGAATGTTGGCTTCTATCTCCAAACCTTATTGGGTGTGGATACCACTTTAATTATATTGGGGATTTTGCAAGGTATATATATTTTTTATTTTTTATTTTTGGAAAAAACTTACATCTCCTAAATATTGCATAATCTACCCTTTTCAAGAAATAATCTAAAGAAAATAGAACTATTTGCTATCTTAGACTATGAATGCAAAATATAAAAGATACAAATAAATACATTGATAATCCTAAGTATGATTCCATTCCAATGATGTGGATGGAAATACTTCTTCCTCTTTTTAGACAAGGTTGTAAGGATATTTTAATGAATCAAATAAGATCTACCTACACGTGATTTTTTCCTTGAGAATGCAACAATGAACCTAATCAAGTTCAAATTATGAAATTGATAATCTAAATTTTAAGTTTAAATCAATGATATAAATGCCTATTTTTTGTATATGATTACATATCAAACAAATAGACATAATAATATGAACCTAAAACTAAAAATAAGACAAAAAATATAAGGGGAGAAAAATGTATTTTTTCTCCTAGATCTCCTAAAAGCACATTAGAAGATTGATACTCATTTAAAGTGTTGTGGTGCTATCAATAGTTCTATTGTTTGGGGTAACTTTAATTTGTATATGCAAAGGGATAAATTTCTTGATATATGTTTGCCTTTATATGACACTTGCACATATGTTAGACTTTTAAGGGGTCTAACTTAGTCATACTGCTATTCTAGAAATGTGTAGAAAGCCAAAAATGGATAGGTGGCATTAGGATTTAGATAAAACTATAAAAGAGCTATAGATTTTTGGCAACAGTAAAATCACAAGCAATGCTAACAATAACACTACCAAGTGGTGATGCTTTTTCCTATAGATATAGCGAGATAGATTACTAGTTTTACAAAACCTACAATAATAAATTAGAATGTGATAACACTACTAAGACTACATATTAATAGGAATTTAACTTGTAAGTATAGCGATACATTTTTTATGAGTTGTAAACCTATAACAATGATGAAAAATATGGAACCCTGGCCAATATAGGTGTAGGAATCCAAGTACATTAATTTGGTAAAACTAGAAATTATATGATAGTAGCTATTAATATGAAATGCCTAATTGTGTATGTTAATCGAATGATATGAAATAAATTAATAGAATCAAATCAAGATGAAGGACAAAGTGATTAGAGAGAAATTTTAAAATCTTGTGGTAGAAGAATCCTCTAAATATTGTTCAAATTAAGTCATAGGAGATATCTAAATGTGATCTATAATGGGTAAGATCTTATTAAACACACATGAACTCTAGTGAATTTGGATCAAGATCCTTCACTTGCACTATTAGAAAGTATTCATTATAATTGTATACAAATTCCAACAGAAATTTTAGCATCAATTCCTTAGCATTTGCTCCATAATAATTTTGACATTTTGCTATCATTTATGAGATTATTTTTGATACCCCAAGGGTTGGGTTTATAGAAGCCATGGAACCTTGGAGGATCCATTAGAGGATAAGCTTATAAGAAGATCTATAATAGGAACTAGGGTTGCATGGAGGAATGACTACACTAATTGAAGATGGAGGACATGCATGAGAATTATTGGATTTAGCAGATTAATAGATTTGGAAGGTTGAGTGGATTGGCATGCATAATATTCAATTATATTAGTTGATTGGCATTGGAGGAAGATTAGGTAAGGTTATAAATATAGGCTTATATATTTTATGGTAAACTAATGTTAGCTATCTACTTGTCTTATTTTTTATTATTTGTAATAGTAAATAACATTGGAAGCAAAAGCACTACTAGCGCTAATGTTCTTGACACTAATATTAAAATTCCCATTGCTAGGATGAATAGGTGGGAAGAGATCAAATTTGATATTTTTATAAAAGTGATACCCCTTAGATGCACTACCAATCATAGTATCTTAGGTATAACACTTTTGATTTGGAGAATTAAGTACCCCTTGGATGAGACTTTAGCTTTCTTAGTTGATCAAGATACTTATCACATATGATGAGGTGGATATTATTATATTTGTATGGCCAATGACATTCTCAAATTGAGCATTTATAGATATATCTTAGGAAAAACTTGTTTTTGGCAATTTGAAGTCTACTCGAGCCTTATATTTCAGCTAGTGTTATATGTTCAACCCTTTGGCTTCTATAGGATGGGCATAATTAAAATGGGTGCCTTCAATAAATATATTAAACTAAAAATGCTTATCTGAGATAAAAGAATCATTAAGCCAGGATTCAAGGAAAGTACCAAAATTTTCTATATGGAATCAACAACTTTAACCCTCTTGTTTGCTTAGCCATTGGCACTATAAATTTTCTTTTACCCCTTTCATGGAACACCATAACTGATTTGACCCTATTTTCATCCTAAAATCAAATGATTGACTTTACCAGTAGTTATTAGTAAGAAATATGTATGATAGTAATACTCAAGTCAATAATGTGCAATTCACTTACATTGAATCTCTAACATGCATCAATAAATGATTGAAGGAAACTTTTTTTTAATGTATTGGATGGAATCAAGGTCTAGAACTTCTAAAAATATTGTGAGCACTAGAAGTTGAATACCAATAGGTCTCCCTTGAGCAATATTAATATTGGAACAAGGGACCTAATATTTCTAAAGTTAACCCATTGTTTAGGCATTTCCAATATTAAGATCCATAGCACTTCCAAATATGATATATACAAAGGATTCAAATCACTTCCTGTGGTTTGTGAGAGAAAAATTAGGAGCGAATAGAAAATAATATATATTGAACCTTAGAAAATTGAGATTACAATGGTATTTATAATGGTAACTCCAAACGACTTTAGGGAATATAGGGAAGTTAGGAAAATAGGAGAAATAGGGAGGAAAAGAGAAAGGGAAATAGAATTGGTTCGCCTTGCCGCCCTTGCCATCCAATCCGCCCAGTCAGCTATCATCCAAGTCAACCTACCTGCCCAGTCAGCTGTCATCCAAGGAGGTAAAAGGGGTAAGATCCAAAGCTTACAGTTGAAACAAATTTTTACACCTTTTTACTCCTTTTACTAGCTTTATTTCCAACATTCTCCCCCTTAAAGTTGAGAGGACTGACTATACAGTCTCTCAACTTTATATATTGAGCTTTAGCTATACCTTTGGTGAAGATGTCTGCAATATTATCCAAAGTGTTACAATATTGAAGCTCAACTATCTGTTGTTCCACCATATCTCGAATGAAGTGATACTTCATATCGAAATGCTTTGATCTGCTATGGTGGACTGGATTGTATGCCAACTGAATGGCACTTATGTTATCACAATACAGTCGAGTTGGACCACTCTGACTTTCTCCAATCTCTTCAAGAACTTTTCTTAACCATAGGGCCTGAGTACTAGCATGAGTGATGGCTATATACTCAGCCTCAGTTGATGACAATGCTACAACAATTTGTTTCTTGGAACTCCATGTAATTAGTCCTGATCCTAGACTAAAACAATTCCCTGATGTAGATTTCCTGTCATCTATGTTGCTGCCCCAATCACTGTCACTGAAGCCAACTAATTTCACAGAATTACATTTTTGGTAATGGATTCCAAAATCCAATGTACCTTTTACATATCTTAAAATTCTTTTAGTTGCTTGTAAATGCAGCTCAGATGGACTAGTCATAAACCTTGAAACTAGAGAAACTGCATATTGAATATCGGGCCTGGTGTTGGTGAGAAACATCAGACTCCCAACCATGCTTCTGTAAGTGGTCATGTCAACCTTTGATGCTCCATCGTCCTTGCTCAATTGGATCCCATGTCCAGTTGGAGTTGCAACTGATTTGCACTGCTCCATGGCAAATTTCTTGATCATGTCTCGAGCATACTTGTGTTGACATATGAAGATCCCTTTATTTGATTGATGCACTTCCATGCCTAGGAAGTATCACATTAAACCAAGATCTTTCATCTCGAACTATTTCATCATGGAGTTTTTGAACTCCATATTCATTTTATTGTTACTACCCATAAATATTAGATCATCCACATACAAACAAACTATGAGAATGTCTACTCCTTGCTTTAGGTAGTACAGAGTTGGTTCACTTTTGCTTCTAGTGAATCCATACTTGCTGAAATAGCCATCAATGCGTGAGTACCAGGCTCTTGGTGCTTGCTTGAGGCCATAAAGTGCTTTCTTCAATTTGTAAACAAGGTTCTCTTTTCCTTGTTCTTGAAAACCTTGAGGTTGTTGAACATAAACCTCTTCTATCAAGTATCCATTCAGAAAAGCACTCTTCACATCCATGTGTTGTACATTCCATCCTTTATGGGCTGCTAAGGAAAGAACTGATCTGATTGTCTCTTGTCGTGCAATAGGAGCAAAGGTTTCCTCATAGTCAATGCCAAATTTTTGAGTAAAACCCTTTGCTACTAGTCTCGCCTTATGCCTTTCAATGCTTCCATCAACATTGTACTTGGTCTTGTAGACCCATTTACACCCAACACATTTTTTTCCTTTGGGTAGCTTTACTAGCTCCCATGTATCATTATTGTTTATAGAGGTTATTTCCTCTTTCATGGCTTCTTGCCATACATTTTGAGTACATGCCTTCTCATAGCTAGCTGGTTCTAGCTGTGTACTAGCCAATAAAGCATAATTGACTACATCTCCCATAGGATCATGGGAGTCATCATCTCCATACAATTGCAAATTTTCAAGTTGTTGCAAAACTGTATTCATCTCACTAGCTTGACTTCTAGTGAATCTTCTCTAGAAATTCTGATCCAACATTTGAAAGGATGGATGATTTTGTAATATTCTTCTGCCTCTTGATGGAGAGTCTCTGTCGATGTCCATCGGTGAAGAACTTACTGATCTCTGTGGAGAAGGACTTGGAGTGTTTGTTGAAGTACTTGATGTAGTACTCCTGTATGGGCTTGGAGGGGGTAGTGTGCCTTTGCTTTTCTTTGGAGACACCTGTTGTACCTGTGAAGAACTTACATCTTGGGACTCATCATCAACAAAAATTCTTTGATGACCCCATTCTCCCCCTTCATCAAAAATTACATCCCTAGAGATTACAACTTTATGAGTCTTGGGATTGTAGAGTCTATATCCTTTTGTAGACTCACAATACCCTACAAATATACAAGCTTGACTTTTTGGATCAAGCTTCTTCCTTTTCTCATCAGGAATGTGTACATATGCTAAAGAACCAAACACTTTGAAATGCTTTACATTAGGTTTCTTTCCGTACCACGCCTCATAAGGAGTGACACCATCTAAACTAGAAGTTGGACTTCTGTTTAGAATATATACACTGGTTCTTACAGCCTCTGCCCAATACATATGAGTTAGATGCTTAGACTGTAGCATCGATCTCGCCATCTCAACTATGGTGCGGTTTTTCCTTTCTGCCACACCGTTCTGCTGTGGGGTATAGGCAGTGGTAAATTGCCTTTTGATCCCACTTGCTTTACAATATTTCAAAAAATCTTTTGAGGAGTATTCACCTCCTCGATCTGTCCTAAGACATTTTACATAATTCCCACTTTGATTCTCTACATTGTTTCTAAAATCTATGAAGCAATCAAAAGCTTCATCTTTGTGTTTCAGAAAGTAAATCCAACACATTCTAGAGAAGTCATCTATGAAAGTGAGAAAATAAGAACTATTTTCGAGACTCTGTGTTTGCATTGGACCACAGATGTCCGAATGTACTAACTGTAGTGGATAGTTGGCTCTCCACGCTTGTCCTATCAGAAACTTTGACCTTGAGTGCTTTCCCAAAGCACATCCTTCATAGACCTCCTTTTGTTCATTGATTTTGGGAAGTCCTGTCACCATAGCTTGAGAAGTTAGAAGTTTCAAGCTAGCGGAATTAAGGTGACCATATCGCAAGTGCCAAAGGACACTTGGATTTGTTATAGCTACATTTGCAATTTGAGCTCCCCCTGGCTCATCAAACTTGAGAGGGAATAACCTGTTCTTGGTCATGGGGACCTGTGTGATGACACGATTACAATTATTCTTATAAAAAATAATACATTGTCCTTCATCAAATACAAGCTTGTAATTGTTCTCCATCATTTGTCCAATGCTTAGCAGATTGTGTTGGAGCTTTGGAGTGTAATAGATGTCATGCACTTTCTTTAGTCCTTCTTTGGTTGGAACCTCCATGGCTCCAATACCCTCTACTTGCAATGTCTTATCATCCCCTAATTTGATTTGGGATTTATAAGTGGAATCGAGAGTAGCAAATAAATGTTCTTTACCACTCATATGGTTGGAACAACCAGTATCCAGAATCCATGTGTCATTTAGATTCTGTTCTGATTGGCCATATGATAGAAAAATATTAGAAATATCATCTTCTTCTCCATAATTACCATATTGACTATTGTTGCCTTGTGAAGATTTCGACCAGCAGTCACGAGCGAAGTGACCCGGCTTGCCATAGTTGAAACATGCTGATTTGGACTTGTCACTTCCTCGCCCTTGATTGCCACTTTGTCCTTGATTTCCACCTCGATTCTGATTTCCACCTCTTTGTTGGTTGCCTCCTCTGTATGAGTTGCCTCCTCTATTGGAATTGCCTCCTCTGTTTTGGTTGCCTCCTCTGTTGGAATTGCCTCTGCCTCTACCTCTTTGCTTGCCTCTACCTTGACCTCTTCCCCATCCTCTTCCATTATTTTCATTGGAAGTGAAGGCCTTATCATCGCCTCCGTAGCTTGTTGAAGGAGTTTCAGGAAACCTCTCTTCATGTGACATTAACGATCCGATCAATGCATCGAATGTTAAAAGGGAAAGATCTTTGGATTCTTCTATTATTATGGCAATATGGTTCCATTTCTGTGTAAGTGTTCTCAACACTTTTGTTACAATTATCTCAGGCTTGATTTCTTCGCCTAGTGTAACCATTTTATCTACAATTGCTTTTACTCTAACACAATAATCATCGACTTTTTCATCATCTTTCATTCGGAGATTTTCAAAATCTCGCTTCAATGTTTGAAGCCTTACCTGCTTCACTTGATTACTACCCTGGAATCCATCACTCAATGCTTTCCATGCAGCTTGTGCAGTCGTACAAGCAACGATTCTAGGAAATATGCTTTTCTCCAATGCAGCTTGGAGATGAGAAAGAGCAGATGAGTTGCTCTTTTTCTCTTCTTTTCATGTTTTCTTGTCTGTGGCACTAAGTGTTGTCCAGTCTGAGGGTTCTGTGTAGCCCTCTTCTATGATGTCCCACAAACCTCTACCTATGAGCAAGGTCTTCATATTTATAGACCAATACTCATAGTCATAACCGTTAAATTCTGGTATAGGTAAGCTATTGTGTGAGGCCATAGTTACCAAAAAACTCTCTTTATTTCACGGTTACAATAAAGTACTTTTGCTATTTGAAAGAAGGAAAGAAGAAGAAGAAAGAAGGAAGAGCTTACAAATTTAAGTCAAATCTGACTTGTTCTACTCTATCATTGACTGCTTGTTCCTCTTGATGTGGGGATGCTATCTCTTGATTTACAAAGTTATCTGCCACTTCTTCTTCATCGTCACTTATCTGTATGATTTCTGGTGATTCTGGTTCTAGGATTTCTACTAAAATACTGTAGTGTGTGTACTCTGATTCTTGTGGTGCAGCTTGTATGGATTCTGATTGTTCAAATTGACTCCTGAATGAGTTATCTTCAAAATCCGCTTCGTACCCTGAGTCAGGATGCCTTTGATGTGCGATTACTACGTTTTGGAGTTGACTAAACACAATGTTGAGTCCATAACCTCTTACCTTTTCATCAAACCTTTCTGCACCTTCTCTTGCTAGAATTGCACATAAGGCATGATAACAACCATTCGGTCTTATCATCAATGCCCTTTACAAAAAAAACTAAGCCTCTTAGGCTTATTACACACTCTTTCCTCTTAGGAAAGTTTTAACCTCTTTTACAATCTCTGAAATTTTCACAAAATGTGAAATTTACAAGGCTCCAATAATTGACAATATCAAGCCTCTAGGGCTTTTACAATAAAATTTTTAAAATTTAAACTTAATAAAAAAATTAAATATTCATATTTAATAAAAAATAACTTTATAATTATTAAAAACCTAAGTTTTAAAATAATTATAAATTAGTTTTAATTTTATTAAATTAATATTTAATAATTTTAAATATTCTAAAGTTTAAATGATAAAAAAAATTTAATAAAATTTATCCTCTAGCCCATTCGAACCCGTGACCTCTTGACTGTCACAAAACTTTTGACCAATGCGCCACGGTGTCTATTTGAAACATAAAGGATCCGCGATCCTTTTCTAGCTTGTGCTTCCCGGAGATTAAAAAAAACAAACTAAAAATGTGCCTGGCGGGATTCGAACCCGAGACACCCTACTCACAAGCGCTCCTCCTTAGCCGCTCGAGCTACGCCCATGGCTGGGTATGAAGGAGGAATATTTTCTATTTGAAATGCAGTGGACGATGATTTTAATAAAAAAAATTGAAATTCTTTTGTCCCACATTGAGCAGGACGGGGGCAAAAATAGGGTTTATAACCCTGGGCGGGCGAGTAATGAAGCGATTGCCTTCGGGCAATCAATGATCACCCCTTTTGCCTCCTTTTGACCAACCGCTCCTCGCCATGTTGCTCCCTTTGCTGCCACGTTGCTCCTCCTCCTCGTGCCACGTGTCTGTCCGCGTCAGCTCCTGAGTCATCCTCCTCTCGCCACGTGTCGCTCTGTGATAGGTCCTCCTGCGTCGCTCCTGTCTTCGCGTGCTTGTTGTGCTGGCCTGCTCCAGACTTCACCTCGATCCACGTGCTTCAGGCTTCTCTCACCTCGAGCTACGTGTTGTGGGCCCCACCTCGACCTCGCTTCGGGTTGTGTGTTGTGGGCTTCTCTCACCTCGGTCCTCGGGCCTCCCTCGCCTCGATCCTCGTGCCCTCTCGGCTTTGGCTCTGATACCAGATGTGGTTTATGTTGAGCAAGGTATAGCAACAGTATTGTCATTTTTGTCAACACAGTCAGATAGATCTATTGATGTAGTGGACAGGAAGTTCAAAAGCTAGTTAGATGCATAAGACAGGAGTTCAAAGGTTACTCAGAGTATGTACAGTGATTTTCCAAGAAGACCGAAGTGGACCACTTGCAAAAGATCAAAGAAAAAGACAAGTAAGAAAAGTGTCACGATATCATGACATATTCAGCAGGCAAGAAAAACTATCGTGATTTCATGACATGTTGGAAGAGAGAGAAGAAGAAAGAAAAATTGTCACGATTTCGCGACATGTTGGAAGAGAGAGAAGAAGAAAGAAAAATTGTCACGATTTTGCGACATGTTGGAAGAAAAAAATGCAAGTGGAAAAAGTGTCGTGATATCACGACATGTTGAGAAGAAAGAAAAATTGTCCCGATTTTGCGACATGTTCGAAGAGAAAGAGCAAGCAGGAAAAAGTGTCACGATTTCGTGACATGTTGGAAGAGAAAGAGGCAAGTAGAAAAAGTGTCACGATTTCGTGACATATTGCAAGAAAGAGAGTCCGAGAGAAAAAGTGTCGCGATATCATGACATGTCACGTTTTTGCGACCCGAAGGCAAGAAAAAGTGCTAAGTAGAAAAAGTGTCACAATATCGCGACATGTCGCATTTTTGTGACCAGAAGACAAGAGAAAGTGCTAAGGAGAAAAAGTGTCAGGATATCGCGACATGTTGCATTTTCATGGCAATAAAAATAGAAGAGTTACAATGGCAGTTGAAGTCGATGAAGACCGATGTAAGCCGACGAAGATTAGGGTTTGTAGCCAACTAATATTAGGGTTTGCATCCGACTAAGATTAGGGTTTACAGCTGACTAAGATTAGAGTTTTTCTTTATGAAAATATTGTTATAAAAGGAGGGCTATTTGGAGAATTGAAGCGTGTTGAAGATATCATCGAATGCGAGTTGATATGTGTGAAGTTCGATCGTAGAGCATAGAGTGCAAGTCGTGTCGAATTATGCTAAGTGTAAAATTCATAAAGGAAGTAGAGTGCGCAAAAGGGAGAAGATGATCGTTCGACTGTGATGTAGTAGATTATGTGAAGTGATTTATAGAGAGAGCAGAGTGCGTAGAGATCGCAAAGGTGAAGTAGATTAGTCGAGGTCTTGTAAGAGTGAAGGTATCTTTCTGTTAATCTTATAGATTCATAATTCAAGTCTAGGTTATAGCTTGGCATCAGGGGTTGGTGCTCCTTTCTGTTGGTGCAGATAAATAAGGGGTTGGTGCTCCTTCCAGTGGGTGCTGGTAAAGTGATTGTAAAGTTGTTGCTTTGCAAAGGCTAGATTTGGATGGTAGTCCAAGTAGTCATTTTTGAGGAGTAACCACATTGGTGAACCTCATTAAATCTTGTGTTATGTGATGCTCTTTTGTTATTCTTGATGTATCTAGTAATAAGTTTTAATTGCTACTATTTTAAGAGCTGTAAATTCAATATTAAAAAGCTACACTGATTCACCCCCCCTCTCAGTGTCATTGTAATACTAACAATTGGTATCAGAGCTAAGTTCCTATACAAGCTTAACCGGCTAGGGTGATCTTGGAAGTAACACAATGGCAGGTGGTGAAGGCTTCTAATCAAAAAAAGCACCAGTGTTTGATGAATCTAATTATGCATTCTAGAAAATCAGGATGCAGACATATCTCTATGCTTTGGGATACGACGTCTTGGATTCAGTAGTTCATGGATACAAAATACCCATCACTCCTCTAGAAGAGGCTGACGAAATAAAATTGTTTGACAATAATTCAAAAGCAATGAATGCTCTCATGAGCAGAGTAGCAGATAGTGAACTAGTAAAGATTGTGATATGTAAAACGACAAAAGAGATATGGGATAAACTGAGGAGTTTTCATGAAGGAAACGATAAGATCAAGGAGGCCAAGTTACAAACACATTGAGCTCAGTTCGAAGCATTAAAAATGAATGACGATGAAAACATTGAGGCATATATGCTAAGAGTTAATGGAATCATTAATGCGATTAGAGGACTCGAAGAGGATATCGACGACTCTGCCGTCATGAAAAAGGTATTAAGATCTCTTCCTTAAAGGTTTGATTCTAAAGTCTCAGCGATAGAAGAAGCTAAAAATCTAAATTATTTTAGTATAGATGAGATGTATGGTTCCTTGACTGCATATGAAATGAGGATAGGAAGATCTAAACCCACAGATAGAGAAGTGGCTTTTAAAGCCCTCAAAAATAAAAACATAAAACAAGAGTCCGAGGAAGAAGAGACATCATATGAAATGGAAGCAAACTTTGTCAGAAAAATAAAAAGGGGAAAAGGAAAATACAGAGGAAAGCTACCGCTTAAATGTTTCAACTATGGAGGCATTGGCAATTTTGCGACTAAATGTCTACTTAATGAGAAGAACAAAAATTATGAAGTATCGCACAAAGAACGAAGTGACTGGAAGAAGAAAATGAATTTTAGAAAAGGCAACTTCAAGAAGAAAAGTTTCATCTCTAGGAATGCCAGTTCATCAAAAGATAGCTCAGGTGAGGATTCTGAAGAGGAAATAGGTGAAGCTCTTTTCATGGCATTTGAAGAAGAAAAGGAAGAAGGGGTGAACTCTGAAGTATGTGGTGAAAACCCTAAGGCTGAAGTAGATCTAGTAGGTGATTTGATCTCTGCACTTGAAGAGTGGAAAATAGAGAAGAAAAAGAATAAGAAACTTTCAAAAAGGCTTGAGGATGCAAATGAAATCATATCCAGTTTGAAAGTACAGATAGAAGAATCCAAGAAAATATTTGAAGATCTGGAAGTGCAAATAACCATGAAAATAGATCATTGCAGCAAGCTAGAAGAAGAGATTGTTGGGTTAAGAATGCAACTAGAAGAGATGAACAAGAAAATTAGTTTCTATCACAAACGTGAAGAAAGTTCTATGAAGCTGGATAAGATCATAAATGACCAAAGGCCTGTAGGCATCAAATTTGGTCTGGGTTTCATCGAAGGAGAATAATCTAATGGATCAAAGGCCAGAAATGTAGAATCCATAAAGAATGAAGATAAGAAATAGGTTGATCAAGGAAAAACATCTCATGTAACAGAAAGCAATAATGCCAGGCATGAAAAGAAAATTGACAATGATGGATTCACAAATGTCACTCATCAAAGAAGAAGAAGAAGAAGACCTAGGGCTCCTACGGTAACATGGCAAAGACCATCACCCAGGTTCAATTATCCCTTTTCTAGTTTTTGTTTTAAATGCAATGGCTATGGACATAAAATCTCAGACTGTAAATTTAATGTAAGACCAAGGAATTTCACCAGTAGAAATGCTTTATCTCCTTTGATGAATTATACGAGAGAATGTTATAACTCGTCACAATTTTGGGCACATTGCAAGAAACTGTAGAAGTACATTTGCTTCAAATCAATTTCAGGAAAGAAAAATTCAACCAAACAAGATGAGACAAAATAGAAATCTTCCCGAAAAATAAGCACAAGCTATTGATAAGGGAAAGGCTAAACAAGAGCTCAAATCTACTATCAAAACGGAGTGGAAAGAAAAGGAGTGACTTAAGGAAGAAAAGGAATCCTTAATAGTACAAATAGCATTTAGAGCATAGAATAAATATGTACCATGGATACTTGATAGTGGATGCTCCAATCATATGACAGGTGACAAACAGAAGTTTGAGAAGTTGTAGAAATATGAAGGTGGTTCAGTAAAGTTTGGAAACAATGATGGAGCTAAGATAGTTGGCAAAGGCTCTGTCAAAATTAGTGATGGAAAAATTAAGTCAAAAGAAGTCATGTTTGTATATGGGTTGAAACATAACTTATTGAGCATAATTCAGATTTGTGATAAATTTCATGAAGTAGTTTTTATGAAGCAGGGTTGTGAAGTCAGAAAAACAAACAGTGGAAAATTGATAGCAACTGGATCAAGAACATTTGGTAACCTGTACACACTCTCATAGACTTCAAAAGGTGCTTGTTTTATTGGACAGGAAGAAGAAAATTGGTTGTGGCACAAGAGACTTGGTCATATCAGTTTTGATAATCTAGTAAAAATCACCTCAAAAAGGGTCAGAAGAGATATTCCCACCATCATCAAACCTACAAACAGCATTTGTGCTTCATGCCAAAATGGGAAGCAAACTAGAGTCACATTCAAAACTAAAGAATACTACACAAGCAAACCTTTGGAACTAATACACACTGATTTATGTGGACCCATGAGAACACAAAGCATAAATGGTGACAAATATTTTATGTTGTGCATTGATGACTATTCCAAAATGACATGGATATTTTTCTTAAAGCATAAATCGGAAGATTTTGATATGTTCAAGATTTTCAAAAACCAGGTTGAGAATGAAACGAGTAAGAGGATCAAATGTTTAAGATTAGATAGAGGAGGAGAATTCATTTCAGAGGATTTTATAGAATACTATGAAAAATATGGTATTAGGAGACAGTTTTTAGCAGCCAGGATACCTTAGCAGAATGGAGTGGTAGAAAGAAAGAATAGGATAGTACAAGAAATGGCATGGACTATGTTGGCTAAAAGCAGTCTAGCAGATAGTTTTTGGAAAGAAGTAGTCCATACTACGGTGTATATCCAAAACAGGTACATGCTGAGAACACATGAAAGCAAAACTCCTTATGAGTTATGGTTCGGAAAAAGGGCAACAGCAAAATACCTCAAAGTGTTTGGCAGTAAGTGCTACATCAAAAGAACTGAAGATAATCTTGGTAAGCTTGAAGATAGAGCGGATGAAGGTATTTTTGTTGGTTATTCATCAAAAAGCAAATCTTACAAATGCTACAATAAGAAGCTAAAGAAAATTGTGGATAGTGTCAATGTTAAATTTGATGAAGGTAGAGAACGAGTAATTAGCTATGAAACAAACTACCCAATTTATGAAGAGGTTATTGAAAGAGATGAGGAAAATGAAATGGAAAATATACAAAAAATTGACTCAGATGATGATTCAAAAGTGGAAGAAAATAAGAAATTCAAAAAAGGAAGCTGGCAAAAAAATCATCCTAGAGAGCAAATAATTGGAGACCCCAAAGTTGGTGTTCAGACAAGAAGAAGAGTAGTAAGTAACTACTCTCTGCTATCCAGCATTGAGCCCAAAATTGTTGCTGATGTAAGCAAATATGAGAGCTGGATGAAGGCAATAAATAAAGAATTAGATCAGATTGAGAAAAAAAAAACTTGGGAGTTAGTACCTAGACCTGCAAACAAAAATATAATCGGGACTAAATGGATTTTTTGAAACAAATTGAATGAAGATGGACAGGTAGTCAGAAATAAAGCAATATTGATATGTAAGGGTTATGCTCAAGTTGAAGGCATTGACTTTGAGGAAATGTTTGCACCAGTATCTAGACTAGAGGCAATCAGAATGTTTCTAGCTTTAGCAGTCTACAAGAATTTCAAGGTTTATCAAATGGATGTAAAATCAGCGTTTTTGAATGGGAAACTTGAAGAAGAGGTTTATATTGGACAACTAGATGGTTTCCAACTTGGTGATGATCCCAACTTGGTGTGCAAATTGAAGAAAGCATTATATGGTTTAAAACAGGCACCCCGAGCATGGTATGCAAGGCTAGACAACTATCTCACTCAACAAAGGTTTAAGAAAGGTATGGTGGATAGTAATTTGTATGTCAAAACAAAAAATGGGCATCTTATTGTTCTTGTTGTATACATAGATGATATCATATTTGGTAGCAGCAAAGATGAGTCGTGTAAAGATTTGGCAAATAAGATGCAGAAATAATTTGAAATGTCAATGATTGGTGAACTTTCGTATTTCCTCGGGTTGCAGGTTAATAAAAATAAGAAGGGCATATTTATTTCTCAATTTAAATATGTGAAAGAGATGTTAAAAAAATTCACAATGGAGGATTGTAATCCAGTTAGCACTCCCATGACAACAGGTTGCAAGTTGAGCAAGGATGACAAATCTCCAACTGTTGATCAAACCATGTATAGATCTATGATTGGAAGCTTACTATATCTGACAGCCACCAGACCAGATATTTTGTAGGCAGTATGCATGGTAGCATGATTTTAGACTAATCCCAAGGAGACTCATGTGACAACAGTGAAAAGGATTCTTTGGTACCTCAAAAGCACTATGGAGTATGGGTTATGGTATCTAAAATGTAAATACTTCACCCTTATTTCATATTTAGATGCAGATTGGGAAGGATGTGTAGATGATAGAAAGAGTACCAGTGGAGGTGCATTCTATCTTGGAGATAGATTGGCCGCATGGCACAGTAAGAAACAAGAGTCAGTTTCTCTATCGACAACAGAGGCAGAATATATTACAGCAACAACATGTTGTACGTAGGTATTGTGGATGAAACAAACCCTGAAAGATCTTGGTATTAGATTCAGTGAGCCAATATCAGTTAAGTGTGATAACACCAGTGCCATTAACATCTCCAAGAATCTAGTGATGCATTCACGCACAAAACACATTGCTATCAGGTATCATTTTTTGAAGGACAAAGTCGTGGAATGTGAGGTTAAGTTGGATTTTGTTCCAACCACAGAGAAAGTAGCAGATATCTTCACAAAACCATTGCCCAAGGAATTTTTTGAGTACCTTTGAAATAAATTGGGAGTGGTCACACTTCCCAAGAATTGACTAGCTACAGAGATCACATTCTCAAGGGGAGCATTTAAGTATTTGATTATCTTTTTGCTCATGTTCATGATTTTTGCTAAGTGTAATAAATTGTGCCTGAGAATGTTGTGCATGGACTTAGGGGGAGTCTACAGTAGCCCTTTGGTATTATTTTCAAAGGGGGAGAAGAGTTACAGGAAATTGCACTTGTGTTGCCAACAATTCCAAAGGGGGAGATTGTTAAGCAAGGTACAGCAACAGTATTGTCATTGTTGTCAACACAGTCAGATAGATCTATTGATGCAGTGGACAGGAAGTTCAAAAGCTAGTCATATGCAGAAGATAGGAGTTCAAAGGTTACTCACAATATGTACAATGATTTTCCAAGAAGACCAAAGTGGACCACTTGCAAAAGATCAAAGAAAAAGACAAGTAAGAAAAGTGTCGCGATATCGCGACATATTCAGCAGGCAAGAAAAATTGTCGCGATTTCGCGACATGTTGGAAGAGAGAGAAGAAGAAAGAAAAACTATCACGATTTCATGACATGTTGGAAGAGAGAGAAGAAGAAAGAAAAATTGTCATGATTTCGTGACATGTTGGAAGAAAAAAAATCAAGTGGAAAAAGTGTCACGATATCACAACATGTTGAGAAGAAAGAAAAACTGTCACGATTTCGCGACATGTTCGAAAAGAAAGTGCAAGCAGGAAAAACTGTCATGATTTGTGACATGTTGGAAGAGAAAGAGGCAAGTAGAAAAAGTGTCACGATTTCATGACATATTGCAAGAAAGAGAGTCTGAGAGAAAAAGTGTCACGATATCGCGACATGTCACGTTTTCGCGACCCAAAGGCAAGAAAAAGCGCTAAGTAGAAAAAGTGTCACGTTTTCGCGACCTGAAGGCAAGATAGACCTCATGATGTTTTGCTTCATAGAATTGCTATCCTAAATTTTAATGGTAAATACCATCAGAGATGGATTTCCAAATTGGGTTGCCTAATATGCTTACATAGAGTTCTTATATAGGGCAAGGTCACTCTAACTACCACTATGTTGGGTACCCATGCTCATTAGTGATTTCTTTTGGATTTAAGTCATTAGGGTTGTCATATTTTTTAGTAAAAGTTTAATATGTTTCTACTAATATATTATAAATGGTCCTTCCACATATTATGTGATTAAGCCAATATAGACAAAAATAATATGTGATGAATATTACATAAATTTCATGATCCTCCATACATACCTATCATCTATATCTTATAGTGGTGGTTTTGCATTTAGGCATGGTTTCAAGGACTAAATTTAATGGTAAATAGATACATATTATTCATACACTACTCATGATGCTAAGCTTGTATCCCATATAGCTAAAGGAATATTTAATTACCTAAATTTTAATAATAATACAAATTGAATCCACATAGGGCTTACTTCAATAATCACAATGAGGATAGTCTAGAAGATTACTTTTTATTTCAAATACTAATCATGAAATTCACAAGATGAAGCATGTGAGGGGTATTGTAACTTCTATGTGGAAGTTGAGGATGAATATGTTGAAGAGGATAAGGTCCTTGCCTCACCTCATTAGGAGAAACTAGTAAACCCATATGATTCTAAAGAAGGTATGAGTATTATGGCCCTCTTAGCATTTCACCCAATGGGGGTTAAATCCCATCACACTATCAAAGTATAGGTATTAATATAAAGATAATATCCCAATGTTTTAAATGATAGGGTTATATATAAATAATTTTAATAAGAAACAATTCCATGTGTTTATTACTAATGGTGGTAAGGCTCAATATGTGGATTGTGTTACTAATGTTAAAATATAGATGATTACATATAGTTGGATAAATATATATGTAATGGATTTGGATAGTGCACATGTTATCATCAAAGCTCAACAATTATCCCAATTAGATGTTAAATTGAACTTGTAATATTTATATGTACAATATATAAAAAAATGGAAAATTCATTCATCTCTAGGATTTACAACATTCATTTTCTAATATTTTCAACTCCCACAAAATGTAAATCTAATGAGGAAGGATAGAAATAATATCTCCAACTAGATATATTGCATGGAATTTTTGGATATTGAATAATCACCTCATGTTCTCCTTTCAAAAATGATCTCTTCTAAATTAATATACTTGTTGGGGAGCTAGGAGTGACCCCCTTGTGCTCTTCGAGCACCATGATCCCCCATTATTATGACCTCTATGTCTACTTCCACCTTGGACAAGCAGGTGTGTCTAGTGCCCTATGCCTCATGCAAGGGCACCAGTCCTAGGAATTCTAGGGAAGCATGGCAAGTGACTCTCATCGGACACCATTCAATATTTTTTACCCAAGGTCATGTTGAGTGGATATTTTACCTAATTGCAAAATCCCCATAACAATCAGGGTATTAATCTGAAAAATCTCTCTTGCAAAGAAATAGAAATTTCTCCAAGGTTCCTTTTACTTATGTGTGCTTGTATGCTTATAAAAAATGTGTCAAATAAGTGCTAGGAATACCTTAGTGATTATAAGTAGTTGTAAACAAGGGGCCTATGTTGGTATTATTTTATTATTCTATGCTATGATTTTTTTATGAAACTTAAAAGAAAGGAAATTATAGTGTGATTGGATTTATTTTACTTCACTTGAGCATGAAAGGAAAGTAAATGTGCATGGCAAAATTTGAAATGTAATGGCCTTTGAAATGTCACACAAACTATCTCCCTTTGATGAAATTGAAGTTTTCATAAAGGGAGAGCAATTTATAGCTTGTTTTGAACAAGAAAGAAAATGACTAAATGTCTAACTTTAAATGCAATAGCCTTTGATATGATATATAAATTACCTATTTTTAATAAAATTAGAATTTTCATAAAAAGAAACTAATTTATCACTTTAAAAAACAATGGCCTTTGAAATTCCATATAAATTACCCCTCTTCAATGAAATTGTAATTAAGAGAAGTCAATTTATTGCTTGGAAAACAAAATGTAAAGTTTGAAATTCATTTTTTCTTAAAAATATGAAATCGTGCGAAATCTGAAATTGCAAAACTGTTTCTAAAAAAAATAGCAAACTTTAAATAATTATAGAATTTTGCATTTGCATCAAAATAGCATCAAATTTGCTTTAAATGAAATATTAAATATTATTCTAGGACTATGTGTATTTGTTTTTGGAATTTTAATTTTTTCCTATTTTTATTTTAATTGTTGAAGTTCATAAAAAAATTGCAAAAGGGAAAGGTTAAAGAAATAAAAATAAAATTAGGAACATAAGTGCAAACACAATATGATGTCATGTTACCCTACCCTGCAAAACCAAAGATAATGAGAAAATATTAAGGGTAACCTGATATAAACAAACCTGCATAAACATAATTTGGTTAAATCAAGTTCTAGACTCTAAGGAAAACAAACTCTGCATTCGAATGAACATTCACGTAGTGCAACCTCCTAGAGTATTTAACACTAGCTATAAATTCACAAAATGCAGCAAAAGGATTAAACATTAAACATAAAAATCCACAAAAATAAATCTCCTCCAGTCTTTCTCGTAAGGTTCAATTTTCTGGATTCGTATGCATTAAATTCATAAAAAATTATTTGTCTTTCATTACAGAAAATTCCAGCCTTGGCATGTCAAAATGTCTAGCTTGTGCTTCCAAAATGTTCAGCCATTGGCCTGAACAAACTTCCAGCCCTCTCTCTATATTTTTGTGGATTTTTTATAAACATGTGCAACCACTCTTCGATTTTTTATCCCGTATTTTTCCTCTCCATTTTCTTGGACTTCAAAACGTCTTCCTTCGATCAACCGCTTCGTTTCTTCTCCTTTGATTTACATGTCTTCAAAAGGCTTTATTCCCTTCGAAAGTGAACCAGATTTCCCTTTTCCAATTTGCCATAATTTCTACATTTTTTAATGCTTTTACCAAGTATTTGTACTTGATCAATTTTTATAATGTCACTCTAGATGATTTCATCATGATGTATTTGACATTTTGCATCATCGACATAATGATACATTTATAAAATTAAATAAATATGGTTTTATTAAACCCCACCTATAGCTAGTAGGGTGCACCAGCTTCTCCAAGGTATTCTCCATATAGAGCACCTACATCATCACCGTAGATTACCAAATTTACCTGATGATTGTTATGAGTCACTAGGATCATTGTTGTTGATGCATCGATTGAGAATATAGTGGTATTCAATTTTGCCCTAGTTCTTGAATTTTATAGACACTACGCACATGTCGTTATGCCACTGATAGCACCTATTCATTGAAACTTGTATCCACCCAGCTATCATATGTGGAATTCCTCTTCGTAATGCTATGACATACATCTGGTACCCCATCTCACCACTCCATGTTGGAATGTTCTTTTACACTTTCGGCTACGATAACATATAGCCAAACCATCATCCAAAGACGAGGATATGATACTCAAACATCAAATTTTCTTCGTGAAGACTATGTTTTCAAATATTGTTTAGGCCAGGCGGGAAAACGAGCTCTGGTGATTTTCTCCTCTGAACCAGGGTTTCTGCATCCTCGAATATTCTCTGGTTTCTGCTGACTTGCTGAAGTGCCTTTAGGGTACGGGGGATCTGAAGATCCGATCGGTGCCCCAGGAGGGTCCAATGGGGACTTCTTCGGCTCCTTACTCAGGAAACACCAGCTCTTACGCTGATCTGTTTAAAGGCGATTCTTCCCCGAAGACTGCTGAAGCGCAAAAGATGGCATACAAGAAGATCTTCACGGCTGCTGGGAATCGGCCGTCAGCTCATCGGGTGAATGGTTGTCTGCCGCAGGCCGAATCCAGGCCAAAAATCGTCATTGAGCCCAGCATGGTTGAAGAATCAGTTCTCTACAGAGCGAACCATGACCTAATCTGCAAGTTCATGGGCATTCGCCCCTCCCTGAACTTCCTGCATTCATGGATCCATCAAAACTGGGAACCCCACGGTGAGTACTCATTGTGGTTTATTAGTAATGGTTATTTTATTGTCAGCTTTTCGGCTCTGGCCGATAGAAATAAGGCTTTCGAGTCGAAAAAGAAGAACCATGGCCCGACAGGGCTTTTTGTACAACCATGGCGGGTGGGCTTCGACCCTCGTGTTGAACCTACTATTGTACCAGTGTGGATTAGATTATACGCCCTTCCTATGGAGTTCTGGGGTGAGCAGGTATTGGCCATGATTGGCAATACGATTGGTAGACATATTGGTGTTGCCAGAGACACTATTGAAGGGAGCATGGCAGTGTACGCTCGAATCTGTGTTGAGATGGATCTCAGCCAGCCTCTGTCGGTTGAGTTGGATATTGAACTGGCAGGTCTTACCTGGATCCAACAGCTAGACTATGAGGCCCTACCCTTCAGATGTCGGGTTTGCCATAAGCATGGGCATCTAGCCCGTTTCTGTCCTATTAATATGAATGCCAAAATGGAGGCCCCTTCAGGTATGCCAAACCTGCCTAAGGAGGATAAGGCTGCTCCTAATACAGATCCTAATAGCTTTGGTCAGGGCCAGAACGCTCCGAGAGAGGGTTTTGAACAACCCAGAAGAAGAAGACGGACAAAGAAAAAGGAGGGAAAGGAGCAATCTAATCTCAGGCCTGCCAATAGGTATGAGATTTTTAAGTCATTGGTTGATGAAGAGGATCACTCTATGGAGGGCTTGGAGGGTTTCAAGGAAACTTCTAATATTCCTGGGCAGCTCCCCCTCTCACCTTCTCCTGTCATACAGCAGATAGTTGATCCCTGTGAAGTATCACAGCCAGTGTCTTCTGGTGCCTTAGTAGTCCATAATCCGGAGCAGTCAGTATCTCAGGATGTCCACATGGGGATAGCAGAGAAGAATAGGGAAAGGCCATCTTTGGGGATAACCCAGCTTGAAAAAAGACCAAAAAATAGCAATTCTCAGGGAGCGGGTCGAAGATCCAATAAGGAGCTGCTAGCAGCTCAAGGAGACAAATTGATCATGGGAGGATCGATGAGGACAATTGATTCTTATTGCTCTCAGGGTAACCCATGATTATACAATCTTGGAATGTGAGGGGTTTAAACAACAGAACCCATCAATCTGCTGTTCAAAGGTTATTAGAAAATAGCAATACTGATTTCTTGCTTTTACAAGAGACTAAGATGTCTTTGGATCTTATGTCTAAAACAGTCAACAGAATCTGGAAGGGTGCTGGTCACATGGATGTGGCTGCCCAAGGTGCCTCAGGGGGGATTGTTACTCTGTGGAACTCTCTGGAATGGTCTGCAATAGATCACCTTGCCTGGAGGGGTGTTCTCACTTCTCTTTTTAGGAATAATGTCTCGACGGAAGTCGTTCTAATCACTAACTTTTATGGATCTCAAACCCTTGAGGGCCAGAGGCGGCAGTGGAAGGTTGTGCATGATATGAGAGCATCTAGGGAAGATCTAGACTGGATTGTAGCGGGGGACTTTAATGCTAAATTATCTTCTAGAGACCAGGAAGGGGGAACACCTTTTTTGGATCCAGGGGACCGTTTCATGATTGCTCAAGTCCAGGCTTTACACCTAGTGGACATCAAATGTCCTGGCAATAACTTCACTTGGACTAATAAAAGGAGGGAGCCACATAGTAGGAAGGTGAAACTAGACCGCTTTCTGCTTTCAGAAGAGACGTTTGTAAAATGGAACATTAATTTTTAGATTTTAGCAGGCCCTGTTTCTGATCACTGTCCTATTCTGTTGGAAGGTGGGGCTGGGAGGGGACACCATCACAAACCTTTCAGATTTGAGAATTTTTGGCTGCAGAAAGAAGAACTTCGGGAGAAAATCCCGCAATGGTGGGAAGAAGGCCGCCCAGCTTATGGAAGAGCAATGTTCAGAATTCACAAACAACTTCAATATGTCAAAACTCAGTTGAAATATTGGAGGCGTTCTAATAAATCTGACTTCCAGGCCCAAAGAGCTCCGTTGGTGGCCCGTTGGGATGAGGTCCAGAAATAGTTCAGAGAAGGAGTTATTACAGACCAGCTCAAGGATGAGGATGATGCCTTGCGTAGAGCGGTGGAGGACATTGACAACCAGGAGGAGACCTATTGGAGGCAGAGAGCAAGAACTACCTGGTTAGTGGAAGGGGACCGAAATACAAAATTCTTTCATCGGATTGCTTGTGCCCGAAGACAGATGAACAAGATGGAGGCCCTTCAAGATGAGAATGGTCATTCCTTTGACACTCTTCCAGATATACACTCCCATGCTATGGATTATTTCTCAAAGCTTTTTAAGGAAAGTGCGGTTCAAGATGTTGAGGCCCAAAATGAAGTTATTTCTGTCATTCCTGCTCTCATTTTTGAGGATGAAAATCAGGCCCTCCTCAAACCCATTGATAGAGATGAACTGACAGTTGTGGTCTTTGGAATGAGTACTGGTAAAACTCCAGGTCCTGACGGTTTCCCCATTGAGTTTTTTCAGGCCTTCTGGGATTGCTTAGAGGAAGATGTTAGAGCTGTGGTTGAAGAATCCAGAGAAAATAAGAGAATGCTTAAAGCTTTAAACCACACTTTCATTACCTTGATTCCAAAAGGGGAGGAGGGGAGCCATATTTCAGATTATAGGCCTATTGCCTTATGTAATGTGTTGTATAAAATAATCACCAAGGTAATGGCTGAGCGACTAAAACCCCTTCTTCACAGCATTATCTCCTCTGAGCAAGGGGGTTTTGTTGAGGGTCGACAGATTCTGGATGGGGTGGTTCTGGCTCAGGAAGCTATTCATTCAATGCACACTTATGGGAATAAAGGGATGTTCATAAAACTGGACATGTCCAAGGCTTATGACAGGGTTGAATGGAGTTTCCTGGCCAAAATGATGGCTGCCTTTGGTTTCTCTCAGGACTGGATTGAGTGGGTCATGAGCTGTGTCTCTTCCCCGACCTACTCTGTTCTAATCAAGGGCCTTCCTTCGCAGCCTTTTGGAGCCTCTCGGGGTCTCCGCCAGGGGGATCCTTGTTCTCCTTATCTATTTTTGATTATGGCTGAAGGTCTTGGCAGACTTTTCTTGAGGAGAAGACAGCAAGGCAGATTATTGGGTGTTAGGGTGGGGGACGAAGTTTTATCGCATCTGCAGTTTGTGGATGACACTGGTCTGATGGGAGTTGCCAGCCTCAGGGGAAGCAAGATCGATTAGGGATACTCTTAATGTATATCTCAGGGCTACTCAACAGGTCATTAATGACAAGAAATCCAAAGTGGTCTTTTTCAATCTGGAGCACAGGCTTCAGAACAGAATTTTAGAAATCCTGGGATTTACTAGGACTGCTCTCCCTGTGGTTTACTTGGGGATCCCCTTGCACTTCAAGAAGCTGAAACTTGACACTTGGAGGCACTTGCTTGAGGGTATCAAGGAAAGAATTAATCATTGGTCTCACAAGTGGTTAAGCTATGGTGGCAGAGTAACTTTCTTACAGTCAGTCATTCAAGCCATGCCTATCTACAAATTCTCTATCTTGGCTGCCCCGCTTACAATATGGAAAGAATTGGACGGGATGGCTAGAAAGTTTTTGTGGGAAGGACCAAAGGGAGAGAGAAAGTGGGCCTTAGTGAGCTGGGATAAAGTTACCCGGCCCAAGGTAAAAGGTGGGCTGGGACTGAGAGGATCCAGGTTAAATAATAAAGCCTTGGCTGGAAAGTTGTATTGGAGGTGGATTTCCCAGCCAAATTCCTTATTCAGTAGAATTCTCACTAGTAAATACTTGGGTCATGTCAACCCCAATGAGGTGGGTCGCTTCTCTTTGGAGGGTGTTGGATCCTTAGTATGGCAGGCTCTCAAGCTTGGATCTCAGGTTATTAAAGACCAGCTATTTTGGAAAGTGGGGAGGGGGGAGAAGGCCCGTTTCTGGACAGATTCTTGGGATCAGTTTCCACCCATCATGGTTGAATTCCCCGAGTTACTCCCAATAAAAGCTGCCATAGAATCCAAGGGTTGGGTCCAAATTGAAAGTTATTTCAATACTACTCAGCTGGGGGGTATAAGTTTAAGAAGTTTAAGAAGTTGGAGGAGTGGCCAATTTCAATCCCTCCGGAGCTAGCACCCATCTTGACCAAAATCTTGAAAGAAAGGTTTCTCACTGGGAGAGACGAGGAGGATGAATTAGCTTGGGGCTATGGGAGCCTTGGCGTTTATACTGTTAAATACGGATATGATAACATCCTCCCTGAGCCTCCCCCCCTTGCTTATCCGGTTGAGGATTGGAGACAGATTTGGCAATCCAAGGGCTGGCCGAAAGTGAACTTTTTTGCCTGGCAGGTTATGCACAATGGAATTCTCACTTTCGACAATCTCAGGTGTAGAGGTATCATCGGTCCATCTCAATGTGTTCTATGCCATAAGAACGAGGAAACAGCTGATCACCTGATGTTTGAATGCCCCTTCACGCGCCAGATCTGGAAGCGCTGGTTCTCTCACTATAAAATCCAACTTAATGGTGATTTGAATCGGATTAACATTCTGAAAAGATGGAAGAGGGGTAGATTTAAATCTAAAGCTCTTCGAATCGGTTGGGAGCTCGGCTTAAACTTCATTTGGTGGCAAGTGTGGTTGGAGAGAAATGCTAGAATTTTTTGAGAAACGTTTTCCACGCTTGATGGTGTTTGGCAGGTCATCTGGAGCAAAGTCACTGAAATAGTTGCCGTCCACGCAAATGAGGAATCTCAGGTTGATTCGGGGCCAATGGATGAGGGAGTTGAAAAGCAAGAGGAACAGGTCAGAGCTAGCTGGAAACCTCCTCCCGACGGTTGGATTAAAATCAATACTGACGGAGCTGCTAAGGGCAATCCGGGCAGTGCTGGCATTGGTGTGGTCTGTCGAGAATCACGAGGGCACCGTGCTCTATTGGGAACTGCAAGGATTGGGCAGAACCACAAATAACGAAGCTGAAGCCATTGCTATCAAAGCTGCTTCTATTTGGGCAGTTAATCAGGGCCATAGGAGGATAATTCTGGAATCTGACTCTCAAATACTGGTTGGAGCTCTTGACTGCATGAGGAACTTTGCTTTGAAAGCATGGAGGTTGAGGATTCTGGTCTCTCAAATCAAGGAACTATGGAGAGAATTAGATGACGTGATCCCTGTTTATGTGAGTAGAAATCTAAATAAAGCGGCCGATTTCCTTGCGAAGATGGGTGCTGAGAAAGAGGTTGGGGTGCAGCTGCACAGTGACATGCCTTTGGAGGATGAAGTGATTAGGCAGGGCCTGGAACGATCCTTGAGACAATGAACAAAGAAAATGCTAAGGGTGGTTTTTGTCGCGATATCGCGACCTGTTGCGCCGTCGCGGCCTTTGGAGGCAAGCTGTCGCGATTTCGTGACATGTTGCGCTGTCGCGGCCGTTGGAGAGAAGCTGTAGCGATTTCGTGACCTGTTGCGCCGTCGCTGCCTTTGGAGAGAAGCTGTAGCGATTTCGTGACATGTTGCGCCGTCGCGGCCTTTGGAGGGAAGCTGTCGCGATTTCGTGACCTGTTGCGCCGTCGGGGCCTGTGGCTGGAAGTTGTAGCGATTTCGTGACACTTTTGGAGAATGGGCGCCAAGGGGGAAAATCGTCGCGATATCGCGACACTTTTGGAGAATAGGCGCCAAGGGGAAAAATCGTCGCGATATCGCGACACTTTTGAATGGGCGCCAAGGGGAAAAATCGTCGCGATATCGCGACATTTTTGGAGAGCTGGCACCAAGGGGAAAAACCGTCGCGATATCGCGACACTTTTGAAGGTTGGGCGCCAAGGAGAAAAGCAGTCGCGATATCGCGACACTTTTGAATGGGCGCCAAGGGGAAAAATCGTCGCGATATCGCGACATTTTTGGAGAGCTGGCACCAAGGGGAAAAACCGTCGCGATATCGCGACACTTTTGAAGGTTGGGCGCCAAGGAGAAAACTCGTCGCGATATCGCGACAATTTTGAAGAATGGGCGCCAAGGGGAAAACTCGTCGCGATTTCGCGACAGTTTTGGGGAATAGGCGCCATGGGGAAAAATCGTCGCGATATCGCGACACCTTTGATGAATGGGCGCCAAGGGGAGAACTCGTCGCGATATCGCGACACTTTTGCAGTTTGGGCGCCAAGGGGAAAACTCGTCGCGATTTCGCGACACTTTTGGAGAATTGGCGCCATGGGGAAAACTCGTCGCGATATCGCGACACTTTTGAAGCACTGGCGCCAAGGGGAAAACTCGTCGCGATATCGCGACACTTCTGGTGAACAGGCGCCATTTGGAAATCTCGTCGCGATTTCGTGACACTTTTGGTGATTGGGTGCCTTGGGGTTGTGCCGTCGCGATTTCGTGACACTTTTGGTGTTTAGGTGCCTCGGGGATTGGCTGTCGCGATTTCGTGACATGTCGCGATTTCGCGACTTGTTTCTCTGGCGCGGCCTCGGTTGGGTTGTTGTCGCGATATCGCGACATGTCACGTTTTCGCGCCTTGTTGTAATCTTGCTTCTTTGCTCTCGGCTGGGATGTGTTTACTCCCTTTTGTAATTGATCTTTGTTTTAATACAAGTTTTTTCAAATTTTTCAAAAAAAATATTGTTTAGGCCTAGTACCACATCAACCTTTCGTTTTATTCACCATACCCTTTTGTTATGGAATTTTATTAGCCATAACATTGCTCGTGGGTGTCTCATTTTACCTTTATGACCATAATGAATGGTATTAAATATTTTACAACCATCGCTCTCCATAAGGCTCATACAAGAAGGCTACTTCATCGATAAATCTAATAGAAGGATACTCGGTCCCTGATTGTAACTCGTCAATGCTAACTGTGATGGGGTTCATGCTGAATCGTCTCACCAATTACCATATTCTTTGTTCTATTATCAGTAACCATCACTCTCGTATGGTAATGTCTACGTATTGCTACTTATATTTATCCTATAATCCACCAGTGTCTCACATCTAGGTTGGCCTCTATCTCAAAGTATAATACCATTTCACAAGCTCTTCTTCTAAGGCCTCATTTTGTTTTATCCACTAGAGAAGAACCCACTGGCATCGACGATGCCTACATCCTCTATGATCAAACCCCAGCAGGCTCTGAATTCCATGCCATTCTCTAACTCATCAATGCATTATGTATCCAAATACTACGTAGAATATTAAAATATCTTTGGCCTCTTCTACCTATCTAGTTCATCTACATCTCTTACTCATCATTCAAAAACTCTATGTTTCTCTCCTCCAGGGTTGACTTCAAACCTCTACCTGCACCACTGTGCAAACTCTCCATGCCCAGACCAACCGCCTCCATGTGGTAATTCACCTCAACACGTGAGAAATCCAAGTACGCTACCATATCATGCTATCCCTACTCATACTAACATCACTGTAGAGTTGCTCAATCTCCCACCATTTTCTTGATGCGTTGATGGGTGTTCTTTTTCATGGATCAGCATTTATATGAAATATTTTATGCTAAATCGAGAACTTGCTTCAAACAAGACCCTTTCCTCTAGTACTTGCTACTATTGTGACACTGCTAATGAATAGCCCAAGATATCATCTCTTAGATAGTAAAATCCTCCAATCCAAATGGGTTTCTAAATACGTCATCACCAACACATTTGTGCCCAAATGTCGTTGAGTTCATTTTTTTGTTGCTTCGCATGGGGTCTGATTTGAATCTATGTATTTGGCCATTATTCCTTAATACCAATCTGTGAGTATATGTGTTATTTTAGGTTCTATAATTTTCCATTCCGTAGGGGAAATCTATATTCTCCCAATATTTAAAAATAGTTTAACCTCACAATGACATCATTGTGGCTGAACAACTAAAACCAGCTTCTCTCACTATACAATAAATGTTGCCCATGTGTATCCTCACTGATCAATCCATTATGTCGATCCATCCATCACTCCTCGTGGTTTCACTACCACATCATCAGGTACCTACCATGTCATAGCTATGTTGTTAAAAAGAGTTCACATTCTTCAGCAATCCATATCCTGAGCCCTACATCCATGCAGTGATCCCAATCAATAGTCTTGGGTGCCACCTCTATGCTCTGGTTGTATGGTTTGACCTCGAGATCGATGTCCACCTTTTACATTGGATGATACGCTCTATCTAATCCATCCAACAACCCACATTTCTGTCATCGTGAATCATTTTTTGCTCCGCAAATCGTATTTTCACACCATCTCAAGAAAACTACCACATGATAAATCAAAATATTAACTCGACACACCATGGAAGCATACAATTCTATCTTATAAACTAATTGATTTAACTTATATATATTATAAGGTAGAATGAATATGGAAATTTATTGAAAATAAAATTTACTTTTTATTTTATTTTCATTTTTTTATTTTTATTATATTTTTAGATATAGATATATCATAAAATATTTAATATATATATATATATATATATATATATATATATATATATATATATATATATATATATATATATATATATTCTTTTCCTTTTTTAGATTCTTTGTTTTCATTTTTGTTATATATATATATATATATATATTATACATTTTTATTTTTGTATTTATTTTATTTGAAACACATAAGTGAAAGGAGAAACAATAAACTAACATTGAAAACTTAAAACATGAACTTAAACCTTAACCCACTAAACATACAAGCATTAATAAATGAAACACTCATAGATATAGGACTTGGGACACACTCAAAGACAACCACAGATAGAGGTTGTCACTCAAAGATAACCCAAGACCCTCAAAAAAAACAAAATAAAAGGTGGGTCCCCAAGCTTTGGGGCTAGTTTTGGAATGGCCACAACAAATGGTGACTTTTCTAGGAAATGCTCCTAAGATTTTTGGATGAAGAACCCAACCTAAAAGGAGAACATGAAAGATCGGTGTAATACAAACTATTTAGCGATATCTCGAGAATATGGAGGTAGATAGTTTTGAATAAAAAATAACTAATCCATCTACCTTTGTTGAGTGTGTGAGAAGTGATTCTCTTTTGCACCTTTTAAAACCTTCCAATTCCATCATCTGGTTTACGTTTAGGCTATGAAGCATGACTCATAAAAAGAAATCTTTTATAGATAGAGCCCTCCTATTAGTTAGGCATCTATAGCCCTGGTAAAGGTCATCTAACTCACCCTTGTGTTTACTTGATATCTGGAAAAGCCTTTCCAAACAAGTTGTGTCTAGATAGAGCCCTACTACTAGTCAAGCGTCTATAGCCTTGGTAGAGTTTATCTAGACTTTGTGACTGATTTGATCAAGCTTTTCAATGCTCGTTTGATTTTTTTTATAGCTTTGTAATAATTTATGTACACAAGGGTTAGGAAGCATAGATATGGAGTGTGTTGAATTTTGCTTTAATTTGCAACCTAAGATGACTTCATCCTTTAGGATTTCAAGAAATACCCTTTTATATGTGAGTTACATGTGGAGCTTTAGCAAAATGCTTCATTGTTCTACTCTCCACAATTTTAGTCCCAAAATCTGAGCATGATCACAAAATAACTCATCCCCCTTTTCTCAGGTTCACCTCCTTTCATATTAGGTATTTGTAGACACCAAAACAGCACCAATCCGATTATGTGATGACAAGCACTGACCGAATTGGCATACATAGCCCCTAGGGCAGCCCCTGGAGGTTAAACAGTGGTCCTAACCACTCCCAAAGTAGTTTTGGAAGGTCAGAGGTCAATTTGGCACCTTTCAAGCACCCTGCTCCTTATTCGTTCCACCCTGGGATGATTAGAATGCTATTCGCCCCACCCCGGGATGATTAGCAACAATCGCTCCAGGGTGGGGCGAATAGCAGGTTTGATGGGAAAAAAGTCAAACCTTGACAAATGGCAGCCCAGATCCACCACTCAACTCCACCTTCAATGCATGGGAGTGCGAGTGAGAATTTCAAAGCTCAAAGAGGCAGTCATAGAGGCAGTCATGGAGCCCTTAATCAAGGAGGAATCTTCTCTCCCCTGACAAGGCATGATGGCCAAGTGGCACCCCTGCATGCACATTCAAAGTAGACCTTTAGGTCTATAAAATGGTGAGTCTTCTCACCCCAAAAGAGAACAAAGCAGGAGCATTTGGAGCAACGGAGTGCTGCCGAATTATACCCTCACCCTCATTGTGCTTCCTACATCCTTGATCTCTCTTTTGGAAGGGAGGTTATCAGGTGAACATTAGGAGCGCAATCTGGACCCAAAACCCAAACAATTGGCCACAATCCCACACCCAATTTTTTGACACAACCCCCTAGGAGGTTTTGGACCCATCCCAAGTGGATTGGTGTCAAAACCAAGCCCCAAACGGCGGGCATCCTGCCCCGGGCGCCCTCGCACTATTGTAGTCCTAATCGCCCCACCCCAGAGTGATTAGAAATCTACAATATATTTCTTCACTATTTCTTTTGCATCTTATTTTATGTGTTTCATATATGCTTCTGTTCAATTTTGAATGCATTCTGACTTGTTTTGACTGTGTTTTCATTGTTTTATGCTTTTACTAACATACAGGGAGTGCCTTCGGATACAAGGTGATCGGGGTAGAATATACAAAATCCGACCTTCTGGGTTGTCTCAAAATTCCCCATTTTACCTAACCCCAAGTTTGTAGGTGTTTTGGAGGCCTCTCGATGGGACATTTGGGAGGTCACATTTGGACATTTTATGATAGTCCTAATCGTCCCACCCCGAAGCGATTAGAAATCTATAGTAGATTTCTTGATTGTTATTTTTGCAATGTGTCCCTGATGGTGTTTACATGCTTCTATTTAAATTTCATTCTGTTCTGATAAGTTTTGATCACTATTTTAATTATTTCATGTATGCATTAACTGGAGGCCTTGGGGATTGCATGTTTCCCTCCATCCGCATGTGCTATTAATCATTTGCTATTTCTCTATACGTAGGATCTCAACACCAGAGGGGCAGAAAGGAACTAAGAACATATTCACGCAAGCGGTGGATGATGTTTGGCCCACCCATTTTGAATGTGGGCACGCGGAAGATCCCGAAGGGAAGCGTACCTTCCATTGGTGTAACAAAATTGTATCAAACGCTCTGAGCCCCTAAAAATGGGGGGGAGACGTATTGTAACCTGATCATAAGAAAAATTAATAAAAGAGGCTGCACCTTTGTTTTTTCTTTACATCTCATTTCATTCATGCTTCGCTTTCCCTTTTTCATGCACTTAGCGTTTCGTTAATACAACTACTTTTGTTTGCATCACACCCGGTGCGCCTGTGCTTCCGTAGACATGATTTCAGTGGCGATCATGGTGGGACCCTATCCCCTAATTTTGGGATCAAGTTTCTGATCAAAATTTTGTTTTTTTTCTTGCAGGTGTTAATCCTTCAAGCGTTGGACTGCTGCTCGTGCCACCCTGTGACGAATACAGAGCTGGTATTCATTTCACCCAAGGATGAATAGGCATTCATCCCACCCTATGATGAATATAGATCTACTATTCATCCCACCCTAGGATGATTAGCTCTCTATGCATTTTTTGAGTAGAAACTCAGGGGCATCCGGTTTGGGCAGAGAAGAGGTAGGTTTTCTGAACATCCTCTGTAATTTTTTATCTCTGTTTCTATGATTTTTCTGTTTTCTTTGCTTGCATAGAGAATTTTACTGCATGTTTTCTTTCTTTGCACAAGTAAAAATAACCACACACACCACGTGATAATATAAACATCAAGGAGTTGGTCGTAAAACCCCAACACTTGATCAAGACCAACGATGGATTTCATCACCACCTTGGCTTGAATTTTGCATACATAACCCCGATCGCGACTGTTGCTAGGCGTAAATCCTGATGAAAGTTGACCAAGTGTAGTTGGGGTGATTCCCAGTGCATGAGGATAAGTCTTCTATGGTAGGTGTCAAAAATAGAGTGATTCCCCTTTCGTACCGCCTATGTTCCACGTACTGTTCTGCTCTCGCATACCAATAGTTTCCCTCATGTAAGGGCGGGTATATTGAGAGGTTCGGTATAATGGCCTAGCAGTGGTATATTGAAGGGGCGACCATTTTGGGAGATATAAGAGCCCTCATATTGCATGTACAAAAAAATTTTCTTTACAAGGCTTTCAAAACAAAAATCAAAACACACTGAACTAGATTTAGGGCACACATTTAATCTGTAAACGAGATAATCACTTCTTTGTTTGTGTGGTCCCTTTTTGTTTAGTGTAGCATAAAAAATTGTAAAGAAGATAAAAACATACATATCTCTTAGAGAACCACCACCATGGTGTACACCTGTAGCCAAGCCCAATCACGGGCAGAAGCTACGAAAAGTGTACAAGGGGGCACAAGTCGCCTCCGTTATAGCTCCAAGGACTTGGTCATACCACCTTGGCGGCTTGACCCACAAAATAGTCCACATCATACCATGACGGAACAGGACTATAGAGGCACCCCTTCGAGGGGCACTCCCATTCAACATAGACCCTTTCAGGAGGAGTACATACATAGGAAGGCCCCCTTAGACACTCATTATGAGTGGCCACCATGCGATGAAGTGCTAGAACAACATAGGGTCCATAAGGAGGGGCCACATGATTACATCATCCCTCCTCTACCCCTTATTACTGTCAGAAACAATAGGCCAAATCCAGAGTGCAAGGCTCTTCAGACAGGGTAAGCCAATTTTGCCCGCCCCTTTCACATATATGAAAGGGAGCATGAGGAAAACCACTATATTCCTCAAGATCAATACACAGCATGGGAGCAATGTGCCTCTACACCTGCTATTTATCAAGATCACCTACTGAGGCCAGAGCCTCGGGTGAATGCCGCTAACCTCGACAGAGGGAAGCGACCTATAGAGATCTCGGATCACTATGACCAAGGTAGATATGTAGGGGAGGCATCTAGGCCTCCTAGACCTAAGACGATGGAACAAATCGACTTGGAATTTGCCAAACATACCACCCACCAAGCACAAATCATGCAGCTTGAGCAAGATCAACAATAGTTAGAGCACCTGTACCATCTTAGCAAAGAGCGCATTCAGCATTAGACGGATGAGTTGCTCCACAAAACTGTGCATGAGAGGATTCCAACCCCTCGCACACATAAGATAGAGCTTTATGAGAGGCATAACCCCTTGGTACGAGACAGGTCTCCATAACCTTATCAAGCGTTGCCTCCAAGACCTCCTAGACCTGAGCGGGAGACCACTCCTAGAACCAATGATGGGCGCCCTCCTCGGGCACCCACCCATGTTTATAGGTCACACCCAAGAACTCCTCAAGAAGCCTATGAGGAATTTGAGCAAGAAGAAGAGTGGGCTGAAATGCCCTACCAAGGCAGGGGGGTGCTATCCGGCTACCCCTCCATAGGCCTCAAGTTCCTCGTAATTCACAACGGGAACAAACCAAGGAGGAAGAGATCAAATATTTCGATGCATACAAAGCATTGCTAGAGCGCTTAGAGTCTTTGGAGACCAAGACTTCTGGGCCCCAAAATCCCACTTTACGCCAGCTCTGTAGTCACCCTATGCATCCTTCAGTGTCAGCACCCCCATACCCTAAACACTTCAAAATGCCTCAATTGGTAATTTTTAGAGGGGATGAGGATGCCCAAGAGCACGTGACAAGATTCTTGAGTCAATGCTTTGGCATTCAGGACAACGATGCTTTGCTTCTAAGAACATTTATAACCATGTTCGTAGGCCCTACCTCGAATTGGTTTACCCAGTTGTCAAAGCATAGCATCAGCAACCTAGACCAGCTAGTGGATGCATTCCTCGAATGTTTCGCCTTCAACACCAAGAAGAAGGCATCATTAAGTGACCTAGCTAGCCTTAGGAAGTATGAGGAAGAGACCATGGCGGCTTATGGAAATCGGTGGAGGATGTTGCTTTCAAGGCTACCTTACCTCCCTCCCATGGCCGACCTGACCCAAATGTTCTCAAAGAGTTGCCTAAGGTCGATCTCCATGCTATTGCAGCTGCAACAATATGCCACTCTCGAGGAAGCCCTGGCGCAAGCCAGAATCATTAAGGAGATCAAGATACAAGATGGCGAGATTGCCAAGCCATGCAAGAAAGAGTGGCCCAAAAATGCCAAAATTGGGTCCACACAACCAAAACCCGCCACGGTCAATCAGGTTGCCATAAAAATACCAAATCCTACATAGATGACACAACCCCCAAAGGCTAATTATCAAGCAATTCCTCTTGACAACTATGAGAAGGAAAATCATAGGCAAGAGCAAAATCAGTAGCATCGCCCTAGGCGACAATTCACACCCTTCATAGAGTCTAAAGACTCCTTGTTTGACCGCTTGTCCATGGCAAACTTGATAAACCTACTAGAAAGTCGACCCATAGACCCCAACGTGCCAAAACCCAAGGGCTATAGGGAAGACCTATACTGTAGATTTCATCGATAGAAAGGACATGACCTTTACGCATGTTGGAAGTTCAAAAGCTTAGTGCAGGACCTAATAGACAACAAAATGCTAGCGGTGGATAATCTCGTAGCACCAAGCAACCAATAGATGGAGGTCTTCAAAGACCCCCTACCTACCCATGATGCGCAGGCAAAGACTCTACAAGTCAATGAGGTGACACAAAACTGCCCCATGCAAGGGTATGTAGGGATGATAAGCATAGTGACACGGAACAAGAGGTACCCAAGCACAGCTGCCCTCATCTGCAGCTACAGGAGAGGTTCCATCAACGTCACAACCTCAACAACACCCTACGCAACCTCCTCCACCTAGACCAGTGGCCACGATTCGGACTAAACTTACCCAAATTTTAAGGACCACGTTGGCTAGGCTCTCCATCTATGAGCTCATCCAACAATCATCACCCCATCGGGAGGCTCTAATGGAGATACTCAAAGCCATCGAGCTACAGCCCCACAAAGCAAACTCTTTCAACAACTTTGTGGGACATGTAAAATGATGTACAAAACCAGTCATCACCTTTAGAGAAGATGAACTAAAATTGGTGATTGGTGATATGGCGGATCCACCCCTGCATGTCATTGCGTGGGTCAACGAGATTCCATTTAAGAGGGTGTTGGTGGACACTGGCTCATCCAAAAATATAATCACAATAGTGGCATTGAAACACCTCAAGTTGCCAGCATCTCACATGTGGCCTCCACCTATACTCTTCGAGCATTCAATGACGCGATATGCTCGATGGTTGGCACAATTGTCTTGCCCATCCAAGTGGGACAAAAGACTATTCCTACGTTGTGCCACATCCTGGAAGGTGAGATGGCCTACAACATCTTGCTGGGTTGGCCTTGGATCAGGGACATGAAGTGTGTCCCTTCGATAGCCCATCAATGCCTAAAGTACACATACGAAGGGCAAGTGCATGTAGTCCCAGCAGACTTAGAGCCCTTCAAGTATTGCAATACGGTGTAGATGATGCCACAATCGACCCTCCCATCGACACATTTGGACTTTTAGTTGAATCCATCCAAATAGGGTCTGATTTCGCATACATCCCCACTGTTAAGTCCCTCAAATCACCAATCAGGCCCATCTTCATCATCTGGTCCTTCACCAATGATGCCACCTACGGTGGCCACATCGAAGGACAATGAGAAGAAGCCCTTGGAAGAGGTACCACCATTGGTCTCAACCATATCTACCGAAGAGGTGCCCAGTCGAATGGAAGTCGAGATGCCTGGTTCACCCAACATGGAGTGGACCCAGGAAGAACTCCCATTCCCTCCCCCTCAACCACCAATGATCACCGTTGAGATGGCCAATACAGGCCTGGGGGAGTACCTAGTGCGAAACATTGTGGAAACACCCATGCTTGAGTCCATGCAGGACATGGGGAGACCTCACCTCCCCATCAACACTATTGTCCCTCTAGGCTACCCACCAAATCAAACAAATTTTGTATATGGGGGCCTCGATAATGGCATTGAACCTTACCTACAAGAGGAAGAGGACGAAGAGCCCTTTGCTGAGAACGTCAACTATTTATCCAACCCAGACTTCGCTTTGAAATACCTTGGCCAATGTAATTGGCATGGATATGGGTTGGGCAGATATGAACAAGGAGTGCGCATTCTTTGCCAACCAAGATATCAGATGCCATATGACAAATCAGGAGTAGGGTTCAACCACCCTCTGCCCCTTGACATCTTGGTAGAAAACATGCAAGGCCTAGGGCTAGGCAACAAGGATGGGTTGGCACAAGATCCATATGCCAATCCTAACACAACATACACATTGGGGGATTATCTCCCATTGCTAACAACCAACCTTGTGGGCCTCAACAACTCCTCCCCTTCGATCGAGAAAGGGGAAAGTTCAAGAACTTGCCTCCAAGAGGGATATAGACAAGGCCAAGAAGGATCTTCAGAAGATGAGTCAGAGTATGAGGTAGCACCTTGGGACCCTTTTGAGTCCGATAGCAATCACTCGCAAGTGACACCCATAGATGACTATCAGGAGAACTTCATGGCAATGTTCCCCTTGAATGCTCCAATCGAGCGATTGCCACCCCAAGAGAATCAGGTCCTCCCATAGAGAGTGGAACAACCCCGATGGGACCAAATCAACTTGCTCGAACAGAACGAGCCTCACATGCCACAAATAGTTGTCGAAGCCAATGAAGGCCTATGGATCTTCGATAGTGATTATGAAGATGAGACTGAGATGGCATATCTCAACCATATGCGGTAGCAGCAATACCCCATAGACATTGATGACATGTTTGAATAGCTAAACATGGGGCCAAGGCATAGGTGGCATTTGAACCAAGCACAGTTGGACCAAGTGTTGCACCCACCACTTCAAGCATATACAAAGAGCACCCTCCGCCCAGAGACCCTATAGAGCCATCAGTGCCAAGGGTAGACCCTATCCTTTTATCCGCACATAGGGCCGATCCATTTGTGCCAATACCCACAGAGCCAGATCCGGAGCACAAATATCACCAAGGATGTCTAAGTCACCACCCGTGCGGTAATGGAGACCAAATTCACTTCATCAACATGATCTCCATTGACTTAACCACCCCCATCCACAATCTAGCCGATCCAACATGACCATTGTATCTAAACCTAGATGCCATAGACTGGGATCGTGCTAACTTGCCACCATCCCCATCAGAGTACTGGCCTTGCGATGAGATGCTTCATTTCACCCTAGGACCAACTCAAGATATCTTCCACGCTGAAGAGGAACCCGATGTTCCAAACGTAGATCTAAATTCAGAAAATGATATCCACCTGATCCCAACTCCACACCAGTTGGAGGATGGGTCCCACATGTCAGTCGAAGAGATGACTGACATAGACATCGGCTCTGATCCAATGAATCTACAAATCATCAAGCTGGGGGTAAGTCTATCCCCCAAAGAGCAAGCCAATTACATTGCCCTTCTCAAAGAGAAGAAGGAGGTTTTTGCATGGTCCTACAAAGACATGTCGGGGCTAGACCCGTAGCTAGTCACGCATAATCTAACGCTTGATCCGATAGTCAAGCCAGTCAAGCAAAAACTACGTAAGATGCACCCAATAGTAGCCTTAATGGTCAAATATGAGCTACAAAAGCTGTTGGATGCATAGTTTGTCATCTGCATGGATTACCCACCATGGTTGTCCAACATGGTACCCGTCAAGAAGCCAAATGGGAGGATTCGCATATGCACCAATTTTTGAGATCTAAACAAAGTGAGTCCCAAGGATGATTTCCCCTTGCCTAGCATCGATGCATTGGTGGATGCTATAGTAGGCCACAAAATGCTTTCCCTCATGGATGGTTTCTTGGGATACAACCAGATTTGTATCAATCCCGACGATCAACTCAAAACGACGTTCACAACGCCTTGGGGGACATTTTGTTATAAGGTCATGCCCTTTGGCCTTAAAAACAATAGTGCCACCTACCAACGCGCTATGACATACATCTTCCATGATCACATGCATAAAAATTTGGAAGATTATATGGATGATTTGTTGGCCAAATATCTTTTGCGCCCAGATCATCTCGATGACTTAAGCAAGATCCTCGATCGCCTCATTGAACACAAAGTTAGGCTAAACCCCAAGAAGTGCGTATTTGGTGTCACATCTAGAAAACTCTTGGGTTTCATAGTCTCAAAATGAGGCATCGAGGTAGATCCAAATAAAGTCAAGGCAATCCTTGAAATGCTTCCCCCAACCACCATCAAGCAACTCAAAAGCTTGTAGGGTAAGGTCACGTCAATCAAGCGCTTCATAGCACAGCTATCTGACAAGTGTCGACCCATGAATAAATTATTGCACAAAGGGGTAGCATTTCATTGGGATGATGAGTGCCAGTCAGCCTTCGATGACATCAAAAAATACTTGGCTTCACCACCAGTATTGGCACCACCTAGACCAGGAGTGTCGTTCTATTTATACATCTCAGCTATTGAGGTGGCACTAGCGCCATGCTAGCCCAAAAAAATGAACTACATAAAGAATAGGCTAATTATTATCTTAGCCGCACCCTAGTCAGTTATGAACTTAACTATGCATACATCGAGAAGCTATGCTTAGTAGTGGTATTTGCCACCAAAAAGCTATGCCATTACATGTTGAGCAATACGACGTATGTTGTGTCTAAGGAGAATCCATTACGATACATGATGAGTCGTACTTATCATAGTAGCCACATGACAAAATGGATCATGTTGTTGATGGAGTTTGACATCAAATTCATTGGATAGAAGTCCATCAAAGGTCAAGTCATCACCGATCAACTAGTAGAGGCTCCTCTCGAAGAGGATCAGCCTCTGACCATAGAGCTGCCCGATGATGGGGTCTTCCATGTCTTAGAATCACCAGATTCAGATGAGCCTGAGTCACAGGCTGACATAACCCTATTTTTCGATGGTTCTAAATGTGAGCAAGGGGGTGGCACGAGAATCATATTATTCACACCTCAAGGGGCTCCAATGCCTCTATCATTTAAACTTGATTTCCCATGCACCAATAACAATGTCGAATACGAAGCCCTACTCATAGGTCTTCAGACAACCATCACCATGAACATCAAATTCTTGAACATCTTTGGTGATTCGTTGTTAATTGTCAACCAAGTGAAAGGGGTATTCCAATGTAAATGCCTAGTTATGTAGGCCTACAAAGCCCTTATGGATAAATTCTTGGCAAAGCTTGAATGGTATGACATCGAGGCACTCCCTCGATCATCGAATTGTTTTGCGGACACTATGGCCTCCTTGGGGTCACTAATCCCATAAGACATTTTTGGTGATATGACAACCATTCAAGTCAAAACATTATCGCAATCCATGATGGAGCATGCAAGATCTGACCTAATGCCAGGAATCCACCTGATCCAGATTGAACCATCTCAAGATAGGTTCTCTCAAATCCATGATAGTCTAAATCACGCCAACTGGGGGTCCTTGTTCTCCTTGACCCCTCTTAATAGCAACACAATGCTATTCTTACAAGTTCTTTCCCACTCAACTTTTGCTAGGGATGAACTTCAAGAGGGATTGGCCATTCATACCATCGAGGTTTCTGATCAACAGGATTGGTACACACCCATAAGAGACTATCTCAAGTTAGGTAGCCTCCCACTTGGATTGTCGCATGCCATGAAAAGATCATTCAAACAAAAAGCAAAAAAACATGTCTTGCTAGGAGATATTTTGTACCATCGAAGCTACGAAGGGATCCTCCTCCATTGCTTGGACCAGTAGGAGTCCACTTGGGCGATCACCCAAGCGCACGATGGTACATGCGATGGCCACTTCAGTGGTATGGCCATCGCAAAGCGCATTCTTCTCATGGGCTATTATTGGCCATCTTTAGAGCAAGATTTTTGTGCATATGTGTGGAAGTGTGTGAAGTGTCAACACCATGCTAACTTGACACATGTACCTTCTTAGGCCTTGCAGCCGATCCAATTGGCTTGGCCATTTTCATAGTGGGGCTTAGATCTAATTGGAAAGATCTCCCCTACATCGTCAGGCCATCACACGTTTATCATAATGGCCACATAGTACTTCACCAAGTGGGTGGAAGCAATTTCGCTTACCTCTACGACTGGGACCCCGCATTACGGAGTTTATTTTACATAACATCATATGTCATTTTGGTATTCCATCCAAGATCATCTTGGATAATGGGACGTCATTTAAGAACAAAGATGTGCGTGCTTTGACAACAAAGTACAAAATTCAGCATAGTTTTTCAACACCCTATTATTCGCAGGCAAATGGGCAAGCAGAGGCATCAAACAAAATGCTAGTTGCCATCCTTAAAAATACAGTCATAGATAGTCATAAGGATTGGCACATTCAAATCCCACTTGCTCTTTGGGCTTATCACACTAGCATTCGGATGCCCACTGGGGCAACTCCATTTTTGCTAGTGTATGGCTCCGAGGTAGTCATGCCTCTCGAGTTGGAAATACCTTCCCTGTGCATATCAATGCAAGAGTTCATCGATGATGACACTACGTGGCAGGCCCAATTAGACCAGCTTACATTGCTCAACGAACGACGCATCAATGCTCTCGAGCATTTACGTATCTATCAAGAGTGACTTAAGAAAGCATATAACATGAAAGTTCACCTGAGGGATTTTTAGGTTGGTGACCTGGTCTTGAAAGAGAACCAACAAAATTCTAGCTTTCCGCCCCATTTAAGGGAAAATTTCATGGCAAATTGGTTAGGTCCTTATGTCATCGATAGTAAAATAGGACCTGGAACATATCGACTCGCCTCTCTTGAAGGAATCAAGGAACTAGAACCCTTGAACATCAGTCATTTGAGGCCATTCCACATTTAAAAGAGCCATGGCCCACCCCAAAAAGCTCCAAGGATTCCCACAATCTCTTGGTCAACCCAAAAATGCCCCAAAGGTGCCCATAATCCCTTTGGTCACCCCAAAAAGCTCCAAGGATTCCCACAATCACTTGGTCAACCCAAAAATGCCCCAAAGGTGCCCATAATCCCTTTGGTCACCCCAAAAATCTCCAAGGATTCTTGTGATCTCTTGTTCAACCCAAAAATGCCCCAAAGGTGTCCATAACCCCTTTGGTCAAACCAAAAGCTCCAAGGATTCCCATAATCACTTGGTCAACCCCTAAATGCTCCAAGGATTCCCATCATCACTTGGTCAACCCAAAACACCCCAAAGGTGCCCATAATCCCTTTGGTCAAACCAAAATCTCCATGGATTCTCACAATCACTTGGTCACCCCAAAATGCCCCAAAGGTATCTATAAACCCTTTGGTCAAACCAAAACCCCCAAGGATTCCCACAATCGCTTGGTCAGCCCCAAAATGCCCCAAAGGTGCCTATAATCCCTTTGGTCAAACCAAACCTCCAAGGATTTGAAAGAATCACTTGGTCCGCACCCACTCGGGATAAACCAACCATAACAAATTTTCAAAAACAATAAAATAATCAAAAATAACAAAAAAATTGCATCTCACTTTCATGCATACTCTTAAAAATCAAAACACAAAAAAATAAGTTGCATTAGGCATCGCATACATACATTGCATATTTGTTGGTCATACAAGTCAAATGCACCATAGACTGTAATTACTTGGCAATTCCATCATTTTCCACATTTTTCCACTTTGTAAATAGTCCAGCAAAAATAAATGCCATCCACATTTTTCACCATATCATAGTCAGTTGTCTTCTAATGTCTTTAGGGCTTTTTGTCATTCAGTTGTCTTTAGATTTCTAGTCAAATATTGTACGAAGTCAGACATATTTTTACAAAGGTAGAGTTTTACTTGGATTACACCTTGTTACGTCGCATCCCAACACAATTTAAAACACATAAAAAATTCCCAAGTTGTGTGAACGAAAGATGAAACCTGCAAAGCAACCTAGGATACCATACATTGAAAAGGTTATCTTAATCATCCCCTTGTGTGAATGACCCCAAGAATGCTGAGAGTTGGCAAAAGGACAAGCATCTTCCCTACCCAATTTCCCAAGTGTTGAGTGGTATTTTCACCCGATTGTGAAAACACACTCTCCAATAGGATTTGGGTTCCAAATCCCCTCTTGCAAAGAAATTAAACAAGTAACTTCTCCAAGGTCTCCACTATGTTAGCATTTTGCACCAATAATATTGTTCAATCTAAATGCTTGGAATACCTTAGTGATTGCAAGTAACTGTAAACAAGGGGCACAACTGGTTTATTTTATTTGAATGACTGTAATTAAAATAAAATTAAATTTCTGGAAATAAAAGTGTAGAAAAGATAAAAATAAAATGTAAAGAGAAATGAAACTAAAATACATTCAGGAGCTGCAATCCTATTCGACAAAATCGAAGATATGAGGTTTTATGCATACAACCTAACCTATTGAACCTACAAACATGCACAATCCAGATAAGCTAAGTGTTGGTTTCTAGGGTTTTAACTACGGTTTCCAGATTTAGACATTCGCATGAAGCAACCAAGACAACTTGCATTAAACTCCATCTATAAGCCTAAAATCGAAAAGAGGAAAGATAAACATTCAATCTTGCATGCAGAGAATGACTCCTTATTTCTTGCCAATGAGATGCAACTCTCTGTAATTTCTGTATTAAAAATATGTCAATTTACAAGTACATAATGTTTCCAGTTTTAACAAAACCAGACAAAGTGGAGGGAAAAATGCTCCAAAAGCAGGCCCAGAATGGCCTATCACCTTCAGCTCTGCAACCCTGCCCGTAGTGGTTTTTCGACCCCTGTACCAATATGTGCTTCTATTTTTAAAATTTCTGGCAATGCTCTCTGTTTCACCCTATGACGCTTCACTTCATCTCCCAGATTGCTTCATTTCATCTTCCCACCTCTTTGCTATTTTGGCATTTTGCTCAGGTTTGAAACATTTGGTCTTCTTTGTGAACTGTAACCATCGATCCTGAAGCGTTATCATAACCCCTACACCTCTGTGACACGTGCAACACTTCCCTACATATTTTTTAATGGCCCTTCATGAATCGTGACAAAATACAGCATGTCACGATATCGCGACCCTACAGCTTTGTTATTCTTCTTGTATCGTGAAAATGAGACATGTCACGATATCGCGACGTTTTTATACCCGTAGATTTATTCGTCTTCAAGCATCACGAAAATGAGACATGTCGCGATATCGCGACATTTTTTTGTCGACAGCCTTGTTCGCCTTCATGCATCATGAAAATGAGATATGTCGTGATATCGCGACGTTTTTCTCCTTCAGGCCGCGTGGATGCAACCTATCACGAAATCGTGACATATTTCTCCTTCACCTTTCTCTCTCCTCTGTGAACCGTGATTTCATGACATGTCACGATATCATGACATTTTCTTTTCATGCTACATTTTGTCGCTCTTAGCCGTGAGAACACGAAATGTAGCGATATCGTGACACTTTTTCTTTCTCTGCTTGTCTGCCCATTTTGAATCACGAAAATGCAACATGTCGCGATATCGCGACACTTTTTCTTTTCTTTTTTTTTGCCATGATGGAGCAACATGTCACGATATCGCAACACTTTTTCATTTTTCTGCCGCGATGGAGCAACATGTCGTGATATCGCGACACTTTTTCATTTTTCTGCCATGATGGAGCAACATGTCGTGATATCGCAACACTTTTCTCTTTTGTGATATTTTTCTTTTTTCTTTGATCTTTAGCCTCTGGGCCACTGCAGTTTTCTTGGAAAGCATGTAAAAAAGGTGAGTCCCCAATTTTGGGGTGTGTTGTGGAGCAGCCACAACACCAAGCATCCCAAATTCTCAAAAAGTTGCAAATATCCAAAAAAAAAAAATTGCAAAAAGTCAAAGTACAAACTCCAAAGTTTGACATCAAAACCCACACAGTGCATACATCAAAAAGCACAAGAAATAGTGATTCTCATCACTCAAAATTCCAATCCCTTGCTCAAAAGAAAAAAATAAAAATAAACAATGATTTTTATCACTACATACGCGAGCAAGTATCCCAATAAAAGTAAATAAAATAAGGGAGTCGAACTTGAATCCCTGGAACTCTCAGCATTCGAAAGGTCATGAGGTGATCCTCGGTACCGGTTTGGTGGATAGCCTACTGGTCACTGGAGGCAAACCTCCTATATGACGATATATCTATCGCATTAAACTATGTATAGATAAATGTTTGCATGTGGATGAGCTAGCTTATGGTATCCTAGATTGCATCACAGATTAATCTTACTAAATATAGCAAAGGAGTTAGTGGAGCTAATTAGGTGATCCTTAGTATAGGTTTGGTTGATAGCCTATCTGGCACTGGCGGTATCCTGACAACTACCACATAAATAAATTCAATCGCACACACAGGGATGTGACCTAACTTGGTCAAACTCAAGTCTGATTTGTACCTTGTTCAAAAGTCTTGTGAGATAAATGTACCATTTTGGCTAGTTAGTTAAAGCATCTGAGTCTCAGAAAAACCTTAACTACATTCTAGAACACCTGTGGTACATTCCATTCTTACATCATGATCATAAAATACAAACAAAAAAAATATATTACAAATGCAAAGTCATTCCACAAAGCAATCACATAGTACAGAAAGCCAGTAATCATGTACAGTCTATGGTGCCACCGCCAAGTTATCAATAGATCATTTCATCCATTTCATATGCATACATCATATAATTAGAAACAGTCGCATTCATAATAACATATGCATACATCAACATGAATAAATGTGCATAAAAGTAACAATAAATCAAGACAAGTGTATAATCAATAAGAAAGTCATATATATATATTGCCAAAAAATGCCCATAGGCTACAATAAGTTGGTCCTTTGACAAAGCAAAAAAATCAAAAACTCAAAAACCCCAAGCCTAGGGAGTCGGCCACCATGATCATGCAGGATCGATGCGACTGGAACTACCCCCAGTGGTGTGGGTCCTATGGGACCTCTCAGGGCGGCTGTTGCCAGCCCCCGCATCATGCCCACTAGCGCTACCCTCACCCAACCGCCTATTATGAGAGGATGCCGACTGCTCAGTCTCACTACCTCTCGTACGGTGCGACAATCCACCACCAGTGAGCTTAGGTAACTGTCCATCAAGGCAAATAATCTTTACCTCCAACTCCACCCGAAACTGACCCCACTCCACATCCCATCGACGATACATAGCCAATGCATCATCCTGTTGTGCCAACTGAGCATGCAAGTGATCCCTCTCAATGCTATGCTCCTCATACCATCTTTGTAGTAGGTCCTCCAATCGTGCTATCTCAGCACAAAACCTAGCCTCCATGTCCCCTGGGACTGCCTGAGGCATGGGCATCTTCGGGATGGTAGGCTGCTCTGACACCCACTACTCCAAGACGTCTTGTGTATCCGACTACTCTGAAACCCCTAAATCATCCCCATTCAAGTCATCTACCTCCACCATATTTGCATCATCGATCGAAGCCCCCCAACCCTCCCTCGGTGCCTCCACAACCCCACCACCTGCTGCTGCCGCATTCGGACCTCCTAGAGGCCCCTCACCCCACCATCACAACATCGTCCACCACTGGTCATACTCTACAGTCACATCGACATTGTCCATGTCGGGGGCATCAATCACTGCATTAGACTCCTCGCCTAGTGGCTCAATAATCGACTAGGCTAGAGTCCTCTCATCACCCTGACGCTGATAGATCAAGGGCTCACTAGGAAATCCCTGGTGCACCCCAAACTGTCGAGTCACCCGGACGTACGGGAAGTACTCCTACTCTGTCCCATGTTGCCCGATCAACCATCTACCCCTGTGCACCCATCGAAGCCACTCTCCAACCTTAGGCCAAGCTAGACAGTCTCGGTATGGCCACCAAAACACCTCCCCTAGAGAAATATGATAGAAGGTATCATTATAGTGCCCTATGATACCTGCCCACCACCGAATCTGCCCCTGCTCCTCTGACCTCTACCATAGAGCAGCATAGCCAATCTCCCTATCCACCTTCTCCCCTCGAGTGGTCTAAGGAAACCCCTATGGCTGCTCCATAGCTATGTGTTTCCACCCCCAGCACTGCAACAGGTAGATGCACCCAATCCCCTTCTGCCTCTGACAGCGGACCTCATACAACTCATCATACAACTGTGCCAGTATCGTCTGACCCCACCTCATAATCAATGGTGCTACCATCGGAAACTCCACAAGTCTAAACACTACCTCAAGTAGGTTCCAAGGGAACCTCACACCTGAGGAGTTAGGAAGCAGCATGTTGGAGATGAGGGTCATAAGCAACGTATGCCTCAACCCCAACATGCCCTTCTCAAACCACCACCACACCAAAATCCCACCAATCAGGCAGTCCCCCTCTACCCTCTCCACTGCCCCATCCACCCCCATCTCCACCGCATGCCCAAAGCACCATGTCAGCATCGTTGTCCGCTGATCACAAGGAGTCGTTCGAATGGATAGCCCATCTATCAAAATCTATAGAATTCGATACACGTCCTCCAGAGTCATTGTCATCTCCCCTGTTGGGAGATGAAATATGCTGTGAGGATCCTACAAATTGATCAGGGCAATCAGATATACCCGATACCCCACCACAGGCTCTAGCCGCGTCACCTACTTGAGCCCAAGGACATCAAGCCACTCCCAATCTGCCATAGTCAGCGCATCCCGTGCATCAAAAAATACCGTCGGTTGATGGTACCGACTCTTCACAACCTAAAAAACAAAAACAACACAAAAACATTAAAACATGACAACAAAACAAATGCACAGCAGTGTACACAAAAACAATAAAACAACAAAAAAAAACAAATTAGGGTTTCAACCTTAATTTAAACAAAAACATTCAAATAAACTATACAGACGACAAACAATGTATAGAAAAACAAAAGTACAAAACTGTACAACCAAAGTACAGATCAATCAACTAAACTATACAATCAAGAACAAAAAAAAAATACAATAAAACAAAATCATACTAGGGTTTTTAACCTTAAGTGTGGACAAAAAATCAAACAAAAACAAACAAAATCATACTAGGATTTTTAACCTTAAGTGTGGACAAAAAAAATCAATATAACATAAAACTATACTAGGGTTTTTAACCTTAAGTGTGGACAAAAAATCAAACAAAATCACACTAGGGTTTTTAGCCTTAAGTGTGGACAAAAAAATCAAGCAACAACATTAAAACTATACTTGGGTTTTTAACCTTAAGTGTAAACAAAAAAATCAAAACAACAAAAAAATCATCTAGGGTTTTTAACCTTATTATGAACACAAAAAAAAACAAATTAAAACACAAAAATCATCTAGGGTTTTTAACCTTATTATGAACAAAAAAAAAACAAATTAAAACACAAAAATCATCTAGGGTTTTTAACCTTAATTATGAACAAAAAACAAATCAAAACAACAAAAATTCAAACTAGGGTTTTTTAACCTTATGATGCACAAAACAAAAAAAATAAAACCACAACATTCATTTAGGGTTTTAACCTTAATGTGACAAAAAACAATGATAAAATGCGAGTTTTAAAAATTCATATAAAAACAAACAAAAAACAAAAAGAAGGAAGGAGCACCTACCGGTCTCGCCTCGGCTCTGCCACTCGAGGATCCGGTCCTTGAACTCATGGTGTCCATGAAAATTCGGCAGCGCTTCGCTTCGCAAACTAGCACTCCTCCTCCCCACAGCTCCAAATCGCCAGAAAAAACAATTGCAAATGAGCCCAAAACCTAGTTTTGGCCCTTATATAGGCTCTTAGGCCTGTAATCGTTCCACCCTGGGATGAGCTCTCTAGTTAGCAATCATCCCACCCTAGGACGATTACAAAACTAGTATTCGTCCCACCCTGGGATGATTATAGAGCAAGAAAATAAAAACAACCAAAACTACATCCAAAATGCACCAAAAACAATAATAAAACTATCGAACAAAGGCACCTTTGCGCCTGCGATTCATGGCATCAAAAATTGACATTGGGGTCACAAATAATCACTATCCTACTCCCTAAGAAGGCTACCATATCCGGACCACTCCACGGGAGGACGGATTTTCGACAATTTCATCCCCAAAAGGTGTCACAAAAAGGGTCAAAACCCACCAAAAAACATAATAAAATTGCCGAACAAAGGCGCCTTTGCGCTTGACATTCTTGGCATACAAAACCAATGTTGGGGTCACAAATCCTCACTATCCTACTCCCTAATAAGGCTACCATAGCTGGACCACTCCACGGGAGGATGGATTTTTGACAATTTCATCCCCAAAAGGCGTCACAAAAAGGGTCAAAACCCACCAAAAAACAATAATAAAATTGTCGAACAAAGGCGCCTTTGCGCCTGAAATTCTTGGCATACAAAACTGACATCGGGGCCACAAATTATCAATATCCTACTCCCTAAGAAGGCTACCATATCTGGACCGCCCCACGAGAGGACAGATTTTTGATAATTTTAGCCCCAATAAGCGTCACAAAAAAGGGTTAAAACCCACCAAAAACAGGTCCGATTGTTGGAAAATTGCATAAGCGATCAATGAAAAACAACTGAAGGCACCCTTACAAAACTCATATTGGGTCAAGCGACTCATCACTTTTCTCATTTCGGTCATTCCCTCATCAATTCGTCGCTTGAGGGGGTAGTAACACTTAGTCACCAATCAACAAATACACACCCAATCAAGGAAATGGCACGCATTCAAAGAATCATTGACAAAGACAATCACGCTCCTGCTTGGGGCAGCAAACAAGCAATAATCATAATCTGATCAAACACTTGCCATTCTAGAATCATGAACTCAAGGTTCCCATAGATAAAAGTTTGTGCCCTTTGTCTATTCATGACTGAACAATTTCCAAGATCAAGTAACACCTCACCGAAAAAGGTTAACACTTGAATTAACCTCCTTAGCTCGTCAGAAGCAAGGATTCAAGAATGTGTGCCCTTTCCATACTTGGGGCATCAAAATTTGGTTAGGTTACTAAGAAACCCTAATCATTAAGTGCTTTGGTTATCTATTTTTGCTCAGCACTGTGCCACGCACATCGAATCCCAAAGGTTAAACAACACCAATATGATTATGTGATGACAAGCACTGATCGAATTGGCATACATAGCCCCTAAGGCAGCCCCTAAAGGTTAAGAAGTGGTCCTAACCACTCCCAAAGTATTTTTGGAGGGTCAGAGGTCAATTTGGCACCTTTCAAGCACCCTACTCCTTATTCGTTCCACCCTGGGACGATTAGAATGCTATTCAGCCCACCCCAGGATGATTAGCACTAATCGCTCTAGGGTGGGGTGAATAGCAGGTTTTACGGGCAAAAAGTCAAACCTCAAAAAATGGTAGCCCAAATTCACCACTCAAATCCACCTTCAATGCATGGGAATGTGAGTGAGCATTTCAAAGCTCAAAGAGGCAGTCATAGAGGCAGTCATGGAGCCCTTAATCAGGGAGGAATCTTCTCTCCCCTAACAAGGCATGATGGCCAAGTGGTGACCCTGCATGCACATTCAAAGCAAACCTTAAGGTCTATAAAATGGTAAGTCTTCTCACCCCAAAAGAGAACATAGCAAGAGCATTTGGAGCAACGGAGTGCTGCCAAATTATACCCTCACCCTCATTGTGCTTCCTACATCCTTGATCTCTCTTTTGGAAGGGAGGTTATCGGGTGAACATTAGGAGCACAATCCGGACCCAAAACCCAAACAATTGGCCACAATCCCACACCCAATTTGTTTACACAACCCTCTAAGATGTTTTGGGGCCATCCCAAGTGGATTGGTGTCAAAACCAAGCACCAAACGACGGGCGTCCTGCCCCCGAGCGCCCCCCGCACTATTGCAGTCCTAATCGCCCCACCCCGGAGTGATTAGAAATATATAGCAGATTTCTTCATTATTTCTTTTGCATCTTGTTTTAGGTGACTCATATATGCTATTGTTCAATTTTGAATGCATTCTGACTTGTTTTGACTATGTTTTCATTGTTTTACGCTTTTACTAACATATAGGGAGTGCCTTCAGATACAGGGTTATCGGGGTAGAATATACAAAATCCAACCTTCTGGGTAGTCTCAAAATGCCCCATTTTTCCTAACCCCAAGTTTTTAGGTGTTTTGGAGGCATATGGATGGGAAATTTGGGAGGTCACTTTCAGACGTTTTATGACAGTCCTAATCGTCCCACCCCGGAGCGATTAGAAATCTACAAAATATTTCTCTACTGTTCTTTTTGCAATGTGTCCCTAATGGTGTTTACATGCTTTTTTTTAAATTTCATTCTGTTCTGATAAGTTTTTATCACTGTTTTAATTATTTCATGTATGCATTAACCGGAGGCCTTGGGGATTGCATGTTTCCCTCCATACACATGTGCTATTAATCATTTGATGTTTCTCTGTACGCAGGATCTCAACACTAGAGGGGCAGAAAGGAACTAAGAATGTATTCATGCAAGCAGTGGCAACTTTTGGCCCACCCATTTCGAATGTGGGCACGCGAAAGATCCCAAAGGGAAGCGCACCGTCTGTTGGTGTAACAAAATTGTATCAAACTCTTCGAGCCCCTGAAAAGGGGGGGGAGACGTATTGTAACCTGATCATAAGCAAAATTAATAAAATAGGCTGCACCTTTGTTTTTGCTTTACATCTCATTTCATTCATGCTTTGCTTTCTCTTTTTCATGCACTTAGCATTTCGTTAATACAACTGCTTTTGTTTGCATCACACCCGGTGCGCCTGTGCTTCCATAGACATGCTTTCAGTATTCCAACCTACTTAACAAAGGAACACAAAAAATGAGGAAGAGGCCATAAATTAGCAACCACGAAACATCACCTCAAACAAGGAAACAACACAAAATACAAAACTAAAAACACAAACCAAATCCTAACCTAATGCAAACTAACAAGAAAGCAAAACAAAATCAAAAATTAAGGATAAAGCACAAAAATAGCAAAACCAAAAAAAAATATGAAAACCAAAACTATATACAATAATATACAATAATGTACAAGAGGATGCACAAAATAGGTTATCACTTCCCTGGATCCCAAACATGATTAGCACACTTGAAAAGATACATATCATGATATGCATGCCATGCTTTACATGAATCCAACAAAAATAAGGTTAGGCCAAATAATGCAACAACTCTGATTTTACCTCTCTCACCCCATGAATTTGATCTAGTTCTATTAGCAATCCCATAGTGGAGTTTCAAATCATCAAGCTGATAAGACAATACATGATTTTCAATTATTTCTTGCTTATTACATGAGGTGTAAATTCCAACATTCAATTCATCACTTTGACAACATTTCTCATTTTTGCAAGCATATAATATTTCCTTCAAATAAGAGGCTATTTCTAAAAATTTTGACATCAAGTCACCCTCTAAATTTTTAGGCCAATCATGCTCACGCAACACTTTGCAAGCATCTAGGATATTTACTAAATAAGGATCATTATAAGTTTTTACCCTAGATTGAATTTTTAATATTCTATGGACATGATTCAACAATTCAAGCATATTCACATTTGTTTTGTTTGACAAGACAAACATATTAGCAATGTAAGTAGAAACCAATTCTAGCTCTTTGCTAACCTCACATGGCACTTGATCATTAATCACATTTGAATCTAAAATTTCATGATGCAACATTTTACCTGGATTTTGGATAATGGAACATAAAGGTTTAGATTTTACCTTTTGCATATTTTCATTTGCCAAACCTTTGTGAGCATTTGTAATCTTTCCTTTTTCTTCATGACTTTCATCATCATCAAACACCTATTCAAAAATACCAAAGTTAGGCACCCAATCAAACATATGCCCATATTTTTCAAAATAAGAACCTAGCTTCTCAATATATGTGTCATATAACACCTTTCCATGATCAATGGCTTGAGTTGTTTCAAAATCCACATTTTCATTAGGATCATCAATAATATCAAACCCAAACCACTCGGGTTCTAGAATTTCCTCATTTTGAGATGGCATAGACATTGTAGAGCCAATAGGTGGATCAAGATTTTTAATTTCTTACCCCTCAAACATGACCAAAGTAAGTGGTTCTCCTTATTTATCCATGATAGTAGAATAATTATCATATTCCAACACTTGATGAGATTACAACCCTTCTTCCAAAACATTCTCAGATTGCATAGGACTTGTAATATCCTCATGCAATCAAGCAATTGTATTATCCTGCATATCAATTGACACAAAAATTTCATTATAATATTTGGAGTGAGCATATTCTTTCCATTTCTTCCAATAATCATAGTAATATTCTTCCAAAATCAGGTTGTGATGCTCAACTACTTCATTATCTTCCAATTCATCAACGTGTTTCTCATCAAATTCACCTAAATTAGGAACCCAATTAAAAATATGCCCATCCTTTTCAAACCATAATTCTTGTCTATTTAGGGATGCGTCAAATAACACATCTTCCCGACTAATAACTTTAGTTGTTTCAAATAAAGCAACATTTTTATCATTTGGTTCCAATTCCTTGTTAACCATCCATACTATTTCTTCCTCAAGATCTTCAAGAAATTCTTCTTCAAATTCTTCTTGGTCATTATCTCGAGGATGTTGAAGGCTTTGATCATCAATTTTAACCACCTCATCCAACTTTATGGAAGGTCCTAATTTGTCATGTGTTTCAAAATTATTCCACTCTAGGACTGCTCCATTGTTTGAAATAATATCACTTTTAGTATCTTTGATCTCTGTCTCATAAGGATGATTTGGAGCATCATCAAGATATGCATCTTGAGGCATTTGTTCTTGTAGTTGAGTGATTTTTTCTTTAAGTTGTAGAACTAGCCTTTGCAACTTGTCCTGCATATCAGGTGAAGCAATTTTTCATTAGAAAGAGTGGCAAATTTCTCCCATCTATTCCACCAACAATAATCATCTTCTAGAATTGGGGTGTGATGTTCAACCACTTCTTCACCATCTTCCAATTCATCAATGTGTTGCATTTCAAAATCACCTTCACCTTCTTTAGATGGCTTGATTATTTTCAAAAGTGGGTTACTCTTTGTAGTCAATATTGCAATATCACAATCCACATTTATAACTCATGATTCAATTTTATTACAATTTGGAAGGTGCAGATTTTCTTGACCATCAGTTTCAACAATCTCATCCAAAGTGTCTTCCAAGAACAAGTGATGAAATTATGTTATGCCTTCGAATTCATTTATTGATTTTCTTTAAACCTCAATTTCAACAACTTTTTATGGCTTAGGGGTTTTTATAATGGGATCAATTTTTATATTTTGCTTCCAATTATTGTCCCAATCTTCTTTTGTGAATAAACATGAAACAATATTTGTATCTTGATGGATTTATTCACTCTAATCCTCCTTAATGGGCATTGTATTTGAGACTTGCACATCCTCTTGGATGAAATATAAAGTGGTTGTGATATTTAGACATTCAAATTTATCCCATTGATTTCTCACATTAGACCTCATTTGATTTAGGGGTGTTATATTAGATGGCTGGTGTTGGTTGGAATCCATAGCTCCTAAAAAATAGTTCATCATGGAAGAAGGTTGTGTCTCACCCTGACTCATGGGTGGTGTCTGATTTTGGGTCTTAGGTTTAAGTAATTATAGCTTACACATATCAGCCTTTCTCAAATTCCACCATCGTTCTACCATAATTGCCTCATTGTAGGCCTTAGGCAAGGATGAATATTCAAGAAGCTTCCTTAGAGATTTGGATATTAAGGGATCTAAGGCTCCCATGTAAATTTGAAAAGCTCTCTCTTCTGAAATTATGAAATGGAAAACAACTTCGGTATACAACTTATGAAACCTATCATTGAATTCGTTCATGGATTCATTAGGTTCCTTACAAATAGAGACAAATTGATTTAGCATCAAAATGGGGTCAACTTGTTTTTCAAAATGGCTAGTAAATGTTGCTTCTAGTTGAGCCCAATAAGTGATGGAACCTACAAGTAGCTATAGGTACAACTCAAATGCAACCTCATCCACTATGTATTAAAATAATCTACAAGAAACAAGTCCATGTCATATTTGCAAATGACTTAAAATATCCTTGTATCTATGAATATGTTCCTCATACGAGGTCACGTCATGCTTAGACATGGGTAAAAAATTTTCTACACATTTAAGAATTTGATGAGTAGGCATGTCTAACTAACTATAATAGTCACCTATACAATATATAATTCATGCCATGGTTGGAATAACCGATGCAATTAGTGAACCTTAAAGAATATAACTTTAATACCAAATTTGTTAGTCAAATAAATATCTTGCAAAGAAACATGAAATGACTAACAAATTTTAAATGAACAAATCATCACATTCATCAATTATAATGCATGAATTAAACCATAGCAATAAATAACATTCTCCAATTTGCAAAAGGTTAGTATCAATGCATCATCAATTGAAGAAATTTTAAATCAATGAATGTGATCAACAAAATATCCTTAGTCAAGACCAATGCTTTCAAATAAACCTTTCAAGTAAACATGAACAATATAGCATTAAAAATCACAATAAAATGAACCACTTCAGGCCCTCCTTCTAGCACCAATATGTTGAGTGGATATTTTTCCCAATTGCAAAATCCCCATCACAATCAGGGTATTAATCCGAAAACCCTCTCTTGCAAAGAAACAGAAATTTCTCCAAGGTTCCTTTTACTTATGTGTGCTTGTATGCGTATGAAAATGTGTCAAATAAGTGGTAGGAATACCTTAGTTATTGCAAGTAACTATAAACAATGGGCCTGTGTTGGTATTGCTTTATTATTATATGCTATGAATTGTTTATGAAACTTAAAATAAAGGAAATGCTAGTGTGATTGGATTCATTTTACTTCACTTTAGCATGAAAAGAAAGTAAATGTGCATGGTAAACTTTGAAATGTAATGGCCTTTGAAATGTCACACAAATTATCCCCCTTTTATGAAATTAAAGTTTTCATAAAGAGGGAGTAATTTATAGCTTGTTTTGAACATGAAATAAAATGACTAAATGTCTAACTTTAAATGCAATAGCCTTTGATATGATATATAAATTACCTCTATTTAATAAAATTAGAATTTTCATAAAGAGAAACTAATTTATCACTTTAAAAAAAAATGGCCTTTGAAATGTCATATAAATTATCCTCTTCAATGAAATTGTAATTTTCATGAAGAGAAGTCAATTTATTGCTCGAAAAACAAAATGTAAAGTTTGAAATTCATTTTTTCTTAAAAATATGAAATCATGTGAAAACTGAAATTGCAAAAATATTTCTAAAAAAATAGAAAACTTTAAATAATTCTATAATTTTGCATTTGCATCAAAATAGCATTGAATTTGCTTTAAATGAAATATTAAAGCTTATTCTAGGAATGTGTGCATCTATTTTTGAAAATTTAACTTTTTTCGATTTTTATTTTAATTGTCAAAGTTTTTAGAAAATTGTAAAATGGAAAGGTCAAAGAAATAAAAATAAAATCTAGAACATAAGTGCAAACACAATACGGCGTCATGCTCCCCTACCCTGCAAAACTAGAGATTGTGAGAAAATCTTAAGGGTAACCTGATCTAAACAAACCTACATAAACATAATTTGGTTAAATCAAGTGCTAGACTCTAAGAAAAACAAACTTTGCATTCGGATGAACATTCACGTAGTGCAACCTTCTAGAGCATTTAACACTAGATATAAATCCACGAAATGCAACAAAAGGATTAAACATTAAACATAACAACCCTAAAAAATAAATCTCCTCTAGTATTTCTCACAAGGTGCAAGTTTTTGAATTCGTATGCATTAAATTCATTAAAAATGATTTGTCTTTCATTAATAAAAATTCTAGCCTTGGCATGCCAAAATGTCTAGTCTGTGCCTCCAAAATGTTTAGCCATTAGCCTAAACAAACTTCCAGCCCTCTCTCTGTATTTTGGATTTTTTATAAACATGTGCAACCACTCTTTGATTTTTTGTTTCGTATTTTTCCTCTTTGTTTTCTTGGACTTCGAAACGTCTTCCTTCAATCAGCCACTTTGTTTCTTCTCCCTTGATTTACATGTCTTTAAAAGGCTTTGTTCCCCTAGAAAGTGCACCAAATTCCCCTTTTGCAATATGCCATAACCTCTACATCTTTTTAATGCTTTTACCAAGGGTCCATACTTGAGCAATTTTGATAATGTCCCTCTGGATGATTTCATCATGATGTATTTGACCTTTTGCATCATTGACATAATAATATATTTACAAAATTAAATTATTCTAGTTTTATTAAACTCCATCTATATTTGGACAGGTGCACTACCTTCTCCAAGGTATTCACCATATGGAGCACCTACACCATGACTATAGGTTACAAAATTTACTCGACGACCGTCACAAGTCACTGGGATCGTCGTTGTTGATGTGCTGATTGAGAATATTGCATCCTCCAATTTTTCCCTAGTTCTAGAATATTATGATCACTGTGCACATACCGTTATGTTGCTGATAGCATCTATTCGTCGATGCTTATATCCACCCAGCTATCATATATGGAAGTCCTCTTTGTAATGCTATGACATACATCTGGTGCCCCGTATCACCACTCCATGTTGGAATGTTCTCTTACACTTTTTGCTATGGTAACATATGTCTAGACCATCATCCAAAACTAAGGATATGATACTCAAACATCAAATTTTCTTCATGAAGACTATATTTTTGAATATTGTTTAGGCCTAGTTCCACATCAACCTTTCATTTTATTTGCCATACCCTTATGTTATGGCATTTTATTCACCATAAAATTGCTCGTGGGCATCTCATTTTACCTTTATGACCATGATGAATGGTGTTAAATATTTTACATATATCGCTCTCCATAAGGCTCATACAAGAAGGCTACCTCATCGATAAATATAATACAAGGATACTTGGTCCTTGACTATAACTCGTCGACACTGACTATGGTGGGGTCCATGTTGAGTCACCTCACCCACTGCCATATCATTTATTATATTCTTAGTAACTATCACTCCCATGTGGTAATTTCTACGTACCATTGCCCATGTTTATCATGTAATCTTCCAGTGTGTCACATCCATGTTGGTGTCTATCTCGAAGTATATTACCATTTCACAAGCTCTTCTTCGAAGGCTTTATTTTATTTTATCCATCATATTAGAACCCACCAGCATCGATGATACCTACACCCTTTGTGATCGAACCCTATTAGGCTCTGAATTCTATGCAATTCTCTAATTCATCAATGTGTTATGTATCCAAATACTGCACTGGATATTGAAATATATTTATCCCCGTCTACCTATCCAGTTCATCTATATCTCCTACTTGTCATTTGAAAACTCTAAGTTTCTCTCCTCCATGGCTGACTTCAAACCCTTGTCTGCACCATTGTGCAAACTCTCCATGTTGGACCAACCATGTCCATGCTATAATTCACCTCAATGCACAAGAAATGTGAGTGCGCTACCATATCACGCAGTACCTACTCATACTAACATTGTTGTAGAGTTTCTCAATCTCCCACCATTTTCTTGATGCATCATTGGGTGTTCTTGTTCATGGATCAACGTTTATATGACATATTTTATGCTAAATTGAGATCTTGCTTCACACAAGACCCTTTCCTTCGATACTTGCTACCATCATGATACTACCGAAAGATAGCCCAAGACATCATCTCTTAGATAGTAAAATCCTCCAATCCAAATGGGTTTCTAAATACATCATCATCAACACATCTGCACCCAAATATCGTTTAGTTCATTTATTTGTTGCTTCGCATGGGGTCCAAGTTGAATCTACGTATTTGATCATTATTCCTTAATACCAATCCATGAGTCTGTGTGCTATTGTAGGTTCTATAATTTCCCATTCCATAGGGGACGTCTATATTCTCCCAACATTCAAAAATATTTTAACCTCACAATGACACTGTTGTGGTTGAACAACTAAAACTAGCTTCTCTCACTACCTAAGAAACATTGCCCATGTGTATCCTCACTGATCAGTCCATTATGCCAAGCCATCTGCCACTCCACGTGGTTCCACTACCACATTTTCGAGTACCTACCATGTCATAGCCATGTTGTTTGATAGATTTTGTTTTCTTTGACAATCCACATCCTGAGCCCTACATCCATGTGGTGATCCCATTCAGCAGTCTTGGGCACCACCTGTACACTCTGGATGCATGGTTTAACCTCGATACTGGTGTCCATCCTTGGCCAATACACTCTATCTAAGTTTTTTAACCACCCACATCATCATCGTAAATCATTCGTCTGCTCCTAAAATCGCATCGTCACACCGTCTCGAGTAAACTGCCACATGACAAATCAAATTATTAACTCGACACACCATGAAAGCATATGATTCTATCTTATAAAATAAGTGATTTAACTTATATATACATTATAAGGTAGAATGAATATGGACATTTATTGAAAATAAACTTTACTTTTAATTTTTTTATTTATTTTTATTTTTATTTTTTTTCTTGTTTTAGATGCTTTGTTTTTATTTTCATTATATATATATATATATATATATATTTTATTTTTTATTTATTTTATTTGAAACACACAAATGAAAAGAGAAACAATAAACTAACATTTAAAACTTAGAACATAAACTTAAACCTTAACCCACTAAAAATACAAACATTAATGAATGAAACACTCATAGAGATAGTACTTGGGACACACTCAAGGACAACCATGAATAGAGACTGTCACTCAGAGATAACCCAAGATCCTCAAAACAAAAAAATAAAATGTGGGTCCCCAAGCTTTAGGGATAGTTGTGGAATGGCCACAACAAATGGTGACTCTGTTGGGAAATGCTCTTGAGAATTTTGGATGAAGAACCCAACCTAAAATGAGAACATGAAATATCAGTGTAATACGAACTATTTATCCATGTGCCAAGAATATGGGGGTAGATAGCTTTGAATAAACAACTAATCCATCTACCTTTGCTCAGTGTGTGAGAAGTGATTTGATTTTGCACCTCTAAAAACCTTCTAAATTCCATCATTTGGTTTACATTTAGGCTATGAAGCACAACTCATAAAATGAAAGCTTTTATAGATAGATCCCTACTACCAGCCAAGCATCTATAGCCTTGGTAGAGGTTTTCAAACTCACCCTTGTGTTTACTTGATATCTGCAAAGCCTTTCCAAACAAGTTGTGTCTAGACAGAGCCCTACTGTCGATCAAACATCTATAGCCACAACAGAGTTTATCTAGACTTTGTGACTGATTTGATCAAGCTTTTCAATGCTCATTTACTTTTTTTATATAGCTTTATAACAATTTATAAACACAAGGGTTAGAAAGCATAGATATGGAGTGTGTTAAATTTTGCCTTAATTTGCAACCCAATATGACTTCATCCTTCAGGACTTCAATAAATACCATTTTATATGTGAGTTACATGTGGAGATTTAGCGAAATGTTTCATTATTCTACCCTCCACCATTTTAGTCCTAAAATCTAAGCATCATCACAAAATAACTCATCCTCCTTTTCTCAGGCACCTACTTTCATATTAGGTATTCCAACCTACTTAACAAAGGAACACAAAAAATGGTAAAGAGGGCATAAATTAGCAACCACAAAACATCACCTCAAACAAGGGAACAACCCAAAACACAAAACAAATCCTAACCTAATGCAAACTAAAAAGAAATCAAAACAAAATTTAAAATTTATGACAAAGCACAAAAATAGCAAAACCAAAAAACAATAAAACCCAAAACTATATACAAAAATATACAATAATGTACAAGAGGATGAACAAAATAGGCTATCACTTCCCTGGATCCCAAACATGATAAGCACACTTTAAAATATACATATCATGATATGCATGCCATGATTTACATGAATTCAACCAAAACAAGGTTAGGCCAAATAATGCAACAACTCTCATTTTGCCTCTCTCACCCACGAATTTGATCTAGTTCCAATAGCAATCCCATAGTGGAGTTTCAAATCATCAAGCTAATAAGACAATACATGATTTTCAATTATTTCTTTCTTATTACATGAGGTGTAAATTCCAACATTCAATTCATCACTTTGATAGCATTTCTCATTTTCGCAAGCATATAAGATTTCCTTCAAATAAGAGGCTATTTCTAAAAATTTTGACATCAAGTCACCCTCTAAATTTTTAGGCCAATCATGCTCACGCAACACTTTGCAAGCATCTAGGATATTTACTAAATAAGGATCATTATAATTTTTTACCCTAGATTGACATCAAGTCACCCTCTAAAATTTCATTAGAAGATTTGGAGTGAGCATATTTTTCCAATTTCTTCCAAGAATCATAGTAATATTCTTTCAAAATCAAGTTGCGATGCTCAACTACTTCTTCATTATCTTCCAATTCATCAACGTGTTTCTCATCAAATTCACCTAAATTAGGAACCCAATTAAAAACATGCCCATCCTTTTCAAACAATAATTCTTGTCTATTTAGGGATGCATCAAATAACACATCTCCCCGACTAATCACTTGAGTTGTTTCAAATAAAGCAACATTTTTATCATTTGGTTCCAATTCCTTGTTAACCATCCATACTATTTCTTCCTCAAAATCTTCAAGATATTCTTCTTCAAATTATTCTTGGTCATTATCTCGAGGATGTTGAAGGCTTTGATCATCAATTTTAACCACCTCATCCAACTTTATGGAAGGTCCTAATTTGTCATGTGTTTCAAAATTATTCCACTCTAGGACTTCTCCATTGTTCGAAATAATATCACTTTTAGTATATTTGATCTCTGTCTCATAAGTATGATTTGGAGCATCATCAAGATACACATCTTGAGGTAATTTTTCTTGTAGTTTAGTGATTTTTTCTCTAAGCTGTAGAACTAGCCTTTGCAACTTGTCCCGCATATCAGGTGAAGCAATTTTTTCATTAGAAAGAGTGGTAAAGTTCTCCCATCTATTCCACAAACAATAATCATTTTCTAGAATTGGGGTGTGATGTTCAACCACTTCTTCACCATCTTCCAATTCATCAATGTTTTGCTTTTCAAACTCACCTTAACCTTCCTTAGATGGCTTGATTATTTTCAAAAGTGGGTTACTCTTTGTAGATAAGCTTGCAAGATCACAATCCATATTTATAACTCATGATTCAATTTTATTACAATTTGGAAGGTGCAGATTTTCTTGACCATCAGTTTCAACAATCTCATCCAAAGTGTCTTCCAAGAACAAGTGGTGAAATTATGTTATGTCTTCGAATTCATTTATTAATTTTCTTTCAACCACTGTTGATAGCTTAGGGATTTCTATAATGGTATCAATTTTTGTATTTTTCTTCCAATTATTGTCCCAATATTCTTTTGTGAATAAACATGAAATAATATTTGTATCTTGATGGGTTTGTTCACTCCAATCCTCATTAATGGACATTGGCTTTGAGAGTTTCACATCCTCTTATATGAAATCTAAAGTGGTTGTGATATTTGGACATTCAACTTTGTCCTATTGATTGCTTACATTAGACCTCATTTGATTCAAGGGTGTTATATTGGATGGTTGGTGTTGGTTGGAATCCATAGCTCCTAAAAAATAGTTCAACATGGGAGAATATTGCTTATCACCCTAACTCATGGGTGGTATATGATTTTGGGTCTTAGTATTAAGTAATGATAGCTTACCCATATCAATCTTTCTCAAAGTCCACCCTCATTTTACCATAATTGCCTCATTGTAGGCCTTAGGCAAGGATGAATCTTCAAGAAGCTTCCTTAGAGATTTGGATATTAAGGGGTATAAGGGTCCCATGTAAATTTTAAAGGATCTCTATTCTAAAATGATGAAATGGGATACCACTTCGGTATACAACTTATGAAACCTATCATTGAATTCACTCATGGATTCATTAACTTCCTTATAGATAGAGATAAATTGATTTAGCATCAAAACTGGGTCAACTTATTTTCCATAATGGCTAGTAAATGTTGCTTCTAATTGAGCCCAAGAAGTGATGGAACCTACAGGTAGGTATAGGTACCACTCAAATGCAACCTCATCCAATGTGTATGAAAATAATATATAAGTAAAATATCCATGCCATATTTGCAAATGACTTAAAATGTCTTTGTATCTCTGAATATGTTCCTCAGTTGAGGTCACATCATGCTTAAACATGGGTAAATAATTTTCTACACCTTTAGGAATTTGATGAGTAGGCATGTCTAACTGACTATAATAGTCACCTATCCAAGATGTAATTCCTACCCTGGTTGGAATAATCGATGCCATTAGTGAACCTTAAATAATATAACTTTAATACCAAATTTGTTAGTCAAATAAATATCTTGCAAAGAAACATGAAATGACTAACAAATTTCAAATGAATAAATCATCACATTCATCAATTATAATGCATGAATTAAACCATAGAAATAAAGCACATTATCCAATTTACACAAGGTTAGTATCAATGCATCATCAATTGAAGAACTTTTAAATCAATGAATGTGATCAATCAAAATCTCCTTAGTCAATACCAATGCTTTAAAATAAACCTTTCAAGTAAACATGAATAATATAGCATTAAAAATAACAATAAAATGAACCACTTCAAGCCCTCCTATCACCAATATATTGAGTAGATATTTTTCCCAATTGCAAAATCTCCATCACAATCAGGGTATTATTCTGAAAGCCCTCTCTTGCAAAGAAATAGAAATTTCTCCAAGGTTCCTTTACTTATGCGTGCTTGTATGCTTATGAAAAATATGTCAAATAAGTGCTATGAATACCTTAGTGATTGCAAGTAATTATAAAAAAGGGACTTGTGTTAGTATTGCTTTATTATTCTATGCTATGAATTGTTTATGAAACTTAAAATAAAGGAAATGCTAGTGTGATTGGATTCATTTTACTTCACTTGAGCATGAAAGGAAAATAAATGTACATGGTAAACTTTGAAATATAATGGCCTTTGAAATGTCACACAAATTATCCCCCTTTGATGAAATTGAAGTTTTCATAAAGGGAGAGTAATTTCTAGATTTTTTTGAACATGAAATAAAATGACTAAATGTCTAACTTTAAATTCAATAGACTTTGATACGATATATAAATTACCTCTATTTAATGAAATCAGATTTTTCATAAAGAAAAACTAATTTATCACTTTAAAAAACAATGGCCTTTGAAATGCCATATAAATTGCCCCTCTTCAATGAAATTGTAATTTTCATGAAGAGAAGTCAATTTATTGCTTGGAAAACAAAATGTAAAGTTTGAAATTCATTTTTTCTTAAAAATATGAAATCATGTGAAATCTGAAATTGCAAAATTGTTTCTAAAAAAAATAGCAAACTTTAAATAATTCTAGAATTTTGCATTTGCATCAAAATAGCATCAAATTTTCTTTAAATGAAATATTAAAGCTTATTTTAGGACTACATGCATCTATTTTTGGAAATTTAATTTTTTTCGATTTTTATTTTAATTGTCAATTTTTTTAAAAATTTGCAAAAGGGAAAGGTCAGAGAAATAAAAATAAAATCTGGAACATAAGTGTAAACACAATACAGCATCATGCTTCCCTACCTTGAAAAACTAGAGATTGTGAGAAAATATTAAGGGTAACCTGATCTAAACAAACTTGCATAAACATAATTTGGTTAAATCAAGTGCTAGACTCTAAGAAAAACAAACTCTGCATTCAAATGAACATTCACGTAGTACAACCTCATAGAGCATTTAACACTAGATATAAATCCATAGAATGCAGCAAAATGATTAAACATTAAACATAACAACCCTAAAAAATAAATATCCTCCAGTCTTGCTCACAAGATGCACGTTTCTGGATTCGTATGCATTAAATTCATAAAAAATTATTTGTCTTTCATTACTAAAAAGTCCATCCTTGGCATGTCAAAATGTCCAGCCTGTGCCTCCAAAATGTTTAGCCATTAGCCTGAATAAACTTCCAGCCCTCTCTCTGTATTTTCGTGGATTTTTTATAAACATATGCAACCACTCTTTGATTTTTTGTTCCCTATTTTTCCTCTCCATTTTCTTGGACTTCGAAACATCTTCCTTCAATCAGCCACTTCTTTTCTTCTCCCTTGATTTACATGTCTTCAAAATGCTTTGTTCCCATGGAAAGTGCACCAGATTCCCCTTTTGCAATATGCTATAACATCTACATTTTTTTAACACTTTTACCAAGTGTCCATACTTGAGCGGTTTTGATAATGTCCCTTTGGATGATTTCATCATGATGTGTTTGACCTTTTGCGTCATCGACATAATAATATATTTACAAAATTAAATAAATCTGGTTTTATTAAACCCTATCTATAGCTGGATAGGTGCACTACCTTCTCCAAGATATTCACCATCTGGAGCACCTACACCATCACCATAGGTTACCAAATTTACCCAACGACTGTTGCGAGTCACTAGGATCATTGTTATTGACGCATCAATTTAGAATATAGTGGCCTCTAATTTTGCCCTAGCTCTAAAATGTTCTGGCCACTAAGCACATATTATTATGCCTCTAATAGCACCTATTCATCGATGCTTGTATCTTCCCAACTATCATATGTGGAATTCCTCTTCGTAATGCTATGACATACATTTGGTACCCCGTCTCACCACTCCATGTTGGAATGTTCTCTTACACTTTTTGCTATGGTAACATATGACCAAACCATCATCTAGAGTCGAGGATACGATACTCAAACATCAAATTTGCTCTACAAAGACTACGTTTTAAAATATTGTTTAGGCTTAGTGCCACATCCTTCTATTAGATTTATTTGCCATACCCTTTTGTTATGATATTTTATTCACCATAACATTGGTCGTGGGCATCTCATTTTACCTTTATGACCATGATGAATGGTCTTAAATATTTTACATTTGTCATTCTTCTTAAGGCTCATACAAGAAGGCTACTTCATCAATAAATCTAATAGAAGGATACTCAGTCCCTAACTGTAACTTGTCGACATTGACTACGATGGGGTCCATGCTAAATCACCTCACCCACTATCATATCCTTTGTTATATTCTTAGTAACCATCACTCTTGCATGGTAATGTCTACATACTACTGCCTATGTTTATCCTATAATCCACTGGTGTGTCACATCCACGTTGGCATCTATCTCAAATTATATTACCATTTCACAAGCTCTTCTTCGAAGGCCTTATTTTTTTTTATACACTAGAACAAAACCCATCAGTGCCATCAATGTCGATGTCCTCTATGATCGAACCCTAGTAGGATATGAATTCCATGCCATTCTCTAACTCGTCAATGCATTATGTATCTGAATACTACATTGGATATTGAAATGTCTTTGTCCCCATCTACCTATCTAGTTCATCTACTTCTTCTGCTCGTCATTCAAAAACTCTATATTTATCTCCTCCATGGCTGACTTCACCTCTTTTCCTATACCACTATGCAAACTCTTCATGCTCATACTGACCACATCCATACGGTGATTCACCTTAATGCACAAGAAATTTGAGTGCACTACCATATCACACCATTCCTTCTCATGCTAACATCGTTGTAGAGTTGCTCAATCTCCCATTGTTGTCTTAATGCATCGTTGAGTGTTCTTGTTCATGGATCAATGTTTATATAACATTTTTTATGCTAAATCAAGATATTGCTTCAAACAAGACCCTTTCCTCCAGTACTTGCTACCATCATGATATTATCGATGGATATCCCAAGACATCATCTCTTAGATAGTAAAATACTCCAATCCAAATGGGTTTCTAAATACGTCATCATCAACAAATACACATCCAAATATCACTAAATTCATTTGTTTGTTACTTCACATGGGATCTGAGTTGAATCTACGTCTTTGACCATTATTCCTTAATACTAATCCATGAGTCTGTGTGTTATTGTAGGTTCTGGAATTTTCCATTTTGTAGGGGACATCTACATTCTCCTAGAATTCAAAAATAGTTTAACCTCACAATGACACCATCGTGGATGAACAAATAAAACCAACTTTTCTCACAATCCAAAAATGCTGCCCATGTGTATCCTCACTTATCAGTTCATTATGTTGAGCCATCTGCCACTCTATGCGGTTCCACTGCCACATCTTCGGGTATCTACCATGTCATAGCCATGTTGTTTGGTAGAGTTTACATTCTTCAACAATCCACAACCCAAGCCCTACATCCATGTGGTGATCCCAGTCAGTAGTCTTGGGTGCCACCTCTGCACTCTAGCCATGTGGTTTGACCTCAAGACCGGTTTCCACCTTTGATCTTGGTTGATATGCTCTATCTAAGCTGTCCGACCACCCACATCTTCATCACTGTGAATCATCCATCTGCTCTAAAAATTGCAGCATCACGTCATCTCAAGTAAACTACCACATGACAAATCAAAATATTAACTCGACATACCATGGAATCATACGATTCTATCTTATAAACTAAGTGATTTAACTTATATATACATTATAAGGTAGAATGAATATGGACATTTATTGAAAATAAACTTTACTTTTTATTTTATTTTCATTTTTTTAATTTTTTCTTTATTTTAGATATAGATATATCATAAAATATATATATATATATATATATATATATTGATATATATAAACATTTATTTATTCTTTTCCTTTTTTAGATCCTTTTTTTTTATTTTCATTATATAATATATATTTATATATATGTTCTACATTTTATTATTTTTTTATTTATTTTATTTGAAGCACATAAGTGAAAGGAGAAACAATAAACTAACATTTTAAAACTTAAAACATGAACTTAAACCTTAACCCACTAAACATACAAGCGTTAATAAATGAAATACTCATAGATACAGGACTTGGGACACACTCAAGGACAACCACAGATAGATACTGTCACTCAGAGATAACCCAAGACCCTCAAAACAACAAAATAAAAGGTGGGTCCCCAAGCTTTGGTGCTAGTTGTGGAATGTCCACAACATGTTAGTTCCTTACTTCTAGATTCCTTTGTTGGCTCTCATCATTCTGCTTGCACTACGTTATTCTACTCCTAATCAAATGACTTCACAATAAAATGGAAAGAAGAAATAAAAATTACAACTACGATCAAAAGTAAGGGACATGAATAGAAAATCTATTTAGCCTATCTAATAGGGGGTGATGCACCAAAGAAATTAAGATACAATTTTCATCTCAAACTAGTGGGATTAATGAACACATAAACAATGCACGATCAAGAGTGAACATAAATTTTCTCATAAAATTAACATGCATAATCAAAAGAGGCTCAAGGTATGTACATATAGTTGGCTCAAGGTTCAAGTCCATACTAAGCAAGAGAAATAAAAGGGAGAAAACAAATATTGCAGGTCAAATAATTGGGACAACAACAAATCCAAACTCCTTATTCTGATAAAAGAAATCCTATTTATGATATTTATAAGCAAGGTTTAAAATTCAAATTTCCATCCAAAAGTGAGTGTGGGTAGGAGCATCAACTTTAGATCAGGTTATAGGATTCAGAGACTGTGTTGCACTAAATTCAAGAGATTCTAGAGTTGTAAGAAGTTAAGTCACCATAAAATCCTCCATGGTTGGCATGGTCTTCTTTCTAGAGGGGTTATTTAATGTGCCCACCTTCATGGAGAAATGAGCATGGGTGTTAGTCTTGGTGGATGAGGCTTATCCTAGAGTCCCATGTTCTCATGACTTATTAACTCATCTCAACCATTTCTTCCTTTCTCATGTTGGTTTCCTAGATCTTAGTAGGGATTTGGTTCCCTTTTGATAATATAGTTTCTCTGATGATCTCTTCCTTGGAATTTCATTTGGCCCCTATTCAAATTATTGTTGCTTCTAATGTTGCCATGTTCTATATGGTGGATGACTCTCAAGAATGCTTCTATGTAGGATTTCACTAGTCCTTGTTTTATGGGTATGATTTTGACCTTGATTATTTCCATGCTCTTCTTACCTCTTCCATATTTGAGCCTCTAGGAGAACCTTAATGAAGGTCAATAAGGGATGGGACCTTGTTGGACCCTTGCTTGACTTGTTTGGTCTCCTTTATTCTCTCCCTCTAGATATTTTGGGTTTCCCCTAATGGGTATGTTTCTCATGCCTTTCATAAATCACCCTGGGTATATGGAGCGTTACAACCCAATTATTAAAGGGAGAGAGCCCAATTTTAGGCCTCTTGAGCCTGTTAAGCAGGAAATTTCCAGTCCATCAAGCTATTAGAGGCCTCATCATAAATGGAACTCTTTTATTCATAGTTGGTAAGGATCAGGAGTTTCTCTTAATGATGTTTCAAGGCTTAGTCACCATTTAAAAGGCTAAAATTCCTTGTTAGATTATTTTGGGTGAATGATTTTGCCTTGGGGTAAAGGAAGCTTCGAACATGCTGTCAATATTTGACATAGACTATCCTTTATAGACTCTTTCTTTGAATCAACTACTTGGCACATGGATGGAACTTCTAGGCCTCTCATATAGTTGGTCTCAATAGTAATTTCTATTTATTTCTATCTAGGGTAGGAACCTACCCTACTATAGTGAAAACTTCCCTATATTTTTGGTGACTCATGAGGGAATTCTACTTGTAGGAGTTAAAGAACCTAGCAAATGGTAGCCTTATTCATTGGGTGTGGAGTCTCCCAGGTATTTTTTGGAAGCTTAGGAACTTAGGAGAGGAATATCAAGCTTCTATAAATGCATCAGGGAGAAGGCCTCTCTTTTTATGAACTTTTTATTGATAGGAGGTCAAAAAAATTTTATACTTTCATTCCTTCTCCTAAATCCTTCTCATGCAGCAAGATCAGGGATGGTATTATTATCTACCACATTGTCATCTATTGGCTATGGGTAATATCATTCTTGGAAGATTTTACATATAGCTTAGAAATTATTTCATTATGCCATTCCTACCAATCATTAGTCTTCTTGCTCCATGCACCTTCTTTTTCACACAAGTGATGAGTTTTCTAAAATACTTCACCTTTTATCATTACATTTCTTATTTATATTGGCCAATAAAAATAGTACTTGGCACTCCTTTATTTAAATTTTATTTATTTACACAATGTACATGAATTGATATGCATGTGCATGTCAGTTGTCCCTCAAACTGATGCTTCACCAAAACCTATAATGACTGAACCATAATATCCAAAAATTCTATATATCCTGGTAAATTGGCTAAGAGGGGACATATATTTTGGAATTTTGAGCATTATGGGTGCTAGAGGGGTTATCTTCTGCCAATATGTCAAAATTTCCCTCTTGCATTGCACTCATCTCAATTCTAGTGTTTATGGTTTCCATGTACAACTCTATACTCCATGTGTTATATGCCCATCCATCCATTAGATTGTTTGGCACTAAAGAACATAAGCTTATATTGAGAGGGGGGGTGAACAATATAAGATAAAAAATTTTACCTTTATTTCCAAAGCAATATTATCCAATATTATCAATTGCAATAATGTAACTATGCACAAATCATCACACACATGAGAGACACATATTTAACGTGGTTCACCCAATGTGGGCTACATCCACAAAGAAATATTTCTTATAAACTTTCTCAACAATTTCTTGGGAACCAATTCCCTATTACAATATTTATGGGCACCCACCAAAAAGGGTACTCCTATCCCCTATGCTCAAGTTTGTGGACCTCTATCCATAGGAGACACCAATCCCCTTTTCTCTAGTTCATGGACCTCTATACATAGGAGACACCAATCCCCTCTACTCTATATCATGGACCTCTATCCATAAGAGACACTAATCCCCTCTACTCTGGTTCATGGACCTCTATCCATAGGAGACATCAATCCCCTCTACTCTGGTTCATGGACCTCTATCCATATAAGATACCAATCCCCTATGCTCTTGTTAGCTCCAAATCCTACTCACAAATCTACTCATATCTGCCCCAAGCTTACTCATAAATATTGCTCAAATTTACTTACCAAACCTGCTCAAATGTTCACACTATCACTACTCAAACCTGATCATAAATCCTGCTCAATCCACTCACAAAACCTGCTCAAATATACTCCAAGCTTGCTCACAAGGCTTGCTCAAATCTGCTCAAATAATTGCTCAAACCTGCTCATAAAGCCTACTCAATGTAGCTCACAAAATTTTCTCAAATCTACTCCAAACCTTCTCACAAGGCTTGCTCAAATCTGCTCACTATCACTGCTCAAACCTGCTCAAATATACCTCAAACAAACCTTCTCAAATCTACCTCAATCCTACTCACAAAAACTACTCAAACATTCCCAATTCTTGCATACAAACAATTTCATATATCTTTTCCAAAAATGCTTTCTTTGACTAAAGTAATTCAGACATATTCTACCCAAAATTCTTTTTCTTCATGAACATATAGATAATGAATGCATTACAACTACACAATATATTCTTTTCATTCATTAAGTCTATCGCTTTCACATGTCTCACTTTTATCGCACTCAAAAAGATAGCTCTATTATAGCACTTGATAATTGACTTTCTTATGCACTCTCAAAATAAATCGAAACCCTATGTGCAAATATATTTCACAAAACAAATCTATAACTCTTGCACTTTCACTCCCAATGTCACTCAAAACCAATGAACAAATTTGCCTTCACAAAATTGGTCTATAGTCCTTACAAATTCATTCCCAATATGACTCAAAGTTAATGCACTAATTTTCTCTCAAACCCTTGCTCTTATATTTCCAAAAACCTTGCACATAAACTTTCAATTTCATTCAACAATAATGCACAACTTTATTCTCAAACCCTAGCACTTACATTTCCAATTTCATTCATCACTTATGCACATCAAGTCAATCCTTATATCTCCACCATATGATATCAAAATATTTTCTTTAAACAAAACCACCTTGAGAAAGGAATCAAATCACCATACCTCTAAGGCTGCCTTGATGATAATCTTCTATGTGTATTGGCTTCTCAAAACCTATCTTAAAATAATTTCCCTTTATTTTTCCACTTCAAAAATAGGTTAGCAAATATCCTTTTCAAATCATCCACATTAAAACCCTTCTCAAAATATGTGCACAATAAGGCTTGAAAATAATACTTTATAACTTCCCCTTTTTTTAGTCTCACAAAATAAAGCTTGTAATAATGACTAAACCCTCAAATTTATTTTCTAAGATGTGCCAAAAATACAAACAATAATAATCACAAATACACCTTATTTATCCTTTCTAGAACATGCAAAATTACAAATCACAATAATCATAAATACACCTTATCTCTCCTAAAGATGCAAATCACAACTTTCAAATAATACCCAAATCACCTTATGTCTATTTACCTCATGCAAAAATTACAATATCAAATAATCCTTATTACACCTTATGACTCCCTTTAAATAAAATTCAAAACAAAATATTTTACCCCCTTTATATTCAACATGCATAGTGAACAATTTCCCTTTGTCAACTGATTTTAATCAAAAATTTATTCATACCTTTCACCAAGCATAATATTTTACTTTCCTACCACCAAGCACATGATTTACCTTTCCTACCTTGCAAAATAAAACTCACAAAATTTGACATTGCGACCTCCTACTCCATGGTGCCCTAGCATTAGCTAGGAATCCAGCTACGCTACCCTAGTGGGTACTCACCTCCACGCAACATGAAAACTTGATGCTTTTCCATTTTGATCAAAATATTTTCTCCTTGTTGCCAAGAAAAATAGGATCCACCAAATTCGACCCTACGACCTCCTTTCTCCCAATGCCTTAGCGCTAGCTCAATGACCAATTGGGCTAGCCACCTAGTTGAGATATAAATTGCAGCACTTCACCTTTATACTCAGATTGTTGTTTCACCAAAAATCATGTCCACTCCCTTTTGTAATTCGCATATTTTAGCGCATGAGGAGAAATCAAAATTTTGCTCAAAAACTTCATCTACCAATTGATTTTGGTGATATATTTATATCCTTTAGCCTTCCTCTTCAATGACATCAATGCTCATGGGTTTTTTGAATTTCCTTTGCTCTAAATTATTTTTGGTGCCTTGTATTTTTAAACCTTCTTGATATTATAATAATTTAAATCTAAAGATTTAAATATTATAATTTTTGCCTTAAAACCTTTGTCCTCCATTTAAAATTTTTGCTTCAAGCACTAAAAAATATTTTCAAATAATATTTAAATATTATAATCCTTTTCTTTTAACCTTGCCTTTTCTTCTCTTTAAACCTTTCCCTTTTTTTAAAAATTTGCCCCCTCCTTGGCCACTCATTTCTTAAAAACCTTACCTTCTCTTTTAAATATTTGTCCCAATCCACTTTGTTCCAAGTAACTCTTAAAACTCTTTGTCCTTTATAATATTTAAATAAATATTATTAACCTTTTATTTACAAAAAATTTCCTTGCTTTGAGATATACCTTACCTTGAAGAATTATAGTACCTTACCTTGAATTTTGTCCATTGCAACATCAAACCAAATTTTGCCTTGACTACCACGCACATTTGACATCAATGACAACTCAATATGCTCAATATTTCCAACAATCTCCCCCTTTTTCATTGATGGTAACCCTTAAAAAAAATATTCTTTTACTGCAACTGGATTCCAATACTGCTCCTCCTAACAAGTTGCTCCCCCTCACTGAATTCTCTCCTCCTTTGACATCAATGGCACAGGGCTCCTTGGGGCTAAATATAAGACACTTGGCATAGCCCCTTTGCCACCTTCTTTATTGAGGTGATCAATTTTGGTATGGGAGTAAAAATACTCCCAAATTACAATGCTCTTCTTCTCTTTCAATTTTATTTTTCCACACCTTTGTAGTCATACCCTTTTGATCATTTTGAGCATCCTTTTTCTTGCTTATCTTTGGAAGTTTCGAGAACATTGTTCTACACCACTTTTCTCTATGCCCATAATTATTGTAATTATAACATATGATGTTGTAATTCTTGAAAGGTTCAAATGAATTGAATTTCCTCTTGGTGAAGCCAAAATCACTCTTACCATAACCCCTGCAATGTATAGCTCTATGACCAAAATTATTACATGAGTAGCAATAACCTTGGAAGAAATATTCATCTTCTTGGAAAATATGGTCTCATAGTTTAGCATTAAATATCGGGTTTTACAGGTTGACCCAAAACCTTTTATTGGGAAGGGTTTACCTCCCTTTGATGATTCCACTTCTAGCCTAATCACTTAGATGTAATACTCACAAGTAAGTAATCATAGGAACGAAATAAAGTTGCAATATACAAAACTCAATAAAGATGATAATAACACTAGAATAACTTAACTCAAAAATACTCACATAGGATGAATTTGTTATGGAAATAGCATTAGCTGAATGGTAGAGACGTTTTTCGCAGGACTGCCCAAAATTCCGAACTCGTTTTGGCCATATCTCACTCATCCGAACTCGGATTGAGCTAAAATTTTGAGGGTAGATGCCTGAAAACCCCTAGAACGTCTCCACCAATTTTCATATCATTTGGAGCAACACAGATCCTAGCGCATCCCTATGTGTGAACGATATATTTGGCAAGCGGCTATGCGAGGGTTTCATTTGGGTTGAGTGCAAGCAGCTCCAGAGGTTGGTTTTTAGGGCCTTCGGGCCCTAGCGGCCAATATTTTTGTGGTTTATGCTCAATATTTTAGCAGGAAATGTTGTAGGGGATACAAGATGGGTTAGAAATTTGTCTTTCAATAGATCATACTATGAACTTGAGTGACAACGACTTCCAATTTGTTGCACAAAAGAAAAGTGAAAACCATACCTTTCCACGATGTCTAGGGCAAGGATTAAAGAGACCACGAAATAAGTTTCAAGCAGTTGATCAAAAAATGGCTCATATCTCAAGTGAATCTGGTGCTAAGGTGCACCCACAAAATAATTCTACTGTGAAAACCCCTGTCAAGGGTAAGAATTTTGAAGACTCGGTCCCAAAAATGAATTTTAGGGATGCCCTTCATGGTGGACAGCCTCAACCCAATGCTAATATCAATATTAGGGCTTCCCATAAACCTCTAAGAATGCCTAAGATTGATCCCAGGAAAATGGAGTCGGGATGTCTTAAAGCAACTGATGGAACTCCTATTGTTAAGCTTGATATGGGTAACATTCAGACTGGCATTGAAGATTTGGAAAAAAGAGGACTAATTTGTCGGTTCGTGGGTTTTCGTCCGAGTCTATCTCGCTTTCAAAGTCCGGGCTGCAAAAAGCTGGAAAACTAAAGGTGAGTTACAAATCTCTATTTATCCAAATGGTTATTTTCTTGTTTTATTTGCTAATAATGAAGATAGAGAGAAAACTTTTCAAGGGGGTCCTTGGTTTTTTGGAAGGGCAGGGCTTTTCATGAAGCCCTGGCATACTAAATTTAAAGCCGAAGAAGAGATGCCTTCTATAGCTCCCGTGTGGGTTAGACTCTTTGGCCTCCCTATTGAATTTTGGAATCCTACTATTTTTTCTTCAATTGGAAACTCTTTAGGAACTTTTATGATGACTCGCTGATTGTACTCAAAATTTTGAACATATTATTTATGCTCGAATTTGTGTTTTAATGGATTTTGACAAACCCCTACCTAAAAATATCACATTACAATTTGGGGAAGACACTTGGGAGCAAGTAGTGGACTATGAGAACATTCCTTTTCATTGTAGAATTTGCCATGAATATGGTCATTTGGCCAGTGCTTGCCCAAATAAAATTCCTGATCAAAAGAAAGAAGATATAAACTCAAGCAGGTTTCCAAATACCTAAGAAGAAGAACACTCAAAAAAACCAAGTAATGAAGGATCAATCAAAGTCATTTGCTAATATGTTTGAAATCCTTTCCACAAATGATGTCCCAAGTGAGGAAGAGGAAATAATGGAAACTAAAATCTTAGAAACACAATTTAAATATGAAGGAAAGAACTCGGAGACAAACCAACAAATCAAAGGTTTTCAACAAAAAAAAAAGGAGAAAATTTACACAAGAAAAACAATATTTCAAATGTCAAAACTTCAAATAATGCAGGTCCCAATATAGACTCCATTGAACCATCTAGTAAAATTTTGGTTGTGTATGAGCATTCTTCAAGGTTAGAAGCCATCTCAGATTCAATTGGAATAAGTCAAGAAAAAGGGAAAAAAAATTGAAGATGGATTCTAATCAAAAAGTAGGTCGCAAGACCAATCAATATCATATGGTAAAAGAAGGTGAAAAGCTTGTAGAGGAAGGTAAGATTAATGCCCTTCCCAACATTTTTAGCCCTGGTATTAATGAAGATCATCACTTGGAATATTAGAGGACTCAAAGGGAGTCTTTCAAAACAAAATGAAATTAGAAGAATGATTCAGATAAATCATCCACATCTTGTTTTCCTTCAAGAAACAAAGATGTCAATGGAGGATATGGACTTAATTGCCAAGTAAAATTTGGCCAGCTGGAAAAGTGGTTTCCCTCGGCTCCCAAGGGACTTCGGGTGGCATTGCTTGTCTTTGGGACCCAAAAGAGGTAGTTATTCACCATATGGTTGGCAGTTGGGGTTTGTTGGCTATAGCTATTCAAAGTAGACATTCCAACCAGATTATGCTCTGCATTACTGTTTATGCCCCGACTTCTTTGGAGGAAAAAAGAAGACAAGTGGAAGGATATTACTCATATTATCTCTCATTTTCCTAAAGCTTGGATCTTGATCGGAGGAGATTTCAATACCATCCTCTCCCTGGATGAGAAAATGGGGGGAAATAGAAATTTGGACAAAAGCACTGACCTCATGAGCGAATATATTGCAAACCTCCATCTTGTGGATATCCAACCAGATAATGGCCTTATGACTTGGTCTAACAGAAGGCAAGGCTTAGCTTGTATAATGGAGATATTGGATAGGTTTTTGCTCTCTAAAAATTTCTTAATCCATGGTCACATTCCTAAAGTGAAGACTCTTAATAATGTTGGTTCGGATCATTGGCCAGTCATGGTGGAAATGTGGAAAACCAATGTGAGTTTCTCTCCTTTTCATTTTCAATTAATGTGGCTTAGAGACATTTCCTTCAGAACTCATGTGCAACAATGGTGGAAGGAAGGTAAACCTAGGCATGGGACTAAGATGTTCTGTTTTGCCAAAAGACTGCAATACATTAAATCCAAAATCAAGACTTGGAACTGGAAAGAGTTTGGGGATGTTCATAAAAAAAAACATGAAGTTATTGCTCATCTTGAAAATTTGAATAAGAAAATCCGTTTAGATGGCCTCATAGAGAAGAGAAGTGCAGATGAAATTAAACTCACAACTCAGTTAGAGGAATGGGAAAAAAGAGAAGAAATATTATGGAAGCAAAAATCTAGAATTCAATGGCTCAAAGAAGGAGATCGAAACACAAATTTCTTCCACAAATCTCTTCTAGCTCGAAGATCTCACAACTTTATTTCTTCCTTAAAATCAGATTCTGGAGATGTTGTTTATACTTGGGATGGCATGAACTCTATTGTTGTTGATTACTTTTCCAATATTTTTGTTGCTACTCCTCTTGACTCGACTTCACAACAAAATGTTCTTCAAGCAATCCCTTCTCTTATCACTTCGAGGAGAACTCTATTTTGACTGCTCCTGTTACTATCAATGAGCTTCAACAAGTAGTTTTTAAAATGCAAAAAGGGAAAACCCCAGGTCCTGATGGTTTTCCTATTGAGTTCTACCAAGAGTTCTGGGATATCCTTCATGTTGATTTATTAGAGGTGGTGGAAGAAGCCAAGAAATCCAAAGAAATTTTGAAGGTTATCAATAAAACTTATATTACTCTTGTTCCAAAAGCTCAAGAGGTTGATCATATCTCAGCTTTTAGACCTATTGCTTTATGTAATGTTCTTCTCAAAATTATTACTAAAATCATGGCAGTAAAGGTTGAAGCCTCTTTTGCATAAGATTATTTTCCCAGAGCAAGGGGGATATGTGGAAGGACGTCAAATAGTAGATGAGATAGTTCTTGCTCAGGAAGCCATCCATTCCATGGATATGCAAAATTCTCCTTCTATGTTCATCCGGTTAGACTTATCCAAAGCTTATGACAGAGTGGATTGGCACTTCCTTATCAAAGTTTTGAGGCAATTTGGTTTCTCTAAGGATTGGATGGATTGGATTATGGGATGTATCTCTTCAGTTTCCTACTTAGTTCTTATCAATGGTAGGCCTTCTCAGTCTTTCCTAGCTTCCAGAGGTATTAGGCAAGGTGACCCGCTATCCCCTTATTTATTCATCATTCTTGTTGAATGCTTGGGTAGGACTATAACCAAAAAGAGGGAAAACAAAACCCTTGAGGGAGTTACCATTGCTCATGGAGCTAGACCTATCTCTCATCTTCAATTTGTGGATGACTCTACCCTTTTAGGTAAAGCTACAGTTAAGGAAGCTTCTAATATTAAGCAAATCATTAGCTATTTTTCTAAGGCTATTGGGCAGTTGATCAATGAAGACAAATCTAAAGTTATTTTCTTTCACTGCTCTGCTAGACAGGAATCCATGGTCTTGGATAAATTAATATATAAGAAGACCTCTCTTCCAATCACTTATTTAGGTATTCCCATAAATATTCAAAGGCAAAAAAATAAATATTGGAATTGGTTGTTGGACAAAGTCAAGAAGAAAATTGGAAAGTGGACCAACAAGTGGCTTTCTTCTGGGGGTAGAATCACCTTGGTAAAATCAGTCCTTCAAGCTATTCCTATTTATGTTTCTTCCATTTTGAATATCCCAAAGGCTGTTCTTCGAGAATTGGATCAAATCAGTCATCGTTTCCTTTGGAGTGGTACTAAGGAGAAAAGAAAATGGGCCTTGGTGAAATGGGATACTTTATGTCTTCCTAAGAGTGAAGGGGGGTTAGGATTCCGGTCTTCAATTAATAACAACAAAGCTTTAGCTGCTAAATTATATTGGAGGATGTTGCATAACCCCAATGCTCTTTGGGCCAATAATCTCCATGCTAAATATGCTCGAGAACAAAAGTCCTCGAAGACCTTGTTCGCTATCAACTTCCTACCAAAGGTTCTCCCATTTTAGCAGTTCTTAAGACTGGTGAGGATTTGATAAAGAAAAAATTATTTTGGATCATTCATAATGGTCAACATGCAAATTTTTGGACAGATTCTTGGGATGGTCACAAGCCTTTGATAACTCGTTTCCCGATTGGAGGCCTTGGATGGAGGAGCTTCACCGAGCTAATTGGATAAAGGTGGCTAATTACTGTCGGTACCATACTGGTAATTCAAAGGTTGGTAGATATTGGATCCCTATTGAGGACTGGCCTATTCAAATCCCGGAAAGGCAAAGACAAGATATCCAAGGCATCCTTCATATGAGATCCCTCTCTTGGTCCCATGAAAAAGATTGTTTTGGATGGAACAACACTACTAAGGGTGAGTATTCAATTGCTCAAGGTTATTTGACCTTATGCCATAATAATCCCAACCATTCTTCTGACATATTTTCTCAATTGTGGGCTCAAAAGCTCTGGCCTAAGGTGAGGTTCTTTAATTGGCTTTTATTGCATCGTAGGGTGCTTACTCGGTGAGCAACTTATGAAGCATGGTTTTCATGGCCCTTTTAGATGTGAAATGTGTGAAGAGAATGTAGAAAATATCAACCATATTTTTATTGAGTGTACTTTAGCCTCCGAGCTATGGAGGAGAATGGCAACTTTACTTGGCTTACAATGGTCCAATTTTTTCACTTTTGAACAACTTTGGAGGGATTGGCCTAATCAAGAGGGTGTTGATCATTTTATTAGGCAGTTAGTTTGGATGGGTTCTACCATTCTTCTTTGGAATATTTGGAATGAAAGGAACAACCAAATTTTTAATCAAGATAGGAAGGATATTCACTATATTTGGCAAAAGACCATAGCCAACTTAGTTGAATCAGTCCATCAACTCCTTAATCACCCCCAAAACTCCCACCAAAGATGGGATCAAGTGATGCAAATATTGAAGATTAAACCTTCTAAGGGCAACCAACTTAAAGGGAATGTGAGTATTAGTAAGATGGATAGGACTAGAAATTGGCAACCTCCTCCTAAGGATTTTGGAAAAGTCAATACTGATGGAGCCTCTAGAGGGAACCCTGGAAAAGCCAAGGTGGGAGGAATTGGTAGACTTTCAGATGGCTCCCTGGTTTTTACTTTTGCTGAGAATTTGGGTATTCTTTCCAATAACCTTGCTGAGGGGTATGGTATCCTTAGAGGCCTTCAGGAGGCTACTAAGGTTGGATGGGAAAAGGTGTTAGTTGAGTCTGACTCTCAACTTATGATTAATCTCTTGAAGACTCCTTCTAAGAATCATAAGGTGGATTGGAGAATAAAAAGAATTATTGAGAAGATTCAGTTAATCCAGATGGGATTTTTGAAAGTTGATTACAATCATGTGGTCAGAGATCAAAACAAGAGTGTTGATGCTTTAGCTAATTGGGCTTTGGACAAAGGTGATCTTACTTGTTATGGCCACCCTCCTATATGGTGGGCTTCTCAAATTAGGGAAGCTCTTCTTTCTATCATTTCTTTGGATGGCTCCAGATCTGAAGGTACCTAGTTTCTTGTTTTTTTTTTTTTTTTTTTTTCTCTTTGGTTCATTCAGTTTTTTTAGTTCCCTAGCTCATTCTATTCTTTATTTTGTTTCCTCTGTTGATTCTTGCATTAATAGTCTTCTGGTCTAGATAGGTCATTGTTTTGTTCATTTTTTTTCTTTTGTCTTCTTTGTTTTTTTGTTTAGTTTTTTAAGGTGGGTGGGTTCTTTTGTTTTGTTTTGTTTTTGTGTTCTTTGTGTTGTTTTTTGTTGTTCTTGTGTTTTTGTTGTTTTGTTTTTTTTTTATGTTTTTTGTTATTGTTCTTGTGTTTTTTTCGTTCTTGTTCTTGGGTTTCTCTTTGTTTGTGTTATTTCATTTTTTTATGTGTGAGTGTTTTCTATGTTTTTTGTTTTTGTTTATTGTCTGTTGTTGGTTGTTTTTATTTTTATTTTATTTTTTAGGTTTTGGTTGTGTTTATTTTTCATGTTTTTTTGGGTTATGTCTTTGTAGTGTTTTGTTGTTTTTGTCTTGTTTGTGTTTTGTTATGTGGTTCTTGTGTTTTTCTATGTGGTTTGTGTTGTGGTTTATTTTATCTTATTGTGCGTGTTTGGTTGTGCTTTTGGTTTTGACACACTCAAGGAGCATGTTTTTTATTTTATTTTATTATTTTTGTTGTTATTTACTTTTTTTAATTTGGTTTTGTGTGTTTGTTTGCTCCTTGAGTATGTCAAAGGTGGTAGGCCAGGTCCGAGTCCTGGGCGTTTTTGGTGGAATGGATACCCCTGCCTCCTTGGGTCTTACCCGAAAGTGGCATCCCTTTTGGGATGTTTTCCACAAATAAAAAAAAAAAAAAACCTTTTACAAAAATCAGCCCAGGGCTGTTGATGAACATGTCCTTACTAAGGATCCTATATATGTAAAATCTACATGCCTCCAAAGCCATTACATCTAGTAAGGCACATATCATGTTATCAAAAAGAAACTTCCCATACAATATTTTGGTTATACCTCGAGAAAACACACCTGCATCATAATTACAAAAAAAAGAATCAGACACAGATCCCTTCCTTGAAACAGTGGAGAAACAAAAAATTGTAGACACACATAGCAGAGTACAGAAAAAAACTCCCACAAGCTTTGTATTGACAGTTACTCTTAATAATTATTTGGTAATTGATTTCTTCCGTATATGACATGCTTTGGGACCACATCCTATCTTAGCCAATCAACCTTGGAGAAGTGAACATGTTGGCTAGATTTATGGCAGCGGCTATCTGGTGGTCCACGTGGATCTGGTTCAAATTCTTATATTGTCATTTCTTTCCTGCCCTGTGATTATCAACCAACCTCAAATTACTAAGATGACTAGGATCCATGTTATCTAACATGTGACTATCCCCATTAGTCTTTGTGGTATTTCCAAGCAGCATCCACCAAGACTGACAACTCGAATAATTTTTATTGTGAGTCCATTTCAAAAAAGAGACGCGAATACTCATAGCCTTCAAACTTACGATGCCTTCCCTATTAGTAAATTCGACTATCATTATTGGCATTCTTGTTGAATAAGCTCCTCTACTTTGCTTGGGATACCGTGTTCCTATTTGAAAATTTCATCACCATCAACACCCAAATTGGCCAGCTTATCAGCAACTTTGTTAGCTTCCCGAAATACATGTTGGGCTTTTCTGCATCTGTCTTCCCTGGAAAAGGATCCTAGACTCTTCAACAATTGTTTAATATTGCCTTGGATAATATGATCTCATGGTTCTTTCCTTGTATTTTATGTGATGATCCTTTTTCCATGATTGTGCATTGTTTTCTTCCTCTTCAATGCTTCCCCTTCTCAACTCATCAGCATAGGTATTAGATTCTTCTTCAATAACTTCTTTTGAAATTTCCTTATATTTTGAGCTTGACTCACCTTTTTGTACCTCTTGGCCTTCTTCATAACCTAGTCCTATCTTGATAAATGGAGATCTTTGTATTTTGATAATGCCATCCAAGGTTTTTGACCTTTCCTTAAACTTAGTTAACTTATCAAGATATTTTCCAAGTCCCTTCTTTAGAGAGATAACTTCATCCTCTAGATTTTCACACTCTATCTCTTTTACCTCTAACTGTTTAGCCATACCTTCTTCAATTCTTCTTGCCTCTTCAACCTTAACTCTTAAATTAGTGAGATCTAGTAGAATATTTGCCTTTTTTTTCTCATCCTCTTGTACTTGAGTCTTTAATATTAAGTTCTCTCTTTTTAACTCTTCAAAATCAACAACAAGTTCCTCTTCCATATCAATTGTGGCTTCTTCTTCCTTTTATGAATCTTTCTCTTTTTCTAGGTCTTCAACTATAGGAGCATATTCTTTCTCTTCTACTTGGTTTTCAATAGGATTATTCTATTTCTCTTCTACTTGGTCTTCAATGGGAGTATCCTCTTCCTCTTCTATTTCCAAAAATAGAATCTCTTTTTTTTCACTTTCTGAGAGACTTTCATCATTTTCACTTGAAGCACTACTTGCTTCTTCAACATAAAAACTTTTCTTGTGCCTTTGAAATATCTTCTTCTCATGCTTACCTTGACCATACCTATTTTTCTTTTCATAACCAAATTTTCTTTCTTTATTTTTCTTGTATTCTTTTTCATATTCACTACTACTATATCCATTTTGTGGACAATAAGTTGCATAGTGACCAATGTTACCACAACTAAAATATTTCACAATCTACATATTCTTGTGTTTCCTTGGATCCTTCTTATTTCTTCTTACAAAATTAGCCTCTTCTTCACTACTTGATTCATCACTTGATTCTGATTCTTTATCCTTTGCCTTCTTTGAAGCTTTGAATGTTGCCTCCTTTTTGGATGTTTGATCTTTTTCTGTTCTCATCTCATAAGCTGTGAGAATCCCATGTAGTTCATCTATCCTCAAACGTTGCATGAGATTGCCTCCATTTCTTCTATTGCTAAAACCTTTGCATCATACCTCATGGGAAGTGACCTTAAATTTTTTTGAACAATAGTAGAATCCTCAATTTTTTCTCCAAGTCCACGAATGGTATTAACAATCTCATCAACATGAAGTAAATACCTAGCAATATTTTCCTCATATTTCATCTTCAAGTCTTCAAATTTCCTTCTATGAGTTTGAATTTTTGCCATATTAACCTTGTCATCTCCTTCATATGTATTCTATAACTTATCCCACATTTATTTTGCTGATTTTTTGTGCATGACTTTCACAAACTCTGATTCATGTAATCCACTTAAAATTTCATTCATCACCTTGGCATTATTTTCATATAGTTTCTTACCATTTATATCTGTGGGAGGATTTGCAAGTGGTGTGTACCCATTCTCAACTGAATGCCATGTATCAAATACCTGTGCCATCAAAAATATCTTCATCCTCACACTCTAGAAAGCATAATTAGTCCCATCAAACAATGGAGCTCTATGTGTTGAAAATCCTTCCTGATAAGCCATATGTGTTCCTATAAGATCTTCCTTCAAGCTATTAGGATTTCCTGAAGGAACCCGCTCTAATACCAATTGAAGAACACAAGCTTATACTGAGAGGGAGGGTGAACAATATAAGATAAAAAATTTTACTTTTCTTTCCAAAGCAGTATTATCCAATATTATCAATTGCAATAATGAAATAATGCACAAATCATCACACACATAAGAGACACAAATTTAACGTGGTTCACCCAATGTGGGCTACATCCATGGAGAAAATATTTCTTATAAATTTTCTCAACAAATCTCTTGGGAACCAATTCCCTATTACAATGTTTATGGGCACCAACCCAAAGGAGACACCAATCCCCTATGCTCAAGTTCGTGGACCTCTATCCACAGGAGACACCAATCCCCTCTACAAATTTGCTCTGGTTTGTGGACCTCTATCCACAGGAGACACCAATCCCCTTTGCTATGGTTTATGGACCTCTATCCATAGGAGACACCAATCCCCTCTGCTCTGGTTCATGGACCTCTATCCATAGGAGACACCAATCCCCTCTTCTCTGGTTAGCTCCAAATCCTACTCACAACTCTACTCATATCTTCCCCAAGATTACTCATAAATCTTGCTCAAATATGCTCACCAAACCTTCTCAAATATTCTCACTATCACTGCTCAAACCTGCTCATAAAGCCTACTCAATCCAACTCACAAAACCTGCTCAAAGCTTGCTCAAATATGCTCCAAACCTACTCATACCCTCCCATCCAGCTCACAAAACCTACTCAAATATGCTCCAAGCCTGCTCACAAGGCTTGCTCAAATCTGCTCACTATCACTACTCAAACTTGCTCAAATCTAGCTCAAACAAACCTTCTCAAATCTACCTCAATCCTGCTCACAGAAACTGCTCAAACATTCCCAATTCTTGCATACAAATAATTTCATATATATTTTCCAAAAATGCTTTCTTTGACTAAAGTAATTCAGACATATTCTACCCAAAATTCTTTTTCTTCATGAACATATAGAGAATGATATGCATTACAAATAATCAATATGTTCTTTTCCATTCATTAAGTTTGTCGCTTTCACATGTCTCACTTTTATTGCATTCAAAAAGATAGCTCTAGTATAGCACTTGATAATTGACTTTCTTATGCACTCTCAAAATCAATCAAAACCCTATGTGCAAATTTGCTTCACAAAATAGATCTATAACTCTTGCACTTTCACTCCCAATGTCACTCAAAACCAATGAACAAATTTACCTTCACAAAACTGGTCTATAGTCCTTACAAATTCATTCCCAATATGACTCAAAGTTAATGCACTAATTTTCTCTCAAACCCTTGCTCTTATATTTCCAAAACCCTTGCACATAAACTTTCAATTTCATTCAACAATAATGCACAACTTTGTTCTCAAACCCTAGCACTTATATTTCCAATTTCATTCATCACTTATGCACATCAAGTCAATCCTTATATCTCCACCATATGATATCAAAAATATTTTCTTTAAACAAAACCACCTTGAGAAAGGAATCAAATCACCATACCTCTAAGGCTACCTTGATGATAATCTTCTATGTGTATTGGCTTCTCAAAACCTGTCTTAAAATAATTTCCCTTTCTTTTGCCACTTCAAAAATAGGTTAGCAAATCTCCTTTTCAAATCATCCACATTAAAACCCTTCTCAAAATATGTGCACAATAAGGCTTGAAAATAATACTTTATAACTCCTTTTAGTCTCACAAAAAAGCTAACATGACTAAACCCTCAAATTTCTTTTCTAAGATGTGCCAAAAATACAAACAATAATAATCACAAATACACCTTATTTATCCTTTCTAGAACATGCAAAATTACAAATCACAATAATCATAAATACACCTTATCTCTCCTCTCTAAAGATGCAAGATCACAACTTTCAAATAATACCCAAATCACCTTATGTCTATTTACCTCATGCAAACATTACAATATCAAATAATCCTTATTACACCTTATGACTCCCTTTAAATCAAATTCAAAATAAAATATTTTACCCCCTTTATATTCAACATGCACAACGAACGATTTCCCTTTATCAATTGATTTTAATCAAAAATTTATTCATACCTTTCACCAAGCGCACGATTTTCCTTTCCTACCACCAAGTGCAAGATTTTCCTTTCCTATCTTGCAAAACAACGCTCGCAGAATTTGACACTGCGACCTCCTACTCCACGGCACCCTAGCACTAGCTAGGCATCCAACTAGGCTACCCCAGTGGGTAGTCACCTCCATGCAACACGATAACTTGATGCTTTTTCCTTTCGATCAAAATATTTTCTCCTTACTGCCAAGTAAAACAGGATCCACCGAATTCGACCCTGCGACCTCCTTGCTCCCAACACCTTAGCGCTAGCTCAATGACCAACTGGGCTAGCCACCTAGTTGAGATAAAAACTACAGCACTTCACCTTTATACTCAGATCATTATTTCATCAAAAATCATGTCCACTCCCTTTTGTAATTCATATATTTTAGCGCATGAGGAGAAATCAAATTTTCACTCCAAATCATAGACTACCAATAGATTTTGGTGATATATTTATATCCTTTAGCCTTCCTCTTCAACGACATTGGCGCTCATGGGTTTTTTGAATTTCCTTTGCTCTAAATTATTTTTGGTGCCTTGTCTTTTTAAACCTTCTTGATATTATAATAATTTAAATCTAAATATTTAAATATTATAATTTTTGCCTTAAAACCTTTGTCCTCCATTTAAAACTTTTGCTTCAAGCACTTAAAAATATTTTCATTATAATATTTAAATATTATAATCCTTTTCTTTTAAACCTTGGCCTTGTCTTCTCTTTTAAACCTTTCCTTTTTATTTTAAACCTTTGTCTTTTAAACCTTGGCCTTCTCATTTAATTATTTAAACCTTGCCTTCTCTTTTAAACCTTTGGCCCAATCCACTTTGTTCCAAGTAACTCTTAAACCTCTTTGTTCTTCTTTATAATATTTAAAATAAATATTATAAACCTTTTCTTTACAACAATTTTCCTTGCTTTGAGATATACCTTGCCTTGAAGAATGTCCATAGTACCTTACCTTGAATTTTATCCATTGCTTGCTATTCATCAAACCCATGGGGAATATTTTTTCCTTGACTACCATGCACCTTTGACATCAATGATAACTTAATATTTCCAACAGGCACTTGGGTGTGCACCTCATATCTAAACATCTCTATCCCTCCTTTGATAACTAGATAAACCCATTACCATTTGGTCTAGTTAGCTAGATTAAGCTACACATGGTGCATATGGAGTGGTTTGGATGGTACCTTTATTTCAACCCCGCAGCGAGTTATTAGCAATATGTGGGACAAATCTAGAGAGAGGTATCCACCAATATTGAGAGAGGTAGAATTCAAATGATGTGAAGATATTAATAACAACCACCTCTTGGATAATGGTCATATTGGGGTAAGCATACAAGGAAAGTTGTAGATCCTTTAGAAGGCCAAGGATTGGTATCAAGGTCTTGTCTATCTACACCAACCATGTTTGAATAGCTCATAATCCAACTCCAAGGCATTGACTACCCTCTTTGGAATAACTGAGGGGATTTCCTTGGAATCCATGAGGTAATTATCGATGATTTTGTCACCACATATGAGTGTTATAATGGTTGTGGCTTGGGCCTACTGGGGAAAAATATTTGTAGCATGACTTGCTTCTTTGAATGCCTAGTGATATTTTTCTTCTCCAAGGCCTGCTATAACTTCTTCATCCACTCTAGTTGAGTGATCGTATACTATATAGGTACAAACATAGTGGCATTATTAAGATTTTTAACCACATAAAAATACTCTAGTGGTTGGGATTTTTGTGCAACATGGAGAACCCATTATACTTTGGGATTCTTCATGTTTAAGCTAGGAGCTTGGACCAAACCCAGTCTTGGATATACTAGTGTTGGTTGTCTAAGCATCAATGACTTAATTCAATATGAGGTTATTTCTTATGTTGGACCATTTTCTTATCTCAGGGTCTCTAGTACTAGTTGCTACTATCCTCGAGCATCTTCCATTGCTTTTTACTTGCTCTTCGTGATGTTAGATTTTTTATCCTTAAACATAAAGGAAATACATTAACAAGTATAGAAATAAACATGCAATGATACAACTATGATAATAGCAAAAAACCATGCATGAAAATATGATAGAAAACTTGATACAATGCTCTATAAATGCTCATATAGAAAGCTCATGAAAATTACAATTCTCCTCTCATGGAGTTTGTAACTCCTCCATGATAAAACAAAATGGGGCTACATTGTGACTACTACTACCCACACCTTTGCGCTATGCTTGCTCTCTCACAATCACTCACAATGAGGCCTTTATATATAAATATAGGTTACACTAATAAATATTCAACCCTAAGACTCATTTAAATGTAAACTACATGCACATTTACATCATTGCACATTCTAAAACTTGTGGATTTATTCTATTACACTAATAAAATAATAACTCCTAATATAGTCCTAAAATAAATATGCACCCATGAGGGTACATTAGGAAATAACCAAATGATGTAATAGCCATATTTTACAACACCCTCCCGTATTACATTATTTGGTTTGAAGACATTAGCATTCAATATGGATCTATAATCTGGTACTGTAGTTTGTACTTACCTTCATGTTCAAGTAAATAGTTAGTGTATTCATACGGGTCTATCCTTATTGATAGAGCTTTAATTCCACATTCATCTGAAGGTTCTTCCATTTCTTCAACTTCTTGAATATTTTGGGAAATGTGTCCTTTATGATTTCCTCTCTGATATTCAAGTTGAGGATACTGCTTTTGAAAAGGATATGTCCTTTGGAACCACTGCTTTTGAGGTTGATATTGATTTGGCTGAAATATCCTATTTTGTTGATTTCCATAGGATGTTTGATTTCCTTGACCTTGGTTCTTTGGATTGAATCTATAGTAGTTAGTGTTGTGTCCTTTCTTCCTGCATAACTAACAATATCTATTATTCCAATATCTTCGTCCTTTTGAGGATGATGTTATCTTTCCCTATGGATTATATTTTGTCACCAAGCATTGTTAGTCATCTCATATTTAACTGTGTTCTCTACCTCATATTCTTGGAGAACATTGACTAAATCATTAAAGGAAATATCTTTACTTAATATTTACAAGGAGGTAACTAGATGTTTATAATTATCTGGAAGTCCTCTCATGGTCACTTGAACAAGAATTTTATCCTTTACTTCTCCTAATGTTAACAAATTTCCTTTAATATCTGCTACCTTCCTTAAAAATAGCTCTATACTTTCACCATTGTTCATTTTTAAGGAATGCAATTGAGTTTGAAGGTTTAAAATGGTAGCTTTGTTCTTTCCTTCAAATATTTTGTCTAAGGATTTCAAGGCCTCTGTAGATATTTTTTCTGAATTGATATATGATTATATTTCATCCGTGATAGCAAATTTTATTATCATTAAAGCCTTAGCATCACTTTCTTCAAATTTTTAAATTTTTATATCATCTATAACTGGTTTGGTTTTTTTCCTATAGTAATTTCCTAGAGTTTTTCAAATGTCAAGATGACCTTTACTTTGTTTTTCCATGAGAAATAGTTTGGACCTTTAAGTAATTGAGATTTTGAAAGCATGAACTTATTTGATGTCATGATGGTCCTAGTAGGTTACCTTATATCTCCCTAGTATTAATATATGTTGTAAATATGATTCACCTCTATCACTTGCAATCAATTACTTGTAGAAAGCTATTAGAAATGCAATCTTCAAAAATAAGACTTCAATATATTTAGTTGGATATGTCCTTCAAAATCAATCTTCCAACTATAATTTTGATGCAATGATAGGTTCTAAACTTCTAAAAAATTAATTTGAAGTAGGATTCCTTATATCTCCCTAATTAGAAGTTTTAGAAATATTAAATTGTTTGCAAACTAAATTTTGTTTACTACTCCTTATATCTCCCTATGTTAAGAGTTTGCAAATGTTCTTTTGAAGCAAATAAAAATGGTTTGAATGCTTCAGGTTTTTACCTCTTTCTTCTATACAACCAATAGTCTTTCTAGAGAGTCTTTAAACACCTTATAACTCCTATTACTAATATCTCTAGAAAATATAATAAAATTTAATAACAAACTTGCAATGTAGTAATAGATATTTCTCACCTTTGTAATGCTGATTTCTGATTTACAAGTTGTTTGGAGTAAATGCTATTTGGAATGGCTGAATATGGTTCTTCAATATTCTTCCTTTCACCTTGCTTGTGCACCTTTTTCTCCTTCTTGTAAGTGGCTGAATATGTGCACTAATCTTCTCCACTATGTCCTTTGCTATTATGTGTTCTATGTGAAGCTTTAATTATCTTCAAATCTACCTTTTTCTTATGAGTGGATGTCTCACTTTTCTGAATTCTATGTATCTTCAAAAAACAACAATATTATCTTCACTATTTAATACTCCTTTATCTCTCCTTCTTTGTATCTACGTACATGGGTGCTTTCTTTGTTTGGTGTAATGTGGGATGAGAGTGCCAAGTGGCACTTGTCTTACTATCCTTCTTGAAAATGTTTGCTCTTACACCTTATGAAGCGCTCATGACATGTGGTGCTTGTCTTTTCCTTCCAATCTTGTAAATATTTGGTATAGCTCCTTCTTTCAGTGCTTGTGACAAGTGGCACCTGAGTTCTTACACTTTGGTGGTTGATGGTTGTTATGGAAGCTATTACCTCCTTCCTCCATGTTGGGTGCTCATGTATGGATAATATTTAAACTGATTTTGTCTTATGCACCTTTTTTGAGTGCTCTTTCATCTTATTCTACCTTGGAGGGACGTTACACTATGGAGTATGAAACTCCTTTGTCCTATTATTGCTTGGAGGATGTTACACTTGAAATACTAGGTGCTCAGACTTGTTTTGTAATGTGATAGAATATTTCTAACTTGCTTTTTAACCTCCCTTGAAGTTTTGTGGTGCTTTCCAATATATTATTTCTACAAACTCTTCTTGGTGCATATGTTTCCTTTTGACAGTATGTTGGTTCTTCCTTCAATGGTGCTCTTGGATGAGAGAAAACCTATTTTGCAGCTTGCTTCAATGGGTATGGTGCCTCTTATATGAATTCAAATATATCCTTTTTTTCTTTCTTGTTTTGTTTCTTTTGCAGGTCTGATATTTATGTAGCAACTTCAGTGTTTTATGGCATTCCTTTTGGTGTCTTTTAACACCTCAAACAATCCAAAAATTTAACCTCTTTGAATGGGACCTTCTATTGCTTTTTGGAGACTCTTTTGTAGGGTTTTATTGAGTGCTATTTTTGTGAAGTTATTACACCTTTTATTTCTATGAAACCTGCTATTTTTCTAGTACTTTTGGAGTCCTTTGGATGACTCACAAATATACACTATGACTGCCCCCTATGCTTCAAAAACCTACTTTTACCCTGCTCAAAATGTGGGCTTTAATTGGTTGTTTTGGACCTATTGGAACCGATTCTTGCATCCATAGGATTTTGATTGTCACGCTACAAGAATCCATTTGAAACCAACGAGCTATTATAGGCTCTGGTCGACCTACCTCATGTTCTGCTAAACACGAATATTGCTAAAGAAGACTACAGAACGGGTAAGGAAACCCCAACGGTAATTCTTTGATTAAACTTCTAATTACACGCTCCAGATTTATATTATATTATATGTATTAAAATGACCAAGCATGAAAACAACCATTTGTTATGCCTTATGTAGACCGGTGCCTAGATTCATTGGGTTGTTATAGCAATTTAACAACAATTTTTAATTATGAACAAAGAGAAAGGGGAAAATAAAATTGGCGTTCAAAGCTTCATTCGAATATCGTAATAAAACCAGGAGTTAACCAATGAGAGAAACGTATATAATGCATTCAAATAATGTAACCCATTATACAGTGACACACAGTACTGAGACAAAGATATAATAAAAATGAAACTCAGAATTGTATTGATTTCAAGAAATTTTACATGCAGAGTGGGCGGGATGCCTTTTAACTCTGTTTCAATAAAAATATATCAATACAATGGAGAAATCCTATTCAAATAATGTAACAGGTCTCTCCTACTCTACTTGTTCCAATCTGGTAACAGTAGAATCTCTGAATCTTAGGCTCAATAGGATAGGAAATGATCTCAACTTCTTGAGCACTTTCCTATTACAATCCTGCATAGCAAAGGGAAGAATAAGAATGAGAAAGAAAATAGACACAGAAGGGGATACAACAACACAACTAACAGGGCACTCAAGTATACCTCTTAGCAAAAATGCTATTCTCTAATTGCTTGATGCAGAATCTGAACCTGCTTGCTTCCTTTTATAGCTTCTGGTTCTTGATTCTGTTATTCTTGGTTGATTTCTAACCTTACACCTATCAGCATCTGGTCAGACTTCAAAAATTGGTACAGCTGGCTTCCACTGCCCTTACTGTCTTGGTTTTAGCCTTTTTTAGAATAGATATTCAATTCAACCGGTGATGGTGGTGTTAGGTGAACCCACTTTTTCTTCTTCAATTGTTTCCTTTTGGGCCTCTTTCTCTTGAACAACTTCTTCTACTGTCATAGGAACTCCTTATGTAGGTGCAAGTTTCTGTTGTGATGAACCTGCTTCCTGTTGTTGACTGTAGGTATTAACCTTTTTCCCCTTTTGGCTTTGCTGCAACCATTTAATATGTTCATCAATTAATCTCCAAACTCCTGTATCAAATGTGGCTGCAATCCTCAGCATGTTCATTTCTTGCAAAATTCTATTCTTTTGAACAACAATATCAGGCATGTTCCTTTCATACTGGAAAAGTAACATCTCCACAGTATTTACCATAGATGTAGTTTGCCTAATCATTTCTCCTTCATCACCCGGTTCACACTCAAATCTGTCAATGGTATATTTGAATACCTCTTCTATGTCCGAGGCTTCTAAGCATTGACCTAAGGATAGGCCAATGTCTGCCAATTTCCATGTAGCATCTTTTATCAGGTTATTTGTTTCAGTCACCAAATTGATCCATCTTCCCCTATTTGCTCCAAACAGGGCTGCTTTGAAGAACTCGAAATTGATCTGAATCTTGATACCATCAGGTGTTATTATTTCTTGCCCTTGTAACTCTTCAAAATGGTCTCCTATAAAATCTAGGGTAGGGTGAATGATTCCAAAATCCTCTTCTCTTTCTTGTATCAAGGCCAGAATCTCTTGAGCAGTTATTTGAATCACCCTTATTTGTCTGAACATTTTAGTAAAGCCCCTGGCATGAGCTCTTATCCTTATTGACATATTTTTCTTCATAGCATTAAGATAATATACATGATCTTGAATTTTCACCATTGGAGGGGGTTGTGCACTTGAAATATATTTTCTTGCCAATTCTTCCTGTTGCTTATTTATTAATGCCTTTAGCTCTGCCTTTTCCTTTCCCTCTTTCTCCAATTGTTTCCTTAGCTCTGTAATTGTTCCCATGAATTGATCTATGGCTTGATTTTGCATTGCTTTGACAACTTTGGCCATTTCACCTTCTTTCCCTAGTACCGATGAGCCCCCAGTTTCTTTATTTACTCTGAAGACTAGTGGGTCCTACAGAACAGGAAGATTTATCTCCGCAATATCTGATATAGGTGCCTCTGATTTATATTCTTCTGTGAATTGTCCTTCTATATTCCCCATCCCTGCTACTAACTACAATTCTTGCTCATCTGCAGTAGTGAAGGTAGTCTGTTCATCTGTTCTTTCCAGGACAACCTTTGTAGAGGGTAAAGACAATCTGGGTTTCTTCTTTTCCACATGAGTTACATCTTCTTGGTTCTTCACTGAGTGACTTCGGAAGAGGCCACCCAATCCACCAGTTCTCCTAGGATTCATTTGTATTACTGATGGAATTTTAATCTCCTGTCCCTTTATTGTTATAGTGGTAGGGATAGCCATGGGCGCTAATTTATTTACACTTGTTACAGTTAGAACCCTATCAAAAATAGGAACTATGGCTTGTTTCGAGAGGGGAGACTCCTGAGTTGGTGTTGTTGCAATATCCTTCCCTTTATCTATATTCTATGTTTGGGAAGCTTCCTGGGAAGTGCTTGGTGTTGCTTCTATCCTGAGGTGAGTACTTTCGGAAGGCCCAACTTGTTGCTCTACTATATCTATAGTTTTGATAGTGACTTCCATTAAATCAATACCCTGTTCCTCTATCAACTCTAACAAGGGGTCTTCTTTGATCGCTTGGCCTTTTCCTGGTATAATTGGTGCCACAACATCTACTGAACCTTCTCGAAGCCTCCTTAACTCTATGGGGTAATCATAGGCTTCACAAACTTGTGTGTTGCCCCTCATTTTGGGAGGGAAATCATCCCATACTTTTTGCAAATCTAATCCTTTTTCCATAGCCTCTAATAAGCTTTCTTCAAAAGCATCTTCGTGGTGTAGTATTCGGGCGTATTCTCTTTTCACCATCATTCTGTTGTATGTTCCTTTTGGGTCATAAAATCTCCAAGTTACTTCATCGAATCCCCTGTTATCCAGCTCAAACATTCCTTTGAGCAAGGAGGGGTAGCCTACAAATATAAAATCTCCAAAGCGACAGGGAACATCGAGCCAGGGAACCTTACCATGTTTCTTCACCAACCTCATCTTAGCCTCTTCGGCTACTTGCCTGCATAATTCCAAAGCTGCTAGGGATAATGGGCAGTACCTTGGTAGTAATTTAGGGGGAATTTTAGCTCCATATAATCTGATATAAGTAAAAATTTCTGTAAAGAAAAAATCCCCAATTTCCTTCTCTTTGATAAAGGCTCTCACCCCTGGCCCTAATCTCTCAGGGACTAATCCTGTTAGAGCCCAATGAATTTCAACCATGAAACGATCACAAAACCAGCCCATGTGAGTTCTTCCTTCATGTATTCTCTAGAAGCTATTCTAAACATAGGGGTTGTCAATGGCTCTTACCCTCTTACGGGCTTCTTCTCCCAATTGACCTGCTATTAGATGGATAAAGATTGAATATTGTGAAAAATGGGGCATCTCCTGCCTCTGTTCAAAAACTGCTTTCCTTAATTCTACCATTTCTTTATGCATCTGGGTACTTAATTCCAATTCCCAGGCGTATATTGGAGTGTTATGTGCCCTATTGCATTGTGCAGCTAAATATAAAACCCTTTTTGTTATTCTACTAAGATCCTGTACTCCCAAAACTATGTTTATCATATCACAGAAATCTTGGACCCATGGCTTAAAGGCATTTTTCCTAATTGGGAATTTTTTGTCTATTCTCTCATGTGTATCAAACAATTTTTTAAAGACTTCCATATCTATAAACATACGATATTGGTGTTCGATTACCTGGTCTACCAGAAAGGTGGTATACGTTATCAATTTGAAAACTTCCTGGATGTGCTCGACCTTGATGTTGAACACTGGCCAATTTTTATTGTCCCAAAATGTCCTTGTTCTTTCATCATATGCCACCACTAGCCATGCCATAAAATATGAGGAGAAGTGCACTTTCGGACATACCAACTTCCCAAGGTTGTTGTTCCATCTATTATTTCTTGGAAAACCCCTGTATTGCAACCTATGAGCTTTATGAAATAGGTCGGCCATTATCCATGGGGTCCGGTCATCATTCTCCATTACACGGGAAAAACTATTTATACATGCATTGTCGATTTTATACTGCTGGGTTGGAGTAGGTCTTTTATCAGCTCCACACTTCTGAGAAAATTCATACATGGTGGTACCGAGAACAGGTGGTCCAGAGATCACAGAGTATGGTGACTTGTTTATGATGAATTGTACGGCTTCTCTGGTGTCTTCGGGTACGAAAACATCTCCCCATGATGCCATTGTTCTTAGAGTAGCTGATAAGGTCTCTCTGTGACTACGAAGCTCAAAAATATTCTTCTCTCTGTGTTTCAACTTCTATTCTTAATTCGCCAGGGTAGTAGCCTCGACTATTTTTGTGTGCTCATATACAGGGTGGTGGAGTGAGCTCGATAAATTTACATGTTTTGTCATCAACCCGATGCCACCAACTGCTATTCAAAATCAGCCAATGAAATTATGCCAACTTGTCTTTTTTTGGGATTTAGTGTTTATGACGGGTAATGTTCTTCATCTTACGTGTCTTGGGACCCTTTGATCCATGTGCCTACAATAATTTAAGATTTCCATTTATTCATCATTGGGAACCTTTTAATCTGATGTGGAACTGGTATGTGCAGCGAGGATAGTGTCCTTTTTGAACCTCGTGCCACCTCAGATCTGAATGATAACTAAATCTTTGGGATTGATTATGTTTCACTTAGGTAGTGATCACCCTCAAGATTTTTACAATATCCATTCTTTGGTGTGAGTGTCGGCCTTTATTACCTCGAATGTCTCCTTTTTTCTAAGTCAACTATGATTGAGCGCAACCATTGGATTGATCTGAGGTGGAGCGCATCCATCAGATTTAGGTGGTTGGTTTCATTCTCGGATATTTGATTTGTGCACTATCGTCCGATCTCAGAAAGGTATTAGCATGGTCGTTGATGTCCTGGGACCTGCACGATAGTTAGTATACCTGTTCGCATACAAACCTTTGTGTGCTCGACCTGAGATGCGCCTTTAGACAACATAGGAACCATTCATTTTATCATGCGACCATCGTAGGATCATCTCATGATGAGAGCGCTACCGTTGGATCATATATATGCACACAATTTTTAACAAAGGGGGAAAACCATACGTACCTTGAATTAATTAATCATCTGTTTGAAATAAAACTGCTTAGACTAACCTCCGATCATCTTTACGCATGCGCACCATTGGATCTGAGGAGAGACAAGCACCGCCATCAGATTTACATGTTATTTAATGTCTTCATTTTGCTTTGAATCTTTTGCCGTCGTTATAAACCTTCGCATCCATTGATCTTTGAGTTTGTTTGGGCACCGCCATTAGATCTCCTGTAAGATGCATACTATATAACCAAAAACATAAACCCTTTGATTTTGATTAATCATGATTAAGCCAAAAGGGGGGATATTATTCAACGTATTATACCCTCGCTAATTACATAATTAATTTTACCTTTATCTTCAATCTTACCATCTAATGTATCTTCATTGTCATTGGATCTGAGTTGAGATGTAACCATAGATTTTAATCAACCTACGAGTTAGTTACCAAAGGATGCATGATTTTAATTTTGATTAAGCTGAAAGGGGGTGATTATCCAATGTATTAGACCCTTATTAATTCATTTTAACGAGTTTTATTAATCTCACAAAGTTTTAAACATTTTAATGCATCTTTAGTGAGCGTGCCACCATTAGATCAGATCTTGATCGAGCGCTGTCATTCGATATTTTAACCAGCTCGATGATTAATCCAAAGGGGGTGCATACCTTTTAACATTTAATTTAATCTAAGCAAGCGCAACCATTGATCTAAACATTGCTTGGGCATGATCATCCGATCTATCAAACTTGTTCACTATTTAACTGATAGTTTGACCCATGATGACTTGCTTAAAGTCTTGACTCTTTGGAAAGTGCACAACCATTGATTTGGCTTGGGGCAAGCGCATCCGCTCAGATCCTTAGAGCTACATGAATTTTAATTTCTTATTTATTATTGATCTTCGACTTATCCTTCAGATTTTATCGTGAAAATGCGTTCATTGGATTACTCCTTGACGAACTGCCGTTAGATTAATGATAATTAGCTCGATTAAAAATACCCTTAGGTTATAACTTTTAGACCTTTTGTCTTATCATATGGGTTTCTTTTGAAAGCGCATCCATCAGATTATATCTGGATCAAGCGTGACCCTTGGATTAATTCTAAGGTGTTCATTTGTTAGCTTAATGGGGTGCATACCCTTAGGTTTTATTTGATATTTACTTTGGACCTAAGTTTTTTGGATCTTTAGACCATGATGAATAATTAACCAACTTGGGATTTAAGGATCTTATCGGTCGGTTTAGGCCCAAGGGAACTTTTTAATTGAATGTTGGATTTCAGCTTTAGAGATTTAATTAATAGAACCTTGCCCTATCCACTTTGAGATACTTGAAAAATGAGGCATACATTATTAAAATCCAAGGTTAGACTTCATCAAACCAATCAATAAAAACTCAAGCAACTCACACCACCTGAAGAAGTAACTAGCATTATTAACAATTTTGATTGAAACCAAAAATTTAAATTTGGGGGTTTCAAAGTTGAGTCAAATTTGGCTCCAACATAGGCTCTAACTGGGACAAGGTGTTGAAATCATGAGGCACTTGAGAACCATAGAATCTCCTGGTTTATTTGCAAAAATTTGAACAAAAATTTAACACCTTTTGACTGCTAAGTAAAGCTTGAAATACATAAAAGAAAACTTTTTTTTTCTTTTTTTTATATATACTGAAAAACTGTAAGAACAACATGATATCAAAGCAAATAGAGTATGGAAAACTGTAGATCCCTTTTCATTCAATTTGGAAACAAAGGTTAGAAATTTTAGAAATCAATGAGTTTTATTTTGAAATATTGTAATGCTTGTTTTAGCTAAGTCATAAGATATGATTACACAGATTTTGTCACAACCGTTTGTTTCATCATATTTTTGCCCATGTGTGTGTTTGTGCATTCTTTTTTGGATTTCTAAATCTTTCAGAACTTTACCATATCTGAGCAAAATAGTCAAGCCTAATATGTGATTTCACTCTTTAAAAATTTTCACCATTGCAGGGCTCCACTGCCAGTCAGGCATCTATAGCCTCGGTGGAGTTGCTTCTAATCCCATCTTAGTTTTACCCTACTGCCAGTCAAGCGTCTATAGCTCCGGTAGAGGTTTTCCAAGATATCTCAGGTAGTGACTCAATTTTACTTTATTTTTTATTTTTCTTTCTCATGAGAGAAGTGTTTGGATATATAAGCAAATTGTGCAATAAGTATGCCTGAGTTGAGGATTAGTTTCTGGCTATAAAATATGAGTGTAATGATTTTTGGCTCAACTACCCTCTCAAAGATAACTCAGTTCTTCGGACCTTTGAAGTCACCTTAAGTATCATTTGTAATGTGAGGCTTGACATGATGTTTCAATCAGCTTTGTTTTCTTTCTGTTTTATCTCATATCAAACAACTATTGCATAAACACTCATATTTGAAAGAATTGTAAACCTCATCAGAATCTAAAATAAATCCCCTTTTTTCTTATTGTTTTTGGTGGAATAAATAGTTAGATATACTCATCAAACTAAGATATCATGTGTACAGTAAACTCAAAATTATTCAAGAACAAAAGGGAAGCTTAACTAATACACAAAATACACCACTCTATTTTTGGATTTTTGTTTTTCTATTTTTTTTATTTTTATTTTTTTTTTTTTTTAGTATAGTACACCTTCAACAGGGATTGTACATTTTGAGGTGTTGGCCATTAATAGGGATAGCCATTATTTCTCCCTGCAAAGTTTGTAGCTTGTAAGTATTCTACCCTATAATATGAGCTATTTGATATGGTCCAATCCATTTAGGTTCAAACTTACCCTTTTCACCATGCTTATCATTTTTAGGATCCCAATAGATGACTATATCTCCTTGAGAAAAAGGAGTACCCTTGGCTTTCTTATTAAACAATTTCATGGTTTTCTGGGTTTGTTCCATCATTCTATTGAGGGTCTCTCTTCTTTGTTCTTCTAACAAGACAATTTGGTCAAGCCTTCTCTGAATGGGATTGGGGTCTTCATGGTCTTGCAATAAGAGGGAAAGTGCCAATTTTTCTATTCTTGGGGGTAGTAGGGCTTTTTCTCCATAAACCATCTCATAAGGGGTTCTTCCTGTATTTCTTTTGACAGACAACCTATCAGCCCATAAAGCAAATTTAAGTTCATTATCCCATCCTCTTTTATTCTTCCCTAATGACCTTTTCATTCTTGTTATTATGTTTTTATTTGATGACTCAGCTAAACCATTTCCTTGGGGGTAATAATTAGCGAGAATGAGATAATTCAATTCCATATTCAGCACAAAATTCTACCATTTCATATGACACAAAATATTGAGCATTATCGGTTACAAGCTTTTTAGGAACTCCATACCTGGTCAAGATGTTTTCTTCTATGAATCTGATGACTATAGCAGTTGTAGATGTTCTCAAAGGTGCAGCTTCCACCCACTTTGTGAAGTAATCTATTGCAGTTATGATCCACTTATGTTGGCTAGATGAATTAGGCTTGATCTCTCCAATCAAGTCAATACCCCATTGAGCAAAAGGTGCTTCAATAATTATTGGCTTGAGGGGCATGGCTGGTAGATGCTTTTTTCCTACAAAAACTTGGTAGTTATGACAATTCCTAACATATTTATATACATCCTTAAAAAGGGATGGCCAATAATATCCTGCTCTCATGATTTTATTAGTTGTAGCTCTTGGAGCAAAGTGTCCTCCACAGAAACCATTATGAAATTCATTAATTATTTTTGGGACTTCTCTTTCATATAAGCAGACTAATAATACTCCATCAGGATGTTTCCAATATAATACTCCATTTTGTATATAATACTTTCGAGCTTGAAGTTTGACTGACCTCATTCTATTTATTGACATATCTCTAGGAAAAGACAGCGTTTGTAAGTATGACAAAATTTCTTCATACCATTTACATTCTTCATTTTTTATTCTTCTATCATCATATGTCTAATCTATGGTGAGAATATTTTCAGATCCTTCTCCTTCTTTGTTAGCCAATAGTTTAGCTAAACCTTGCCCTTTGACTAGTTTTAACTATTTTGAATTCAACATCATATTGCAAAAGTTTTACCATCCATCTTGTTGGTCTTCCTAATGGCTCTGATTGAGAAAAGATATCTTTTATTGCTATAAAGGGAATACAACAGTAAACTTTATTTGAGCCAAATATACCTTTGAAGTGTTCTAAATATTGGATGACTGCATAGGCATGTTTTTCTAGCAAGGTGTATTTAAGATGTGCTCCTTTTAGTCCTGAGCTCATAAAGGCTATTGGCCTTTCATTATTTTCATTATCTTTCTATGAAAGAACTACAGCAATAGAGTGTTCAGATGCATATGAATAGATATTAAAATATTTTGCATAATCAGGGCAACTTAAAGTTGGAGTGGTTGATATGGCTTCTTTGATCTTGTTAAATGCTTCCATATTTTCTATTATCCATTTTATTTCTCCAGTTTTCTTCACCATATCATTTATGGGTTTGGTCATTTCTACAAAATTTGGGATAAATCTTTTGATAAAATTTATTTTTCCAAAGAATGACCTTACTCCTTTTAGGTTCTTGGGTGGGGGAATTTTAGAAATGGCTTCTATCCTTTCTGGATCAATGCTTATCCCCTTTTCTGAAACTATATGACCTAGCAACTTTCCTTGTGTAGTTCCGAATATGCATTTTTTTGGATTTAGAGAGATTCCAAATTCCTTGCACCGGGAAAAAACTGTAGTCAAATGTTCTAGATGATCTTCTAGATTTTTAGAAAATATTGTGATATCATCTAAGTACACTACTACAATTTTGAACATTAATCCTTTGAAAGCAAAGTCCATCGCTCTCTGGAAAGTAGCACCTGCATTCATCAATCCAAAAGGTATTCTTAAATATTCAAATGTGCCCCAGGGTGTGGTGAATGTTGCCTTGTGTCTGTCTTCTGGATTTATCAGAATTTGATTGTACCCTAAAAATCCATCTAACAGGGACAATCTAGTTGAACCTACTACTGCTTGCAGTAGTTGTTCCATGTTAGGCAATGGGTAATTGTCTTTTAGTGAGCTCTTGTTTAAATTTCTAAAATCTACGCAGAGTCTAATGTCCCCATTCTTTTTCCTAACTGGTACTAAGTTGGATATCCAGGAGGAAAATCTTACTTTTCTTATTATCTTGGAGTCCAACAATTTTTGTACCTCTTTTTGCATTACTGGGTGCAGAGTTGGATTGTATTTCCTTTGTTTCTATCTGAATGGCTTGGAATCTTCCTTCAAAGGTATTATGTGAGTCATTACATCTATCTTGAAGGTTTTGAGGTCTTCATAAGTCCAAGCAAAATGTTCTTTGTTCTTTTTCAAGAAACTGATATATCCAACCTTTTCTTTAGCAGGTAAAGCCATGTCTACTTTCACTATTCTGGGTTCTTTCATTGAGCCAATATTTATATCTTCAGATATCACTTCTCTACGTATAGGTTTATAAGCTTTGTCAAAGTCATCAAATAGGCTTTCAAGAGACACCAATCCTTTGGGTATTCTATTAGTTTTCAACTGGATTACTTCTACTGGCTCTCCTATTTGATTTTTTAACTTTTCTTCATCCTTTTCATCATAGATTACATCTGCATACTGATTTTGTAAAGTCATAAAATCCTTAATATCTATATCATCTTGAAAGACTTGTAGATATACTATGTTATCTGGCACAGAAGGTTTATAAACTGAAATAGTTGGGAATCTATCCATATATTCTGTAGTTATCTCTAGGTGATCTAAACCTGAGGTATTTACAGCTAAAATATCTGCAACATGATTTTGTTCTCTAGGAATATATGAAATATTGAAAGCCAAAAATTTATCAATTTCTTCCAATACTGCATTTCTATATTGCTTAAGTCTAGGATGCTTGGTCTGATATTTACCTTTGATTTGTAGTATAATAAGTTTTGCATCCCCTATTATAGTTAAGTAGTTAATACCTAGCTCTTTTGCTTTCCTTAGCCCTAATAGTAAAGCTTCGTACTCAGCTACATTGTTTGTGCAAGGAAATTGCAATCTGTAAGGGATACTAAGGTAGTTTCCTTTAATATCAGTCAAATTTACACCTGCACCTGCTCCAGATTGGGATTTAGCCCCATCAAATGACATGGTCCACATTTCTTGGGTTAATACTCGGTCTGATTCAGCATCAGTTATTCTCATATCTTCTGGATCCATGTTCTTTGCATCTGGTACTTCCACCAAGAATGGGTTGTGCCATATTGAATAGACTCCCATCCCTTTTTCTTCCATAGAGTTTACTAAGTTAATCATGGTTTCATATGTTTGAATTAACTCTACAGAATGTTTGTTGAATGGTTCCCTTCTCAAAATTATATTCTCCTTATCCGATATGGGGATGGTAGCATAAGACCAGTCTAGTTGTATTGATCCCCCTAGTTGTTCTGCCCAATGCCTACTGAGTAAAAGTGAGAAGAATGGGTCAACATCAACTACTGCTACATCCATGACAATGCCCTTTTTGGGGTGTTGGTCTAGGTAAACTAATAATCCAGTTATCACCCCTACATAGGGAATTTGTCTACTATCCATTACAAAAATAGGAGCAGAATCTCTAGTACAGATTAATCCCATTTGGTCAGCTATTAGCTTAGGCATGATATTATGTGAAGCTCCACTATCGAGCATGCAATTATGAATCACATATCTTTCCCCTTCATCTGAATTATATCTTAACGACACATAGAAGGGTCTGACAGAAGATGGTGATCTTGTATCATGTTGATTTTGTCTAGCAACATGACAAGTAGGGTCTTCTTTCTGCTCTACTAATCCAAAAGCTCTGCATACTTGTTCTCTATATGTTTGAACTTTCATAAGTTCACCAAATGTGATATTAACCTTTTGCTTACTGAGTTCTGACCCAACATCAAATTCTATCTTCTTTATATCCAATGGTTTATTACTTTCTTCTTTGGGAATCTCTTCCACTGATTCTATTACTTCAGGAGTAATCTTGTTAGGGTTCCTATCAGTTTTCTCTTTACTGATATTTTTATTGGTGAAAGTTTGTTTTCTTGTTTCATTTGTAGATGCTTTCTCTGTTCTTTCAGGGACTGTTCTATTCCTTAAATTTAAAACATGGGTTGCCTCTAATTCTTCAACCTCTTGAGTAGTGGGGATCAATTTCCCTTGCTTCATCTTATCATATCTTGACTCATGTGATTTCTGCAAGATTTTAGTTCCTTCAGTTACTAAGATCTGAGGATGATGATTTGAAGCATATTTATCCATGTCTTCTTCAAACAACCTTTCTCTGGATTCATCTTCAATGGACCAACATGCATTGATTCTTATATCCTCTTCTGATTATGCATGCATATCTACATTACGCTGATCACTTAGGTGAATTCCACATGCATCAAGGTTATGGGGTGCATCACAAGTAGAGCAAAAATAAGGAAAACCTTCAGCTACATTGGCAGATGGCATTGGGTTAGGGACATTGTTCTGATCCCTATCAGAATCTCTATTTTTCCAGTTATTATTTCCATTACCCCTATTCCTATTCCCTTCTTCAAAACCATTGTTGTTTCCCCAATTCTTATTGTAATTTTTCTTAAAGGGGGGACGGTTGTCAATATGTGGTCGCTCTATCTATGAAGATTCATCATTATTTCCATTTCTTTCAATTCTTGCTAACCTGTTACTCATGTTGTTGAATATTTCTATCATCTGACTAGTCAACTTCTCCACAGGATCAATTTTAGTTCTTCTTTGTATATCAAAAGCCACTCTCTTAGGTTTTCTCTCAGGCATGTTAACCTCTAAAGAATAAGGTTTCATCTTACCATTGTCAAGCATATTTCTTTCTATATCCATTGCTTTTTCCATACAACCATCAATGGTAGTGGCTTGTTCTTGCCTTAATTCATAGTTAAACTCTCCTTGAAAAGCATTCTTATAAAAACAAATAGATTGAATATCACTAGGCCTGAGGTTGGCAGGGATTTTGTTTCTTGTTTTTGAAAATCTTCTATTAAAATCACTAACAACCTCATTTTCTTTCTTCTTCATAGTGGCTAGCTCAGTTAACAATGATTGTTCATTTTTCCTTTCACCATACTTCTTTAGGAACACCTCTTCCATTTTGGTGAAGTCTGGGATATCATTGTTAGGAAGGGAATTAAACCATTCTCTGGCATATTTTTCTAAAGTCTGTAGAAACAGTCTTAATACTACATCTTCATGTTCAACTTCTAGACTATCCATTGCATATAAGAAACTTTTGATATGATCCTCTCCGATTATTGCACTATTTCCTAAAAACTTAGGGAGGTATTTGTGAGCTTTACTAGGTAAGGCATTTAAATTTATTAGTAATGCAAAAGGCCTATATCTATTAGTTCTCCATAAATGAACATTAACCTGAGCCATTGCTACTATAGAATTTAATTTCATAGTTGTAGTACCTACAGTGGTATGGGTCTGGGCAGCTTGAATGTAAACTGATGGATTATCTACCTTTGAATTATTATTACGAGAATAATCACATATATTCAAATTTCTATCTATGGAAATTTTTAAATCTTCTTCTATAGTAATATCGGTAGTAATAGAATTTTGATTTTTCTTTATGTACCTTTTACCGCTAGAATTTAATCTACTACTATAAACATTACTCTTAAAAAGTGGAGTTTTTTAGGTATGTATAAATACCTCTAGATTCTCGAGTTCTAGAAATAGCTCCTTACCACTTCTCCTAGTGTTAGCCAACACGTTCTGTTCTCTCCTTTATTATATTTTTCTTCTGGGTTCATCTAGTAGAGTCACCAACACTAGGGTGCAGAAAGAACAACGTGCACTTTTACCAAGAATGCTTGATATTACCACTCATCCTCACAGAAGTTGGTTCTTGGGAAAATTCAAGAACATCAAGAAACAAAATTTTCAAGAAGATCAAGAAAAGGAAATTCAAGAAGATCAAGAAACGTAAAGAAAATAATATTGAAAAACAGGGTAATAAAGAATGTATAAAATGTAAAAATTAAAACAAATGTTCTTTATTCCAATTTGGCCACTCGTTAAAATATATGTCATGAAAAAATTTTAAGGTCATTAACTCTTTCTATCAAGTCCTCCCCGACAATGGTGCCAAAAACTATTGGAACCGATTCTTGCATCCGTAGGATTTCGATTGTCATGCTACAAGAATCCGTTTGAAACCAACGAGCTATTACAGGCTCTGGTCGACCTACCTCATGTTCTGCTAAACACGAATATTGCTAAAGAAGACTGCAGAATGGGTAAGGAAACCCCAGTGGTAATTCTTTGATTAAACTTCTAATTACACGCTCCATATTTATATTAAATTATAAGTATTCTTTTTAAAATGACCAAGCATGAAAACAACCAATTGTTATGCCTTATGTAGACCGGTGCCTAGATTCATTGGGTTGTTATAGCAATTTAACAACAATTTTTAATTATGAACAAAGAGAAAGGGGAAAAGAAAATTGGCGTTCAAAGCTTCATTCGAATATCGTAATAAAACCAGGAGTTAACCAACGAGAGAAACGTATATAATGCATTCAAATAATGTAACCCATTATACAGTGACACACAGTACTGAGACAAAGATATAATAAAAATGAAACTCAGAATTGTATTGATTTCAAGAAATTTTACATGCAAAGTGGGCGGGATGCCTTTTAACTCTGTTTCAATAAAAATATATCAATACAATGGAGAAATCATGTTCAAATAATGTAACAGGTCTCTCCTACTCTACTTGTTCCAATATGGTAACAACAGAATCTCTGAATCTCAGGCTCAATAGGACAGGAAATGATCTCAGCTTCTTGAGCACTTTCCTATTACAATCCTGCACAACAAAGGGAAGAATAAGAATGAGAAAGAAAATAGACACAGAAGGGGATACAACAACACAACTAACAGGGCACTCAAGTATACCTCTTAGCAAAAATGCTATTCTCTAATTGCTTGATGCAGAATATGAACCTGCCTGCTTCCTTTTATAGCTGTTGGTTCTTGATTCTATTATTCCTGGTTGATTTCTAACCTTACACCTATCAACATCTGGTCAGACTTTCAAAAATTGGTACAGTTGGCTTCCACTACCCTTACTGTCTTGGTTTTAGCCTTTTTTAGAACAGAGATTCAATTCAACCGGTGATGGTGGTGTTAGGTGAACCCACTTTTTCTTCTTCAATTGTTTTCTCTTCAATTGTTTCCCTTTGGGCCTCTTTCTCTTGAACAACTTCTTCTACTATCATAGGAACTCCTTCTGTAGGTGCAGGTTTCTATTGTGATGAACCTACTTCCTATTGTTGACTGTAGGTATTAACCTTTTTCCCCTTTTGGCTTTGTTGCAGCCATCTAATATGTTCATCAATTAATCTCCAAACTCTTGTATCAAATGTGGCTGCAATCCTCAACATGTTCATTTCTTGCAAAATTCTATTCTTCTGAACAACAATATCAGGCATGTTCCTTTCATACTGGAAAAGTAACATCTCCACAGTATTTACCATAGATGTAGTTTGCCTAATCATTTCTCCTTCATCACCCGGTTCACACTCAAATCTGTCAATGGTATCTTTGGATACCTCTTCTATGTCTGAGGCTTCTAAGCATTGACCTAAGGATAGGCCAATGTCTACCAATTTCCCTGTAGCATCTTTTATCAGGTTATTTGTTTCAGTCACCAAATTGATCCATCTTCCCCTATTTGCTCCAAACAGGGCTGCTTTGAAGAACTCAAAATTAATCTGAATCTTGATACCATCAGGTGTTATTATTTCTTGCCCTTGTAACTCTTCAAAATGGTCTCCTATAAAATCTAGGGTAGGGTGAATGATTCCAAAATCCTCTTCTCTTTCTTGTATCAAGGCCAGAATCTCTTGAGCAGTTATTTGAATCACCCTTATTTGTCTGAACATTTTAGTAAAGCCCCTGGCATGAGCTCTTATCCTTATTGACATATTTTTCTTCATAGCATTAAGATAATATACATGATCCTGAATTTTCACCATTGGAGGGGGTTGTGCACTTGAAATATCTTTTCTTGCCAATTCTTCCTGTTGCTTATTTATTAATGCTTTTAGCTCTACCTTTTCCTTTCCCTCTTTCTCCAATTGTTTCCTTAGCTCTGTAATTGTTCCCATGAATTGATCTATGGCTTGATTTTGCATTGCTTTGACAACTTTGGCCATTTCACCTTCTTTCCCTAGTACCGATGAGCCCCCAATTTCTTTATTTACTTTGAAGACTAGTGGGTCCTGTAGAATAGGAAGATTTATCTCTGCAATATCTGATATAGGTGCCTCTGATTTATATTCTTCTATGAACTATCCTTCTATATTCCCCATCCCTGCTACTAACTGCAATTCTTGCTCATCTACAATAGTGAAGGTAGTCTGTTCATCTGTTCTTTCCAGGACAACCTTTGTAGAGGGTAAAGATAATGTGGGTTTCTTCTTTTCCACATGAGTTACATCTTCTTGGTTCTTCACTGAGTGACTTCGAAAGAGGCCACCCAATCCACCAGTTCTCCTAGGATTCATTTGTATTACTGATGGAATTTTAATCTCCTGTCCCTTTATTGTTATAGTGGCAGGGATAGCCATGGGCGCCAATTTCTTTACACTTGTTATAGTTAGAACCCTATCAAAAATAGGAACTATGGCTTGTTCCGAGAGGGGAGACTCCTGAGTTGGTGTTGTTGCAATATCCTTCCCTTTATCTATATTCTATTTTTGGGAAGCTTCCTGGGAAGTGCTTGGTGTTGCTTCTATCCTGAGGTGAGTACTTTCGAAAGGCCCAACCTATTGCTCTACTATATCTATAGTTTTGACAGTGACTTCCATTAAATCAATACCCTGTTCCTCTATCAACTCTAACAAGGGGTCTTCTTTGATCGCTTGGTGTTGTGACGTCCTTCACAATGACCCCAAAATTGGGGACCCACCTTAAATTTTGTGATTTCGGTAAATTTTTGTTTATCTGATTTTGCTCGCATCAAGGTCTTGAAAAATTTGCTTTCACTTTGGAATTGCTAACATATTTGCATTTTGAAGGTTTGAATGTAGTTGCAATGCTTCAAAACTGAATATTTTGATTATTTACATATTAATTGCATTATTTCAAATCAAATAATTTGATTAAAATCATTTTCAAAGGTTTAAATGAAATAATTTGATTAAAATCATTTTCAAAGGTTTAAATGATTAATTTTCATTTAAATAATTAAATTTAATTTTAGGGTTAACCCTAAAATTAGTGCAAAATTGAAATGAACATATTTGATCTCATTCAAAACTTGTTAAAAATATATGGATTTTATCTTTCTAATGATACCAAACTTGCAAGATTCTAGATGTCAATTTCACCAAAATATCGTGGGTTAATTTAGCAATATGAGAACTTTGAAATACTTTTGAAAAAAGGAAATTTACGGGAAAGTAAAGTTTGGTTTATTTTGATATTATGATTATTGTTTCATTATGCAGGTAATACAAGGGCAAGGGTTTGAAGAAGATCGTTATAAAATTCGTTCCCGGTGATGAAATTGAATAACTAAAATTTTCAAATTATAAATAAATCATTGAGATTCATGGAAAATGTGGGACATTTTATACAGAGGAGAGGAATGATTGGAAGGAGCAAATCTACACATTTGTTGGAGGAAAACAGAGAAGGCCATTTGCAAAACAATGGAAATTATTGTAAGATTTTATAAATTGTTTTAAGCATTTTAGATCTAGATTTGTGCAAAGATTGTATTTGGAATTAATAAAGTGTTTATTGCAATTTCTTAATAGTTTGTATACCTTGGAAGATTGCATCAATTTATTTGATTTCACTATGTGAATACTAGTGAACATTGGATTGGTTTTAGAATTCTGTAAATGGAAATTTGTTCTGTTGAATTTGTCCGAGACATTAGTTTAATTTCTAAAGCTTAAATATTTTATTATTTTATTTTCATTTTGAAAACTATATATTATAACTTAGTATAATTTTATAAAGTAAAATTTTATGACTAAGTTATAATTAAATTTATAATTCGGATATTACATTAATTAATATTCGAATTAATAAATTTAAGAAGGGATAAATGAATATTATATTCCTCACCTTAATTTCATAAGGTTGAGGAACTCGAATTGATATCTCTAAAATTCAATTTGGATTTGATTTATAATATAGTTTTATCTATTTCAGAAATCCAAATTTCAAACCAAAGATCACATTTCTCGTTTGAATATTTAATTTCATAAATATTTCAAAATATAAATATTATAAGCAAATCTAATTTATAAACTTTATTTTATCATAAAATCCAAAGTTTATATATTAGTTTCATATTAAGCCCTAAGATTTTATCATTGACAAGGTTTTGGAACCTTATAAATTGGGCAAGACATTATTTCATTTATTCACCTATTCTGGGTTTGATTTATAATTTCATAAGGGAATTTGAATAAATGATTGCTTTATCAAATAAAAATTTGGGAAGTGAATTGATTATAAATCTATTATGTTCCAAAGGTTTATCAAGTTTATAAAATTTCATTTGCTTTGATTTTTATTAAAGTTAAATTGAAATTTAATATAAAATGCTAGATTCTTTTCATGCTAATTTCATTTAAAGCATTTTGAGACATTAAATTGAAGAGAGGAAATAAAATTTGGTATACTTTTTTTTTTTTTTGGTAAGTAAGAGAATATTATAATTAACACGGGTTTTAACTGGTTGACCCAAAACCATTTTACAAAATAGGGTCCACTGACCAACTGGACAAAGGCCAAGCCCTAAAAGTTTAAACTGACAACAAAAATGGCCAAGACCTACTCTTCCATTAGAATACAACCAAACTAAACTATGGAAGCCTAATATTATGGCCATCAGAAAATAAAGACGCAAAAAAGAACTAACAAAGACAAAAACTAATCATGCAAGCACCATGCAGAGTAGCTTGTGCCCATATAAAAATAATAGAATATGGTCAAAAAAAACATCCCATAGAATGGACGACCAAGAGGCCAAACAGTCTTCCTTGTAGTCCTCATCTAACTTCTTATCATCGTTCTTGCGATCATCTTTAGATTTTGCCTTCGACTCCTTGTGCCCCTGGAACTGCTGGCTATAAAACAGAAGATTTAGGGAATCACACAAATCAACAACTGCACTGATGAGGCCAGACAGACTCTTCAAGCTGGTTGATACTGTTGGAGGTGATGAAATTGTCATCTTCTCCAAGACTATTATGGTGGGGTCTGGTACCTCATTGTCAGGGATCTCCAACACTTTGTTATTTCTTGCTAGGGCCTTTTTGCGACATCGAATCCAAACACACCTTGGGAAATACTTGAGGCCAAAGCGGATGTTTCCCATGCATGAATTTGTAGATAAAAAACCTATATCAGTGCCCCACCAGCTGCAAAAAACACTAGTCACATGAACAAAAAAAACAAATATGACAAAATCCATTATAAGGTTCAAAAAAAAAAATTTAAAAATGCCCCCATTTTCTGTCATTGATCCACTTTGAGCCTTCCAATCTAAAGTTTTTCATTATCTTTCACCATTGAGACTGCATGAGGAAGATTTTCAGTCCACGTGATCAAATTTGTTGCTACAATGCCTGTTATATCATAATATCCACGTATACTTTAACCTAATATCATAATACAAATTTTATTTTGTTGAATTTATATCAAAGCATGTTATACATGATAAACTTGAAATCATTTACCTAATTTCAGGCCCCTTGTAAATAGTAGTTCACAAATCCAAGAGTTATTCAAGTACTCATTGATGTATATACATATGAAATGTTAGAAATAATATAAGAACCTTGGAGATATATAATATTATTTTCAAGAGAGAATCATAATTATGAGTTTGTCGAGTGGCTTCGTGACTGGACAAAATCACATGTCAACACTTGGCCTGTTCCTGGTATAATTGGTGCCACAACATCTACTGAACCTTCTCAAAGCCTCTTTAACTCTGTGGGGTAATCATAGGCTTCACAAACTTGTGTGCTGCCCCTCATTTTGTGAGGGAAATCATCCCATAATTTTTTCAAATATAATCCTTTTTCCATTGCCTCTAATAAGCTTTCTTCAAAAACATCTTCGTGGTGTAGTATTCGGGCATATTATCTTTTCACCATCATTCTGTTGTATGTTCCTTTTGGGTCATAAAATCTCCAATTTACTTCATCGAATCCCCTATTATCCAGCTCAAAAAATCCTTTGAGCAAGGATGGGTAGCCTACAAATATAAAATCTCCAAAGCAATAGGGAACATCGAGCCAGGGAACCTTACCATATTTCTTCACCAACCTCATCTTAGCCTCTTCTGCTACTTGCCTGCATAATTCTAAAGTTGCTAGGGATAATGGGCAGTACCTTGGTAGTAATTTAGGGGGAATTTTAGCCCCATATAATCTGATATAAGTAAAACTTTCTATAAAGAAAAAATCCTCAATTTCCTTCTCTTTGATAAAGGCTCTCACCCCTGGCCCTAACCTCTCATGGACCAATCTTGTTAGAGCCCAATGAATTTCAACCATGAAACGATCACAAAACTAGCCCATGTGAGTTCTTCCTTCGTGTATTCTCTAGAAGCTATTATAAACATAGGGCTGTCAATGGATCTTACCCTCTTATGGGCTTCTTCTCCCAATTGACCCATTATTAGATGGATAAAGATTGAATATTATGAAAAATGGGGTATCTCTTGCCTCTATTCGAAAACTTCTTTCCTTAATTCTACCATTTCTTTATGCATCTGGGTACTTAATTCTAATTCCTAGGCATATATTGGAGTGTTATGTGCCCTATTGCATTGTGTAGCTAAATATAAAACCCTAATTGGGAATTTTTTTTCTATTCTCTCATGTGTATCAAACAAGTTTTTAAAGACTTCCATATCTGTAAACATACGAGATTGGTGTTCGATTACCTGGTCTACCAGAAAGGTGGTATACTCTATCAATTTGAAAACTTCTTGGATATGCTCGACCTTGATGTTGAACATTGGCCGATTTTTATTGTCCCAGAATGTCTTTGTTCTTTCATCATATGCCACTACCATCCATGCCATCAAATCTGAGGAGAAGTGCACATTTGGACATACCAGTTTCCCAAGGTTGTTGTTCCAACTATTATTTCTTGGAAAACCCCTGTATTGCAACCTATGAGCTTTATGAAATAGGTCGACCATTATCCATGGGGTCCGGTCATCATTCTCCATTACACGAAAAAAACTATGTATACATGCATTGTCGATTTTGTACTGCTGGGTTAGGGTAGGTCTTTTATCAGCTTCGTACTTCTGAGTAAATTCATACATGGTGGTACCAATAATAGGCAGTCCATAGATCACAGAGTATGGTGACTTGTTTGTGATGAATTGTATGGCTTCGCTGGTGTATTCGGATACAAAAACATCTCCCCATGATGCCATTGTTCTTAGAGTAGCTGATAAGGTCTTTCTGTGACTGCAAAGCTCAAAAATATTCTTCTCTCTATGTTTCAACTTCTGTTCTTAATTTTCCAAGGTAGTAGCCTCGACTATTTTTGTGTGCTCATATACAGGGTGGTGGAGTGAGCTCGATAAATTTATACATTTTGTCATCAACCCAATGCCACCAACTGTTATTCAAAATTTGCCAATGAAATTATGCCAACTTGTTTTTTGGGGGGTTTTAGTGTTTATGATGGGTAATGTTCTTCATTTTACGTGTCTTGGGACCCTTTGATCCATATGCCTACAATCATTAAATATTTCTATTTATTCGTCGCTGGGAACCTTTTAATCTAATGTGGAACTAGTATGTGCAGCGAGGATAGTTTTCTTTTTGAACCTCGTGCCACCTCAGATTTGAATGATAACTAAATATTTAGGACTTATTATGTTTCACTTAGGTAGTGATCACCCTCAAGATTTTTGCAATATTCATTATTTGGTGTGAGTGTCAGCCTTTATTACCTCAAATGTCTTCTTTTTTATAAGTCAACTATAATTGAGTGCAACCGTTGGATTGATCTAAGGTGGATCGCATCCGTCAGATTTAGGTGGTTGGTTTAGTTCTCAAATCTTTGATTTGTGTACTATTGTCTGATATCAAAAATGTATTAGCACAACCGTTGATGTCCTGGGACCTACACGATAGTTAGTATACATGTTCTCACATACAAAATTTTAGACAGTATAGGAACTATTCATTTTATCACGCGACTGTCGTAGGATCATCTCACGATGAGAGTGCTACCAATGGATCATATATACGTACACAGTTTTTAACAAAGGGGGAAACAACCATACATACCCTGAATTAATTAATCATCCATTTCAAATAAAACTGCTTAGACTAACCTTCGATCATTTTTACATATGCGCACCATTGGATCTAAGGAGAGATGAGCACCATCATCAAATTCACATGTTATTTAATATCTTCATTTTTCTTTGAATCTTTTTTCGTTACTACAGAACTTCACGTTCGTTGATCTTTGAGATCGTTTGGGACCTTCACGTTCAATGATTTTTGAGATCGTTTGGGCACCGCTAGTAGATCTCCTGTAAGATGCACGCTATATAACCAAAAACATAAACCCTTTGATCATGATTAAGCCAAAAGGGGGGGAATTAACCAACGTATTAGACCCTTGTTAATCATGTAATTAATCTTTACCTTTGTTTTCATCTTACCGTCTATGATCTTGGTGTGGTCGTTGGATCTGAGTGGAGAGAAACGTCGTCGTCAAATTTTAATCAACCTACGAGTTATTTTAACAAATGATGCATGATCTTAATTTTAATTAAGCTGAAGGGGGGTGATTATTCAACGTATTTAGACCCTCGTTAATCCATTTTAACTAGTTTGATTAATCTCACAAATTTTTAAACATTTTAATGCATCTTTAGTGAGCGTGCCACCATTAGATCAGATCTTGATCGAGCGTTGTCATTCGATATTTTTAACCAGCTCGATGATTAATCCAAAGGGGGCACATACCTTTTAACATTTGATTTAATTGAAGCAAGTGCAACCGTTGATCTAAACATTTCTTGGGTGCGATCGTTCGATCTATCGGACTTGTTCACTGTTTAACTGATAGTTTGACCCGTGACGACTTGCTTAAAGTCTTAACTTCTTTGGGAAGTGTGCAGCCATTGATTTGGCTTGGGTAAAGTGCATCTGCTCAGATCCTCAGAGCTGCATGGATTTTAATTTTGTTATTTATTATTGATATTCAACTTATCCTTCAAATTTTATCATGAAAACGTGTTCGTTGGACTACTTCTTGATGAAGCGCTACCGCTAGATTAATGATAATTAGCTCGATTAAAAAGACCATTAGGTTATAAATTTTAGACCTTTTGTCTTATCATATGGGTTTCTTTTGAAAGTGCATTCATCGGATTATATCTGGATCAAGTGCAGCCCTTGGATTAATTCTAAGGTGTTCGTTTGTTAGCTTAATGGGGTGCATACCCTTAGGTTTTATTTGATATTTACTTCGGACCTAAGTTTTTCAAATATTTAGACCATGATGAATAATTAACCAACTTGGGATTTAAGGATCTTATCGGTCGGTTTAGGCCCAAGGGAAATTTTTAATTGAATGTTGGATTTTGGATTTAGAGATTTAATTAATAGAACCTTGCCCTATCCACTTTGAGATACTTGAAAAATGAGGCATACATTATTAAAATCCAAGGTTAGACTTCATCAAACCAATTAATAAAAACTCAAGCAACTCACACCACCTAAAGAAGTAACTAGCATTATTAACAATTTTTATTGAAAACAAAAAATTTAAATTTGGGGGTTTCAAAGTTGAGTCAAATTTGGCTCCAAAAAGCCCTTTGTTTTTCTGTCCAAGAGTTTCTTCAAAACCTATTTTGTACTTCTTCAAATCTTTCTAAAAATACCTCTTGGAACTGTAAACTCAACCAGCACTTTAACCTCGGAGTTATGCCTTCCTGTCAAGTTCTTTTCTTACTATAATGTGCTGATTTTCTTCTCCAATTTTGGAGGTAGTGTCACCCTTCTTGATGGTTGTTTTCCAGTTACTAAATTCTACCTTTAATTTCACTTGTTTTAGGCTGAATTAGGGTGATGTTATGGCTGCCTTCAATCCTTGGGAAAGCCCTCCTTTTCTTAGCTACTCTTTCACTTATAACTCTAAGCTATTCAATGTATTAATATGCACTCTAAATTTTGCAATTATAGTATTATTTTCTTTAGAATAGGCAATAGAATGTTGTTATATTTCTTTCACTTGAACTATGCCTAACTTTTTTTTAAACTATGTGCAGGTTTGCTCCTTGTAAACTATAACTTCTGCACTATTTTGAATACTTGAAATGAAACTATTTTATGCAACTCTTTGAACCTTGAAATTAGTGCTTAATAAAATTTAATAAGAAATCAAATATGAAAGCTCAACTAATGAACTTTTTCACCTTATTATTGCATACCTTTTTCTCCCATAGATGATGAAGATAGTGGAGTTTCAAGTCACCTCAATGGCTGCCTTTTTTTTTGGAAGGTTTTACAGCTCTTCTATGTTTTCCAAAAACAACTCTTTGCTCACCTTTTTGTAGCTTCAATACTTTATCAACTTGCTAATCTAAACTCTGATTTGGTGGCTTCAAAACTTCTTCATAATGTGCTTGTCGAATCTGATTTTTATAATTCACTAACGCTGCCCATAATTTTTGAAATTTTCAGCACTTAGCAATCTTCACTGTTGCTTTTAATTTCTTTGATTTGCTATCTTTTTCACTGTCCATGAACTCTATATTTTATAACTCTGAGTGTTGTTAATATGCTACTATTTTGTTTATCTTCAAATATAAAACTTTTCCAGATTGTAAGACAGTTAATATTGTCACTGAAACACTTTCCTTGAATCAAAAAAATTTGGTAGGATTCTCCCCAAATCGTACCTGAGATGTTGCTCAAGAACCTCCTTCAATGATGACCCCCAAATCTTGTAGATTTTGTGGTTCTTCTATATTTTTTCTCTTGCCAAATTCTGACTTCAAAGTAGATCTCCTCCTCAAATAATCTATCACTCTTGAGATCTATTCAATACTACCTTTTTTATTTGACAATATTCTTGCCAAACTTTCTCCTTTGGGCTTGTCATCGGATGGCGATGATTGTCCCAATTTCTTAGTTTCTTCTTTGGTAGTAATTTCTTCAATGAGTCCTTCTATGAACTCCTTCAATGAGGCTCACCAAGCCTTCTTCTTGAGACCTCTCCAAGGTTCTCAATCTTGCAGCTTCTAAATATTCAATGAGACCTTCCTTGGCCTCTTCAATATTCAACTATGGAAATGAGATCTTCTTCTAGGATCTCCTCAATCTGTTGCTACTAAAATATCTTCTTAAATAGGGACTTCAATGGAACTCTTCTTCAATAGAGCCTTAAATGGATATTTTCTTCAATAGGGCCTTTAATGGACCTCTTATTCAATCAGGCCTTCAATGGACCTCTTCTTCAATCAGAAGTTTTCAGTCCTCAATGGAGATCACCATTCTCCAATATTTTTCTAGGACTCTTCTCCTTGAATCTCTTTGATCTTCAATGGGGTCTTCTTTCTAGGACCTTCTATCTTAAAAGGGGTCTTCTTTCTAGGACATTCTATCTTAAAAGGGGTCTTCTTTCTAGGACCTCCTTCCTAGATTTTCAATCTTCAATGTGGCTTCCTTGGCCACTATCTATCTCCTTTATATTTCAACTAGGAACCTTCAATCTGCAAATATTTCAATGGGACCTTTCTCCTTAGGCCTCCAAATTATCAATCCTCATTTTTCTGTAAAAAGAATCAATTCTTACATGAGGAAAGTAACTTTGACTTTTAGTCAACGAATATGAAGTTCTTATCTATCTGTTGTAGGAAGCTTCCCACCTTTTGAGAGATAATTTTTGCAACCATAAAAACTTATATGATAGTAACAAAATGGTTAATTTATAAAATTCAATACTGATGGAGCCTCTAGAGGGAACCCTGGAAAAGCCAGTGTGGGAGGAATTGGTAGACTTTCAGATGGCTCCATGGTTTTTACTTTTGTTGATAATTTGGGTATTCTTTCCAATAACCTTGTTGAAGGGTATGGTATCCTCAGAGGCCTTCAAGAGGCTACTAAGGTTGGATGGGAAAATGTGTTAGTTGAGTCTGACTCTCAACTTATGATTAATATTTTGACGACTCATTCCAAGAATCATAAGGTTGATTGGATAATAAAAAGAATTATTGAGAAGATTCAATTAATCCAGATGGGATTTTTGAAATTTGATTACAATCATGTGGTCAGAGATCAAAATAAGAGTGTTGATGCTTTAGCTAATTGGGCTTTGGAAAAAGGTGATATTACTTGTTATGGCCACCCTCCTAGATGGTGGGCTTCACAAATTAGGGAAGTTCTTATTTCTATCATTTCTTTGGATGGCTCCAATTTTGAAGGTACCTAGTTTCTTCTTACTTTTCTTTGCTTCTCTTTGGTTCATTCAGGTTTTTTAGTTCCCTAGCTCACTCTTTTCTTTATTTTGTTTCCTTTGTTGTTTCTTGCCTTAATAGTCTTCTGATCTAGATAGGTCATTGTTATGTTCAACTTTTTTTTTCTTTCTTGTTTTTTTGTTTAAATTTTTAAGGTGTGTGTTCTTTTGTTTTGTTTTTTTTTTGTGTTCTTTGTGTTTTTTTTGTTTGTTCTTGTGTTTTTGTTGTTTTGTGTTTTTTTATGTTTTTTGTTATTGTTCTTGTGTTTTTGTCGTTCTTGTTCTTGTGTTTCTCTTTGTTTGTGTTAATTCATGTTTTTTTGTGTGAGTGTTTTCTATGTTTTTTGTTTTTTTTATTGTCTATTGTTGGTTGTTTTTTATTTTTATTTTTATTTTATTTTTTTAATATTTTAGGTTTTGGTTGTGTTTATTTTTCATGTTTCTTTTGGGTTATGTCTTTGTAGTGTTATGTTGTTTTTGTCTTGTTTGTGTTTTGTTATGTGGTTCTTGTGTTTTTATATGTGGTTCGTTTTGTGGTTTATTTTATATTATTGTGTGTGTGTTTGGTTGTGCTTTTTTTTTTTGACACACTCAAGGAGCATGTTTTTTATTTTATTTTATTATTTTTGTTGTTATTTACTTATTTTTAAATTGGTTTTGTGTTTTTTTTTGCTCCTTGAGTATGTCAAAGGTGGTAGGCCAGGTCCGAGTCCTGGGTGTTTTTGGTAGAATGGATACCCCTGCCTCCTTGGGTCTTACCCAAAAGTGGCATCTCTTTTGGGATGTTTTCCACAAATTAAAAAAAAAAATAGTAAAAAAATGGTTCTCCTAAAAACTTCTTTTCTCTCTTGGAATAGAATATTAGAGATAATAAAAATTTCTGACTCTATGAGAAATAAACTTCACTAGTTGGATTGCCAATCTAGTGGAACAATGTTGAGTTCTAGTCTTCAAAAGTGTCACAAATCTTGTGGAAAAACTCTAGCTAAATCTATCATGTGGATTTCTCTATTTTTTATTCTTCTATCTAGAGCTACTTCTATAAAAAAAATATTGTGATGGTATTTGCATGCAGTGGCGCACTATGGCTGATCAGGTTTTTAAATACTCAATAATATTAATGGTGATCACTTCTAGCTTTCCTTTGATCCACCGTGACTCTGATACCACTATTATATTTTAAAGCCTCAAACATAAAATAAATGCATTCACAAGTATAGAAATAAACATGCAATAATACAACTATAAAATATCAAAAAACCATACATAAAAATATGATAGAAAACTTGATATAATGATCTAGAAATGCTCATATAGAAAGCTCACAAAAATTAAAATGCTCTTTTCATTGAGTTTGCAACTCCTCCATGATTTAAAAATAGATTTACATTATGAGTACTACTACTCACACCTTTGCACTATGCTTGCTCTCTCACAATCACTCACAGTGTCTTTATATAGAAATATAAGTTACTTACCTTTCACTCAACCCTAAGACTCATGTACATATGGACTACATGCATGTTTACATCATTGCACATTCTAACACTTGTGCATTTATTCTATTACAATAATAAAGCACTAACTCCTAATATAGTCCTAGACTAAATATGTACCCATGAGAGTACATAAGTGTTGGGCACCGAATTGACATCAAGTTTTACTTGACACTGTGACTATCTATATTCCAATTTTTTGTTCAGGCATGCACCCAATAATCATAGCTCAGCACTCAACATTGGATGGACAAAATGTTTATTCAGCTCAACCTCTAGTGTAGGTTGGTTCCTTGTCAACTTAGCAGGGTGTTGACATAATTAAAGCTCAATTAGGGTTTGAATAAAAGGGTTAGAAAAGGTTTAGGGTTAGAGAGCTTATGAAAAATAGTGGCCAAATAGGCTAAAAGCATAGGCAACTACAGAAAAAAGCTCCCACAATCTATTTCTAGTGTTCCACCACTCAAAATTAGCAGTACCCAAAACCATGAAATCTTCATACATTTAAGTACAAAATAGAGATATGTTGCAAAAAGCAATTCCAATATCCAATATACTAATAATCCAATTTAGCAGAATAGACCAATAATTAGATTTAGCAAAAATAAACTTCCTATCAACATAGATCTAACTATGAATAAATTTCCATTACTTTCATAACTAGTAATCCAATGAACTAGAATGAACTAATTGCTACGACATTGATAGAAATACAATTCATAGCTTTGAACCTCTTGCATGAAAGATAGTGAATATAACACATTCTTGAGTCAAAAAATAGAGTAATGCTCCTTCCATTAGTTTGCAAAGAATATTTACAGTAGGGCAAGCAAATGCACTAGATCCGACCCTTAAAAATGAGGGTTTGACCTCTATTTATAGTTTACAAATGAAATAATTTGAAAGAGACATTACAAAGATTAAATTTTGACAACTTTGTAGATAGCTTTGCTGGAATTATCTTATTAGCTGGTGAATTCCAAGAAATCCACTGGAAGTGATCCACCATGGTAGCTCGACCCTACAACCTGCTAGTTTAGTCATGGTATTTAGCATTCAGGTCATTGGAAATTGTATCTGATATGTTAATCATTCTTTAAAATCTTGCTCCACCACAGATCAACAATTGCTTCTGGTTATTGGTTCTTGGAAATCCTTAGACGCTTTGCCTTCACACCTCAGACTGAATGTTCTTCGATCTGGTAAGAATCCACTTTTAAATGTTATAACAATGTCAAAAAAATCTCAACCGTCGATGCTTTTGGTGAATTATGGTGATAAAAACTTAGAAATGTGTTCGCAATTTGAGTTATTTTATGTTGTCATTGATGTCACATGGATCACATTGAGTTTTGGTGGCCAAATGATATTTTGGAAAGCATGGATAAATACAGGGTTTTTGTGAAAACCAAGGCAGGCAAAATAAAAGGTTTTATTTAAAACCATGGATGGCAGATTTGAACTGGGTTTTTCTTAAAACCCAAGTTGGCCTTTCGTTTCATCGAAAAAGGTGCCCCGATGATGGAGATATTTAATTTTTAATATTTAGTTTAAATTTTAATTATTTAAAATTTAAATTTAAATTTAAAATTAAATATGCAAGATTTTCGTCGACGTCATCAAAAATAATAAGGAGGCTATATAAAGGGGATACCTAAGGTTCATAAACTGATCCGTGCTCGTGGTTAATAATCATTGGCTAAGCATCCGAATTGAGCTCGTGCGAAAATCTTTTAGAAAGTAGAAGCAGCGAATAAACGAAGGTTGGTCGAAGTCCAAAGTCATCATGGGTAGAGTGGCGCATTGGCAGTTGGATTTTGGCTAAGGTGTGTGGCAGCACAAACGTCAAGGTTTCGAATCCCCTTGACTGCGTTCGGAAGGCGTTGGAAGAAAAGCGCTCGAAGCGCTTTTGATTTGCGGAAAGGGAGGAAAGGTTTTAAGGCACGTTGTGCCTTTCCCTTTCGAACGAGCGGCTAGCTCGTGTGGCAACCTTAGCCATGGCTAAGGCGCTCGTGGTGTGGGCAAGTCGGGGGTTCGAATCCCCTTGAGGAGGTAAATACGTTTTTGCTCTAATTAATTTTGTTAAGCCCTAAGTTGGAGTTATAAGGTGGTTAGGAATAATTAAAGTTTTTAATTAAACTTTGTTTTTATAAGGGTTGTGATTATTATTTCAAAGGTGGATGAGTTGTTGATTTAATTTGATGTTCATGAAATTGAGAATTAAGATTTAGGAGAAATAAGGAGTTGTTATAAAATAATTTTTGAGAGGTTTATTGATTATTATTTTTGATAAGGGTTTTTATTAAAAAGGACTTTGGTGGATGTGTTTATTAAGTTGGAGTAAAAAGGTGTAAATTGAGTTATGCTTTATCTTGTGATTATTATTTGAAGTCCACTAACCCTTATTGAGATTGGAAAGGAAAGTTGTGTTTAGTGTGGCAGATTTTGTGGACAACTTCTTGGCATCAAAAAGGTATGGGCACATTCTCCTATTGATTGTTTATGGTGGTTGATTTCTGAAATATCATTGGAGTGAAAAGGATTGATTGTGGTTTCCTTTTCGAAAGTGGTTGGTTGAATGCTTCAAGGTTTTCTGGTTTGAGAGTTGTGTTTAAACCTTGTTTTATAAGCATAGTTGTTGAAGCCCATTGGTTATGTAAAGAACTTGAAAAGAACATGAGTATCATTGTTATGTGAGATTTGTGGTTGAGCATTGTTGGAAACATTTGAGTTGGTTGATACATGCTTGGACTAGGGTTTTGTGAGAAAGAGTTATCCCTTGTGGTGATTGGTTGAGTTGAGTTGATTGAGCCTAGTCAAGTGATTGTGTGAGGTGATTGTTCAAGTCCCATGAAACAAACTATTCTATAATTCTGATTTGAGTTGAGATTGAGCTTAGAACATATTGAGTCTCTAACAATTCTCTTTATGCTTCTATGAGTTGACTTGAGTTGAGATTGATTTGAGTTGAGTTGAGTTGAGATCATTGTGGATCATTGTTGTCATCCATTGTAGAGTGCATTGCCATTCATTGTTGAGTTCATATTTGAGCCTTGCCTTCATAGATTTGTGGATGAGATTTGAGTACTACTTGAGCATGATTGATTGAGCCTTTGAGAAGGCCTTTGGGATAGATTTATGGATAGATTTGTGGTAGTTTGTGTATGATTGATTGAGCCTTTGAGAAGGCTTTGTGGATAGTTTTTGGGATAGATTTGTGGATAGTTTTAGACAGATTTGGGACAGATTTTGATGAGGTTCTGAGTGAGCCTATTGAGAAGAGTTGAGCAAGTTCTTGGTGAGCTTGCTAGAGCAGTTTTAGAAAAGTTCTTGGTGAGCTTGTTGATTATTTTTGACAAGTTCTTAGTGAGCTTGTTGGAGCAGATTTGAGCAAGTTCTTGGTGAGCTTGCTAGAGCAGATTTGGACAAGTTCTTAGTGAGCTTGTTGGAGCAGATTTGAGCAAGTTCTTGGTGAGCTTGCTAGAGCAGATTTGGACAAGTTCTTAGTGAGCTTGTTGGAGCAGATTTGAGCAAGTTCTTGGTGAGCTTGCTAGAGCAGATTTGGACAAGTTCTTAGTGAGCTTGTTGAGCAGATTTGGACAAGTTCTATGTGAGATTGTTGAGCATATTTGGACAAGTTTTGTGTGAGCTTGTTGAGAAGTTTTGGACAAGTTCTATGTGAGCTTGTTATGCAGATTTGGACAAGTTCTGTGTGAGCTTGTTATTGCCTAGCTTTGAGCAGATCAAAGAAATCATTGTATTGGATAAGGATCCTTATTTTTATGTGAAATATTATAAGGATATTATCTTGTGGAGTACCCCACATTGGGGGAACCACATTAAATATTGTGTCTCAATTGTGTATGGTGACTTGTGCTCTTGCTTACTATTGCTATCTGAGTTATTAATGCACACTGCTATATTTGGTTATTGCAATTAAGGACATTAATTGATATTGGTTTGGAAAGAAAGTAAAAAGTGGTCTTATACTATTCACCCCCCTCTCAGTATAAGCTTGTGTTCTTCAATTGGTATCAGAGTGGGTTCCTTCAAAAAAGCTAACAACTTGAGGGTAGATTCTACAAGAACACAGATGGCTTCACAGAATGGATCATCTACAAATAAGGCTCCACTATTTGATGGTAACAATTATGCTTTTTGGAGCATGAGGATGAAGAACTACTTGATATCACAAGGATATGAGGTATGGAAAATGGTTGAAAAAGAGTATAGGGTTGAAGGTGATCCCGAGGCAGATAAGACTATCAAGAAATTGGTTGAGATCAATGCAAGAGCAATGAATTGTATTTTGAGTGGGCTACGAGAGATAGATTTTGCAAAGGTTATGGTATGTAATTCAGCTAATGAGATGTGGACCAAGTTGCGGAATACTTATGAAGGAGATTCCAAGGTAAAGTTGGCAAAACTACAAACTCATAGAAAAATATTTGAGGAATTGAAAATGGAAGATTCTGAAGATATTGCAAAGTTTTTACTTTGAGTTGATGAGATTACTAACACCATGAGAGGTCTAGGATTTGAGATGAAAGAATCAGAAGTTACTCAAAAGGTTTTGAGATCACTTCCCATGAAATATGATGCTAAGGTTTCAGTAATAGAAGAAACAATGGATATCAACAAGCTAACAATGGAAGAATTGCAAGGAACTCTCACAACTTATGAGATGAGGGTAAGTAAGCATCAGGTTCCAATAAAAGAGATTGCATTCAAGGCTTAAAAAAAGAGAAAGGGAAAGTTTCAGAAATAGGTAGAGGTTTAGATAATGATGAGGAAGCTAACTTCATCAAAAGGAATAAGGACTCAAGGAATTTTAGGGATATAAGGAAAGTCAGATGCTACAAGTGTGGTGATCTTGGTCACTATGCATACAAGTGTCCACATGAAGAAAATAGTGATGATGAAAAATAGGGTCATAGAAGAAAAGAAGATGGAAAGCATAAGCATGACAAAGATGACAGATACAAGCAAAACAGGTATGAGAAGAAGAAAATTTTTTCGTAAGGCAAAGAAATCTTACTACATTGTAGAAGCAAGTGATAGCTCAGATCATAGTGATAGAGACAAATCAGATGATGAAAAGGAAGAACATCTATTCCTAGGAATAGAAGGTGAAAGAGAGAAGAGCTTTGTGTGTGGTCAAAGAGATCACTAATCAGGATATTGCAATGGTTTCAGTGATAGTGAAGATGAGATGACACATCAAGGAAACAAGCATGGTCAAAGAAATCTTGAGAGTTTGTTTGCTATAGAAGATTATAATGATCTTAGTGACAGTGAAGATGAAGAAGGGTTTTTCTATGGGATAAGAGAAGTAGAAGAAGAACATTCACTCCAATCAGAAGAAGTTAAACAAGAGAATAGTGTAAGAAAGTCAGATATCTCAGTTGATCTAAAAGAAGACTTCAATGAGATCCATGAGCAACTACAAGAGGTTAAAGAGAATCTAAAAGAATTGAGATGTTCCATACGTAAGAAGTTTGATCCATCACATGACTCAAAAGGTCAAGATATTTTCACTAAGAAGGAAACATGTATTTCAGAGGCTATAGAGATGGATGCCAATTTGCTACTTGACACAAATAAAGAGAAAGAAGAGGAAGATTTCAAAGCATCAAAGGTCTCATATTTCAGGTTTGGGGAATCACACTCAAAAGGAAAGGAAGTTCTAAAATATGAAAGCAAGGAAGCACCTAAGTGTTATGAAGAAAGTTCCAAAGTTCCTATGGCTCCAAATATTCAGTTTGGTTCTTGTTTTGAGATAGGTGAATCAAGTTCAAAAGGAAAAGAAATACTTGAAGAGAAAAGCAAGGAAGAAACTAAGGAAGAGGATTTAGATACTACAAAGAAGGTTCAAGGATGCAATGCACAAGTTGAAAATGATCATAAGGATAATGGTCAAGAAAGGGTCTATGGATCAAAGAAGTTTGATTTTGCTAGAAGGAACATCAAAGGAAGAAGGTATGGTTTTCAGGGACATTGCTTCTCATGTAACAAGATTGGTCATAGAGCTTCTCAATGCAAAGGAAATGAGCAACATGGTTTTGGTTTTAGAGCTACACAATTCAGAAGTCATGGTCATAATGGTCATGAAAATAGAACTTCACAATACAAGGTTCAGGAAAGGAATGGATATGGAAATTATTTCAAGAAATATTTTAGGATATGGGCACCATCCAAAGGCTACAATATCAAGTGTTTTAATTGCAATAACTTTGGACATATTGCAAAATGGTGTAGGACTCAATTCCAAACAAGTTCAAGGCAAGAAGGTCAAACAGGTTCAAGGCAAGAAGGTCAAATAGGTTCAAGGCAAGAATATCAAGAGAAGGATATCAGAAAAACATGGAAGGAAGTTGATAGAGGAAAGAAACAATGTAATATGGGAGTAAAAGTACTCCCACCCCAAAATTAATCACCTCAAGAGAGAAGGTGGTGAGGGGGCTATGCTTAAGAGTCATATATTTTAGCCCCATAGGTGTCCCTTTTGCCATTGATGTCAAAGGGGGAGATATTTGAGTAAGGGGGAGAGCATTGAGTTAGGGGGAGCAGCCTCCAAAGAGAGCATTGAGTTAGGGGGAGAAGCCTCCATAGAGAGTATTGAGTCAGGGGGAGCAACTTTGATTCTCAGAGATGGTTTTTGTAGTGATTATGGTTTTTGCATTAGAGGTGTTGCCATCAATGACAAAGGGGGAGATTGTTGGAAATTTGAGTTATTTTATGTTGTCATTGATGTCACATGGATCATTGATGTCACATGGATCACATTGAGTTTTGGTGGCCAAATGATATTTTGGAAAGCATGGATAAATACAAGGTTTTTGTGAAAACCAAGGCAGGAAAAATAAAAGGTTTTATTTAAAACCATGGATGGCAGATTTGAACTAGGTTTTTCTTAAAACCCAAGTTGGCCTTTCGTTTCATCAAAAAATGTGCCCCGGTGATGGAGATATTTAATTTTTAATATTTAGTTTAAATTTTAATTATTTAAAATTTAAATTTAAATTTAAAATTAAATATGCAAGATTTCCACCGACGTCATCAAAAATAATAAGGAGGCTATATAAAGGGGATACCTAAGGTTCATAAACTAATCTTAGCTCATGGTTAATAATCGTTGGCTAAGCATCCGAATTGAGCTCATGCAAAAATATTTTAGAAAGTAGAAGCAACGAATAAACGAAGGTTGGTTGAAGTCCAAAGTCATCGTGGGCAGAGTGGCGCATTGGCAGTTGGATTTTGGCTAAGGTGTGTGGTAGCACAAACGTCAAGGTTTCGAATCCCCTTGACTACGTTTGGAAGGCGTTGGAAGAAAAGCGCTCGAAGCACTTTTGATTTGTGAAAAGGGAGGAAAGGTTTTAAGGCACGTTGTGCCTTTCCCTTTCGAACGAGCGGCTAGCTCATGTGGCAACCTTAGCTGCGGCTAAGGCGCTCGTGGTGTGGGCAAGTCGGGGGTTCGAATCCCCTTGAGGAGGTAAATACGTTTTTGCTCTAATTAATTTTGTTAAGCCCTAAGTTGGAGTTATAAGGTGGTTAGGAATAATTAAAGTTTTTAATTAAACTTTGTTTTTATAAGGGTTGTGATTATTATTTCAAAGGTGGATGAGTTGTTGATTTAATTTGATGTTCATGAAATTGAGAATTAAGATTTAGGAGAAATAAGGAGTTGTTATAAAATAATTTTTGAGAGGTTTATTGATTATTATTTTTGATAAGGGTTTTTATTAAAAAGGACTTTGGTGGATGTGTTTATTAAGTTGGAGTAAAAAGGTGTAAATTGAGTTATGCTTTATCTTGTGATTATTATTTGAAGTCCACTAACCCTTATTGAGATTGGAAAGGAAAGTTGTGTTTAGTGTGGCAGATTTTGTGGACAACTTCTTGGCATCAAAAAGGTATGGGCACATTCTCCTATTGATTGTTTATGGTGGTTGATTTCTGAAATATCATTGGAGTGAAAAGGATTGATTGTGGTTTCCTTTTCGAAAGTGGTTGGTTGAATGCTTCAAGGTTTTCTGGTTTGAGAGTTGTGTTTAAACCTTGTTTTATAAGCATAGTTGTTGAAGCCCATTGGTTATGTAAAGAACTTGAAAAGAACATGAGTATCATTGTTATGTGAGATTTGTGGTTGAGCATTGTTGGAAACATTTGAGTTGGTTGATACATGCTTGGACTAGGGTTTTGTGAGAAAGAGTTATCCCTTGTGGTGATTGGTTGAGTTGAGTTGATTGAGCCTAGTCAAGTGATTGTGTGAGGTGATTGTTCAAGTCCCATGAAACAAACTATTCTATAATTCTGATTTGAGTTGAGATTGAGCTTAGAACATATTGAGTCTCTAACAATTCTCTTTATGCTTCTATGAGTTGACTTGAGTTGAGATTGATTTGAGTTGAGTTGAGTTGAGATCATTGTGGATCATTGTTGTCATCCATTGTAGAGTGCATTGCCATTCATTGTTGAGTTCATCTTTGAGCCTTGCCTTCATAGATTTGTGGATGAGATTTGAGTACTACTTGAGCATGATTGATTGAGCCTTTGAGAAGGCCTTTGGGATAGATTTTTGGACATATTTGTGGTAGTTTGTGTATGATTGATTGAGCCTTTGAGAAGGCTTTGTGGATAGTTTTTGGGATAGATTTGTGGATAGTTTTAGATAGATTTGTGGATAGATTTGGGATAGATTTTGATGAGGTTATGAGTGAGCCTATTGAGTAGAGTTGAGCAAGTTCTTGGTGAGCTTGCTAGAGCAATTTTGGACAAGTTCTTGTGAGCTTGTTGAGCAGATTTGGACAAGTTCTTAGTGAGCTTGTTGGAGCAGATTTGAGCAAGTTCTTGGTGAGCTTGCTAGAGCATATTTGGACAAGTTCTTAGTGAGCTTGTTGGAGCAGATTTGAGCAAGTTCTTGGTGAGCTTGCTAGAGCATATTTGGACAAGTTCTTAGTGAGCTTGTTGGAGCAGATTTGAGCAAGTTCTTGGTGAGCTTTCTAGAGCATATTTGGACAAGTTCTTAGTGAGCTTGTTGAGAATATTTGGACAAGTTCTGTGTGAGCTTGTTGAGAAGATTTGGACAAGTTCTGTGTGAGCTTGTTGAGAAGTTTTGGACAAGTTTTGTGTGAGCTTGTTATGCAGATTTGGACAAGTTCTGTGTGAGCTTGTTATTGCCTAGCTTTGAGCAGATCAAAGAAATCATTGTATTGGATAAGGATCCTTATTTTTGTGTGAAATATTATAAGGATATTATCTTGTGGAGTACCCCACATTGGGGGAACCACGTTAAATCTTGTGTCTCAATTGTGTGTGGTGACTTGTGCTCTTGCTTACTATTGCTATCCGAGTTATTAATGCACATTGCTATATTTGGTTATTGCAATTAAGGACATTAATTGATATTGGTTTGGAAAGAAAGTAAAAAGTGGTCTTATACTGTTCACACCCCCTCTCAGTATAAGCTTGTGTTCTTAAAAATGTTTTGCAAAGCTGTGGGGAAAACCAAACACCATTTCACACTTTATAAATAGTGATGCCATCTTCAATGTCTTTGACCAGCAGAATCAAGTTTCAGCATGAAATACATTAGGTTGTGAGCGAAATCAAATTTTTCATCAATCTACCTTCCTCTTTCTCCCTTATATAACATGAAGTAAATTGCAATCCACACAAAAAATATGCTGACATCATCCTTGACTCAATTGGACTATGAAATCACCAATATGCATTGGAAGTAGTATAAATAACCTTTATCTCCATTTTGTAGATTTTATAATGCTTTTAATATTCTGAAACCATTCCGCTCCAGAATACTCTTGGAACTCAACAAAATTGGGCTTCCCAGCACTTAGTCACTGAAGTTCACAAAACAATCGATCCTCACCTAGAATATGCTACAAAATACACTAAGCCTTTAGTGGAATAGAAAATTTTCTAAAAAAATACTAACTATTGATCGGAATTAGATTCTTCTTGTGCAGATCCACTCCAAAATACTCTATGTCCTCAATGGAATAGATATTTCCATGCCTTAGAATAATTTTTCAAAAAATTTTGAGGATGTGGCCATTTTGGGCCTACAATAAGATAATAACCAAATCATGTAATAGCCATATTTTCCAATAAGTGAGAACATCAAACTAAAATTTATTTTGGTTATCTAGTTGAGATCTCATACATTTGGGGATAGCAAAGAATTATCCTTCATTCGATGTGACCAAGGTCTACTTTGGTTCTCTAGTCTCCATTATTAGGGAATCCTTTGGTTGTATGCTTTGTGTTGTTGGGTACAGTATCTGCAAATGTTCATCGAATGGATGTATTGGGCAAGTGGTTAGTTGGAGGTATCCATATTCAAGATATTAAGAGTTTGGGTAGTAGCATGACCAACCATAATGATCTCCTATATAGTTATTTTGGGTTGGTACCATGTCTCTCACTAGGTTTGTAAGAGCAGGTCGTATGGGTACTAGGTTGGGTACTATCTAATTTTTAGGGCTTTGTAAAGGGCTAAAATCTCTAACAGGAGGAGGTTATCTATGATATCCATTTGGTGGAGGCCAATAACTTTGATTGTTCTAATGAATCAAAGGGTGATAATAGTTTTGGTAGCCAAACCTTTGGAAAAAATTTGACGATTGAGGGATATTATCTCAATATTCATGTCCCTCATAACACTATGTAACCTTTCTACTTCCTATGATTATGATAATGATGTGGTTATGGTAATGGGAGTATGGGATACTGATGTGGAGGATTGACCAGACAGAGGCTAGTTGAAAATTGGTTGGCTAGATAACCTGAGGGGTATGGTATACTAGTTGAATATTTGGTAAAAAGGGTGTAGGTGGTCTGGGGGCTAACATTCTAATTTGTATGAGGTCTATTTTATATTTAGTGGGTATCCCATAGGCTACTGGTAATGAATTTTTCCCCCAAGTTTTTACCATCATGGTTGTTTTTAAATTAATTACTTCGAGATAGTATATGAAAGACATACTTGGTATCGGTTGGATTTTCTCTAGGACCCTTTATCAAGCTTTGTGGAACTGGTATTGAAATCATCCATGGATTCCATGGGATCCCTCTTGATGGTGAATAGTTGTTCCAATAATTATACCCCATATGTCTTCTCTCTGAAGCACTCAATGAGTTGAGTCACAAGTTTGTCCCAATCAATGATAGAATTTTGGGTAAGGAAGACATACCAATCTCCTACTTACCCTTTGAGGGAGACAATTATAAGTTTAAGAGTAACACCTTTTTTCCCAATACTATAGAGTACATATAGGTTTACCATGTGCTAGAGATGCTCCACTGAGGTGATAGCATCCTCCCTGATGAAATATGATAGGGCCTTTAACACAAAGACAAGAATTTGACTTCATGTAGTTGTTTTTGTTGGTGATCACAAAGGGCCTCCATTATCCTAGGTAGGGAGTGTTCTTTGATTCTAGTTAGATAAGGTAGTCATAAATTTTTATCACCTCTTTCATAAGATACCAAGCTTGAGAGGAGGGACAAGAAGTTGGAGGTTGGCTCTTGTTATCAACTTAGTGGTGGAACTTATGCTCATCAAACTATGAGCCCATTTTTCATCCACTTTGCTTATGTATTTCCCTTGTTCGTCATCTATAGTGGAGTCACCAAGTGGAGATTATGTAACCCAAAGGAGGTTCCCATCATGACCTCATCTAGGTATAATGGATTCTCTCTCTTATGAGTTCTTCTTAGTTAGTGGAGTCACCAACTAATTATTATGAAGTGCTTTAGTAAGCTGGAGTCACCAAGTGAATATTATAAAGTGCTTTAGTAAGCTGGTGGCCATGACCTTGACCAAAGTTATGGTTTAGCTTATGTAGACACCAAAACCTAATCACTTGTCATCCATCCAGGTCTTCTCACCATTTTACCCATTTATTTATATATATTTAGACATATTTGTTAAATATATGTTTAATATTAATATTTTAATTTTATATTATATATATTTAATAAATATAAATATTATATATATAAATAAATCCCAACCATCCAATTTGACTTAATTCTAGCCATCCATCTACATCAATCCATGCCACACCCAAAATTAATATCCACCCTCCAATGTGTTTTAATCTGAGCCACATAATTCATGTCATTCAAACCCTAACATACCCTAGTATGGATTATTAATAGGAGCCATTTTTATGGCTCAACCCCTAAGTATTTTACCTAAGAATTTTGAGTTTGAGTTCATCCAAGCATCCTCGTTATCCATCCTCACTCACCCTCACCTCTACATCCATCACCGCCATTCTCACTTAGCTTGATCTACTTTTGTAGGTCTTCACATCTGCTCCTGAACGCCTTCAGGCGTTCCCTATCACCACCAAGAACCTTTACATATTTCCTTCCACTACCAAGTACCACTGGGCATTCCCTACCATCCCCAAGCACCCACAAGCATTTCTTACTATTGTCGAGTTCTCATGAGTGTCTCAAAACCTAATTCTGAAGACTAAAAAAGCCCTCGGGTGATGCTAGGGCATCGTCACACAAGTTTCTTGTAATGATAACAATATATTAAAGAGTGACAAGTCAACAAGGTAAATATCTCATTGGTATTTTTATTTAAATATTCTCTTATCTACTTATAGTATTTCTATTTTTGTAATTAGGATTTTGTTGTTTCATGTCTAAGGGTCTCACATAGTGGAGCCCTCACAGTTGCTACTAACCCTTTGTTAATTTTTGTGTGCAGGTTTGGGAATAATCTATATTCATTGGTCAGATGCTTAATCTGGAGTGGTTCATTGTAGGATATCCAAGCCCACTCACCCTCATTGAGATCAAGAACAAACCAGAATACACCACCAACATTGTGAACTAGGGTTTCAGAGAACCCTAGTGTTTTGTATTAATTTTATTTAAAATAATAAGCATTGTAAAACCCTTATTTGGGGTATATGTTATTGTATTACAAGAAGTACCTAACAAGAATAAAATTTTATTTCCTTTGTGCAAATCTTATGTATCAATCTAATTATCTGTTTCATTTATTTTATATTTGGTGTTTCATTTTTGCATCTTCAACTTCTAATTAAGGGATATATGTTCCAAAGTTTAGGTTTTATCGAGCATGCTAGTCTAAATTATTGAGGATCCAAGATTTACCCCCTTATGCTCCCTAGGCATCATGACCCCTCATGGTTTTGTCCTCTACGTCTATCGCCACCTCATCTGAGTAAGTGTGTTCAGTTCCCTATGCCTCATAGAGGCACACCATTCCTAGGAAGTTTGGGTAAGCATGGGACATGACTCCCATTGATAAACCTCTAGGTTTTTTATCCAAGGATGGTTCCTTGCTTCTAGATTCCTTCATTTTCACCCATCCTTCTACTCTTGATATGCTATTCTACTCCTAATAAAATTACTTCATAGAAAAATAGGAAGAGCAAAGGAAAAAATTCAACTATGATGAAAATTAAGGTGTAGGAATAGAAAACCTATCTAGCCTATCTAACAAGGGGTGATGCACAAAAAACATTAAGATACAATTTCCATATCAAACCAGTGGAATTAATGTGTAGACACCTAAATCGTGTAAATTGTATAAGACTATCAGTGCATTACATATACCCTCTTATCAACAATATATGGCCTTATTAGGCACCACTCTAGGCTAGCAAAAGGTTTCCAAAAGCCTCCAAAACTCATTTTGGAGGATTCCTAGCAGTCTAAGGCAGTTTTGGGGCTCCTACTGGTGGTTGTCCCACCCAATGATGGCCACAATTGGTGACCATACCACCCAGGTATGGCCATCAGCAATCGATCTTGGGTGGGACGGCCCCTAACTGGACCCTTGAAAAATTCAAAGGACGTGCTAAATGGCAATCAAAGATTGGGGACCTACTAATGGACTACAATACAGTAGATTGGGAGCCCCAAAGTGGCAACTTTCTACTCCCTAATAAATGACTGATTAGGACACAAGGTGACACTTGCCTCCCATGGTGGAAGTTGCCATTTGGCCCTAGATGCCATTTTGGGCTATAAAAGGAGGCCCAAAACCTCATTTTAAGAGAGGAGAGAAGGATAATTTGAACAAAAAAGTGCTTCCCAATTCTATCCCTACTTTTCCCCAACATTTTGCAAACCAAAACTCGCCCTTTCCCTAGCCTTGAAACCCTCTTCACTCTAATGCACTTTCAGGGGAAATGGGACCTAATTTACCAATCCAAAACCATCCAAATTGGAGGACAACTTGGCCCCATATGTCGACAACACTCCCAAACCATTTTTGGACCAATACCCTTGAGGATTGGTGACAAAAATAAGGTAGTTTTATAACCATCCCACCTGGGGACAGCCAACAGTCTGTCCATGGCACACCTAGGGATGGCCATAAAATAAGTTGGGATTTTAGATAAATTCCTCCATAGTCCCCTTAGAAATGTCCTAAGGAACCTATGGTCCAAATTTGAAGTGATTTGGAGGAGTTTTGATCTAGGTTTGGTGATCCCCAATGTTGTAGATCTACATGGCTCACCCCGGAGCAGCCAACAGTTTAGCATAGCATTACATTAAATATTGCTTCCAAATCTGGTTATTATTATTTAGATTATATTATAAGATGTTCATGCTTACTGTAGATCAGTTTTTATGCACATATATCACTTTTATATTACGATATTGAACCTCCTTTCTTCATGTTTCTATGGCTTTTCTTTGTGATATGCAAGTGCTACTGACTCTCTTGAAATCTCATGTGTGTAGGTGCAGGTATTCTCAATAGAGGGAAGGAGCTAAGGAGCTAAGGATATAAGGAAACACTTCAATACAAACCCAATATTGGCTCTTGGGCGTGGGAAACAAGTTTCACAACTTGTGTTAAAATCGCCTTAAAGGCTTCATTCCAAGGGACTAGATCCATTGTGAAATTGTAAAAGTTGAATGTATCACATTTGTAAAGCCCTCAAGGGGATGTTTTGTAATCTAAATTTGAAGCTATGAATCAATAAATGCAAGGATAAATCCACCTTTTTATTATATACTTCACTTCATTTCACATAGATTACTTATTGCACACTTCCCTTTGAATGCATGCTTTAAAAGTGACATATACTACAAGTAAATGCCCTTAAGGTGATGTAGTGAAATTTGCTTCTTCATAATGAACACGTGAACAATGCACTACCAAGAGTGAACATAGATTTTCTCATACAATTAACATGCATAATCAAAAGAGGCTTGGGGCCTATACATATAGCTATCTCAAGATTCAATTCTAGACTAAGCAAGAGAAAGAAAAGGGAAACTCAAATATTGTAGATCAGATAATTGGCACAACAACAAATTCAAACTCTCATATTTTGGTCTTAGAACTAATATTTATATGGTTTGTACAAAATTTTAGAATTCAAAATTCCCTCTCAAAAAATGGAGGGAAATAAAAAGAGCCAAGTACATCAATAAATATTCTCATAGGAGGACAATATTGTAAAGTTATAGAAGTTCATAGGGCTTCATTACCCACTGTGCCCAAAAATTCTTGCACTCATTTCCTCAAGGATGATGTATCCATGCCCTAGAGGGGAATGGAATAATGAGTGGTCTACACCTCAAAAGAGAGGTACTTAATCATACCTTCTAGTGGTGATTTTTCGACGAATTGGTTTGGGTTCACTAGGAAATATTTTGTGGCAGTTTTCAAGCCTAGGTTTAGTATTTGTTTTGATGTGTTTATTTTGATTCAAATTGCATATATACTTAGTTTGGATAAAATACAACTATTCTATCCTATATGCCATTTTGATTTAAATGCAGTCAACAAAATAGAATTCAAAAAGACAAATGCAATGCTAGAAAGTGATTTCAAACCTTACCTGTATCCGAAAGTTTGTTGAAGTTTTTGATTTTTGAGTGTAGCCCAAATAATACGTAGTAGGTCGATATCATACTATGATTCTGCAAGATCATAGTACGAATAGAGATAGATTGTTCCAATTTTTCTAGGGATCAATACAAACACAGGTAGAGATAGAAAACAAAAAAATAGAGAGTTGTATTGATGCTTATAGGAAGAATTAATATCTAATGTCAACTATTAGATAATTGTAATAACATGAATTGATGAATAAATATTCAAAACTACATAAAACATTCAATTATATGAAATTAAGTGAACTCCAAGAATGTAGATGCATAAATCTAGTATTCTATGGAATATAGAATGATAAATGAAAGACTAATCCAATGAAACAAAGTTAAAATACATAGACTAGAGCTTGGGGTTACCCCCAAGTGGGTTGTAGATAATATCATAGCCTATAGGATAGGATCGTACACTAAACTCATATGATCGTACGATGATGGTGATATCGTATCCTCCGATCTGCAATAATATCCTCCAATCTTGCTCACAATAGTAAAATATCTAAACTGCACAATCAAGCAAAAAAGTTCTAAATGCAAGGAGTCAAGGGAAATTTTAGATGAAGGGGTCTAGTTAAATAAGTAGGGAGGAGTGTCAAAAATAGGTAGGAGGTTGTATTGTTACAATTTATTCTAAGCTGTGCGAGGTTAAACAGATTTGATCTCGCATTTCCCACTGTAGCACCCTAAAATTGGCGCAGTTAAACCCTTAGTAAAAGATAAAAGATAAAAATTTAAATTTTAACCCCAAAACCACTTGTTACCCGCTTCCCTTCTTTTTCATGCCATTTTTAGGATTTGTTTTGACCGTTGGACGATATCGTCGCATATCAGACGAAATCATCCTCGATCTGACGAATTCGTCTGGAACAGAGCGTCCAGACGATTTCGTCCTAAAACCGAATGTTCATAATTAGCTTCTATTTCAACAGCCTCTCCAACCTTGGCAGAAGCGCGTCTACGCAGTTGGAGATTCCCCCGTTGGAGATCTCCCAGATTGGGATGATCTCCAACCTCCTAGCCTCCCCTTAATCCTATATAAACTAGGATTTTTCTAGTTTATCCCCCTGACTCCCCTTCCCTGACTCTCCTGAACCCCCTAGCTGATGGATTTCCCTGCAGATTTAGTTCCTTATACACTAGAGCATCCTCGCACTACTGTCTGCATCCTGTATTTCATGTTTTCTTGCAGGAACTCTACTATTTTTCAGTCGAAGCTAGCTCGGATCGTCGCAAACGATCCCGGATGATTTTGGACGATCTTGTCGAGGAGAGCAGATGATCTCGTACGATTGGAGGTGATCCCGACTGTAGTCCAGATTGGGGGCAATCAGAGCTCGGAGTTTGCATTTTCTTAAACTGTTTTTGTATTTTCCCATTGTAATTCTACATTATCTTAAGTTATTATGTTTATGCATCTTGGAGTTCACCTCATTTAGCATAACCGCATGATAAAGTTAAAATCAAACATTAAATCTATTGCATTTCTCTTGTTTGTTATTTAAATCCATTATTTAGGCACGTTTACTATTATTGCTATCATTCTCCATTGCTTCTGTAGTTGCATATTTGGTATTTTGTATCTATTTTTGTGATTGCAGGTTTCTGACGAATTCGTCTAATGAATTCGTCAGATTTTAGATGATTTCGTCTGATCTCAGATGACCGACTATGATTTGAGATGATTTTGTCTCATTTCAGATGATTATGTGTAGTTTGAGATGATCTGGACTGCTACAAGACTCAGAACCTTCATCAGACATCCGAAATCAGGTATGATCTGTCCTAATTTGCATATTCTCTGTGTTTAGCACTCATTTCTATTTTTTGTATCCATTTAAATCAGTATTGGCATATAGAATAGTTTAGATTCATCTTGGCCAAACCTAGGAGTTGAATGATTAAAGTACAAAATGAACACATTAAACCCATTCTCAACCTAGGCGTGGAAACTGCCACTCAAAAGTTTCCTGGTGAACCCACCATCCATCAAAAATTCACCTTTATACTCCTCCCCCGAGAGGCGGGACCTTCAAAGGGCCTCTCAGTCCGAGGTATTGTCCCATCCTTCTCGCATCCCCCTTCCGGGCGTGGATCCTATAGCCTGAGGGTAAGGATGCAAAAAATTTGGAGCGATACATTTTGGTGAACCCGACGTGAATAACATAGGCATATTTCTGATTCAAAAATATAAAAAACAAAATATATATATATGTATACAAGAAAAATAAAAACAAAATCATCATTTCAAGTTTGTATGTTTTAGATTCAATTCTAAATAGTAGATACTAAATATTACTTTTAGAAGTACTAAAGAAACCATGAGTTTTTACTCAAATCAATATGAGCCCATCAGTAATGTTGGAAGAATTCAGCCAAATACATTTGTTGATTATGACCAACCTCATCCCTATTCAACATCACCTCCATCACACTTTTCTCATTTTTCATCCATTACCCAACAGGACAATCCCTTTTCCAATCCTCTTCATAACGATATTATCTATTCTCCCATATATCCATATTATGTCTATCAATCCACATACAATCCTCCTCCACCCTTTCAATATTCTTCTTTCAATACAACACATCCATTTCAACAAGAAAATACTTATTCTTCCAATCCTACCATGCACTCACATCATACTTCACAATCATTCCTATCATCATTCTACCCATAACAAAGAAAAGAGAGGTAAAAAACCATTAGGTCCTTTTATGACTGAACTCCTAAGGCACTTATCAAAAACCTCTCGAAAACCTTCATCACGTACATTTACAAAGCTCAATCAACCAATGGATATAATTCTCAAGCATTTACTTGATACAAATAAGATTGAACTCCCTTCCATAAGACAACTTGATGCCACAGCAGATTGGTTTAAACCTGAGCTACATTGTGAATATCATAGAGTAGATGGACATATGACACAAAATTGTAAAGATTTAAGATGTGCAATTCAAGATTTGATTGATGAGGGTCTTTTTAATATAAAGGAATTACAATCTACAACTGATTATAAATCTCCAGTAAACTATCAAACTCCTACACAACAAATACCAATAATCAATCAAGACATGGGGATCTCCCAAGAACCCCTATTCAATTATCAACAATAGGAAACCAATCAAATATTGCATGTTAATGTGTCCCATCATGATGATATTACTAATATTGTAACAGAAACTACAAATGAGCAACCTCAAGTTCAATCAACTCAATCTGATATTCAAGAGATGGATTCCTCATTTGACCAACCTTCAAAACTATCTTTGGCTCTAGAGAATGATCCAAAATGGAATGTAAGCATAGAAAGCTCATCTTTAGAATCAAAATCTCAATCTGAAATCCACTTTGATAGCCAACAACAAGTGATTAATCCTCAAGCAAAGATATCCCTTTTAGAAGTATTACAAAGTTCTCATAAGGAAACTTTGTTCAAGATACCTAGCCAACAATTTGTTCCTCATGATATTTTCCCTAAGAACATAATTAATGGTGTAAGCCCTCTTGAGGTTAACCATATTTCATTCTATGATGAGGAGATTCCTTCCTCTACTCCACAAGAAGACTCCTCTCTTTACATTACAGGATCTAGTAAAGAAACACCTGTTAAAACTATCATGGTAGATAATGGCTCCTCTCTTAATTTATGCACTTATCAATTATTCCAAAAACTCAAATTAAAGGAAGAAGATCTTAATGAATCAAATGTTATTATAAAATATTTTAACAATGAAATTCAAGAAGCTCAAGGTACTATAATTCTTCCCCTTAATATTGGATCCAAGATCCTGGATACTTTGTTTTATGTAGCATATTGCCCTTCACCTTACAACCTACTTCTCAGAAGTCCTTGGATTCATACGATGAGGGTTGTCCCTTCTACTCTTCACCAATGTTTAAAGTTTGAACTTGCAAGTAAAATTGTTACCATACATAATGACCCAACACCATTTGAAGAATATTTAACGGTTGAAACATCAAGTTCTATACATTCTCCATTGTCACAATTACCTTCTATCCATCACTTTTCTTCATCCATATATGATCATCCTTGTTTACCAAATAACACCCATGCATATCTTTCACATATGCTCCCTCCATATTATCAAGACTTGGAAGATAGTGATAAGAATGAAGAACCTTCTTATCCTTCTAGACATTTTATTTTGTAACATGATCAATTTTACACATATAAAAGTCAAATCTTTTGCTACATTATTCTACATTATAACAAAGCTTTTGTTATCACTACCTTTTATTCATCACCTTTTGTTCTTACCTTCAACACAACCAAATTATCCTTCAAAACCTCCTTTGATTTTGAAGCAACCTTAGACATGCTATACTCAAATAACCTTGTATAGTGTATATAGATCATCTTGTATATACCACCAATTTCATAAATTAAAATCAAAATATAAAAACATCAAAATCGTCAAAATCTTCAAAAACATATTTTATTTTCGTACCTGTCAATTCTTGAAGTATTGCAGTTATATTTTCAATTATTTTGGATAAATTAGCATTTATTTGGAATCCCGCACTTTCACACTCACATGCATAAATATCTTGATTTTATTTGGTATGATTATTAATCTCTCTTATATCAAAGTCCACATTTGAATTAAATAAAGTTTTGAGCATAGAGAATTGATCTTGTTATTTACTTGAACCAAGTATATCTTTTCACATTAAAATGATTTCATTGCAAATTCGATATGATGCTACATAGTAGAAGTGGTTTCTTGAGCGAAAAGTTTCCCCTGCTATCCTATCATGCACATGGTCTAGAATCTTTGAGAATTGACAAAAGGACAAGCTCACCCCTACCCGGAATAAAAATCCCTTGCTCTACAGCTAATCCGAGCAAGTATCCCTAGTATAGGAAGAAAAAGAAAAGTCAAAGAAAATGAGAAGAAGAAAAATATTATTTTGTACCATCGCAGCAATATTTCAGCATTATCTCAATTCCAAGCAAAAATACAAAAAAAAAAAAGAAAAAGAGAAAGAAAAGCAAAAGCAAAATGCAATAAAATCCCTTTCCCTACCCCTTGAAAAGAAAAGAAGGGTGAATGAGCTTGAATCCTTGGAATTCTCAATTATTCAAAAACTGTGAGGTAAGCCCCATAACAGGTGGTTTGTGCCCAACCCGCTTGGCCTTGGGTAATTCCTAGCGTGGTGATATGTCTGTCACATTAGCGACCTTCTTTTGTATAGACCTATGTCAGCTTATGGATTAGCTAGCTCTTGATAACCCGACTTACATAGTAGTCTGGTACGGTTACATGCATATAAATCATGGTTAAGGAACACTCATTTGGTTAAGGCAAATTACTTGTATCAAATTATCTTGCTCAAAATTGGTGAATGAACAATACAATCGCACACACATTTGTATTTGAGAGATTTTGTATCATTATGATAAATCAAGATCGGTAATGAACTCACATTTGCACATGAGGATCCCTTATAAACCTACATTTGTCTTTGAGATAATTTAAAATATTTCTGTAATTCTTTTTGGAATAGTTTTATCCTCTTATTTCAGAATTTTTGTTTTGTATAAAAACAATTATATACATTGTTTCACAAAATCACAAAATGATTTCAAACAACATGTTCATATTATTATTTTTTTGTTTATCAAAAGTCAAAAATTAATCTTGCAATAAAACTAAAATATCCATTTCTTCTTTGGATTTCGTGATGATGGTATAAGTCTATACCTATAAGTCTATGCCTAGCGCAAACCATTGTTCTAATTTTATTTTCCCATTCATTTTAATAAAAACACATATGGCTTACATCATTATGTTACATAACTAAGCTTTAAAATGAACGCACACTTATCTTATTTCAGGTCATTATGTCAACATTCAATTTTGCAATGATGGTATAGTTCCTAGGAACTTATGCAAAATTTTTATCACACTTAGGAATTTATGCCTAGCAAAAAATCATATTTCTTTTTTATCTCATGCATAATATTTTTATGAAAATCTGAAAACAAATCATCACCATCATCATTTTCATCATCACAACATCAAGTCTTAAGACAGTCTCTTAAGCACTCTTTTACTTTTAACAATATTTCTATCCTGGGATTAGCTTGACGACCTAGTGAGCGGCGACTCCATGAAATGGTCTATAACAACGACAATGTCCTTTGAAATTATTGTTAGAAGTCCTTTTTATTTTTTCAAATTACACCAAAACAACCAAATTATTTACATCAGATTATTTCATTTACAATTTTATGCCATGATATCAAAAATATAATATTTCAAAATGACATAATTACATGAATATTCAATCACAAATTAAAGCATCATACAACATATACACAAGTCATATCATCAAAAACAAGACCATATATATATATATATATATATATATCAAATTATGTACATCATATCAAAACTGGATTGGTATGCCACAATCTATACCCTGGCATACTCAATCCTCTCAAAAATCTATACAATCTCTATGCAGTCTATAGCCAACTATCCTTGAGAAGCCCTCGAGCTCTCAGCCTCATCTACTCCCCCACCCTGACATGGAGGAGGTGGTCCCATAGAGGTCCGGGCTGTGTCTCGGGTCCTCATCATCGATCGTGAGGATGTCCTCGATGATCCCATCATGATCGGCTCCGCAATCGGGGCTGGCAGTGGTACCCTCTAGTTCTCTGGAACCATGTGATAGTATAGCCCCTGGTAGAATGTGGTCTGAGCAATAGACCATGCTAGATCCTGAGTGCTCGCTCCTCCACCTCGAGCTCTGAGCCGTGTGGCCTCATCCTGCAGCGTCTGCACTTGAGCTCGAAGGTGGGCAACCTCAGCCCGAAGAGCCACCGTCTCGTTGCTCTCCCCTACATCGACACCCTTGCCCTTATCAGGCGATGGTGGTCTCTCCCCCTACTATGAAGGGAGTCTCTCCTCCCTCCGCCCTATCTCCTATGGCCTCTATGGAGCCCATGCCATCCTCTGGCGTCTCTCCTATGGAGACCGTCGCTGCTCTCTCCCACCGTGACCCCGTGCTGCCTCAATGGTAGCCTAGCACCACCTCCCCATCCGGTGCACCACGACGTGCACTGGACCCTATGCCCTCATCATCCGAGGAGGATGGATGCCTACATACCAGGCATCATATCCATCAATCACCCCAACATCATCACCATCCACTGGCTGGATGGGGGCATCATCAATGTCCTGGCTCCAGAACCGCTGCATGTCTGGAGCCCCGCTCAATGTAGTACTATCTCAAATAGTTCGAGAGTACTCATAATCCCTGAGAGAAGGGATCCCCTACTGTAGACCGAACTACCATAGTACCCGGTCGTAGCGGTGGAGCTCTACCTCTCCCCGCTCCATCCTCAACCAATAGACTCGCCTGATGCGAGCCAGCTCCTGCCCATCCTCTGCCCACCCGGGGTGCTCTCGCCATGGCCTCTAGGTGATCTGGTCAAGGATGAGGTCATCCAGCAACCTCCGTGACATCGATAGATCTATCCACCGTTGTGACCCTCTCTGTAGCCACCAATAGTAAACCTAGGGCCTCTCCCGGTCAACCCCTATCAATGGGAGCCCTATCGGCCTCCGCATCGTGATGTGCTCCCAACACCAAATCTGTAGCAGCGATGTCAAGACCAGACATCGACCTCCCTTGTATACGACCCCATGTAGGATCCTATACAAGTGACATAGTACAAAGCTACCCCATGTAAACCTATACCCGTGGTCTCTCATGTCGTAAACTATGTCTGAGAGCACCCATGGTAGTCTGCACCCGCTCTGGTGGCACAACAGTAAGCCACCGACCACCCCTGCCAAAACTTGAGTCAGCCTGGATGCCCTAGGCATCTGCCTTAGAGACTCAATGTTCACCCCGCCCTTCTCTAGGGTGAAGCTCGGGTCTCCGATCAGTCTCATCATCGCCTGGCCTTGATTGGCCGTAGGCATCATGAGCCATACCTGTATGGGGATCCTCATGATCCTCCATACGTCCTCTAGTGTGGGAGCCATCTCCCCTATCGGTAGCCGGAAGCAGGATGACCCCGGATACCATCTCTCTGCTAGGGCTGTCAGAAGCCCTATGTCTATCGATACTTGTGGCATCTCTGCCACATGCCGTAGCCCGACCTGTGCTAGTCGATCATGCTCTGCCTGGTCGAGAGCGGCCAAGTCATCTCTTAGCCCATCGTATTTCCATTCCTGGCTCTTTAGTAATCCCTTTTGCAAAACAAACAATAAAACAACAAAATTCATTAATAAACCAATCATTAAAATCAAATTAAACACATTTTAATCAAGCTTAAAGATGATATCGTCCACCATTGGATGATATCATCCCAAATTGGGCAAAATCATCCTTTGTAGGATGAAATCATCTCCGATTTCGCAACTTGGGGATCGCCCCTTGTTGAACGGGATCGCCCCTAGTTCGCCGATTTTGCCCTCCGACGAAATCGATGATCTAGGGATGATTTCGATGAAATCGGGACGATTTCGTCCCGACGTCGTCGACGGCCTAAAAACGGCCGTGATGCCCCAAACAGTCAAAATTTAAAACAAAAAATTGCACAAAGTAAAATCAAACCTAATCTACTAGGATTAGATCCTTACCCGTAGCCCGCGTCGGACCTCTGTCGCTCTGTGCGCTGTCTCCACCATTGTTTCTCTCTGCAGAGCTCTGGAACAGTAAAAATGAATAGTAAAAAATGAATTAGGGTTTTTTCTATTTTTCTTAATTTTATTCAAAATCAACAACATTTTAATTTTGCTTTTCCATGTTTTTACCTCAAACGTTCGATTTGGGTAAAAACACGGAGGGGGCACCATAGTCGACGATCGTACGATTCGACCAAGAATCGTCGTCTAAAAAATTGAATAAATTTTTGCTTTCTCGTAAAACGGGAAAAAACTCGTCTTTAACGCATTTTCTTCGAAAAATTCGCTAAAGAGGGGGCAAAATGTAGCACCCTAAAATTGGCGCAGTTAAACCCTTAGTAAAAGATAAAAGATAAAAATTTAAATTTTAACCCCAAAACCGCCCCAAAACCGCTTGTTACCCGCTTCCCTTCTTTTTCGTGCCATTTTTAGGATTTGTTTTGACCGTTGGACGATATCGTCGCATATCAGACGAAATCGTCCCCGATCTGACGAATTCGTCTGGAACAGAGCGTCCAGACGATTTCGTCCTAAAACCGAATGTTCATAATTAGCTTCTGTTTCAACAGCCTCTCCAACCTTGGCAGAAGCGCGTCTGCGCAGTTGGAGATTCCCCCGTTGGAGATCTCCCAGATTGGGATGATCTCCAACCTCCTAGCCTCCCCTTAATCCTATATAAACTAGGATTTTTCTAGTTTATCCCCCTGACTCCCCTTCCCTGACTCTCCTGAACCCCCTAGCTGATGGATTTCCCTACAGATTTAGTTCCTTATACACTAGAGCATCCTCGCACTACTGTCTGCATTCTGTATTTCGTGTTTTCTTGCAGGAACTCTACTATTTTTCAGTCGAAGCTAGCTCGGATCGTCGCAAGCGATCCCAGATGATTTTGGACGATCTTGTCGAGGAGAGCAGATGATCTCGTACGATTGGAGGTGATCCCGACTGTAGTCCAGATTGGGGGCAATCAGAGCCCGGAGTTTGCATTTTCTTAAACTATTTCTGTATTTTCCCATTGTAATTCTACATTATCTTAAGTTATTATGTTTATGCATCTTGGAGTTCACCTCATTTAGCATAACCGCATGATAAAGTTAAAATCAAACATTAAATCTATTGCATTTCTCTTGTTTGTTATTTAAATCCATTATTTAGGCATGTTTACTATTATTGCTATCATTCTCTATTGCTTCTGCAGTTGCATATTTGGTATTTTGTATCTATTTTTGTGATTGCAGGTTTCTGACGAATTCGTCTGATGAATTCATCAGATTTCAGATGATTCCATCTGATCTCAGATGATCGACTATGATTTGAGATGATTTTGTCTCATTTCAGATGATTATGTGTAGTTTGAGATGATCTGGACTGCTACAAGACTCAGAACCTTCATCAGACATCCGAAATCAGGTATGATCTGTCCTAATTTGCATATTCTCTGTGTTTAGCACTCATTTCTATTTTTTGTATCCATTTAAATCAGTATTGGCATATAGAATAGTTTAGATTCATCTTGGCCAAACCTAGGAGTTGAATGATTAAAGTACAAAATGAACACATTAAACCCATTCTCAACCTAGGCGTGGAAACTGCCACTCAAAAGTTTCCTGGTGAACCCACCATCCATCAAAAATTCACCTTTATACTCCTCCCCCGAGAGGCGGGACCTTCAAAGGGCCTCTCAGTCCGAGGTATTGTCCCATCCTTCTCGCATCCCCCTTTCGGGCGCGGATCCTATAGCCTGAGGGTAAGGATGCAAAAAATTTGGAGCGATACACCCACATAGTTACATAGGTGGGGACAAAAACCATTCAACTAATTTTTGTTGTTTTCCATTTTTGAATTTTCTATTTCTGGGCAAGATCGTAAGACGATTGACAATATCGTACGTCGATCACAGGGATCGTACGATTGAAATCATGCTATGATTTCAGAGGTCATACTATGATTTTAGGAGTTGTAGTATGATTTCATCAAAAATGCACAAATTTCAAGGTAATTAATGCAAACATGATGTTTTTTACAATTTTTTTATGTTCTCATGCAAATGGGTCAAATTTAAGGTGCTACATTTTGCCCCCTCTTTAGCGCAATTTCGAAATAAAATTGCGTTAAAGAAAAGTGTGACACGCTTTACAATAAAGAAAAAAATTATTACAATTTTTGTTGACAATTTTATGTTTTTATGCAAGTTGTTTCAATGTATGATGTTATGGTACCCCCTTTGATTTTTTACACCTATTGAACATTTTATGTGGAAAAACTCGAAAAGTAAGAGTAAATAAGAAAGAAAAGGTAAAATTTTATCATTTTCTCTTTTACTATTTACTATCTAGTGCTCTGGATAAAAATATGGTAGAAGCTACCCATCGTGCCGATTTGGTCTGGGCTGGAGATGGAGCACTCTATGTATGAATTTCGTGTTTACTTAGCTTATATTTTGCATATTTTTCATTAAATTTTTGATTAAATTTAAATTTTTAGGGCAGGACTACCGTCATGTAGCCCTAATTGTGAAATCATAATGATTTTGCAAAATTGTAACGATTTCGCAATATCGTATCATACAATATTGTAGAAATCGATACGATTTCGTCAATATCGTATCGATGTAAGCAATATCGTATGATATGATATCTCAAAATCGATACGATATCATCTATTATTGATACGATTTTGCTACTATTTATTTTTAAATTTGATTACTAATATTTTATTATTTTGTGTTTTATTTTTACAGTTGGAGGAGCTAAAGAATAGGGAGTGGAGACATGCTACTCTCTTGGCTGATTTGGATGCATTGACAGACCTAGAGTTGATTTGCCTAGAGGCAGTGGGTCTGAAACACATGGTAAAAATGCCACAAATTATGACATATATGAGGTTGCTAATAGCCTTAGCAGAGAGATGGTATCTGGAGTCATCTTGTTTTTGTTTACCTACAGGAGATATGACTCCTACCTTGGAGGATTTATGGTGGATTTTGAGGTTACCTTTGAGGGGTGCACGTATAGTTGCATCTGCAACCAAGGCCAAGGGTTGAGAAGGTTGACAAGAGATCCTAGCTTTCTATTGAGGAAGGGTGGGGTTCCTATTTGGAGACAAGGAGAGACTGAGGGAGTCTCGCGTTTGACTGTGCTATTGAGTGGAATTTTGGGAGGCTTGATTTTATGCCATTCGAGTGGGATGCAGTTACCATGGACATTGGTAGAGGTAGTCTGCAATATGAGGGATCATAGTATCCATTTTTCTTGGGGTCCCTTCCTCCTATGTAGACTGTATCAATTTTTGCATAGGGTAGTCTACAAGGGTGGGAAGGGGTTGATATTGACTTATTTTCTTCAAGTGTGGTTTTGGGAGCACATAGCTATCCATCGGCCTACAGGGATTCCACTAGTTTGATCAATATATGTTGAGCCTGGTGTAGAGGATGATAGGCCTAGGGTTTTCTATTGGCCTTTACAAGGAGTACATGGGAGACGAGTTACTCTTAGTGGAGTGAGGCAACTCCTAGATGAGTTGCTACTAGATGATATTACGTAGAGGCCTTAGAGAGGGCTACCAGGATGGAGGGAGGATGCATTTGTGTTAGCCCATGTCAGGCGAACCATCTAGGTATAGTTGCATGAGGGAGAGATAGAGTTCCACCATGCTGATTAGGTGCAACACCAATTTGGCCTTAGACAAGATATTCCTCTAATAGGAATATCACTTTTTCTTGGTCTACTCAAGATCCTACTACTTTTAGTGGGGCTCTCGATATGAGTAAGTTTCTAGATCCAGATCCTGATGATTCTCCATTAAAGACAATGACTGGGGATGATGCTAGGGTTATTGACATATACTGATAGTGGTATGCTAGTATTTGTCCTAATTGGTTGACACCATGGAGGAGCACAGTGCTACGGGCAGCTGATCGAGTTTCCAGGAAGTGTCATGTAGCTAGGTAGCAGGAGTAGTCAGTTACACAAGATTCATGGAGGAGACCAAGTCTTCATACTCGAGGTGGACACATATCTCATAGGTGATGGATCCACCAGGATAGGTAGGAGAGGAGAGCATCACCCCAAGAGGAGGGAGGAGCATCTACTTATAAGGAGGAGAGATCATAATCACCTAGGAAGGGCAAGAGGGTATTTGAGGAGGGAGAGAGCAGTGAGATGGTTGCTCTACAAGCAAAGGTTTCTAGGCTACAGGGAGAGAATGTCCTCTAGAAGACTACGTTAGAGTCTCTGGAGGGAGACCTAGCATAGGCTAGAGCTCAGCATGCGGGTCTGTAGAGTGAGATTCATACTCTGGAAGAGGATCTAGTAGTGGCTAGGGCTCAGGGTGGACAGAGTGTTGCAGTTATGACATCAACTCAAATAGGGTGATTTGAGCAGATATGGCTAGGATATGAGATTCTATGAGTAGTGTAGCAGATGACCTTTTATTGGACCCTATATTTTATTGCAATACCTGTAGAGTAGAGGTAGCCTTTGCCTACAGATATAGAGGCACCGATTCACTTTGGGTCATCGTCCTACTCTACATCTAGGGTGACTTCTGCTAGGACAGCTACGGAGACATGGGAGATGCGACCACCACCACCATTGCCTGGTAGAGATGATGAGGCACAAAGTTCTAGGGATTCTAGGGATTGAGCCTAGATATTGATATATTTGACTGAGTATACCGATTTTTGAGGATTGTGGCATATCATTCTAACTTTATTTTGTATATATTTTTTCGAGATGTATATATATAGATCTTTTTGTTTCTATGTGACTTCATGTATTTTATTTGATTAATTTGCATTTTAATTTTATGTGAATCTCACATGATCATATTTATATTTATGAACATTTTATTCATGCTTAATAAAATGGAATAAGCTAATTTTTGGGAATGTGTTTTGAAAAAGATGTTGTTTTATAATGATATATTAGCAATAAACTTCAAAGGATGTTGTGTTGTTATATGATCGTTGATGGATATCGATGCTCGCTAGGTCATGAAGTTGATCCTTTTGTGAAGAAGTGTTTAATGTTTCTAATGGTTGTGTGCTTAAGAATAATATTAAGACTTTAGGATGATAAAAGAAAATGTTGATTTTGGCAATTGATTTTGAGAACATTCTGTTGTGGATTAACATATTGATGAGAAAATAATTAAGCATGAAACATTTGTAATATGACTTGCGCTAAGCATAAAATTCCTAAGTGTGAATATGTAAAAAACTAATTACTTAGGAACTATACCATCATCACAAAATCAAAAATGAAATGTATGATGATATGAAATTATTTGTTCTTTTTAAAATGCAAAGTAATGTAAGATAAATCATTATGTCACATGTTGCAAAAGTATTATGTAATTTTTATGAAAATATATGGATTAATTTTGGGCATGAAAATTTTAGAAAGATGACTTGCGCTAGGCATAAAATTCCTAAGTGTGAAATTTGAAGAGAAATAGTTACTTAGGAACTATACCATCATCACAAAATCAAAAATGAAATGCATGATGAATGATTTTTAATTTTGTAATATTATTTGGAATAAATTATTGTATTATGATGATAAAATAATTTGTAGGAACGAATGCAAAGGATTAATTATCTAAAAAAATCTCAAAGAAATATTTTAACTTATTTCAAAGACAAATTCAAATTTATCGAGAACCAATGTGTGAAAAGTAAATTCATTATCCATTTTGATTGTCATGATGATACAAAATATCTCAAGTAAGAAATATGTGTGATTTGTGAGGTTAATTTACTGATTTTGAGTAAGGTAATGATAAAGCAAACTTGAATGAACCAATGTGTGTGCATGTGAAATGTTCATTTCACCATGATTTTGTGCATGCATTGGTACTGAACTACTATGTAAATCAAATTACCAAAAGCTAGCTGATCCATAAGTGGACATTGGTATGTACAAAAGGATGTCACTAATGTGACATACATGTCACCATGTGAAAGGAATTACCCAAGGCCAAGAAAGTTGGGCACAAATCACCTGTTATGGGGCTTACCTCATGGTTTTTGAATAACTAAGAAATTCCAGGGATTCAAGTTCAATACCCCCTTCTTTTCTTCAAATTTATAGGGTAGGGATTTCTTGTCCTTTTCTTAACAAGGGGATTTTATTGCTTTGAAAAACATTTTTCTTGATTTTTTTTCTAATTGATTGAAAGGGTGTTGAAAGGTCCCTGAACCTTGAACAAGTATTTTTTACATGTTTTCCAAACCGATCAAAGAGGCCCAAGAGCTAAATATCAAAGAAAAATCCAAACACCACAAGAAGAAATGTGTCACGATATCGCGACATGTTGCAGTTTCACGGTCCTCAGCATAGAGAAAAAGCAAGGAGGAAAAGGTGTCGCGATATCGCGACATGTTTCACTGTCACGGCCAAGGGTGGAAAGGATGTCGCAAAATCATGACAAAATGCAGCATCGCGGCCGAAGAAGAGAATGTATCACAATATCACGACATGTTGCAACATCATTGCCGAAGAGGAGGAAGTGTCGCGATATCATGACGAGTTGTGTTGTCGCGGCCAAAGAAGAAAATATGTCGCGATATCACGACATGTTGCATTGTCACGACCCTAGGAGAAAAAGAGTCATGATATCATGACATGTTGCATTTTCACAACCCCAAGAGAAAAGGTGTCATGATATCATGACATGTTGCAACATCGCTACCGAAGAGGAAGAAGTGTCGCGATATCGTGACGAGTTGCGTCGTTGCAGCCAAAGAAGAAAATATGTCACGATATCGCAACATGTTGCATTGTCGCAACCCCAGGAGAAAATGTGTCGTGATATCGTGACATGTTGCATTGTCGTGACCCTAGGAGAAAAGGTGTCGCGATATCGCGACAAGTTGTATTGTTGTGGCCAAATGAGGAAAAGTGTCGCAATATCGTGACAAGTTGTATCGTCGATGCCAAAGAAGAAAATATGTCGCGATATCGCGACATGTTGCATTGTCATGACCCCAGGAGAAAAAGTGTCACGATATCATGAAAAGTTGCATTTTCGCGTCCCCAGGAGAAAAAGTGTCACGATATCGCGACATGTTGCATTGTCATGACCCCAAGAGAAAAGGTGTCGCGATATCGCGACAAGTTGTATTATTGCAGCCAAATGAGGAAAAGTGTCGCGATATCGCGACAAGTTGTATCGTCGATGCCAAAGAAGAAAATATGTCACGATATCGCAATATGTTGCATTGTCGTAACCCCAGGAGAAAAAGTGTCGTGATATCGCAACAAGTTGCATTGTCGTGACCCCAGGAGAAAAGGTGTCGTGATATCGCGACAAGTTGTATTGTTGTGGCCAAATGAGGAAAAGTGTCGTGGTATCACGACATGTTGCAGTGTCGTGGCCTACAGAGAAAGAGTGTCGCGATATCGCGACCAGTTGTATCATCGCGGCTTAAGGAGAAAAAATTTCATGAAATTGCGACGTGATGCATCGTCTCAGCAAAAGGATAAAAAATGTCACTATATCGCGACATGTATTGCTACGGCAAAAGAAGAAAAAGGTGTCACGATATCATGACATGTTGCATTAACGTGGCCAAAGAGAAAAAGTGTCGTGATATCGTGACATGTTGTGTCATCGTGGCCATAGGAAGTGTCGCGATATCGTGACAAGTTGCAGCATCATGACTAGAGGAGAAAAAGTGTCACAGAATCGCGACAAGTTGCGTCTTCTCGGCCAAAAGATAGGAAATGTCACGAAATCATGACAAGTTGCATTGTCGCGGCCGAAGGAGGAAAAAGTGTCACAATATCGTGACAAGTTGCAATGATGAGGCTGAAAGAGATAAAGTGTCATGAAATCGTGACATGTTGCATTACCGCGGCCAAAGGAGGAAAAGGTGTCGCGATATCATGACAAGTTGCAACGATGAGGCCGAAAGAGAAAAAGTGTCACGATATCAACATGTTGGATTGTGGCGGCCAGAGGAGAAAAAAGTGTCACGATATCTTGATAAGTTGCAACGACAAGGCCAAGAGAGAAAAAGTGTCGCGATATCGTGACATGTTGCCTTGCCGCATCCGAAGGAGGAAAAAGTGTCGCGATATCACGACAAGTTGCAACGACGGGCCGATAGAGAAAAAGTGTCACAATATCACGACATGTTGCATTGTCATGGCCAAAGGAGGAAAAAGTGTCGCGATATCGCGACATGTTGCAACGACGAGGCCAAAAGAGAAAAAGTGTCATGATATCGTGACATGTTGCATTGACATGGCCGAAAGAGAAAAAGTGTTGCGATATCGCGACATGTTGCATTGCCACGGCCGAAGGGGGAAAAAGTGTCACGATATCGCGACATGTTGCAACGATGAGGCCGAAAGAGAAAAAGTGTCGCGATATCGCGACATGTTGCATTGCCACGACCGAAGGGGAAAAAGTGTCATGATATCGCGACATGTTGCAACGATGAGGCCGAAAGAGAAAAAGTGTCATGATATCGTGACATGTTGCATTTTCGCGTCCAAAGGTGAAAAGTGTTGCGATATCGCGACATGTTGCAATTTCGCTATCGAAGGAGAAGAAGGAAAAGGTGTCGTGATATCACGACAAGTTTTGTCAGCATACCAACCCAATCCCCTGGCACCATCTCACATTGTGCAAATATTGAAACTTGTAGGATCGTTCCTTAGGTCAATGGGAAAGGAGTCTCTCCACACTTGAATGTCGAATTCGCCAACTCCCTTGTAGGATTTTTCTTGATTTTTCTCTTTTTCTTTCTTTTTCTTTTTCTTTTTCTTTTATTTTATTTTTTTCCTTTTTGAGATACTTGCTGATATTAGACGTAGAGCAAGGTATTTTATTCGGGTAAGGAGGAGCTTGTCCTTTTGCCAATTTCTCAGTATTCTAGACCATGCACATGATAGGATAGCAAGGGAAACTTTTCACTTAAGGTATTAAGACCTACTATGTAGTATCACTTTTGAATTTGCAACAAATCATTTTAAGATGTAAAAATGTGTTCTTGGTTCAAGAAGTAGCAATATCATTCTCAAAACTCAAAATTATTTAATGAAGTAATAGTGCTTTTGGTGCAAGAGAGATTTATAATAAAAATGATAAAATTAGAATTTATTAATTATGTGAATTTTAGTGCATGGTTCTAGATAACTTTTGGATTTATCTGAAGTAAACTAAAATATAACTTGCAATATTGGTAAAAAATAAATGCAAAAATAGATATAATAATGCCTTGGAAATATTTTTGTAGATTTTAATATTTTGTGATCTTTTTGGTTTTTTTTGATAAGATATTTGAAATGCATGAAAATGTATTTACAACTATGTACAATTATGAGAATTGTGGCCTTATGCATAATATATTTTCAGATGCATAATATTCATGGATTCCTTGAGATCTTTTCCATCCAAGGTAGCCAATATATATGCACCTGATCCAAATTTAGCAGTGATGATAAATGGTCCAAGCCAATTAGGCTGAAATTTACCTTTAAGGTCTTTTCTTGCATTAGAATTTTTTAAATTTTCTTTTAAGACTAGATCACCAATTTCAAGGTTATGAACTTTCTTTGAATATGCTCTTTTAAGTTTGTCTTGATAGGCATGAAGGTGCTCTAAAGCATGAATGTGTTTTTCATATAGGAGTTCCAACTGATTGAGTCTACTAGCACGATATTCATCTCCTACTTCAGCATCTTGAAGTAGAAGAGCTAAATAAGGAACTTCTAGCTCGAATGGGAAAACAACTTCAGTGCCATAAACCAAGACAAAAGGTGTAGCACCAATGGGAGTATGAATACTAGTTTGATAAGCCCACAAGGCAGGATACAATTGTACATGCCAGTCATGACCTGATTTATTAACCAATATTTTAAGGATTTTAATTAGAGTTTTATTAGATGCTTCAGCTTGGCCATTACCCTATGGATAATAGGGAGTAGACCAACGATGTTGGATTTTATATTTTTGACATAGTTTCTTAACAACTTTGTTCTTAAAACAAGTTCCATTATTTGAAATAAGATTTGATGGGATTCCAAATCTACAAATTATTTGATTAAGAATGAATTTGGAAACTTGAGCTCCCATGCAAGAAGCTAAAGGTATAGCTTCTACCCACTTTGTAAAATATTTAGTTGCAATTATTATGAATTTATGGCCATTAGATGAAATAAGATTTATTTTACCAATGATGTCTAGACCCCATTTAGAAAAGGGCCAAGGGGAGGATATAGCTTGGAGTTCTTGAGCAGGAGCATGGACAAGGTCAACATGTTTTTGACACTTTTTGCAATTATGCACATAATCATGTGCATCCTTTTCCATGGTAGGCAAAAAATATCCTATCCTAAGGAGCATTTTAGCAATGGCACTACCACTAAAGTGACCCCCACAAGATCCATCATGGGCTTCACTCAAGGCTTTCTTAGACTCTTCTAAATTTAAACACCCTAGTAAAATACCTTCTAAAGACCTTCTATACAAGGTATTACTAATAATGACAAAGCGAATAGCTCACTTGCGTAACAATCTACAATGATTTCCATCAAGACCTTTAGGGAAAGTTCCCTTCTGGAGGAAGTTGAAGATATCCATATACCAAGGTTCAGGAGTGGTTTCATTGATTAGAAACACATCTAATGCCTCTAAACATGACTTAGTAGAAGCAGGTTCTTGGAGTTGACAAATGATGATAGTAGCATATTCGTAATCCAACTCCAAAGGTAATAGGGAAGCAGTCATAGCCATAGCATCGACAACACGGTTACTAGTTCTAGGAATAGCTCCTAAAGTAACTTTTTCAAACAATGATATTAATTGTAGAACATAAGCTTTATAAGGGCAAATTTTCTCATCTCGTGTCTGATAAACATCATTGATTTGATTTATCACAAGCTGAGAATCACCGAAAACTAATAAATATTTTATTTTTAATGCTAGGGCGGCTCGTAATCCAAGAATTAGAGCCTCATATTCAGCAGTGTTATTAGTGCAAGAAAATTGCAATTTAAAATATAAAGGTATGAGGTGCTTTTGAGGAGATATTAAAATAATACCTGCACCGACACCACTCATGCATCGAGCTCCATCAAAATATAAGGACCATGTTTCAGGATGATCTTCCTCTAGATTGAGGCATTCATCAGGAAACTCAATGGTGAGGGGATGAGTAGACTCTAAAGGTGCAACAACTAATTGATCAGCTATAATTTGACCTTTAATACATTTTTGACCTATGAACATGAGTTCAAACTCACTTAGATCAAGAAACCACTTAGATGTGCAACCCGATAGATAAGGTCGACTCATCAAGTACCTTAATGGATCAGATTTAGCAATGACATAAGTTTTCTGACTAAGCATATAATGACGCAATTTTTGCATAGAAAAAAAACTACTAAAATTTTTTTCTCTAATGATGTATAATGAGTTTCATAACTTATTAATGTTATTCTAATATAATAAGTCACTTTTTCTTTCTTTTCATCATCAATTTGAGCTAACATAGCTCCAAGTGCAAGTTCCAAAGTAGAAATATATAAAATAAATGGACGATCAGGCTTAGGAGGAACAAGCACTGGTGGATTTAAAAGATATTGTTTGAGATGTTCAAAAGCTTCTTTATATTCATCATCCCATTAAAAAGGTATATTCTTTTTAATTAGTTTAATAAAAGGTCATGTTTTATCTTCCAACTTATCTATGAAGCAATGGATAGATTGAAGCTTACCTTGTAAACTTTGTAGTTCAGATATATTTTTAGGGGATGGCATATCTAAGATAGCCTTAATTTCTATGCCACACAAAGAAATAATGACCCGTAATAATTTACCTAATTTAAATCCAAATACACATTTAGCTGGGTTTAAACGGATAAGGTATTCTCTTAACCAATCAAATACTTTTCTTAAATCATTTATGTGATCATCCTCTTCAGTTGAGCGAGCTATGATATCGTCTACATAATCATGTATAATATCATACATCATATCATGAAAGATGTATGTCATAGCTCTCTGATATGTTGCACCTGCATTATTTAAACCAAAAGGCATTACCTTCCAACAAAATGTCCCCAAGGGGTAATAAAAGTTGTTTTAGGTTGATCTTAAGGATCTATTCTAATTTTATTATATCCTGAAAAGCCATCCATAAGGTATAACATTCCACTTCTGATTGTAAAATCAATGATTTGATCCATATTAGGAAGAGGAAAATCATCTTTAGGGCATGCAACATTAATGTATCTAAAATACGTGCAAACCCTAATCTTAGTAGCTTCTTTCTTAGTTACAAGAACAACATTGGAAATCCAATCAGCATAGTCAATGGCTTGAATAAAACTCACATCAAGGAGTTTTTGTAACTCACTTTTGACTAGTAGGGAAACCTTAGGATGCATATTTCTAAGTTTTTGTTTAATCGGTTTGGCATCCGGATGCACTACTAGATGGCACATAACCACAGAAGGATCTAGATCGGGAATATCTGCATATGTCCAAGCAAATGCATCACTGTATTCTGTGAGAAATGTAATGTATTGTTTTTGTTTTTCTTCACTTAATTCTGATCCAATCTTGATTATGCGAGGATTCTTTTCTGTACCAATATTAACTTCCAAAACATTTTCCACTTCAATATTTAGATCTCTTTCAAAATTAGGTGGAGCGGGTGAAACACCCATTTCTTGTAATTCTTCCAAGGTTAACTTGGCTAATTCTTCTTGAGGGGTTATAGCATCCAGATGAGCTATACGTGGTATAGATCCATCAAAATAAAACCCATTATGTAATATTTCTTCAACAAAAATGTCATGGAAGATGTCACCTTCCAATTGTTCATCTAGTTCAACAATCATTTCTGGATAGGCTATGGATAACATATTACAAGAGAACATCCTACCCATAGACTTAAGGTATTCTTGTTGATCTAGGTAATCTTGATATGATATTAGATGATCGTCATCCTCAAATGGGAATGGTTGACACTTCCTAGGAAAAAGGTCTAATCCAGATCTGGCAGGCCATACTTCAACTTCTAAGGGTTATTTTATACCATTTTGGAAAGGTCCTAAACCTTTACAATTATATCCTAATTTAAGCATCATAAGTTTTTATTTTTCATATTTATCAGAAAAATAACACCTAGCAAATACATCATGATCAATTGTGACATTCATGGGTCTTATTCTACCCCAATCATATCCCTTATAAATAAACGCACAACTCCCAATATGATATATGCTTCCCATAGGTTGTGGCAAGCCCAATGTCCAAGGAGATGGTGGTAATTGAGTTAAGGCAAGAGAATATTGCGTGGAGAATTTTTCTTCTTCTGATGTTGTGAGAATTATGGATAAATCAGGTAGATATTCATCTAAAATAGGATATGAGGTAGAAGGAATATCTTCTACAATTTTAGATGTTGTAAATATAAATTGTGTGGATGTAGATGGAAGATATGTTGATGTTGATGAACAAGATGTTGGTTCAGAAGATGTGGATGTAGAACTAGATGGAGGTGTAGGAAGTGTAGAATATGGAGGTGTTAAATATGTAGATGGTAAATATGGAGATATAATTAATGGAGGTGAATATGATGATGTTTTAGGTGATATTTTTGCATGTTTACAAGATGCAACTGAATGAGGTTGAGTGGCAGACAAAGAAGGGCAAAAATGAACCTCAATTGGTTCTGCCAAAGCACACATGTCAAATGGTCTAGGATCACCATGAATAGTAATCAATTGATTTTTAAATTCAAATTTAACACATTGGTGCAAGGTGTATGGTACAACTCTCATTGCATTGATCCAAGGATGACCTAAGAGTATGTTGTACGATGCAAGGCAATGTACAACAAACACAGTCGTATCCAAAGTTCTTGGACCAACCTGCAATGGAATTGATATAACTCCACATGTTTCTTGCATCTCATCATTAAAAATTTTTATGATCATATCAGTTCTCTTCATTTCATCACTTCTAAATAAAAATCTTTGATAGAAATCAAAGGTGCAAATATTTAGGGATGAACCATTATCAATTAGAACTCTTTTGATTGCTACATCTCTAATCAATGCTATAATATATAGAGGATTGTCTTTATGCATACTATGAAGAGGAATATCTCTATCTCAAAAATCAATGCAATCTATTTCACTAGGCATAACAATATTTATAACAACCTTAGGTTGTATATCTTGTGGTACCATCATTGTACTCAATGTACGCATTAATTCTTCTCTATGTATGGAAGAAGTTCTTAAAAGATCCAAGAGAGAATTCTTTGTTGTAATGCTAGCAAGTTTCTCATTAATATAATAAGGAGGTTTTGGTTGTACATTTTATGCATTATTCCCTTTTGTAGGAGCTTTTAATATTAATGGAGTTGATTTATCATTTTGATGTTGATCTTGTGTTTGAGAATTCTATGCTTGTTGTCTAGTAACATCTCCGATGGTACCTATAACATTATTATGTCCATAATAGATGGGTCGAGGTCTAGCATTCACTGCTTGCTCATTAGGGAGAATTTTTTGTGATGAAGATCGTGTTGTGACCCTCCTAGGAAATGGTTCTTCAGGGACCATCAAGTCTGTGATAGGAATAATAGCCTCTGATTCATATTTAGAGCTATTTGAATTGTTGGATGTAATATCCAAATCACTTTCTATCTCATTCTCTGTATCATCTGGATATGGAAGTTGTATGTTATGCATGGGTCTACTTGTGACCACAGATAATGTAGTTCTAAATTATGTTTTTGAATCTTGATTAGGTACGAAACCACTAATGGTTCCCACATACCTAGTTGGAGGAGGAACGTTATGATGTTGCGTCTGATTTACTGCTTCTTTACCATGCTTAGGTAAAGGATGTTGGAAAATATCCAAGATTTGATTTGTATTTTGATTTTGTTGTGCATTAGTCTGAGCATTATTTTGAACATTCTATTTTGGTGGGAAACTTTCCACTGATATTTTGTTATTATCAATCAAATATTGTATCATATGTTTCAACCGCTTGCAAGAATTGTTTGAATGTCCATCCACTCTATGGAAATTGCAATGCAAATCAGCTCTAAATCCAGCTACAGTTGTATTTGGTTGTCATATGTTGGGCAATTGAATTAAACCTTGTTCCAAAATTTGAGGTAAAATTATGGTTAAAGGTTGATTTAACTTTGTAAACTCTCTTGGAGGTTTATCTAGAATTTTCAATACAAATTTATTCATTGCTTCTGTAGTATTGATAAGTGAAGTATTTCTACTATCGATGACTCCGTCACCTACCACTTGTTCATCCTTGTATTGATTTTTAGAATATTTATCTTCATATTTCTTCTTAAACTAACCTCTTCTAATGAGAGCATCTTCAACTCTCCTTGCTAAATCTATAGCTTGATCAAAGGTGGTTATTGTGGCTGTATAAAGTTCATAAGATAATTATTCTTGCAAATTACCAATAAAAAAGTCTAACATCTCATGATGAGGTAATGCAAAATGCAATTTTCCCAACAATTATCTCCACTTAGTCAATAATTCAGCAAAGCTCTCATATTTACCTTGTTTTAGGTTGTATAAATATTTAATGGTCATGTGCCTCTCTATGTAGGCACTAAATTAATGGACGAACAGTTTTGTTGTCTCTTCAAAGTTTCTCAAAGAATTTGTAGGCAACTGATAGTACCACTCTAATGCCATACCTCCAAGACTTTTTGAGAACATTTTTAGCAACAAAAAGTCATCATATGAGATATCATGACAAGATATCCTAAACATATGAATATGCTCAATAGGATCTTCGGTTCCTTTATATATCGGGAGAACAAACATAGGGAAGTGCTTAGGGTATGGTTGGGCAACCACCATAGCATCCAAGGGTTGGCTACACATCTCCCGATAATTGTATGAGGGACGGTAGGGATCTATCTGGTCTAGGAGAGAAGCTAATTGTTTAATCATAGCTTCAAGGCTATGTGGTTGTCCAATAAGTTGATTCTATTGCATCATATTATTAGGTCTTTGAAGATAATATTGTGTTACATAAGGATTTCTAATTGAAATACTATTATGTAAATTGCTTGTAGGAATGGTGTTATAATGGAACTATGTTATGTTGAACCTTTTGTTGATTTTTTTTAGGATTTGGTATTTTCCTAACCTTTCTTGGTATAGAATTCTTTTTATTTGTAGTAGAAGTTTGTAATTTTTGTTGAGGATTTAGATTTGTTGTAGGTGTTGATTGATTGATGTTTTGAGTTGGATTTTGATTCACATTTTGAGATGGGCCAGCTTGACTATGTTTTATGTATAGCATAGGTCTTCCAGCCAATCGAAGAGCAACTTCTAAAGCGGCCTCCATAGAGTAATCTTCAAGGGGAAGTTGAACTTTTGTTTCTATTACTTGATTGATGACTTCTATGTTATATTTTATGAATTCGGTAAAATGTTGTGTAGATTTAAATATGATATTACCTTCCTCATCCATTTGAGGTTGAATATTGTATTGTCCTTCTTCTTTATTTATATCTTCATCATCTGATTTTGAAGTTACATAATCTTCAATGATTGGTTTATCAAGATCATCCAAAGTGGGTTCTTCCTAAGGTGGTTCTTGCATAAACTCATCTTCTATTTGTTTACCATTCCTTAAAATTCTAGGCATTTTGATAGATTAGGTTGTTGCAAATATATATGTGTCATATATATATATATATATATATATATATATATATATATATATACATATGCATTTAGATTCTGGGGGCATATATTTTATATATATATACCTAATTAATATGATATTGTTTTTGGGTTTTTTTAGTTTTTAAATTGCATAGAATGAAGGAAAATAGAATAGATAATAATATAGTGTAAATATTATATCTTATTTTTCTTGAAAAAATTTATGAATATCATTAATAGGTTCTATTGGAGCCAAATTTGACTCAAACTTTGAAACCCCCAAATTTAAATTTTTGGTTTCATCAAAGTAAGCAAGCATTGCTGGTCCTTTTGCATCTAATTGAGAGAGTTTAATTTCTTATGAGTTTGTTTGATAAAGACTAGTCGTTGTTGTTAATAATGTGTGTCCCCTTTTAATAAAGCTCAATCATCTTAGACAAGGGATAGGGCAAGATTTTATCAATCAGATTTTTAACAAAGCCAAACTTCGATCTTCATAGAATAAAGTTTCCCTTAGGCTTAAATCAAATGATAAATCTTTAAAGTCCTAAGGTATTCAAAAGTAATAGGAGAAAATCCAAAACCTTGGTCTAAATCCCGAAAAGCATAACTAAGCATCAAAAATTCAATTAAAGCTTAAGGGTATGCACCCCATTTAATTAAAAATTGAGCAACTCACCTTAATCTAACGATAGCGCTTCATCAAAAAGAATCCAATGGACATGCTTTCACAAAGACATCGAAAGGATAAGTCAAAGGTCAAATGGTTTAAGAAATATTATAACCTAAGGTCATTAAAGCTTAATAAATTTAAAATTTGTGCAGCTTTACCAATATGAATGGATGCGTTTGAGCCAAGCCCAATCCAATGGATGTGCACTCCCCAAAGAGTCAAATCATTAAGGAGTCAACATGGGTCAAAATTTTGATTAAATATCAAACAAGTCCGACAGATCTGAGGGCAGTGCTCAAGCGAACTCAAAGATCAATGGTTGCGCTTGATTTAATTAAACTACTCATTAAAATACTATGGTCAAAAGCATTAAGGGTATGCGCCCCTTTGAAATAACCATCGAGCTAATTAGACAAATCGGATGATAGCGCTCGATCTAGATCCAATCCGATGGTGGCACTCCCATAAAAGGTGCATCAAAAAGGTATAAGTCCCCATAAGATTAATTAAACCTATTAAAAAATATTAATGAGGGTCTAACACATTGGCTAATCATCCCCCTTTCAGCTTAATTCAAGGTTAAAATCATACCCCCTTTGGTAACTAACCCCGCAAGTTGATCAAAATCAACGGTCGCACCAACATCAATCGAGATCCGACGGTCGCGCTAAATTGAAATCCAAATGAGTAAATGGTGATTTATCGAGAAAGACGAAGGTAAGGCAAAAATTAATTATGCATTAGTAAGGGTATAACACGTTGCTAATTACCCCCTTTTAGCTTAAACACAGATTAATCAAATGTAATAATGCACCCCTTTTGGCTATCAAGTATGCAGCTTGCGAGAGATCTAACGGTAGCGCTTGGACATACCACAACACGAATATCTGACGACGGTGAATGAGTCAAAGTAAAACAAAGATATAAAACGATTCGAAGATCTAACGGCAGCATCCACCTCCGCTCAGATCCAACAACAGCGTATTATTAAAAATGGTCGAAGGTTAATCTAAAGGTTTCCTTTATCAAATGATTAATTAAAAGCATTGTAATCTTCCCCTTCCATTTTTGCTAAACCTTATGTATGTATGGGAGATCCAATGGTCATGCCTCCATCATGGTATGATCTAACGATGATCACTTAGAGAGGTGAACCGATTATATAATACCTATGTTTAATACAATGTTGTTAAGGTTGAAATCATTAGGTTAACCTTGGTAAATCATGATTAGATGAAAAAAACACATTATAATAAAAAAATATAGTTTATATAAACTAGTAGACTAACAAACATGCAGGTCCCTAGACATCGACATTACGCTAATCCTCCTAAGATCCGATGGTACGCACGAATCAAATATTTAAGTAATGAATCAAAGAGAATCCTAATGGTAACACTTCGTTGAGATTAAAGGAATCCAACGATAGTGAGCAAGTCAAAGTCAAATACAAGCAGGGCTAAAATGACAAGCATCTTCTAATGGATCCAACGGATGCGCTCCATCTCAAAGTAATCCAATGGTGGCACGTGTTTCAAAGGTAAATCAATGGTAAGCTTAAATCGATGCTTGATTAATTAAATTTTAAACACATTTAACAAGGGTCTTAAACACATATTAATCGCCACCCTTATTGGTCAATATTAAAAGGGTCAAAGCATGTTTTCTTTTAGTTAACTAACCCACAGGTTATAAAAAATCAAAGGTTGGCCATGGTTAGATTATCTCTCCATGACTAATATTCAATATAGAGTTAAGGCCCAAACTAAACTTTAAATCAAAGGATTTAAATATGAGGTAAACCTTGAGTTAACATTTTGAGATTGGTTAAACTATAAAATATTGAGATATTCTCTATACTATGCATGATCATTGCTGGGCATACCTTCATTATTTTAGGACTAACATTTTTTAGGTCTAAAAGTATCAAGCTAGGATGCCCAATGCAAACCTGCATCCCGAGAGGAAAACGAGTTGTACACTATAGAGATCAAGGGATACGGTTGATCCTTTATACATATCCAATGACAATGGATTGATCCAGGCCATACATAGGGATCAAAGAAAGAGGGCAAAATCATGTTCCAAGAAGAAAATTTGATAGTCTAGATTCCCGAAAAAGGGTGACCATTCTCCAAAATACCTGAAATCAATACCGAGGTAGAAAGCAAGGGAGTGACTCATTCACAACAAGGTACACCGAAAGATGATATGAAGATCAAACAACCGAGACAAAGTCAAAAGAGTACACATAAACACCGTGAATCCAGAAGGATACTCAAGGAAGGAAATATTCAAGCAATCAGAGTAAATCCCATGGATAGTACCTTGATAAGGATAAAGCAGACTAACCAAAAGATAAATCTTGATGCTCAAGCATGCGACCAGATCCTGTATATCTCTAGAGAATAATAATGTACCACAAAATAAGACTACAAGGCATAGTCACAACTTATAAATAGAGACATTAAGGGAGAGCTAAAGGCATCAGTAAATGAAATGATGGAGTACAAAGAATATAAAAGTATTCAATTTCTATTCTACAAATACTTAAGATGAAGAAAGCACATGAAGGATAAAACATGGTTTCGACTTGCAGAAAGTCATTCAATCCATGCTTCGACGAAATATAGTTATAAGGGGAACACTCCGATGGAGTATAGTTATGGAAGCAGCTTATAGATGTTTCCAGATCTTGTTTTCCATTCCCATATTCCTCCTACTTATCACTACCTCCCTCTTTTTAGGCCTTCTTCCTTAACCACCCTAACATTTTTTCCAACATTGCGCCACCTCACCACCTTCCATTATGTGAAGCCACCCCCTTTCCTCTTTTCTCCTTTCACTCTATCACGTGATCAGTGCAATTCCATCCATTTTCCACTAGCACGTCACCCCTTGTCTTCACCATCACGTTGGGTCCCCCTCGTCCCTCATCTAAAATTCATAATAGCAGCCTGGTCAATCCTTAAAAGTAGATCATGGTGACCAGGACAAGCAAAACAAAAAGAAAAAATATAATAATGAATCCTTAGTTTCTAGGGCCAACAAAGAGAACAAAGTGGCCAAATTAATCAATCGAAGAGCTCCCTTCAGTCCAAAAATAAACCATGATAGTCAGTTCAGAGCCGCACCAGTTGGACAACATACAAAATAGGTTCAATCAGATGCTGACAAGTGTAAGGCCAGAAATAAAATAAAAATAATAGAATCAAGAACCAACAGCTATAAAAGGAAGCAGACAGGTTCAGATTCTGCATCAAGCAATTAGAGAATAGCATTTTTTCTAAGAGGTATACTTGAGTGCCCTATTAGTTGTGTTGTTGTATCCCCTTTTGTGTCTATTTTTCTCTCTCATTTCTTATTCTTCCCTTTGTTGTGCAGGATTTTGATAGGAAAGTGCTCAAGAAGCTGAGATTATTTCCTGTCCTATTGAGCCTAGGATTCAGAGACTCTATTGTTACCATATTGGAACAAGGAGAGTAGGAGAGACCTATTACATTATTTGAACAGAGTCCTCTTCATTGTATTGATGTATTTCTTTGAGAAAAATAGAGTTAAAAGGCATCTTGCCCACTCTGCATGTAATATTTTATGAAATCAATACAATTCTGAGTTTCATTCCTATTATATCTTTGTCTCAGTATTGTGTGTCACTGTATAATGGATTACATTATTTGAATACATTATATACGTTTCTTTCATTGGTTAACTTTTAGTTTTATTACGATATTCGAATAAATCTAAGAACGCCAATTTTCTTTTCCCCATTCTCTCTGTTCATGTTAAAATTGTTGTTAAATTGCTATAACAGCCCAATGAATCTAGGCACCGGTCTACATAAGGCATAACAATTGGTTATTTTCTTGCTTGGTCATTTTAATACATATAGTGTTACATTAATCTGGAGCATGTAATCAACGTTTTATCATATAATTACCGTTGGGGTTTCCTTACCCATTCTATAGTTTTCTTTTAGCAATATTCATGTTTATCAGAACGAAGAGGCAGGTTGACCAGAGCCTGTAATAGCTCATTGGTTTCAAACAGATTTTTGCAGCATGACAATCGAATCCTATGGATGCAAGAATCGGTTCCAACACATTTTTTGGAACCGAAAACATTATTTTTAATCAATGGGTGGCTAGTTAGAATAAAGAACTTTTGTTTTAATTTTTACATTTTCTACGTTCTTTATTTTACCCATGGTTTTCAAATTTTGATTTTCTTTACGTTTCTTGATCTTCTTGAAAATTCCTACGTTTCTTGATTTTCTTGAATTATCCCAAGAACCGACTCCTATGAGGATGAGTGATAATATCAAGCATTCTTGATAAAGTATACATTATTCTTTCTGCACCCCGATGTTGGCGACTCTATCTACGAACCCAGAAGAAAAAAATAAAAAAGAGAGAGCAGAACGTGTTGGTGAACACCAGGAGAAGCGGTAAGGAGCTATTCCTAGAACTCGAGAATCCAGAGGTATTTATACATAATCAAAAAACTCCACTTTTCAAGAGTATTGCTTACAATAGTAGGTCAAATTCTAGTGGTAAAAAGTACGTAAAGAAAAATCAAAATACTATTACTATTGGTATCACTGTAGATGAACATTTGAATTCTATTATAGAAGATATATGTGATTATTCTTCGTAATAATTAATACTGAGGTAAATAATCCATTAGATCATATTCAGATTACTCAACCTCACATTCCTGTAAGTGTTACTACTGTGAATTTGAATCCTACAGTAACAATGGCCCAGGCTAATGTTCATTTATGGAGGACTAATAGATATAGGCCTTTTGTGTTACCCATCAATTTAAATACCTTACCCAGTAAAGCTCACAAATACCTCCCTAAATTTTTAGGAAATAGTGCAGTGACTGGAGAAGATCATATCAAAAGTTTCTTGTATGCAATGGATAGTCTGGAAGTTGAACATGAAGATGTAGTATTGAGACTATTTTTACAGACTTTAGAAAAATATGCTAGAGAGTGGTTCAATTCCCTTCCAAACAATGATATCCCAAACTTCACCAAAATGGAAATTGTGTTTCTAAAGAAATATGGTGAAAGGAAAAATGAACAATCACTGTTAACTGAGTTAGCCACTATGAAGAAAAAAGAGAATGAGGTTGTTAGTGATTTCAACATAATATTTTCAAAGACTAGGAACAAAATCCCTACCAACCTTAGGCCTAGTGATATTCAGTCTATTTGTTTTTATAAGAATGCCTTTCAAGGAGAGTTTAACTATGAGTTGAGGCAAGAACAAGCCACTACCATTGATGGTTGTATGGAAAAAGCAATGGATATAGAAAGAAATATGCTTGACAGTGGTAAGATGAAACCTTACTCTCTAGAAGTCAACTTACCTGAGAGAAAACCCAAAAGGGTGGCATTTGATATACAAAGAAGAACCGAAATTGATCCAATGGAAAAATTGACTAGTCAAATGACTGAGATGTTCAATAACATGAACAACAGGTTAGAAAGAATTGAAAGAAATGGAAATAATGGTGAATCTTCACAGATAGAGTGACCTCATGTTGACAATCATCCTCCCTTCAAGAAAAATTTCAATAGGAATTGGGGAAACAACAATGGTTCTGAAGAAGGAAATAGGAGTAGGAATAATGGGAATAATAACTAGAAAAATCGAGAATCTGATAGAGATCAGAATAGTGTTCCTAACCCTATACCATATGCTAATATAGCAGAAGGATTTCCCTATTTTTGCTCTACTTGTGATGCACCCCATAACCCTGATGCATGTGGAATTCACCTAAGTGACCAACGTAATGTAGATATACATGTTGAATCAGAAGAGGATATAAGAATCAATGCTTGTTGGTCTATTGAAGATGAATCCAGAGAAAGGTTGTTTGAAGAAGATATGGATAAGTATGCTTCAAATCATCATCCTCAAATTTTAGTAACTGAAGGAACTAAAATCTTGCAGAAATCACATGAGTCAAGATATGATAAGATGAAGCAAGGGAAATTAATCCCCACTGCTCAAGAGGTTGAAGAATTAGAAGCTACCCATATTCTGAATTTAAGGAATAGAATAGTCCCTGAAAGGACAGAGAAAGCCTCTACAAGTGAAACAAGAAAACAAACTTTCACCAATAAAAATATCAATAAAGAGAAAACTGATAGAATCCTCAAAAATATTACTCCTGAAGTAATAGAATCAGAGGAAGAGATTCCCAAAGAAGAAAGTAATAAACCACTAGATATAAAGAAGATAGAATTTGATGTTGGGTCAGAACTCAGTAAGAAAAAGGTTAATATCACATTTGGAGAACTTATGAAAGTTCAACAATACAGAGAACAAGTCTACAGAGCATTTGGATTAGTGGAACAAAAAGAAGACCCAACTTGCCATGTTGCTAGACAAAATCAACATGATACAAGATCACCATCCTCTATCAGACCCTTTTATGTATCATTAAGGTACAACTCACATGAAGGGGAAAGATATGTCATCCATAACTGCATGTTAGACAGTGGAGCCTCACACAATATCATGCCCAAATTAATAGCTGATCAAATGGGATTAATCTATACTAGAGATTCTACCCCTATTTTTGTAATGGATAGTAGACAAATTCCTTGTGTAGGGGTGATAACTGGATTGTTAGTTTTCTTAGATCAACACCCCAAAAAGGGCATTGTCATGGATGTTGCAGTAGTTGATGTTGACCCATTCTTCTCACTATTACTCAGTAGACATTGGGCAGAACAACTAGGAGGTTCAATTCAATTGGACTGGTCCTATGCTACAATCCCAATATCAGATAAGGAGAATATAATTTTGAGAAGGGAACCATTCAACAAACACTCCGTAGAGTTAATTCAAACAGATGAAACCATGATTAACTTAGTAAACTCTATGGAAGAAAAAGGGATGGGAGTTTATTCAATATGGCACAACCCATTCCTGGTGGAAGTACCAGAAGCAAAGAACATGGATCCAGAAGTTATGAAAATAGTAGATGCTGAATCAGATAGAGTATTGACTCAAGAAATGTGGACCATGTCTTTTGATGGAGCTAAATCATAATCTGGAGTAGGTGCAGGTGTTAATTTGACTGATATTAAAGGAAATTACCTTGGTATTCCTTACAGACTAGAATTTCCTTGCACAAACAATGTAGTTGAGTATGAAGCTTTACTACTAGGGTTAAGGAAAGCAAAAGAATTAGGTATTAATTACTTGACTGTAATAGGGGATGCAGAGCTTATTATACTACAGATCAAAGGTAAATATCAGACTAAGCACCCTAGGCTTAAGCAATATAAAAATGTAGTATTGGAAGAAATTGATAAATTCTTAGCTTTCAATATCTCATATATTCCTAGAGAACAAAATCATGTTGCAGATCTTTTAGTTGTAAATGCCTCAGGCCTAGATCACCCAGAGATAACTACAGAATATATGGATAGATTCCCAACTATCTCAGTCTATAAACCTTCTGTGCCAGATAACATAGTCTATCTATAGGTCTTTCAAGATGATATAGATATTAAAGATTTTATGACTCTACAAAATCAATATGCAGATGTGATCTGTGATGAAAAGGATGAAGAAAAGCTAAAAGACCAAATAGGAGAGCCAGTAGAAGTAATCCAGTTGAAAACTAATAAAATACCCAAAGGATTAGTTTCTCTAGAAAGTCTATTTGATGATTTTGACAAAGCTTATAAGCCTTTAAGCAGAGAAGTAATATCTGAAGATATTAACATTGGTTCAATGAAAGAACCTAGAATAGTGAAAGTAGACATGGCCTTACCTGCTAAAGAAAAAGTTGGATATATCAGTTTCTTGAAAAAGAACAAAGAACATTTTTCTTGGACTTATGAAGATCTTAAAACATTCAAAACAGATGTAATGACACACATAATACCCTTGAAAGAAGATTCTAAACCATTTAGACAGAAACAAAGGAAGTACAACCCAACTCTGCACCCAATAATGCAAAAGGAAGTACAAAAATTATTGGATTCCAAAATAATAGAAAGGTAAGATTTTCTTCATGGATATCCAATTTAGTACCAGTCAAAAAAAGAATGGGGATATTAGACTCTATGTAGATTTTAGAAATTTAAACAAGAGTTCATTAAAAGACAATTACCCATTACCCAACATGGAACAATTATTGCAAGCAGTAGTTGGCTCAACTAGATTGTCTCTGTTAGATGGATTTTTAGGGTACAATCAAATTCAGATAAATCTAGAAGATAGACATAAGGCAACATTCACTACACCTTGGGGCACATTTGAATATTTAAGAATACCTTTTGGACTGATGAATGCAGGTGCTACTTTTCAGAGGGCAATGGATTTTGCCTTCAAAGGATTAATGTTCAAAATTGTAGTTGTATACCTGGATGATATCATAGTATTTTCTAAAAATCTAGAAGATCATCTAGAACATTTGACTATAGTTTTTGCTCGGTGCAAGGAATTTAGAATTTCTTTAAATCCCAAGAAATGCATATTTGGGACTACACAAGGAAAGTTATTAGGACACATAGTTTCAGAAAAAGGAATAAGCATTGATCCAGAAAGAATTGAAGCCATTTCCAAAATTCCTCCTCCCAGAAATTTGAAAGGTGTCAGGTCATTCTTTGGCAAGATAAACTTTATTAGAAGATTTGTCCCAAATTTTGCAGAGATGACCAAACCCATAAATGATATGGTTAAGAAAACTGGAGAAATAAAATGGACAATTGAAAATATGGAAGCATTTAACAAGATCAAAGAAGCCATATCAACCACTCCAGCCCTAAGTTGCCCTGATTATGCAAAAGATTTTAATATCTATTCTTATGCATCTGAACATTCTATTGTTGCAGTTCTTTCACAGAAAGATGATGAAAATAATGAAAGGCCAATAGCCTTCATGAGTTCAGGTCTGAAAGGAGCACATATTAAATACACCTTACTAGAAAAATATGCTTATGCAGTCATCCAATATTTAGAACATTTCAAAGGTATATTTGGATCAAACAAAGTTTATTGTTGTATCCCTTTTATAGCAATAAAAGATATTTTTTCTCAATCAGAGCCATTAGGAAGACCAACAAGATGGATGGTAAAGCTTCTGCAATATGATGTTGAATTCAAAATAGTTAAAACTATCAAAGGATAGGGTTTGGCTAAACTGTTGGCTAACAAAGAAGAAGAAGGATTTGAAAATGTTCTCACAATAGATGAGGCATATGATATCAGAAGAATCAATAATACCGAATGCAAATGGTATGAGGAAATTTTGTCATACTTACAAAATCTATCATTCCCTAAAGATATGTCAACAAACAGAATGAGGTCAGTCAAGCTTCAAGCCCAGAAATATTATATACAAGATGGTGTGCTATACTGGAAACACCCTGATGGAGTATTATTAGTCTATCTATATGAAAGTGAAGTCCCAAAAATAATCAATGAATTTCATGATGGTTTCTGTGGAGGACATTTTGCTCCAAGAGCTACAACTAATAAAATTATGAGAGCAGGATATTATTGGCCTTCTATTTTTAAATATGTATATAAATATGTTAGGAACTATCATAACTGCCAGGTTTTTGTAGGAAAGAAGCAGTTGGCAGCCATGCCCCTCAAGCCAGTAATCATTGAAGCACCATTCACACAATGGGGTATTGACCTAATTGGAGAGATCAAGCCTAATTCATCTGGCCAACACAAGTGGATCATAACTGCAATAGATTACTTTACAAAGTGGGTAGAAGTTGCACCCCTGAGAACATCCACTACTACCACTATCATCAAATTCTTGGAAGAAAACATTCTGACCAGGTTTGGAGTTCCTCAAAAACTGGTTACAGATAATGCACAGTATTTTGTTTCATATGAAATGGTAGAATTTTGTGTTGAATATGGAATTGAATTATCCCATTCTGCTAATTATTACCCCCAAGGAAATGGTCTTGTTGAGTCATCAAATAAAAATGTAATAACCAGAATAAAAATATCATTGGGTAAGAACAAGAGAGGGTGGGACAGTGAACTTAAATTTTCTTTGTGGGCTGATAGGTTGTCTGTTAAAAGAAACACAGGAAGAACCCCCTATGAGATGGTTTATGGAGAGAAAGCCTTATTACCTTCAAAGATAGAGAAATTGGCACTTTCCCTCTTATTGCAAGACCATGAAGACCCCAATCCCATACAGAGAAGGCTTGACCAAATTGTCCTATTAGAAGAGCAAAGAAGAGAGACCCTTAATAGAATGATGGAACAAACCCAGAAAACCATGAAATTGTTTAATAAGAAAGCCAAGGGTACTCCTTTTTCTCAAGGAGATATAGTCATCTATTGGGATCCTAAAAATGATAAGCATGGTGAAAAAGGTAAATTTGAACCTAAATGGATTGGCCCATACCAAATAGCCCATGTTATCAGCCAGAATACATACAAGTTGCAGACCTTGCAAGGTGAAATGATGGCTATCCCTATTAATGGCCAACACCTCAAAATGTACAATCCCTGTTGAAGGTGAATAAAATAAAAAAAAAGTGGAAAAAACAAAAAACCCAAAAAAAAGAGTGTTTTACTTTTTAGCTTTTCTTTTCTTGTTTAGTTTAATTATGAGTTTACTGTACACATGATATTCTTAGTTTGATGAGTATATATTACTAATAATTCCACCAAAAACAATAAGAAAAAGGAGATTTATTTTAGATTCTGATGAGGTTTACAATTTTTAAAATATGAGTGTTTATGCAATAGTTGTTTGATATGAGATAAAACAGAAGGAAAACAAAGTTGATTGAAACATCATGTCAAAGCCTCACATTACAAATGATACTTAAGGTGACTTCAAAGGTCCAAAGAACCGAGTTATCTTTGAGAGGGTGGTTGAGCCAAAAATCATTACACTCATCTTTTATAGCCAGAAACTAATCCTCAACTCAGGCATACTCGTTGCACAATTTGCTTATATATCCAAGTACTTCTCTCACGAGAAAGAAAAATTAAAATAAAGTTAAATTGAGTCACTGCCTGAGATATCTTGGAAAACCTCTACCGAGGCTATAGACGCTTGAATGGAAGTAGGGTAAAACCAGATGGGATTAGAAGCAACTCCACCGGGGCTATAGACGCTTGACTGGTAGTGGAGCCCTACAGAATGGTGAAAATTTTTAAAGAGTGAAATCACATATTAGGCTTAACTATTTTGCTCAGATATGGCAAAGTTCTGAAAGACTTAGAAATCAAAATAAATGCACAAACACACACATGGGCATAAACATGATGAAGTAAATGGCTTTGACAAATATTTGTGTAATCATATCTTATGACTTAGCCAAAACAAGCATTACAATATATCAAAATAAAACTCATCTGTTTCTAAAAATCTGATCCTAGTTTCAAAATTGAATAAAAGGAATTACAGTTTTCAAATACTCTATAGCTTTGATATCATGTTGTTCATACATTTTTTAGTATATATAAAAAAAAGAAATTATATGTTTTCAAGCTTTACTTAGCAGTCAAGTTTTTTATTTTTGTTCATTTTTTGCAAATAAAACCAGGAGATTCTGTGGTTCTCAAGTGCCTCATGTTTTCAACACATTGTCCCAGTCAGAGCCTATGTTGGAGCCAAATTTGACTCAAACTTTGAAACCCCCAAATTTAAATTTTTGGTTTCAATCAAAGTAAGCAAGCATTGTTGGTCCTTTTGCATCTAATTGAGAATTTAATTTCTTATGAGTTTGTTTATAAAACTACCTTGGTTGTCAATAGTGTGTGCCCCTTTTAATAAAGCTCAATAAGGGATAGGAAAATTTTTCAATCATATTTTAAAGCCTAACTCCGATCCTCATAAATAAATTCTCCCTTAGACTTAAATCAAATGATAAATCTTTAAGTCCTAAGGTATTCAAAAGTAATGAGGAATTTAATTCAAATACCTTAGTCTAAAGCCCGAAAAGCATAATAAGATAAAAAAATTAATTAATACTTAAGGGTATGCACCCCATTTAATTAAAAATCGAGCACCTTAGATCTAATCGATAGCACTTCTAAAAAGTTAATCCAATGACGCTTTCACAAAGATTAAAGGTTAAGTAACAGGTTTAAAAATATTATAACCTAATATCAAAAGCCATTAAAGCTTAATAAAATTAAATCCATGCAACTTTACCAATCTGGATGGATGCGCTTGAGTTAAGCCTGATCCAATGGGTGCACTCTCCAAAAAGTCAAATCATTAACGAGTCAACAAAGGTCAAAATTTTGATTAAATATCGAGCAAGTCAAATAGAACACTCAAATAACTCAAAGATCAATGGTGGTGCTTGATTTAATTAAACCACATATTAAAATACTATGGTCAAAAAGTATTAAGGGTATGCCCCCTTTAAAATAACCATCGAGCTAATTAGATAGATCGGACGACAACGCTCGATCTAGATCCAATCCAATGGTGGCGCTCCCATAAAAGGTGCATCAAAAAGGTAAAAGGCCCCATAAGATTAATTAAATATATTAAATAGAATTAGCAAGGGTATAATACATTGGCTAATCATTCCCCATTTAGCTTAATCAAGGTTAAAATCATATCCCCTTTGGTAACTAACCCCGTAGGTTGATCAAGATCAAAATCATAAAACGTAGAAAAAAAGTAAAATTAATTATCCATTAGTAAGGGTATAATATGCTAATACCCCCTATTTAAACAAGATTAATCAAATCTAATAATCACCCTTTTGGCTATAAGTATGCAACTTAGGAGATCTAACGAGCGCTATACCCATGAAGATCAACGATGATGAATGAGTCAAAGTCAAACAAAGATATAAAATGATCTGAAGATCTAATGACAGCGCCCATCTTCGCTCAGATCCAACGATAGCATATTATTAAAAATGATCGAAGGTTAATCTAAAGGTTTCCTTCATCAAATGATTAATTAAATAGCATTATAAAAAAATATAATTAGTAATCTTCCCCTTCCATTTTGCTAAACCTTGTGTATGTACAGGAGATCCAACGATCGTGCCCCCATCATGGTATGATCTAACGGTGATCGCTTAGAGAGGTGAACGAGTTATATAACACCTATGTTTAATACAATGTTATTAAGGTTTTAATCAACTATTAACCTTGATAAATCATGATTAATACACATTAATTTTCAACCTTACAATTATAATAACAAGGTTTATATAAATTAGTAGACTAACAAACATGCAGGTCCCTAGACATCGACAATTGTGCTAACCCTCCTCAGATATTCGATGGGCACAAATCAAATATTTAAGTGATGAATCAACTAAAGAGAATCTAACGGTAGCGCTTCATTGAGATTAAAGGAATCTAACGACAATGAGCAAGTCAAAGTCAAATACAAGTAGGGCTAAAACAACAAGCATCTTCTGACGAATCCAACGGATGTGCTCCATATCAAAGTAATCCAATGGTGGCACGCATTTCAAAGGTAAATCAATGGTAAGCTTAAATCGACACTTGATTAATTAAAATTTTAAACACATTTAACAAGGGCCTTAAACACATATTAATCACCACCATTATTGGTCAATATTAAAAGGTTCAAAGCATGTTTTCTCTTAGTTAACTAACCCATAGGTTATAAAAAATCAAAGGTTGGCCATGGTTTTAACTTCCATGCTTATTCAATATAGAGTTAAGGCCAAAAATAAACCAAAATTTAAATACAAACAATTAAATTTAAACAAAAATAGATAAACCTTGATTAACATTTATATTTTTTAATAAAAAAAAATAGAAATTTTTATTTTCTACCTTCATTATTTTAAGACTAACATTTTTAGGTCTAAAAGTATCAAGCAAGATGCCCAATGCAAACTATCCCGGAGAGAAAGACAGTTGTTGTACACTATAGAGATTAAGGGATACAGTTGATCCTTTATACAGATCCAATGACAATGGATTGATCCAGGCCATACATAGGGATCAAAGAAAGAGGGCAAAATCATGTTCCAAGAAGAAAATTTGATAGTCTGGATTCCAAAAAAAGGGTGACCATTCTCCAAAATACCTGAAATCAATATCGAGGTAGAAAGCAAGGGAGTGACTCATTCACAACAAGGTACACTGAAAGACGATATGAAGATCAAACAGTCGAGACAAAGTCAAAATAGTACACATAAACATCGTGAATCCAGAAGGATACTCAAGGAAGGAAAGATTCGAGCAATCAGAGTAAATCCCATGGATAGTACCTTGATAAGGATAAAGCAGACTAACCAAAAGATAAATCTTGATGCTCAAGCATGCGACCAGATCCTGTATATCTCTGGAGAATAATAATGTACCACAAAATAAGACTGCAAGGCATAGTCACAACTTATAAATAGAGATAGTAAGGGAGAGCTAAAGGCATCAGTAAACGAAATGATGGAGTACAAAGAATATAAAAGTATTCAATTTATGTTCTACAAATACTTAAGATGAAGAAAGCGCGTGAAGGATAAAACATGGTTTCGACTTGCAGAAAGTCATTCAATCCGTGCTTCGACGAAATATAGTTATAAGGGGAACACTTCGATGGAGTATAGTTATGGAAGCAACTTATAGATGTTTCCAGATCTTGTTTTCCATTCCCATATTCCTCCTACTTATCGTTGCCTCCCTCTTTTTAGGCCTTCTTCCTTAACCACCCTGACATTTTTTCCAACATTGCGCCACCTCACCACCTTCCATTGTGTGAAGCCACCCCCTTTCCTCTTTTCTCCTTTCACTCTATCGCATGATCAGTGCAATTCCATCCGTTTTCCACTGGCACGTCACCCCTTGTCTTCACCATCACGTCGGGTCCCCCTCCATCCCTCATCTAAAATTCGTAATAGCAGCCTGGTCAATCCTTAACAACAGATCATGGTGACCAGGACAAGCAGAACAAAAAGAAAAAATATAATGATGAATCCTTAGTTTCTAGGGCCAACAAAGAGAACAAAGTGGCCAAATTAATTAGCGAAGAGCTCCCTTCAGTCCAAAAATAAACCATGATAGTCAGTTCAGAGCCGCACCAGCTGGACAACATACAGAATAGGTTCAATCAGATGCTGACAAGTGTAAGGCCAGAAATAAAACAAAAATAATAGAATCAAGAACCAACAGCTATAAAAGGAAGCAGACAGGTTTAGATTTTGCATCAAGCAATTAGAGAATAGCATTTTTGCTAAGAGGTATACTTGAGTGCCCTGTTAGTTGTGTTGTTGTATCCCCTTCTGTGTCTATTTTTCTCTCTCATTTCTTATTCTTCCCTTTGTTGTGCAGGATTTTGATAGGAAAGTGCTCAAGAAGCTGAGATTATTTCCTGTCCTATTGAGCCTAGGATTCAGAGACTCTATTGTTACCAGATTGGAACAAGGAGAGTAGGAGAGACCTATTACATTATTTGAACAGAGTCCTCTTCATTGTATTGATGTATTTCTTTGAGAAAAATAGAGTTAAAAGGCATCATGCCCACTCTGCATGTAATATTTTATGAAATCAATACAATTTTGAGTTTTATTCTTATTATATCTTTGTCTCAGTATTGTGTGTCACTGTGTAATGGATTACATTATTTGAATACATTACATATGTTTCTTTCATTGGTTAACTTTTAGTTTTATTACGATATTCGAATAAATCTAAGAACGCCAATTTTCTTTTCCCCATTCTCTCTATTCATGTTAAAATTGTTGTTAAATTGCTATAACAACCCAATGAATCTAGGCACCGGTCTACATAAGGCATAACAATTGGTTATTTTTCTTGCTTGGTCATTTTAATACATGTATAGTGTTACATTAATCTGGAGCGTGTAATCAATGTTTTATCATATAATTACCGCTGGGGTTTCCTTACCCGTTCTGTAGTTTTCTTTTAGCAATATTCGTGTTTAATAGAACGAAGAGGCAGGTTGACCAGAGCCTGTAATAGCTCGTTGGTTTCAAATGGATTTTTGCAGCGTGACAATCGAATCCTATGGATGCAAGAATCGGTTCCAACAGGTTCCAACTCATTAGGTGTCATATATGTTCTTCTTCAAATTGGAAAAAAAAATTCAAGAAATTTATGGAGTGAGCTATGGTGATACAATCAACTTCATAATCAGGCATACAAAATTATAGCTCATGACAATATTCACGATAGAGCATAGCTCTGGGAACTCTATTAAATCTTCTTTTATCTTCCAATACAACTTCTTGATCTTCTACGCGAGACAAGAACTTGTGTACTATAATTGCATTCTCAATATAGTCTTCAAAATAATATAGGCTTGGGGAAATAAGGGCTCTCTTATCTGCTAACCATATCTCATAAGCTCTTCTAATATCATTATAAAAATATAACCTATCAGGATCTAGGATTCTAGATAGATCAACCCTTATGATTTGTTTAATTTCAGACTTTATAGCTTCTATGATATCTAATCTTCTATCAAGTTCATTTCAATGTTCTTGAGATGTGAATCTAGAGCTTCCAACTATTGAAGAAACTTCTAGGACTACTAATGATGTACCAATGTTAATTTGAGTAGCTCTTCTTCTGTTGTAATCTATCATCTATGATTTTGATTTTTTTAGATTTTTGATGTTTAAGTTTTTTTTTGTAAATCAAAAAGATACCTATGTGTTTCAGGTCAAGTTCACCAAAGAATGTAACCCAAAAATTCTCCCACTCCTTTCCTCAAGGCTGATGGATCTGCACCTTAGAGGGGAATGGAAGAATGAGTGGTCTACACCTCAAAATAGAGGTACTTAATCATACCTTCTAATGGTGATTTTTTGACGAATTGGTTTGGGTTCACCAAAAAATATTTTATGGCAGTTTTCGAGCCTAGGTTTGGGATTTGTTTTGATGTGTTTATTTTGATTCAAATCGCAAATATACCTAGTTTGGCCAAAATGCAACTATTCTATCCTATATGCTATTTTTATTTAAATGCAGGTAGAAAATAAAAATTCAAAAAGACAAATGCAATGCTAGAAAGTGATTTCAAACCTTACCTGTACTCGAAATTTTGTTGACATTTTTTTTTTTAGTGCATTCCAGATCGTGCGTAACAGGTCAATAATATACTATGATTCTACAAGATCATAGTATGAACAAAGATAGACTGTTCTAATTTTTTAGGGATCAATACAAACATAGGTAGAGATAGAAAATAGAAAAACAGAGAGTTGTATTAATGCTTATAGGAAGAATTAAGATCTAATGTCAGTTATTAGATAATTGTAATAACATGAATTGATGAATAAATATTCAACACTACATAAAACATGTAATTATATGAAATTAGGTGAATTCCAAGAATGCAGATGCATAAATCTAGTATTCTATGGAATAAAGGATGATAAATAAAAGACCAATCCAATGAAACAAAGTTAAAATATGCAAACCAGAGCTTAGGGTTGCCCCCAAGTGGGTTGCAGACAATATCATAGCCTATAGGATAGGATCGTACACCGAACTCTCATGATTGTATGAAAATTATGATATCATATCCTTCGATCTACAACAATATCCTTCGATCTTGCTCATAACAACAAAATATCTAAACTACATAATCAAGCGAAAAAGTTATAAATGCAAGGAGTTAGGGGAAATTTTAGAGGGAGGGGTCTAGTTAAATAAGTAGGGAGGAGTGTCTTGAATAGGGAGGAGGTTGGGTTGTTACAACTTCTTCTAATTTGGACGAGGCTGAACGGATCTGATCTCGTATTTCCTGCATAGTTACATAGGTGGGGAAAAAAACCGTTCAACTGATTTTTTGTCATTTTTCATTTTTGAATTTTCTATTTTTGGGCAAGATCATAATATGGTCGATGATATCGTGTACACAGATCACAGCGATCATACAATTGAAATCGCACTATGATTTTGGAGGTCGTACTATGATTTTGAGGGTCATAGTACGATCTCATCAAAAATGCACAAATTTTGAGGTAATTAATGCAAACATGATGTTTTTACAATTTTTTTATGTTCTCATGCAAATGGGTCAAATTTAAGGTGCTACACCCACAAGTAAATTTATGACAAATTATCCTCTAAAGATGTCATCCGGTAGTTTTGAATACCAAAATTTTTCTTTGTTCATAGTCTTTAGGTTCATGCACTCCAAATTTCTTTTCTATAGGTTTCGATTGTTCCTTCAAAACTAGACTAGAGTGGGGGATTTACTACAATACTCATATCTTTGATGAACCCAATGGTATTCTTCCTAGGAATACAATGATCATGTTATTCATCTTACTCTAAAACATTATCCATCCAATGTTCATCCTTATCATTATCCATATCCCTAAAAGATAAAAAATTGAGAAATAAGTTCAATATATAGAGGAGAAAGGTATTATCCACCCTAGTAATAGTCCCTATTTGTCCCTTGTAGTTATGGCTAAGTGTAAGGATGATTATTATTAGTTGTGTCTAATTTTTTTAACCATTAAACAAGATCAATATCAAATAAAATTTTCCTATTTCAATTGTCGATAATTTTTTTGATCAATTGTATGGTGAACATATTTTTACCAAATTAGGCTTGTGTTTTGGGTTTCATCAAATTAGGTTAGAGAGGAGTATATTCTCAAAATTGCTTTTCATATGCATGACAAAAATTATGAGTTTTGGTCTTAAAAATTCCCCTTCCACTTTCCATAGTTTAACAAAAACTATCTTTTATCTTTTGCTTTAAAAAATTAGATTAGTATTTTTCTATGACATCCTAGTCTACAATAAATCTTGGGAATCCAATTTGCATCATACCAAACAAGTTTTCCAACTTATAGAGTAATAATAATTATATGCCAAGAAATCCAAATGTTTCTTTGATGTTTTGTAAGTTGATTATAGTCACATGGTGTCTCACAAAGGCATCAAGGTGGATGATATAAACATCAATTTCATGTAATATTGGTCTATGCTTAAATATATTAAGAGTATTAGGGGTATTTTAGGTCTCTCTAGGTATTATAAGTAATTTATCAATAATTATAGGATGATTGCAACTACCATGATGGATCTTATCAAGAATGATGTATATGCTTGATTCAATTATAATATAATAGCCTTCAATGCTTTGAAGTAGGTTACATTCACCCTAGCTATTCTATACTTAAGCAAGCCTTTTATCATTGAATGCAATGTGTCTAACCTAAAAATCAACATTAAGTGATGCTATAATGTCATCCCCTAACTTTTGAAAGAAATCAACTCTCTAGCAAGAATCTATATAATTTTACTTATGATAAGGATATGTTACCAATCTTGCATGTTGTTCATTAATAAATTACTTATATGCCAATTTGGAATTTCACTATTGAAATTAAACATAGTGTTCTTAAGCACATAATGGAACAATGTATCTTTTCATAAAAATAAAATAAATGGTTGGTAAATCTTTTGGGCTATGATTTTATAATTAAATATAATAAAAGAAAGGAGAATGTGGTGTTAGATGCATTTTTACAAGTATGATGATTTTGTAAGAATAGTTGTCTTACCTTATGAAATATTTGGTTTTGAGGTGAATTGAATTTGGATCCTAAGACAATGTGATTGATTCATTATGTTGGTGGTAGTAACCCATGCAATCCCTTATTCTCTTGGTCTAATGGAATTCTAAACATGAAGGTCCACATTTATCTCATTTAGTATTTCTATGTCAAGAACAATATCCTTCAAGAATTACATGCTTCTCCCTTGGTAGGGCATTAATGGGTTAAGTAATCCTTTTATTGCAAATGAATGAATGCTAATGTTAAATATTTCATGGTAGAATGTGAAGTGTGGTAGAAGAATAAGGGTGAAATAATTAACTGTCTAGGATTGTTGTAACCCTACCTTACTTTGGATCACTAATGCAATTAGATCTCCATGGACTTTATTAAATGTCTTCCTTTAACAGTGTTAGATCACCTTCCCATGTATGTTCATTTTTTACCTTACAAAAGTCTTTCACTACTAGCAAGGTGGCCAAGGTATTTTTTGATTTTATTTTCAAACTACATGGTATACCCAAGTCTATTATCTATAATAATGATCATATTTTCACAAGCAAATTTTGGATGGAGTTGTTCACTAATAGTGCTACTCAACTTAATATGAGATATTTTGATCGTCCTCAATTGGATGGCCAAACATAAATAGTTAACAAGTGCTTAGGTACATATTTGAGATGTTTTATCCAAGATAAACAATATTAGTGAGATTAAATCCACAAAAATGTGTATTTCCTATGCAAAAGAGGCAACCTCCTTGATGGAGGATTACAAGTCCAAATAAGGGGATGAGGATCCTAAGTACCTAGAGGACCCCCTTACTATTATTGGTGGTGATTAGATCCCTCTTATGTGGCTCCTCTATAACCTGACTTACCTTTTCTCTATTTTGGTTGTCTTGGAGTCTAACTCTATTTTATTTTGTACTTAGGACTTCCTATCTACTATTTTTGGTGGTTTCCCTTCAGGCCCATCTCTAAGGGCCTTCTCCAATTGTAAAATGTTTACGGATCCTTTCAAAACCCCTTCCTTATGTTAATAAAAAATATATATCAGTGGTATAAATAAATTTTATTAAAAAAATGGTTGTATAATACTTCTTTTAATATTTCCACTACAATGCCCCCATTTGAGCCATTGTATGGGTAAAATACCTAATCCATGGAATACTATCTTCTAGGATCTCCTTATGTGCCTCAATTGTATGATTTCTTCAAGTAGCATCAGAACCCAAGTCCTCAATGTTATTCTAAAGTTTGATGGAGAAGGATGGTTTGAGATAAAGAAAAAAATAACTTTATAATCATGGGTCCATAATTTATAGTCTTGACAAGTGCAATATCTAATCATAAACTGGAAGAAACTTCCTAAATAATATGCCTAATGGGAACCAATAACCATTCTTCAAAAAATTTTCTTTGAAGGCAAAAACATTAATGTGGAAAGCCATGTCCCAATGTGGCTTTTTCAGTTTCTAGTATTTATCGACTTAGACCTAGATATTAGTATTATAATTCATTGAGAATTAGGGTTAGGATTTATCACTTTGTGTAACTATAAATAAGAGAGATGTGATATAGTTGAATTATCATTCATAGTCTAACTTCTACCACCTTTCATGCACATAAGAGTCTTTTCCCTCTCTAAGTGGTTAAGAAACTATATCCTCTTTGAGTGGACTGGATTATTTCCAAGACTTGGAATCTAAATTTATGATACTCTATTAAATTTATTATTGTAAATATTATTGTTTCTATTGCTATTACTCTTATTATTGCACCTATATTTTTCTAGGTGTTGTTTTATTAGAAAAAGGTGTAAGCAATATGGACTTTCTCTTAATCCTTAGAGATTTATCTTTGTGGATTTCAAACGAAAGTTATAAGTTCACACTGACTTTTGAACAAGAGGCAATAATTAACCCTAAACATGTTAGAGAAATTAGATAACTCTGATTACCTAATAGAAAAATAGGTATGCAATCCTTCTTTAGAAAAATAATTTTTTTAGAAAGTTTATTCCAAATTTTGCTTAATTATTCATGATGTTAGTTGTATGATCAAAAATATTATTTTTGTTGTTGGATTTTACAATAATTTCTACAAATTAATGGAATGAAGAAAACAAAAAATAGATCATGCAAAAAATACACACAATATGAAGGTGTTTGTAGACACCTTTATAATTTCACTAAAGAAAATGACTGCACTCCAACAAATAATGAAATGGTTTATAGAAAGGGGTATAAATACATAATTAAAAGAGACTTTTAGGTCAATGTGTCCCTAATTTTGTTAACATTATTCACATAGTTGTTGATGAAAAATATTATTTCTTTTATTGGATATTACAATATATCCTAGAAATAATAGAATCAACACATTACCTAGAAAAGCAAAAATATATTATAGAAATAATACACATAATATGGAGGTTGTATGTAGACACCAATATTATTTCATTAAAGAAAAATGATTACAACTAAAATTATAACTAAAGGGTTTGTAGAAAGGGGTATAAATACCTATTAAAAATGGAAATTTAGGTCAAGTTTAAATAATTAACTATTAGGTTATATAATAAAGTATTACAACAAATTCACCTATATAAGGTGTAGAACATCCTAAAGGTATAATAAATATAATACAAAAGTTGGTCATTTTCTCAAGTGATGCTTAACACCATATATTGTAAGACCCCCCTTAAGTTGAATGAGGGACATAGAGAGATATTTGTCATACATCACCATATTAAGGGATACTCTCTAACCCCAAGATACTCTAATCACATAAAGGCACATCAAATATGACTTTGGCTAGAATATTCATTGTTTACTCTATTGATGGCATACAAACTAGATCAAACACACCATAAACATAGAGCCATTGCACATAGTGTATCCAAACCTCAATATGATTTTCCCATTGACAAAATACTATATTACAAAGAAAATCTTGTTGGACATTTTGAGTTCGTAAAGTTATCATTGATGTCAAGGCATGAGGTTTTTATTGATGCCAAGGAGTGAACCACCATTGATGCCAAAAGGTCAAAAGGAGCAATGCAAAAGGTTGATGGCAAAAGAGCTTCATAATATTCATTTTTGATATTATAGGAAGCATAAATAAAAGGTTTTCATTAAAACCATGGTTAGATAAAAGGTTTTCATAAAAACCCAAGGAGGCTTTTTATTCCAAATTAAAAAGTCCAAGGAAGGTTTAAATATTTAATTTATAAATACTTAAATTCAAATTGAATTTAAATTTTATTTTGAAATAGAAAAACCCTAAGGCTATTTCACCGACGTGCAAGTTGAATATTACCCCCGTCGACGTGTTAGAAGAAATAACAAAGCAATATAAATATTGCCTTTGCTAAGGCAAAAAGTGTATGCAATTCAAATTCGAAAAATGTGCTAAGAGAGGAATATCGTGCACTGCATCATATCCAAAATTTGGGTTGTTGAAGAAGATAAAGCACTTAACTTCTAGCACCATCCGATGGCTAGCGCAGGTGGTAGTTTCTTGGCATTTGTAGAAGTGAGGTTACAGGTTCGAAACCTGATGACAGCAAGTTGGGAAGCCCCTTTTCGTATTTTAATTTTTGGTGGTAGTAGAAAGTTTTAGAAGCGTGTGGGCACTTTAGCTCCCACGTGAGCACTTACCTTACGTGGTAGCCAAGGTCGTGGCTAGGACACGGGGGGAGGTAGCATCGTGGGTTCAAAATCCACTAAGGGCAAAGGTATAATTTTTTATTTAAATTTTATTTTCCCTAAGGTTTTTGTGAGTAAATCAGGAGGTATAAGGTGGTAATTAAATTGGATTATTTACCTATATATTAAAGTGATTTTTGGGTATGGTAAAAAGTTGTTTTTGATAAAGTAAAAACTAGGGTAATTAATTTTTACCTTAGAAGAAAAATTGCATTATTTTATAAATTATTTTATTTGATAAGTGCAATTTAAGAAAGGAGTTATAAGTAGAAATTGTGTTATATTTTATAAGAGGGTTTTTGATGAAAATTTATGATGTTGAAATTTATTATTGATATGGAGCAATAAGGTGTATTTGGGATTTAATTTATCTTTGTGTTTAAGTTAAATTGTGAAAAGTATTAGGGTGATAATTCTTGTCATCTAACCCTTTGTACTTGGCAAAGAAAGTTGTGATAATTGAACTAGGCTTTTGAATATCATTCTACATCAAAGAAAAAGGTATGGGCATATTCTTCCTTGGTTAAGTTGATTGGTTGGTTTTTTGGAAAACAACTTCGAAGTGAAAAGGATTTGATTAGGTTGCCTTATTGAGTTTTTGAGCTATATGTGAAGATTGTTTTATAAGCATTGTTGAGTATATTTTGAATTAATGCTTGAAGGTTTTTTGGAATAAAGAGTTGTTTATAAAACCTTGTTTGATAAGCATTGTTGTTGAAGCCATTGGTTATGTGAGGAACTTGAACTAGGGTTTGCAAATATCATGAATATCATTGTTATGTGAGATTGGTTGATGAGTATTGTTGGAAATATTTGAGTGAGTGTTCATATGCTTGGACTAGGGTTTGTGAGCAAGGATTATTTCATTGAGTGATTGGTTGAGTAAGAGTTGGTTGAGCCTAGTCAAGTGGATGTGTGAAGTGATAGTCCTAGTTCTATGAAACAAATTTTTCTATATTCTGAATTGATTTTAGAAAGATGTTGAGTGTTGATAAGTGTGAAATATATTGAGTCTCTAACAATTATCTACATGTTTCTATGGTAAAGAGAGTAATTGAAAGTGATTGTCATTTTTCCTTGACTGTCCTAAGTGGGGTTTTTCAAGCCTTCAATATTTCATAGGTTAAACCAGCCACCATACTTGATTTGTTCTTCCAATGGCCTTGCCTCTTTTCAATCCAAAGACTTAGATACATGTGGAAAATTTTTCTCAATCACTATCTTTGGCAGGTGTGGTTAGAAAGGAACCATAGAGTCTTTAATGAGTCTATCCATGATCATCAAACTATCATTGCCAGGATCCTATCCTTTGCCAATGAGAATGTGAACCTTATCTCTTTTGATAGTTGTAAACCTCATCTATAGGAGACCACGATTGCTCAATATTTAAGCTTAACCTTGTTAGATGAGTCTGTGCCTAGGGTAGTCAACCCCAGAGCCAATGTTAAGTGGTCTCCACCTCCTACGGGTTGGTTTAAGATTAATTTTTATGGAGCAGCTATGGAAAATCCTGGCAAAGCAGGTTCTGGTGGCATTGTGTGATATCATAATGGTAATATGATGCTTGTGTTTTTCGAACATTTGAGAACAAGGACGAATAATGAAGCTGAAGCTAGAGCTATATGGAGAGGCATTCAAATGACTCAAGACTTAGAAGGCAATTTGATCATAGAAGGAGACTCTATGTATGTTATAAATCTCCTCAATAATTGGAAAACACCTCCTTGGAGGATTAAAACAATTGTTGAAGAGGCTAGGATCCTTTTCTAGGGAATACAAGACAGAAAATCCCAACATGTGTTTCGAGAAGCTAACAAAATTACTGATAAGCTGGCTAATTTGGGTGTTGATGGTGACAGACTTTTCAAATGGGAACATAGTGTCCTAAGTGAAGTAGAGGAGCTTGTTCAACAATAATGCCAAGAATGATAGTCAAATTTACCAACAGGGAAGGCACTGTAAGTTTGAAGGCTAGGAGTATTCCCGTCTCTTTTTTGAATTGGACTCACAATAAAAATTATCTGAGCTGTCAGTCTTTGAGGATGCTACTTGGAAATACCATAAATACTAATGGGGATGGTCACATGTCAGCTAACATGGCTCCTAGTCATCTTAGTAATTTAAGGTTGGTTGATAATCATAGGGAAGGAAAGAAATGGCAATATAAGACTTCGAACCAAAGCCATGTGGACCACCAGATAGCCACCGCCATAAATCTAGCCAATAGGTTCACTTCTCCAAGGTTGATTGGCCAAGATAGTATGTGGTACCAAAGCATGTCATATATGAAAGAAAGCAATTACCAAAGAATTATTAAGAGTAACTGTCAATACAGAGCTTGTGGGAGTTTTTTTCAGTACTCTACTATGTGTGTCTGCAACTTTTTGTTTCTCCATTGTCTCAAGGAAGGGATCCATGTCTATTTTTTTTTTGTAATTATGATGCATGTGTGTTTTCTTGGGGTATACCCAAAATTTTGTATGGGAAGTTTCTTTTTTATAACAGGCTATGTGCCTTACCGGATGTAATGGCTTTGGCGGCATGTAGATTTTACATATATAGGATCCTTAGTAAGGATATGTTCATCAACAACCTTGGGCTAATTTTTGTAAAAGGTTTTGGGTCAACCTGTAAAACCCGATATTAATGCTATAGTATCTTGTCTAAAAAAAAAAAAAGTGATTTATTATTGTGGTGAAGCATATTGAGTCTCTAACAATTCTCTGTATGTTTCCAAAAGAGTGATTGAAAGTGATTGAGTATTGTGATGAATGTGAAGCATATTGAGTCTCTAAAAATTCTCTTTATGTTTCTATGAGATTGGACAAGTTCTAGTGTGGACTTTTTGAGCATATTTGAGGTAAGTATTTGAGAAGACTTGTGGATAGATTTGTGTGAGCTTTTGTGGAAGCTTACAATACAAATTGAGAGCAGATTTGGATAAGTTCTAGTAAGGACTTATTGAGCAGATTTGGATAAGTTCTAGTGAGGACTTGTTGAGCAAATTTGGACAAGTTATAGAGAGGACTTGTGGAAATATTAGTGTGAGCTTTTGTGGAAGCTTACAAGGTATATTTGAGATAAGTCTTTGAGAATACTTGAGAGAAGATTTTATTGATTGATTTGTTCAAATATTGAGTTAAAGTTTGGGGTAGATCCAGCAGAGTTTATTTGTGATTAATTCAAGCTTTGAGTTAAGGCTTGAGGATAGATATTGAGGATATAATTATGCTAGATTGAAGTATTGTGTTTAGTACAGATTCGAGGATAGAGTTTGGTGCATATTTGAGGACATGTTTGTGCTAGACCAAAGATAGAGATTGAGTAAATTTGTGCTAGATCAAAGGACTGTGTTTAGTATAGATTTGAGACAGAGCTTTGGAGGTGATAAAGTATAGAGGATGGCAATCTCCAATGGATAGAGATCCATTATCTAGGGTAGTGATGATAGGTGTCTTCAAGTGGATATAGATCTAATAGCTAGAGCAGTGGGGGCAACAGTTCTTCTAAAAGATCACCAGTCAGAGCTAAGGATAAATAAGTTCTCCTATGGATAGATATCCATAAACTTGATTAGGGGATTGGTATCTCCTTTGGATATATATCCATAAATATTGTAATAGTAAAATGATTCCCGAGATATTGATTGAGAAAATTTTAGTGAAATATTTTCTTCGTGGAGTAGCCCACATTGGGTGAACCACGTTAAATTGGTGTCTCTATTATGTGTGGTTTTCTATGCATTTCTTTGATTACTGTTGTTGATATTGTTATCTTTACATTGCATATTGGGAAAGAAAATTAAAAAGTGGTCTTATACTATTCACCCCCCTCTCAGTATAAGCTTGTGTTCTTCAAAGCTGAATGGAATTTGATTGTCATAATGGAGCATGATAAGAAACCATAGGGATATACCCACTTGTTCCAAAATTATTAGTATCTATTGTAGGTACATGGTGGCCTCATTGACATCATAGTATTATAGCTTTCATAGAGGACTAGGATAGTGCAATTTTATCTCTAACATTAGGAAACCATAATAGATCCAAGATAGAATATAAACCCAAAAATGGATCATCATTGATCTAAATAATAATCCCAATCAACATCTAAAAATTCTTTCAAAATTGGAGATGCTCCAACTAAAATAGTGAATACTCATATACTATGTACTTCTGATGTACAAAAGGATCTAATCAATTGATGTGAAGTCTCACATGGGGTGCTTGCATGTATCTAGAATAATAGCTAACAACAAATGTATTATCTAATTGAGAGTGTGTAAGATAAAAAATTCCCTAACAAGAAATCAATATAAGGAAACATAAATCAAAGGAGTACTATAATTTTTCATAGCTTCGAACCAAAGGCAAAGGGATTCCATGTAGGTTTAGAATATTCCATCATAAAACACAATAGAAAATATAAGGTATACTTGGACTGAGAAATAATGATCCTAAAATATGACTAGTGAATTTGAACCCCTAAAAAGTAATACAAAAGCCTCAAATATGTGATCTCAAAAGTGTCATGAAGTTGTAATTTCATGTGATGGAAAAAAAATATATCGATCCACCTATAATGAGTAGATTATCAACATACAACACAACCACCAATGTATGACAATATTGATGCTTGATAAAGATATCATGCTCTACCTCACAATATCAAAACCCATAGATAAGAAAGAAAAAATAAATATTCTCATATCAAGCATGAGAATCTTGCTTAACATACCAAGGGAGTAGTCCCATAAATTTCAAAACTCGTGGTCATCACATATAATATACCCCTAAATCTCACCATGAAGAAAACCACTCTTCCCATCCATCTAGTGTACCTCCCATTCATATGAAGTAGATATAGATAGAGTCATCCAAATAAAGTCCATCTAGGAAACCACAACAAAAGTGTCCAAGCAGTCAATTGCTTACTCCTAAAATATTCCCTTATTGGCAAGGCATACCTTGTGCTTATCAACCTATATATTAGAAGTTTATTTGGTTTTATAAACCCATTTGCAACCAAAAACATCCTTACATTCTACAAGAGAAACAAGCACCCATGTTTTATTATTCATCAAGGACTCAAATGTGACAAGCATAGTATCCTCCCACTCTAGATAATCCTTGGCATTGGAGTAGGGGAGGATGTCTCTAAAATCATCAACCATAAAGAGAAAGGTCCTAAAGTAAGCATTGAAATGATACTCTTGATAGAGAATGGGTTGATCATTCTTAAAAAGAGTGTAAACCAACTTGGATCTTGGATGAACCATGGAGGATTGTGACACATCCTATGAAGGAGTGATGAGGAATAAGAAATTTAAAATTAAAATTAATTAATTAATAATTATTATAACTTTATAGAAAGTTATATTGTAAAAGGCATGATTCATGTAATATTTATATTGAATAATGATGAATGAGAATATTTGACTTTTGATTTTCGATATTATATTTTCTTTCTCATTTCTCTTCATATGAGTGGTACTTGAGCATACCAATCCTATGGATCAGGTAGATGCATAACCTGGCTTCCACCCTTTGTCCTTCAATAGGGCCATCTAAAGTTTCTGGGTCATTTGAACATTTTCTAGGTAAATTTAAAGGGGTAATAGGTTCACTACCTTCCCTTCTATCTCAAGATATTTTTGCACATTTTTCAATATGTTGTCGGGTGCATTGCTTTCTTTAATTAATTAATTTAGTGGGCTCATTCATGCACTATTTTGCACAACCCCTCTTTGCACACAAGAGTATTAAATATTATAGTGTGCATCACATATTAAATATTATATAATATTTATGCACAATTTAAAGTGCAATCTAGAGTGCACATAATATTAAAATAATATAATATTTATACATAGTTTAGACTGTAGTGTAAATATTATTAAATTATATTTTATTGTGTGTAATTCAACTCAATGTTGAATGCAATACTATGTATGGGTAATTCAATGCAATACCTTGAGCGACCTCCCCTTATCATCACAAAATTGATTATTAGTATTAATTAGTATTTTGTAGATGGAGAACCAACAAATTTCTTTCAGGCTACAAGGGGAATTAGACAAGGGTGTCCAATTACACCAAACCTTTACATCATTTTAGCTAAGACTCTTGGAATATTAATCAACCATCTTCGAAGAGAAAGAAAAATAATAGGGATAGAGGTTGTAGTAGGATGCAAAGCTATAACACATGCCCAAATTATAGATGATATCATTCTTCTAAGTGAATCCACCAATAAAAATGTTTGATAATTTAACCAATATTTGGATTAGTTCACACAAGCTACCGAGGCTCATATACTCAAAAAATTCAGTTCTATACACAAAATGTTGTAGCAGTAAGATTCAAACTCTTTTGCACTATCCTAGGATTTTGGTCTAGCATAGAAAAATACTTTAGATGTCTAGGAGTGCCCATGAGCTTCCACCTCAAAGCCTCAGACTGCTAGACCCCAATATTGGACAAGATGGTTAGGAGGATATAAATTTACAGTAATAGTTGGCTCAGCCTTGTAGGAAGGGTAGTATTGATAAAATCAGTGTTATCTTCTCTTCCAGTCTACCAACTATTAGTATATCATGCTCCCAATTTTATTTTGTAAAAGGTAGATGAAATTATACACAAATTCCTATGGCAAGGGGGTAGGAAATAAGAAAGAAAAAATTTCCACTTGGTCAATTGGGATATGGTCACTAAAAATAAAATTCAAGGAGGACTGGGAATCAATAGTTTTGAAAGCACTAGGAGCAAAACTTCTCTAGAACATGCTTAAACACAATCGATCATGGCAGTGCATACTAGTCAGTAAGTATGTAAATAATAAAATAGGTATTAAAATGCTCAAACATATAAATAAACTTCCCAAAGCCTTGTTGATTTGGAAATATATAGTGGCTACAAAGAGCATAATAGAGGATAAGATTTCTTGGCTATCGAGAGATGATAAATCAATTAATCTATGGGAAGACCTGGTCCTAGTAAATCCACCAGTAAATGAGAGAACTCTAATCGAATTGTAAAATTACATGGAAAGCCAAAGAATACTCAAATTAAGTGACTTGTTTTATTGGACCTCTAAAACTTTGAACTCGATCTCCCCTCTCATTCCATCTTAGCTTTAAGCATATTGGGATTATTTTAAGTCCCACGTGGTGAGCATTAGACCTCTTCATCCCATAATTCTAGATAAACTTATTTGGGTTAGCATCAGTAGTAATTGGGAATACTCGGTGTATCTAGGAGTCCAGCATTAGCAAATTGGACCTACCAACAAAAAACTATCAGTATTGTAGAAAACTAGAGAACCACCTAAACTACAAGTATTCATTTGGCTAGTTTATCAAAATAAAATCTTAGTAGGTGATAATCTACAAAATAGGAGTATAGTAAGGCCTCATATTTGTTATAGGTGCAGGTAGAACAGTGAAACAGTTTTCCATCTTTTGTTTGAATGCCCAAAGGCAATTTCAATTTGGTTAGGAATAACCAAAATTCTTGGCATTTCCTACTCTAGAAGGTTAACCATAAACACATGTTTTACCAAGTGGAACAAATAATATAAAGGTAAATTTACAGGTAAGGCACTCCTAAAATATATGTGGAGCTCTATACCATATTTTATTATCTGGTACATCTGGTTGGACAAAAACTAGAGGATTTTTTAAGGAAAAGGTAAGGACAATAAAATCTAATACGAAGGATAAAAGAACAACTAGTCCTAAATATTAAATCTATTTTTTATCAATATTAGTATGAAGAATATTTATCACCCACAGAAAGAATAATGATCTACCAACTTAATCTCCAAGATTTCTAGACATAGTGAGGATGCAGAGAAAACAATTCTTTGTCTAAAATATATTTTTTTGGCACTCTTCTTTGATGGTACCTCCAATTCCAACCCCAGTTAAGCAGTGTCCAGGGGATTGATTCTTAGAGGACCCCATGAGATCTGCTCAAATACATGATCAAATTGGAAATAAAATCTAGCAACATGGCATAAGCTATTGGATGTGAAATCGGCTTAAAATTGGTGGCAAAGCAAGGAATCACTTAGGTCATAGTTTACGGGGATTCTAAAGTGATAATAACAACTCTTGCCAAAATAAAGATTACAATTGAAGATTATTCAAGGTAATATTATACAACTAGGTAGGATCGTTAGTAAAATATCCAATCAACACATAAGGCAAGAATTCAACAAAGAGTCTAACACACTAGTGAATCAGACAATAAATATAGCCCCTGGTTATTGCCACCAAATCATCAAGAAGTAGAAGGGTAGGGGTGGTATGCGAGGATGACAAAGACTCCAATAATGAGGTTCTTTTTTGTCTTCATGTTTTGTTTTTTAGAATGCTCTGTTCACTTTGATCTCTGATTAAAGATTTTTGTACTTTTTTGTTAAGTAAATTTTTTTCTTTTAAAAAAATATTTTATAGCATGCATTACAATGCATAATTTAAAATATTATTGCAATGTGCATTGAAGCACACGTTTAGCACCTACGTGTTGCATGCTAAAATCAAAATCAAGTGGGAAACCTTCTCCCCATCTCCCTTCCTTTCACGTGGCATGTCCACGTGCACACCATACCCCCTTGCCCCATATTAAAATATTAACCCCCGTATTAAAATAAATTAATAATTTATTTTTAACTATTATATATTTAAAAGATAATAATAATTAATTATTTAATTTGGAGGGAAATTTTATTGATTTAAAAGCAAGGAAAACTATCACATTAAAGGGGAAGAAATCTATCAATATAAGGGGAAGTATATCAAACAAAGAAGAAAAATAATAAATCAAGGTGGAACATTTTCACAATAAAACATGCTATTTTTGGTGTTTTTCAAGACTATTCTTGGTGTATACTCATGGAGCCTAAACCTTTGATATGGTAGAAAAAATTCTACAATTGACAAATGCAATGAGAAATTTGACTAACAAATTCAGTAACATTGATGCAAAAATAGAGGACATCAAGAAATCCTAGAATAATGTGTCCAAAACCAAAATGCAAAGTGAATATATATTACAAATCTAGAGACCTGGAAGTCTTGAATAGTTGGATTTTGGACATGGAAGCTTGGTTCAAGTATACCCAAATTCCTTATGAAAAAAATGTGCCTTTCACTAAATTGAAGCTTTCTGGTATCACCGAAGTGTTGGTCATGGATCTACAAGATTTTTAAAACCCTCTTACTACTTGGGAACAACTTTTCAAGGCACTACAAGGGATATTTTATCCCTCTAACTAAGCACAAGACCATATTATTAAGTGGATTCACTTGCAACAAGGGAGACAAATTTCTATGCAAGACTATATCTTTCAATTCAATATGTTGAGAATCCTAATTGGCATGGTAGATGAAGAAGCAACATTTATTATTAAGTTTAAAAGTGGACTCCAAGAACACTTAGGAAAATTAAATACACATCTCTCTCAACATTGGAAGATACATTTAATCATGCATAAATTGCACAAGAGAAGCTTTCTATCAAACATGATCATCCCCAAGAGCTTCCAAGGCTTCTAAGGAGGACCAATCAAAAACTAAGTTCTAGCAAAAATATTTATATTTCTCTTATTCAGAAACCTCTTCTTATTACCTAAACTCTTCATCCTCTACTGAATTTTGTAAATATTGCAAGAAAGAGGGAAAATTATTCCTAAGTGTCCTAAGATTCAAAATAAAAATAGTCTGATTACACAATCCCAAGAAGAGAAAAGTGTCCCCATTGAGGCATCAAGGGAAGATAGAACATATGAAGAATTAAAAGGTAAATTTAATAATGTTACCTTGGTGATTCTTTAGGATTTTATAGGAGAACATGCCAACTTATTTGTCACTCGGGCTCACTTAACCCATGATTTCTCCATGGCCTATATTATTGATAATGGTTCACAAAAGAACCTAATTTCAAATGCTATTATTGATAAGTTATGACTTCCAATAAGCCCTCATCCCTAACCTTACTCTCTAGGCTATAAATATGGTAGCTCAACTTCATAAATCATACATACCTATACAGTATCCTTTGACTTTGGGCCTAAATTCATCGATAAGGTTACTTGTGACATAACCCCAATGGAATGTTGTGGTTTGTTATTAGGAAGACCCTATCAATATGACTATAAATCCCAATATGATAGGTATAATAATACCTACATCCTAAAATATAAGGATAAGATATTCCTAATTTGAATTCCCAACAAGACCACCAATTTGCTACTCCAAGCTTGACATTCAAAATGATTCAAGCCCTGCTCTATCAGCCATAAACCCTGCCCTTATGGATAATAGAAATAGCATGATTCAAGCTGATTTGGGGAGCAAGCTTGAGACTAATGCTTAATCCATGGAGGCTTTGTAGATAGGGGCCAATGTGAGCATAAACAAGAAGAAAATAGTAAAGGAATTATACAAAATCCCTTGGATCTCAAAGGGCACAATCATGCGTAACAACCCTTTTCCTTTGGTGCTATTTAATAGGGACCTTCAACTCAAGAGAAAAATCCTCCTCCACCTCCTCCAATGTATGTCATGGAATATGATGTTCTCGTTCTTGTTTCACTTCAAGAAGTCTCTTCCTTTAATAGTTTAAAGGATCAAAATCTTGACAAAACTTTGGAAAATGTTCTTGAAGTGAAACAAGGAATACTCAAATCAATCATTTTCACTCCAACTTGTTTTTTCAGAAAATCAACCAAACACTTCAACCAAAGAAGAATGTGCCCATATATTTTTACTTGATGAAGAGTAGACCTCAAAAACCTACCTCAAACACAATCAACCTCTTTTCCAATCTCAAGGGTTAGATGACAAAAATACTCCTCAAAAATATTTCTCAATACAAAAATAATAGCACTCAAATACACCTTATTACTCCTTTGAAATTAGCAATCATCAAAACATACATAAAAATAATTACTCAATTACACCTTATAATCTCCAATATTTAATTAACAACCTCCAAAAATCAAACCCTCAAAAATAATATTGCTTATCCTTTTATCTCCCTCAAATACTCAATAACCAATTTAAAAAAAACTTTATAAACCTCCAAAAATATTTATTTTTCATCTAACCTTAGCAAATCCAAAATATTTTATGCAACCTTGGAAAACATTAGTGCATACCTTTTATCTCAAGCAAAAAGGCCTCGGTGGGTTTTGAACACGAGACCACTCCTAGTCGAGTGCCTTATCGAGGTGCTAGCCATAGCCCACCATGTGGGCTACGAGCCTCCATGTGAAGGGGAAGGCTCAAGCCTTCATTTTATACCTTTTTTATCAACATGATGCAAAACAAAATGTCCTCTTCTCTTGCAAAACCAACTTGGTGAGTTTTGAACCCTGCTCTCCATGCCTACCGAACGTCTTAGTGCTATCCACTGTCACCAACTGCGCTACATAGCATTGTGCATAGTGAAAGGAGCCCCTACTCCTATTTGTTATCTTTTCTACCGCCGAATGCTTTCAAAACACGCAAAACCTTTGTCTTTTTCTTGTGCACAAATTTTGGAGCTTTGATTAATCGATCATACGTTGGGAGTTAAGACTAATGTTCTTGCCCCTCTTTTATACATGAATGCCAATGCCTTAGGAACATCAACGCCACATTCAAATTTTGAATTCGAATTAATAATTAACCTTTATATCCCAACCTTAGGGTTATTTTAATTAATATAAATTAATTTTATAATTAAATTATAATTAATCTATAATTAACTTAATAGCTTTAGAAGTTAATTAAATTAATTAATAAATTAATTTATAATGAAATTATTTAAATTAATTTATAATTAATTTAAATCTCCCCTTTTAATATTATAATAAAATATTACAATATTATTTTGCTTGGGCCTCTTCATTGCTCTTTGAACCTCATCTGACCACCTAGAACCGGATTTGACCAACTGGAGGTGGACTTTCCTTTTGCACTGATTATGGAACCGCTTCTTCTTGCACTACTCACTGAAACTGACTCTTGACATCAATGACAACTCAACTACTCAAAATGTCCAACAATCTCCCCCTTTGTCATTGATGGCAACCCAATTATATTTTACCATTTCCTTAACCTTTTCTGTTATGCTCCCCTTGGGAAACTTCTCCCCCTGACTCAATGCTCTCCCCTTAAATCAAATCTCTCCCCCTTACTCAAATCTCTCCCCCTTTGACATCAATGGCAAAGGGTCACCTTTGGGGCTTGGGGCTAAGAATGAGACTCTTAGCTTAGCCCCTCCCCCACCTCCTCTTGAGGTGGTTAATTTTGGGGTGGGAGTATTTCTACTCCCAGATTGCAATGCTCTTTTCCTTTGTCAACTTTCTCTTTCCATACCTTTGAAGTCATGCCTTTTTGAACCTTTTGAGAATCCTCTTCTTTCCTGTCCTTGGAGGATCTAGAAATTTTGTCTCTACACCACTTTGTTGTATGTCCATCATTATTGCACTTATAACACTTAATATTGTTATTCCTTGGAGGTGCAAATATCTTGGGATTTCTCCTGGTGAAGCCATATCTATTCCTATCATGAACCCTGCAATTCATTGCCTTGTGACCAAACTGATTACAAGAGTAGCAATACCCTTGAAAGAGATACATGTTTCTAAAGTTTCCATATTCTTGTCTTCCATGTGTCCTGCACTATGTAGCCTTGTGCCCAAACCTGTGACATGAAAAGCATCGTCCATTAAAGAAACCTTGCCTTGACCCCATTGGTCTCTTGGTCTCTTCTTCCCTGTCTTGTTTCTTGTTCCATCTGTTCCTTATTTGTGCATTGTTCCTTTCCTTGTTGAACTTTCTATTGTCCAACTTATCCTTAAAGTCTCACTCTCTCTTTCACTTTCTTCTTTTGAAGCTTCTTCTTCTTTGGTGCTTGAGCTTGACTCTCCTTTTTTTGCTTCCTGTTTCCCTTGTTCTTCTTCAAAACTAAGTCCTGTTTTGGTGACTGATGATCTTTGTGCATTGATAATCATGTCCAAGGATTTTGAATTTTTCTCAACCTTGTGTAGCTTGTCCTTAGAGTCTTTCACTTCCATCCTTAGTGAAACTATCTCATGTTCTAATATTTCACACTCTAGATATTTTATCTTTAATTTTTTAGCCATACCTTCTTCTATTTTCCTTGCCTCTTCAACCTTAATTTTGAAGTTAGTGAGCTCTTGTAGAAACTTTGCTTTTGCTTTCTCATCTTCTTGAGCTTGAACCCTTAATCCTGAGTTCTCCATTTTTAATTCTTCAAGATCAACAATAAGTCTTTCACATTCTAGCTCTTTTACCTTTGATTGTTCAACCATACCTTTTTCAACTCTCCTTGCCTTTTCAACCTTATCTTTCAAGTCAGAGATATCTTGTAGAATCTTTGTCTTACATTTCTCATCCTCTTGTATTTGAGCCTTTAATTATAAGTTCTCCATTTTTAACTCAACAAGTTCCTTAAGTGTGGCTTCCTCCTTTTCTTTTTCTTTTCTTTGATCTTCAATTTCTTCTATTATCCAAAGTAGAGTTTCTTCTTCATACTTATTTTGACTATCCCTGTTATCCTTTTTGAACCATCCTCTAGGACTTCAATTCTGAAAGTATCATCTTCATCTTCATCGCTACTAAACCCATTGCAATAACCTGCATCATGATCGAGTTGACCACAAACAAAACATTCTTCACCTTCTTGTGGACAATAAGCTGCATGGTGACCTGTCTTCCTACATCTTGTACAAAACTTTATCAATCTGGCCTTTTCTCCACTGCTTGATTCATCTCTTGAATCTATTTCTATTTTTCCTCCCAAAACAACAACATTAAATTCATATTCCTTTTCTTTCATGACCATGTGTGTTCTTTTCTTCTTGTGTCTCATGGTTCTACTTTTGCCTTTCTTTGCCATTTGTGTTCTTGTAAGATCTTCCTTCAAGTTGTTAAACCTTTTTTGAAGGAACCAACTCTGATACCAATTGAAGAACACAAGCTTATACTGAGAGGGGGGTGAACAGTATAAGACCACTTTTTACTTTTCTTTCCCAAACAATATTATCCAATATAATCAATGGAAATATCAATAGCAATAACCAAAGCAATGCATAAATCATCACACACAATAGAGACACCAATTTAACATGGTTCACCCAATGTGGGCTACTCCACGAAGAAAATATTTCACTAATATTTTCTCAACAAATATCTTTGGGAATCCTTCCCTATTACAATGTTTATGGACCTCTGTCCAAAGGAGACACCAATCCCCTAATCAAGTTTATGGATCTCTATCCATAGGAGACACCAATCTCCTCAACTAGTTCATGGATCTCTATCCACAGGAGAACTCCTTTCTCCTCTGCTCTGGTTGGTGATCTTCTAGAAGAACTACTGCCTCCACTGCACTGGCTAATGGATCTCTATCCATTGAAGACTCCTATCCTCACTCATAAGACCTGTCCTCACTACCCTAGCTAATGGATCTCTATCCACTGGATACTATCATCCTCTATACTCTATCACCTCCAAAGCTAGCTCTCAGATCTATCTCAAATTTGCACTAAACATGGTCCTTCGGTCTAGCATAAATATGCTCAATATCTTTCTTTCTCCTGTCTTAGTCTAGTACAAACCTATCCTCAAATTTGCACCAAACTCTATCCTCAAATCTGCACTAAACATAGTCCTTTGATCTAGCACAAATCTACTCAATCTCTGTCCTCAAGCCTTAACACAAAGCTTGAATCAATCACAAATCAACTCTACTAGATCTACCCCAAACCTTAATCCAAGGTTTGAACAAATCAATCAATCAACTCTGCTCTCAAGTCTTCTCAAAGACTTATCTCAAATCTATCCACAAGTCCTCTCAAGAACTTGTCCAATCTGCTCTTAAGTCTTCTCTAAGACTTACCTCAAATCTGCTCAACAAGTCCTCACTAGAACTTGTCCAATATGCTCAACAAGTCTTCACTAAGACTTACCTCAAATCTGCTCAACAAGTCCTCACTAGAACTTGTCCAATCTGCTCAACAAGTCTTCACCAAGACTTACCTCAAATATGCTTTGTAAGCTTCCACAAAAGCTCACATAAATATGTCCTTATTTACAAAAGCTTAACTCTAACCTTAAGTCCACTCTAGGACTTACTCAAATATGCTCACAAGCTCTCACAAAAGCTTACTCAAATCAAATAAAAAACTTGCATCTAAACTCAACTCAATCTATCACAAAAACCTCTTTCAATCACACAAACAAGTTTCACATAGAATATTTTTTGACTCACATAAACATATAGAGAATGGTTAGAGACTCAATATGTTACTCACTCACAACAATACTCAATCACTTTCAAATTCTCTTTTCAATTCAATTTCATAATATGGAATAATTTATTTTACATAATTTCAGCTATCACTCCAAATCATTCACTTAACTTTACTTCATCAATCATTCTATGAAATAAAACTCTCACTCAACATAAATGTAGGCACAACTTGATTCACACAACCCAATGGAAGTTTCACATTCATCAAGGCCCTAACTCAATTAGGGTTTCCAAATCACATAACAATGATACTCAAGTTCTTTCAAATCCTAATCCAATCTTCAAATTCAACCTCAAAAGATATCAAACCATACAAGCATGAAGCATGCACTATCTCACTCATAATATCCAATAATGCTTATCAAAAAAATTTTATAGCATCCACTTCCATTTCATAAAACTCATAACTCAACAAGGAATACTCAAATCAATCCTTTTCACTCCAACTTGTTTTTCAAAAAATCAACCAAAGAAGAATGTGCCCATACCTTTTTACTTGATGAAGAGTAGACCTCGATTATTGGGAACTAAAAAACTCTCCTAGGGTTGGATGAATTATTGCTACTGACTACTGTGGAAGTGGGTCCTCTGGTTTTCAAATTTCTAAAATTAGTAAGGATTTAATTCAAATTTTTGGAAGGTAGTAAAATTGTTCTACCTTGCTTGGCAGTGCCTCTTCAGAGAAAAACGATAAAACTTTCACCTCTAAGCAAGAAGACAGTCCCAAAAGCGATCTTGATGGTGAAAAGAACTTCGTTCAAAATATTTGAAAGCAAGATGCAGAAACTAAAGCTATATCCATGCTGCTCAGTTTTTTTTCCATGAATATTTTCGGGGTTTCCTCTGGGCAGGAGAATCCTTCAAAAATTTTGCTACCCACCAATTCCTTTCCTTCTTCGCAGGTGGACCTGACTAATTCTGATTCTGGCCGTGTTCAATCCTTCTGGGGGGATGACATTCCTTCTGACCCTAAACCTTCCTTTGCTAAGGTTTTGGGAAGTTCCTCTTGCTCTATCGATACTTCCCTTCCTCCTTTTGAGGTTTCAGGCAATAGAGTCAAGATTCCTATTAGTGTCACCGAAAAATTTCTTGCTGAAGAATTTGTCTCTCTGGTTGGAAAAGTTGTGGGTGGCAATCCTAGCCTTGACATTATCAGGCATTGGGCATTCTCAAGGTGGAAATTTTGAGGTTCCCTTCAAATTTTTGGCCTCTCTAATAGTTTTTTTGGTATTTGGCTTAATACCAAAGAAGATGTTGCTCAAATCCTATCTGGTGGACCCTGGTTCCTTGGAACAAAAAGCATTTTTTTGATGAAGTGGACACCTGATTTTGACCCGGATACTCAAAGTATCAATTTTGCTCCTATTTGGGTCAGACTTCCAAATCTTCCTTGGCACCTGTGGTGGGAATCTATTTTCAAATTGATAGCTTCCACTATTGGAGATTTGCTCCTTATTGACAAGGTCACTTTGTCTAGATCAAGGATGCATGTTGCTCGTCTTTGCATCAATGCAAATCTCGATTCTTCCCTACCTACCTTTGTCGAGCTGGAACATGGAACTTTCCTCCGAAAGTAGGCCATTGAGTATGAAAACAAACCTCCTTTCTGCATTCAATGTCGAACCCAAGGCCATCTTCGAGCTCAGTGTCCTTCGCTTAAAAAATAGTCAGTTTCTTCTGAGGTAATTTTAGATCCCTCAAATCATGGCAAAGGCAAGGACTTCCAGACTCCTTTTAAAAAGGATAAAAGAAGATTTCCTCCTTCAAGAGGAGTTATTTTTAGGCCCATCAAGGATCACAAGACAAAATATGCACATGGTAATGCTTCCTTCATCAATTCTCCAAGTGACAAAGGGAAAAAAATTACCTTTCTATGGCTGCTCCCAATGAGGTTAGTCTTTTTGCTCTTCCTAATCAATTTCAAATTCTTGGTGATTTGAATCCTGAGGATGACCCTGAGGTGGATGTTGATGAAACCCTTAATCCTGATTCTCTTCCAAACCCATCCTCAAACCTAATGGAAGCCCAACAAGAGTCTGAACCCATGACTATTAATCCCTCTTATCCTGATGCCTTCAATGTAGACCAACCCCTGGTTGATGATGTCTCCATCCCTGCTTCCTTTCTTGAACCCTCCAGTCCTGTCGTGCAAAATATTAGCCCCAAAGTCACTAGAAGCCACAAGAAATCTCCTATTGATTGTGGAATGGAGAAAAAAAGAGGAAGGCCTTCTAACTCTGATCAATGGAAGCAAGGAACAAATGATGATATTGCCAACGGTGTTCAAAAAACCCTCTTTTCCACTGGTATCATATCCAAGGAAGAATCAAAGTGCACCAAACCTCCCCAACCATCTAGAAAGGGAGGCAAAAGAACCTCAAAATATTCTAGATGAAGATCCTCTCATGGAATGTGAGAGGCCTCAATGGTTTAGCCAAACAAAGGTTAGCTAAATCATTAAGGAAAGAAATCAGACCTACAATTTTTGTGATCCAAGAAACCAAAATCAGTGAATCTCTTGATAAAAATATATGTAATCATATTTGGAAGAACTATGAATCTCTTGCTTGTAAGGCTAATGGGGCTTCTGGAGGCCTTCTGTGTCTGTGGAACCCAAATATTGTGGAAGGAAATCTCATCCATTCTAGTGATGAGATGATGAGCATCCTCTTCTTCGACAAAGAAAATAGTCTACCTTGGGTCCTTACTAACATATATGCTCCCAACTCCATTACTGGTAGAGCCCATTTGTGGGATAACCTGACTTCTGTTAGAAGCGCTTTTCCAAATCTTCCTTGGATCCTTGCAGGAGACTTCAATACTCCTTTGTTTCCCTCTGATAAAAAAGGTGGTGTTGGCTCCTTTTCTAAAAGCATGGAGGATTTTCAGGAGTTTATAAGTGAACAGAATCTAATGGATGTTAATCTGAAAGGAAACCAATTTACTTGGTCAAACAGAAGATGTGGACCTCAATTAATCCAAGTTAAACTTGATAGAGTTATTTTCTCTCAGGAAGCTATTGACATCTGGGGGGATGCAAATCTTCAATCCCTTCTCAAAATTGGATCTGATCATAGTCCTATTCTTCTAGACACAAATAATCCAAAAATCTACAAAACTCCTTTCATATTTGAAGCCATGTGGATGCTACATCCTGATTTCAGAGAAAGGATTAATCAATGGTGGCAATCTGACATTCAAGGAACTCCTTCATTCGTGTTGGCGCAGAAACTCAAACACACCAAAGAAAATTTAAAAATATGGAATAGGGATATTTTTGGAAATATTTTTCAGAATAAATAGGATATTATGAACAGACTAGCCATAATTGAAAAGGAAAGCCAGGAAAAAGGAGATTGTTCTACTGAAGTGAGAGATGAAGAAAGGAACTTATTAGATCAATACCATAACATCCTTCAATGTGAAGAAATATTTTGGAGATAGAAGTCTCATGATATTTGGCTCAAAAAAGGAGATTCCAACACAAAATATTTTCATGTTTCTACATTGAGACACCGAAGCAATAACAGGATCAAAGAAATTCGCAGCCAGGATGGTAGGATTATTACTGACATCAAAGAAATCAGGGCTGAAGGAACAACTCACTTCATGCAATTACTCCAAGAGGAATGTAGACCTAATTCCTTGGCTGGCAAGGATTTTTTCCTGCAATTCATTCCTCATCTCATTTCTGATGATATAAACACCAAATTAACAGTGGTTCTTTCTGATGACGAAATTAAGGAGGCCTTATTCTCAATGAAACCTGACAAAGCTCCTGGACCAGATGGGTTTCCTCCTCAATTTTTTTAGGCCTTTTGGGATGTTGTTGGTAATGATGTTTGCAAAGCCATCAGAGAAATCCAAGGTTCTAAGGTCATTCCTAGAAGCTTCAATTCCACATTTATTGCACTCATACCAAAAATTCCTAATGCTTCCAATTTTAATGAATTCAGGCCAATTAGCCTTTGTAATGTCATATACAAAATTTTAACAAAGGCTATCACTATCCGTATGAGAGAGGTCATGCCTCTTATCATAAATCAGTGTCAAGGAAGATCATTCAGAGGGAGATCTATCTTGGATGGTATCATTTCTGTTCATGAAGCAATTCATTCCATTTCCTTCAACAAAAAAGCAGCTTTCCTTCTCAAGCTTGATATGAATAAAGCCTATGATAGATTGAGCTGGGATTTCCTCCTTGCTATCCTACACAAGTTTGGATTTCATTCTGACTGGATTTCCCTTATTAAAGGATGCATCTCTTCTACTTGGTTTTTTGTCCTTATTAATGGATCACCTACTGGTTATTTTTAGAGCAGTAGAGGTTTAAGACAAGGAGATCCTTTGTCCCCTCTCCTATTCATCATTGCAGCAGAGGCTCTTGGCAGGTCTATATTGGCAGAAAAAGAGGTAGGATTAATCTCTGGACTTTAGGTTACTTCTCAATGCAATCCCATTACTCATCAACAATTTGTGGATGATACCCTGTTGTCCACCTTTGCTTTTGTCAATGAAGCCAAAATCATCAAACGGATTCTCCTTCTGTATGAAGAAGCGGCTGGTCAAAGGATCAATTTTTAGAAAAGCAAATTGTACTTCCTCAACACTCCTTTGAGAAGACAGAATATGATTTCCAACATACTTGAATGTTCTATAAGCAGTTTACCTTCTTCCTACCTGGGCTTACCTCTTTTCATTGGAAATGCCAAAGAAATCCTATGGGATAATGTCATTGAGAGACTCCAAAAAAAGTTATCCACTTGGAGAGGTAATATTCTATCCCAAGCGGGTAAAATCACTCTTACCATGGCCTACCTCCAAAGCATTCCTGTCTATTTCCTTTCTTTGTTCAAAGCTCCTGTTACTGTCTACAAAAATATGGAGAAAATTCAAAAACACTTTCTTTGGACAGGATCTAAAAATAAACACAGATTCAATTTAGTTTCTTGGGACAAAGTTTGTAAATCCAAAAATCAAGGGGGCTTAGGGCTCAGAAGGATCTCTCTTCTCAACCTTTCCCTCCTTGCCAAACAAGCCTGGAGACTCATTTCCAATGAAAAGGTTGAGTGGGTCAAAATCATCAGAAGGAAGTATCTTCAGGCCTCTGAATTCTTACATGACCAGGTCCCTTCTTGTGGGTCTATTTTTTGGAAATCCATTTGTGAAGCTCGTTCCTTGTTGCAAAAAGGAATTCGATGGCAACTTGGAGATGGTAATTCTATTTTTTTGGGGGAGGATAAGTGGATTGGTGATACTCCTCTTAGCCAGATTCCTATGTTCCAAAGGATTATCAACATTACTAAACAATTGGTTGGTCCTTTAGTGGCTAATTTCATATCCTCTTCTAATGGTATCATGAGCTGGAAAAGACTTAATGTCCCAAATTTTGATGATGAAATTTCTTGCTTGAATGCCCAATTATCTTCCATCAAAATCCCAGTTGGTGATGTTAAGGACCAACCCATTTGGGAACCCACTGATTTCGGTGAATTCTCTATCAAATCAGCTTACTTGCTTTCCCTCAACAATATTGAAACTCCTATACCTTTTAAGTTGGTTTGGACCAAGTACCTGACTCCCAAAATTGCTTCCTTTTCTTGGCTTTGCATTCAAGATCGTATCCTTACTATTGAAAATCTCATAAAAAGGGGCATTCCTCTTCCTAACAGATGTTATCTTTGTCTTTCTGATTGGGAGTCTACCTCTCACCTTTTCTTGTTCTGTCCTTTTTCAAGAATGGTGATCAACAAGCTTCTTCTAAATTTTTAGTTGGTTTGGGCTTCTCCTCCTTCCATTGTTACACTATTCCAGCAGTGGCCCAATCCGTTTAAAAATCCGGTACTCAAAGGACTCTGGAAATTTTGTCTACAACACTACCTTTGGCAAATTTGGCTTGAACGCAATAGAAGGATTTTTGACAAAAAAGCTCTTCATGCAGATATCATTGCTCATAAAATTATCCTTTTTGCTAAATAAAATGTCCTTGTTGCTCCTTTTGATCCTTTTCCTTGTCCTCCATTTGAGAAAGCCATCCTCAATTCTTGTAACATATTCCCTGATACTTCAAAAACTGGTAATCCTTCAAATTCAAGGAGTAATGTTAAATGGTTCCCTCCCCCAATTGGGTGGGTCAAACTTAATTTTGATGGAGCTGCCAAAGGAAATCCAGGCAATGTTGGGGCTGGAGGAATTCTTCGAGATCATTTAGGAAATTCTATTTTTGCTTATTTCGAACCTTTGGGCATCATGTCCAATCACTCTGCAGAAGCCAAGGTGGTTTGGAGAGGCCTCCAATTCCTTAAAAATATTCCAGGGAACATTATAGTGGAAGGAGATTCTCTAAATATCATCAACTACTTAAAGACTTCAAAACTTAGCAGTTGGAGGATCAGAACAATCATGGAGGAAAGTAAGCAAATCCTTCACCAGCAACATAACTCCATTGTCCAACATGCTTACAGGGAGGCCAATTCAGTTGCTGACAAACTAGCTAATATTGGGGCTAACGCCCAAGGGCTATTGACATGGACCGATACTCTACCTCCCGAGGTGGATGAACTTATTAAACATGATCAAAGTAATGATACTCATGTTGAGTCTTAAAAATCTATTCCAGTTCATTCCCCAACATTCCTTATTCCACGTGAAGTATAGGGCTCACATTTCAATCCTTTTGTTAGGCCTTCCTTCAAACTCTATGCTTTACATTGGAAATTGGTCGCATGACTCTTTGTGTTTCATTTTTAAAATACCCACCGCCTTCATCTATGCTCATACCTATTTTTTGGTAACCGAATCCCTTTGTTATCCCAAGGTGAAATTGAGCATGATTAATAATCATTTTTCTCCCGTGTGCATTGATTTGTGTAATTTTACCTCACCGAGAACCATCCTCAACAAATTCACCATCTGCTTCATTTCGAGACTCTGTATGGTGAACATCCCCATCCTTTCTGTGTCTCATGCTAGGGCCTCTTACTGGCTATGTTTTTTGTGCACCCCTGATGGTCAACCATCTCATCTGACATTAATCTACTCATTTATCTGGTGCAACATCCAATGCCTAAAAATTTGCTTCGACCTTTGCCCTAGCCAATCCTCTTTTCTAAAGGGGTTTTTTCCTTTTTTGAAGCAGCCTTTTTGGCCTCCTTGCAGAACTCTGAGTGATGACAATGCTTTCCTTTTAAACAACTCGTTGCATGCTCTGCTTAATCACCAGTCCTTTACCATTGTGCCTATCCTATTCAACCTAATCCTTGTTCTTTGCTTTCCTCTTCACCATCTTTTGCCTGTCACCATGAAGGAAAGCAAACCCATTTTCATTGAACCTGAAGTGTTTGAACTTGACCCAATGGTTAGATATTTGTGGAAGGATAAAACTAAAAGTGCGCTAATTGAGTTCTTCAAGCTGTTTGTTGGCATTGATGAGGAAGTAACGAAGGCCTTTGCTGAGACCTAGGATAAGGGCCTTGTTACTATTCATGGGGTAGAATTCCATATCACTATTGAGATGTTGGCGGACCTGATAGGACAACCTTTGGATGGCAAGGTTATCCGATGAAACAAGCATAACTGGGAAGCGGAGCTGGTGTTCTTCGAAAAGAATTTGGTGATCCACAAAATGTACAGAAAAGGTTTGCATCGTAGCCACCTTTCCACTCCTTGGCAAGAAATCTTAAAACCTATCATGCAATATTTAACCTGTGACAACCCTGAAGCCCAACTTTGTTGTTTCCACCTGGCTTACGTTAATCACTTTCGTGATGCCAAGACGATGAACATCCCTGCCGCTATATTCTGGTCTATCGATTATACCATTGTGTCCACCCGATCCAAAAAGGAGGAAGGTTTACCATGCCACCAAGGGATTTTTAAGGTCTTGTACAGATTCCTCCTTCTCAATTTCCCTAGAGGTAACATCCCTACCCCTGAGTCTGAGGAGGAAAACTCTTCCTCTATGCCCAGTCCCAAAATTTCAAAACCTAAGAAGAGGGACAAGAATGTTAAGCCCCATCCTGAATTCAACATTAGGAAAAAGGTCAAAGTTGAACACACTCCTGTCAGATGTTCCCAGAGGCTTAAGCTCAAAGAATTAGCTGAAACTCCTCCTTCTACTTTCGTTAAACTTTCAAAGGATCACTCCAACTCGCCTGACCTAGTTGAAAAATACCTTCACAAATTGGTCGTTCAAGCTACTTCTGCAACAGTTGATCACCTGGAGACTACCCACTCAGCCATTGGTAAAGCTATTGTGAGTCTCAAAGAATAGTTCCAGGCTCTTAGCCTTATGTTCTTTTGTGATACCTTTGAAGATACTCCTATAATATCTGTTGTTGAAGCTCCTTCTGATGCCAAAGGGGGTGTCAAAGATGAAGATGTGGTTGAAATCACCAAGGAAGCTTGTCTCGATGCTCTGAAGGACAACCTGAAGGATATTCCAAAGGATGTTGTGAAGGACACCATTCTGGACACCACTGCTATTTCTCCAATGCAAACTGATGCTCCTCTCTGAGCGTGATTGTTATCCTTTTGCTACAACTATTGTCCTTTCTTTTTGGGTTTTGGTCCTTTGGTCTGAAGGATAGTAGGTTTGTTTTTGGTATGGGTTGATGGTTTTTAGTTTCTCTTTCTGTTCCTTTGTCCCAGAGGATGTTTTCCTTTTGTTGTTCTAGGCTTAATGCCTCTCTGTTGTGTTCCTCTTGAAATTCTAGTGCTCCTTTTTGTTTCACTGTTGTACAAGGCGTTGGGGCGCCTTTCAAATGCCCTATTTTGAATAAAATTAATTTACCAAAAAAAATGAAGAGTAGAACTCAAAAACCTACCTCAAACACAATCAACCTCTTTGCCAATCTCAAGGGTTAGATGGAAAAAATATTTCTCAATACAAGAATAATAGCACTCAAATACACCTTATTACTTCATCTTGAAATTAGTAATCATCAAAACATACATAAAAATAATTACTATATTACACCTTATAATCTCCAATATTTAATTAAAAACCTCCAAAAATAAAAACCTCAAAAATAATCCTACCTATCATTTTATCTCCCTCAAATACTCAATAACCAATTTTAAAAAAACTTTATAAACCTCCAAAATATTTATTTTTCATCCAACCTTAGCAAATCCAAAATATTTCATGCAACCTTGGAAAACATTAGTGCATATCTTTTATCTCAAGCAAAAATGTTGTGAGACAAGCAAAGTCTCCCCAAGATCGAAGAATGCTCCACAAGATCAATCACACACAAAAGAGGAAAACCCACAACACCAATATTAAGTGGTAAAACCCTACTTCAAATGAAGAAGGGAAACATCCACTATGAAGCTCACTATATTACTCAATGATTCAACAATACAAGAATGCTTCAATGTTATGCAACAATATGCATCAACATGATATGACAAGATGTAGTAGACAACACCCCTATTTAAAGAGAAGCTTTTCTACTACAACCCTAAAATTACCCTAATCTTATCACAATATTATCTTGAGATGTGTGACAAGTGGCATCTATCAAATATTAAAAAGTGATTGGTTACTTTTTAATATTTTCTAGAAAAGGGGAAATAACTTTTTCCCACAAATTAAATATTCCTAGCACCCTTATTTTATTTATTAATTGGGTGGGAATATTTTTACATAAAATAGAATTATTTTCTAATTCAAATATTATTCTTTAGACTTTATATTTTAGTCTAAGAATAATTTACACAATGTTGCATTACATATTCCAACACTCCCCCTTAATGCAATATTGGGGAAAGGAATTATGAAACAAAGAAACATTCTCCCCCTAAAGATACAAACGGGGATGAGAATCAAATGAGTAATATAGTTACAATGAGCTTCTATGACCAAGAATGGTCTACAATAAGGCACCAATACAAAATGGGCCAAAATGAGACTGCAAGCCCCCAATGGAGTAGCTTCAGATACAAGCAGCTTACAAAGCCATCCATCAACCACAAGTGGTTGCAAATGACAAGAAGAAAACATCACAAGGGTGTCTTCAGTAAGCCTGCAAAACCCCAAACGGAAGTACCTACAAGCTACAAGCAGCTCAACATAAGATCAGTTAGATACATCATCATAAATATATTCACCACAACATATATGAATATCCAAAGATGATAACAAAACTGATCTAACAAATAGTGAACTATAAGTCATCACAAAAATATGCCAAGCCATACTTATAGTCACGTGCTATATAGTTGATCAAAAAATATCATGTACAAAGTTGCATAAAGCAAACAAGGAGTACCATGATAATGCAAACTCTAAAGTACCATGTACAAAAGTTAGCTAATAAAAAAGTACCATGTACAAGAGTTGCATAAGGTATATGAAAATAATAAAGTGTGCACACCGGTTGCATAAAGCCAACCATAAAATATCATGTACAAAAGTAGCATAAATGCTAACAAGAAAGTACCATGATAAACCAATTGCATAATGCCAACTACATAAAAACATGTACAAAGTTGCACAAGGCAACAAGAAAGTACCATGTAAAAGAGTCGCATAAAGCAATTGCATCATATACCATAATTGCACAATGCCATCTACAAAGTAACATGTACAAAAGTTGCACAAGGCAAACAAGAAAGTACCATGTTCAAAAGAGATGCAAAAAGCAATTATACCACCAAAGATCAACTCATATATATAGCACAAAACACCTCATAAGGATGAAGTTGTCATCACACAAGTGTAACTACACTTCATTCCCCCTTGAGGACAACTTCACCAAACCAAGTGAGTCCCTCAACTTACAAAACTGCTCCTTGGGAAGAGGTTTGGTGAACAAATCAACAGAATTAGAAGATGATGGGCAATACTCCAACTGAATAGTCCCATCCAATACCTTCTCTCCGATAAAGTGGGCTTGGATTTCAACATGCTTTGTCCTTTGATGCATTACAAGATTTTTAGCCAAGGCAATAGCTGATTGATTATCGGAGAGCAAACGTGAAGGACCAAATTGCTCAAAGCCAATTTCCTTCATGAGGGTACGAAGCCAAACCGCTTCCTGTGTAACTATTGTCATAGCCTTATACTCCACTTCCATTGTAGAAAGAGCAATTGTATCTTGCTTCTTGGAAGACCAAGAGATAGTTGCAGACCCAATACTAAAAACATATGTTGTGGTAGACTTTATGTCTATTCTATCCCCTCCAAAATCAGAATCAACATAGCCAAAAAGAGCAAAGGAAGGAAGCCTAGAATACTTGAGTGCCAAATCTCTAGTACCTGAAAGGTACTTCAGAATCTTCTTGGTAGCTTGTAAGTGCTCAATATAAGGTTTCTGCATGAACCTAGCCATCATACCAACTGCAAAAGCAATATCTGGCCTTGTGATGGTAACATAAAGAAGACTACCAATGAGTTGCCTATACAATGTAGCATCAACCAACTGAGATTTTGTACTTACTTCCAACTTAACCCCTATAGAAATAGGAATGGAAGTAGGATTGCCATCCTCCAAATCAAACCTCTTAAGAAGATCTTCAATATACTTGGATTGAATCAAAAGGTACAATCCTCATGCTGATAAACTTGCATGCCAAGATAGTAGTGTAGAAGACCAAGGTCAATCATTTCATACTCTGACTTTAATTTGGAGATGAAATAAAAAATGGCCTCATTCTCATTTCCAATCATAACAAGGTCATCAAAAAATAGAGCAATTAAAATGACCAAGTTATCCTTCCTAAGCACATAGAGATCTGTATCTGAATAGCATTTATCAAAACCAAGAGACAAGAAGTAACCTGAAATCTTCATGTACCATGCTCTAGGTGCTTGCTTCAGACCGTACAAGGTTTTCTTTAGTTTACACACAAGTGTTTCCTTACCTTGTACAACAAATCCTTGTGGTTGACTCATGTAGATATCCACATCCAAATCACCATTTAGAAAGGCACTTTTCACATCAAGCTAAAAAATCTGCCAACCTTGAGCAGCAACAATAGCAATGAGAAGTCGAATGGTGGGCATTTTGGCAACTGGTGCAAAGGTTTCATCATAGTCAATGCCATGTTTTTGAGCATAACCCTTAGCAACCAATCTAGCCTTATACTTTTCTATCTCTCCATTAGAATTGTACTTGATTCTATAGACCCACTTGTTCCCAATAACATTTCTCTTATTAGGATAAGGCACTAGATCCCAAGTTTTATTCTTTAGAAGAGAATCCATCTCAACCTTCATGGCATCAACCCAACAAGAGTGTTGTGAAGCTTCTTGGTAAGAAGTAGGCTCATGATCATTCTCTATCTTAGCTAGAAGAGACATGTTAAGGGTCATACTTCTAGTTATCCTTTGGCTAACTGAATTCTGCTCTTTAGGACCCCTAGAATGATCCAACCACTTGGTCCTTTTGACACAAGGCCCACCCTTTTCTAACTCAAGAAGGTCTTCATTGAATTTGACATCTCTTGAAACAAATACAATGCGTGAAGAAGGTGAGTATAACTCTGTAGCCCCTATGTTCTGCATCATAGCCAACAAAGATGCATTTTTGAGACTTTTTGTCCAATTTCTTCCTCTTTTCTGAAGGAATATATGAAAATGCATCACATCCAAACACTCTTAAGTGTGACAAATTTGGCTTCTTACCATTCCAAACCTCATAAGGAGTCTTCCCCTCAACTGATTTTGAAGGACACCTGTTAAGAATGTAGATTGTTGTACTTGCTGCTTCACCCCAAAGAAATTGAGGTAAGTGGTCACCAAGCATGCATCTTACCATCTCCATGATTGTCCTATTTTTCCTCTCTGCAACACCATTTTGTTGAGGAGTGTATGGACAAGTAAACTGCCTTTTGATCCCATGAGAAGAACAAAACTCATTGAAATCATTGCTATTGTACTCCCCTCCATTGTCACTTCTAATCATTTTGATCTTTGCTCCCTTTTGATTTTCTACCAAAGCTTTGAACTCCTTGAATGTCTCAAAACAATCTGATTTATTCTTAAGTAGATACCCAAAGATCATTCTTGAATAATCATCTATAAAGGTGAGAATATAGGATGCACCACCAAGTGATCTAACATGTAATGGACCCATAATATCTGTATGAATGAGTTGAAGAATTTGTGTGGCCCTTGTTGACTTGTCCTTTGCAAACTTTTGTTTGCTCATCTTGCCTAAGATGCATGTTTCACACAAACCATGAATAGGTGAAATGTTAGGCAAGCCTTCAACCAAATTTTTGGACTTCATCATTTGAATATTTTGATAGTTTGTATGGCCTAACCTTAAGTGCCAAAGCTTGCTACTAGGAGAAACATTAGTTGCTAAACACACTTTAGGAGGAGCATCACCTAACACATAAATATTATTCTTCACATAACCTCTAATGATTGGTAGCATGCCTTTCCTAATGCTCCATGAAGTTGCATTGAACTCAATAGTGTGACCACTTCTAGCAACTTGCAAAACTGAAATTAAATTTCTCCTAAGGTTAGGCACATATAGGACATTATCAAGTAATTTCCCTTCAATTACAACATTGCCAACACCTTCTACTTGAAGTCTAGTATTATCACCAATGACAACTGAATCTGAAGAGTGCTTATGAAAGTCCACAAACTTATCCTTTTCAAAACACATATGGTTAGTGCATCCAGAATCTAACACCCATTCATTAGAAGTAGATGAGTCAATGGAGTAGAGGGCACAAACAAAGGCATTTTTATTAGAATTTTGCTTTACATTGTTGTTCTTTTTCTTTCCCTTGCCAAACCATTTCTTAGGTCCTTGTCCCTTAGCCTTTTCTTGCTCTTCCTTTTCTGCAATCTTCTTCTTCTTGAAACAATTTTATTCCTTGTGGCCTTTCTTGCCACAAAAGTTGCAAGTGAAATCAACTCTAGGCTTGTTGGGTTGGAAATTTTGATTTTTCCTTCCCTTGTATTTCTTCTTGAAGGAAGCCTTAGTGGCACTCAAGGCAACATTCTTCTCCTTGAAAACTTGACCATTCACTTTGTCTCTATTAAGAGACTCTTCATGTTGAATCAATAATTGTGAAAGAGTGTTGAGAGGAATGCCATCCTCTTCTTGCTCTAGCCTAGTCTCAATAATGGTGATAAAATTCTTGAACTTGCTTGACAAGTTCCTCAAAATGATAAAGCTTAAGAGCTTCTCACTTATCCAATCACAATTACAAGCCAATAGTTGAGTTCTCATGTCTTTCATCTTTGAGAGGAAGATCAAGGCACTTTCTTCTTCACCTTGCATAGTGCTAAGAATTTTGGACAATAAAGTGAATTTCCTTGATGTGTTGGACCCTAGATGGACTTGTTTTAGCAAATCCCATGCATCTTTAGCATGCTCACAATGGCTTATAGTGAGCAATATCTCATCACTCACACTATTGATAATCATGGAAAGTGCAAGGTGACTCTTGTTGTTGTATGTCTCAAGTGCCCTTGCCTGGGTTGGGATTGCTTCATCTCCATTCACAATGGGCCATAACTTTCTTGCTTGAAATTCAGCCCTCATCCTTGGTTCCCATATTCCAAAATTTGATCCATCAAGGATGTGCTTAGGTGTGAAGGAGATTCCATGATCAACCATTCTAGAAAGTGAACATAATCAAAACATAAGATGCATTGACAAAGGAAATAAATGATGCAATAAGAAAGTAGATAAACATACTTGCATATATAAAAAAACATAACTTTCAAGTAATCTACTTTTCAATCATCAAAGATAATCATCATGAAAGATAAACATCATGAAAGATAATCAAAATTAAGCATCATCAAGAGAGATAAGCATCATCATGAAAGATAATCAACATCATCATGAACTACTATAACCATCTTGCAATAAACAACTATAACCATATTGCAATTGAATAAAGGAAATAAACCAAGATCAACTTGCAATAGATTAACTTGCAATAAGAAGGTAACTAACCATAACAATCATCTTGCAACAAAATAAACTAACTTGAATTGAACCATAAAACATTTGTTAAATGTTAGATAGTCAATAAGTTAGTAAGTTAGTGTTCATTTTAAGGTTTTGCTATAGCCTAATGAATTGCCAATTCATCTCACCCAAGGTCAACCAAGCTACCCAAAAGGGTACGGGTACGAGGACCCAAAAAGGACTTGCTACCGATAGAGCAGATTCTTTTGGATTCAATAGGTGTTTAGCAAATATAAACTATGTTGCAAGATTAAGTAAATTTTAATCAAATACTAAAGTTGTGGTTAGTAAGTTGATTCATTTTTAACCTTCTTGATTAATATGAAAATTAGTAAATTGCAAGTTAGTTGGTTAGTAGATTGTTTAGTAGCAAGTTAGTAAGTTAGTAGTTAGATTAGTTGAGATGCAAAATAGGCAAAACACAAATACACTCTCTCTCTCTCTCTTTCATTCTCTTTTACTTTCATTATGAGAGATACAAGTTACATTAATTTACATTATGCTTCAAGCAAATGCTTGAGAGAGATTAGAAGAAATTAATAAAAATAGGGGGAAGAGAGTGAAAAAGTTGATCCGAAATTGCCTTGTATACTCCAAAACATACTTGGATAACCTTGCAAAACAAGCAAACTCACAAACAACCATTGTTAATGTGAGAAAAAAATGACTATAAGGTCTAAATTATTTGACAATTTGACTAAAAATTTGCCAAAAATTGCATAAAAGGATTCTAGTTGCATTATACAATAATAAAAAATGCATTTCAATTTATGCAAAAAAATGACTATTAGGTCTTAAAATAAAATAAATGACTATTTTTTTATTAAAAAACAGAATAATAAATGACTTTTTTTTTATTAAATGATCTTTTTTTATTAAAAAATAGAATAATAAAAAATGACTTTTTTTTTATTAAATGATCTTTTTTTATTAAAAAAAAATAATAAAAAATGACTTTTTTTATTAAATCTTTTTTATTAAAAATAGAATAATAAAAAATGACTTTTTTTATTAAATGACTTTTTTTATTAAAAAATATAATAATAAAAAAATTCAGACTATACAACAAAATGGGTGGGGGGCCATTTGGCCCCCAAATAAAAAAAATTGCCTCAGATTTATTTTTCACCAAAATAGGGCAAATAATATATGGAAATAGGGTTTTTGGGCCTTCCGGACGCAACCATGGGGTCCATTTGGCTCCAAAACCCTTCCAAAAAAAGCTCAATGCCAAAAATTTATAGATTTAAAATGAAAACACCATTTGCAAAAGATCTAACAACTAGATAAAAAAACATAATAAATCTATAAACCCTAATGGCAGATTTGCAAAATAAGTTTGCCCAAATATCAAATGCATAAAATACCCAAATATCAAATGCATGCATTAAAATATATATATATATACCTTAATGGGTTTTTCACCTCAAAGGATTGAAGACACTTGATGGAGATCCCAACCGCTCTGATACCAAATGTGAGACAAGCAAAGTCTCCCCAAGATCGAAGAATGCTCCACAAGATCAATCACACACAAAAGAGGAAAACCCACAACACCAATATTAAGTGGTAAAACCCTACTTCAAATGAAGAAGGGAAACATCCACTATGAAGCTCACTATATTACTCAATGATTCAACAATACAAGAATGCTTCAATGTTATGCAACAATATGCATCAACATGATATGACAAGATGTAGTAGACAACACCCCTATTTAAAGAGAAGCTTTTCTACTACAACCCTAAAATTACCCTAATCTTATCACAATCTTATCTTGAGATGTGTGACAAATCTTATCACAATCTTATCTTGAGATGTGTGACAAGTGGCATCTATCAAATATTAAAAAGTGATTGGTTACTTTTTAATATTTGCTAGAAAAGGGGAAATAACTTTTTTCCACAAATTAAATATTCCTAGCACCCTTATTTTATTTATTAATTGGGTGGGAATATTTTTACATAAAATAGAATTATTTTCTAATTCAAATATTATTCTTTAGACTTTATATTTTAGTCTAAGAATAATTTACACAATGTTGCATTACATATTCCAACAAAGGCCTCGACGGGTTTCGAACGTGAGACCACTCCTAGCCAAGCACCTTATCGAGGTGTTAGCCCACCACATGGGCTATGGGCATCCACATGAAGGGGAAGTCTCAAGCCTTCCTTTTATCCCTTTTTGATCAGCACAATACAAAATAAAACATCCTCTTCTCTTGCAAAACCAACTCGACGAGTTTCGAACCCTACTCTCCTCATCAATCGAATGTCTTAGCACTACCTACTATCACCAACTGTGCTACATAGTGATGTGCATAGTGAAAGGATCTCGTGGTCCTATTTGTTATCTCTTCTACCTCCAAATTCTTTCAAAACATGCGAAACCTTTATCTTTTTCTTGCGCACGAATTTTAGAGCTTTGATTAATCAATCATACGTTGGGAGTTAAGACTAAGGTTATTGTCTTCTTTTTATACACGAAGGCCAATGCCTTAGGAACGTCGACACCACATTCAAATTTTGAATTCAAATTAATAATTAACCTTTATAACCCAACCTTAGGGTTATTTAATTAATATAAATTAATTTTATAATTAAATTATAATTAATCTATAATTAACTTTAACTTTAGAAGTTAATTAAATAATTAATAAATTAATTTATAATGAAATTATTTAAATTAATTTATAATTAATTTAGATCTCCCCTTTTAATATTATAATAAAATATTACAATATTATTTTGCTTGGGCCTTTGTATTGCTCTTTGAACCTCATCTGACCACTTGGAATCAAATCTGACCAACTAGATGTGGACTTTCCTTTTGCATTGATTACGGAACCGCTTCTTCTTGCAATGCTCACTGAAACTAACTCTTGACATCAATGACAACTCAATTACTCAAAATGTCCAATAAATTTGACTCATCACAACATCCTAATGAAATTACCTTGAAACCACCATCGGTATCCTTGAGCACTTACCAATCTAGCCAAAACTCTGCTTTCTTATTCATATGGGTGATGAAATAAATAGATAAAATATTGGGATCTACACTAGGAATATGAAATACCTCATTGAATGAAGAGAAAAATGTTACCATAGTTTAAAACAAATTATTTGATTCACCAATGGTATGGTTTTCTCTTCTAGTGCAATGTCTCAATCAGCTCAACAAGAATCTTGTCTTTAGTGAAAGGTATACTTTATAAACTTATATGTTATATAGGTAACACCTCATACTATAAGAAATTATTTGATTCACCAATGGGATGGAGTTCTCTTCTAGTGCAAAATCTCAATCAACTCAACAATATGTTGGAAATATGAGAAAGTTTTGTTGTCATTGATGTCAAGAGTCAGTTTCAGTGAGCAGTGCAAAAGGAAGGAGGTCAAGCGTCAGTTTCCATAAGCAGTGCAAGAGGAAGATTGCTTCTAGGCCTAAGGAAAAATAATATTATAATATTCCCTATTATAATATTCAAGGTGGTCAGATAAGGTCTAAAGGAGCAACAAGAAGGCCCAAGAAAAATAATATTATAATATTAAAGGTCTAAAGTAAAGACCTAAAGTAATTAAATTAATTATAATAAAAAAAAAAAAAAATAAATTAATTATAATAATTTTATTAATTTATAAGTTAATTTAATTAACTAACCCTAATGTTAGGGTTATAAGGGCAAGTGATTTAATTTTTATAGCATCGACGTTGATTATTATTCTCATCCATCGATGTGCTAAAAGGGATAGCACATTGGTATAAATACCATGTGCCTTGGTAAATCCAAAGATACCTTCGATCGAAATATATTTGAGTGCATGCGAAAATTCTACGATCTACGTGAAAGAAGAGGATAAAGATTTTTTGCTACATGGTGGATATCAAAGGGTTAAAGAGGAGGGAGGCTTGGAGCCTCATAGCCAACCATGGTGGTTGGGCTAGTGGCAAGCGGCTATGTGTTTAGGGCACTAACGAGTGGGAGGTCCCATGATCAAACCCTGATGACAGCATTTTTGGTGGCGTTCGTATTTTGTTTTGGCGCCAAGGCATAAGGATAAAGTGCACGAGGTGCTTCTCCTTACTAAGGTGAGCACCTAGCTCACGTGGCAAGTGGGCCACGGCTAGGGTGCTATGAAAGTGCAAGTGGGAGTTCGAATCCCATCGAGGGAAAAGGTATTTAATTTTTGCAAAATTAAATTTGCTTCTAAGGTTTAATGTGGCATGATTATTTTTGCTAGGAGGGAGTTATAAGGTTTTTGAAAGTTAAATATTTTATTGTGGATTTGATAAATTGAATTGAGATAGGAGTTATAAGGTTGAAAAAGGAAATTATATTTTTAATTATTTTGAGGAAAGACATAAGGTGTTTAAAAGAAGATTATTGTGGTTATTTTATTTAAACAAATTGTTGGCTTATATTTTGAAGTGTGGAGATTATAAGGTGTAATTGAGAGTTGATGTTTTGTATGGTGAAATATTTTGAGGGATTATTTGAATGAGAGTTTTGAAGAGGTTTTTGCTATCTAACCTTTGAGATTGGCAAAGAGAGTGATTGTGATTGAGACAGGTTTTGAGGTCAATTCTTCATCAAACAAAAGGTATGGGCATATCTTCCTTGTGAGTGAAATATTGTTGGATGTTGTGAATGCTAAGTTGGAGTGAAAAGGATTGTTTGATAAGCATTGTTGAGTTTGGTTTTGAGATATCCAATGTTGATTGATGTGAATTATTGTGAGAACACTTGAGTGAGAACTTGAGAACTATCTTGAACTAGGGTTTGTGAAAGATCATGAGTATCATTGTTATGTGAAGTTGGAATAATATTGAGTCAAGGTTGAGTTCCATTGTGTGAGTTATTGAAAGCTTTGGTTGAAACATTTTCTTAGGGTTTGCAAGTAATTTTCATTGAGTGATTGGTTGAGTGGGTTGATTGAGCTTAGTTGATTGGAAGTGTTGGAGTGATAGTTCAAGTTCTATGAAACAAATTGTTCTATATTCTAAATTGATTTGAGAAAGAGATTGAAAGTGATTGAGTTTTGAGTGTGAAACATATTGAGTCTCTAACCATTCTCTATATGTTTCTATGGTTAAGCAAGAGAGATTGAAAGTGATTGAGCATTGTTGTGAGTGAGAAACATATTGAGTCTCTAACCATTCTCTATATGTTTCTGTGAGATTAAAACAAGATTATGTGTGAAACTTGTTTGTGTGATTGAAGAGGTTTTCTATGAAAGATTGAGTTGAGTTGAATAAGATTTTGGAGAAGCTTTCAGTAGATTTGAGTAAGTCTCTAGAGGACTTAAGAAACTTTGGTGAAAGCTTATAATCAGATTTGAGGTAAGTCTTGGTGAAGACTTATTGAGCAGATTGGACAAGTTCTAGTGAGGACTTGTTGAGAAGATTTGAGGTAAGTCTTGGTGAAGACTTGTTGAGCAGATTGGACAAGTTCTAGTGAGGACTTGTTGAGTATATTTGAGGTAAGTCTTAGTATAAGACTTGATGAAATTTTATTGAGCATATTGGACAAGTTCTTAAGAGGACTTGTGGATAGATTTGAGGTAAGTCTTTGAGAAGACTTGAGAGCATATTTGATTGATTAATTTATTCAAACCTTGAGTTAAGGTTTGGGGTAGATCTAGAAGAGTTGATTTGTGATTGAATCAAGCTTTGTGTTAAGGCTTGAGGATATATTTGAGGATAGAGTTTGGTGTAGATTTGAGGATAGGTTTATGCTAGATCAGAGATAGATATTGAGAAGATTTATGCTAGATCAAAGGACTATATTTAGTGTATATCAGAGATAGATATTGAGCAAATTTGTGCTAGACCGAAGGACTATGTTTAGTATAGATTAGAGATAGAGATTAAGTAGATTTGTGCTAGATCAAAGGACTATGTTTAGTATAGATTTGAGATAGATCTGAGAGCAAGCTTTGGAGGTGATAGAGTAGAGGATAGTAGTCTCTAGTGGATAGAGATCCATTAGCTAGGGTAGTGAGGACAGAGATCTTCTAAGTGAGGATAGAGTCTTCAATGGAGAGATATCCACAAGCTAGTGTAGTGGAGGTAGTAGTCTTCTAGAGGATCACCAACCAGAGCAGAGGAGAAGGAGTTCTCCTATGGATAGAGATCCATAAACCAGCTGAGGGGATTGGTGTCTCCTATGGATAGAGATCCATAAACTTGATTAGGGGATTGGTGTCTCCTTTGGATAGAGGTCCATAAATATTGTAATAGGGAAAGGATTCCCAAGAGATTTGTTGAGAAAATTTTAGTGAAATATTTTCTCCATGGAGTAGCCCACATTGGGTGAACCACGTTAAATTGGTGTCTCTATTGTGTGTGGTGATTTGTGCATTGCTTTGATTACTATTGTTGATATTGCCATTGATATATTGGATATTATTATTTGGGAAAGAAAAGTAAAAAGTGGTCTTATACTGTTCACCCCCCTCTCAGTATAAGCTTGTGTTCTTCAATTGGTATTAGAGTGGGTTCCTTTAGAAAAGGTCTAACAACTTGAAGGAAGATCCTACAAGAACACACATGGGCAGGAAAGGCAAAAGAAGAACCATGAGACCTAAGAAAAAAGAAACACACACAACTATAGAAGATACTATGGTGGAAGAAGGATTTGATCCCTTTCTTAGCAAGATTGTTATTAAGAAAAGGGAAGAGGAAAACTTTGTGAGATGTGTTGAATGTGGTAAACTTGGTCACATGGCACTTTATTATCCATAAAATGGGTATGATAGTAGTGCAGAGGAAAAGGAATTTGATTTTGCTCTCAACAAAATTGTTTCTCTAGGAGGAGAAGTGGAAACAGACTCAAGAGATGAATCAAGCAGTGGAGAAGAGACTAAATGGATAAAGTTTTGTACCAGATGTGGGAAGACAGGTCACCATGCAACTTATTGTCCACAAGATGGTGAAGAATATTTTGTTTGTGGTCAACTCGGTCATGATGCAGGTTATTGCAATGGGTTTAGCAGTAGTGAAGATGAAATGGAACTCAAGGAAAACAAGCACAATCAAAATAGGTATGAAGAAGAAACTCTACTTTTGACAATAGAAGAAAATGCTCCTATTGAAGACCAAAGAAAAGAAGAAAATTTAGAAAAATAAAATGAGGAAGCCACTCTTAAGGAACTTGTTGAATTGAAAAGGGAGAACTTAGAATTAAAGGCTCAAATACAAGAGGATGAGAAATGTAAGACAAAGCTTCTACAAGATCTCTCTGACTTGAAAGATAAGATTGAAAAGGCAAGGAGAGCTAAAAAAGGTATGGTTGAACAGTCAAAGGTAAAAGAGCTAGAATGTGAAAGACTTATTGTTGATCTCGAAGAATTAAAAAGGGAGAACTCAGGATTAAGGGTTCAAGCTCAAGAAGATGAGAAAGCAAAAGCAAAGTTTCTACAAGAGCTCACTAACTTCAAAATTAAGGTTGAAGAGGCAAGGAAAATTGAAGAAGGTATGGCTGAAAAATTAAAGATAAAAGATCTAGAGTGTGAAATATTAGAACATGAGATAGTTTCACTAAGGATGGAAGTGAAAGACTCTAAGGACAAGCTACACAAGTTTGAGAAAAATTCAAAGACCTTGGACAAGATTATCAATGCACAAAGATCATCAGTCACCAAAACAGGACTTAGTTTTGAAGAAGAACAAGGGAAACAAGAAGCAGAAAAAGGAGATTCAAGCTCAAGCACCAAAGAAGAAGAAGCTTCAAAAGAAGAGAGTGAAAGAGAGAGTGAGACTTCTGAGGATAAGTTGGACAATAGAAAGTTCAACAAGGAAAGGAACAATGCACAAATAAGGAACAGATGGAACAGGAAACAGGACAGGGTAGAAGAGACTAAGAGACCAATGGGGTCAAGGCAAGGTTTCTTCAATGGACGATGCTTCTCATGTCACAGGTTTGGGCACAAGGCTACACAATGCAGGACACATGAAAGACAAGAATATGGAAATTTCAGAAACAGGCATCCCTTTCAAGGGTATTGCTACTCTTGTAATCAATTTGGTCACAAGGTAGTTAATTGCAGGGTTCATGATAGGAATGGATATGGCTTCACCAGGAGAAACTTCAAGACATTTGCACCTCCAAGGAATAACAACATTAAGTGTTATAAGTGCAATAATGATGGGCATACAACAAAGTGGTGTAGAGAAAAAATTCTAGAATACAAGCAAGAACAAGAATAGTCAAAGGAATTAAAAGGATCATTTGAGGAAGAAAGTGGACAAAGGTAAAGATCAGTGCATGCTGGGAGTAGAGATACTCCCACCCCAAAATTAACCACCTCAAGAGGAGGTGGGGGAGGGGCTAAGCTAAGAGTCTCATTCTTAGCCCCAAGCCCCAAAGGTGACCCTTTGCCATTGATGTCAAAGGGGGAGAGATTTGAGTTAGGGGGAGAGCATTCAGTCAGGGGGAGCAGTTTCTCAGGGGAGAAGAACAGAAAAAGGTAAAGGAAATGGTAAAAGGAAAATGGGTTGCCATCAATGACAAAGGGGGAGATTGTTGGAAATATGAGCAAGTTTTGTTGTCATTGATGTCAAGAGTCAGTTTCAGTGAGCAAGGCAAAAGGAAGGAGGTCAAGAGTCAGTTTCATAAGCAGTGCAAGAGGAAGATTGCTTCTAGGCCTAAGGAAAAATAATATTATAATATTCAAGGTGGTCAGATAAGGTCTAAAGGAGCAATAGGAAGGCCCAAGAAAAATAATATTATAATATTAAAGGTCTAAAGTAAAGACCTAAAGTAATTAAATTAATTATAATAATTTCATTATAAATTAATTTATAATTTAATTTAATTAACCTTATAGTTATTAAATTAATTATAAATATTTTATAATAAATTAAAATTTAATTAACTAACCCTAAGGTTAGGGTTACAAGGGCAAGCGATTTAATTTTTATAGCGTCGACGTTGATTATTATTCTCATCCATTGACGTGCTAAAAGGGATAGCACATTGGTATAAATACCATGTGCCTTGGTAAATCCAAAGATACCTTCGATCGAAATATATTTGAGTGCATGCGAAAATTTTGCGATCCACGTGAAAGAAGAGGATAAAGTTTTTTGCTACGTGGCGGCTATCGAAGGGTTAAAGAGGAGGGAGGCTTGGAGCCTCATAGCCAACCATGGTGGTTGGGCTAGTGGAAAGCAATTGTGTGTTTAGGGCGCTAATGAGCGGGAGGTCCCGTGATCAAACCCCAACGGCAGTATTTTTGGTGGTGTTCGCATTTTGTTTTGGTGCCAAGGCTTTAAGGATAAAGCGCACGAGGCACTTCTCCTTACCAAGGTGAGCGCCTAGCTCACATGGCAAGTGGGCCACGGCTAGGGCACTATGAAAGTACAAGCGGGAGTTCGAATCCCACCGAGGGCAAAGGTATTTAATTTTTGCAAAAATAAATTTGCTTCTAAGGTTTAATGTTGCATGATTATTTTTGCTAGGAGGGAGTTATAAGGTTTTTGAAAGTTAAATATTTTATTGTGGATTAGATAAATTGAATTGAGATAGGAGTTATAAGGTTGAAAAGGAAATTATATTTTTAATAAGCTATGATGTATTGATTATTTTGAGGAAAGACATAAGGTGTTTAAAGAATATTATTGTGGTTATTTTCTTTAAAACAAATTGTTGGCTTATATTTTGAAGTGTGGAGATTATAAGGTGTAATTGAGAGTTGATGTTTTGTATGGTGAAATATTTTGAGGGATTATTTGAATGAGAGTTTTGAAGAGGTTTTTGCTATCTAACCTTTGAGATTGGCAAAGAGAGTAATTGTGATTGAGACAAGTTTTGAGGTCAAATCTTCATCAAACAAAAGGTATGGGCATATCTTCCTTGTGAGTGAAATATTGTTGGATGTTGTGAATGCTAAGTTGGAGTGAAAAGGATTGTTTGATAAGTATTGTTGAGTTTGGTTTTGAGATATACAATGTTGATTGGTGAATGCTTGTGAGAACACTTGAGTGAGAATCTTGAGTAAGTCTATGCTTGAACTAGGGTTTGTGAAAGATCATGAGTATCATTGTTATGTGAACTTGGAATAATCTTGAGTCAAGGTTGAGTTCCATTGTGTGAGTTATTGAAAGCTTTGGGTCAAACATTTGCTTAGGGTTTACAAGCAAGTTCATTGAGTGATTGGTTGAGTGGAGTTGATTGAGCTTAGTTGATTGGAAGTGTTGAAGTGATAGTTCAAGTTCTGTGAAACAAATTGTTCCTTACTAATTTGAGAAAGAGATTGAAAGTGATTGAGTGTCTATGAGTGTGAAACATATTGAGTCTCTAACCATTCTCTATATGTTTATGTAGTTAAGCAAGAGAGATTGAAAGTGATTGAGTATTGTTGTGAGTGAGAAACATATTGAGTCTCTAACCATTCTCTATATGTTTTTGTGAGATTAAAACAAGATTATGTGTGAAACTTGTTTGTGTGATTGAAGAGGTTTTCTGTGATAGATTGAGTTGAGTTGAGTAAGCTTTTGTGAAAGCTTTGAGTATATTTGAGTAAGTCCTATAGGGGACTTAAGGATAGATTTGTGTAAGCTTTGGTGAAAGCTTACAATTAGATTTGAGGTAAGTCTTAGTGAAGACTTGTTGAGTAGATTAGACAAGTTCTAGTGAGGACTTGTTGAGCAGATTTGAGGTAAGTCTTGGTGAAGACTTGTTGAGAAGATTGGACAAGTTCTAGTGAGGACTTGTTGAGAAGATTTGAGGTAAGTCTTAGAGAAGACTTGTGATTAGCTTGAGTTAATGATTTTGAAATTGAGAGAGATTGGATAAGTTCTAGTGAGGACTTGTTGAGTATATTTGAGGTAAGTCTTTGAGTAGACTTGAGAGGAGATTTTATTGATTGATTTGTTCAAACCTTGAGTTAAGGTTTGGGGCAGATCTAGCAGAGTTGATTTGTTATTGGATCAAGCTTTGTGTTAAAGCTTGAGGATAGATTTGAGGATAGATTTTTGTGTAGATTTGAGGATAGGTTTGTGCCAGATCAGAGATAGAGATTGAGAAGATTTGTGCTAGACCGAAGGACTATGTTTAGTGCAGATTTGAGATAGATATTGAGAAGATTTGTGCTAGATCGAAGGACTGTGTTTAGTGCAGATTAAAGACAGATATTGAGAAGATTTGTGCTAGATCAAAGGACTATGTTTAGTATAGATTTGAGATAGAGTTGAGAGCAAGCTTTGGAGGTGAAAGAGTAGAGGATAGTAGTCTCCAGTGGATAGAGATCCATTAGCTAGGGTAGTGAGGATAGAGATATTCTGAGTGAGGACAGAGTCTTCAGTGGAGAGAGATCCACAAGCCAGTGCAGTGGAGGCAGTAGTCTTCTAGAGGATCACCAGCTAGAGCAGAGGAGAAGGAGTTCTCCTATGGATAGAGATCCATGAACCAGCTTAGGGGATTGGTGTCTCCTATGGATAGAGATCCATGAACTTGATTAGGGTATTGGTGTCTCCTTTGGACAGAGGTCCATAAACATTGTAATAGGGAAAGGATTCCCAAGAGATTTGTTGAGAAAATTTTAGTGAAATATTTTCTCCGTGGAGTAGCCCACATTGGGTGAACCACGTTAAATTGGTGTCTCTATTGTGTGTGGTGATTTGTGCATTGCTTTGATTACTATTATTGATATTACCATTGATATATTGGATAATATTATTTGGGAAAGAAAAGTAAAAAGTGGTCTTATACTGTCCCCCTCCCTCTCAGTATAAGCTTGTGTTCTTCATAAAAATCTTGTCTTTAGTAAAAGATATTCTTTCCTTTCTAAACCTAACATTTTTTTGCATATGTTAAATAGGTAGCACCTCATACTATAAAAAATGTAGTAGAGTGTTAAGATAACTCAAACTCTTAATCTCTTCACTATTAAAACCTTCACTCATCACTCCATCAAAATTTAATTTTATTATTATGTTCATTTATTTATATCTATAACTTTGAAAATTAACCTAAATTTGAAGTATAACTTTACAAATTTAATTTAATTGTATTTTTTAGAGTAAATTTAAACTTATTTTAAAATATTTAAAATAATCATTTATCTCCAAATTTTAAAATAATAATAAAATATTTTATTTTAAAATGAATAACAACATAACGTGATATAATATAAATAAATATTTTTTATGAGAGTGTTTTTTTAATACATCAATAAAGTCACTGTATGTAAAGGAAGGACTGTCAAATATAACCAATGAACTTGTTTTTGATGTGTAAATAGATATTTAATTAAAATGGTGAGGTTATTAGGAATAGACTCAATTTTATTTTATTTTGACACACACAACGTACATCATTACAAAAATGGTTGTGGTTTAAACTTTAGATTTCCTAAAGAGAAGTCAAATCCCTAACTATTTTGTTCTCTCCACCAAGATTAGACTCAAATTTTAGAGTTGGAAAATTTAATCAAATAATGACTTACAAAGTGATAAAAATTATTTTATCAATTTTCTAAAATAAATGTTTTTTTTGTTTCTTTTAATTAATTTATAATTTTTTTTAATTTGGTTAGTGTGAGAAATCCCTACAACCAATGCACAGGGCTGAGCAAGCTCCCTTCAAACATGACCCCTCCTAACACCAAGAGCTATGCTTATATTTTTCTTTTTAAAATTAAAAATATCATTGTTAACATGTTATTTTGTCTTTTTTTCGGTTACATAGGAGATTTGGTCACAACCACACTATTTTTAGTAACTGACAAGTGGAGGGTTCAAACCACATGGGTTGCTTCCATCAAACTTATTCCACTTCGTTATTGTTGACCCGTCATGAAGGGGACCACTGATCACTCGATATTCATACCATTTTCGTCGGTCTGACACACACTCAGAAAATTTAGATCAAACTATTACCTTTGCAAATAGGTTGCCTCCAAAGTTTGAACTTGGGTGTCTTCTTGGTAAATGTCTGACCAGACAAGCACTTACCAATCCACCTAGCCTCGAGGGCTAACATGTTCTTTTATCAATTTAATTATTTTTTTAATTTGTTTAAGGCTTTGCCATCCCTTAATTTTTTGAATACATATTTATTTTTTAATTATTTAAAAAAAACATTTTTGTGTTTTCTTTTTAATTAAAAATATCATTGTTACCATGTTATTTTATCACTTTAAGTATTTTTTTTTAATTTGTTTAAGGGTTTTTCCTTCCATTAATTTTTTGATATATATAGGAAAGTTGGTTACAACCACATTATTTTTAGTAACTATCAAGAGCAGGGTTTAAATTATAGGAGTTGCATCCACCAAACCTATTCCACCTCATTGTTGTTGACTCGACGTGAAGGGAACATGAGGTTGTTGACCCAGCATGAAGGGAACCATCACACGCTCGAAAATTGTACCGTGATCTTAAACCATAGGAGCTACTTCCACCAAACCTATTCCACACCTATTCCACTTTTTTATTGTTGACCCGATGCGAAAGGTACCACCAGTCACCTATTCCACCTCATTATTGTTGATCTAACATGAGAGGTACTACCAATCGCTCGTGAATCATACCTTGGTCATCAGCTTGGCACGCACTTAGAGAGGATTCAGATCAGACTAATACCTTTGCAAATAGGTTGCCCCCAAAGTTTAAACCTAAGTGTCTTCTTTATAAGTATTTGGTAAAACAAGCAACTACCAATCCACCTAACTTTTGAAGCCCATTAATTTTTGAATATTATCTTTATTCAATTGCAAGGTATGAAGAAAACCTTCTAATGATTTATTATATTTATAAATGTGGAATATTTTATTTCAATCACGTGTCTAGTAACGTATTAATTTTTTTTATATCAAGGGATCGGTAACATCCTTTCATCTTTAACAATTGGGCACAGGGTCAAACATTCTCCCTGAGATTTCTGCTTCTGAACCAATTCAAATAATTGAATTTACCTCTATAACCCTTGTCTATCCTCGGTAAATATGGTTCAAAGTGAGGGAAAACCTCGGTGACTCAGGGTTGGTACTGCTATAGTCAAGCTAGCGCACAGTCAGCAGACACAAGTCATACTACTACTTTGCCCTTATTGGGCATACCCCAAAGTTTGAACCTAATCTCCTCTTGTTAAGTGCCTAAAGTCTTACCAATTCACTAATCCTTAGGAACATCTAATAACATGTTTATATATATGATTTTTTTAATATTTTAAGAAAAATTTTGATTGTTTTTTTCCTTTTTAAAATTAAAAATATCATTGTTAACATGTATCATTGTTAACATGTTCTTTTATCAATTTAATTATTAGACGTTATGCATTATTTTTTAAATTTATTTAAGGCTTTGCCTTCCATTAATTTTTTAATATTATCTTCATTCAATTATAGGGATGACAAAAACCTTCATCTTATTTAAAAAAAAAAATTACATTAAGGATTTATTATATTTATAAATGTGAAATCTTTTATTCCAATCACGTGTTTAGTAACATTTAAAGGTGTATTGGTAAGTGCTAGTTTTTGGTTGGGTATTTATCAAGAAGAGACCTAGGTTCAAACCTTGGGAAAGTTTATTGCAAAGGTATTAGTCTGATTTGAATCCTTTAAGTGTGTATTAGATTGATGACAATACAAATTTCGAGTATCCGATGGTCCATTTCACACTGAACTATAAAACAATGAGGTGGAATAGGTTTGGTGGATGCAATCCTTGTGGTTTGAACCCTGTGCTTGCCAACTACTAAAAATAGTGTGATTGTAACCAACTCTCCTATCAAGCAAAAAAAAAAAAAATCTTTTTATTTATATATGTATATATTTTAATATTTGGTTATGTAAGAAACCTCTACGTATCTAGTATCGTGTCTTTTTATTTATATATTACTATCATATAGTAACGTGTCTTTTTATTTATATATTACTACCATCTAGTGTCTTTATATGGTGTCTTTATATATTTATATATATAAAGATTTGGTGTCATTTTATTTATATATATTAAGATTTGGTGTCTTTTTTTTATTTATATATATAGTTAGTTAGTGTGAGAAACTCTATATCTAGTATAGTGTCTTTTTATTTATATATTATGACCATCTAGTAACGTATCTTTTTATTTTTATATATTAATATTATTTTTATATATTAATATTTAGTTAATGTGATAACCCTTATGACTGGGGCTTTGGGATGGGGTTGGGCATCTCTATCCCACCATGGCCTCTTATAGGGGGAGAGCTAAACTTATCAATAAGGACCAAACACATAACCATACACACCCACCCCATTTTTTTGGCCTCTCATAGGGGGAGAGTTAAGCTTATCAATAAGGACCAAACACACAACCATACACACCCACCCCGTTTTTTTATTTATATATTAAGACCATCTAGTAACATGTCTTTTTATTTATATATATTAATATTTGGTGTCTTTTTATTTATATATATATTAATATTTGGTTAGTGTGAGAAACCACTATGATTGGGGCTTGGGTATGGGGTTGGGCATCTCTATCCCATCATGACCTCTCATAAGGGGGAGAGCTAAGCTTATCAATAAGGGTCAAAAACACAATCATACACACCCACCCCCTCATACACTCATCCATGTCATGGTTTGAACCTTGGACCTCTCGAAGAAGATTCAAAGTCCAAACCGTTGTGATATCCCTCGGATGTGTCTTTTTATATTTTAGATAAGCCTTTTACTTTGTTTAAAATATTTTTTATGGCCCCCAAGAGCTAGGTGGATTGATAATTGTCTGTTTGGCCAAGCACTTACTAAGAAGAGACCTAGGTTCAAACCTTGGGGGTATACCTATTGCAAAGGTAGTAGTCTAATCTAAATCCTCTGAGTGTGCGTTAAACCGATGATGACAGTATGAATCTTGAGCAACTTGTGGTCCCCCTCATTCTGGGTCAACAACAATTATAGGCTTGTTGAGAGCAACCCCTCTAGTTTGAACCCTACAGTTGACAGTTACTAAACATAGTGTGGATGTAACCAACTTCCCTATTTATTCAAAATTTATATATTTTTACCCCTAAGGGCTAGGTGGATTGGTAAGTGTAGGTGTGGTTGGGCACTTACCAAGAAGAGACCTAGGTTCAAAACTTGGGAGAATCCAACCCTTTGCAAATATAGTAGTCTGCTCTGAATCCTCTGAGTGCATGCCAGACCGACGATAATAGTACAAACCTCAAGTGACCAGTGGTCCCCATCTCATGTCGGGTCAACAAGAACAAGACGGATAGGTTTTTTGGGAGCAATCATTGTGGTTTGAACCCTCTTCTTTTTCTATTTAAAATACCTCTTTTTTCATGTTTAAAATATTTTTTTATATTTTTAAAAATAATTGTTGTTTGGATTGAATGTTGTTGGCAATATAAGAGATGGTTGAAGGGATTATATATATAAATATAAATATAAAGAATTGTTGTTTGGATTGAATGTTTATATATATTTTTAAAATAAAATATAAGTTTTTAAATAATATGATATTAATTTTAAATACTATTGGGGTACATATATTTTTAATTATATTGGTCCATCCATCATGCATGATTATATAATATAAAATATATATATATATATATATATATATAATTGGGTGTGTAGGAACCTATACAATCCCTAAGTTTTTGGGTAAAGATAAATATAAATTTCATGGGACACTCTAGGAAATCGAATTAGGATTGTCTATTTATAAGCACTCAGTCGTTATCAACCGATCTATCCCTCTATAGGTAAAATAATTACAACAATATAATTATATATGTATTATTTGGAAAAATTTAAACACTTGTTTTTCCAATGAAAGTGGAAAAATATAATTGATTAAGATAATTGGTGAGCAAAAAATATATTTTTGAAAACAATTAATTTTGCTTCCATTTAATTTTATCAATCCGAGAGTTTGTAAGCTTGTTGAGTACCAGTGCAAAGTATATGCCTGTAGTAAACTAAATGAGCCTTATGTGTCACTTTGGTTTGATGGGGGTATGTTGTTTGTGTATTTGAAGTGCATCCAAACCAGCAGAATTTAAATGCAGGAAAAGAAATCTAAACTATCATTATCGAACACATGACTGAAAGGAAAGTTACAGAAAAATAAACATGCAGATGAAAGTAAATTGTAGGAAATTATACACACTTGCAGAATTGAATAAAGCAAGAAATTACAAAAATTAAACACACTGTGTAGAAATAAATAAAGCAGAAAACACACTTGCAGAAATAAAATAACACAATATATAATGATAGTAAAAAAACAAGGGAGGAATACTGCTTGGAGTGGGCCCAGGCTCCTGCAAAAATTCGCCCAGCTAATTCACACAGTCACTCTTTAAACGTAGAAAATAACAAAAAACTCAAGATTTTTATTTATTGCAGTACAAAAGAATACATTTTTTTGTAGAACAAGTTTGGGATTATTTCACTTTAGGGGTGGCCTACATTTTATACAAAATGCAGTCATCCACTGTTACAAATTTATACTGCTAATTTTATTCATTTTGGCATGATTCGCTATGGTGGGTGCATGCATAAATTAGTTAAACATCTAATAAAAGAGAAGTCGTGCTAAAATTAACCCGTTCAAGATAACCATAGTGTTCCCTATGCTTTTTCAATAATATGCATCTAATTTTATACACGGTATTCTAATTACATGGTCAACACATACTTTATTCTACTAGGTGTAAGCGTTGTTCGGCCTATCACTGGAATACAAGCACTTTTTTAGCCTATCATTATGATAAAGGTGTCTTATATAGCTTTTTCGTGTTCACTAAAAGTTATCACTTTTTGGTCGTCAAAAAATGGATGCTTACTTTATCATCGGAAGTTAGGAACCGTTCGACCTGTTGCCAAGAGATAGGTGTTTGTCATATTTACTAGGAGATAGGTGCTTCCTTTTTGTTGGGATATAGGTGCCTTCCAGCCTACGACTAGGAGACAGGTGCCATACCTTAGCTATTCGAAATTCCTTGCTCCCATACCACTATCTATGTTTGATCACCAAACATTCCTTAATCATGTTATGAATTTTATCAAATGCTAGGTCCTCATGGGACCTCAACTGAAAGGTATGAAAAAGTGATAAAATATTGCATCTACACACAATTTCCACTAAAAACACACATTCGGCATAATACGTCATTTTCTATTAAATGTATACAATAATCTCACAAAATTACATTTATAATATAACAATATCGTATACTTATCCCATTAAAGCATACAAATAATGAGCATTTTTTGTTCTCATCATCCCCCCATACCTAGTTCTTTCCACATCCTTGTGGTACCCAATGCTAATAATCCCTTGTTTCAACAATGGTTTGCCAGTACTCTCTGTTTCTATATTTTCTCTCCCTGGATGTCGCTTTATCTCGTTCTTTGTTGCATTTCCTCTTACCATTTTATCTTGGCTATGCATGTCTTGTTCCTATTTTGGGTGCTTTTCCCCGCTAGCTACACCATAAATATTGGCTAGATCCTGCCCTTGTATCAGGCTTCTTTTACCCCAATCTTTCTTACCTGTAACTTCTACCATATAGAATCTAATGAACATGGTGGCATTCTTCTGGAATGTTGGTTCAACTTGCTTCTAGTAGTGATAATCTAGAGAAATCTGGTCTGTAATGGGGAACTCAAGTTTATCCCAAGGTGAAAAGTGAGATGTTTCATATATTTGCATCATTGATAATTTTACTATCTCCAGGTCGAGCATTGCATCATTTGTGTCATTCTCCTCTACATTTTCAGGTGGCATACTTGTTAGGGTAAAATAGGTAGTATATTGCATTATACTACATAGGTTATTACATTTACTTTTCTACCATAGGAGATAGTTACTATGCTACGAATTACTTTCTAGTTACTATGGTTAATAACTAAATATCTTATGATATTTAGTTAGTTTGTTAGAATAATCTATTATTAAACGACGTTAGCGCTTCTAATGCTAAGTCGTTAAATAATCTATTTTGTAACCTATTTATACTTTGAAGTTAATGGCAAATCCTAATGTTCGATTGATTATTTCCTAATCTAATTCTCGTTCATTTTACATCATTGGTATCCTCGCTGGGGTGGATAACACGAGCATCGCTCGTTCCACCTGGTTACCTGGCATCTGTGTTGCCTCCTCCCTGCTGACTCTTCTGCACCGTCAGGCCTGTTGTCTCCTCGCACGGATTCCCAGGTGGTTTTTGGATCTCCGCCACTCTCCACGAGGCTCGTAGGCCCGCAGGTCCGGATCGTAGGAGCAGCCCTGCTGGCCCCCACGTAGGCGACGCGTAGGCCCTCCAGGACCCGCACGCGACGCGCAGGCTCACCAGGCCCGCACGCGTCATGCAGGCCCACTGGACCCCCTGCAGCAGCCTACTGGCCCCGTAGGCGACGTGTAGGCCCTCCAGGCCCGCACGCATCATGTAGGCCCATAGGCCTACCCGTAGACCCACGTGGCCTCCATAGATCTGGGAGGGCCGAGAGGGTAGGAGCACCCTCGCCTCCCAGCTGGACGCACATGTGGGCCATGACCTCGAGATCCGAGAGGGCAGCAATGCCCTTCGATCCTCGACCACCTCGAGATCCATGAGGGCAGGAGGCCCTTCGATCCCTGAACTCGACCAATCATGATGTGACAAGTGGTGAGATCTAATGATCTCTGGACTGCATGCACCTCGAGGCACAACCTAGACCATTGACTAGGTGACACGTGGCACCATGACCACGCACCACCTGGACACTGACTAGGTGACACATGGCACAACGACCATGCACCACCTGGATGCTGACTGGACCGAAGGACTGACTCGGACTCGACATGTGGCGGACAACCATTGGATGACAAGACTGACTTGGACTCGACTAGGCCCACCCCTGGCGCCACGTGGCGACGTCCAAAAAGGGCGGGCGAGACTCATCGATTGCCCATAGGCAATCAACGTTGGATGGGAGTGTCATGGCTTATAAAGCCTTATGCATCCCATTTTGGGATGCATGTGGGATAAATCCCACAAAGGCTCATCACCGTCATGACCACCTTAAGTTGCAGCCATGCCGGAGACATTTCCAACCAGGCGGTGGCTCGGTTGGCTAGCGCGGCCACCTAGCATCCGTGGAGGCACCAGTTCGATTCCCAACGCCTCCAAATACAAAGGTTTTTAATCGATTTCATAAAATTTTTTCGAAAATTTTTAATTTTCTACAGTTTTTTCAGCATTAAAAATATTATTTTTTGATTTTTTTTATAATTTATTTTCAAATTGGCATAAAATATTCAATTTTTAATCAAATTGGACCATTTTTTTCCAAATTTTTCCTAAATTATAGAAATTTCATCTTAAATACATATTTTTTTTGCTTTATCAAACTTAGAGAACTTGAAATCCAAACAAAAATTTTGCCTTAAATGTTCCAAAAATCAAATAGTGTTTTCTCTCAATTGGAGACAAAAGAAACATAGGAACCTCTTTTTGGCAAATTTTAAAAACCTGCTTCAACATTTTTTTGCAATAAACTCCACAGAAGTTCTATAGTTTTCTTCATTCATTTTTGGAGATATAAGACATAGAAACTCAACAATTCTATTGCAAAACACATAGCATGCCATGATTGAGGAAGCATAAAGGTTATCTCATTTTCCACAAACCTTCAAACTTTGCTTTTGTTCTCTCCTTCAAGAAAGGAGACATAAAACATAAAATAGCAATTTTTTGTTGTAAACTTGAGATCTATTCAATCCTATTTTTTTTTCTCCTCATGCTTGAGTGTGGAAGACAAAAACCAAAGTCGTGTGTCGACTAGTCTGGAAGCCTTTCAAACGCGGGTCGTGTGTCGACTTGTCTTGAAAGGAGTGCTCTAATTTTTCAATTTTGTAAAAATTAAGGGGGGATAGAAGTCATATCTTGTGATTCTATTTTTTTGCAAAATTGTAAAGAGAAAGGGGGGATATTTCAAAGCAAGAAAGGTGCATTCTCGATTGTACTCGACACCTTCTCTTAAAAATTGACTATACTAGGTGCATTTTTGGTTGCATCCGACACCTAGAGTGATAATAATTTGGGTTGCTCTCTTGTTTTTTATTATTGCACTAACAATCATGTTTTTTGTGTGCAATTAAACAATCAGATAGAACATTGAAGGAGCATTTCACAAAACCCAAACTTCACTCCAAATCGTGCTACACCTTGCACAGGTTAAAACAAAGTCAATTTTATTCCCCATCAAAAGTCAAAATTCAAAACACCTTGATTAACTCTCTTTGTTTGGCTTAATTTCCTCAAAATTTCCATCCTTCTTGAAGGGTGTTAAGGCAAGTGCCATTAAATATCCTAGAGAGCACAATCAGAAGTCTTTCAAAACCTACCCCTTTAATTTGCTCTATTTGTTTGGCTTAAAATCCTCAAACTTTTCATCCCTTGTTAAGGGTGTTAAGGCAAGTGCCATTAAATATCTTATAGAAGCAAATTAAACATCTTCCATATACTCTTTTGAGGGTATAGTGCAAGATACAACCATCTTAGTCCTATCAATTTGAAACCTTCACCATGGCCATGATGCACAAGTATCTCACTGAGAGCCAACTGCTCAAAGGTTCAAATTATTCTGCATGGAAGACTAAGATGAAAGCTATCTTAACTATAGAGGATCTATGGTCTATAGTGGATGGAAGTGAAACTAGACCTCAATCAGCAGGAGCAGATCAAACAACATTTGATAAAAAGGATAGAAAACTATCCTTAATGATCTTGCTAGCTATTACTGATGATATCCAACCTCATATCAGTGAAGCTAAGAATGGTAAGGAGGCATGGGATGCCTTAACAACCATATTTGTGGGGAAGAATCAATCAATGATTCTTCACCTCCAAACATAGCTTCATACTCTTCATATGAAATCAGGAGAAACAGTAGAGCTATTCCTCTGCAGAGTGGCAGAATTGAAAACAAAACTGCAATCCTTAGGAGAAAAAGTGGAAGACCAAGTCTTGACCTCTATCATTTTGAGGGCTCTTCCCGACTCCTACAGAATGTTGATCACTTCATTACAAGTCTCTGGAAGGACAGTGACTTTTGTCGAGTTGGTAAATATGCTTCAAACAGAAGAAGCTAATCAACTCCAAAGAGATGAGGCATCCAACAATGCTCTTTTCTCAAACAGACAAGGTGGTAAGAAAAAGTGGAATCAATAGAAAGGTTCTTCTTCTAATAAAGACAAGGGTAAAGGCAAAGAGACTCAGAAGAAGAAGCAGTATTGTAAGATTTGTGACAAGGACACTCATGAAACCAAAAGATGTTGGTTTAAGAACAAACCGCCCAATGAACAAGGAAACAAGAAGGGCAAAGGTAAACCAAAGAACAAGAATAAACAACAACAGGGACACATTGCAGCTGAAGATTCTAGTTCGGACTCTGAATGAGCACACAAGGTGCTCATGACACATACAGATTCCCCTCACAAGGACACTATGTGGTACATAGATTCAGGTGCTAGTAAGCATATGACTGGCGATAAGTCCTGGTTTGAGACATTTGAGGCTCGAGAAGGTAGACCGATCACCATTGCTGATGATCAAACCTATCGAGTTCAGGGAGAAGGAAGTGTTTCTGTCTCCCTTCCAGATGGAGAATGTAAAATTCAAAAAGTTCTTTATGTACCAAGATTGAAAAATAATCTCTTGTCAGTTCCACAAATCCTGGACAATCACATGAATGTCAATTTCAAGGTGGACAAAGAAAAGAAACGTTGCTTTATCACTAAGAAAGGAAAATAGATAGCAATAGGTTCATACAAACATGGTTTGTTTGTCTTAGATGCAATTACCTCAACACATACTGCAATGGCAGTAACCACAAAAGAGGCCACATCTCTATGGCATAAGAGATTTGGGCATTTAAGTTCAGGATATTTACTAGAACTCAGTAAATATCAAATGGTGAAAGGACTGCCTACTCTTTCATCTACTTTGCCAGTGTGCTCAGATTGCTTGTCAGGCAAGCAACACAGAGTACCCTTTGAACCTAGCTCCTTTCGAGCTAAGGTACCTTTGGAGTTGGTTCACACAGATTTGTGTGGTCCCATGTCTACTAGTTGTGGAGGAAAATGGTATTTTCAATTGTTTGTAGATGATCACTCATGCAAGATGTGGGTCTTCTTCTTGCAGTTGAAGTCTGAAGCATTTACCTATTTTCAACAGTTCAAAAAGCTAGTTGAGAAAGAATCAGGATGTTTCATCAAGACCCTCCATTCAGATCGAGGGGGGAATACACATCAAAGGAATTTTCCTCATTTTTATAGACACATGGGATAAAAATATAGTTGACCACAACCTATTCTCCTCAGTCAAATGGAGTTGCTGAGAGAAGAAATCGGTCCATTATGGAAATGGTTCGATGTATGCTTAAGGGAGCCAATCTTGAGCAAATTTACTGGGTTGAAGTTGTTCAAACTGCAGTATATCTTCTAAATAGAGCACCCACAAGGGCTCTTGAAGGTATGACTCCTCAGGAAGCATGGAGTGGAAGGAAACCCTCCATATCTCATCTACGGGTATTTGGGTGTAAGGCTTTTATGCATATACCCAAGGAGAAAAGAAAGAAATTAGATGAGAAGTCCCTACCATGTGTTTTTCTTGGATATGATGAATTCTCAAAAGGCTATCGATTGATAGACCCATTTACCAAGAAAATACATGTCAGTAGAGATGTAGTGTTTGATGAAGCTTTCACACCCAACACTACATCAGTATACCTAGATGATGAGGAGCAACAACCACTTCCTTCTCCACAACAGAAAAAGCCTCCCAAATGGTATACGAGCACAATGAAAGATTCCAAACTCACTTCCCCACCTGATCTTACTCTCAATCATCCAAAGACACGAAGCATGACTCAACAAGAAAATACTGAAGCATCCACTTCAGTTGATGATCTTTGTGCAGATTTTCAAGACCTTTCTGTTGATAGAGAGTTAGCAAGGGAAGATGATATGGAAATAGATGAGGAGAGGGTTTACTTGTCATCATTTGATGAAAATGAACCTTCTACAGTTGATGAAGCACTTAGACTGCCTCGGTGGAAGGCAACTATGGATGCAGAACATAACTCCCTCATCAAGAATAAAACATGGAAGCTGGTAGATTTGCCTAAAGGAAAGAAACCCATAGGCTGCAAATGGGTTTACAAAGTCAAATATAAGGCAGATGGTACCATAGACAAGCATAAGGCCCATCTTGTGGTGAAGGGCTATGCTCAAAAGGAAGGCCTTGACTATGAGGAAACCTTTGCTCCTACAACAAGGATGACCACCATTCGAGTTCTTTGTGCTATGGCAACACAGTTCGGATGGAAATTACATCAGATGGATGTAAAAAGTGCCTTTCTAAATGGTGACTTAAAAGAAGAAGTGTACATGACTCAACCTCCTGGATTTGCTGAGGAAGGCCATGAGCAACAAGTTTGCAAGTTGGTCAAATCATTATACGGGCTAAAACAAGCCCCAAGAGCATGGTACATAAAAATGGATAGTCACCTACTGCAACATGGATTTAAGAGAAGTCCATCTGACGCAAATCTCTATATCAAGAACACAGGTTCTGAAATAGTGATTCTTGTGTTATATGTAGATGATCTGATCATCACTGGCAATTCAGAGAAATTGATTAAAGTCATGAAATATGACTTGAAAGAGTCATTTGATATGATAGATCTAGGACTTCTCCACTACTATCTTGGCCTTGAGATAGAACAGAAGAAGAATCATCTTAGGGTGACTCAGAAAAAGTATGCCAAGACTTTAGTAGAAAAATATCGTATGACTGATTGTAAGCCCAAAGCAACACCGATGGAATCAGGGCTTCAATTATCATGATATGATGACTCATCACAGGTAGATGGCACACTATATAGATAGATGATTGGAAGCCTCATCTATCTGACTAATACTAGACCAGATATTACTTATGTTGTAAACTATCTTTCACGGTTCATGCAAGAACCAAAGGTCTCTCATTGGAAAGCAGCTAAGAGGGTTCTTCACTACATTCAGGGTAGTGCAGATTATGGTCTAGAGTATAAGAAGAATAATTCATTCTTCTTACAGAGTTACACTGACTCTGATTACGTTGGATCCATAGATGATAGAAAATCAACATCAGGGTATGTATTTCATCTTGGATCTGGTCCTGTCTCATGGCATAGTAAAAAGCAATAGGTGGTTGCTTTATCTTCAACAGAGGTAGAGTATCACGCTGCACGTGGAGCTGTGTGTGAAGCGATATGGTTAAGTCGCATCTTGGCTACCATGGGCCTACCAAAGAAACTTCCTATTCACATGTTTTGCGACAACTCAGGTGTTTTGAGCTTGGTCAAGAATCCAGTCCATCATGAACGCACAAAGCATATTGACACAGATTGTCATTTCATTCGTGATGAAGTTCCTAAACACAACATCAAGCTCCAATACATTCCCACCGACGAACAGGTTGCTGACATCTTCACAAAGGCACTTGGACGTGTCAAATTTGAACTGTTCCGAAATAAACTTTGTATATCAAAGTAATGTAATAAAGGGGGATGTTAGGGTAAAATAGGTAGTATATTGCATTATACTACATAGGTTATTACATTTACTTTTCTACCATAGGAGATAGTTACTATGCTACGAATTACTTTCTAGTTACTATGGTTAATAACTAAATATCTTATGATATTTAGTTAGTTTGTTAGAATAATCTATTATTAAACGACGTTAGCGCTTCTAATGCTAAGTCATTAAATAATCTATTTTGTAACCTATTTATACTTTGAAGTTAATGGCAAATCCTAATGTTCGATTGATTATTTCCTAATCTAATTCTCGTTCATTTTACATCAATACTTACGTGTTTGAACTAGTGGTGGCATCATCGGCTCTTTGTCAAACATACCCATATTTTGCAGGTACTCCCACATCCATGAGATATTTCCATAAGCTGAACCATACAAGTTCCAAAATTGATCTGGTCAAGCAATATTCTCAAAAATTCCTAGCTCTCTAACCATTTTTTTGTGAGCCTTCCACTTCTTCTTAGCCTTTTTTAGACTCTTCTTAAGCTCCTGGAATTGCTTCCTTCGATTAGTGAAAACTTTCATGGATGCAGCCCATTCTTCATCTAAGTTTGGGTCTAGTTGTGCCCTCTTTTTTTTTTTGGGTACCCTTCTGGTCCTGGCCTTCAGCCCCTTCTACGATGGTATCTCTATATTTATTTTGGGTTGCAACTTCTTGGTTGGTCTTGGGTATTTTGCATCAACTATAGGCATTGACGGACCAACCTTATCTATTTTCTATGGAGGTGGTATTTCTTGGACCTCAAAATATTATGTATCTTGCACACCCTAGTCCATTGGTGTGTCAACGGGTGGTTCAACCACGATTTGCTCATTAGAATTACTAGTCATGGTTTGGTCAACAGATGACTGACTAGCTAACTATATAGATTTTGTGGGATTGGATGACTCCTATGATTGGTCCACCTCATGCTCTTTCTCCTAAACTGCTACTGATTGGACAATAGGGTCATGTACAAGAATTTCATCAATAGGCTGAGTGGCATCCATATGAGTTGTAGACTCCTCAACTAACTAGGCAGTCCCTACTTGGTCAACTAATGGTTGACCAGTTCATTAGGTAGCAATAGAAGTTTTGGTTGACTCCTCAGCCTTGTTGTCTTCAATTACAACTATAGATAGCCCCTATTGTGAAATAAGGCTCCCCTATTTTTGGGGTGCAAATATCATAGGGACCTCTTATTGGTCCCCTATTTTAGTCCTTTTTTTGCCTAATGTCCTCTTAGAATTGGAGTGAAATACTTTTGTGGATGCAATATTCTCCTCTAAGTCCATAGAAGAGAGTGTTGGGTCCATGGCCCAATTATTTTGTATGGTAGCATCAACCCTATTTGGTTTGATGACCTACAACTAATGGACACTGTTTTCCAACTACCATACCATATCTTATAGTTACAACAGTGTCATTTTCTTCCTACTACCTTGATATGGTAGCCCGTTGAGATTCCTAAAATCTAGCTTGCTCCTTTTTATACTTCTCCTACCATTGGGAGGATTGTTCTTTCATGCTCTGTAGCTGGCTTTGGAGATCTTCCTCTGGAGTGTCATGGTGGGATTCTTCACCACAGGCCATGCCCTGGAACACTTGGGTGGCTAGTTCATATTCTATCATGGGGGCTTCTTCTGACAAACTATAATCAACCAGTGACTCCATCGCTACTCTACTCCTAGTTTTTGGTGGTGACATAGCCCAAAATGGACTTACAACATTTTTTTCTGCCACCCAATTTGAGTATTGAAAAACAAATAATAATTTTACCTTTGATAAACTTTTTTCAGCTTGCTCTACCTCCCTTGTAGAATGGTTATGTTGGGAGGTAGGCAATGGCATTGCTTGATAAGAGCCTAAATCTACCTACTCTATTGGTTCTATAATTTGGTACTTATGAAATATAGACATCTCTTCTTCTTCATCTTCTTCATCTTCCTACTGCTCACTGGTTGAGCCAGCTATAGCAACATATTCTTCATCGGCCAGTTTAGCCCTATGCACCTTAGCATAGTGAATTAGGGTTGATATCATCTCATGATACCTTAACATCATGACTATACCTTCTCGATACCAACTGGATTCATCTTTTAGGGCACACATTAAATAATAAGGAATATTGATGTAATCCCCATGTAGCAAGTGATTGAAAAATTGAAAGTGATTAGCATTCAACCATGAGTACTTGCTAGGACAAGTAAAAAATTAAACCACTTGCTCGAATACACTCCTTCATAAGTCTGGTATATGTTGTTTAGGAAACCCTAATTGTGTTATCTATGTTTATGGTTACCTAAAAAAATATTGTGTGCATCGCACCACACTGTCCTCCTTATACATCAGGTACCCTATGTGTGGAATATCGATCACCTCCACAATGTATACCTCTATGATTGGTATGACCAGTTTGTGCATCCTTACGATATCGTCATCCATAGTGGTTACAAATTTACATGCTAATGTAAGATCCTAATCTTGGCTAACCAGGAAATAGTATTCCATCCATTTGGTAGCCTCGAACTGGTCCCAAACGATACCAGTTATGCCTGAGAGATCCCAAGGCTCATACTTCTTTAGAGTGTGATTACTTGAAGGTCCTCCCATGGCGTTTGTTAGCTCTGTTTCTCTAGATCTCTCTGTGTTGTAAAATAGGTAATGTTATCATTTTTAAACGTGCCAAAGCATGCGATTGTATTCATGAATATAGGGCACATATCTTCCCATAATCAGTAATAATTACAGGTAATCTACGTAATTAATTCTTAAATCATGTGTCATATTTATATGGGTACCATTACAACTGCTTCCTTTCATCTAATTGGCACCATGTGGCATATTGTATATTTGGGATTGTATGATTGGATATGAGTTTTATGGGACATGTGTCGATACATTACACAAAAATATTTTCTTTATGAAAATCATGCACACACATAACAAAAAAAATAGTACATACCTAGATGGTGTTTCATGAATTATGATATGCAAATATTGATGGTACGAATTGATTGGTCGATGCGTGACAATAGTGTCTCCAATATAAATGAATGGTGTGCATTTTTTTCGTTTAAGGCATTCATGTCAAATGAACATCATTAGGTACTACAATTTTATTAGTCTAGATATTGTATGCAAAAACTGAAGAAAACATGAAGATTTTATTTTATCATGGGATGACACACGCCCCCCTTGGAAGTTGATTTATTCATGTCTCAAGAGTATGCATGGGTCACTGACAAGAAGATGTGAACTCCGACAATCAAAAACCAGAAAGCAAACGGGTCTCGTTGTCAAAAAGAAAACATACATACTTTGGTCCATGAAAAATTTTAACTTTGAATGTGCATGGATTTTGGTGCCATCATGGCTCCGGCTTCTTCTTCGATGTTGAAGAATGAATTTGTCATTTCGTTGGAATACAAGCACTTTTATTTGTGTGGAAGATATGTGCCCTTCTCTGTGTTGTGGATACAATTACCTTCTTGGCTAGAATATAGGTGCCTTACTCCAACTCATTGGATATAGGCACCATTTTGGTTGGGATACATGTGCCTTACTCTAACTCACTGGATACAGGTATCATCTATTATTATGAATACAGGCTCTTTTATTTTGATATTGTGGACACTAGCATCTGCAAAATATAAGAGACAAGCAAATATATTTGTTTATTTATTTATTTATTTTTGTCTATTATATATGGGAGATAGGCACCTTATGTGAATACATATGCCTTTAGAATTTTGCAAATGTAGGAACCTTTGTTGTGTGTGGGATATAGGTGCCTTCTCTCTGTTGGAAATTAAATGTTTTTTGGGTTCACCCACAGATAGGCATCTTTATTCAGTTCGAATACAGGTGCTTCTCCTTGGTAACAAAGTTAGTGTTCGTCGCCTTGACTTACGTATAGGCATTTTCTTCCATGAGGAAGTAAACACCTGTATGCACATCCATTTTTAAGGTTCACCCTCCTAGATAGAGGTTAGCACTTTCTTCATTCATCTATTCTCGTACAAATCAAAAAAAATATAGGGCATCACAGGCCTGTGCCTGATAGACCTATTTTGACCTGGTTTCCTATAGATTACATTTAGGGCCACGTATCCTACAAAAATAAACACACATGTAAAAGGAAAAATAGGAATCAAGGCTTGTGTCTGATAGGCCTAAGTTTCCCAGGATACCTATAGATTGCATTCAGGGCATGATTTTCGTGCAAAATAGTAAATAAAATGAAAACAAAAAAACCTATGCTAATTTTAAAAATAAAAATATAAAATGTTTGTAATTTTTTTCTTTTGTGGATGCATACACGTTTGTTAACTGTTGGAAAAGAATTTTTAATGTAATGGGGTCTCCCCCATGCCTTCTTTGGATCCGATTGTATGGACTGGCGGTGCATGATATGGCCAAAATTGGTGGTCGTTGACTGTCAATATAATATCGCTGTCATCTATGGTTTTGATGAAAACACCATTATAGATAACTTTAACCACTTCATATAGACCCATCCATCATTGCATGAGCTTCCCTTTTCACTCTTGGAACCAGGAATCGTAAAGAAATGCCCAATCTGCTTCTTTAAACTATTTTGGTCATATGTGGTGGTCATGCCACTGGATCCTCTGCTTATGCATGATCTTCATGCATTGTAGTGCATCCTACCAGTACTCATCCAGTTGGTTAAACTATTGAATACATTCCTTTTGCATAGCTTCCAAGTTTTAAATTTAATTATGCAGCAATCTATAGGATTTTAATCTCAAACTTGATTGGCATCATGGCATTTTTTTGTACACCAATTAGAATGGTGTAAATCCCATGGTGGTCTTCCAGGTGGTGCAATATGCTCAAACTACTTTTGGTAAATGAGTTATCCAATCCTTCCTATGTTGTTGTACCATTTTGTTGAGAATATTTTCCAACTCTCAATTTGTGACCTCCAGTTGCCTGTTTGCTTATGGATGGTAGGGACTAGTTTTGTTGTGCTATATTTGGTACTGCTCCATCAACTCCTAAATCATATTCGATGTAAATTGGGCCCCTGATCAGTGGTAATTTCTCTAGGAATACCAAATCTAGTGAAGATAGATTCATACAAGAAATTGGCTATAGTCTTCTCTTTCGAGTCTCGTAGTACCTGCACTTCAACCCATTTAGTCACATAGTCAGTACAAACTAGAATATACCTTTTTTCGCTTGATTATGGATTTATGGGCCCCACAAAATCCATTCCCCACTTATCAAATGGTTCAATATGCATGTTGTGTGCCAAATAAGGTTAAATTCTTTCCTATTTTTGTTACTTGCTCATGCATTAATTATCAACCCAGGGAGCTTCATAAACTTGTGAAGCGTCTCACACAAGATCACTTACAATACCACTTTGAGATGAGTCTGCTAGCTCTACTATTAGGGGGTGTTTCAAAGGTTTTCAATCATTCATTCACTCCTCAATAAATTATATATGAGTAATTAAATCTTTAGAAAGAAAACATTCATCGTGCATACTAATAACAAACCTATTGAAATCATAAAATAACAGTGCAAAAATAAACCTATGAAAGTAGTAAGCTAATCTATAAAACACAAAGAAAGGGAATAAATACTGGCTTGGAGTGGGCCCAGGCTCCAACAGCTTCCTCCTAGCTGAACACGTGCTTAGGAACTCTTAGAACTTTATTATAATCACCAAGGAATTACAATGCTTCTTAACCTCTGTACTCATCTCTATATTTTTTATTCTATCTTTGATATTTTGATATCTTATCAGAGAGGTCTGCATGTTTTTATATAGCACACCCATAGATCTTTTGTTACAAGGTGGTTACAATAGTCGATTCATTCCAGACTAAACTAAGACATTCTGGTAAATGTAATCGACGTCTGCTAAAAACTAGCATTCATTCCTAATGATGGCATGTTCTCTAATTGGTTTGTGCTTTTCCTGGAATAGGTAGGACATTCTCATACATTAGTGCAACTCTCGAATTAACTTACATGATGTAGAGTTGGAACTGCACCAGTCAATGTTGCCCACGTCATGTTATCTGGTCAACGGACGAAGAACAAAGTCACTGATGAGGCCCAAAAGTGCCTCATTATTGCACAATGTTTGACTACCATATGATAAGTTAATTTCCAAATAGTTGACTAAAATATACTATTTGTTAAGTGTTTGCATGATTTTATGTTAGGAATACTATATCTCTGTTTTTGACTATTTTCAGCATTTTGTGACTGATTTTGCTTGATTAAGTAGCAAGTAAGAACATGCATTTCAATTAACCAAATGTGGTATGCTGATATCCATTAACTTCTCAATGGTTTTTGAATGTTTTCCTGCCCTTCAACTTGTTTCAAATCCACATTGAAGCCAAAAGTTTAGGACTGTCATAAATCTGAAAATCTGAAAAAAATAGCCATATAAAAATCAGCAAGTTGTCACTTTATAGGAACACCTTGAAGTTGTCAAGCAAAGCATGAGGATATGGATGGAATGAGTTCAGAAGGACTACAGAAGACATCTGACCTATTTAGAAGCATTCCCACATGGTCTAAATAGGCAGCAATAGGGTATAACAGAGCAGGGGCAATTGTGCAGCACTGTTGCACTATTTCAGCATGGTTACTTGGTGAATGAAGTGTATAAATTCAGTAGCAACTTGATGTAATCCTTCATGTTGATATTTGAATAATTTTTCCATGTTCTAATTTGTTTGAATTTGCAAGAAATGCCAATATTTTACAACTGTGCAGTAGAATTGGAAAATGCAGTAATTTACCATGTAAATTCTAGCAAGCTACCAATGAATGGCAAGGCATGGAATTCACACATGGAGAGGAATGAAGGCTATTGCAATCTGATCCTGAGGGCTAATCCACCTGAGAAATGCAGCTAAAATCATTTGAAGAGCACACAGTTGTTCATTCCGAAGATCTTCGGAATGAACAAGACATCTTCGGAATGAGAAATACAGTCTCTTCGGAATGAGCCACTTATCTTCGGAATGAGAACAGAAAAGTGCTTTTTGACTTTTTGACTATTTTTGATGGTGGAAAAAGGGAAAGAAGGTTGAGAAGGTTAAAGGAAAATATCTCCCATCTGACTTTGCCGTCCTTGCCATCCAAAGCCACCATTCATGGAAAAGATCAATTTTGATCCTCTTCTAGGATAAACACAGAAATAATTACAGCATAATAGGAAGTTGTTTGCAAGATAGAAATGGCATATTCTGAAGTGAAGAAAGATGTGTGAGATATTTCTAGACTTCTCCCACGTACTCCCACCACTGAAGATGCTTTCTAAGGGCCAATGACTACTACTGCAACACAAACTGTCCAGATTTGCATTTATTTCAGATCCAAAATTATTGGCAAATCACTGTAAAGCAGCACATAGGCTGATTTGAGCATGGGATATGTTGTAAATATTTATATAAATAACATAGCTCCCTCCTTGGTTGAGCCAGTTAGGAATTAGAATAGAGGAGAGTTTTCAATAGCAACAATTAGGACTGTACAACAATTTTTTGTAACAGTTTTCAGCATGTTCTGTCATCAATAAAAGTGCAGCTATTTTATCATTTTCTGTTCTGAGTGTTAATTAGTTAAGGAGTGCTTTTCACCTCCTTCTAGATCAGGAAGTATGGGCCCACTTTCAGATCTAGAAGGAGGGATTTTATGGCAGGTTTTAATCTATAATTTTGCTGTAGCAGAATTAATAGATTGCTTGCCAGATTTCATTTTCTTGTTTTTATTTTGTATTATGTGATTTATGTTTTCTATTATGTTTGTGTACAACATTTGTGTGTATGTCAGCTGACAAATTATATTAAGCATTTTTCCTTTGCTTTCCATATTTTCCCTGCTTTTCTATTTTAACAACTTTCCATTTTCAGCATATTTCATTTTGTTGTCAATTCCTGTAGCAGAAGCTTGACGACCTTTTGTGGCAGGGCATTGATAGGTGTTTTAGCATAAGTTTCATTTACAAGCATCATTTCAATTATGCAAGAGTAAAATAGGTTTCAATTTTGCAAGTGTAATTTAGGATTTCATTTTAGCAATTTCAATTCTATTATTTCAATTCTGTAAAAGTAGATTAGATTTCAATTCAGCAATTTCAATTCATGCAATTGTAGTTAACTTTAATTTTTTCAAATTAGAATTAGTTTTTATTTCTTGCAAGTTTTCATTCTACAGATTAGGTTTAGTGTGACACCAAAAGGCTAAACCAAAATCTGCCTCACCCAATAAATGCTTGAAATCTGAATGCCTGAATTGTACTCTGCCCTAGCCTTCTATCGTAGACAACCTTGGACACCACCCCGGATTGATAAGATCATTGAGATTAAATGATGAGACTCAATGACACTCATCATTTTGGCATCGTTTCGGGGAACATGGTGTTGTTAGAGGGTAAAAGCAGTCAAATAATTATTATTGTGCTAAGTTATGAAGTTCAGAGTTAAATATGAATGTAATAGTTGGTATAAATAATAATTATTGATAGTTGCATTTCAGTCCATTTAGAAAACAAGCAACCACAGGGAGGTGATCTTCACACTTGGGGGTTAAATTGCTTATGTTTGAAATTCTTGATAAAAATTGAAAGAATTCATCATCCTCATTATCAAGAAACATAAGATCTCTTAGAGGAGCCATCTGCTAGTACTACCATTTTTATATCCATATCATCAGGGTAGTATAAACAAATTTGTACTAGGTGTTGGAAAGATATCATGGTAGATATACAAGACTATCCCTTGAACAAAATAGCCATATCAGCTACCTGTAGCATTTGTTCATAGGGACATATCATTGATGAATGCCATTTACTTCCATAACTTAGAGATGCAAAATCTGTTGCCTAGTCTGAATTCTTCTCAAAGAGAGATCCCAACAACAACAAACAGGGCAAGTAAATCAACCACCACCTTCAGCCCAACTTGTGGCCAATATGAATAATACAGGACAAGCAACCCCTGTCTATGTAAGCTAAAAAAAAAAAAAAATCACAAAAACTTTTGCACAATCAAAATAGGAGTTTACAACTTAATGATGATCCTAGAGTTTTCCATTATTACTTAAATATTGTTAGGATTTTACCGTGCTAAACCGCAACCTAGCAATTCTTAGCCTACACAGACAATAGTTGATCTCATTAGAGGTGATCCTACCTAACAAGTAGTTGATCTGCTAAAGTTGTACACTTCTTGTCTTATTGTGCAAACCAAAAATATTTCTTTTTTTAGCCCAACCTGTGATCAGTCTGAATAATACAAGATAGGCATCCCCTATCTATGTAGCTGAATCTGGTATAAAAAAAAAAAATGCAAGAAATGTTATTGACTGCAGCAACATCCAACTGTGCTCAAACAAGAACTTACCTGAGCTTGAAGAGATAAAAATCAATGGAGATACACAGAAAACCTTTAGTCCAAACACACAGAAATTAGCCTTGGATAAAGGAGAAAAACTAGAAAAATTGCACATAGAAAATTTACTTCCATTGAACTCCTTAGTAAGAAATTACAAAGGGGTAAATTATGTCCTCCTAGGAATGAAACAAATTGAAGTGCAGCCAAGAAAATTCTTGAACATTATTAGTTGGCTGACTTATAAACAAAAAGTAAAATTGTTGCTATTTTGAAACAATATTTCAATCCCTTTACATGGAATTACAAGGGTATATCAAGATTTTATCTTGATGTAAGAACTTAACATCTTTTGGGAATTGGTATTTAATTGTTTCAAGTATAGATTGACAAGATTTTGCAGACTAGGAGGCATTGACAACACTTGATTGAAGAAGTTTTCAGATATGGAGCAGTGCTTCTTTCTCCCATTGGTAATTCATGGAGGATGTTAGTGGTGAATGGATATTGCCTTCGGGTATACCATGCACCATTAACTAAGGAGGAGTTCTTGAAGGAGATTCCATTGGATGTACACATAATGGAAGAGAATTTCTCTTCAATATCAGATTCAGAGTGATGATAAAAAGTTTGACAAAAAGAAAAAAAATACAAGAAAAGCAAAAAGAAGAATAGTCTTGTTTGTGAACTTCCTTCTTGGGTACAAGCAAGACAAGAAAAATTGAAAAAAAAAAAGAGAAAAAAAATTGCAGCAAAGGCATGTCCCACAAAATGGGGATACATGAGGACAAGCATCAATTTCAGCAAGGAAGAGGAACAATGGAGCCAATACTTCATTTCCAGCAATAAGGAGGCAATTATGATGTAAGAAGATTCTTACTGCTCATCTAGAAAGGAAGGTTGCATCAATGTTGCAGGTTTCAACAGAAAGAGATGGTGTTTTCATACAACAATTGACATGTTTTTGCAGAATAAGGATTGGTCTTATCCAAATAAGAGTGAGAGATGTTCTCTCTCATTGAAGCACTTGAAAAAAAAAAGGACAGAAGTTGGTTGAAAACCAGAAATGGCAGCCTCTTCTGATGAAAAAAATGAAAAAAAAATGAAAAAAATGATGAAAAAAAATGAATAATTCAGTAGTGAAAACCTTCTTGGAGGCGCTACTGAGTTGGCTTGCATGAAAACCAATTTTTCGGCATGCATTGCCTTGTTGATCTACCCATCATTGTTCCACCATTGTACAAATCTCACACTTGCACATGTGTTATGTTTGTTTATGTTTTCAGATAGCTTGCTAACAATCATCAAAAGCAGCTTGTAAGGTGCATGACCAATTTTCAGGATAGTAAGGTATGTGTTTCTTGCATTTAATTCATAGTAAACATTTAGCATTTAGTGTATGATAGTCGGTATTTGGCATAAACTATTCATACAATATTGACAAGTTGAAAAAGGAACATGTTCAAGATGTCAAGAAACACCCCCTTATGCCCTTAATTGCATGGAAATTCCAAAACTATGCAAAAACCTGATTTTGGGACAGACATGGCAGCAATTCTATTTCAATTTGTAGGGCAAATTTTAGAAGGAGAACTGCAAGTTTATATCTCACAATTGTCCGATAAATTGAAGGAGGATAATCAACAAAATGCACCTGAAGGTTCTATTTTAGTACTACTGGAATAAAACAACAACATACAAAACAAAGAATAGCATCTAAACAAAAGGATGAAGAAGGGATTTTTGATGTTATGGAAGGCTTATACACTCTAGAGATGGGCCCACAATAGAATATGTAGCTAAATTTTGCATAGGAGGTCATTTCTGCATTTTTTTTAAGATCTTCGAAATGAACAGACATCTTCGAAATGAGAAATACAGTCTCTTCAAAATGAGCAGACATCTTCGAAATGAGAAATACAGTCTCTTCGAAATGAGCAGACATCTTCAGAATGAGAAATACAGTCTCTTCAAAATGAGCAGACATCTTCGAAATGAGAAATACAGTCTCTTCAAAATGAGCAGACATCTTCGAATGAAAATAATTTTATGAACATCTTTGAAATGAGAAATACAATCTCTTCGAAATGAGCAGGATATCTTCGAAATGAGCAGAAACTGTACCAAAATTGCTGAAAATGCTACAGAATAGCAAAAAGAGTAGGGTACATCAAATATTGAGGTTTATAAGGCTCTACCACAAGTAAGTACATCCCTCAAGCATTTCAAATCCAAAAATTTTATCAATTTTGTTCAAAAGGTGCAAATAACAAAAATAAGCATTCAGAGCTGAAATATTGTTAAGAACAGAAAATTCCATCAGTAGTAGTGCATCTGCCAAATATGGTTCCACAATAAGACTATTGCAAGATGAATCACATGATATCAAGCCTTTAAGAGGTACCTTGCAACACTAAAACTTGTAGAAAGATAGAAAAAGAGTCATACATGTGCTTAATTGCAAAATACTTGATATAGTGCAGCAAGGAGGAATTTCTCAATTAGCAGGTAGCAAAGGATGTTGTTCACAAGAATAAAACCTGCATATTACTATGGCCTACTAAGATGCATGAGGGCATGCATCAGTTCAAGTTGGGGGGATGATGAGGCCCAAAAGTGCCTCATTATTGCACAATGTTTGACTACCATATGATAAGTTAATTGCCAAATAGTTGACTAAAATATACTATTTGTTAAGTGTTTGCATGATTTTATGTTAGGAATACTATATCTCTATTTTTGACTATTTTCAGCATTTTGTGACTGATTTTGCTTGATTAAGTAGCAAGTAAGAACATGCATTTCAATTAACCAAATGTGGTATGCTGATATCCATTAACTTCTCAATGGTTTTTGAATGTTTTCCTGCCCTTCAACTTGTTTCAAATCCACATTGAAGCCAAAAGTTTAGGACTGTCATAAATCTAAAAATCTAAAAAAATAGCCATATAAAAATCAGCAAGCTGTCACTTTATAGGAACACCTTGAAGTTGTCAAGCAAAGCATGAGGATATGGATGGAATGAGTTCAGAAGGACTACAGAAGACATCTGACCTATTTAGAAGCATTCCCACATGGTCTAAATAGGCAGCAATAGGGTATAACAGAGCAAGGGCAATTGTGCAGCACTGTTGCACTATTTCAGCATGGTTACTTGGTGAATGAAGTGTATAAATTCAGTAGCAACTTGATGTACTCCTTCATGTTGATATTTGAATAATTTTTCCATGTTCTAATTTGTTTGAATTTGCAAGAAATGCCAATATTTTACAACTGTGCAGCAGAACTGGAAAATGCAGTAATTTACCATGTAAATTCCAGCAAGCTACAAATGAATGGCAAGGCATGGAATTCACACATGGAGAGGAATGAAGGCTATTGCAATATGATCCTGAGGGCTAATCCACCTGAGAAATGTAGCTAAAATCATTTGAAGAGCACACAGTTGTTCATTCCGAAGATCTTCGGAATGAACAAGACATCTTCGGAATGAGAAATACAGTCTCTTCGGAATGAGCCACTTATCTTCGAAATGAGAACAGAAAAGTGCTTTTTGACTTTTTGACTATTTTTGATGATGGAAAAAGGGAAAGAAGGTTGAGAAGGTTAAAGGAAAATATCTCCCATCTGATTTTGCCGTCCTTGCCATCCAAAGCCACCATTCATGGAAAAGATCAATTTTGATCCTCTTCTAGGATAAACACAGAAATAATTGCAGCATAATAGGAAGTTGTTTGCAAGATAGAAATGGCATATTCTGAAGTGAAGAAAGATATGTGAGATATTTCTAGACTTCTCCCACGTACTCCCACCACTGAAGATGCTTTCTAAGGGCCAATGACTACTACTGCAACACAAACTGTCCAGATTTGCATTTATTTCAGATCCAAAATTATTGGCAAATCACTGTAAAGCAGCACATAGGCTGATTTGAGCATGGGATATGTTGTAAATATTTATATAAATAACATAGCTCCCTCCTTGGTTGAGCCAGTTAGGAATTAGAATAGAGGAGAGTTTTCAATAGCAGCAATTAGGACTGTACAACAATTTTCTGTAACAGTTTTCAGCATGTTTCGTCATCAATAAAAGTGCAGCTATTTTATCATTTTCTGTTCTGAGTGTTAATTAGTTAAGGAGTGCTTTTCACCTCCTTCTAGATCAGGAAGTATGGGCCCACTTTCAGATCTAGAAGGAGGGATTTTATGATAGGTTTTAATCTATAATTTTTCTGTAGCAGAATTAATAGATTGCTTGCCAGATTTCATTTTCTTGTTTTTATTTTGTATTATGTGATTTATGTTTTCTATTATGTTTGTGTACAACATTTGTGTGTATGTCAGCTGACAAATTATATTAAGCATTTTTCCTTTGCTTTCTATGTTTTCCCTACTTTTCTGTTTTAGCAACTTTTCATTTTTAGCATATTTCATTTTGTTGTCAATTCCTGTAGCAGAAGCTTGACGACCTTTTGTGGCAGGGCATTGACAGGTGTTTTAGCATAAGTTTCATTTACAAGCATCACTTCCATTATGCAAGAGTAAAATAGGTTTCAATTTTGCAAGTGTAATTTAGGATTTCATTTTAGACAATTTAGAATTATGTTATTTCAATTTTGCAAAAGTAGATTAGATTTCAATTCAGCAATTTCAATTCATGCAATTGTAGTTAACTTTAATTTTTGCAAATTAGAATTAGTTTTTATTTCTTGCAAGTTTCCATTCTGCAGATTAGGTTTAGTGTGACACCAAAAGGCTAAACCAAATCTGTCTCACCCAATAAATGCTTGAAATCTGAATGCCTGAATTGTACTCTGCCCTAGCCTTCTATCGTAGACAGCCTTGGACACCACCCCGGATTGATAAATCATTGAGATTAAATGATGAGACTCAACGACACTCATCAGGCACCTTCTCTATGAGGAATGTGCCTAAGTATATTGGGCACCTTCTTTATACAAAATGCACCTACCTTTCGTTAGTGTCTTCCTTGAAGAGGAAGGTGCTTGCCTTCTGTTGGCGCCTTCCTGGAAGAGGAAGGCGCTTGCCTTCTATTGGCACCTTCATGGAAGAGGAAGGCACTTATCTCCTATTGGTACCTTCCTGGAAGAGGAAGGTGCCTACTTTTTTTTGGCACCTTCTTTGAAGAGGAAGGCGCCTACTTACCATGCATTAATTTTGAAAGAAACAAAGTGTCAGGTCCATGAAAAGACCTCGACTGATCCAAATCCGACTAAATCAACTACAATTTCACAAAAACACACTAAAACATACAAATTAGATAACACACAAAATCTTATCAAATAATTACATAACCATTCATAAAAATATACAATTCCTATTATATAGTCGCATAATGATTAATGAAACTCATACAAAATATGAGTATTTTCGAGGCTTATCATCCTCCCATGCCTAACATATGCCACGCCCTCGTGGCATCAAAACTATAGGTAGCCCTGTTAACTCCTCATCGTTGTTATTTTTTGGTAGATCTGGTTGTACCTGCAACCTATGTTTTCTTCTTCTATGGAATGGCATCTAGAGGTGTGGTTCCTCTTTTCTCATGTGGAGTTGTAGGTGCTACTATCAGATTCCGCTCGAGTTGTTGACTCCACTTATTCACTTTTCTCATCCTAACCGCTATTGTGGTGGTATTGCCAATGTGGTTGGTGTTGCTTGAAATGCAACTTTTATAGCCTACCATAGGTCAGCTTTCGGGGACCTAACAACTACAAGAGGGATATCTAAGTTATCCCTCTTGAGATGAACCACCTGGGCCTTGTGTAATTGGGCTGCTTCAGGAGTAAGCCTTGTATTTTCCCTTGCAATGACTTGGGGCCATATACCATCTTTCAAAATACCTCTATATCTTGGAGGGTCGCCCCTGGGATGACCCATAAATCTCCCAAAATTGGTTGTCCTCTGCCAGATTAACGTAGATACCAGAGTCTCCCCGAACCCTCGAGGTTGACTCCCTGGCCTCCTTGGCTGCTATCATTTTTTTGAGCAGTCATTCAAACTGCTTCTACATTTTTGTGAATGGTTGCATGTCCCATTCATCTTCTTCTATTTTAGCAAAAGTCACCTTCACCTTTTTTTTATCTATCCTAGGCCCTTTTTCTTTTTCCTACGTAGAAACTACGGCAACTTAGACGAAAGGTTTCTCGTCCTTCCTGATAGTTATTTCCCCATCGTGGGGGACTTGTTCATTTTGAGGAACTTGCCCTGACATCCCTGGATATGTCTCTCCATCCTCCTGTCTATCCGGTGTTGTCCCCATTGGTCCTTCTATCTCTTCCTCTTCAGGTCCGAGGGATTCCTCTTTAACCCCTGATCCTGTCTACAATTGTTGGCTTCCACCTAGTTTTGCATCACTTAGGTCTATGACCGGGGGCTCTGTGGGTCTTCTTCTCTCCTCACTCCCAAAAATAGAGGAATTCTCCCCTACCTCTAGGTTGTTCTATCGGGTGTCTGACCATAATTATCCCAAAGATAATACTCATTCTACTGATGTGGGAGAATTTGTCAGGACCTTAATCGCCCAGTCAGTTTGGGTCGATGCGTCCCTTTTCTCTGTACTCTTGGCCTAGATTTGTCGGTTCTCTTCCTATAACTGCTAGACCAACTTCTCAAGATGAGTGATACTTTGTGCTCACTCTTTTAGCCCTTCTTCATGTTTGATCTGGAAATCCTCCAAAATTTACTAGGCCATCCAATAGTTGGTTTGCCATTCTATGGCCTCCTTTAGGACGTCGATTTGATTATTACTCCTATAAGTCCCTACATCCTGCGGACTCTGGCTTGTCAACTCCTAGAGGGTCTGGGTTGCAAGACCGACCTCTGAGTCGTCTTCCTCCTCCTTTGAGAATAGGATGAGTCACTGCAGGCATTTCCTCCTAGGGGCTGGTTCTAGTGGTCAAAATTTGGCCTCGTCGCTAGCAAGTCGTGCCCCTTCTTCTTTATACTCGAGTACTTGGTAATGTCCTCTGTCTTATATAAAATTTGGTAGTGTCAATTTCCCTATGTCCTCTACTTCATTTGGAGGGCTATCCTCTGCTTGCCCTACCTTGGCAACAAAGTCCTCCCGCCTTTCCTGGCCACTGTCTCCTTCTACGTTGGAACTCTGCCTTTGTGCTTCTGCATGGCGAACTAGCGCTGATATCAGCCCATGGTGGGCCAAGGCAGAAGGTGCCCCCTTCTGGTATCTATCTACTTCCTCCTTTAGGGCATTTTCTAGGTAAAATGGCACGTTCATTTTCCTCCCATGCACTAGGTGATTCAAGAATTGCACATGATTAGTGTGCAGATGGGTATATTTCCTAGTGCATGTAAAGAAATGAGCAACCTACTCGAATATCTTTTGTAGATTCATAGGAAGGCTAATTTTTGGTAGCCCTTCCTTGTCTATCTACACATTCTCCCCTAGCAGCAGTAATTTAGCGTATGGCTTCAATATTCCACCCTTGTATGTGCACTCACCTATGAGAGGCAAGCCAGTCACCTGTGAGATATGTTCGGGGGTGACTAGAATCTCCATCCCTAATACTTGAGCTATGTCTCCCCCCAAGGAGGCAGCAAATTCCTTGACTTCCTCCATATCCTGGCTTTGACTGACCAGGATACAGTCTCGAGCCATCCCTCAGCTTCAAACTGCGTCCTGATCGCCCCCCTGATTCCTTCTGTATCACTTGATTCATTTTTATTCACCGTGTGATTCCTCGATCATCCTCCCATGGTGCCTTCCCTTAGGCTCTTATATTTTCCTCCTTGCCTTATCAGGAAGGTCTCTTCTTATAAGGAAGGCACCAAATGCTAGCTTTCAATTTTGGCAAGGTACACCTCACAAGCTACATCGTTGGCACGATCGGCCATGGGGGGTGCATGATTTTTATGGCGGCGATATTTTTTGGTATTGCATAATTTACGAATGATTACATAAAAATTTGAGTAGAGTATGCATGTACCTAATTGGATGTCTCGTGCATCGTGGAGAGTGTCGATTTACCGATCTATGACACAGGGGATGGGTACTTTGTTTGCATGGATTACATTGAATTTTATTGCTGAGTTGTTTAATGGTTGATGTCGAAGACAAACTCCCGATAGGCTTACAAATTGTCTGTCTATCATTTTTAGAACGTGTGCACTGATCCCACCCCATAATTCTATGAAATTTTTAATTGGAGTGGTTCCCTATCATACGAGCGATGGTGGTAATCTGATACCTCCTGCTCGTGTGATGATCTTGTTCTGATCGAGGCACACGTGAAACTTTAAGTGTTGGTTGTATATGGAAGGCACTCTTTGGTACCTTCTCGATGTATGGCACTTGATATGGTGCCTTCCCAATGTGGAAGGTGCTTGATATGGTGCCTTCTCGATGTGGAAGGTACTTGATATGGTGCCTTCTCAATGTGGAAGGCGCTTGATATGGTGCCTTCCCGATGCTGCAGGTGCTCTTGAATGGATGCACCTTCCGGTGGTGGAAGGCATTCTTTTTTATGATGGTTTCTTCCTACTACGGAAGGCACTTCTGAATGAGTGTGCCTTCCTAGAGTGGAAGGAACCTTTGAATGGGTGCACCTTCCTAGAGTGGAAGGCGCCTTTGAATACATGTGCCTTCCTGGAAGAGGAAGGCACCTCGGCTATCATATTTTTTATTTTTTTATTTTTTTTTTATCAAGGATGGATGCACCTTGCTAATGTGAAAGGCGCCTTGGTCCTCAATTTTTTTTTTTTTGAGGAAACATGTGCTTTCTTTATAAGGAAGATGCCTTATTTCAACAGGGTGCCTTCTTTATAAGGAAGGCACCTTATTTCAGTGGGGTGCCTTTTTATAAGGAAGGCACCTTATTTTAGCAGGGCACCTTCTTTCTAAGGAAGGTGCCTCACCTCTTACTCAAAACCTCCATCGCGGTGGAAAACGTCCACCTTCATCAGGCACCTTCTTCTAGGAGGAAGGCATCATACCTCAAGTGGATAGTCTTCTTTGATGATGAAGTCTTTCTGCAAGGCTCTTTCTTGGTATACATGTCATGATTGATCGGGAAAGGGTGATCAAGCCTCCTCAGACTCGCTTCATTCTGCCTCAACATCTTCCTGCAAGGGTTGGCGTCTGAATTTCCTCTTGAGGAAGAGTTTGTTGCCCACCCCCGCACTTGAATAGATGTTGCTTCTACCCTACGTGTGTCAGCGTCGATATACTGAGCCAAATTAGGCTTGGTTTCCTAGATACCTATTCTTCATGCTATCAGGTCCTCCAGCTGCAAAAAGCAAACAAAAATATAGGCAGTTAGACGCATTTCATGCCTGTTAGGCCCTGAACCCAGGATGCCTACAGCTTGCATGCAGGTATCATCCCTGCAAAACACACCATAAGAAATAATAAAAACCTAAAATAACTACTTTTAGTGAGGACCTTCATGCCCACTATTTTACTTGCTGAGAGTTTTTTCCAGATTCACAAGGATGGGGTCTCCCCCATGCCTGCTCTGGATTCCACCAGTAAATTCTTGGACGTGTTGTAGGGTCGCAGTTGATGGCCATTAACGGTTAATACAAAATTATTGTCTTCAATTTTTCTAACACACACAACACCATTATTTATGAGCTCTACCACCTCATATGGTCCCATCCATCTCTGCATTAATTTGTCCTTCCTTTTTTGGAACCAAGAAATGTACAATAGCACCCATTCTCCTTCTTGGAATTGCTTTAGTTTAATGTGGCGATCATGCCACCATTTCCTTTGCTTTTGTATGATATCTGTTCTTTTTAAATCATCCATTTAGATTTCATCCAACTGATTCAATTTTTGAATCCTTTCTTTTTGAGCATCATCCAGGCTCAAATTTAGTCCTAAAGTTGTTCTCAATGTTTTGATCTCAAACTCGATGGGCATCATTGCACTCTTCCCATAGACCAATTGGAAGGGTGTAAAGCTTGTGGTGGATTTCCACGTGGTTTCATATGCCCATACTACCTCTGGTAGCCATGTAGCCCAATATTTTCTATGTTGTTGCATGGTTTTTATTAGGATGTTCTCTATTTCCCTATTTTTCGGATTTATTCTTCTTTGTGGTTGCCTACTCAGAGTTGCTTGTTCATCAAGGTATATTCGATGGGTACAGATATTTGGGATGATTCCCTTCATATCTGAGTAATCCCACATAAATACCCATTGGTGTATTACCAGGAGCTCTTCTACTTTTGTCAGTTGTGTGGGAGTCAACCCACTACTGATGTTTAACGTCCTTCCTGGCCCAATGTTTATCTATTGAATGTAGTGATCTTGGGCACCAGCCAATGGTGACCCAGGTGTGGTGATGGAGGATTCTCCATGGAGGAACTCTACAATAGCACCATCCTCATCTTCTTCTTCCACCAACTCATCCAACACCATCACTGGTTGGATTATAGACATCTCATGATCTTCATGCTTGGTCAACGTAGGTTCTCCCAACGAGTCGACGGAATGTGCAGGGGGTAAAATGGTCAATATTTTGATGTTTTATCCATCGAATATGGTTATCATCCCATCACGGTAGCTGATGTAAGTGTCGACTATTGCTAGCAATGGCCTTCCCAAGATGATTGGGTAGCCACCCAGCCTAGTTTTAGACTACAAAACCATGAATTCAACTAGGTATTCCCATGCACTGACTATCACTATTACATCCTCAAGCATTCCTTCCAATGCCATGGTCGATCGATCGTCCAACTATAGCACTATCGTGGTGGGTCTCAGGTTCATTAGTTGTAGCCTCTACATGGTCTTTTGAGGCATTACATTGATGGCTGCTTCGAGATCGACCAATGTATTGGACAAGGAATGTCCTTCAATTTTTACAGTCAACACTGGGCTGCCCGAATCCACGTACTTGGGATGACATGTATTGCCCATCATCAAATCTGCTAATTTATCCATGACATTGATAGTTTGGGTTGCTTTCCATCTTGGCATTCTTAGGCACATCTCCCTTATTGCCTTGGTATATATCAGGACATCTTGAATAGCTTGAAATAGTGGATTATCATTGTGAGGTTCTTCAAGCTGGACAAGATATCAAACTCTGGTTGCATTAGTTTATTCTATTCTTGTAGCCGATAAGGAAATGGAGCCTTTGCTCTCTCATCTACTTCTTCTACCACCTCTTCTATAAGAGGTGTTTCTCCTACATCTTCCTCCTCTTCTATTAGTGGAGGTGTTTCTACTCCTAGTTATCTACTAGACCTAATCTGATTATGATACATCGGATACATCTTGCCTTCCATGTTGTATGCTGGTTGATTCACTATGTTATTTGAATTTTTCATCGGTTGTGTAGGTAGCTTTTTAGGTCTCACTGCTGGCAAGGCCAACAAGTTTTGATTGGGGTGAGCTGGCGCTATGTTCTATGGGGCTGGATTCCATGGAGTGTGGCCTCTCCACTGTTGCCCTGGATATTGATATGCCATCCAGGGCTGTTGATTCAGGAATGTTGTTCCTAGGGGTGCGTTAGACTAAGGTGATGGACCCCACCACCCATGTTAGGTGTTTGAGGTGGGCCTTATGACATGTATGGTCCTCCCCCGTGTGATGGCATTCTAGTTGGCATATTCCCTACGGGGGGTTGTGGCCAACTCTTTTGATTTCCTATGAAATAGGCCTCCGTGGCTTCAACATCCTCTTGATTTCTAGGAAATTTTGGGTATAATCGGGTCTTATGGTTCAGCCTGCAAACTGCACATACTCTAACTTTGTTCTCTGGGCATGCGTTCTTTGCATGCTTTCCTCTGTATTTTGGGCAGAAATAAGCCAATATTACATCATTTTCTTGATTTTTTTCTCTAACAGCAACGTATCCATCTGCAATGCTAGAGACAAAAGCATTTCACTTTTTATATCCTCCAGCATGTTGCCTATTTCTATTTTCGTGACTAAAGCAGTCGCTTTCATGGTTCTAGAAGTTGTCTTGCCTCTCCTTCTTGAGTAATTCCAGTGTAGTTGTAGGATTTCTTCCATAGTGTGATGGTAGACATCACCTCCAGAAATCATTTTGAGAGCCTCCAATGATTCATTGTTAAGCCCTTTCAAAAATATGCTTTTGAGAGATTTATCAGATAGCTTCGCATGAGGAGACCGTTGAATATTGAAATTGAATCTCTCCCAATACTCTTCGAGAGACTCATCCTCTTTCTGCATCATGCTCAGGACTTCCTCTTTGGAGTCTCTTTCTCTCCCGAAGTCTTGATATTGCTCTAGAAAGATCTTCTTCATTTGATCCCATGTGGTAATGTGTTTCTTCCCCAAACCGATGAACCACCATAGAGCTGCATCATCCAATGTGGAAGAAAAGAGCTTCAACTTTTGCGTATCATATTTGTAGTCCACAGACCTGCATAAAACATCAAACTTAAATAATAATAGGTCAGGGTCCTCTGTTGGGTATCCTCTGAAGGTAGGAAGGTGAGAAGGGGATATGTTTTTCATTTTGGTATCTCCTACTCCATCAATTGGGAAGCTAAATCCATATGAAACTTCTTCTACATCGACCATTTTTTCAAGAAATGTGGTTTCTAATGCAATACTTATGGCCTTATGATCATTCAAAATTTTTTGATTCTAGGCTCTAAGGTTATCTGATGTTATCATTCGATCTTCTACAGCTTTTCACAATAGGGCTTCCTCTAAAGGTGTTCTTTTAAATAGGGGGTTTATGATGGTTTGTTCTTCCCAAGTTGACAGGATGAGGAAGCACTTTGCACAAAGTGCGGATCCTCACTCCAATGGAGTGCTGGTTGTGATTCAGGAAAATCTAGTTCGAGCTCAGAGTGTTCGGTCGACTTAGGTTTTGGAGAACTTTGTTTTACAAACCGATCGTCAGGTCCTCTTCTTCTCAAAGAACTCATACAAGGTCAGATGGAAGGTTTCAGGTATTGCAATTGATCTAGTAGAGGTGCTTCCCCAGAAATGGCACCAAAATGTTGCAGGACAAACAAGGTTAAATTCTTTCCTATTTTTATCACTTACCCATGCATTAATTATCAACCCAGGGAGCTTCGTAAACTTGCGAAGGTCTCACATAGGATCACTTAAAATACCACTTTGAGATGAGTCCGATAGCTCTACTATTTAGGGGTGTTTCAAAGGTTGTCAATCATTCATTCACTCCTTAATAAATTATGTATGAATAATTAAATCTTTAGAAAGAAAATATTCATATGTGCATACTAATAACAAACCTATTGCAATCATAAAATAACAGTGCAAAAATAAACCTATAAAAGCAGTAATCTAATCTAGAAAACACAAAGAAAGGGAAGAAATACTGGCTTGGAGTGGGCCCAGGCTCTAGCAGCTTCCTCCCAGCTAAACACACGCTTATGAAGTCTTAGAACTTTATTATAATCACCAAGGAATTACAATATTTCTTAACCTCTATACTCCTCTCTATATTATGTATTCTATCTTCGATATTTTGATATCTTATCAGAGAGTTTTGCATGTGTTTATATAGCACACCCACAGATCTTCTGTTACAAGGTGGTTACAATAATTGATTCATTCCAAACTAAACTAAGATAGTCTGGTAAATATAATTGACATCTACTAAAATTGGCATTCATTCCTAACGATGGCATGTTCTTTGATTGGTTCGTGCTTCACCTAGCGTAGGTAGGATGTTATCATACGTTAGTGCAACTCCTAAATTAAATTACATGACATAGAGTTGGAATTGCACTAGTCAATGTTACCCACATTGTGTTATCTCTTCAACGGGCAAAGAACATAGGCACCTTCTCTATGAGGAAGGTGCCTAAGTATATCGGGTGCCTTATTTATATAGAAGATGCCTACCTTTTGTTAGCGCCTTCCTATAAGAGGAAGGTGCTTGCCTTCTATTGGCACCTTCCTGGAAGAGGAAGGTGCTTGCCTTCTGTTGGCACCTTCCTAGAAGAGGAAGGTGCTTATCTCCTGTTGGTGCCTTCCTGGAAGAGGAAGGCGCCTACCTTTTGTTGGCACCTTCTTTGAAGAGGAAGGTGCCTACTTACCATGCGTTAATTCCAAAAGAAACAAAGTTTCAGGTCCATGAAAAGACCTCGACTGATCCAAATCTAACTAAATCAACTACAATTCCACAAAAACACACTAAAACATACAAATTAGATAACACACATAATATTATCAAATAATTACATAACCATTCATAAAAATATACAATTCCTATTATATAGCCACATAATGATTAATGAAACTCATACAAAATATGAGCATTTACGAGGCTCATCAATGCACATGGGTTTGAAGTGGTATATCATCTCGGAGAGTTGGTCTCCCCATTCATCGGCATTGATCACATTGGCTAACATGTTGGTTGCATATTTGAAATAAAAAGGCCATAAATATCTTGTCTGTAAAAATTTAAATGCAGTCCTTCTTCCTAAAAAATTACCACCACATGGTTCATCATGGAAAGCCTTGAGAATTTTTGTGGTTTCATTTTTTGGAACACACCTTCATATGATTTGATCAGGCCTAGTTTTAAACAAGCATTCATCAATCCATGAGAAGGATGCACTCTTCTCTATCAAAGTTTGAGCTTCTCAAGGTGAGAGTGTAGGAGATACTTTACTGGTGGCTAAGTAATTAGCCATATCTATATACCATGGAATCTGTTCATCAAGAGAAAAAATATGCTCATCCAAAAATCGGTCTTCAGTGGTTGTATGGTCATGAGATATTAACTTGGAGAGAAAATATGCAATAACATTATCCTTATCGGGTTTGTCAACAATGGTTACATCAAATTCCTACAACAATAAAAGCCACCTAATAATTCTACCACTCACTGCAGGTTTATTCATCAGATACCTGATGGTTGTATGATCTGTATGCACAAAAATCTTATAACCTGTAATGTAGTGGTAGAATTTATTAATAGCGTGAACTACTACAAGGAACTCTTTCTCCATGATAGTATAGTTGAACTCAACACCTGTAAGATGTTTACTGACATAATAGATGGCATAAAACTCATCTCCATATTTTTATCCTAATGTTGCCCCTATCACATTATTAGATGCATCAACATAAATATGAAAGGGGAGGGTCCAATTTGGACCTCTCAACACAAGAGCAGTGGTCAATTTTTCCTTTAAAATTTGAAATGCTTGCTCACACTCATTGGTCCAGATAAACTCAATATTTTTAGACAACAATGTATGCAGAGGTTTGGCAATCTTGCTAAAATCTTGGATAAACCACCTATAATACCCAATAGAGCCTAGAAAACTGTGAACATCTCTCTGAGTTTGGGGAGTAGGCAGATTTTTAATTACTTCAATATTTCATTTGTCTACCTTGATCCCCTCCATAGAGATATGATGTCCTAACACTATCCCTTCTTGCATTAACATAAAATATTTTTTGTTACTAAGGGATAGGTTTGTTTCCTAACAACGCTGGAGTACTTTCTCCAAATTGGTTGTAGCTTCTTCAAAAGTTTCATCGTAAATGGTGAAATCATCCATATATACTTCTATAGTTTCTCCAACCATGTCTGAAAAGATACTAAGCACCACCCTTTGAAAGGTGGTAGGTGTGTTACACAACCCAAATGGTAAGACTCGGTAAGCAAAAGTCCCCCATGGATAGGTAAATGTGGTTTTATCCTGGTCTTCATCCCCTATTTGAATTTGGTTGTATCCACTAAACCCATCTAGGAACGAAAAATATTTCTATCCTACCAAGGTGTCGAGGACTTGGTCAATAAAGGGTAAGGGGAAATGGTCTTTCCTAGTGGCTTTATTTAGCATCCTGTAATCAACACAAATTCGCCACTTGCCATTTTTCTTGGGCACCACCACTAAAGGTGATACCCATTGACTATCTGATATAGGATAAATAAATCCAATTGATAAAATTTTTTGTAATTCAACTTTGATAATTTCTTTCATTGTTGGATTCATTCTTCTTTGGGGTTGTCTTACCGGTCTTACATCATCTTCCAAATATATCCTATGCGTGCAGACTTTAGGTGCAATCCCCCTCATGTCTTTGTAATCCCATGCAAAAGTAGTTTGATGTTTGACTAGTATTTCCTTTAATTTGTCCTCTTGAATAGTTGACAACTCATTTTCAATGTTCAATAATCTACCAAGTGCTACCTCTATTTGTTTGACATGATTCTCCTTTCTACCTACAAGTGGGGATTCTAGAGGAGGATGTGAGGATTCTCCTTGGAAAAAGTGTGTTATGACTTGTTCTTCATCGATGTCATCCTCAATCTCATCTAGAGCCATTATTGGTTGAAGCATCGATAAGGCATCAATATTTAAGACTTCACAATTTGGTTCTCCCAATAAATTAGTGGATTGTGCAGGTGGATAAATGATTAAATTTTTTATATTCTATCCATCTGAGATCATCATTTGTCCTATCCTACAACTTATATAAGCATCATTTGTGGCCATCCAAGATCTGCCTAATATAATTGGATAACCACCCAATCTAGATCTAGATTGCAACACTAGAAAATCTATTGGATACTCCCATGCATCTACTATTACAACAACATCTTCTAGTATTCCCTTCGAGAGTACTGTAGATCGATCAACCAATTGAAGAACAATTTTGGTTGGCCTCATATTTATGAGTTGTAGTTTTTGCATGGTTTCTTGGGGCATGACATTTATGGTAGCTCCTAGATCTACTAATGTGTTGGGTAACTAGAAGCTTGCAATTTGGACTATTAGCACTAGGCTTCCTGGATCAGAGTACTTGGGATGGTAGGTGTTGCCTAACATGAGATCAACCAACTGACCTACCACATTAACTACTTTTGATGGTTTTCTTCCTATTTATTTTAGACATAACTCTTTTATGGCCTTCGTGTAGATTGGAATATCTCTAATGGCCTAATATTGGGGAATTGTGACTATTAGGTTTTTTAAGCCTTCCATAATATCAAATTCTAGTTGCATTGGCTTTTTGGGTTCTTGTAATATTTTTGGGAAAGGTGGAACCCCTTCATTTTTGTGTTTTTTAGTAGTTTTTTTTTCTTTCACCTCTTCTATCAAAGGTGGTTCTTCTACTTCTAATTCTACATCCTCTTCCTCCACTATAGGAGGAGTTGGATCTACTCCTAATTGCCTACCTGATCTAAGTTGTACAGGATTGCAATCTACTCTAATATGATACATGGGAAACATCTTTATGTCTACCTGATAGGTGGGCTGATTTATCCTATTGTTCAGATTTGGAGTTGGTTGTGCAGGTAGTTGATTTGACCTAGAAGTAGGAGGTGTAGGTAAACTAGGTTGTAGTGGGGCTTGAGTTGTGTTTTGTGGAGGTGAAGTCCATGCATTGTGATTCCTCCATTGTGTTCCAGCTTGTTGATAAGGCATCCATGGATAAGGGGTGTAAGGAGTAGACCCTTGGGTGGCATTTATCCAAGGAGGCTGACCCCACCATCCCATGTTGGGTGGTTGAGTTTGACCTTGGTTCATATAATTGACTCCCCCATAAGGTGGTCCTCCTCCTGGCATACTATTTTCCATAGGAAACTGTTGCCAGTTTCTCTTATTACCTATAAAAATAGGTTTTTGCTACTTTAGGTTCCTCTTTTATGTTTGTTATTTATGGGCACAACCTCGTTTTATGATCCTTTTGATAGATCGTACACACTCTGACTTTATTTTTTGGACACTCATTTTTAGGATGTTTTCTCCTACATTTTGGGTAAAAGAAGGCTAGTGCTACTTCAGTTTCTTGCTTCTTTTTCTGAAGTAAGAGTGTATCTAGTTGAAGTGTAAGAGATGATAACATCTCACTCTTCATATCATCCAGCATATTTCCTATCTCTACCTTAGTTATAGAGGTTATGGTTTTTGTGACTCGGTTGGTTGGTTTACCTTTTCTTCGTGAATAATTCTGACACAATTGTTGGATATCTAACATTTGATGTTGGTAAATATCCCCTCCCAATATCAAATTCAAAGATTCTAGAGACTCATTTGTGAGACCCCTCAAGAATATGCTTCTTAAGGACTTCTCACCCAACTTTGCATGGGGTGATCTTTGCAAATTGAAGTTAAATCTATCCCAATAGTCTTCCAATGATTCTTCCTCTTTTTGGGACATATCCAAGACTTCTTCCTTGGCATCTCATGCCCTACCAAAGTTTTGGTATTGGTCTAGGAATATTTTTTTCATATCCTCCCAGGTTGCAATGTGTTTGTTCTCCAAACTGATGAACCAGCATAGTGTTGAATCATCTAGTGTAGAGGGAAATAATTTTAGCTTTTGGGCATCTGATTTGTAGTCCACTGACCTACATAATACATCAAATTTAAAAAGGAATAGGTCAGGGTCTTCAGTTGGAAGTCCTCTAAAGGTGGGAATATGAGTGGGAGATATGTGTTTCATCTTGGTTTCTCCTCTTGCTTCCTCAATTGGAAAGTCAAATTTGGTTGAAGCTTCTTCATTTTTAGCCATATTTTTAGGTAATGTAGGTTCTACACCTATTGCTTCTAGGGTAACTCTCAAAGCTTCACACTCATTTTTTTTATCTTCTAAAAGTATTCCTAAGTCAATGTTTGAAATGGTTCCATCTTCAACTGCTTTCCACTATTGAATATTCAATAAATCCTCCTTAGATTGGGTTCTTTCAAATAGATGTCCTAAACCAAGGTCTGAAACTAGTCCTCCATCAAAAGATGTTTGCCTTAAATGGTGAGAAGAACTTTGTTCAAATATTGGGTGACTATGCCAATGTACCATTGGAGGAGATGGTATCTCAGTTTTGGGATTTATTCCAGATGTTTCAAAAGGAACTTCAAAAGGTTTTTTAGGTATTTGTGGAGTGATATCTTTGCTTTTCATAAAATGGTCGTTCGGTCCTCTTAATCATGGTGGACTCATACAATATCAGGTAGAAAATCTATGGGTAAGCTAAGTTGAACTATAAGTTTTAGGTTTGACTGACCTATAGATTTGAATACTACAGTTGGCACTCCCTAACAATGGTGCCAAAATGGTGAGCAAAAAATATGTTTCTGAAAATAGTTAATTTTGCTTCCATTTAATTTTATCAATTCGAGAGTTCATAAGCTTTCTGAGTACCAGTGCAAAGTATATGCCTGTAGTAAACTAGAGATGAGTCCTATGTGTCACTTTGGTTTGGTGGGGGTGTGTTGTTTGTGTAGTTGAATTTCATCCAAACCAGCAGAATTTAATTGCAGGAAAAGAAATCTAAACTATCATTATCAAACACATGACTGAAAGGAAAGTTATATAAAAATAAACACATAGTTGAAAGTAAATTACAGGAAATTAAACACACTTACATAATTGAATAAAGCAAGAAAATGCAGAAATTAAACACACTGTGCAGAAATAAATAAAGCATGAAACACACTTGCATAAATAAAATAACAAAAAATAAATAATGATAGCAAAAAAATAGGGGAGGAATATTGCCTAGAGTAGGCCCAGGCTCTTGAAGACATATGCCTAGCTAATTCACACAATCACTCTCTGAACATAGAAAATAATAGAACACTCCAGCTTTTTATTTATTGTAGTACAAAAGAATACAATTTTATTGCAGAACAAGTTTGGGATCTTTTCACTTCATGGGTGGCCTACATTTTATAAAAAATGTGGTTGTCCCCTATCACAAATTTTTACTATACTAATTTTATTCATTTCGATGTGATTCGCTATGGTGGGCGCAAGCATAAATTAGTTAAATATTAAATAAAAGAGAATTCACGCTAAAATTAACCCGTTCGGGATAACCATAGTGTTCCCTATACTTTTTCAAAAATATACATTTAATTTTATACACAGTCTTCTAATTACATGGTCAACGTGCACTTTATTTTGCCAGGTGTAAGCGTTGTTCGGCCTGTCACGGGAATACAAGTGCCTTTCCAGCCTATCATTAGGATAAAGACATCGTATATAGTATTTTCTCGTTCACTTAAAGTTATCATTTTTTGGTCATTGAACAATGGGTGCTTGCTCTATCATCGAGAGTTAGGCATCGTCTGGCCTATTGCCAGGAGACAGGCATTTGACATGTTCACTAGGAGATAGGCGCTTCCTTTTCGTTGGGAGATAGGCACCTTCCAACCTATGGCTGAGAGACAGGCACCGTACCTTAGCGATTCAGAATGCCTTACTCCTATGCCACTATCTCCATTTGATCACCAATCATTCCTTAATCACGTTATGAAAGTTATCAAATGCCAGGTCCACATGGGACCTCGACTGAAAGGTGCAAAAAAGTGATAAAGTATTGCATCTACACACAATTTCCACTAAAAACACACATTAGGCATAATACGTCATTTTCTATTAAATGTATACAATAATCTCACAAAAAATACATTTCTAATATAATAATGTCGCACATTTATCCCATTAAAGCATACAAAAAATGAGCATTTTTTGTGCTCATCACTAATATAATTTGAAAACGCTCAACCACTACCAACCGCCTATCACTTTATGGGCAAAAGAAAAATAATTACAATAATATAATTAAGTAATGTATATATATATATATATATATATATAAGTTATTAATGGCTTCTATTGGTAGGAAGGTGGTCTAAGTATAACCCATTTTTCAGGTAAAAAAATATATATATGGCTTCTATTGGGGTCACTCCCATCAAAACTAAAATATTACATTTTCCACTAACTCAATTAAACCATATTCGTCATGCCTTTTAATCACAAATATTTTTTATTTCCTTTTTTATCAAATATATTCTTCAAATTTCTCAAAGTGCTATGTTTACACACAATCATCTCCTTGATATCATTTTGATTAAAAGATAAAATCTTCCTTGGTTAGTTGCCTTCTAAAATTTGAATTTCACCAATATGAATATCAACATCACAATTGGCTAAAGTATTGTTGGAAATATGAGCAAGTTTTATTGTCATTGATGTCAAGAGGTTGATGTCCAAGTTTCATTGTCATTAATGTCTTCAGGTGGTTTTTCCACAAGGCAAGGAAGAGGTTTAAAGGAATAGGATATAATATTTTAGGCATATAATATTTTAAATATTATATGCCTAAAAATTCCTAAACATATTAAAAGCCCAAGGAAGGGGAAGCAGGTTAAAAGGAAACCCCAAGGAAAGAGAAGCTGTTTAAAAGGAATTAATAATATTATAATATTTAATATTATAATATTCCAGGTTATAGGTTAAGTTGAAGAAAAACGAGGGCCAAGGAGTTATCAAATTACAAGTTCTCAAAAAGACCCAATTGGCAGATTTTGAAGATTATGTTTTAATTTATTTAAATTTAAATAATTAATTAAGGTGCCAAAAGTTTAAATAATTAAATTCAAATTTCCAAAGACCATCGACGTGTTAGGAGTGCATAGCATTTAATATAAAAAGGGGGTAAAGTTTTATTAAAAAGTTATCCATGCGATTTATGCCCAAAAAGTTTTAATTGATTTATGCGCCAAAGAAGAAGAGAATTTCGTATGTGTTAAGAAGTTTATGGGTAGATGAGGTGTCAAATAGAAGCACAGTGTTGAACATATCTCGAAGCACTTGATAGCACAGGTGGAATCCGAGGGCTGCATTAAGACGTTGTTTGAGTGCAATATCACGGGTTCGATCCACACGATCGACTTTTTGCAAAGGGAAAGCTTGTTTTGTTTGTGTCGTGTTGGAGAAGACATAAGGTTTAAAGGATAGTCATGCACCCTTATTATTTTGTGAGGGCACGTAGCCCAAGTGGTGGACATGCTTTGCATGAAGGCGCTTGGTGAGGTGAGGTTGGGTGTTTGAATTTTGCCGAAGGTTTTGTTGGGTAGAATAAAAGGTATGTGCATCACATTTTTATTTTTCCAAGGTTTTGATAATTCAAAAATTGCATAGTGTTGAAATTAAAAGGTGGTTTATGAGTTGTTGAGGGAGATATAAGGGATTATAAAATTAAAATATTTTATTTTGATTTTTGTGGTTAGAATTTAAGTAGGAGTGATAAGGTATGCAAAGGAACATTATATTTTGTATTTTGAAATAAAGCTACAATTGTGATAATTGTTTTGAGAGGAGAAATAAGGTGAATAAATAAAATCATTGTGAAAGTAAATTTCTGAATCTTTGCTAATTATTTTGAAGTTTGGAGATTATAAGGTGTACTTGAGATTTAATATTTCTGTATGGTGAAATAATTTTGAGGGAAAATTTTGAGAAGGATTTTTGTTATCTAACCATTGAGATTGGCAAAGAGGTTGATTGTGATTGAGACAAGTTTTGAGGTCAAATCTCCATCAAAAAAAAGGTATGGTTATATCATCCTTGTGAGTGAAATATTGTTTTGTTGAATGTTGTGAGATGCAAAGTTGGAGTGAAAAGGTTTGTTTGATAAGAATTTTTGGAAATATTTTAGTGAGCCTTCATGTGCATGGCTAGGGTTTGTGAAAGATCATGAGTATCATTGTTATGTGAAGTTTTTTGATAAGCATTGTTGGAAAGAATTGAGTGAGCCTTCATGTGCATGATTAGGGTTTGTGAAAGAACATGAGTATCATTGTTATGTGAAATTGAGAACTATATTGAACTAGGATTTGTGAAATAACATGAGTATAATTATTATGTGAAGTTGAGAACCATCTTGAGTTAGAGTTTGTGAAAGATCATGAATACCATTGTTATGTGAATTTGGAATCATCTTGAGTCAAGGTTGAGTTACATAGTGTGAGTTGTTGGAAGCATTGTGAAACACTTGGTTAGGGCTTGTAAGCAAGTTGTGTTTCATTGAATGGATGGTTGAGTGAAGTTGATTGATCATTATTTATTGAGAGCATTGGAGTGATAGTTCAAGATTTGTGAAACAAATTATTCTTTATTATAAATTGATTTGAAAGAAAGTTTAGAAGTGATTGAGTGTTTTTGTCAATGTGAAATATATTGAGTCTCTAACCATTCTCTATATGTTTCTGTAAATTAAACAAGATTTTGAGTGAAACTTATTTGTGTGATTGAAGAGGTTTTATGAAAGATATTAAGTTGAGAATTTGTATGCAAGTTTTGCAATTGATTTGAGTAAGATTTTGTGAAAGCTTGTGAGTAGATTTGAGTACGTACTAGAGGGGACTTAAGGACATATTTGAGTAAGTCCTAGAGGGGACGTAAAGACAAAATTGAGTAAGATTTCTTTGAAATCTTAAGGACATATTTGTGTGAGATTTTGTGAAATCTTACAAGTAGATTTGAGGAAAGTCTTGGTAAAGACTTGTTGGATAGATTTGAGGTAAGTCTTGGTGAAGACTTGTTGAGCATATTGGACAAGTTCTAGTGAGGACTTGTTGAGCAAATTTGAGGCAATTCTTGGTGAAGACTTTTTGGATATATTTGAAGTAAGTCTTTGAGAAGACTTGAGAGTAGAGTTGATTGATTGATTTGTTTAAACCTTGAGTTAAGGTCTGGGGCAGATTTAGCAGAGTTGATTTGTGATTGGATCAAGCTTTGTGTTAAGGCTTCAGGATAGATTTAAGGATAGAGTTTGGTGTAGATTTGAGGATAGAGTTTGGTGTAGATTTGAGGATAGAGTTTGGTGTAGAATTGAGGACAGATTTATGCTAGACCAGAGACAGAGATTGAGCAGATTTGTGCTAAATAGAAGGATAGTGTTTAGTTTAGATTTGAGATAGATATTGAGTAGATTTGTTCTATACCAAAGGATAGTATTTAGTGCATATTTGAGATAAATATTGAGTAGATTTGTGCTAGACCGAAGGATAGTGTTTAGTGCAGATTTGAGACAGATATTGAGTAGATTTGTGCTAGACCGAAGGATAGTGTTTAGTGTATATTTGAGATAGAGATTGAGCATATTTATGCTAGACCAAAGGATAGTGTTTATTGCAGATTTGAGATAGAGATTGAGCAGATTTATGCTAGATCGAAGGATAGTGTTTAGTGTAGATTTGAGATAGAGATTGAGCAGAGTTGTGAGTAATCTTTAGAGGTGATAGAGCATAGGATAGTAGTCTCTAGTGGATAGAGATCCATTAGCTAGGATAGTGAGAACAAAGGTCTTTTGAGTGATAATAGGAGTCTTCAATGGATAGAGATCCACAAGCCAGTATAGTGGAGGTAGTAGTCTTCTAGAGGATCACCAGTCATAGCAAAGGAGAAGGAGTTCTTCTGTGGATAAAGATCCACAAAACAGTTGAGGGTATTGGTGTCTCCTATGGATAGGTATCCACGAACTTGATTAGGGGATTGGTGACTCCTTTGGATAGAGGTCCATAAACATTGTAATAGGGAAGGATTCCCAATAGATTTATTGAGAAAATTTTAGTGAAATATTTTCTCCATGGAGTAGCCCACATTGGGTGAACCACGTTAAATTGGTGTCTCTATTATGTGTGGTGATTTATACATTGCTTTAATTACTACTGTTGATATTGCCATTGATATATTGGATAATATTATTTGAGAAAGAAAATTAAAAAGTGGTCTTATACTGTTCACCCCCCCCCTCTCGGTATAAGTTTGTGTTCTTCAAGTATCTACTACATGATTTCCTTCTCTATAAATTTACTTACATTTCTAAGAGATTGTATCAAATAATATATGATGAACATCAGCAATAATATTACTTCTTATTTGATCCCCACACCCATTTTTGTTGATAATATTAGCAATAACTTGTAAAATACCCTTAATTGAAATAATTCTCTCCTTTTTCTATTGCATTTTAATCCCTATAAGAAGTTCCCTAGCCCTAGCCTCTCCACAATTAATAGTTTAAGTTCCATATTATTCTAATTGAGGATAATTTTGTCTTCATTATATCAATAAACACTATCTCCACCAACTTTTCCTAAATTTCCTTTAGAAGCACTATCAAAATTAATTTTGATAAACCTAAATTCTAGACATTTATATTTTACCCTAGATAAAAGTAGATCCTTTATTTTAATTCCATTATTGTAGATGACTCTTCCATGTATGTTCAAATCCTCTAAACAAGTTACCACCTCTATTTCTACACTTGATACTGCCCATAATGAGCACCATACTTATAAACATGCATCGTTTTAAACTTAGGCATGATTTTGAGATTTATTTTTAAAAATTCTATTATTTATTTCAAGCCATAAATTCCAAAAAATAATGGCAAGACCAATCCTCCACATAATATATAATGTTTTATCTTTGAAATAATTAGTCTAACATTATAATGAGCACCATACGTATAAACATACATCGTTCTAAACTTAGGCATGATTTTGAAATTTATTTTTTTTAATTCTATTATTTCTTTGAAGCCATAAATTCTAACAAATAATGGCAAGACCAATCCTCCACATAATATATAATACTTTAGCTTTGAAATAATTATTCTAAAATTTTATTAACTCTTTCAATGACGATGGAGCTACCCAATATATTTTTATATTTGAAAAAAAATATTCCCAAATGGTGTGAGGAAAGGGAAAATGAAGAAGTAAATGGCTTGATGTTTATAAATTCTTTCCACACAAGGCACATCTAAAATGTCCATGATATCCTCTTCTTTGTAGACTCTCTTGTATGAATCTTACATTGAGTTGCTAACCAAAGGAATGTTGAGGCCTTATGAAGAGCATTTATTGACCAAACATTATTTCAATAAAAGTGTTTGGAAGTAGAAAATTTGGATTGCTCCAAGTCCTCATATCTCAACTTGATAGAATATCCATTATCTTTTGATAGATTCTAAACCAACTCATATTTTGTGTAAAAATTTACAAATAAAATTCTTGAAGCATCTTTTGAAGTTTATATACAATTTGTTTTCTCTCCTTCAACCAAGTTTCTATTAGAAATTCATGATCTGATTTGTTGCTCATATTAATATAGTATTTGAGCTTTGGACCTTTACAAGTGAGGCATGTTTGAGCTAATGGTTGTCGTTTTGAGTCAAATATAAGAGGATAAGGCTTCAACTAAGCATCAAACTAAAAATTTGCATAATTTTCCTTATTGAATGACCATCTAATATGTTTCTTTATCAATTGTAAATTATCTAGTATAAAGTGTCATGTTGATGATCATTTGGGTAGGTGTCTTTTACTAAATAATTCCATTGTATCAAGAGAACCTATATATTTTAGAAGTAATACTTTTGTGCAGTGATTTCCTTGATCTCTAAATAATCTTCATTCAAGATTTACCCCTAAGTCCAAACTCATAAGTCCATAATTTTTCAATCTTGCTCCTCCAATATTCTTTTCTTTGTAAACCTTATCCCACTTACAAATAGGAAACCTAAATTTTTTCTCACATCATTTTCAAAGGAATTTTCTTTGAATTTTATCAATTTTTGATGTTATGCCTATTGATAATCATGACAGTGACACCATATAAATAGGGATGGATTGCAATATAATCTATAGTCTTCCTACTATGGTTAAGATCTTACCTTTACAACCTACCAAACAAGCTTTCATTTCATCCAAAGAAGAGATCCAAAGTTTATTTTTAGTTCCTTTATGAGACAAAGGAATTATGAGCTTCCTGTTGGTGCAGTTGTCACTCCTGTTCTTTGATGAATTTCCTCCTGAATCTACAGTCTTTGATAGCAACCTATAAAGCAACAAGGGAAGTTGATAGATTCATGTGGGTATTCATGTGGACGATGGATGGTGAGTGATGTTGTATGGTGGTTGGTAGTCTAGGTTGATTTCAGCAGAGTTTTGGTATGTAAATGAGTGTTTATGGAAATGGAGAAAATGATGTTCTATTTATAGAGTTCGCCAAGGTTGGTGGAGGGGTTGAGGTATCCCTTATACGGTGTCCTTTGTGAGGTATACCTTGATGTGGCATGCCCCATTAGTGCCTTTGGATGAGAGAATCCCTTGTCCACATACATGTCATAAATGAGAATGGGGATGTGGAGTGGATTTGGGGTTAAATCCTAACTATAGTAAGGTTAACCATGGGTTAGCTATTGACTTGGATGAGGTGTAAGGTGAGTCATCCTTACCCATGCTTTGAAATATAAAAAGTCTTCAAAAGTCATTTATGAATTCAAACCCACATGAGGATTTGAAATGGAGCAAGAGTTAGATTTAACCAAGGTTAGGTTGACCCTAGGTTAAGTGTTGACTTTTGGGTGAGGTGGAGTGTGACTCACCATGTCTCCCATGCTTTGGGACACAAAAGTCTCCAAATGGTATTTAAGGCCCTAAATGCACACAAGGGGATGTGTGGAGCAAGGGTTAAAGTTAACCCTAATTAGGTTGACCATAGGTTTAGCTAGGGTCAAATGGATGAGGTGGAGGCTAGGCTAGTCAAAGGGTAGACTAGGTGAGATGGCCATGAATCAAATTAACCATGGTTAGATTGACCATGGGATGGGATTTTACTGTAAAATGACTTTTGACCAAGGTAGAGCTTAACCAAGATTAATTCAATATGGCGGTCGCATGAGGACATAGAGTTAAGCATAGGAAAGGGCTTAAGTGGCCCAAGGGGGCTTATGAATAGTTCTTTTGATAAGTGAATAGTGTTTTGAGACTAATATATGTAAATTTTGTGAACTTTAAAAATTGATTAGCCATGATGATGGAAGAAGTGGCAATGTGTGACTTTTGAGTGTCTACATTTACCTCTTTTTGTACTATGTTGTGTGAAGACATGGTGTAGTGCAAAAACTTATGACACCAACTTGGTGGTTTGATTTTGAAGAGGAATATGAATGAATGACAAAAACTCGTGATTGATTATGAAATAGGTGAATTGACCATGGATGATTCGTGATTGATTATGACTCTTTGTAGTATCACAATGATCACTTTGAGAGGAGATGTAAGTTTTCCTTGCTTTATTGTCAACATGAGATGCTCCAATTGTGGAAGGGGTAAATATATTTGAAACTTTGTGTTTGATAGATTGTTGAGTTTTTGACTTTTTTTGATAAATTTTTAATGTCATAGGTAGATTTTTATTAGGTGCTTCATTCAAGAGTAGTCTTACGACTGCCACTCTAAGGAAGGTAATCCATGATCCATCTACAGACGCAGGTATTAGGTCTACCAAACATTTGTATGATTTTGGGTTTTATTGAGAAGAGAAATTTTGCTCTTTTTTTTCCTAAAAAATGAGAGCTTGTGATAATCGTAGGCAAAGATTGTTGGATAAATGTGGTATCCAAGATTGTGTATTTGGTTATTGACCACATGTAAGGTGGATTTTGATTATTGAATATATACCCCCTCAAGTGATGAGTTAACAATAGATGAAGTGAAAGACAATGAAAAATCACTTGAAAAGTTAAACAATGTGATGAAGGGATGAGAGAAAATGAAAAATATTAGCAAATGTGGAAATGGCAAAGCTTGTGGGTGCCAATGGAGGTGGAAAAAATAGATTCATACCTTAAGATGCAAATCTAAAGAGGAGCATTATATAAGCGCATTTGCATGGCACGGTTATCATTTACATCATGCAAAGGAGGAAGAGTGAGAGAGAGGAGTGAGGGTGAATTTGTGAAGTGAAGTGTTTCCATATTTTAGAGATTAAGGTAGAAAATGGTGAGAGATGCATCGAGTGCTGGAAATGGAGGGAGTGTAATGATGGTAAGTAGACTTTTTTTGCCTCATTTGTGCACTAAGAAGTTTAAAATGAAACCTAAGGAACAATTTCTTAGTGAAATGAAATTGTAGGAATGGTTAGCACTGTATGGGGAAAAATGAAAGAAATGGGTTGGGGTGTGTGCATGTTGGTGTGTTGAAATGTGCTTGATTGATGTTGAATGCATGTTTTGGTATGTGTGAATGTGTGTGTTTTGTGTGCTTGTGTCACATTTTTTCAAAAAATTGGTGCATGGAGGGGGAGTTCAAGCAAATGGATACCCGAATCTACCCATTGTTTGAGATTCATACGGATCTGTATGAATTTTTTTTTTTTAAATGTGTATGTATAGATGCCTTGTGAAGGACTAACGATGAAAAAAAAAATTGTATTGATGGATGCAAGTGAAAAAGGTACACCCACAATATCAATTTCACCCATTGTTAGATAAGTTGAAATAAGTATGGCTACCAGAAGATGGAGTATGGTTGTGGAATTTGGAATTTAATGGCTCGGGTGAGATGGTGATCATGCATACAAATCATGCTTATATGTCAGCATTGTGTAAGCAATGAGATCCAGATAGGAACACCTTCCATTTCTCGATGGGATAAATGAGGATCACCTTGGAGGATATATTTTGATAGTTAGGGTGATAGTCAAGATAAAAACTAGAAAGGATCAGTGGGATGGTATATTGCAATGAAAATTTGAAAACAAGTGGGAGGGTGTGGATCATGAGGGAGGAGTGCCTTATGAGAGATATTAGAAGGATAGGATGTTATTGATCATACATACCATGGTGATGATATTGATCATGAGATATGCACTTCAAGACACATTAGGGGTTAAATTCTCCTAGAATATGATTGGCATGGTGTGTGACATGGTGGAGCATAGAATTTGATTTGCATGGGGGCCAACATTTCTAGCACAAACTTTCAAGGAGCTTCAAACCCTAAATAGGATGCATAGGTCAAGATTGAGTAGTAGCTTATTGCTATGGGGTTGGGAACACATAGTCATGGTGAGACCAAGGGATGTTCCCCATGAAACACATATAGTGATGGGTGAGGATGTGCTATATGCATTGCAATGGTGGATAGATAGGGAGAGGTGAGGGAGGTTATTGCATGAGTGTTTTGATTTATACCATCAAAGAAATTTCAATGGATTGGTTGTGAGAGATATCACTTGGTACCCATGGCAAGGGGGACTAGTATGAATGGAGGATGTAGTGGAGTTGGTCTAGGTTAGATGAGGCAGATGGATCATTGGTCGATATGTGAACCAAGTGGAGTTATTTCTATTTTTAAGGGTGACATGATAGTTTGGCCTAATACAGGGGATGTTGGATCCACAAGTTGTGATTTGGAGGATGAGGGGGGATCATATTCAATGACCATGAGAGGCTTTAGTGGATATCATGTTGGATGAGATGATAGTGATACCATATGTTGATAATATGGATATTACTCCAAATTTTGATGCATGGTGGATGACTTAGAGGTGGGAGCCCAATGTAGAAGTGGTGGATGGGACAGGTGATGTAGTAGGAGGAGCAGCCAGAGGATCAGGATGGACTATAGGTAGTATAGAGGTGACAAACGAGGATACTGGATCAAGAGGAGTGAGTCCAACCATGGTGATATATGTTGAGCTAGAGCCAATGGAGGAGGAAGTAGAGGAGTTGGAATTGCTTAGGTTATGAGTGTAGAAGTGGATGGAGAGTGGTACGGGCCTATTGAGGTCATAGGTGGATAAGAAAGGAGGTGTGTTGAGATATTGGGTAGGATGCATATTGATGGATGCACCTATGGAGGAGATGACATTGATGTATGAGGAGACTAGGTCATAGGATATAGAGTTTGATTTCACTATTTGTCTATGAGAGATGTTAGCAATGCAGGATGAGGCCATAATGCTCTGAGATAGAGTATGACAAATGGAGGACCAAATGGATAATAGAGAGATTACTTAGATTGTAGAGTGAGAAGTGATGGTAGTGGAGAGAGATAAATTTATAGTGGAGAAGGATGTGATACTGGTATATAAGTAGTGATTATAGGAGAAGTTAGAGATGGTCATAGAAAATAGAGATAGTGCCTATATGGCGATAGCGGATATGATGATGTTAATGGATGAGAGAGCTAATTGCGAGATTTGGGTTGTAGTAGGGATGGTGGAGAGAGACTCTCTTAGCCTAGAGTGATATGGAGTGAGAATTAAGAGATATGAGTTTGTATAGGAGACCACTTTGTTGTAATAATAGTTAGAGGAGGTGAGGACAATAGGAGAGAGGGTCATGGTTGACATGGAAAGCCTGTGAGAGGAGGTACAAATATTTTAGTGACTACGGGGTTACTTAGAGATCGTGTATACGTAGGAGAGGGGGAAGAGGGTATGGTTGGATTTGGACCTGATTGGATGGTATACCTTGCTATCATATCCTGATATATTATCACACTCTTGATCTCACACCTAGTCATAGTAGAGCCAGTAGAGTACACCATACATGGTTTCAATGGTTCCATGAGTAGTAGAACCTACAACATCACAAGCTAATGGATCTACCCTATGGTATAGCAAATCTATAATAGATAGGAGAGTATATGATCCTCCTAGTGTTCATGAGGGTAGTGGAGAGACTCCCGATGAGTAGTAGGATTAATGTATTTTTGATAGTGGTATTTATGCCACAATTTTTGTATTTTTGATGTATCATATGTATATGTATGTGAGGTGAGGCCAATATGGATGACACGACATATATTGTGGAGCATTGGTATTTTTTATATATGATATATATGATATGGCATTGATGATATGTATGAACATTATGTGAATGTGTTAGTGTGTTGATGTAGTGTAGACATGAGTATGCTTTGATGATTTATGCTTTTGTAGATGACTAAATGATGTAGACATAGATATGTATGGTGTGAATGATTGAATTTAATGTATACGAATGAACATATAGACATATGTTAGAATATGTGCAATAAGACTTGAAAATTTTTAAAATGTGAGGATGAATCAATAATAGGTAGTCGCATAAGACACCTTGAAAATGAGACAAGCAAACATGCAATGGATGTTATGAATGCCAAGTGAGCAATGGATCAATAGATGATGCAAGTTATGTATGAATGACTATGTGTTTTTATCATATCGAATGAATCTAACAACTTGATGAACATGATATGAAGTTCTAGTGAATAGTGTACTTGTATTTTTGTGAAACTAGTTATAATGCTATTTATTTCATTTTTTCAAAAATATTGTATGTTAGGAGGATTTCAAGAGAGTAAAACACTATATTTTGAGCAATCAAACCTATCTAGTAGTCAATAAATATCCTATAGAAATTGTGACTATCCTAACTAAGTGTGAGGTAATCATGGACTAGTGTGTGTAAAGTGATATTCATTTATCCATTTTGAGTGAGGTTAGACTAACCAATTGTAAACCTAGCCAATTAAGCTAGCTCATCCACAAGTGCATAGTGGTTTGTACAAAATAATTTTACTAATGTGACAGACATTTCACCACTTGTAAGGCATACTCCACTGCCAGATAGATGTCTATAGCCCCGATGGAGATTAGATCTATGATCTATGGACTTGAGGACCTTAGGGATTTAAGAATTTTGATAATGCTCTTTTCTCTTTGTTTCTTTTTATGGTTCTCTTTTAGTGTTTGCTTTTATTTTATGCTTTGCTTTTCTTTTTTTTTTTGTAGCTTGTCCTTTTGTTGATCCTTAGGTTTGGATCACACAAATGATAGGATGAGTGAGGTGACTTTTGCTAGGTGGCTAGTATATGCAAGGCATTTTCCTTCCTACACTTAAAATTTATTTAGTATTTGATATGTGTTTTTTGATGAGGCCAAATATTGCCTCATTTTTTATTATTTTAGACATCCTTAATAGACCTTTTTGATATGTTTTAATGTTAATTCTGCTGATGAAATACAATATTTACTACTATTTACATGTTTGACTGTTTAGAAGCATAATATTCTGTTTTTACTAATTTTCTGTATTTTCTGCATAAGTTTTGTTGATAAATAATGATTTATTGTGAAATGTGTTAGTGCAATCACGTGTGGAATATATAACATTCATATCATGCTCTCTGAAGTTGTCAAATGCAGAAAATAGCACTAAAAATAGGACAAAACTGCAAGTTGTGCAAAACTATTTTTGACTGTTTTAACTTGGACAAATTCCAGCCAGATTTGCATGGCTTGGAATTTGGTCAAATTCAACTTAGGAAAGCGTGTGACTAGGTTGTTGAAAGACTTACAAGTCTGATCCACCAAATGCTCGGCCAAGGAACCGCAAACTGTGTTGAAAACAGTCATTCTGGCGCTGCTCTGGAACAACAGGGATACTGCTCCGGAATAACAGGACTGCTCCGAAATAACCGAAAAAGCACAGTTTTGACCAGAACAGCTCAGGAAAGACAGCAAATTGTAGGAGAATGATAAGGATAGCTATGTGAATCTGTTGTGCATATTTTTCAACGTAGAAGACCTCCAGCAAATGTGCAACAAATAGATTTCATTCATGTAACCATATTCTGCATTTTAGGAATGCAGTTTTAACAGCATTCCTAAAATGCCTGAAATCTGAATCATTCCACATCTGATTTAGCATGTTTTTAATATAAATAACCGGCTCCCATCTGGGTTGAGCTGTGTAGGGAGAATTAGGATTGCAATTAGTGTAATTCTGAATATTGTGAAATCAGATTTCTGTAGCAGTAATATGCAGAATTTTCCTGCATGTTTTTAATTCAATAAAAAGTGCAGTTTTTGTCAGTTTTACTTTATGATTGAAGGAGTGATTAAGTAGAAAACCAGAGCTACTTCTTCACCTTCTTCTGAACCAGGGAGCAAGGGCCACTCCCGGGAGCAGAAGAAGGTTTATACCAGGTTTTCTTGTTTAAATCTGTCTACAGCAGAATAACAGGAAACCTGTCATTTTTCCTGCACTTCTTTATTTTGCTGAAATCATTTCCAGTTTCAGAGTTTGTAGTTTCATTATCATTTCTAAGTTTATTTTCAGATCTGTTCTTTTATTTTGCAAGTTAGTTAGTTTACTTTCTGCAATTCTAATTTCAGCAACTTTCACTTCAGCAAGTTTAATTCAGTTTTGAGTGCATTTCCAGATTTAGCAAAAGTAAATAGGTTTCTTTGACTGTTATTTCATTTCTGCAATTTTATTTCAGCAAGCATAATTTAGTTTCCTTTCAGTTCATAGGGTTTAGAGTGACAGAAGAACCCCCAACAAACACTAACTGTTCTGCCAATAAAGCCATTTTCTGAATAGAATGTCTTACACCTGCTTGAATTGACTATCGTAAACAACCTTAGGACACCTGCCCGGATTGATAAATAATGATCAAATGATGAATTAAACGACACTCATCATTTTTGGCACCGTTTTCGGGGACATGGTGTTGTTAGTCAAATTTAAGTAGGTCAAGAACTGTAGGCTGGATACAGAAAATAGTTCCTGCAAATTTTACAATCTTTTTAGTAAATGTGCATGAATGCATAGGCTGAGAGACGAAAGAGGGAGGTTTATCCGAAGTGGCTCTGAGCCACCAAAGAGACCTACTCGGTCTGATGAAGATTTGCCTTCATTTGAAATCACTGAGGAAAAGCCAGACATACCTTCTTCATCAGAAGAATTGTTGGAAAAATTAGAAAAGGAGCTTTTTGAAGCACTAGCTGCTAAACACTCCCCTCTGACTAAACTATTCCCATCATCCTTTAGAAAGAAAACAACTATGGCTGCAGCAGCAGCAGCAGGTGGATATGGTGATCCTGATGATGCCCCTAAAACTTTTGAATATCCTATTCGGTTGGATCCGCTTCTAGATGCCCCCATGAAAACAATTTCCCCATCTATATTGCCAATCTTTAGGGGAACTGTTGCAGAAGATCCTGATCAATTTCTGTTTGAATTCAAAGTGTTATGTCAGACTTATGACTACATAAATGATAATCAGAAATTGAAGTTGTTTCCTTCCACACTTAAGGACGCTCGCTCTCGGATGGTTCATGAGCAATCTTGAACCTAACTCAATTACTACCTGGGATGAGATGGAGACCGCATTCTTAAATAAATATCAGGATTATTGTAGAGTAAGAAACAGGAAAGATGAGTTGTTTAGGATCAAGCAAGAAGAGGATGAGAGTTTAGAAGATTATCTTGATCGCTTTGCCTTTGTCCAAAAGAGGTGTGGTGCTGTAGAGCCCGATTTCTTAAAGCCTATTCTCTTAAGAGGATTACAGGATGAATCTAGGGAAGTGTTAGATTTAATGGGAAAAGGAGATATAGATCAACTTGACCTTGACGAGATTGTGGAGTTATGCAAAAATTATTCCCGTACTCACCACCGAAGAAAGAAAAAGAATTTTGGCAATAATGGTATGAAAGAGTTGATGGAGGAAATGGCTAATTTAAAAACTGATATCCTTGTTCAACTTAATACTGCATTAGGTGAGAAAAACACAAGAAATAATTCTACACCACCTTTAGCAATTTATTGCCCAAGGTGTAGGAGTAAGCATGCCTTGCAGGATTGCCCCCTAAACAAAACTTCTATTTGTGGAATTTGTTCCAAGGAACATTCAACAGATAAATGCCCTTTGTTGCCTCATCTAAAATCTGTTTTGGGCACCCAAATAGAAGAACTCAATGCTATTGGGCAAAGACCTGGTGGTGGTTATGCACAATATCCCAATGCTCCTAGATTTCCAAACTGGGGACAATCTCCTTGGAATATGAATATGCCATGGGCAAAAGCTTCTGCACAACCTTGGAATCAACCTTGGACAGTTCCTCCAGATTGGTCACAATCTGGATGGATGAACCCACCTTGGCATACCATGCCTCCACAATGGACACAACAAGGACAAATATGGGGACAACAATATCGGGGACAACCATTTCCACCACAACAATATCAACCCTATCAAGGTCAGAAATATCAATCCCATCAAGGACAACAAAGGTATCAAGGGCAAACTCAAAATTTGCTGCCAGCTCCTAATCCAAATTTTTAGGGAAGAACACAACATCAACAAGCACAACCAAGAAAACAACCTCCACTCCCAATCTCAACTTGTGACTAACCCCAATAATGCCAGACAAACAACCCCTGTTTATGAGGCTGAATCTGAAGATACTGTTGCAGTTCATGTACTTGACTGTGGTAACATCCAATTACGCTCAGGGAAGGTCTTACCTGACCCTGCTCCACCTACAATTGAAGAAATTCCAAAAATTTCAAGTCCAAAAAAAATACAATCAGAGCAAAAGAACGCAGAAAACTTACAAAGAAAATCTGAACGTGTCACATCAGATTTACCATTTCCTGAAAGGTTTGATCACCCCATCACTACCCCTGAATCAGAGTTAATCATAGAATTGAAGAAAATGTCAATCTCACTTCCTCTCGCATGTTGTAGGAAATCAAGGATGTACCATTGATTAAGAAAACCATTCAGGATTTATGCATAAGGAAATCTGGCAAGAAGAAGAAAGCCTTTCCACAAACTGTACAAGTAGATGGAAAGTTGGCTGATCTTCTCTCCGGGAAATTAGTACCTCCCAAATATGGTGATCCAGGAAGTCCAGTAATCACCATTACTGTAGGATTGGTTCAAATTCCCAATGTGCTTATTGATTTAGGAGCTGCAATTAATGTCATGACCAAAGATATTATGCAGAAATTGCAGCTCACTGATTTGAGTCCTACAGCCACAGTTTTGGAAATGGCAGATAGGTCAGTTGCCAAACCAGAAGGACTTTTGGAGGATGTTCCCATTGAAGTATCTTCTTGGGAATACCCTGTAGATTTCCTAGTATTGCAACCTAGGAGTACAACTAATGGCTATCCTATCATCCTAGGACGACCCTGGCTTGCCACTGCAACTGCTTTCATAGACTGTAGATCAGGGGAAATGACTATTTCAAATGGAGTAGATCTTAAGAAAATTTCTTTGTATCCACCTGCTAAACCATCATCTAAATTTTCTGGACAGTTATGGTATCCTGAGTCCGATGAAGAACAGGAGCCTCTTGTTACCCTTGCCACCATTGTAGTACAAGAACACATTGAAGAATTGAATTCACCAGAGAGAAATTTTTGAACATGAAACAGTCTTGGTGAATACATTGCATGAAGAAGGCCTCAGGGATGATCAAGTTCTGGTCAATCGCCTATTATGGAAAGATGATGAACAAGTTGCTGAACATTTACCATCTATTCCACTTCATGAAAGTTCCTTTACATTGCCACATGGATGGCATCATCATCTTTTGACTTCTTTCACTTGTCCTATGCCAATGCTTCCATCAGGTATTGCATTTAACTCAGAATCAAGAGTATTCCATGATCTGCAACCACATCATTGTCCTTTAAATGCCTTGATCAGCAAATATGAACATGTTAACTCTGTTTATCCCGGAGTCAAGCAAATTGAAATTCAACCAGGAAAACCTGTAAATATTAACAGCTGGTTGACTGACGATCAAGAAGCCAAACTATTTGTTGTTTTGCAGAAACATGTTCAAGCTTTTGCTTGGAATTATACGGATATGGTTGGAATCCACCCTGATGTATGCACACATAGGATATACACTGAGGATGTCAAACCAGTTAGACAACCGCAGAGACGTCCGAATCCCTGCTTTAAAAGACATTGTTAAAGAAGAAATTGAAAAATTGTTGGAAGTAGGATTCATTTATCCGATTTCAGATAGTCAATGGGTTTCTCCATTAGTTATTGTGCCTAAGAAGAATGGAAATATGAGAGTGTGTGTGGATTACAGGGAATTAAACAAAGTCACACACAAGGACCACTTTCCATTACCCTTTATAGACCAAGTGCTGGACACTCTTGCTGGTAAGAAATATTTCTGTTTTCTGGATGGTTTTAGTGGGTATAACCAGATCCAAGTGGCACCAGAAGACCAGGAAAAAACAACTTTCACATGTCCTTGGGGGACATTTGCTTATAGAGTATTACCCTTTGGATTATGTAATGCACCAGCAACATTTCAACGAGCTGTCTTGGCCATTTTTTCTGATTTAACCAATGAGAGTGTAGAGATTTACATGGATGATTTCACAGTGTTTGGTGACACATTTGAGTATACATTAGAGCAACTTGAAAAGGTTCTAATACGCTGTGAAGCATATCATTTATCTCTTAATCCTGAAAAATGTTTCTTGATGATGGAGGAAGGAATTGTTTTAGGACATCATATCTCTGCTCACGGTATTAAGGTTGATCCTAAGAAAGTAGAGGTCATCAAAAGTCTTCCTCCTCCGAAATCTCAAACTGATGTCCGTAGTTTCTTAGGACATATTGGCTTTTATCGTAGATTCATTACTGATTTCAGTACCATTGCTAATCCAATGTTTGCATTATTAATGAAAGATTCTGAATTTGTATGGTCTGATGATTGCCACAAGTCCTTTGAAGCTTTGAAAGAAAAGCTAACCAGTCCGCCAGTACTAAGAGGACCTAACTGGGGGCTGCCCTTTCATATTCAGGCTGATGCCTCCAATACTGCTATTGGAGCCGCACTAGGGCAGATTGAAAATGGACAACACTATGCCATTTATTATATTAGCAAAAACTTGACAGAAGCTGAAAAGAATTACACTACAACTGAGAAGGAATTCTTAGCTATAGTATATGCCATTAACAAGTTTCGACACTATATCACAAGGTTATCCCGTATTCATCCATACGGATCATGTCGCTATCAAATATTTGATGAATAAGCCTTTGGTTAGTGCACGAATTATTCGCTGGTTGATTTTACTGCAGGAATTTGATATTACTATAGTAAATAGACCAGGAAAGGCTAATGTAGTGGCAGATTTTTTGTCAAGATTGCCAAATGCAGAAACTGAAGAACTCGTTGAAGACGCATTCCCTGATGAAAAATTGTTTGTTGTCTCTGTTCAAACTCCATGGTTTGCAGATATAGCTAATTATTTAGCTACAGGGAAGATTCCTCTTCATTTTACCTTGAAACAGAAAAAACAGTTAATCAAGCAAAGCTCTTCTTTTGAATGGATAAAAGGAATATTATTTAAATGCAGTCCTGATCATGTTTTACGCAGGTGTGTTCGTAAGGATGAGATATATGACATCTTGAGAGCCTGTCATGATGAACCTTCAGGAGGGCATTATTCAGTAAAACATACCACTCGAAAGATTTTGGGTGCTGGTTACTACTGGCCATCATTGCATAAGGATGTAAAAAGGTATATTAGAAATTGTGATGCATGTCAAAGAATGGGTAAGCCTACTTTTATAAATGAAATGCCTTTACAGCCTCAATTAGGTGTAGAACCGTTTGAGAGGTGGGGGTTAGATTTTGTAGGACCTATTGATCCACCCTCCCAAGGGAAGGTGCACATCCTAGTATGTGTTGACTATGTAACCAAATGGGCGGAAGCCCGTGCCTTTAAGCATGCCCGAGAAGACAAAGTGGCTGATTTTCTGTATTCACAGATTTTTCTGCGATTTGGAGCCCCACAGTCTATTACTTCTGATCAAGGACCTCAGTTTATTTCAAAGGTTGTTGAAGCCTTCGTAAAATTATATGAAATCAAGCACGGGAAGTCCTCTCCTTATCATCCACAGGCCAATGGTCAAGTTGAAGTGACAAATAGGGAATTAGAGAAAATATTAACCAAAACTGTAGCAAGTTCATAGAAGGAATTGGGTAGAAAGGTTACCTGAAGCAATTTGGGCTTATAACACTACTTGGAAATCCACTACGGGATTTACCCCTTTTGAATTGGTTTATGGTAAAAAACCCCTTTTACCCATTGAATTTGAATTATTAACTCTTCGAACTGCTTTGGAAGTTGGTATTGAATTGTCACAGGCACAAACGGACCGGATCCTGCAACTCAATGCATTGGATGAAATACGAAAAGACGCTTTGCATCAGAACGAGATGATTCAAGCACAACGTAAAATCTGGCATGATAAGCATATCCAGGAACGAAAATTCCAGCAAGGGGATTGGGCATTATTGTTTGACTCCCGTTATGAAGATTTTCCTGGGAAGTTGCAGACAAGGTGGCTTGGACCATACCAGATTGAAGAGGTTTTCTCGAATGGAGCAGTTCATCTCTCACCAATTGATGATTCACGAAGGAAGTTAGTGGTTAATGGACATCGTCTTCGGATTTACCATAAGCCACTAACTAAAAATGAATTCTTAAAACAAATAGAGCACTTGGATGTGAACATAATGGAAGAATTCCCTTCTTCACTGGGGGGCAGTAGTATAGTTTTAGTTTTTAAAAAAAAAAAAAAATTGGTTTACATGAAAACCAGTTATCTGGCATGTTTACTGAATTCCATTCCATCACCATTCATTCCATCACCATCCATTCCATCACCATTCATTCCATCACCATCCATTCCATCGCCATTTATTCCATCACCATTCATTCCTTAGCATTATCATTTTTTGTGCCATTATCATTCACCACCATTGTCATTGCCATCACCCACCTTGTTTGTGTTTTTCAGAATTACAGTACTGCACTTGTCAGCAGACAAACAACAAAGCTAATCAATTGTATGAAATGTAGAAAGGTAGTCAAGACAGGTATGTGTTTCTTTACATTTTAAATATTGTAAATAGTTAAGGTATGTAGTGTATAGATTCACTTGATTAGCATTTAAAGCATTCATAAGGTTAAAATTGGGGATGTCTAAATTAGTCAATGAAAAGGGGGGGAATGACATATGCTCCGGAATGACATATGCTTCGGAATGAAATTTGCTTTCGAATAACCACTGCTTCGGAACATCACAAGCTCCGTAACAGTTGTGCTCTGGAATGGGTAATGACAGTTGTGCTCCGGAATGAGTATTGACAGATATGCTCCGAAATTTGCTTACGACATTTGCTCCAGAATATCAGGGCTTCGGAATAAGTTGACGTTTCTTAAAAGATTCATGCAGGAACACGTGGCAAGTGATTATGGAACACGTGATTTTTGAAATTCATGATATTTAGATATCATAATTTCGTGATACGCGTAATCATGGCACACGCATCAAAGAACATCGAAAACAAATTTTGTTTGTCTTGAAAAATTCACATCAAATTAATGGATGCCAACTCAGCAAACCGTGATCGTGTAATCTGCATTGGAATTAATTTTTCCTCATTTTCAGCATATTCCACCGGTTTTAAAAATAATGAATCAACAAGTTGGTTTTACATGCTCTGTTCCGGCGCAAGAACTATCATTCCAATGCATGTACGCTAGAACTGTCATTCCAGTGCATGTACGCTAAAACTGTCATTCCAGCGTTTCAAAAACATATTCGCGAGTAGAGCAGGAAAAAATGGGCGGCAGGAAGAACAGAAGTGAACCAAAAAATGCCAGCTTCATACTGGAAAATCCTACGCTGCTGCAAATTTTCACCGATGGAGGTTTTATGCCGTTTCTGCAGAAATTTGATGGGAACTCCGAGGGATTGGCCGCAGAATTTGCACGAACCTTCAGAAATAACAAGATCAACATCAATGGCATGACAATCCAGGTAACTCCAGATATTTTGAGCCAAATTACTGAATTTCCTTTGCAAGGAATTAATCTTGGGAAAATAGCTAGAAATACCCTAAGTGAATTGGCCAACCAATTTAGGGCAGAAAATGATAAACCTATTGAATATGTCATGAGTAAAAATGTTTGTAAAGGAGTTAAAAGGGAAAGTCTGGAATCTCCTTGGGATGAAGTAGCCGAATGGATGATTAGATTTATTACTTGTGAAGGTCAGTATGCTGTTTTATCAGGGCACCATATGAGAATTCTAATTTATTTGAGATATGGCCACACAAACCCTGAATTCCAAGTCAATTTTCCCCTGTATTTTTATGAAAATTTAAAATCTATGGCCAAGAAATATCAGGAGGGAAAAGGAACCCCTAGGCATCATGGTTTGATTAAAATAATCTGTAAACATCACTTTAGGGGTAATTTGCAGAGCTTTGACAGATTCTTTGCTCCGTGGGACGAAACTAGAAGCCCTGCATTTGCAGCTGAAGCAGAAGAAGTTGAAAGCCCTAGGTCTGCAGAACAAGTTGAAAGCCCTAGGTCTGCAGAACAAACTGGAAATCCTGGCATAGACGAGGAGGAAATAGAGACACCTGAGCCAGTGGTTGAAACAGAGTCTGTCCAAGAAGAGGGTCCATCCTCTCCACAGGGACCTCCCTCTTCTAGAACTAGAAGGCAAAGAGAAAAGCATGCTGAAATAGACTCTGCTAAAAAATGCAGAAGGGTATCATTTTCAGCAGATGTGACTGTGTTGCAGTCCAATAGCTCTGATGAGGCAGAACCAGGAGAATCTGTTCAGGAAATGCCCAAAACAGGAAAAAGAAAATCTCCTGTTCAAACATTACGAAGGTCTGCAAGACTTCAACTGGGTAAAACATCATCTGACCAAGGAAGTCAAGAAGCAGTAGCAGCAGAGACAGACCTAGCAGAATCAGCAGAACCTGCAGCTACAAACGTAACAGAACCAACATCCAGCCCTGCAGTAGTCTTAGTGGATTATTCAGATTCCAATTCTAAGGAAGAGTCAGAGGCAGAAGAAGAGTCAGAGGCAGGAGAAAAATCAGAGACAGAAGAAGAAGCAGAGGAAGAGGAAGATATCCAACTACAGCTATTTGCAGCAAGAAGTGTGGTAAAAACACAAACAGGTTGGATAGAAAAGTGTCAAGCTTCTATTTCAGAAAAAGATCAAATAATTGCAATGTTGCAGAAAGAAGTGGCAAGTTTAAAAGCTAAAATTGCATCTTTAGAGCCACAACCTGATGAAACTATGCATGACACTCAAATGGCTGACATTTTGTTAGAATTAGCAACAGCTGCACATGTAGTAGACTCACCAATCAGGGAAGAACCTATAATGGATATTGAAGGAGAACAGGGACAGGAACAACTTCTGATCTCCTCAATTCCTGCTGCAGATATTGAACTATATGAACCCCTCATAGTAACACAGGACATGGGAATTCAAACTGAATTACCTATGACAGAAACAGAGGAACAAGGGGTACAGGTCAACCTGCCTTTGGCAGAAATAGAAGAAAAGGAAACACAAACAGATTCTGTCAGGGTTGACATGACTGACAAAGAGGTACAGGTTCATATTGTTCCTCAAATGCAGCAACCTGTTCGCAATCCCCTTATGGTTCCACTTGAGGAATATAATACAGATTTATCAAAGTGGATGATGAAATGCCAAAGGTTGGAAGAAAAGGTTTTAGCTTTGAAACCTTTGGAGGAAAAATGTGAGGCTAAAGAGGCAGAAATAACCAAATTGAAGAACCAAGTGCAGGATCTCTGTCAGAATGCAGAGTGTTTAGTCCAGTGTAGAAGACCTGCAAGGTTTTACACCTTAATCCTTAGAGAAAGATTTATCCGTTGGCAAATTATGAGAATCCACTCTAATTTGCCATACAAATTGGAAAATCCTGAAGAATTTGTGGATACCTACCTGCACAGCCCAACAGAACAGAAAAATCTGCTGTGTGAGTTATTCCTACATAATTTCTTTATGCCTGGTGATGACACATTCCTACCTCACATTTTTACAGGGGATATTCAGTTAAGAGCCTTCCTGTCCACTCTGCAAAATCAAGAATATTGGGAACAACAGAAGCAGATGATTAAGGAAAATGAGGCAAATGCAGCACTATATCTGAGGCCAATTCACGGTGATTACAGGGCTGCAGCCAATCAACATTTTACTATGATGAGGGAAGAAAAGGTGAGAAAAATTTATGAAACCAATCTTCAGAAATGCTTAGTCGATTTTCAGAATTTTACTCACCAGCATTTTAATAGTGCTTTAGCAGCCTGTAGAAATCGTTGGGGAGAGTTACCTATTTCCTTGCAGAAGAAAGAACCTATCTCCCCCAATAACTTGCAGTGGTCAAAAAGAAGAGCTGAAGGTATCATGCAAGTTATTCAGCAGCTGCAACATCAGTGGATAGGATTAAGATACAGATTGCCCATTGTAATCACCCCTGTTCCATGGTTTTTTGATGAAGACCCCCAACCAGATGATCAGTTTCAGGCATGGCTCAAGCAGATAAAGGAAATCAGAGGTTTCTACCAGATTCCTGGTCCAAAGTTCAGCTACCAAGAGAGAGTCATGGACAAGGATCTCTGCTCTATTGTAGCCTCACAGAATGCATGAGGACATGCATCAGAATAAGTTGGGGGGGATGATGAGGCCAAATATTGCCTCATTTTTTATTATTTTAGACATCCTTAATAGACCTTTTTGATATGTTTTAATGTTAATTCTGCTGATGAAATACAATATTTACTACTATTTACATGTTTGACTGTTTAGAAGCATAATATTCTGTTTTTACTAATTTTTTGTATTTTCTGCATAAGTTTTGTTGATAAATAATGATTTATTGTGAAATGTGTTAGTGCAATCACGTGTGGAATATATAACATTCATATCATGCTCTCTGAAGTTGTCAAATGCAAAAAATAGCACTAAAAATAGGACAAAACTGCAAGCTGTGCAAAACTGTTTTTGACTGTTTTAACTTGGACAAATTCCAGCCAGATTTGCATGGCTTGGAATTTGGTCAAATTCAACTTAGGAAAGCGTGTGACTAGGTTGTTGAAAGACTTACAAGTCTGATCCACCAAATGCTCGGCCAAGGAACCGCAAACTATGTTGAAAACAGTCATTCTGGCTCTGCTCTGGAACAACAGGGATATTGCTCCGAAATAACAGGACTGCTCCGAAATAACCGAAAAAGCACAGTTTTGACCATAACAGCTCAGGAAAGACAACAAATTGCAGGAGAATGATAAGGATAGCTATGTGAATCTGTTGTGCATCTTTTTCAACGCAGAAGACCTCCAACAAATGTGCAACAAATAGATTTCATTCATGTAACCATATTTGCATTTTAGGAATGCAGTTTTAACAACATTCCTAAAATGCCCGAAATCTGAATCATTCCACATCTGATTTAGCATGTTTTTAATATAAATAACCGGCTCCCATCTGGGTTGAGCTGTGTAGGGAGAATTAGGATTGCAATTAGTGTAATTCGGAATATTGTGAAATCAGATTTCTGTAGCAGTAATATGCAGAATTTTCCTGCATGTTTTTAATTCAATAAAAAGTGCAGTTTTTGTCAGTTTTACTTTATGATTGAAGGAGTGATTAAGTAGAAAACCAGAGCTACTTCTTCACCTTCTTCTGAACCAGGGAGCAAGGGCCACTCCCAGGAGCAGAAGAAGGTTTATACCAGGTTTTCTTGTTTAAATCTGTCTGCAGCAGAATAACAGGAAACCTGTCATTTTTCCTGCACTTCTTTATTTTGCTGAAATCATTTCCAGTTTCAGAGTTTGTAGTTTCATTATCATTTCTAAGTTTATTTTCAGATCTGTTCTTTTATTTTGCAAGTTAGTTAGTTTACTTTCTGCAATTCTAATTTCAGCAACTTTCACTTCAGCAAGTTTAATTCAGTTTTGAGTGCATTTCCAGATTTAGCAAAAGTAAATAGGTTTCTTTGACTGTTATTTCATTTCTGCAATTTTATTTCAGCAAGCATAATTTAGTTTCCTTTCAGTTCATAGGGTTTAGAGTGACAGAAGAACCCCCAACAAACACTAACTGTTCTGCCAATAAAGCCATTTTCTGAATAGAATGTCTTACACCTGCTTGAATTGACTATCGTAAACAGCCTTAGGACACCTGCCCGGATTGATAAATAATGATCAAATGATGAATTAAACGACACTCATCATTTTTGGCCATGAAATGACTCAAGTCAGCCAAGGGAAGCTTTAAAGTATGTTGTATTTTGACAAAGTTGGATAAAGGTTGATTTAATTAATTGAAAATGGTCAAATCATAGAAATATTTCCATTATCGAGTATCCTAAAAATAGGTTTGGATATCACAATAGTTGCACTAGCATGTGTATGTTTAACTCTTTCTATTGATTGTGTAAGGTGGGTATGTATGCATGAGAACATGAAAAAAGACATGTATGTATGTATGGGGAGTATACACACTCTATTTATAGCATGAAATAAGATATAATAACATAATGATAATGATAATGACCTAATGGTATGAATGCAACTAAAGCAATGTGACTTAGCATGTCATTGATGAAATATCACTACCTAATATTATTCGATGATGATATATGCAAGGAAAATGGTGACTGAAAAAAGTATGAAGATCCAAATAATGAGAACGCAATTAAATTTTGATGTGATCTTCCTGTCAATGTAGTTGTCACTCTTGTTCTTCGTCGAGTTACCTCCTGAATCTATAGTCTTTGATAGCAACATTTCAAGCAACAAGGGATGTTGATATATTCATGTGGGTATTCATGTGTGGGATTGACGGTGAGTGATGTTGAGTGATGTTGTATGGTGATTGGACTAGGCTAATTTTAATGGAGTTTTGGTATGCAAATGAGTGTTGATGGAAATGGAAAAAATGATATTCAATTTATAGAGTTTGCCAAGGTTAAGAGAGGGTTTGAGGTGTCCCATGAGGTGTTCCATGTGAGGTGCCCCTTGTGAGGTATGTTAGAATAAATCTTAAGTTCTACTAGGATAGTATAACTTGAGTTACCACTCTTGCATGAGGTAGGTAAACTCCCAATTAAGACTAGTTCAAATCTGTTGAGTTGTTGTAATCCAATGTCTCACATTGATCAACTTTGCTATTTATACAAAGTTGATCTCATGGAATAATCAATCATTTATTGATATTTTAGTAATACTTTGCATATCTACTTGATTATCTTTCAATATTGTTTGCAATATTTTTTGACATGGTATCAGAGCGAGGTTAGATTTTACATGCATTCAAGTTTTCATAGATCTGGTTCATCCCTTTTTGGATAGTTCTTTGACTAGCTCAACTTGCTTGAAATTTATAGAGTAGTCATACTTTTTATCCATTAAGACACTAAATTTTTTCTCATTTTTTGTTAAAAATAAGCTTTGTTGAGAGAACAAATATCTCAAATAAGTAACAAATCCCTTGATACAGCTTAGAATTATAGTGGCAAAGAGTGTTGTTTAATACTATTGGGTGACGTTTTGAATAAAAGGAACTTCCTACTAAAAAATAGGCCCACGTCTACTTTAGCAGATCACACCAAGGATGAAAGTAGGTCAAATAGAAGCTGAAACCATCATGTTCAAGCCAAGGACATTGAGAGTGAAGGGAACATCGATAGATGTGATTTTTCAAAGAACGTCACAACAGAAAAAATTTTGAGGAGCCTACAAAAAGAAAGGTGGGTTAGTGCAGGAGGTAAGACTCTATCAGAGCCTTCTAAGCAATAGCAACTAGGTACTTTCAACTTTTCTTCTAATAGGAATCCATCTAGAGCTGTAGGAGGAGGTGTTGGATCTTAGAGGAATATTCAGGCTAGTTTTTCTAGCAATGCTACATCATTATTTAATGTAGGAATGGCAAAGGATCATTTTGAGATGAGCCTTTTGCATAGATAATCATCCAGTGAGACTACAATAAGAACACGACTGTGTCTAAGCTACAAATATTTGATGGCGACGATGATATTCTTTATATTCTTCTATAAATAGGATAATATCAATACCTTCGATCTCTAGCGCAACCTTTTAAACACTGTCACATCAGCCAAAAATGAGCAACCACAGCATGAGCCTCCTCATCAACAATAGCGCAGTCACTTCTCTGAATGGTGAGCGTCAAACCTCCAATGTGGGCTAAGTTGTCTTCAAAGCATTGTAGCAGACCTCAGATTGGATTTTAGGCATTTGAAATTAGGAGCATGCCAAATAATAGCCAAAGTGAGTGAATAAATAGATGTAGCTTCACGTTGTGCCAATCGGATTTGAAACTTGCCAAAGCAAAAATTTTGATGCCAATCATTACTGAATATTTTATGGAGGTAAATCTTGCGAACGCAAATTTTTGCACTTTTTTTAATTCTTGGACAAAATGAATTCTCTAAATACAATTAATCCACTCACCCCTCATAACTATCATACCTGGAAACCCATAATATTAAATCTCGCTGCACAAAAATGGCTCACGCACTTGCTAGAAGAGAAGCAGCTTGAGTTTGAAAAGGAATATGAAATATTTGTTCATAAAGGGATGATGTATGAAACAATGGGTATTATAAGCACTAATGTAAGTGAAAGCTTATGGTTTCACATTTCATATTGTAAAACTCCATTTGAGAGTTGGGAGAAACTAAAAATATTTTTTGGTAGAGTGGATCAAATAAGATCAATGCAGCTAGATGTAGAGTTAACAACTTTATCTCCTGAAGACTTTAGCACTATTATAGCTTTTCTCACCAAATTTAAAGAATTCCTCACACAATTAAAAGGCAGTGGAAATAATAAAACAGAATAAGAATGCATCTATATTATTCTTTCAAAAGTAAATGGAGTATTTCAAATATTTGCAACCACTTTTTTGTCTACAAAATATGCACGTGGTACAAGTTTTATAATGTCCACTTTAGAGGAGTTTTATGATAGGCTAACTAGAGAGGAAATGAAGCTTGAAAAATATGAGACCTCTCCCTCATCAAAATCCTTAGTAGCTTCCAACTCCAATAAAGATAAAGTCCAAAAGAAATAAAGATCCCCTATAACTTGTACTCATTGCAAAAAGGACGGTGATTCTCTGGGTAAATGTTGGAAAATACTACAATAGCTGGAGGCAACAATAAAGGATCACAAAATTGACATTAAACATCAGATAGGAAAAGCCTTAAATTTTCAAGGCAAAGCTATTAAAACTTCATCAAAATATTGGGTTCTAGACTCAAGGGCAACTCATATTATGACTTCTTCACATGAGTCATTTTCCCTCTCCTCAATCTCAAATCGTAGCATTGAAGTTAGTGACTCATATTTTATCCCTATCAAAGGAAAAGGTGATATATCAATTGATGGTGGTCATATCAATAATGTTCTCTATGTCCTAGATATTGCTATAAATCTTCTATCTATCTATCAAATTTGTACATCTGGAAAAGATAAAATAGTTCTCTTCTCACCAAAAGGAGTTGAAATAAAAGACTTTCAAGAACCATACTCACTTATATAAAAGGGTGAAATTGATCATAAAGCTCACCTATTTCACTTCAAGGGATTCAAATATTCTAATGGAGCCTCTTGTTTTTTTTTTCATGGTGATTTTGAAAGCAAAATTTGGCATGAAAGGTTTGGACATCTCAGTTATAGCTATCTGAAATATTTGATATACTCATGAAATGGTAACAGGTTTACCCAAAGCCTCTTTTATTGATGGAGAATGTCTTGGATGTTCTCTTGGGAAACAACATCAAGATCCTTTTCACCCAAGTAGTTCTCAAAAAGCTTCATCCCAACTAGAACTCATTCATAGTGACTTAATGGTCTTCCCACATCCATCTTTCAAAGGAGAAAAATATGCCTTAACCTTCATTTATTATTTTTCAAGAACTTGGGTGTATTTTCTAAAATACAAAAGTGATGTCCTATCCCATTTCAAAAAAAATAAATCCTTAGTTGAAAATCAAGCAACTTGTAAAATCAAGAAAATTTGAACAAACAATGGGGGGAATACTTTAGTAATGAGTTCTCTAAATTTCTCTCATCTCATGGCATACTTCATCAACATTCTTTCTCCCATAATCCATAGCAAAATGGTGTAGTATAACGAAAGAACAGATCTTTAAAGGAAATGGCTAATTGTATGCTCCACTCAAGGGATCTTCCAGCAGTTTTTTGGGTAGAGGCAATTAACTGTGCAAATTACATTCAAAACCACACACCACACAAAGCACTTGAGAATTTGACTCCAGAGGAAGGTTGGTCTGCCTTAAAACCTGATGTCTCTTTTTTCTGAGTTTTTAGTTCTTGATATTTCAGTAATGCTTTGCATATCTACTCGATTGTCTTTTAATATTGTTTGCAGTATTTATCTACAAGGTGTCCCTAGGGGATGAGGTGTTCCATGAGGTGTCCCATTTTTTAAAATTTTAAATCCTAAAATATCCATAATAATTCATTGTAAAACTATTGTAGTATTAATGAAAAAAACTTTTATTTTGAAGAATTAACCAACTATCTGATAGCCTTCTCATAACATGGTAATATTGATTTAAACTCCATTGTATCATTATTTAAGGGATAGGATAAAATAAAAGTATCATCAATAAATTGTAGATGAGATTCAAAGGTATTATTTTTTACAACCTGAATACATTTGGTTTTTCCTTCCAATTTTACCTTTGAGAAAGCTCTCCCTAATGCCTCCATAAGAATAATGAATAAATAAGGACATAGTGGATCACCTTGGCAAAGTCTATAAGATGACTTAGAATAACCAGTAGAAGAACCATTGATAAAAATAGGATATTTCATAGTGCTACAACAAAATTTAATCCATTCACACCAATTGTAATCAAAACCAAACTAATTGAGAATATCATGTAAAAAACTCTAGGAACTGCAGACTATTGTCCTCTCTACTCTATCACCTCCAAAGCTCTGTCTCAAATCTGTACTAAACACAGTCTAGTTAGTCTAGAATAAATCTACTCAACAATTCCACTCAAATCTAAAATAAACACAGTCTAAACGGTCTAGCACACATCTACTCAACAAGTCCACAAAGAACTTGCTCAAATCTTCTCAACAAGTTCACTCAAAACTTGCTCAAATCTGCTCAAAAATTTCACTCAAAACTTGCTCAAATATGCTCTACAGGTCCACTCATAACCTACTCAAATATTCTCAACAAGTCCACTTAGAACCTGCTCAAATCTGCTCAACATGTCCACTCATAACCTGCTCAAATCTGCTCAATAGGTCCACTCATAACCTGCTCAAATTTTCTCAACAAGCTCACATAGAACTTGTCCAAATATGCTCAACAAGCTCACACATAACTTGTCCAAATTTTCTCAATAAGTCCTCTCTAGAAATTTAACCAACTCTGTATTGTAAGATTCTACAAAAGCTCGCACAAAATTAGTCCACAAGTCTTCTCAAAGACTTGCCTCAAATCTGCTTAACAAGTCCACACATAGAACTTGTCCAATCTCATAGAAGCATAAAGAGAATTGTTAGAGACTCAATATGTTCTACTCTCAATGCACAATCACTTTCAGAATTTTCTCAATCTCATAGAAGCATAAAGAGAATTTTTAGAGACTCAATATGTTCTATACTCAATGCTCAATCACTTTCACAACTCAAATCAGAATGTAGAATAGTTTGTTTTATGTAAATTGAACAATCACTTCATACAACCACTTGACTAGGCTCAACCAACTCAACTCAACCAATTTCTTAATGAAACTTCCCTTTCTCACAAACCCTAGTCCAAGCATATATCAACCAACTCAAAATGTTTCCAACAATGCCCAACAACAAAATTACATGGTCACTCAAGTTTCCCATACAAGAAAAACAAATTGGTCCCCTCTAAAAAAATCCATATGCCCCATATATCCATACTTTAAAAAATACTCCCATGGACATTAGAAAATAAATGTATTTATAATTTTTAAAATATTGCCCCTTAAAAAATATGCACTCCTGCATTCACATGCCATGAAAACTCCAACGTCCTCCAGGGTGCAGCAACCTCCCTTCTGCTTTGTCAATTTTCTGACCAAAAAATAGCGTCTCCCAAAGGCCAAGGATGCACACATGTCAGAAATTGAATCCCAGAGAATCAAAACCATGGGCTGGCATACCAAAAACTTCTCATGCAATGGTTCTATGAGACCCCAAGCATGCACAGGTGACAATATCCAAAAAATAATATAGGATACCAAATGTTAGGAATAAAATTGATGAGATATGTATTGATACAAATGGATTACAATATATAGGCAGAAGGCCTATATGAATACATGACAAGTGTCAAGTGAAACTGACAAGTGTCAAAATAGGCATAGTGCACATTAACAATATTCTAACATAATATACATCATCTAGCAATATTCAAAGAATATGAGGGTAGACATATTTAGATGAAAACACATGAACCCATTGCTTTAGTTGGATGTGTGTGTAAATGATTTCATTTTGCCTTCCTCAAAACCACCTGAATTCCATAATCTATTTTGCATTAGGCTATAAAATATTACTCATTAAAATTGTGCCTCTGTATTGCTCCACTACCAGCCAAGCGTCTATAGCCTCGGTGGAGATGACCTTGATCTCTTCTAGACCTTGCTCTATTGTCAGCCAGGTGTCTATAGCCCTGATAGAGATTATCCAAATCACCTAGGTATTAGGTTAATTTTACTTTTACCTTCTTTCATTTACTTTATCTAGATATAGCCCTATTGCCAATCAGGTGTCCATAGCCCCAATAGAGATTATCTAAACCTTGAGCAGTGATAATCGATCCATGTCCATACCTTTTGAAATCCACCATTGTTCTACTGTTATTACCTCACTGTAGACTCTGGGCAAGGGTGGATCTTTAAGAATTCTAACTAAAAATGTAGAAGTAAAGGGGTCTAAGGCTTCCATGTATATTTGAATGGCTTCTTCTTCTAAAATAATGTAATGTGTCCCTATTTTGGTATACAACCTATGGAACCTATCATTAAATTGGCTCATGGATTCATTAGGTTCTTTACAAATAGAGACAAACTGATTTAATATCATATCCAGGTCAACCAATTTTCCAAATTGTTTGAGAAATGTTGCTTCTAGTTGAACCCAAGAGGTGATAGAACCTGCAGGTAAACTGATATACCAATCATAAGCAAATTCATCAATTTTAGAAGGAAACATACTACAAGCAACATCTTCATTCACAATTTGCAAATGAATTAAAGTGTTCTTATATGCCTCAACATATTCCTCAATCGATTACATTCCATCATGCCTAAATTGAGGTAGATGACACATAAGATTTATAGACAAATGATGGGAAGGCCCAGGTATGTTTAAAATACTGCATGTCATCATTGGAGTAAACATTCCATTAGAATATAACTATAGTACCAACTTTGTTAGTAAAATAAATATATCTTGCAAAGATGTATGAAATGAGTAACCAATTTTCTAAATTGTTTGAAAAATGTTGCTTCTAGTTGAACCCAAGAGGTGATAGAACCTGCAGGTAAACTGATATACCAATCATAAGCAAATTCATCAATTTTAGAAGGAAACATACTACAAGCAACATCTTCATTCACAATTTGCAAATGAATTAAAGTGTTCTTATATGCCTCAACATGTTCCTCAACCAATTCCATTCCATCATGCCTAAATTAAGGTAGATGACACATAATATTTATAGACAAATGATGGGAAGGCCCAGGTATGTTTAAAAGACTGCATGTCATCATTGGAGTAAACATTCCATTAGTGGACCTTAAAAAATATAACTATAGTATGATCAAATTCCATCAAGATTAAATTTGAATCAAGATATTGGGATCAAAAAGTGGATTATGGGTTTTTAGGGTTTTGACGATGTGGAAGGGTTTTTTCGAAGGTGGAGGGATGACGGTGGGCGGGAAGGCTGGTTTGGGAGAGCACGAGAGTGCCAGCAGGTCGAACCAGGGGCACGGCAGGGTGGAGGGAGGGCAAGTAGAGTCTGGGGATGCCAAGGATCCACCAGACAAATGGGGAGATGGACCTCAAAAGTCGTATGCTCTGGCAGTGGCTTCTAAAACCCTAAGTGGGCTCTCCACCAAGGAGTTATTTTCGTTTGAAAAAGAGTTGGACATCCCGATGAAAATTCTCTCAAGCTTTGTGGAATTCAAAAAATTTACCCTCATCGGTAAGTTTATTGGTGGTCGTCTTGACATGGAGACCATCCGCAAGTGGGCATCTAGAAAATGGTGGACCTCTGGTCACTTGGAGTTGGCTGCCCTAACCCGGGGCTTTTTCACGATTAGACTGAGCAACAGGGAGGACTAATGTAAAATCCTGGCTGGAGGGCCTTGGTTCTTGGGCCGTAGGAGTCTCTTTCTAAGGAAGTGGGGTTTGGACTTTAACCTCGATACCCAAAATATCAACATTGCTCCAATATGGTTTAGGCTCCCGAGTCTCCCTTTTTTGACTGGCATGAAAATGTAATCAAAGGAATTGTTCGATCCATCAAGGAGTTGGTCACTATAGACCCTCCCACCAGGGCTCGAACAAGATTTTTCCAAGCTCGGTTCTGTGTTTTGGCAGACTTGGAGATGGACCTCCCTTCCTCCATTACTCTGTGGTCTGAGGGTTCTTTTCTACACAAGCAAGCTATTGTTTATGAGAACAGACCAGCTTTCTGCCCCCAGTGTAGTTCTCAAGGGCATCTTCAGTCCAATTGTCCTCTTCAAAATTCGAGGAAGAAGAAGCGGGATCCCTACAACCCTCTGGAGCACGATGAAGGTCAGACGAAGCACCCTGTTGCAAAAGACCATGAATCTCCAGGTCCATCCAGAGACCATCTCGAATCCTCCTTACCATATGAGGAAATCACCATTCAACCGGACTCCGAGCTGTGCGGTGGACGCTCCCAACTAGGACCACAGGGGGAAAAGGAACAGGCCCCCCCCTTATCACCACACTGGCAGATTCGCCCAAAATTTTTGATCGACACTCTCCCGAGGCACAAAAGATATTGGAAGATTACCTGTTGGGAAGAAGAGGTTACCAGCCTGGTAATATTAGCCCTTGAATTATGAGGAGTCGAACGCAAGGGGTGGATTTTGGTGGTAATAGGAAGTAAGGTCGTCCCCCCAACAAGGAAAAGAGAGACAAGGAAACTGTGGCTGATGTCGCAAATGGCACCCAACGATTGCTATTTCAGGATGACTCTGATTCTTTGATGGGTGACGTGCTTATCCAAAACCTCCCCTCCAACAGGGAAAGGGAGGTAGGAAGAACCTCAAACCGTACAGATGAAATTCATCCTGGACGTGAGAACCTGTGGTGGGAACGATGAGCGGGCTCATGGTTCTTTGGGACCCAGAGAGTGTTGAGGGCAGCTTCTTTTCATCTTCCAGCAAGACTTTCAACTTTTTGTTTCAGTCCCAAGCCATCATTTTTTCTTGGATCCTATTCATCGTGTTTGCTTCAAATTCTGCCTCGAAGAAAGCAGAAATGTGGAAAGTTATTTCCCTGATAAGGGAGATTTTTTGTAGTTTTCTTGGCTGTCTTTTTCTGCTTTCCAATGGTCCAATTTTTATATTGGCCATAGTTTCCAGGATAATCAAGCAAAAATGCCTCCTTGTAGCCCTCGGGCAATTAGCAGCTTTTTGTTTTTTCTGCATACAGGTTTATTCATCCAGCCAAGAGGCATGAAGCACCATTTAGCAAGGCTGATTTTGTATATAAGGTTTTGGGATCCTCTATAAAAACCCACTATTAATCTATTATAATAATTACCAAAAAAAAATATAACCATAGTACCAACTTTGTTAGTAAAATAAATATATCTTGCAAAGATGTATGAAATGACTAATAATTTTCAAATGGTTAACACGTAGATCATCATATTTATCAACCAAAAGACATGCATAAATTAAACCATAGCAATAAAGAACATTCTCCAATTTGCAAAAGGTTAGCATCAATGCATCATCAATTAAAGGACTTTCCAATCAATGAAAGTGATCACATGTACATAAAACCTCGTTAGTCAAGATCAATGCTTTCAAATAAGCTTTCAAATAAAAATGAACGATTTAGCATTTCATAGCTATAAAATGACCAAATCAGGTCTTCCTTCTAGTGCCAAAATGTTGAGTGGTAATTTTCCAATTGCAAAACCACACTCATAGTTAGGATTTTGATTAGAAAACCCTATATTGCAAAGAAACAAAAACTTCTCCAAGGTTCCTTTTACTTAATGTGTGCATGTATTTTTGTGAAAATGTGTCAAATACCTTAGTGATTTGTAAGCAACTATTAACAAGGGGTCTGGGATGGTATTACTTTATTATGTTATGCTATTGATTATTCATGAAACTTAAGAAAATGTGATGTGATTGGCCTTCATATGACCACGATGAAAATGCCTTAGTTCATTTTATCTTGAAGTATTTTAGGTAGATTTTATCTTCTTTTGTTAAGCAGATTTTAAACAAGTTTTATCTTCTTTAAACCTTGCTTTGAGCATGAAACAAAAGATTAAAATCTATCTCTAAATGTGAATCTGAAATGATGAGTGGATTCATTTTATGTTGCTTTGAGCATGAAAAGAAAATAATCTAAATGACTAACTTTAAAAATGTAGTCTTTGGGATGCCATATAAATTACCCCTCTTTAATGAAATTGTAATTTTCATAAAGGGAAGTTAATTTATTGCTTTGAAAATAAAAGTGCAAAGCTTGAAATTTATCCTTTCTTTAAAATGTGAAATCATGTTAAGCCTTTTGAAATTACAAAACTCCATTAAAATGTGAACTTTAAATAAAATTTTGGAATTTCAAATTTCCCTTAAAACAAAAATGTAATTGCCTTAAATAACAATTTAAAGCTTATTCTTGGAATCTGTGCATCTCTTTTTTTTTTTTTTTGTATTTACATGGTGGAATCGGTAGCCGCCACGAATTCGGGCAGGTTGTCCAGCTTTTATGTCCACCACAGTATCCTGCGTTGTCCGCCCCAGAAGCTGCCACATAAATCTTCGTGCAGTCCGCCCCTATAACCACCATGACACAATCATTTTAAACCTTTTACACCGCTGAAAGCACCAGGAAAGGGACAAGCGTTCAGTCCAACGAGGCCCGAGATTTGAACCTTGGACCTCCGCACCCATTATGGGGTTTGGATGAACCAATTGGTCTACATCTCGGACCTCTGTGCATCTCTTTTTGGAATTTTAATTTTTTGTATTTTTTATTTTATTTGCAAAATTTTAAAAAAATGAAAAAATGTAAGGTTAGGAAAAAATAAAGAAAAATAAAATAAACTAAAAAAAGTTATTATGATTATGAAATTCCACAGAGACCTTGCAAACATTAGTATCCTACATCAAACAATCATTAATGTGACCTGTATTCACACGATCAAACATTCAATGAGGTGCAATATTCTAAGGAAAAGGTGTAATATATTAGAAATAACGGACAAATCTACCATTAACATGCATAAAAACATACTGCATTTCCAATACATTATCAATCGGAAAAAATTTCAACATTAAACACATGCAGAATACCATACCCTAAATTGGCATCCAATGGTGAAATAATCTAGTCCAGCCGCGTGGGAGGAGAAATCTTTAGGCAAACCCAGTTCCAAATATCTGCTTTCACATCTACAATTCTGCCCAAAAGTTTTCCAGCCCCTTTTTCTACGTTTCCAAGGGTATTTAACATTTTTAATAACCTGTCGTTTCTACTTCCCTTCGTTTCGCTTTCCAATGTTGTTCATTTTTTTTCCCTTAGCTTGGCTGTGTGATGCTTCTTCCACTTACTTTGTAACATTTCTTTTCTTCCATCTTCTATCTTCACTTTGTAACTTATATATATCCCAAAAGAAACAAAATCATGCATGTATGTTTCCACTTGCTATCTTGACATTGGAAACATATGCTACTCATGCTACCGTTCATGAACCCCGCAAGCACTTCCATATTTTATACACATATTTGTGTAAAATCATTTCATGCTCCATGTTGATGAGTCACGCATGCACAGCCATAAAATTTACCATCAAGTACGATTGTTTTGTCTATACAATTATCGCGTATATCCTTGCACACATACTGATAGTGCCCAACACAGTAAGATAGGTAAAAGAACAAAAATAGTATATTCGTCAATATTTCTTTTGTTATCTCCCAACAAATTCCTTTTATTTTGAACTTCTTACTAGAATGTAACCGATAGACTATCCCTTTGTTGGATGTGTGATACTCTTTGATGATAAAATTAATTTAATGACTTCAAATAAAGCTCTCCCTACCATTCATCATCTTTAGTTTACATAGATAATGAACCTATGCTACAAACTGTTCTATGTTCGACTTCCACTTATTCCAATCCTTGTCATCCATCACCACGCAGGTTGGTTTACATCAATAAATCCTCGGTCCATGTGCCAACTCTTATCTCCATTTTGCCACACCATATTTGTTCTACCACTGGTCTGATCTATGTGTACATTCATCTGCTACAGTTTGTCCTCGTCACCAGGAAATCTAACGTGCCATATGAGTTATCTATAGTCCACCATGGAGTTAGATTTTGGAAGTCCTTATTGCTACACTTTGACCACTAAACTACCATTTGGTGTGCACATCTGTTACAATGGTGGCTATATTTCCATTAATATCTTCTATCCTTCATGTTATCATGATCTACATTGTGTCACATTTGAGTCAAATTCACCCATATCACTACCGAGTCATTGTATATCATTAGGATCATCCATTCTCCACATGTTCGATGACAAGGCCATCTCATCACCATGTCCTTACTACGATCAGTGAAGTCTAACTCTTCCTCATAAGCATTGTTGTAAACTGCATTTTTGGTGATGATGATGCACCAAATTCGGTGATGTTCAACAATAATTGTGTGCGACAGGTTCGGCATGATTCATAAGTATATGTATATACTTTATCTGATGGTCATGTGATGTCCAAGTCACCTCACGATCATCTCCTTCAAATTCCATCTCACTACGTCACTTGCATTCATCAAGTCTTCAGTCGGTCCATCGTGTCCATAGTAATCCTATGTGTCCCACATCTTTATCTTAGCTTGCATTTTCTATTTCAGGAGTATAGCCTCGTCAAGTTTGTCATTGCTACCTCATCAAGATATATTGTGATCCACATCCTGGTGATAGTCTTTGTCTCTCTCAATCGTTGATGGTGGTCGTTGTCCGGTCGATCCTCAGTCTAAATCTATGCACTATTTCATTTATGTTTTCCATATTTTCCAAGATGGTCCAAGCCACATCAGGCCTTATTTAGATCATTAGAGTCTGCCTCACAATCACTACCACACTGGCAATCTAGGTCTAGGTGTCTTTATCATACACAGGTTTGAATCGTCTTGTCTATAGATCCATGTCAATCCACCAAAGGTAGCCCATGTCATCCTAGGTCAGTGAGGTGGGCTTCGCCATCTTGTAGGTAAACCTGCCATACAACAAACTTACATAAAACCCATAACATCAAATCCAATTAAATAAAACGATATTAGCTAACCTATATTCTTCAATAAAACTCAAACCTAACCTAAGCTTTTACAACATAATAAAAAAAAAGTAAATTAACAAAAGCAAAACTTAAATTAAATTAATCTAAACTTAATCAAGCTTCCTTTATTTTATATATATTTATTTATTTATTTATTTGTATATTTTTTTTTGTTTCTTCTTTTTATTTAAATTTTATTTAATCAACTTCCACCACTTGAATTCACTTAATTCAAAGGAAACATTTTCACCCCAAATGAAGATAAACTAAAAGAAACTAGAGGGCTATACCAAACACCCTACAAACCTAAAAAACAACCCCCATTGGCATGGGCCTATCAAAATTATCACTCAAGAAAAACGAAAATCCCCAAGACAACAAAATTAAAAGTGGGTCCCCAAATTTGGGGCTAGTTGTGCAATGGCCACAACAAAGGACAAGTCAAAAGCTTTCATAATAGAGCCAAGAGATGATAAATATGTTCAAAAATAAAATTGTGAAATAATATTGAGGAATAGAATAATAACCTACTGTTGATATAGGTAAGGTAAAAAGAGGAAAACCCTCAATTTATCAAGCAAGATCCAGGGAAGCAAGAGCTAACATAGAGAAAGGAACACAAACTAAGTTGGTTGAAATTCTCTTTACCAAACAAAAAAATGATATTGGTAATACGCAAGAGATGCCAAAAGCCCCTAATGAGACATGATTATCATCACATGGAATATAAGAGGTGCTAATGCCCCCTCAAAGCATAGGTGTATTGGGGACCTATGTTTAAGAAATAAACCTAATATTCTTTGTATCTAGGAAACTAAAATGACAAAAGAAGAAGCTTCAAAAACTATGAAAACAGTTTGGGCAAGATGTGAATGGGATGCTATGGATTGTGAAGGAGCGGCAGGGGGAATTCTAACTTGTTGGAATTCTTCTAGAACCTCTTGTGTAATCATTCAATAAACTATGCATTGGATAGCCTCTTTAGTAACTTGCTACTTTGCAGTTTTTTGCTTCATCCTTATCAATATCTATGGACCTACAACTCAATCAGGTAGATTAGAAGTTTGGAGTGGGTTGAAGCCTTTATGAGAAGTAAATACCAAGTAACCCGATTCATGATCATTGAAGATTTTAATGTCGTAACCAATCTGAACGAAAAATTTAGGGGAATTAGGAAATTGATCCAAAGTATGAAATATTTCTTAGCTTTTATTCAAAACAACAATCTATGGGAAGTTGATTTTGAAGAAGACAACTATACTTGGACCAACAACTGGAGAGTCCATAACCTAATAGCAGAAAAATTAGATAGATGCATTCTCTCAGATCATTGTCTTGATGAAGGAACTTGTGCTAAAATTAATACCTTAACAAGGATTGGTTCATATCATTGGCCAATAAGAGTTAAAATGGTGGTAAGTGAATTCAAAAAAATATCATATTTTAAATATGAGCAAATGTGGGAAGACCATCCTCAATTTATTGATATGATAGCTCAAACATGGAATTCTTTAGGTAATGGTGGTTTGTATGCTCTTCCAAACCAAATTAAAGCTATGACATCTATATTAAAATAATGGAACAATAACACCTTCAGAAATATTTTTGAGAAGAAAGAAGAACTAAAAGATAAACTTTCAAAATTTAAAAAAGGTGATGAAAATAATACAAGCTTAGAGGAAAGGAAGTTTCTTAGTGAATATCATAATATTTTGAGTAAGGTAGAGAAATTCGAGATTAAAATCAAGACAGACTTGGTTAAAAGGAGATAAGAATACAAAAAATTATATATGATTGCTATAGTACAGAGATCATCTTTTAGAATTAGTAGAATTAAACCAATAGAAGGGGTTTGGATTGAAGATCGGAGTGAAATTAGAAAAGAGATAAAGTTGTTTTATCATAATATTCTAGGTTCAGAGGATACCGAGATTCTTAATGATAAACTTCTTCAATATGTTCCTTCAGTTATAACAAATGAGCCTATTACTCTAGAAAAAGTTTATTTTGCTCTTTTCTCTTTTAATAAGGATAAATCCCGAGGTCTAGATGGGCTCTCTGTAGCTTTTTACCAACATAATTGGGATATAGTGGAGGATTCTTTATTGGTGGTTGTGGAACAGTCTAAGGTAAAATAATACATTTCTTATCAAATAAATGCAACTTATCTTACCCTAATTCCAAAAAAGAAGGATGTTGAATTGTTTGATTCTTTTAGACCCATAAGCCTATGTAATATGACATATAAGATTATTTCCAAAGTGATGGCAAATAGATTAAGGCCATTGTTAGAAAAAATTATTTCAGAAGAGCAAGGAGGATTTATGAAAGGGAGATAAATTCTATATGGGATCATAGTAGCTCATGAAGTTATACATTCAGCAGCTTCAATAAAAGAGAAAGCTATGATCTTAAAACTTGATATGAGTAAAGCCTATGATAGGGTTAAATGGGATTTTCTTTTTGCATTTTTAGATGAGTTTAGTTTTGGAAAGAAATGGGTTAGATGGATTAAAGCTTGTGTCTCTATAATTTCTTATTCAATGTTGGTCAATGGGTTAATGACATAATATTTTAAATCCAGGAGAGGCCTTAGACAAGGAGATCCTCTATCTCCTTATTTGTTCATTATTATGGTAGAAGTTTTGAGTAGGAACTTAAAGAAGGCCTATAAATATGGGTTTATTAATGGACTTAATGTTAGTAATAACATCGATAACATCACCCATCAACAGTTTGTAGATGATAAAACCCTTATTAGAAGGGCAAGGATAAATGAGGCCAAAGCTTTAAATTACTTTTTAAAATAGTACGAAAGAGCTTCAAGGCAAAAAATTAATAGTACTAAATCCAAAATTTACTTCCTTAACACTCCTAATATCAAAGCAAGAATTTATAGGTTGCTTCAAATGGAGGAGGTAAATTTACCAACAACTTATCTAGGGATGCCTTTATTTGAGGGGAGAATGGGGATAGATTTATGGAATCCAATTATTAGTAAAGTTTAAAATAAACTTCCAACTTGGAAAGGTAGATGGTTATCATTAGCAAGAAGAATACAGTTAATTAAGCCAGTATTACAAGCTATTCCAACATATTATGTCATTATTTTCTATGCCAAAATCAGTTGAAAAAAGTTTAATATTTATTATGTGATTCTTTTTTATGGTCAATTTTACATGATAAAAGTAAATTTCTTTTGGTAAAATGGAGCAAGTTGTATGATGATAAAACTAGGGGAGGTCTTGGTTTAAGACATCTTACAGATGCAAACTTAGCTCTTAGGGAAAATTTATCTAGAGATTGTACAAAGAGAGTCAAAGACAATGGGCAAGAATTATTCTAAGTAAGTATGTTGATCCCAATGACCCAAGTTTAATATTTACTGCATTCTCTCTCCCAAATGGTTCTGCTCTTTGGAATGGTTTAAAAAATCTATTGATCTTAAGATTAAAGGTCTAATATGGGTGGTGGGAATTGGAGAAAAATCTCTATTTGGATGGATACTTGGTGTCATAAAAAACCACTCAATTTAGATCTAGTTTTGAAACCTTGGATGAGATTACTTCAAGACAAATACGGTGATAGAGTTTCAAACATTTTGTACAAGGATCGAGAAGGAATATACAAATGGAAATAATATATTTTTTTATAAGTATACAAGACATTGATGCCAAGAGGCAATTGAGTAGAAAGATAATAATTGTGATTATTTCGAGGGGTGCCAAGGATAAATTAATTTGGGAGTTGAATAGCTCAAGAGAATACACAATAAGAAGTGGATATAATGTTCAACACCAACATAATAATAATGTCACTAGAATATGGAGAGATATTTGGGATAGCCCAAGCATTCCTAAAGTCAAAATGTTTGTTTTTATAGTAGGTCATAGAAGAATTTTATCTTTAGATAACCTTATGAAAAGGGGTTTTCATGGCCCCTCTCAATGTGTGTTCTATAATAAGGAGGAGAGTATTGACCATATCTTGGAACATTGCTCAATAGTTTAGAATCTATGGCAATGGATTCTTAATATGTTTGGTAAATACATGATGATGAATAGCAGAATTGAAGATTGGTTAAAGCAATGGCAGAGCACTTATAAAAGTGAGTCTTTACAGACAATATGGGATATATCAAAAGATACAATAGTTTGGAATATATGGCTAGAAAGGAATAGAAGAATATTTAAAGGAAAGGAAAGCAGTTTTGAGGTAATGAAAAAGAAGATATGTTTAGCCATAGAGGAGTCTAAACCAACTCTATCAACTTACCCAATTCCTAATTTGGAAGCAGAGAGTCTTGATATATGGAGTTAAGTCATTAAATGGAATTATGATATTGGGTACAAGAGAAGCAAAAATAAGGTAAAGAATATAAAGTGGAAACCACCATATATGGAGTGGGTTAAATTGAATTTTTATGGAGCATCTAAATAAAATCTAGGACCAATAGGAGGAGGAGGAATAATTAGAAATAATAGAGGAGATATTTTGTCTCGTTATGCTTTAATAGTGGATTTAAGACAAATAATGAAGTTGAAGCTTGGGCAGCTTTAGAAGGGTTAAAAATATGTAAACAAATGAAATGGAATAGAGTATGGATGGAATGTGATTCTCTCATAGTAATAAATACAATTTTGAGGAAAGCAAAGGCTCCATAGAACATACAAGAGATAATTGTGGAAATTCAAGATCTTGCTAAAGAGTTTGAAGAAATCAGGTTTACACATATATTAAGGGAAGGAAAAAATGTGCAGATAAGCTAGCCAATATAGGGGTTTTGATTGAGGATCGTTAATTTAAATTCTCCTTTCCATGGTTAGAGGAAGTAGAAAGTTTAGTTGAAGCTGACAAAATATGTTGATTTCCTAAATCAATTAATGATTAAGTTTTACTTTAATATTTTCCATTGGTAATATTTGTTTTATTTTGTAACAATAATGTGTTTTCATTTAGACTATTTATTATAATTTTTGTGATTGCACTTGTGTTTCAGGAAGGAAACTAGCAATCCAGATATGGTAAAGCAAACTATGATTGTGCGATGTTTTGGAAATATTACTCTACTAAGATGCAAGGCATTTATAGTAGAGGTGAAGTTTTGGCATTGTGAATGCTGTTATAGGAAAATGTCAAGAAAGATGCTAAATTTTGGAGTAATTGTATTCAAAAAGAGATTTGAGATCCAAAAAATGAAAATCAAGAATTTAGACATTTTATGTAAAATGGTGTAGGTTTCTAGCTATAGCATCTCAATTGAGATGAGAAGTGCATTTATTTGTAAACTCTCAAGCTCTAAATAAGAGAGATGTAATTTTTCAAATGTGGGGGGCCCAAGTACAACCCCTTATTATCAAGCAAAAATAATAATAATTTTATGTTTAATAAGTAAAGCATATTGGAGTGTAGTGCATTATATTGATTCGCTTCATGCATCAAGGATGCTTGAGCCAATATATGTACCTTTAGTGGAGTAGTATATAGATATTCTAACCAAGGTTATGCTAGAGGTGACCATTGTGTAGTTTAGAAGGAGTTTGATCTAGGAGAGTGTCCCTTAAGGAAATATAAAGATATCTATCCATGTATCATATTTAGTTTGAAGGAGGGTGTTAAAACAAGTGTTAATCTTCACTTGAGGCCATGAATGAACTTGTATTGTGATCTTTGTATATTTGCCATGTGAGCCCATGAGCGCCTTGTAAGGTGACTTATTTGTATAATTTTTCAAATATCCAATGGTCGTTTCTTTAACCTTTCCCTTGGGTGACTTGCATTATAGGGTTATTTATATCCCCACATATCCAACAATTTTATCATTAGTTGGTGATGATTCTTTATTTATTGATGAATTATTGGATTCCAAGGGTGAAACAAGATTAGAGAAACCAAGTAAAATGCTAAAACTTGATTGAATCTTTTGTTTATGATTACATCTATATATGTAAGATGCATTCAATGAGATTCACTCATGAGAGACAAAACAAAACAATTGAAATAAATACAATAAATATAACAACTAAGCCAAAGCCAACACAACTTAAAAGAGAATAAAAAACTCACTATGAGAGGGGGAAGATAGCAAAGGGTCTCTAGCTTGTCGAATCCACATTGTCTTACCTCTCACTTTGAGGATAGGGGAATTTGTGAGCCTAGGTCTAAGGATTAATGGATTCAAGTTAGAGAACACCTTTATTTTTCCCTAAGGTTCTTCCTTGAACAGCTTAATCTAATCATATATATACTACAAATGTATCAATCAATGTAGTAGGTAGATGCTATAAACTATATGACTTTTTATTTTCAATGATGAATATAAACAATTTTCTTTTGAGGCAAGGGTTCAAGAAGATAATGCAATCAAACAAGCCCTAATATGATTATATTTTATTTTGTTTTGATGAAATGTAAGACTATAGTTGGTCCCCTAATGCTATTGATTTTAACATGTTCCTTATTTTCTTTTGTCCTTTAATGGATAAAACCAAAAATATAGAACAATAGATGTAGATATAGAGTAAACAGAAGAAAAAATATCTAATCTAAAATGGCAAAAACAACAATTAGAACTTCAAACGTGATCTCTCCCTCAATAGTAAAAATGTTGGGATGTAGAAACATTGTTAGCACTATTATTGTCTGGCGGTGTTTTTTCTGCTTTGCAAAAGCGTTGGTAGTCTGTAAAAGCATTGTCAATGCTACTACAGTCTAGGAGCGCTTTCACTTAGGACTCCTAATTCTTAGAAACTTACAAAAAAAAAATAGATAACTTGGTAGTAAAGGGGTCTGCCTAGATCAGTGGACAATGTATGGATATCGTGACTAGCATTAGACCCCTACTCAAAATATGGAGATAACAAATATGAAAGGATTAAATTATGACTATGATATCATTGGTGTAAGCACCACTAAGGAAGCGATAGCACCATCGATGCTTTTATTGTAGAGTCATAGTTTTGTTGTAGTAGAAACAGAGCACAATAGTGCCACTGAAACTACAATTTGATAGTGCTTTCACTTGTAGATATAGAAAAATATATTTTGGATAAAATACTTTGACTTCTAAATGATTCAATGAGGATCCTTGACTAGAGGGTATAGGGTCCCTGATAAAGACAATGGGACAAGCTAATGGATAACAAAAGATATAAGCTAATAATGAAATAAGAACAAAATGATAAGTATATGTGTTATTTGAAAAATGAACAAGGTTAGTATGCAATAATCAAATAATTACAATAAAACAAAGATAATGAAAAAGGTAGGAGAGGAGAGAACACAGCCAATCGGGTACAATCAAACTTGTAGTTGATATCCCCTTGTTGTGATGAAGTAGATGAGCTTACTTATGGCTTGAGATTATTGAGATGGAGCTTCACTATTGCAAGAGATCCATATTCAATTTAAAAGAGCTCCATTGTTACAAAAAATAATATCGATTACGATCCCCAAGGTCTAGCTTTGTAGGAAGCCATGGCTCCTTGGAGGATGGTTGCATAGACTTGATGGGACTAGATGAAGGTAAGTTTTCAAAAAGGATTTAAATATGCAATCAATAATGCAAGATAGAAAGAAGAAGTTTTGGAGCTTTGGATTGTCAGCCAAGGTGCAACTGAGGTGGTAGATCAGACTCGTGTGATCAGATATGTATTTGATGGGTAACTTGGTATCTACTAGTTGTTTACCTTTCCTTTTGTGTCTAGAAATCAATAGTGCTAGGATCAATAGCATCGGGGGTGCTAACAATCTCGACAACAGTGTAAAACTACAGTTGTAAGGTAAATTAGGTAAAAAATAATAAAAATTTAAGTTTTAGCAAAAGCACTATCACGTAGCCGCATTGCAAAAGTGTTGCTAGGCATCAATAGCATTGGTAGGCAAAAGTGCTACCAAGCATCAGTAGCATTTCCAATGCTATTGCTTCATGATGGTACTTTTGCTTTTGCTTTGGGTTAGTAAATACCCCTAAGTTTGGTCTTTAGATGCTTTATTTGATTTGGACATTGAATTGGATAAGTGATGCAGATGTTGGTGATTTTTGAGGACTTGATGATGTGCTCAAAATTGGGTGTCTACACTCACTTTATTCTTCATCATCGATCCCAAAAATACAAGCATTGGACTCCAATACTCACAAAAGAGAGGAAAATAGCTGAGACATTTGATTCTAAGAAATTCATCAGACCTAATGAGGGAGTCATTTTTTTTTGTACAAGGTAAGAGGTAATGGAACCGCATTGAGTTTGATGAGCGTGCATGTCAAAAACTCAATATGCATAAAAGGAAGTTTGAAATTAAGAACATTTACAGGATGGATGATGCAAAGCTTACACTATAATGTCAACTTATGATGTTGTTTGAGGATATCAACATTAACATCATATATCCCCAAGTGAACTACAAGATCAAGTTAGAAAGCATTCTTGAACAGTGTAAGGTTTTTAATAAAGAGGTTTAACCTTACGATGTGCCTTATACTAGAAGCAATGTTTATCCTAGTACAACTAAAATTTAACTCAACCTGAAAATGATGGGGATGAGATAATAATCCATTATTTGTTTATGCTTTTCTTGAGTCTTTTGAAGAATCTAAATAACCTTGACTTGAAAAGATTGTAAATGTTGGATAAATTACTTGACTTTATCTTGTTCCTTTTAAATATTTATTGTGGTAGGACAAGGTAAATATAAAGACAACTCATAAAGAGACGACAACTTAAAACTTAATCAAACCCCAAAATGTGAGTAACCTATGGAAGAGTGGATTGGTTAGTTATAAGTATGTTGAATGTGTGTTAGGCTCAAATCCCACTTTTCAAAAGTGTGATGATATATCTAGATACCCTACACAAGGACACAATTCACCACCTTCATCTGACAAGGTAGCTATGGATAAAAGGTAGTGGAAATTTGAGAAAACTCCCAAAACAATCCACAAGAAGCACCAAAAGTGGCCCACAAAATGTAAATCATGGTTTTATACAATGCTAGAATAAAGACCAAATAATCACCAAACTAAGTCAAAAAACAATTGGGCTAAGTCACTTGCAGAACTAGTCGAAGCCATTGAGACAAAGGGAATATACAATCAAACACAACAAAGAGAGTGTTCAATACAATCCTAAACTCATGTCTTCATTTGAGCAAAAATAGAAGGTTGAGGATGAGAATGCATGTGCAAAGTGAAAAGACCTTTATAGGTCATGCATAATGGGTAGGATGTTGGAATAGTATAGTCTATTTTAAATTAATTTGTTAAAATGATTAGGGATCTATGATTATCACATGAATCTAAAATAGAAAGTAACCTCCTATATACTTTTGAACATGAAGGAACATGGTATCACATGCAAATTAAGACCAATTTGGTAGCAAGGACTCTAGTTCAAGATGCAAAAACTAGGTTTATGTTGGAAGGAATAGGTGGACGAGAAGGATTTGTCATAGGCTTTTACATTATTTTAAAAATTCTTTGTCCATCTATCATGTACCTCAATGACTTACAACCATAAAAAGTAGAACTTTTATTGCACATCTTTGAGATTCAAACATTTATTTCTTTTATTTTGTAATGAATTTATCCATGTTTGGATTTATTCCTAAACAATGAAGACACAAACAAATACCCAATACCCCACTAACCCAACATGGTCCCTTATTTCGACAATAAGCACATTCAATTTTCAAGAAATGAATAGCCAATCATATGCACATTTTTCTTTTTTTTCACAATTAAAACTTTCATGCCCCAAAAAAGGGATTGGAATACTAAGCAAACTTTATAATTGTTGAACAAATATTCTTTTTAAAATGCTCAAAATGAAGTGGATATTAAAGTGGATGCTTCATATATGCATAAATTCAATCTTCATGGAATATAAATCAAATGCATTCAACACACTCCTATGTGAATATCTTTAAAGCAGATTTTTTTTGCATATCTTTGAGATCCATTTAGTTTTCACCATGTATGTTTCCATCCAACTTACTCCAAGTTCATTCCTTACTCAATTTTTTGAGTTTATTTCATGAAATTTAAGATACCTATAACCTATTTTAAAAACTTCAAAAACTTACTAGTTTATCAGGCAAATACTTGTTTATACAATATTGGGGTCTTTTAGATATGTTGGTGACATTAGTTTTGTCATATAGAGCCTCTATCCTTGGTTTTTAGTTAAGTTTTAGTCCATTAACATATTCTAAATCTTTAAATTTTAGCCATGGTTGTAAGTCATTGAGGTATATGATTAGTGGTATGTGACAACCCTTATTTCTAATATTGTAAAGCGGATGATTGTTTGAAATTCAAATGAACTATTTGTAACAAGTTTGACATGGAAAAAGAAGACAAGAAGTTACACACAACTTACCTAAAAGCAAATCATCTAAGATCCGTTGGAAGAAATTAATTGGCTACAAGAACAAAATAGGATGTTAAAAACTCAAATCGAATTGTTGAAGAAGATGAGTTCATACAGTTAATACCACTAGATATCCCAAAAAGATATAAATAATATCATATGTTTCTTGTGATTCAAGTGGTCTAAATTACAAAGATGCACATAAGAATCTTGATAATGGTGTAGTGTTTTATGATTCCTTTAGTTACAATGATGATAGCCATGATGATGCAATTATTTTTAACATCCAAATAGTATGTTTTTCAAGACATCTAAATCCTTCAAACTGATGGACATGATGAAGGATCTGGATGTCTTGAAAAACACACTAGCAACATTGGTTCAGAGCTTGTATAAAAAAATGGGAGATGATGGCAGAGTATTAGGCAAATACATGTAAGGAATTATGGATCCCATAAAACAAGTCATGAGACCAAAATATACAAGTCTTGAATATGTTGATAAACCTAGTGTAAAAACTACTTTTGTTAAAAGTGAAGTTGATGATGAGTTAACATGTCCACACTAGATACAAGTGTAGACCAGCAAATTCCAAAATAAAAAGTTGGTTGTAACCATCGTGTACAAAATTGTATTCAACTAAATTTGGATAGTCATACACATGTTGAAAGGAAATGTGAATTAAAAACATTGTTATTGTGGACTTCTAGTTGAAGGTAAACCATGGAAAAACCCCATTGCAATAATGCTTGAATATGGTTAAGGGTAAACCTATTCAAAACATGTTTCTAGTTAAGGATAAACTAATCCAAAATCTCATCTAAGTGGTTAATAGTACACAAACAAAAGCCTCATATAACTGGCCAAAGGTCAACCAAAGCAAACAAAGGCCCTTGTCTTTGCTCAAGGATCAACTAAAAAAATAGAAACCCATACACGTAACTTCATATACTCAATCAAGCAAGGGAAAGAAGACACAATTAACTCTGGTAACTCAATCGAGTGATGACAAGGAGAATCTACTCAATACACTCAATTGAATGGTGGCAAGAAAAAACAAACAACTCCATACTCTTCATAGCAAAGTGTAAGAGAAGCAAAATAACATACGTGATGCATAGCTAGAATGTATTTAAAGTAAATCTAGTATCCAATACTATCACCTAGAACACTCAACATTTGCAGAGCTCATTACCCATGCAATCCAATGGGATGGAATGATGATTATAAGGACACTTGAAGATGTATTGTTGTTGTAAGACCTACAAAGGCAAATGTTTGACTATAAGATCCATAACAACAAAGTTTATTGGGCCATAACTCCAATGGTGTTAGGCATTTAACTATATTACCGTAAAAATGAATGCCTGTTAGTTAAGATGTATGTTCAATTATCCAAAGGAAATTTTGCACATGACCAATTGCAATCAAATCAAGTCAAACACTTTTTCTCCAACGGTGTTAGGCATTTAACAATATTATCGTAAAAATTTATGCTTGTTAGTTAAGATGTATGTTCAATTACCCAAAGGAAAATTTGCACATGACCAATTGCATGCAAATTAGTCAAACACTTTTTCTCCAATGGTGTTCGGCATTTAACTATATAAACTTTAAAATTAATGCTTGTTAGTTAATATGGATGTTCAATTACCCAAAGGAAAATTTGCACATGACCAATTGCATGCAAATCAAGTCGAACACTTTTTTTGTCGAAGTATGATGCGAAGTACACATGCATGCACAACGAGGGCCACCTCCATGTAATTCAAACTTGGGTCTCCTTGATGAAAGCTCAAAGCCGCACACCTGCATGCACAACGGGGCCACCCTCCATGTAATTCGAAGTTGGGTCTTCTTGATGAAAGCTCAAAGACGTACACCTACATGCATAAAGGGGACCACCCTCCATGTAATTCGAACTTGGGTTTCCTTGATGAAAGATCAAAGCTCAAAGACATACCAACTCAGGTGTCCCAACAAAGACAAGTCAATGCTTTGATTATGGACTTGAATATGTTTATGCATAACTAAGTTGCTAAGTGTTCATTCCAATTAAAAGGGACAAAAGTCCACTCCAAGATACAGAGTTAGGAAGAGTATGCTCAAGCTTGGGAAAAACCTGCATGCACAACATGGACCACCCTCCATGTGATTTCTTTTGATGAAAGCTCAAAGACATACTAACTTAAGTGTTCAGACTGGGACAAGTCAACACTATAATTATAAACTTGAATATGTTTATGCATAACTAAATTGTTAAGTGATCATTCCAATTACAAGAGACAAAAATCCACAGGAAGAAATATGCTCAATCTGGGGAAAAGCTTAGTAATATGGTTGGTCATTTTCATTGCAACCGATTAAAAACAATTAAGTTAAATTTCAGGATTCAAATATAATAACTAAACCTTATCTAGTTTAGTCTTTAAAAGTGTTAAAGATAATTATATCTACTTTTAGATTAGTTGTTTGAATGTGACTTATCCTTTATTCATTAAAAGAGGGTGTTTGAATAATTTAACTTAATTTTAGATTAGTTTGTTAAAATCATTTGGGATTTATGGTTTATAGATATAAAAATAATGTATCGTCGTATAATTTTGAATATGTGAATAATTTAAATTAATTTTAGATTAGTTTGTTAAAATCATTTGGGATTTATGGTTTATAGATCTAAAAATAGTGTATCGTCATATAATTTTGAATATAAACATGAGATGGCCTGTCAATCAAGTCAATTTGTGTAAAGCTTTATGGCAGGCCCTCAACCAGATTTGTAGTAGGCATAGAAATGGAGGTCAAAATCCTTTAGCTCACACCAAACTACAACCAACAATAAATCTATTATCAACAACCCGTCACTTGTATATTATACCAAAAGTAAATGAGCAAGGAACCCAAAGCTAGCTTAATGATGCAGGACACTCATGGTTGTTAAGGCCTAGCAAATATGGCCTGACGATGCAGGAGTCATGGTTTTGCAATGCTAGCCTTGCAGCAGCTGATTAGTAACAAGGACGAAGTTTTGAATTGTATGCAAAAAGAACTAAAGAACTGGGATCGCTATATAGTGGGCAAATCTATTTTTCACAAAAGCAAATCCAAACCAAACATCGTCTCCAACCAATGTAGCCCATATGCAAAGATCTCACGTTGACACAATTTAATTTGGTGCAACCGTATGGAACAAATGGACTTCATGAATCAGAGAGTTAGCGTGCAGATGAACTGTATCTAGGCATAGCTGAATCAGGCCTTCGCATTGTTGTGCCAAGGGCTACATCAAGTTCTTCCACATCATGGTCATGATCTATTCTGTAAGTTTAATATAATTTCATGTTGTAGAAGCGTTGAGGTGGCTGAAATATTATATTATTATTAAATATAAAGGACACCTAAATAATTGAAAATTAAACCAACAAAAATAAAATTAAATTTTTACTTTTTTTTTTAAGTTAATGTGAGAAACTCTATTCCGGGTTGAACATCCTCATCCAAACCATGACCTCTGATAAGGGTGAAAAATGAACTTATCAGAAGGGGCCAAAATCACAGCTACCTCTCACACACTCGTCCATACCTCAGTCTGAACCTTGTTATTCGGGTAGTAACCCTACAACCGACGCATAGGATTAAGCAGTCTCCTCCCATCCATGACCCCTCGTAAAGCTAAGATCTTCACTTATCAATAGGGAATTAGCACACAAACAAACACTGCGGTTTAAACCTTGAACCTTTCAAAAAAAAAAAGAGCCAAACCCCAAACCCTTGCATTATTCCCACCAAAAACAAAAATAAAATAAAATTTTCATTATAAAAAAAATAAAATAAAGTTTTCATTATAAAGAATATATATAAAATAAGAATTTATGTTATCCAATCTAGTTAATATGCCATGCACCGTCCAATCTACTTTAATAGTCCACACTAAAGGATTATTTGATTATTAAAAAAATCCGCACTAAAGGGATATATCTACAATAATCCGTCTTCGCCGACAGTATCAAATATAACATGCCATGCACCATAGCTGTTACTGGGGAACTAAATCATCATTAGCAGTCAACCAGCTGTTTATAGCAGCATTTACCTTGCAAGTTAATACTTCTCCATCTTGTAAGACCAAAAAATGCTTCCTCGTTTAGAAGCTAAATTTGTAAATAATGTTGCTTGGATATACGTGTACCCATGATTTGAGGTTCGCCAAAGAGGCATGTATCGGATACTATCCACATACCATACCCTAATGCATCGGATACATACCAGGTATATCAATGAGATGCAGGTATGTTTTAATAATGCATAGGTGCTTTAAGCTTGCATCCCATACACACCTTATACTCGCACCCTTGCGCCCCATATACCCTACACTTAACATACATTAAATTTGGAGGTCCACACTGGATATCAATATATGCAATGTATACCACCACGCCCTCACACCCATACAATCTTGGTAAAGGGTTAAAATCCCCCAGTTCATACCCGTAAACAAATCTGCTTCATATTAGTGACCATTTCGAGTCGGACAATAAATTTCAACATCATGACCATTTCAAGTGGGACAATAAATTTCACATTATTTTTTTTTTTTATTATACATATACATAAGGGCGTCTATGACATCGTCATAGCAGCTAGCCAGGTCCTGCCTATTCCTGCTCCTCTATCATTATGGACAAGATGCCCATAGATGAGGAAATTGCTACTAACATTATTTAGACTGTAACCATATTAGTCTGCTTCATATTAGTGACCATTTCGATCATGACCATAAATTTCAACATCATGACCATTTCAAGTCGGACAATAAATTTCAACATCATGACCATTTCAAGTCGGACAATAAATTTCAACATCATGACCATTTCAAGTCGGACAATAAATTTCACATTATTATTTTTTAAACATACATACACATAAGGGCGTCTATGACATAGTCATAGCAGCTAGCCAGGTCCTGCCTATTGCTGCTCCTCTATCATTATGGACAAGATGCCCATAGATGAGGAAATTCCTACTAACAACTTGCATCAACGGTCTTGATCCTGTCAAAATTGTACAAACCTGGAAAAATAAAGCTAGATGCCCTCTAAGAGAGGATAAGCTTATTTAAAAGAACAAAAGAAAAATAATGATATACAGTGTTAAAATCTCTATACCAATGCTTATAACTGACCATCACTTTAAATCTCTACTAAACAAACATAAGGAAAAAAATCTTCATTATTCATTATATTGAATCTCTGCTTGTGTAACTATATCACATTCTAATTTGCTTCTACGTTACAAAATATGTTGCAACTAAACACAACCAGAAAAAGAGTACAGGCAGGACACAAAGAGAATGCAAAATCCAATTTCGTGAAAACTTGTACTTCAAAATGCTCCAAAAATCACTGAAGCTCATTGTAACATTGCCTTGAACTGTTACTCCTACCATCACAATATTTACCATGGGGACCATGGACAGAAATAATGATTCAAGGTCCTAACATATAAAATGGACCATGGATGATGCAACTTTGAATGAGAAACGTGTTACAATTATCCCATCCACGCATAAAAACTCCAAAAACTGTATGGTTAGCAAAACTATTTCAGTGAATCTCTAAAATGCATGTAATGGTTTTAGTATGCAAATCAACCACTTGTTACGGGTGTATTTAGATGATAGCTTAAAGGAAATGTCCTTCCAAAATGTCATGGATAATAATCCATCTAAAAATAGATCGGAAAACCTGAAAGGAACTCCCCATTCTCTTGTGTTGATAAATGCTGCTGTCATACATGCAGATAAATGTTGATCAGACCTTATTGTCACTACATTATCACTGGAATTTTTCTTGAACCCCATCCCCTCTATTATGAAATGTACATGTGTACAATATTCTTGAATTCAAAGGGATCCAGAACATGCTACTTCAAAACATGCAAGCAAAATGTAGCAAGAATTTTTCATGATACATCATACTACCATCCCAGCCACACGGCAAATGCCAATGTAGAGGTCAAAGGTAAATACAGACAAGAACAGTGAACAAGCTATCATTTCGAACCATGCATCAAAATGACAACTCACTAAATCCCAAACAGATGCCAATTACTATGTTTTGCAAAGGCGAGATAGTGGATATCGTGCCGACATTGTTATACTAGCGTCGAGGTCTGTGCTTGCATCGGAATTCTGCCAAAAGTGCAATGTGATCAGATGACCATTCAGGAGAAGGAAGACCTGTGTCTTTACGTAGGCTCTCCTCATCCAAAAGCTCTAGAAGAGACTCCACCGTGAGCGAATCAGCTGCAAAATAAAAATCCTTGTTAACAAGACTAGTTACTAAAGAAAAAAATATCAGTTGTACTCCAACAAAATATGGGAACTAAAGTTATCACTCCCACCCGTAATGAAACAAAGAGCACCAACCAGTGCAGAAAATTGACAGCCAAACAGGAATTAACAAGTCTAATTCAGTCGTGCATGTTCAACAATTTTCAGAATCAAATTTCCCAAGGCTTTTCAAAACCACCCCAACAACACATTCAATATTTTAGATTGATAGACCAAGTTAAATTACCATACAAAAATATCACTAAAATAAAATATGTATCAGAAAATTTATTGCAATTACCTGTATAGAAAATATAATCAAGAGTTCCAAAGAAATCTCTTGTACAGTTTGTAAACAAAGGTTCGTTTGTTGAAGGATCCATTCGCCTTCGTTGTTGCTCTGGACCTTGTTGTCCTATGCCCACCATTCTTGCAAAGTTTGAATACGCACTAACCTGTTAAAGAGTGTATGATAATTATCACATAGATTAGACCTCTTATGAAAAATGTAACATCAAGAACATCCAAAAGCTCCATTCTGTAAATAGAATAGTTGTGTTTAATGTTGCAAATCAGAAACATCCAAAGACAATCGAACAAAAAATGCTTGACAACCATGGTGGATGCTATTCAGCTATGGGAGATATTACCAATGGTAGTTGATGACAAAGTTTGCTTGGAGGGCGTAAGATACCAAGGGGATCTGTTGCCAACTCTGGATGCAAAGGTTCAACCCGTCCCGTTGCAAGAAGAGCATGAGGAGCACTGAAATACAAACCAAATGTCAATATTCATTAACAGAAAAGGCTACTCCTATTTTACAATATAATACAAACAATATGAAGAATGAACATCGCACAACATTATAAGCTCAACTTCATAATACCAAAACTTAAGACAATGCAGACCTTCCAGGAATCGAGTTGAAATCACCACAAACCAACATAGGGATGTCTGCACTGGCAGCTATTTTTTCCAATCCTTTCAAAAGCGTATGCACCTGATAAAAACATATATATAGACCTTTTGTCAATTAAATGTTATCTATTCTTTTAATTTTCTTCAGAGTAGCCTTAAAGATGTAAGGCATATAGTCAAGTGACATACCTGCCAGAGCTTGACATCCTTGAGCTCTGGATTTGCATTTATATGAGTGTTTGCCTGAAGTACACATCCAACATATGAAAGTCCATTAGAAAAACAGAGAATCACCCCTGATTTCACTCAATTTTCATCAACAAGACACACACACAGTAATTCTTCCTTAAAATAAAGTGCAGATCAAGACATTAAAGACTTCTATAGGGAAACACTCCAGTACTTTCAAAAGGCATATACTAATATTAAATTATAAAAGAAGCAAATATTTCCTCAAATTAAACTTAAAAACAAAACAATATTATACTATGTCGTGTCCAATTGCATTTGCTCAAATGGTTAATTGAATTGGCTCCCAATGCAAAGATCCAGGTTTAATTCCTAGACAATTTTCAAAAGCAAACAAGTAAAATGAATGCTTGAATATGTTCATCAGGTAAATTCACCTCCAAGGAAGGGTACATTTGGGTTAGTTGTGACTAGGTGCAAGTCCTGGGCAAATTTGGCAGTAGGCATACCCCACAGTAATGGCACAGTAATGGCAGCTAAGCCGTAGGTCTCCTCCCCCTATGGGGGATTTATCAACCAGAAAAAAAAATCTACTATGTTGTACTCTTGAAAGTACTCAGAAAAGAATGAAATAGAACGTTAAATTATGTATCATTGAATACAACCAACATACCACACAAAGAAGCTCACGTTTGCCCGGTGCAGGTGCATCAACTCCATGATTTGCATCTTTTGCTTCCAAAACAACAATAAGCGCAACATTGTCCTACAGATTAAGAAGATAACACTTCAGGTGATGACAATCTTAATATAACTGACACAAAAACAAAAAAGGAGAGATTTATCTACAAAATAGAAGGGCCCTGTGATACCTTGAGTAACCGAGCAAGAGCAGCCTTTTTCTGAACTGATGGCACTACAGCTTCAGTCAAAGACTGAGCAGCCTTGTTGAATTCAACCTACAACCAACATAATTAATGAATTTAGTCAACTTCATTGTCAATAAGTTGTCGAGACATCATTATCAGTATGAACAATTAATACCTCATATTTCTTAACAAGTGAAAAGCGTCGATATGAACAACTAATACCTCATATTTCTTAACAAGTGAAAAGCGATCACGACGGAAAAACGTGGCACAACCATCAATTGCATATGCTGTGCCAGTATAAACCTGCAACAAACGCATGACCGTCATTATCTTGTCCACATCTACACCCATTTCCACTAACAAAAATAATAAAATAGTTGAACTAAGCTCAAACCTCTGTTGTCTTTTTCTTATAAACAGCAGTGTAACCATGCTTTTCTAGCTCCGGTGCAAAGAACTCTTCAAAATGATCACTTTGAACCTGCTTTTCCACAACTTTTGAGTTAGTTGTTAGAAAATAACAATGACAAAATAATGAACTTCCATCATAAATTTCTCTCTCAACAATAATATGAGCATTATGTCTAAACAATGTGACAAGGTTACCAGCATCATACCTCTTGAAGGCAAAGAATATCTGGATGATAGCCAACAACTTCACGCAGCAAGTTCTGACGACGATATGGCCATGAAAGAGCCCAAGGCGGGCAATAGCTGTACATATCACTTGTTGCATATAGATCTGAAAGCACATTATATGAGAGTACAGTGAAGGTTCCAGAAGCTGCAGTGCGTCCTTCCAGGTCCAGATTTGCAACTCCATCAACTTGATTGATCGGTATCATGCGTCGAGGAGTTGGACAAGGTGCTGGAATGACACGTGAAGTAAGAAGCGTGTTGGCAGGACCTACCGCTATTCCTGAGCTTGCATCAACAGCCACACATTCCAGCTTCAAAACATGGCCCACATCATCACTCGCCGGTGTGTATGTCTTCGACCGTCCAACTTCATACCATGTCTCACCCCCACTCTTTTCTGAAACACCTAAAGGGTTAAAAAATGCAGACCCATTACTCAGACCTGTGTTTTGAACTCCCATGCTTGAAGTTGACCCCACCAGTCCCCCTGTATTAAGCACAGCAGATCCACTGCTGCCAAACCGCCCAAACAGTTCATCATCCTCAGCTCCGTTCTCATGCACTGCACTAGCCGCTCGAGCATGTAATTGTCGGTGATGACGCCATGAATCTGAAAAGCACTTTGGTGTACAGTGATAGCTCTTTGCAACAGGTATCTTAGCCTTTACACAACCCAAACACTGTAGTGTGGCTAGCTCAGATGGATGAACACTGCAGACTGCAACTTTTCTGTCGCTTTGGATACGATACCTGTCTCGATACATAGTTCCTTGTTAGATTATGTTTATTATGCAATCTAGCCAGCTTTGCTGGTCAAAGAAGATTATACAAAAAGAACTAATAATTACATAGAACAGGGGAAAAAATGTTTTCTACAAAAAATAAAAAGTACAGCAAAATATAATTCAAAACAACAAAAAAAATGGTAAGAGCTTAGTTTTACTACTGAATGAGCAGTGTCTCCAAATTCAAACATTGAAAAAGTGAGCGTGTAAAAATATACAACATATATACATTTTAAACAATGAAGACAAAAAATTCATCCATATAAGTGATACAATTTCCTCACAGTAAACTCATTCGAAATTTGAAAACTTAACACATGCACAATGTTTACATTTTATACAGTGGAGTCAAAAATATCATTGAAGAATAAGAACATGAGTAATTTCTTATACTCGATAAAAAGGTTAGCACATACAATCAAATTATACACCATATTTGCATCTAATAAAGTGAAGACAAAATATATCATTAAGAAAAATGTTAATAATAAAGTGACACTGTTTGCATTCTATACAGTGGAAACAAAAATTTCATTGATGAATAACAAAGTAGGCTGTTTGAATAAGAACCCTGAAAAAAGGTATTTATAGACGAAATATTTATAGATATAGAAGTTGGGCAACAAATATTTTAGCCATTTGCGATATTGAATTTCATCTTGACAAAATTTAAATTTCAGAAAACATTTGATATAAAAAGAGTTGATTGTGGAAACTTAGCAGTTTGAGGACGATGGAGAATATGTTTGATAGAAAGGCAAACGAAAAATATCTTCGATAAAAAAGGAAAAAGTTGGATATGCTTTAATTAATTTGTTAAAAATGTAATGAGAACAATGTAATGTATTTTTTGCAATGGGAGTGGCCCCAATAGAAGCCACACATTGCTTACTCAAAACAAAAAAACAAAGTGGGCTGTTTTCTTAAACTTATTAAAAATGTTAGGACATACAATTATACACAATATTTGCATTTAATACAATGAAGACAACTATATTATTTAAAATAAGTTAATAGCGTAGAGAAACTGTTTTCCTACGGTAAAAGTCCAAGTTTAGGTAAATGTAAGAATCAGTGTCAATCTCATTCTATCAATTCTGAAAAACTGTGCCAGAATAGCAGTAATACCATACATATATTAAACAAGATTTTAGAAAAGGTCAATAATCAATAGAGAACTGTGTCAAGACTGTATTTCGATAATTAAATTGCTTATAACAGTGTGTTGCATTCTATAAAATGGTCAGCAAATCCTAAATGTGGAAAATTTTGCATATGCATTAAAGACATCTCAAAAAAGAAGGAAAAAAGAAAAATCCAGAAACGCTATTTACAACCACCCTACATTAGACCAAGGAAAAACTGATATCTGAGGTCATGAGACTACTATACATTGAAGAATCCTTACTAATGGGGGCATTCAACAAATGTACAGCAAAACATATCACAATATCTTTGAAATGCATGGTTCTTCCTTTTGCAACCAGCGATGCAGAAAGATTTATCTGTTGCAGAAAATATGGATATTTAAAATCATTCTTAAAACATATCTTGATTCAAACTTCAAACCACCTTGTCAAAATGTTCAAATAATACAAAGCTAAGAGCTTATGGATAATTAAAATATCATACTTAAAACATATCTTCATCCAAACCATCTTGTAAATGTTCAAATAACACCAAAGCTGAGTGAATGTGGATATTTAAAATGTCATTGTTATAACATATCTTGGTTCAAACCATCTTGTGGAAACGTTCAAATGATACCAAGCTGTGTGCAAAGATGATTTGATCAAACGCAAACGATGTGGAAACTACGTGTGAATTATAATAATAAATATCTATAATCCCAATAACCGCAGCAATAAAGTGTGATCACACAAAAGCCTACCATCAAGAATAAATGAAAACGGGAAAATGTTAACAGAGTCATGAAAGGTTCAAGGCATCTGAAAGAATGTGAACAATGGTGCATGAGAGAGAATGCAAGCGTAAGCTTAACAAGTAGTGTAACTGGGAGTATGAAAGTAAAAGCAATGAGAAAATCAAAGCAAGCAATAATAGAGAACAATGGTGCATGAGAGAGAACGCAAGCGTAATCTTAACAAGTATAGTAACTGGGAGCATAATAGTAAAAGCAATAATAGAGAACCTTAAAGAAGTTATTAAAACATGAAAAAACAGTAGATGCCCTTCAGAACACAATTTAAAAAGATGAACCAAAAACAATTGTTAAAGAAAGGATGAAGGCATCCAATCACCCAATGAACACTACAGCAAATATCATAGTTGAGAATACAAGAGCACAGACTAGACATCTTGTCATTAAGCCTAACACCATGCAACTGGAAAAAACATGCTAATTTGAAACAACATACATAAACCGAAACTTAATAAAAAGGAAGTATGCTGAGAAAGACAAAATGCACTGTGGATGTTAAACTAAAGAATTGTGTAAGGTTGTAATGCATCCCTGTTGCATGTAAATTTGTTTCAATCACTCCCAAAAAAACCCTTGTAGTATAACATGAAATGATGTACAACCATTACCAGATACATATTATTTCACATGCACTCCTGGGTTGGAACCAGGAGGTAACTGGATCCCAAAATATCCCCACACTGTGATGGACACTCCTATAATAGTGCAGCCCATGATAACAAGGATTATTGTAATACCATGATAATGGGATTTGTTGAAAGACCATGATAATATGATTTGTCAAAATACCATGATAATGTGAATTGTTGACATACCATGATAATGTAGACATGAGGTCATATGGGGAGGGACAATGTCAACTCCATATAACCAATTTATAAAATTAATTTTTAAAGAAATTGCTATCCAAGCCCAGAAATTGCCAATAAACAAAATATTAACTTAAAATTGTTTGAGTACAAAACCGTAAAGGAATCAAATGGCATGAGCTCAAGTGGTCAACTACGTTAACTCCCAATGTGGAGACCAAGTTTCAAATCTTGCTGTGTGATATATGCATGATGGTCAATTGTAATACACCATGGTAACATGGTTATGCTGTAATATGGGTGGGGGCCATTGTTTGAATCTCATATAACCAATTAAAAGAAATTGTGAAGAAAGCGACGGATTGGAATTGAATTTTAAAAAGTAGGCTTTTAAGAATAAATACCTAGCCAAAGGTAAAGTGCAAAATACAAGAGACAAACAACTTTTCTACAAGTATAATCCATCAATAAAAACGGGAAATATATATATCCAAAATCATAACTAACCACACAAGCTGTAAGCTAGCTATAGTAATTTTAAATCTAAAAGTCAGCTTGACCACACAAAATTCAATATCAACACCATCCATGAGTGAAAGGATAAAAACCCTTCAGCAGCAAAGAACATCTACACCTCGGTTTCTCTGGCAAACCATGTCAAGAGCCAAAAAAAAATTGTCAAATGCTTCATATATGCAGAGCAATTTAATCTCCAAACAAACACATAAAATAAGCCCAAATGATAAAAACCCTTATTCAACACTCAAGCCCATAACTGTGTCTATTTAATTGGTGACTTTTATGCCTCCTGAAGTTTTCCCGACCCTCTGAAAAAATATTACGCTAAATATAAAACCATTGGAAGTTAGCTAAACCGTATTAATTAAGTGAATTTTCCTATGAGGCCATGGGCAGGATGGGAAGGCCTGCTATAAACCTTAATCTTTGTCACAAAATTAATACCAAATGGTTTATAAATTTAAAACAGTATACAGGCAAAACAAGAAGGATCCCATATACCATAAGAGGCATGCTGATTACGTTAACAACTTTAAAAAATCTGCCTTCATTGTGAATGAGGGAAACTACCAAAGTAGAAAAATAGAATAATTCTTCTAAAGATGGCTTTGACTTTAACTTCAATAGACTCGCTCTGACCAAAACACAGAAGCAGCCACAGACAGTGCAACCATTATGTGTCCCTATACTCACACAGTTAAACACCAAATAAAGAAGCATCTGGGTGTGGTTTAGAGTCCTCCATCCTATTACAGAAAGAACAAGACCACAAAATAAATGAAGCTAAGTGAAAGCCCTAAAGTGACTTTGAGGAGACTAAAAACCTCAATCATGAAACAGGATATGCAAGTTTCATGGTGCATGCCCAAATGTTAAAATTTAAAAGATAACTGAACATGTCAAATCTTCCAGGATCCAGCCACAGTCTAGTGGCAAGGCTTAGCAATTGCTGTAAATAATATCTAATCAAATCTCTCGTATTGCTCACTGTCTCAAACCTATAATGCACCTGCGGGCCTATAGATCTCTCCTCTGCTAAAGAAGCATGCTTGTGCACAGGGCTAAACAGCAAAATTCAGTAGGCAAAGGTAAAAATTTGAAGGTGCCTTTTTAAGGTCTTAACCTAGCCAGCTGACATAATTTATATACAAGACCTCCAGAAAACCCCTTCTGAGAAGCCTTAGTTTGCCAATCTGTCCACGCCTACGGTAATTTGTACAAGTTCCAATTGAATTTTAACAGATTTGGAATCCCTCAATTGGAGAAGGGGGCGTCCTAAGTTTCACAGTGCATCTTAAATGTTAAGGCAACATCCCCTAGGCAGTATTGTATTATAAAACCCAAATGCATCTGAAGCTGTGAATATCCAGGAAAACCCCTTCTGGTATCAAGAGAACTTTTGAAGCCTTAGTTTGTCAATCTGTCCAAGTCTAAGGTAATTTGTACAAGTTCCAATTGAATTTAAACAGATTTGGAATCCCTCAGTTGGAGAAGAAGGCGTCCTAAGTTTCACAGTGCATCTTGAATGTTAAGGCAACATCCCCTAGGCAGTATTGTATTATAAATACCCAAATGCATCTGAAGCAGTGAATATCCGCATAGGGTCAAAAAAAGAAAAATACACTAGAACAAGGAGGAAAGAACTGATTTACTTAGGGAAGCATGAACCAAAGAAATTTTGGAAAGAACTAAGCGTGAAAAAGATGCAAACTGAAAATAGCATAACCACTAGTCAGTGGTTGGAGTATTCAAAACAATTGTATGAGCATAGTAATCAGCAGGAGACACCCCCTACTATCATTGTCAAGAAAGAACTTTTCACAAATGAAGACATTATTCAAGGGAAAGTTAGCAACTGGTAAATCCCATGACATAAACAATCTTCAGGTGGAGCATATAAAATGGGGGTAGATATTCTTGCACCGCAGATCAAAGGAATTTTCAATGAGGTCATACAAAACGGCTTCCCTACAGAGTGGACAACTAGCTTGACCATTCTTTTGTTTAAAAGTGGAGATGTAAATAATCCCTCAAACTATCGAACTATCATGATCAACCCTCTCTTTGCAAAGCTGTTTGGGAGTATGATAGAACATAGGATCAGCAGATGGGCGAAGAAAAGGGAAATAAAGCAAAGGGGCAAGCGGGTTTTAAGCCCAAGCACTCAACTATTGTTCACTGTATCACACTTAGACACATAGTGGAAAAAATATGGGACAAAAAAGAAGAGGATTTCTGCTGTTTTGTAGACTTCAAAAAGGCATTTGACACAGTGCCAAGGAAAAAATTATGGAGCAGAATGGAAGAGCTAGAGGTTCCAATTCACTACAGGGCAGCAGTTCACAGATTATATGAGCATGTAAAGACTAGAATCAGAATGCAGGAAGGGTTATCTGAATGTTTTGGAAGTGGCATAGGCGTCAAACAAGGCTACCATCTATCCCTGACCTTATTTAGGTTGTCCAAGTTAGAAGAATGGATAAACAAATTTTGGGGAAAGGGTGTGCACTTAGCCAAATATGTGGTAAAACTCCTCATGTATGCAGACAATGTAATTCTTGTGGCCGAAACAGCTAAAGATCTAGAAGATCATTTTCAAGCTCTAGAACTGTAGTTGGGATGCAGGTGAACACAAGCAAAACAAAAATCATGATTTTTTCAGCAAAAAAGAAGAAGCAACATCTCGAATTTCAGTTTGCAGGAGAACCTCTTGAGGTAGTGGTAGAATACAAATACTTGGGCATAGACTTTCATGACAAGCTCAATTGGAATACATGTAGGATGAAAAGAACTCAAAGTGGTTAAAGAGCGCTATATGCACTTCAAAATAGGTGTAGGAATGCCGAGCTGTGGGACTGGACGACCACCAAGGTCTTATTTGGCCTACTTGTCACACCGGTTGTGTTGTATGGCTGCGAGGTGTGGGCTAGTGGCACAACAAATACAAAATGGAGGCAAATAGAAAGGATTCAAAAACGTCTAATCACAAATTTTCTCAGAATTAAGGCCACAGTCCCTTATGAAATTATTCTAGCTGAAACTGAAATGTTCCCTTTAGAGGCAATTGTTATGACCAAGTTGTTATGTTACTTGAAAAAAACAGAAAGCATGAAAAACAACAGATGGCTTAGGGCAGCTAGGGACGAAGAGCTGCATAGGCAGAAGAACACATGGATGAAACAAAATCAGAAATGGATGAAACATTGGGAAATCAACATAAATGAATGCCCAAATTTCAACAAATACATAAAAAACTATGTGAATTTAAAGTTAAAAAGTGGAATGTGGAAAAACAAAAGCAGAAAAAGACAATACTATATTGCAAAGGTTAACCCAACATATGACCACAGGGAAAAAGCGTATATAGGTGCTGAAATCAAGTGGAGGGAAAAAATCCTCATTGCTCAGATAAGGACTAGCTCTCATAGGATTAGATGTGAAACAGGGAGGTGGACAACGCCCAAGGAACAATGGGAAGAAAGGAGATGTACTCTATGCAGAACAGGGGCAATAGAGACAGAGGTACATTTCATCTATGAATGTCCGAGTTTTTCAAACATCCGTGGCAAATACAAAGAAACGCTTGGAAAAGGGTCTATAGCAGAGTTATTTGAAGACAGTAAAATAAAAAAAGTTGGAGAGTTGCTAACCCAAATCAGCAGGAGAAGGAACAACCTTCTCAAGGATATTAATGGTCATATGATTTGAATAATTGTGCTTCCATGTTTAGAGGTCCCATAGGCCATGTTTGGGTCTAGCGGACGTAATTAAAATCTTTCAGTAAAATCCAAGTACAAGTCCAAAGTAAATTTTAAAGGATAAATGTCCCATCCCTGCCAGCAAAAAGGTCTTGTGATTTTTCAGGTCCCAGACCAGGCAGCACATTTAATTGACATTTAAGAACAGGCTTTAGAAAAAATAGAAACCCAGCTTCTACCAAGTTCCTAAGTTTTAAAGTGACCCTTCTATTGTCAAGGCAGCAAATGCATTTTAACTCAACAATAAAAATTAAACTAAAGAGAAAGTGTGAGGGAGGGGGATTCCCTAAAAGATTCTGTGTTTGCGCAAGGCCCAAGCAGAAAAAGCAGCCAGTGAAGAGGGCAAAAATAAGCCCACTGCCTGTCGCAAGTCTATGGGCAGGATCTCATGTGACAGGAACGCTCTAAATTCTAAGTAGGTATCAAGAAAGAATGTTTAGGAGTGTTTTAGCAGAACTTTGGTCCCATGTCGTGAGAAAACTTTATCTTATTTTAAGATTGAGATAAATTCAGAGAGAGCTGGACCAAACTTGAGATGCCACCTGGCCTTAAAAAAGTCTGTTCAAGGAAAGATAACTATATGATTTTTTATCCCATGAGACGCCTTACTCCACGTTTTTGGATCCTCTAGCCCAGCTGCATAAGATGAATTTTGTTGGAACAAAAAAATAAAAATCTAGACGCTATCGTTAAAGCCCCGGTCTAACCAACACACCTAATTGGTGTATGACCTCGTGGAAACAAGAGATCTTTTCACTTCATCCACAAAGAGACACTAACTATGTGTCTATTCCAATATGTACGTATATAAAGAGAGACTCAAGTGTTAGTGTAATAACAGAAAACACAAGTACTTTTTTTGGTCCACAACCAAATCAGCAGATTAATTCCCATACAAGAGGACCTTAAGTCGTACAAAGCTACGCCACCCTCTTGCATTTCCATTTTGAAAAGGCTCGTAGTAAATCGCGTGTTGAATCTGGTAAATAAAACCGCCTCTTCCATGGCCGTATAGCAAAATCAAGACTTCCAAGTTTACTTGCTAAAGTATCAAAAGAATTTATTTTCCAATTTACAAATCGGAAAAGAAATGGGGAATTCAGAGCTCTTTCATTTCTCCGATCATATTCTTCAGGGCCTCTATTTAACACCCAAGATGGCAGCTGAGAAGTCGAATCAACGGCATAAAGGCTTTACAAGTTCTAATTTAACAAATTAATCTTAACTTAAAAAATTAAAAACCGGCAGTCCTTCCACTCTGACTCACCCCCGCAGAAAATAAAATAAAAAAAGATTGCCACTGGGCAAACCAAAAATAAAATAAAATATATATAAATATTTTTTTAAAAACCTTTCTTATTAACCCTAACAGAGAAAACTAGCTATTATTAACCCTGCAACCTCGTTGAAAATGGAGGGCAAGAAAAATAAAAATCATCTCTCATGAACACGCATATATTTCGACCAAAGATTTACAGACCACAATTTCTCGAACGAGGGTTTCGCTAAAAAGATGTACTCACCATCGAAATCTCAAGTAGCAGCCATCAACAGGGTTGGATTCGGGAATATCGTCGTTAGTGACGGAGCTATCAGAGCGTCTGGACAGAACATATGGGGTAAGCTCGCAGCCCACGATGGGAATGTCGGAGGGAAGGTGCAGCCGGAGCACGCTCAGCATGCTTCCCGCCCCCTCAAATCTCCTCCAATACTATTCTTCTTCTTTTCCCCCTGTTTCTCCTGCTGCTCTTCACCCTGCTCTTCGAAAAAAGTACCAGTTAAAAAATCTACCAAATCATTACTCGCGGGGTGCCGGAGGGGCGGATCCGCCATCACCTGTCTTCGAAGCCCGCCAGTGTCGCCTGCCCGCCTTTTCCCCGCTCTGTACTGTAGAATCCCCAGGTCCTTATAAATCCTCCGGAATAATTTTTATTCTCCCAGACCCTCGGAACTAATTTATTAGGGCTAGAATATGCAGGTCACGGCCAAATCCGGAGATTTCAGAGAAGGGAAAAGGCGCGCACAGATGCGAAGAAGATCTCGAACAACAGTAATGGAATGGATTGGATTGAAATGTATGGACGGATCTTCCTTCGATTTTCTTCTAACTCTCCATTCTCCATTGGTCTGCTTGGCTTTAGCTTTTTATTTTCTCTGGGGAGCATTTTATAATAAATAACAAAAGGTGAAGTGGGGAAAGTGATTATTATTACTATTGGTGTTGTTGGGATTGGAAGCGTGCTTTGCGGTCACGTGGAGGGGGCTTTGTGGATGGTTTGGTCACATGAGAGGGGGCTCTATTTTTGGATTTGTTAGCCGGCAAATAGGAATTATTGTTCTGTGGGTGGTCCGTCCAAAGTTTTTGTGACCCTAAACTTTGGCTTTTAGCGGAGGATTGAGAATAAAGCAGGGGTGGTGTGTTCTTAGCGAAGCTACGCTTAATTTGGCGGTGATTTATCTTGTCGTACGGAATGGCGGAGAACTCATATTTCCGTTTTTAGTTAGGATTGAAAGTCCTATAAATAGGAAGGTATTATTTTTCTCTAGAGCGGTTATCGACCATAATAGTTTCCATTACATTGGTGACGTATGGTTTTGGTAAACAAGGGACACACAGTAGCGAACGGTGAAGATTCCCTTAGGAAAAAATTATATAATCTCCATTTTGGATAAACAGATATTAAAAAGTAATTGTGTTAAAATAATATAGTTAAGTTTTATTAAAATATTGTGTAGTGAATTTTTATAATCCTTAGTTTGAATTTCTATAATCTTTAGTTTGTTAGGTAAAATCAAAGTCAATGAAACCGGGATCTTCCCAAAAAAAAAATTGTGTGACGAATTTCTATAATCCTTAGTTTGTTAGGTAAAATCAAAGTTAATGAAATCATGATCTTCTTAGAAGAAAATTGTGTAACGAATTTCTATAATCCTTAGTTTGTTAAGTAAAATCAAAGTCAATAAAATCATGACCTTCTTAGAAGACTCACTGCAAATTTACTTTGTGAAATTTAACCATTTAAAGGTTGATATCATAGTTTTTTTAAATGACTGCAAAATATTTGACTTATAGTGAAATTTGGAAGTGGCAATAGAAGTTCTAAAAAAATTGATTCAAATAAACTTATATATCATTATTGTTAATACGAAATTAATTTTGTGAAGTTTAATTTTTTTTTATGGTTAGAGAAAGTAGTAAGTTTAGTTGAAAAAAATATGTAGTATTTGAATCAAATAATGATTAAGATTTACTCTATTGATAATATTGTTTAATTTTATAATATTAATGTATTTTCATATAAATTATTTATTATAATTTTTATGGTTAGTAATCTAGAAATGGTAAACTATGATAATGCAGAGTTTTGGAAATGTTACTCTACCAAGATGCAATGCACAGATAGTAGAGATGGAGTTTTGGTATTGTGAAGGTTGTTGCAGGAAAATGTTAAGAAGAAGGATGTTGGATTTTGAGATATTTGTATTCATACAAAAAAATTGAAGAAGATTAGCAAATGAAAATCAAGAATTTAGATAGTTGTAAGGTTACTGTAGTGGTAAGGGCTTTGGCCTCTCTTTGAGAGGTCCAAGGTTCAAACCTCACTCAATATGAGGGGACTGGGATCCCTCATAAAAACCTGTGTAAACTCGTTGAAAAACAAATAAAGAATTTAGATTTTTATGAAAAATGATGTAGGTATCTAGCTATAGCAACTCAATTGACATGAAAAAATCAATTGATCTAATAATTAAAGATTTAATATGGGTGGTGGGAACTGGAGAAAAATATTCTATTCGGATGGATACTTGGTGTGATAAAAAACCACTCAACCTAGATCCAATTTTAAAACCATGGATGAGATTACTTCAAGATAAATATGGTGAGATGATTTCAAACATTTTGTACAAGGACAAAGAAGGAAGATACAAATGGAAAGAACACTTTTTTACAAGTATAGAAGACATTGATGCTAGGAGGAAATTGAGTAGAAATATAACAACAGTGATTATTTCAAGGGGAGCCAAGGATAAGTTGATTTGGGAGTTGAATAGCTATGGAGAATACACAACAAGAAGTGGATATAATGTAAAGCACCAGCATAATGGGAATATCGCAAGAATATGGAGAGATATTTGGGATAGCCCAAGCATTCCTGGAGATATTTTTAACTCTTTTTCAAAGTCTATGGTGATCCACTAGAGGGTATTCTTTTCCATAAAATATTTTTCAGCCCTTTCTCAAAGTCTATGGTGGTCCTTGCATTTCACAAACAATTCTAGTTTGGTTACCCTCACTAATGATATCCTAGCAAAAAGACTATATAAGAAGTATATTGGATCTTTGATAGATTTGTTAAACATAGATACAAGAGAATGACTCTTAGAAATGGAAATCAAATAGTACTAAAAAGTGAATAGAAAGGATCTTGTTTGTATTAATGCTTTAAAATACTTTCTTACATATTTAATTAAAGCCCTTGTCTCATTTGTATCAAAGTATGAGTGGACCCAATACTGGAATTTGTCTAGTCATAAAAATATTGCTACATATTCCATTAAAAAAATCTACAAATGGCTTTGTTCAGCCCCAAGCTTAGTCATAGACTTAATAAGTACTGAGAAATTATTTCTCAATAAACTTGGCTGAAAAATATATATATACACATAGGTTGGTTGTCATTAGTAGAGCTACAGAAGGTGGTTTTTGCATGGTATCTTTTATTGGGAGGTCTCCTGTTAGGGAGTTGACTCAACCATCTTGATGTTGCTCCCTAGTCTTCTTTGCTTGTCAGTAGTTAGAAAATCCAATTGATATATTTTGGCCTTGCTCATTGGTCCCTCAAGCCTGGGAATGATGTTAAAGTTTTCTCAAAACTTGGAAGATCCCTCAGATTACTTGGGCTATGGTCATTCTAAGAATTGATGGTGCCTAGGAATAACACAAGCATAAAGCATGGCACATGATCCAAATTGAAATTTGTCTTCTTTTATAGAATTGGAGAAATAAAAGAAGGTTAAAAAATGAACATAAGTTTGGAAGAAAATATTTTTTATGTCTCATATCTTCTCTTAATTTGCAGATTTTAGTACAAGCTCAGAAGGTGCACATGGAGCTAGAGCACCTTTGTCATCTACTGGAGTTTTGGGGAGATGTTCCATATAACATGGAAACCCCTAGAAGATCTTGATGGTAGCTCATAAACCGTAGCATTAGTTTTGATAGCCGCTTGAGCTTAGCCTAATGTTTTCTTATTTTTCAAATTTAATATTTCTTCCTTAGTTTTTTAACCCAAGAAATGATGTATAAGTGAACAAACTGAGTTTTTTAACCCAATAAATGATGTATAGGTGAACATACTGATGGTAAGCCCTTTGACTACCTTTTTGTTTTGTGCTTTGAAAAATTAATCAATAAAATTATTTAATACAAATAAAAAACTTCAATAAAAAGAGAAACAACAATTCAAATTTAATTTTCTAAGTAAATTTATTTCCTTTTAAAGAATAAGTAGGATAACATATTATTCTTGATAACTAAACTTTATTCTTTTTTGTTTTTTTGGGCTTAAAGACATTAAAAAAAAATTATTTCTATTTCTTGATGTTTACAAGCCTTTTAGGCTCATATTTTTTTAATGGGTTAGATTCAAACAGGTTCCACCTATAACATCATGACCACATGGTGGTATTACAACAATTTGACAATTATACATGTACCACTTAACTAGATTGAAATTAAAATTTATGTGCATAACTCAAGAAATAACATAACTATAAAAAAACACATAATTACTAACAAGTAAAATAAGTTTTTAAATACCAATTTAAATTTGTATTATTTTTTCTAGAGAACAAGGAGTTGTACTCAGGTCCCCCACCCTTGATAAATCAAAACTCCCTCTTTTAGATCTTGAGAGTTTACAACCAAGATTCAATTCTCATCTCAATTGAGTTTTTTTTTTGTTGGAGAACAAGGGGTTGTACTCAAGTCCCCCACCCCTGACAAATCACAACTCTCTTCTTCAAAGCTTGAGATTTTACAAATAGATTCAGTTCTCATATCAATCAAGTTGATATAGCTAGAAACCTACATCATTTTACATAAAATATCTAAATTTTTTATTTTCATTTCTTGTATCTTTTTCATTTTTTTGTGTGAATACAAATATTCCATAAATCAACATCCCTCTTAACATTTTTCTATAGTAGCCTTCCCAATACCAAAACTTCACCTCTACTATCTATGCATTGCATCTTAGTAGAGTAATTTTTCCAAAATATTGCTCTATCATAGTCTGCTTTACCAAATCTAGATTGCTAGTTTCCTTCCTAAAGCACAAGTGCAACCAGGTCTAGATTTTTTACAAGTATACAAGACATTGAATCTAAAGGTAATTGAGTAGAGAGATAATAATTATGATTATAAGGATAAATTGATTTGGGAGATAAATATCTCAGGAGAATACACAACAAGAAGTGGATATAATGTAAAGTACCAACAAAATAGTAATATGACTATAATATGGAGAGATATTTGGGATAGCCCAAGCATTCCTAAAGTCAAAATGTTTGTTTGGTTAGTAGGTCATAGAAGATTTTTGTCCTAGGATAATCTTGTGAAAAGGGGTTTTCATGGCCCGTCACAATGTGTTCTTTGTAAAAAGGAGAAGAGCATAGACCATCTCTTGGGACACTAGTCAATATTCTAGAAACTATGGCAATGGATTCTTAATATGTTTGGTAAATACATGGTGATGAATGGCAAAATTGAATAATGCTTAAAGCAATGGCAGAACAATTTTAAAAATGAGTCCTTATAGACAATTTGAGATATATCAAGAGATACAATACTTTGGATTGTATGACTAGAAAGGAATAGAAGAATATTTAAAGGTAAGGAAAGTAGTATAGATGTAATAAAAAGGAAGATTTGTTTATTCATAGATGAGTCTAAACTAAACCTATCAACTTACCCAATCCCTAATCTTGAAGCAAAGAGCCTTGATAGATGCATTAAAGTCATCAAATAGAATTATGATGTTGGATACAAGAGAAACAAAAGGAAGACAAAGAATATAAAGTGGAAACCACCGGATGTGGAGTTGGTCAAATTGAATTTTGATAGAGCATCTAAAGGAAATCCAAGACCAACAAGAGGAGGAGGAATAATTAGAATTATTAAAGGAGAGATTTTGTCTCATTACTATTTCAATAGTGGATTTAAGTCAAATAATGAAGTTGAAGCTTGAGCGGCTTTGGAAGGGTTAAAAATATGCAAACAAATAAAATGAAATAGAGTATGGATGGAAGGTGATTCACTTGTAGTAATAAATACAATTTGAGGAAAGCAAAGACTCCATGGAACATACAAGAGATAATTGTAGAAATTCAATATCTTACCTATAGAGTTTGAAGAAATCAAATTTACACATACATCAAGGGAAGGGAACAAATGTGCAAATAGGCTAACCAATAGAGGGGTTTTAGTTGAGGATCGTGAAGTTAAATTCTCTTTTCCATAGTTAGAGGAGGTAGTAAGTTTAGCTGAAGCTAACAAAAAAATGTTGTCTACCTAATTAAAATAATGGTTAATATTTACTTTAATGTTTTTTATTGGTAATATCTACTTTATTTTACAATATTGTGCTTTCATATAAACTATTTATTATAATTTGTGTGGTTGCACTTGTGCTTCAGGAAGGAAACTAGCAATCCAGATTTGGTGAAGTGGACTATGATAGTGCGATGTTTTGGAAATATTACTCTAATAAGATGCAATGCATTGATAGTAGATGTGAAATTTTGGTATTGTGAAAGTTATTATATGAAAATGTCAAGAAGGATGTTGATTTCTAGAATATTTGTATTCACCCAAAAAATTGAAAAAGATACAAAAATAAAAAGTAAGAATTCAAACATTTTATGTAAAATGATGTAGGTTTATAGCTATAGCAACTTAATTGAGATGATAATTGAATCTATTTGTAAACTCTTAATCTCTAATGAAGAGAGTTGTGATTTGTCAAGGGTGGGGGACCCAAGTACAACCCCTTGTTCTCCCAGCAAAAAAAAAAACAATTGAGATGAGAATTGAATCTTGTTTATAAACTCTCAAGATTTAAAGGAGGGGGTTGTGATTTATCAAGGGTAGGGACTTGAGTACAACTCCTTGTTCTCTAGAAAAAAATACAATATTTGAAAACTTATTTTGCTTGTTAGTTATTATGGTTTTTTATATTTATGTACATAAAAAATATATATATTTCAATGTGGTTAAGTGGTACATGTATAATTATCAAATCATTGTAATACAACTATGTGGTCATGATGTATACAAGTGGAACCCGTTTGAATCTTATATAACACATTAAAAAAATTTGAGCCTAAAAGGCTTGTAAACATCAAGAAATAGAATAAAAAAGTTTTAAAGGTCTTTATTCCCAAAACAACAAAAGAGAATATAGTTTAGTTATAAAGCCCAATATGTTATCCTATTGTAATCATCAAGAAATAAAAATAATTTTTTTTAAGGTTTTTATGCCCAAAACAACAAAAGAGAAAAAAGTTTAGTTATGAAGCACAATATGTTATCCTACTTATTCTTTAAAAGGAAATAAATTTACTTATAAAATTAAATTTGATTTGTCATTTCTCTTTTGCTGAAGATTTTTTATATTGAATAATTTTATTTGATTAATTTTGGAAAGCACAAAGCAAAAAGGTAGTCAAAGGGCTATCAATATGCTCTCTTATAAATCATTTACTAGGTTAATAAACTACGAAAAAAATCTTAAATTTGAAAAATAAGAAAACATTAGGCTAAGTTCAAGCGGTTATCGAAACTAATTCTACACTTGATGAGACATCATCAAGATCTTCCAAGGATTTCCATGTTATACTAGACATCTCCCCAAAACTCTGGAAAATGACAAAGGTGCTCTAGATCCATATGCACCTTCTGAGCTTGTACTAAAATCTACAAATTCATAGAAGAGATGAGACATAAAACGTCTTTCCTTCCAAACTTACATTGTTCATTTTTTAACATTCTTTTATTTCTCAAATTCTATAAAAGAAAAATAATTTCAATTTGGATCATGTTTCAAGCTTTATGCTTGTGTCATTCCTAGGCGCCATCAATTCTTAGAATGGTCATAGCCCAAGTAATCAGAGGGATATTCCAAGTTTTGAGAAATGACATCATTCCTAGGCGTGAGGGTCTAATGAGCAAAGCCATAATATATCAATTGGATTCTCTAACTGTTGACAAGTAAACAAGACCAAGGGGAAACATCAAAATGGTTGAGTTAGCTCCCCATTGGGAGACCTCCCAATAAAAGAGACCATGCAAAAACCACCTTATTTAGCTCTACTAATGTCAACCAAACTATGTATATATTTTCAGCCAAGTTTCCTAAGAAATAATAGTTTCTCAATACTTGTTAAGTTCGAGGCTAAGCTTGGGATTGAACAAAGCCATTTGTAGATTTTTAATAGAATACGTAGCAAAAATTTTATGACCAATCCAATTCCAATATTGGGTCCACTCATACTTTGGTACAAATGAGACAAGGGTATTAATAAAGTATGGAAGAGAGTTCTTTAAAGCATTAATACAAGTAAGATCCCTTCTATTCACTTTATAGTACTATTTAATTTATATTTTTGAGTCATTCTCTTGTATCTATGTTTAACAAATCTATCAAAGATCTAATATATTTCTTAAATAGTCTTTTTCCTAGGATATCCTTATTGAGGGCAGCCAAACTAGAATTGTTTGTGAAATGTGGGGACCACCATAGAATTTGAGAAAGGGCTAAAAAGTATTTTTTGGAAGAGAATCCCCCCTAGTGGATCACCATAGACTTTGAGAAAAATTTGAAAAATCTTTTTGGAAGAGAATACCCCCACAAAAAAAAACCTTAATTTTATCCCAAGCTTACCAAATGCTTTAGGAAATAAAGGTGACAAAATTCTTTATCTAGCCTAGCCAAAAAAAATAGTTTGAAAGCCAAGGTCTTTTCATGAAGATAATCCTTTTAGATAGGCCTTGAGAAGTGTATTACTAAGAAATCATTTCCATGGTTGATTACTTGTAGCCATATGAACCACCTATTTTGCAACCAAAGCCAGTTCTTGTTGTTTTTTGATATTAATCTAACCCAAGCCCCCATGTCTTGAGGGGTACAACAAAGGTCCCAATTAATCCTATGAAAACCAATATTGCCATCGATTTTAGCCCATAGAAAAATCTTAAAATCTTGTCTATCTTTTTATAGGAGGCTTAGGAGCCTGTCCAACAAGATGAGTAATAGACAAGTACTAGCTGAAACTTTAGAACAAATCTAAAATTTTCTAGCCAATAAGAATGGTTTAGGCACCCACTTCTCCAACTTGGCCGTAACTTTCTCCACTGTACTACTAAAAGTTATTACAAAAATATTCTATTTATTATTTCAAAGCTTTAACTTCTCCAACTTGGTCGCAATAAAAATATTCTATTAATTATTTCAAAACTAAAGCATTGTGTATTTTTGGAGTAATGGTCCTCCATCATTTGTTGGAATTTATGGCCTTAAAAAATCATTTTTTAAAATAAATCTTAAAATCATATTCATTTTTAAATCACATTTATTAGGGAGGCAAAGTTTATAGTGAATGAGTTGAAGGAAGTCAAGGTTAATCCAGGTAAATCATCTTTATTTTCCTCAAGTAGCATAAAATATTCTCCTTGAAATAAAAATGAAAGTAATATAAAGTGTATATGTTGATCTCTAGGGTTTCAAGTGCAACACAATAATAATAATAATAAAAGAACATGGAGAATATCCAAGGAAATTTAGGATTTCCAAGACAACATAAGAATGTAATGACTATGGAGGATCATGTGTGCATTTTAAGATTTATAGGGCAAAAAAGAAGAAGGTGTTTATGAGGCTATTCCTTGTAGTTCATATTTGGTAGGAAAACATAAATATTTAGAAGATAAGTCTCGTTATGAACAATATGAAAAAATAGAAGAGATTGACAAAGATAAAAATGTTCATGGGAATGGAAAAAAGAGAGGAAAGCCATCAAAGCATGAACAAAGAGAAAATAAAACTCAAAGGGATATCAATTTGGGAAGCCAAATACAAATATCATAGGTGTTAACAAGAAGTGAGGCTAAGCCCACTAATAAAAATAAAAAGTGATGATGATGAAAATGATATCATGGAATATTAGGGATATGAATAAGACCCCTAAAAAATGAATTATTAAGGAATTTATAGGTTGTTATAGTCTTGAATTTATTTCAAAACAAGAACCAAAATTAAATAGCGAGGAATGTAAGGATGCTTTTAAAAATATTTGGAATATGGGTGATTGTCTAGCAGTTTCTTTTATAGGAGCTTCATGCAGTATTGCAACAATATGGGACAAACACGCGTAGGATGGACAATTGTTAAAAGCATAATGTAATTGGGTAGTTAGACTATTTTGTAGGAAGGAGAAAAACAACAAAGTTGGAGCTATAAATGTATATTCTCCAACTACAATTACTCATGAAAATATTGGAAGGACCTTAGCATATATTTATCAAACACAATGATGATTTATAATTGTAATCTATGGATTCTTGGGGGTGATTTCCATATAGTTCTATCTTCTTTGGAAATTAAGGGTGGTACTCTAATATGGTCTAAATTAATGCAAGGTTTTGCTTCATTTGTCAATTCAAATGGCCTTTGAATGCTAGTCCTTCAAGTTTTCAATATACATGGACTAATAGATGCATTAGGTAAACTCATATAGCAGAAAGATTGGATAGATTCTTGTTATCCAACACATGATTGCAAACAGAGTATACAATCTCTTCAAATATTTTATTACAAGTAGGATCATATCACAAACCCATTCTTTTTGCTTGTGATTTATCCAATAACGGTTATCCAAAGCCATATTACTTCCAATCTATGTGGCTCTAAGACCTTGATTTATTCTAAATGGTTATGTTATGGTGGGATGAAGCAATTTTTGAAGGACCGTATACATATAGGTTTGTTTAAAATATGAAATATCTAAAAAAACAAATGAAGATTTGGAATGCCAAATTTTTTGGTAATATTTTTAAAGAAAAGAAAGATGTTGAATCTAAGCTCAAAAACTTACAAGAGATAGTAGAAATCAATGGAATGGTTTAGGATTCTTAAATGAAAGAAAAACAATTACTTTTTTATTATCATAATACATTGAAAAAGGAGTCATATTGGTTCAAAAAAATTAGGTAGAAGTGTCTCAAGGAAGGAGACAAAAATACCACAAAAACTATGTTACAACAAAAATAAAATTTTCTTTTTATCACACCAAATATATTTAAAAACAAGATAGAAGAAACATATATATATATATATATATATATATATATATATATATATATATATATATATATATATATATATGGGAATCGATAACATCATTGGATGCTACCACTATAAACCCTAGCCTATTGGGTTAGACGAAGTCAATAGGACCCCCGACCCTCTAAGGAATCAAACTACGGTAGCCAACTAGCAAACACTCAACTGCTACCATCCAGCCTATCCCCTTTTAGGTATGCCATGGTTTGAACATTGGACCTTCCTAAAGAGAGGCCAAAGCCCTAACCACTACATTATCCTTGTCTAAAAAATGTTAGGGTAAAGCACAATATTTTATGAGGGGTCTTGATCCCCTCATACCAGGGTTTGAACTTGGATCTCCTAGATAAAAACCCAAGGACTTACCTCTGTGTTATCTCTCCCAAGACATATAAAGTTTACATGGGTTTTTATGAGGGGTCACAATCCCCTCTTACCAAGGTTTGAACTTGAGTCTCCTAAATGAAAACCTAAGGACTTACCACTACGGTATCCCTTACGGGTAAAAAATCAAGTTTATACTTTTTATGAGGGGTCTTCATACCCTCATACCAGGGTTCTCTAGATAGAATACATATTTAGAAAGAAGAAGATATGAGGAAGAAAGAAATTAATTATTTTAAAAATATTTTGTCAGATACTAGGCAAGATAAGGAGGCACAAGATAAGCTTTTGCAAAACATTGCATCAATTATCACATAAGGATAAAATGAAATCTTAACGAAAATATATATGGAGGAGCTATATGAAGCAATTTTTTCATTCCATCCTAACAAGGCACCTAGCCCCGATGGATTTCTAACAATTTTCTTTCAAAAATTTTGGGATTTATTAAAGAGTGGTATGTCGGTTGTAGTTGAAGAGGCATATAAAAGGAAGGCTACGATAAGTGATATGAATGTCACTTTTATTATATTGGTTCCCAAGAAAAATGAGAGAAAATATTTTGATAATATTCATCCAATAAGCCTTTGTAATATGACTTATAAGATCATTACAAAAATTATGGCAAACAGGTTGAAAGGTATTCTAGATTGTGTTATCTCAAAGGAACAAATTGAATTTCTTCATGGTAAATATATTCTTGATGGTGTAATCATTACACAAGAGGCCATACATTATCTTCATCCATGAAAAACGAGGTATGCTTATGAAATTAGATATGAACAAAGCATATGATAGGGTTTCCTACAATTTTCTAAATGATATTCCCCAAAAGATTGACTTTGATTATAGTTGGTAGGAATGGATTAGATGTTGTTATAACACAACAAAATATTATATTTTAATCAATGGTTCTCATGTTGGTTACTTTAAGTCATCATGTGGACTCCACTAAGGTAATTCACTATCTCCTTATCTATTCATTATTCTTGAGAAGGCATTAAATAGAGCTTTCTTAAAGGAAAAAATGGAAGAAAAAATCAAAGGTATTAAAGTTGCAAAAAATGGTCCCTTCGAAATTTATATCCAATTTGTTGATGGTACCTTTCTTTTGGGTGATCCCTTAGTCAGCGAGGCCATGGAGTTTCAATTAATATTATCATGCCATGAGAGGGTTGCTATATAGTTGGTTAATACTACAAAATGTATGATTTTTTTGTTAACCTTGCCCTAGATTTACAATAAATTAATATAAATATTTTAGGGTTTAAAATTGAAATTTGTTCATCAACATGCTTGGGTATTCCTTTGTCTCATAAAGGAAATAAAAAAGGATCCTTGGATATCTTGTTTGGATAGAATGAAAGCTTTTTTGGTAGGTTGGAAAGGTAAGTTTTTAACCATGGTAGTAAGGATACAACTCATAAAGACTCTCAATGCAAAGTTTACAAACTCAATAATAACTTCAACATACAAAACTTCTACTCGCCTCATGAAATCATAGTCTGCTTTACCAAATTTGAACAGTCAGTTTCCTCCAATGCATTGATCTATAAATTCAATATATGTTTGTAAACTCTCAAGATCCAAAGGAGAGAGTTGTGATTTGTCAAAGGTGGGGGACCTAAGTATAACCCCTTTTCTCAAGCAAAAAAACAAAGAGAAACATATTAGATGGTCAATCAATGAGCTAAATTATGCAGATTTTTGGTCTGATTCTTGCTTGAAGCCTTATCCTCTTATCTCTGACTCAAAATAACAACCATTGACTTGGGCATTCCCATCTTATAAAGTTCTAAAGGTCAAATATTATATTAATATGCTCATGGATTTAAATTAGTAACTTAGTTGAAGGAGAGGAACTCAAACAAATTGTAGATGAACTTCAAAAGATGCTTTAAGAGTTCTATTTGTTGATTTTTACATGAAAGGATAAGTTGGTTTGGAATCTATCGAAAGATGGTGGATATTCGATGACATTGGGATATGAGGATTTAGAGCAATTGAAATTTCCTACTCCCAAAGATTTTTCTTGAAAGAATGTTTGATCACTAGAGGCTCTCCTTAAGGCCTCAATATTTCCTTGGTTAGTAGTTCAAAGTAAGATTCTTATAGGAGAAAGTAAAGAAGAGGATACCATGGACATTATAGATGTGCCTTCTATGAGAAGGATTTAGAAACATTAGAACGTTTACATATTCATTGTCACTTTGCTCACACCACTTAGAGTTGTTTTTTTTTTTAAATGAAAATATATTGGGTAGCTCCATCAACATCAAAAGAGTTGATGAAATGTTGTATTAATTATTTCAAAGCTAAAGCAATATGTATCTTATGGAGGATTGGTATTGTTATTATTTGTTAGAATTTATGGCTTAAAAGGAATAATGGATTTTTTAGAAATAAATCTCAAAATCATGCCCAAGTTTGGATCCATGTCATTGCCCCTCTTACATAATGTTTATAGATATGGTGCTTGTCATGGAAAGTCTAAAGTGTGGAAAAAGAGATGGTAATAACTTGGTTGCAAGATTTGAACATACATGGAAGAGTCATTTGCGAATGACATAAAAAAAGGCTTTAAGGGTTTTATTTGTTGATTTTTACACGAAAGATTAAGTTGGTTTGGATTCTATCAAAAGATGGTGGATACTCGGTGAAGTTGGGATATGAGGATTTAGAGCAATTGAATTTTTCTACTCCCAAATATTTTTCTTGGGAGATTGTTTGGTCACAAGAGGCTCTCCTTAAGACCTCAACATTCCTTTGGTTAGTAGTTCAAAGTAAGATTCTTACAGAAGAAATTCTACAAAAAAGAGGATATCATGGGACTTGTAGATATGCTTTCTATGAGAAGGATTTAGAAACATTAGAACATTTACTTCTTCATTGTCCCTTTACTCACACCATTTGGGGTTACTTTTTTTAAAATATGAAAATATATTGGATAGATCCATCAACATTGAAAGAGTTGATGAAATGTTCTATTAATTATTTCAAATCTAAAGCATTATGTATCTTGTGGAGGACTAGTCTTGCTATTATTTGTTAGAATTTATGACTTAAAAGGAATAACAAAATTAAAAAAAACAAATCTCTAAATCATACCCAAGTTTGGAACCATATTGTTGTTTCTCTTGCATATTGTTTATAGATATGGTGCTCATCATGGAAAGTCTCAAGTGCGGAAAAAGAGGTGGTAACAACTTGGTTGCAATATTTGAATATCATGGAAGATTCATTTGCAACACTGACATTAAAAAATGATCCACTTTGATCTAGGATAAAATGGAAATGTCTAGAAATTGGGTTTATCAAAATTAATTTTGATGGTGCTTCTAAATAAAATTTTGGGAAAGCCAATATAGGTGGTGTTTTCTTCTTTGGGAGGTCCAAGGTTTAAACCGTGATGTGGGTGAGTGTGTGAGGGGGTGGGTGTGTGGTGGTTGTGTGTTAAATTCCCTATTGATAAGCATAGCTCTCGACTTTACGAGGGGTCATGGTTGGGAGGAGATTGCTTAGCCCTGTGCGTTGGTCGTAGGGGTTTCTCACACTAACCAAATAAATAAATAAATATATATATATATATATATATATATATATATATATATATATATATATATATATATATCGGTGGTGTTTTCCAAAATAATGAGGGCAAAATTCTCCTCACTTACTCATAATCATATGGAACTTCATCTAACAACTACACAGAGGCTAGGTCCTCGACATGGACACCACAATGACAAAAGGCATTGGGCTTTCCTAATGGAAATTCAAGTTCGATTCACAAGAAGGGTGGTCATGATATGCCCCCAACTATTCAACCTATTAAAAAAAAGAACTATGTGGAGGCTAGGGTATTTCTTATAGGTATTCAAATTGAAATTGGAAAATGATAGAAATATATTTGAATTAAAGGGGATTCACGCATTATCATTAATGCTATCAACAAAAATGGATGTGGGGATTGGATAAAAAATAATATTATTGTTGATGTTTATTGGAGGCAATCCCTTGGTAATGTAAGCATATCTATAGAGAAGAAATAATGTAAAAAATAATTTAGCCAATTGTAGTGTTGATATTCATTTTGGTGAAATTGAAGTTTTAGAAGGCAACTAACCAAGTGAAATTTCTCTCTTAATGAAAACACTGTCATGGAACTAATTTTGGAAACATAACATTTTGAGGAAGATGAAGAATATATTTAACAAAAAATCTAAATAATTTTTTTTTGTGATAAAAAAACATACTAGATATGGTTTAATAGACCTAAGAACAAATGCAATGTTTTAGTATTTTGATGGAAGGGGCCCAATTGAAGCCACGTATATCTTATTAAAAATAAATTAAAAAGAAAAAATGTTATGCCAAGGTGATCTTACAATGTTGTTGAAGAAGATGTTTTAACCACCACTTTTAAAGATTTAGTTTTCATATATAATATAATATGTTAAACATTTTCTAAACTTTTCATACATACTAAAAATACTTCATTTTAAGGGGTTTGTATATTACTTATTAGAAAAGAATATGTAGTTTATATAATGTTCAAAACATTTACCTTTAATATCCGTGAGAGATACCGTAGTGGTAAGTACTTGAGTTTTCATCAAAGAGATCCAAGTGCAAACCCCGATACCGGGGATTGGGACCCCTCATAAGAACCAATGTAAACTAAAATTTTAATCAAATGGTATTAGCTTAGCTGGTTAGATTCCTCAACATTCAAGGAGAAGACCTAGGTTCGAATCTTGCCAAGCAATACATGGATAATATCCCAGCTCTATTGTAATATCAATATGTGGTGATGATGTAATAAGGGTGGGACCTATCTCAATCTCATATAACGAAATGAATGACATTATTCTAATCTTACATAGTTTATACTTATTAAAAAACCATTAACTTTTAAGAAAAATAATATTTTTATTGAAAAAACTTAAATAATAAATTAATTCTAATTACAATATCATGGGTAAGTTTGTATGCATATACTAACTAATATAATAACATGGAAGATGATAATCAAATAATATGAGTTTAATCCCTTAAATTTTTTAATTATTATTAGAAATGAGAGTTTAAATCTTGTCAAGTGATATATATATATATATATATATATATATATATATATATATATATATATATATCACTACATAGTCATGATATAATACATATAAAATATCTTCAAGCTTATATAATCAATCTAAAAAATATTGTCTTGTGAGGGATATCATTATGGTATGTCTTTAGGTTTTCATCCAAGAGATCTAAGTTCAAACCCCGATACAAAGGGACTAGGTCATATATATATAAATAAGTTATTATAATACTACTACATAGTCATGATATAATACATATAAAATATCTTTCAAGCTTATATAATCAATTTAAAAAATATTGTCTTGTGAGGGATATCATTATGGTATGTCTTTAGGTTTTCATCTAAGAGATCTAAGTTCAAACCCTGATACAAAGGGACTAGGTCAAATAAACCCGTGCTTTACTCTAAAAAAATTAAGTGAGGAGGGAGTGTGAGCCAAGAGGGAGTGAAAGCCAAGATTTAGTCATGGTAGAAGAGCAGTGGGTTCATATGGAGTGCATCAATGCTTCAAATCCTTACCACGAATGCGTGAAAATTGTTTCTAAAATATTGTCGAAGCCAAAGAACATCGGAAGAAAGAAGATACAAGAGCGAGTGTGAGTCGAAAGGGAGTGTGAGCCAAAAGAGAGAGTCACTAGCTAGTATGGAAGGAAAGTCAGATTTAAAAGCCCTAATGTGAAGTCAAGATGCCCTAGCTAGAAATCAAGATGTCCTAGCTAAAAGTATGGAGGCCCAAGTTCGAGATAAGTGAAAGAGTGAATACATGACAAGTTCAATTCAAGTATGAGATGTTACACCAAAAATGAGTATCAAATATGAGATGATTAAGCATGAAATAATGGTTCTTAAAAGTAGAGGGTTAATATGTAAGTTCAATAGATCATGGCCAAGTTTTTTAGGGATTCAAAATTGGATCAAGTGGAAGTGGAGATTGAACTTAAATTACTTTGTGACTTTTCTTCTAAAAATTTTGTACTCGTCATCTTTTCTAGTTCAAAAATCAGGGATAAAATAATGGGTGGTGGCCCATGGTTTAGGGGGAGAGATACCTTTTATTCGAGACCATGGAATGTAATTTTTTCTATTGAGATGAAAACTATTAAGAAGCTTCTCGTATGGGTTAGGCTTTTTGGACTTCCATATGAGCTTATCAATAAAGATGTTTTGAAAAATATAGAAAATGCCCTAGGGGAATTCATCAAGAAAGGACTCACTACTAAGCAATGAAAACATTTTATATAACTTGAATATGTGTTGCTATGGATATTTTAAATCCTTTGCCAGAATCCATTAAAATTAAATCTGAATCAAGAGAATCGGATTAGCAGGGGGATTATGAGAACATCACATGTCAATGCCATAATTGTTATGAGATTGGACACATAGTAAGAGTTTGCAAAGTGAAAACTATGAAGAAAGAGACAAAAAATATTGTTTATGAGATAAACTTCAAGATGAAGCAAGAAAACCATATAGTAATAGAAGCTAGATGAAATCAAGGATATTTCACTCCAAAATAAAAGCCAAAGAAAGCCTATATACAACATCATTTGGCAAGTTCAAAAGAAATTAAATGTCCAAATGACGATGTGGAGGAAAATCCTAAAACAAAGACACCAGAAGAGGTCAAGTTTATTCTAGGTAAATCATATTCATTTTTCTCAAGCAGTATAAAATCCTCTTTTGGTAATAAAAGTGAAAGTGATGTAGATGATATCCCTTGCACTTTGAGGTGTCAAGAGCATTATTATAAAGAAGAATGTGTTTTTGAGGTTATTCCTTGCCTTTCAGATCCTCAAAGGGGAGCATTTTCCTTTTATTTTCCATGTGTGGGGACAAACAACAAGACCAACAAAAACACCCACTTCTCAGTGATGGTTCTGGAGGGTTTGAAACCAAGCAATGATAGCTCTAGAGGGTTTTTAATCCACAAATGAGTCAGGCAGCGGTGACTATAGAGGGTTTGAAGTTAGGAAACGACGATTTTGAAGGGTTTTTAATCCACAGTTGAGTTAGACAATGGTGGTTGTAGAGGGTTTGAATCAAAGCAACGATGGCTCTAGAGGTTTTTTAATCCATAGCTAAGTCAAGACCCAGTGAGAGGGTTTAAATCTAGGCAACAACAACTTTGGAGGGTTTTTAATCCACAATTGAGTCAGACGACGGTGGCTGTAGAGGGTTTGAAGCCAGGCAATGAAAAATTTGGAGGGTTTTTTAATCCACAGCTGAGTTAGGTAGTGACAACTGTAGAGGGTTTGAATCAAAGCAGTGATAATTATAGAGAATTTTTAATCCACAGTTGAGTCAAGCGACGATGGCTGTAGAGGGTTTGAAGCCAAGCAATGATGGCTTTAGAGGGTTTTTAATCCACAACTAAGTCAGGCGACAATGACTGTAGAGTATTTTAAGCCAGGCAGCGACAATGAGGTAAGTTTTAGCATCTTTAATTTAGTGCTTGAAATTATTTAGGTTTTAGGAAATTTTGATAGGGAGCAAGAAAGAATAGATCAGTAGTATAGGGGTGGTTCGATAATGGAAGAAGAGAAACAACAATTACAAGAACAAGTAGAAACCATAGGATAGTTGGTCTTCATGAATTCACATACTATTCCAATCAACGAAGCTAACGGAACATGGGGATTGACATATCCACAAGCAATAGGACATACAACAATACTACCATCTAAGACACCTGAAGAATGAATGGAAAAACCTATATATGTCAATGCAAAATAGTACTGAAGAATAATAAGGCACTGACAAGCTCGAACAAGGGTAGCAACGATGAAGAGGACTAATTGAAAAATAATAATAAATAATATTCTTCCACATAAACATGTGGAGAATAAGGAACAATCAAAGGCACTAACCATCATCGAATGGGGAGATCAATCAAACCAACATAGGGGACAAAAGAAGGAAGAAAAAAGAGACAGAGGCAAAGTGGCAACACACAAGAACATAGAAGGAAAAACAAGCAAGGATAAAAAAATAAAAAATGAAAGCAAGAAAATATTTAGCATGGAAAGTGCAGGTCACCAAAATGAGTTTCAATATAGGGAAGAAATTTACAGTCCCACAACCACGCCACTCATGTGGGCACCAAGAATTTATGTGCAAGAGCTAATGAAGATGAAAGAGAAACTTGAGAGCATGGAAAGGAGGGAGAAAATAAGAGATACTAAATTAGACGAGGTCATAAACATCAATCAAAGCCTAGAAAAGGAAAATAACCAACTCAAGGAGCAAGTGTCAAAGCTAGAAAACTTTACGAACATGGGTCAACGTGAATGACATGTCCTTAAACAAGCCATCCACTCCCCGATCAATGATACAATAGATGTGGAAAAAATGAATGCAAGACAAATAAAAGAGGTACGAAAAACACTGCAAAATATAAAAACAAGATAAAATGAATTAGCAAAAGTAAAGTCATGGTCTCAAGTAGTAAAAGAACCATTCAATCAATAGAAAGAGTTGATAGAGAAGCAAGTAAAAATTCAAATAATAGAAGATAAATAAATACATGAGAAGTTATCAAACATAATCATCAAAGGGTTAAAATATTATGGGGATAGGGAAGACACAAACCATTTAACCAAGGACTTCTTGTCAGATCGGTTACAATGGAAAGGTCAGATCAAACAAGCAGGATGAATTGGCAAGCTGAGAGAAGGAGGTAGAGATAGGCATATTCGGGTCACATTGATGAGTTATGAGGATAAAACAAGGTTACTAAGAAATAGAGGCATGCTGAGAAGGTCACATTTATATTTAGATGATGACCCAACCTTTCTACAACAGGAAGAAAGAAATAAGGAATGAGAAAAGGTGAGGGTAACAAGGAATGAAGGAATATGGACATATTTAAGAAATGAAAAGGTGTACATCACATCTAAACAAACTCAAAACAAATAGGGAGTATGGCTCACTCGAGAACATCTTACGATGGTAAGTTGGAACTGTAGAGGTTACCCTTGGGGAAGAGGACCCGTGTTAGGGCCCATTGCTAGAGACAGACATATAATCATCTTGACGAAAACACATGAGCATGATGGATGTAGGACTCCAGACTTTGTGGGATACAATAAAATAGCAATATGGAATAAAGCAATAGAAAATGGCAAGGGGCAAGGGGTATTATGATTTTAATAAAAGAGGAGTGGGATAGGGTCATTAAAATTGAAAAACAATATTAAAACAAATAATACATCAATTATTAGCATAACAACATGTTATCTCCCAAGAATTCTAAATTCTATAAGAAACATGACCTTAACAAAGAAGACCCATACTCCTCCCTAAAAAGAGACATTTTGACATACAATAAGTTGGGGGAGATTATATTAATTAGAGACTTCAATGCAAGGACAACAAATAAGCAAGCTAACATTCTAGTAGGTAACGAAGATATTGAGATTAATCCTCTTTGGATTTCAAACGAGGAAAATCAGCAGTGAACCAGGTTTTCAGAGGATGAGCATGGGGCTATCACACAATATGGAGAAGAGTTGTTAAGACTTTGCAACATACACAACTTGGTTATTTGCAATGGGATAAAAATTTGGAAAAATTCAGGAAAGTATACATGCAAAACATATAAGGGACAAAGTGTAATAGACTATGTTTTATGCTCACAAAATTGCATACCAAAAATACAGGAGCTAGAAGTGGAAGATTCCCCAGTGGAACTTAAGTCAGATCACAACCCAATTGTTATGAAACTTCAAATGCAAGGAGACAAACCAAGGGAAAAACACATGCAAGGCAATCAAAACCAACTCCCTCACAAGAGAAATATTCTCTTAACAGAAGAAAATTAACAGAGTTTCAGGGCAACATTGAATAACAAGTTACAGGAAAGGGAAAGAAAGGAACTACCTCATAGTAACATAGATTACAATAAACGTGAATGGTTAATGCACGTTATCCAAGAAGCTCTAAACAAATGTAAGAGAGCTAAACCTAAAAATAAAGAAAGGAATAACTTCCCAACCAACCCGTGGTTCGATGAAGATTGCAAGGAAGCACACAGATTACTAAAAGAACCAACGGGTAAAATAAGAGCAAACAAAAAAGCATATGAGAAACTGGTAACGACACAAAAAGAAGAATTCACTAGAACAAGGAGGAAAGAACTAATTTATTTAGGGAAGCATGAACCAAAGAAATTTTGAAAGGAACTAAGCGTGAAAAGATGCAAACTAAAAATAACATAACAACTAGTAATTGGTTGGAGTATTCAAAACAATTGTTAGAACGTAGTAACCAGTAGAAGACATCCCCTACGACCATTGTCAAGAAAGAAATTTTCACAAATGAAGACATGATTCAAGGGATAAAAAAATTAGAAAATGGTAAAGTCCATGACATAGACAATCTTCAGGCAGGGCATATAAAATGGGGGGTAGATATTCTTGCATCACAGATCAAAGACTTTTTTAATGAGGTCATACAAAATGGCTTCCCTACGTAATGGAAAACTAGCTTGACCATTCATTTTTTTTAAAGTGGAGATGTAAATAATCCCTCAAAATATCAAACTATCATGATCAACCCTCTCTTTGCAAAGCTATTTGGGAGCATGATAGAGCGTAGGATCAACATATGGATGGAAGAAAAAGGAAAGAGAGCAAAGGGGCAAGCGGGTTTTAGGCCCAAGCACTCAACTATTGATCATTGTATCACGCTTAGACACATAGTGGAAAAAATATGGGATAAAAAAGAGGAGGCTTTATGTTGTTTTGTAGACTTCAAAAAGGTATTTGACACAGTGCCAAGGAAAAAATTATGGAGCAGAATGGAAGAGCTAGAGGTTCCAATTCACTATAGGGCAGCAATTCATAGATTATATGAGCATGTAAAGGCTAGAATCAAAATGCAGGAAGGGTTATCTGAATGTTTTAGGAGTGACATAGGCATCAAACAAGGTTACCCTCTATCTCCGACATTATTTGGGTTGTACATTGACAAGTTAGAAGAATGGATAAATAAATTTGGGGGAGAGGGTGTGCACTTAGCCAAATATGTGGTAAAACTCCTCATGTATGTAGATGATGTAATTCTTGTGGTCGAAACAGCTAGAGATCTAGAAGATCACCTTCGGGGTTCTATAACTCTTTTGTAAGGAAGTTGGGATGCAGGTGAATACGAGCAAAACAAAAATCATGATTTTTTTAGCAAAAAAGAAGCAACATCTCAAATTTTAGTTTGTAGGAGAACCTCTTGAGGTAGTGGTAGAATACAAATACCTAGGCATAGACTTTCATGACAAGCTCAATTGGAATACATGTAGGATGAAAATAATTCTAAGTGGTTGGAGAGCGCTATATGCACTTCAAAATCGGTGTAAGAATGACAAGTTGTGAGACTGGAAGATCACCAAGGTCTTATTTGGCCTACTTCTCACGCCGATTGTGTTGTATGATTGCGAGGTGTGGGCGAGTGACACGACAAATACAAAATGGAGGAAAATAGAAGGGATTCAAAAACATCTAATTACAATTTTTATTAGAATTAAGGCCACAGTCCCTTATGAAATTATTCTAGCTGAAAATTGAATGTTTCATTTAGAGGCAATTGCTATGACCAAGTTGTTATGTTACTTGAAAAAAACATAAAACATGAAAAACAATAGATGGCTTAAGGCAGTTAGGGATGAAGAGTTGCATGGGCGAAAGAACACATGGATGAAACAAAATCAGAAATGGATGAAACGTTAGAAAATCAACATAAATGAATGCCCAAATTTCAATAAAGACATAAAATACAGTTAGGGATGAAGAGCTGCATGGGCAGAAGAACACGTGGATGAAACAAAATCAGAAATGGATGAAACGTTAGGAAATTAACATAAATGAATGCCCAAATTTCAATAAAGACATAAAAAACTATGTGAACGAAAAGTTTAGAAGTGGAATGTGAAAAAATGCAAGCAAGAAAAGACAATACTATATTGCAAAGTTTAATCCAACATATGACCACAAAGAAAAAACATATATAAGCATTGAAATCAAGTGGAGGAAAAAAATCCTCATTGCTCAAACAAGGACTAGCTCTCATAGGCTTAGATGTGAAATAGAGAGATGGACAACGCCCAAGGAACAATGGGAAGATAGGATATGTACTCTATGTAGCACAGGGGCAATAAAGACATAGGAGCATTTCATCTATGAATGCTTGAGTTTTTCGGACATCCGTGGCAAATATAAATAAACACTTGGAAAAGGGTCTATAATAGAGTTATTTGAAGATAGTTAAATAAAAAAGTTGGAGAGTTGCTAACCCAAATCAGGAGAAGAAGGAACAACCTTCTCAAGGATATTAATGGTCATATGATTTGAATATTTGTGTTTCCATATTTGGAGGTCGCATAGGCCATGCTTGGATCTCACGAATGTATTTAAAATCTTTCATTTCGTTTCAAAGCAAAAGAAACCTAGAGATGATAAGTGTTACTAAGAGCAATGTGAAAATATCCAAGAGATTGATGAAGATAAAAGTATTGGTAGGAATGAAAAAAGAGAGGAAGACCTAAGAAGCAAAAACAAAGAAAAAAATCCTAAAGATATATTGATATGGGAAAACAAAAGCAAATATCACAAATGTTAACAAGAAGTGGGACTAAACCCACATATAAAAATAAAAAATAACAATGAAAATAATATTTTAGAATAATAGGCAAACTCACATATAAAAACAAAAAATAACAATGAAAATAATATTTTGGAATATTAGGGGCATGGATAAGAACCTAAAGAAAGGTATTAAGAATTTGCCAAGTTGTTATGGACAAGACATTTATAGATAGGAAAATAGGGTTTATATATATATATATATATATATATATATATATATATATATATATATATATATATGGTTATTGTGAGAAACCTCTATGATCGACGCACAAGGCTGAGCAGTCTCCTCTCAACCATGATCTCTCGTAAAGTCGAGAGCTATACTTATCAATAGAGAATTTAACACAAAGTCACCACATCCACCCTCTCACACACTCACCCACACCGTGGTTTGAACCTTGGGGTAACATATATATATATATATATATATATATATATATATATATATATATATATATATATATATTTACTTACTTACTTACTTGAGAAATACTTCTTAATGATCCCTCGTAAAGTCGAGAGCTATACTTATCAATAGAGAATTTAACACAAAGTCCACATCCACCCCCTCACACACTTGTCCACGTCGTGGTTTGAACCTTGGAGTAACAAATATATATATATATATATATATATATATATATTTTTTTTTTTTTATTTATTTATTTATTTATTTATTTACTTGAGTAATACTTCTTATACACATCCGTCGTGGGAATTAAACCCGGGTCACATCAACGATAATGCAAGTGGCATCCTTGACGGTAGACCACATCACGGGTAACAAATATTTTAACCATTCAAGGTAAAAAAATTAAATTTTGGAAGCCATCTAATATAAAGAAATTGATTATGAAAATTTAGCGGTTTAAAGAAGATGGAAAATATCTTCGATAGAAAGGCAAATGAAGAGAAAGACAAGTTAGATATGGTTTGTTCTTGTAGGGGCACCCTAATGGTGTGTCGTTGGTGTTTCATATAGGTGACTTGAGTTCAAATTATGAGAAGGAAGGCCCCTTATTGCTATGCCCTCGGGGAGTGTGGCTTCCAATTGTGCCACTTGTTATATTTAACATTATTAACAAAATTGCTATGTCCTCCAGGAGTGTGGCGCCCAATTGTGCCATTTGTTAAAAAAAAGAAAAAAAAAAGCTAGATATGGCTTAATAAACTTGTTAGAAATGTAGTGAGAGCAATATAAAGTTTTTTTTTTTTTAATAGATGTAGCTTTATTAAAGATAATTTTTTTAAGGTCAGTGTGAGAAGTCCATACTGACACTTAGGTTTGGGCATCCCCATCCCAACCATGACCTCTGATAAGGGTCAGAGTGGTCAGAGTTGAGCTTATCAAAAGGGCCAAACACACAACCATACACATCCACCCCTTCGTACACTCGTCCACGCCAGGGTTTGAACCTTGAACCTCCCGAAGAAGAGGCAAAATGTCGTGAAACAAAGATAATATTATTTTTACTTTGACCTTATATCACTCAAACACTTAGCAAAATCAAAATTTTATATTAATAAAAGATAAAAAAATAATAAAATAAATAAATGATAAATGGTAAATTAATTTTTATTTTATATTATTACAAATAATTAAATTCTTAAATATTAAAAAGGCCTTAAGTTTAAAGTTAAATGATATATTAATAATCCCTACTTTATTACAATACAACTATATAATAATATGTAATATAAAATATAAATGAAACCAGTTTTAGTTTCATATCTATATTATAAAAACAAATTACCCCACATGTCTTCGTCCAAGACCCTTAGAAAGATCAAAATTTTATATTAACAAAAGACAAAACGATAATAAATATAAAAAATTAAAAAATAATCTCTAGTATAATTTGCCACGTTTAGATGCATTCCTTATCTATATCTTCCTAACCAAACACGTTTAGATGCATTCCTTATCCATATCCTCCTAACCAAACACGAATCGGGAGTATTTTTTTTTTAATTAAGAACACGAATCGGGAGTATTTTTTTTTTAATTAAGAACACGAATCGGGAGTATTAAAAAACAAACAAAATAAGTCAAAGATAAAAAATAAAATTAGGAGTCCTTGCAAAGATGTTGGCACGATGCTAGACAACTCTTTCGTTGTAAGACGAGTTCAAACTCTTAAGGATGTGAGTCAAATTTTGATAATTAAACGACGCGTATGTGAAGTGGTGGTTGTATGTTAAATTTTTTATTGATAAGCATAGTTTTCGGTTTTAAGAGGGGTCATGGTTGGAGAAGCCTGTCCAGTGCATTGTAGAGGTTTCTCACACTAACCAACTAATGAAAAAAATTGATATTCAAATATATATATATATATATATATATATATATATATATATATATATATATAGATAGATAGATAGATAGATAGATAGATAGAGAGAGAGAGAGAGAGGAGAGTTGGTTATAATCACATCATTTTTAGTAATGGAGAAGTACAGGGCAAGTGCACGGTTTAAACCATAAACCATAGAGGCTGCTCCCACCAAATCTATTCTACCTTGTTGTTGTTAATCCAGTGTGAGAGGAACCATTGGTCGTTTGGAATTCGTACCGTCATTGTCAGTCTATCAGATTAGACTACTACCTTTGCAAAAAGGCAGTCTATCAGATCAGACTACTACCTTTGCAAAAAAGCAGTCTATTAGATGAGACTACTACCTTTGCAAAAAGGTTGTCCCCAAGATTTGAACATGGGTATCTTCTTGGTAAGTGCTTGTCTAGACAAGCAACTACCAATCCACCTAACCCTTAGGGAATTCAATAAATAAGTTTACACGTATTGAGAAGTCATGGTCCCGAGGGTTAATATATTAATAAGTAACTTAATAAAGAACATTCATTCGTTTATTTATACATATTAAAAACAAATTTTATAATTATTTTTTACCAATTTTTTAAAGTGGATTTTATCTTATTATTTAATAAGGGTACAAATAAAAAAACAGGTGGTATGGAAGCGCACCTCAAAGTCTATGTAAAAAACTAAATCAATACTAAAAAGGTTTGATAAAAGTGAAAAAAAAAACGACGAACAAATTATTACAAGATCTGTTGTTTACATTGTAGAATTAAGAAATTGAAAATAAACTAGAGCAAAAAAAACCCTGAACTGTAAAATTGTAACTCTAGAGAGATCTAACTTGGAGATTGATTGGTTCTTTTAGGCACTTGTGTAGGTAAATATTTTCAAATAAACTTATGATCCCAGTATCAAATGTAAAGGTTGGTTGCTCCGCTGAAACTCTGTTTTCCTGCTTTTCTTTAAACAATGTCAATGCCCCAAAGTTGTTGAAACTGTTGGGTTGGATTTGACACTCCAAAATTCGAATGGATGAAACCGTTTTTCAAGTAAACTGATTTTTAATAAAAAAATTTGATAAAAAAAATAAATTTATATTAATTTAAGATAACAGTCTTTACAATAAAAAAAAGTGGGTGGGTTAACACACACCATGGGGAATCAAAATAACCCTCATTGACAAAAGTTTTCTAATAATTTTAATTTTCAAAATTTTAAAATTTTATAGAGTTAGGTTCTTCTTTACGAAGTTATGAATATAGGATTTATGTGCATTTTTTAAGTCATTAGAGATTCATACTTGATTTTGAGTTTAGGTTGTCATTTGGTTAAAGAAGTCTTAGATAGAGGATTCGGAGTTACCCACCTATGTGGATCTCGTCTGCGGTCCCAAAAGAAGACGTCAAGCCATTGTTTATGAAAACAAACCAGTGTTTTGTATTGAGTGCCGCACCCAGGGTCACTTGAAGATCCAATGTCCGTTGTTGAGAAAGGAGACTGCAAAAAAAAGATCCAAAAAATCTTAGCAGCTAACTCTAATGATGGACTTGTTCACGAAAAGAAATTTTACCAAGCTAAGCGAACTCAGAAGTTGGCCGCCACCATGGACATCGGGAAGCCTGTTGCTACGCCAAGAAGTCCTGAAGAGGAAGGAAAAAGAGGTAATCTCTCCATCCCTGAATCTTCTCACTCTAAACAAAATTGCTCACTCTTTATTAAAGCAAACCCTTTCAAACCTTTGCATGATTCTGTAGAGGATCCTATCAGTGATCTCATAGATAAACCTTTGCAGCCCTGTTTCGATGCCTATGAGATTTCACAATCCCCTTCACATCCAGGACCTTTTGGACTTCATTTGTCTGCTGAATCTCTAAAAATGTCTTCAATCTAAGTATGACGAACCCTCGAATCAGTAAGACCCTCTACTCAATGTGTCTATCCCCATATCTCCCCTCCTAGCGAATATTTCCTTAGTCTTGGGCTGAAAGCTCTTGATCCAAATCCTGATAACCAAAACCCTAGCCCTCAAAAATATGTTTCCAAAAATCAAAAGAAAAATTCAACTGACACAAATTGTGAAAAAGCAAAAAGAGGGAGGCCTAGTAAACATGATTTAAGGCGAAAGGAAGTTGAAGAGAGTATTGCTAATGGCTCTCAACCCACTATTATCTCCTCTTCAGCTGAGCAGGATCATTCTAAGGTTTCCACAGATGAGGGGAACAAAACCAAACCCCCTCCGACACCTTCGCGTGGAGGAGGTAAGAAATCTTCAAAGTCTTCCAAATGAAGATTCTCTCATGGAATGTGAGAGGTCTTAATGGACGGACCAAGCAAAGAATCCTTTCATCCATGAGAAAAGACATTAAGCCAACCATCATCTTGTTGCAGGAAACCAAGATCAATGAAAACTGCCAAGATAGAGTTATTAAGGCTATATGGAAAAATTGTGGAGTTGCTACCAGCCCTACCAGGGGAGCGTCTGGTGGCCTTATGTGCCTATGGGACCCTGCTAAAGTAGAAGGTCATATTTTATCATCTTCTGATAGGATCACCAACATTGCTTTTTGTTGCAAAGATTCAAATATTCAATGGGTTTTATCTAATGTGTATGCTCCTAATACTTTGTCTGGTCGACGAGAACTATGGTTTTCTATGAGGCAGATGTGGTAGATATTCCAAAGTCAGCCTTGGATGATAGTTGGCGATTTCAAATCATCGCTATATCCTACTGATAAAAAAGGAGGTACTCCTATCTCGCCTTAGAGTTTTGAAGATTTTGCTGAATTCGTTGATGAGTGTGGTCTTATGGACATCCACCTTCAAGGGAGCAAATTTACTTGGACCAATAAGAGAGTGGGGGCACAACATATTTTAATGTGATTGGATAGATTTCTCATTTCTCATGAAGCTCTTCAATCCTTTGGAGACGTAACTCTCCACACTCTTCCTCGGATTGGGTCTGACCACAACCCTCTGGTTTTAGAGGGGTTGAACACTACCTCTTTCAAGTCTCCTTTTCGGTTCGAACCTATGTGGATTCAACACCCAAATTTCAGAAGCAAAGTACTTGAATGGTGGAGCAGAGATTTTCTTGGTAACCCAATTGCAAGATTAACTCAAAAACTTCGGCATACCAAGAACAACATAAAAATATGGAACAGGGAAACCTTCGAGAATTTATTTGAGGTAAAAAGAATCATTGGTGATAAGATCCGGGCCATTGAAAATCGTATCCAATACGAGGAACATGATGTGCAGCTCAGGGAACAAGAAAGAGAGCTACTGGCTGAATATCACAATATTTTGTCCATGGAGGAAACCTTTTGGCGATAAAAGTCGAGAGCTCTCTGGCTCAAACAAGGTGATTCCAATACGAAGTATTTCCATGCTCTCACCCTCCGGCACAGAAGCATCAACAAAATAAAAAATTTGATCAGGTCGGATGGCACCAACACAAAAAATGAAGAGGAGGTGAGATGTGAAGCCGTAGCACATTTCCAAAATATTCTTGGAGCGGGTCAACCGAGTAACCCTCAAGCTGTTGATTCCCTTCTCCAAAATATTCCCTATTTAGTCTCTAATGAAAATAATGACAGACTGTTGGCCAAATTTTTTGCAGATGAAATTAAAGATGTGTTTTCCATGTCTATTGATAAAGCACCTGGGCCTGACGGTTTCTCTCCCTGCTTCTTTTAGCATTTTTGGGACATTGTCAGCACTGATGTAACCAAAGCCATTCAGTTTGCTCAAGCGACCAAGCGCATCCCGAGAGACTTCAACTCCACCTTTATCACCCTTGTCCCGAAGACTCAGCAATGCAGAACAATTTTTGATTATAGGTTGATTAGCTTGTGCAATGTCGTCTACAAAATTTTGACCAAGACCATTGCCAACAGAATGAAGAAATTGCTCCTTGGTATTATTGATTTATGTCAAGGCAACTCGGTCAAGGGAAGGCTTATAACTGATGGTATAATAACTATTCACGAACTGCTCCACTCTGTCTCAAAAAATAAAAAGCCAAGCCTTTTTCTCAAGTTAGATATCACCAAGGTGTTTGACAGGGTCTCTTGGAGTTTTTTATGTGTTGTGCTGGCAAAATTTGGCTTTCATCCGGAGTGGATTGCCCTAATCCGGGAATGTCTTTTGTCTGCCTGGTTTTCTGTCATTGTAAATGGTGTTACTACTGGGTATTTCAAGAGCAACCAAGGAATCAGGCAAGGGGATCCTCTTTCCCCTTATTTATTCATCATTCTTGTAGAATCCCTTGGGAGGGCACTCAATTATGCCTGCTCTAATGGTACTATCTCTGGGATAAAGACCTCCTCCATCTCCCAACCGATCATGCATCAACAATTTGTTGATGATACGTTACTGGCAACCAAAGCTTCAATTCCTAAAGCAAGGGCAATCAAGAATATCCTAGTCTCCTACGAGCTTGCTGCTGGACAAAAGGTTAATTTTCAAAAAAGTAAATTGTATTTTCTGAATACTCCCATTGATAGACAACAAATGATTGCTAGAATCTTGGGTTGCAGCATATCAAGCCTTCCTTCCACCTATCTAGGTATGCCCCTTTTCCATGGTAAACCTCCTGCAAATGTGTGGAACAACATCTTGGAGAAAATTCAAAAAACCTTTGTGGTCCAAGCTTGTTTGCAAGGCGTTCCAGTGTATTTCTTGTCCATCTTTAAAGCTCCAACTTCTGCCTACAAGAATATTGAACAAATACAAATGAGATTTCTCTGGTCAGGAAGCAAAAATACCAATAGAATTCCCCTGGTTTCTTGGGACAAGATCTTCTTGAAGAAGAATCAAGGAGGGTTGGGTTTCAAGAAAGCTAGTAAGATGAATTCTGCTCTCATTGGTAAGCAAGGTTGGAGAATTATCCAAAATGAACAAGCCACCTGGATCAATATCATAAAGAATAAATACCTGCAACAACGAGCCTTTCTAAGTGATGAACCACTTCCGATTGGATCACATTTTTGGAACTCTATGATTAATATGAGACCCATCCTAAAATTTGGGCTCAAGTGGCAGCTGGGAAATGGAACATCTATTGACTTTTGGGAGGATAAATGGCTCAACAATCACCCTTTGATCAGTGATGCTAGTCTCTCCTGCATCAAGCCAATCACTGATCACCTATTTGGTTCTAAGGTATGTAATTTCTTTTCTAGAAATTGTAACGGAGCTAGATGGAAGCCCTTTCCCTCTGTCAACATCAACATTGCCCAGTCCTCTACTTTTTCCATTATTGTTGGTTTGTTGCGCACCACTATCATTCCTAGTAACCCAAATGCTTTAGAATCTCCATTCTGGTGCCTTTGTGAGGATGGGATTTATACTGTTAAGTCTACCTACTACGCCCAAACCAGAGAAGTCAACTCCTGGCCTAAATTTAAGACTGTCTAGTTGAAAAGTCTAATCCCTAAAGTTACCCATTTTTTTTGGCTTGCTTCTTTAAACAAAATCTTGACCATTGACAATCTAATCCACAGAGGCCTAATACTCCCTAATCATTGTGTCCTCTGTAAAAATAGCTAGGAATCTATGATCCATATATTTCTTGAGTGTCCGTTCTCTAATGAAGTGTTGTCTTCCTTTCTCAAGTTGGCCAACATGTCCTGGGTATACCCAAAAACTCTTGTTGATGCCTGCCATTAGTGGCCAAATCCATTTTTGAATCCAAAAATATGTGCTTTTTGGTCGTATTATTTTCCTCATTTTTTGTGGTAGGTATGGTTGGAGAGGAACAACAAAATTTTTTGTGTTGCTGCAAAAGATGCCAGATCAGTGTTCTCCCGAGCTCTATCGTTTGCCATTGAGAATGCTAATCTCATCCAAGCTGAAAAGCCCAAGAACCAATGGGAATTATCCATTTTTAATACTCTCAAATTTTATATTGACACCCCCCAAGGTCCTCCAAAAGCTGACAGGTCAATGGTGAAATGGATTCCCCCGCCTTGTGGATGGGTCAAGCTCAACGTTGACGAAGCCTCAAAGGGAAACCCTGGTAGGGCTGGAGGAGGTGGTCTTTTCAGAAATAGTCAAGGTAAAGTCTTGTGCACATTTTTGAGTCCATGGGCAATCAAACCAATAATTTTTTTGAAGCCCATGTGTTATACCTTGGCCTCCTCATTTGCAAGCGGCTTCAATTTGAAAGACTTATCATAGAGAGTGATTCTATGAATGTCATTCGATGCATCCAAAAATGTCAACTTCCTACCTGGAGCATGTTCAACGCTGTCCAAGAAAGCTTGAAGATAATTGAAGGCATCAGACATGTTACAATTCAACATGTTTACCGAGAAGGAAACAAAGTTGTTGACCTCCTTGCCAATCAAGGAGTTGAACAGGATAACCTCCAAGTTTGGTATGACAATTTCCCTCAATGTATTGTGGCCCACACTAATGCAAATGGAAATCTTAATCTTTAACTGGTTGTTGGTGCTGATGTGGCTGATTTGGGGCCTAGTGGTTGGACATGGTTTGTTTGACATGGATGCCAACACATATCCTCTTTTCCCTTATGCGCTTTTGTGCAATCCATATTGGGGTAATTTTGAGGAGATGTGGAGAGTTCACAAGGCAACTGTCATCCATGAACCCAGGTGGCAAGGAATGTGGAAAGTTCATAAGGCACTTGTCATCCATGAACCCAGGTGGCAAGGAATGTGGAAATTTCATAAGGCAACTGTCACTCGTGAACCCAGGTGGTAAGGAATGGCAAATAAAACTACTAATTTCTAGCATAGTGGAAGTGGTTGCTCCAATAAGCTCACAGATTGAACCTCGTCGAGCCAAATGTTGTAATCTTGGTTGGGCTTTTGATAGTTGTTTTTTGTTTCCTTTTGGGTACCATTGCTGTAGTTTGGACCCTTATTCCTTTTTGTTTTTGTCTGTGCCTTCTTTCTAGTTTAAAGTTGGTTGTTTCATTCCCCTCTAGGGTTGTTTGTTTTCAGTTCAGTTAGTTCACTTTTGGCTAGCTATCTTTGCTGCATTTGTGTAAAAGGTTTTGGGACCTTTCAAAACCCTTTTTATCAACCAATAAAAAAAAGATTTAAATTCATTTCTAACTTTTTTTTACCTAAATTAACACTTGCCTATATATTATCGTTGAATTAAATTGATCATTAAATATAAAACGAATTAATAAATAAATTTATTAAAATAAAAATCTGCTCTGAATTCTTTAAGTGTGCATCAGGTGAATGACAACAGTACGAATCTTGAGCGATCAGTGGTCATCTTCATACCGGGTTACAAAACAACGGGGTGGTATAGGCTTGTTGGTGGAAACCCCTATAGTATGAATCCTACACTTGACAGTTACTAAAAATAGTGTGGATGTAAGCAACCCCTATGTGTCTAAAAAATAAATAAATAAATAAAAATAATACAAGATTGAAATGATTGTCCAATTTTTACTTTTGTAAAAAATTAGGAATTCTATCCAATAACTTAGCTGAAGGGCAGGGTATTTTGAGAGGTTTGCAATAGGATTTGAAGGTAGGGTGGAGAAGGATGATTGTTGAGTCAGACTCTCAAGTTATGATCAATTATCTAAAATCAACTTCAGAGTTTAAGAAGGTGGATTGGAGAATCCAAAAGATTATAGATAAGATTAGGTTAATCATAAACAATTTTCAGGAGGTTATTTTCAATCATGTATCTAGAGAACAAAACAAAGTGACAGATGCTATGGCAAACTGGGATCTTGACAAAGGATATTTTAAGTGCTATGGTTATCCTCCTAGGTGGTGGTTAGAACAAATTAGGACTGATCTTCTCCTTGTTCATATTAGAACATAGGTTTATTACATTATTTATTTGCATCTTGGCTATGCGCTAAGCGGCTATGCAATTGGGTAGTTCATTCAACTAACTTGGTAGTTGATTACCTATATTCAATGTCTTCTTAAATCAACCATCTCAATGCAAATAAGTTGATTCACATTTTTCATGGTATTAGAGTAGAGGAAAAGGTTTTGGGCAATGTGGATTTTTTGTTGGACAATGTGTTTTCAATCACTTTAATAATCATCCTCTCTAATCCCTTGAATAAATCAAAACAAGCCATCTACGCTGCGTCGAGAGGAGGAACTGTTCATATGCGCTACGTCGAGAGGAGGAATTGTTCATCTGCACTGCGTTGAGAGGAGAACTGTTCATCTGCGCTGTGTAGTGAGGGTGCTGATTGATTGTTGGTCACGAATCTGCCACAGGAAAGGATTTTCTAAAAACTATGCACCCTAGACCCGGCCAACATTGAAAGGCTGGGAGAAAGAGATGTCTCCCAAACCAATCTCCAGAGAGGGCTGGTTCCCTTACTATTTCTAAGCTTGATTAAGACTAAAGTTACTGGAAAGGAATTATAAATGTGCAGAAAGAAACAGGAAATACATGGAAAGAGATGGGAAATATAGCCGTAGGCCGAATTTGTTAGATCGGGGAAAGAAACTCAGCAAGAATTTAACCTCAAGCGTATAAACAACATATAATTTCAGAATACAACATAATCCACTTACGACCTTGCGCAGACAACCTTCAGAATTGCATTCCAGAACTCACTTTCTTTTAAGCAATATTCAAACTCAAATGCAGAATTTGAATCTAACAACAGATTGGAAAGACGAGCTTAACTGAGAAATACATGAAATAGAAGGAAATCATCACACAGAAAGACGTTTGCAAAATCAGAGGCCAAATATCTTTCATTCATGCAAAGAACTTGAATGCTTTCATGCAAAATGTCTCTCAAACTCCCGATCCCTTTTTCTGAGATCTACATTGATTTATATAGAAGTCTTGCTTCTTTACAACATTTAAAACTTGCAACGAACTTCCTCGAGATCTACAACATGTGCAACGGAAACAAGGAAATCATCCCCTTAAACCAGCCTCGGAGAAACCAAAAATTGAATGGAACGAGGAGTCGGTCGTCTTCATTAAATGGTCGTTCTTGAAACATGCTTGAACCGTTAGAAAAATCATGAACAACAGCTTTGGATAATGGAAATATTTAATTCTGATGGCTTGGACACGTTCTTCTACCTTGCTCGCATCGGAAAGCAGCAAAACATTTAATTCTGGAGTGCTTTTAATCATTGGAAATCGCAAAACTTCATCGGGCCGTTTGAACTGCTTTTTGGCGTGAAACTGTAACAGGTCGCGAAAACGTGACATGTCACGAAATCGTGACGTATCTCTGCTCCATACGCTTTGTCTCCTTTGAACCGTGAAAATCATCCATGTCACGAAATCGTGACGTATTCGGCTCCTTTGTCTCCTTCGCTACCTTGAACCGCGAAAACGCGACGCGTCACGAAATCGTGACGTTTCGTACCATTATACTCTTTCTCCGCTCTGTTTCACAAAAATGTGACAATGCACGATTTCGCTACACTTTCTTCATCCATGTTGTTCTTTAGTCGCGAAAATCACATGACATCACTGATTTCGCTACAATTTCCATCCTACTATGCTCTCTCTTTCAACCCGAAACGCGACATTCTTCCTCATGTAGTTCGTTAATCTTCATCATGTCACGAAATCATGACAAGTTCTGTCTCCTTGGACTTTGCTGCTCTTCGACCGCGAAAATCATCATGTCACGAAATCATGACAATTCCCTGCACTTGGTCTTTCTTGCCCAATGTGTCACGAAATCATGACGTTTCTCTACGTTCTCTAGCTTTATCTCCACAAATGTCACGAAATCGTGACGCCAACTTCTTTCTTGCTCTCATTTTCAAAAATGTCATGAAATCGTGACACCTTTTATGCCTTAAGTCTTTTCTTTCAACTTCACCGTGACCACGCAACACGTCGCGATTTCGCGACGTCTTTCGCCTTTTGTGCCTTGCTTACTATTCTGTCATGAAATCACGACAAATTTTATTGTCATCACCCTTTGCGTGGTTATGTCATGATTTCGTGACCTTTTCTAACATTATGCTCCCTGATCATCGCATGTCGCGAAAACGTGACATGTCACGATTTCGCGACAATTTTGCTGCGCTGCCCTCGTTGACCACTTTGACCATGAAAATCCAACACGTCGCGATATCGCGACGTTTTTACCCCCTACTGCCGTTGACTGCGTTGACCATGATTTTTTGACACGTCGCGAAATCGCGACAACTTTGCATTTGATTTCTCTCTCCTCAACAGACCCGCGATAACGCGACATGTCGCGATATCGCGACGGTTTTCAACTTTGGCTCTCCATGCTATTTTTTGTCGCGATTTCGTGACAGTCTTCGGACTTAGGCATTTTTTGCATCAAAACCTGTATAGGAGTGAGAATTTCAACATCTTATGCATGAATAATCAATAATCAACATAATGTGGCAAAAATGCCAACATTCTTGGTGGCTCGCGGGGTATACAGTTCTGCTGTATGCACGAATCCCAGGCCTGAATCCATTGGGCAACAGAGTCAAGAAAAACTGAGAACAGAAAGCTGGCTGATGGGGTACATCTCGGTGGACTGCTGCAACAACTCTTGCTGAATGACTGAAACTTCAAGTAAATCTGTATTTGGCTTAGCTGACCATGGAATGGAAATGATAAATGATGGAATAATGGAATGGAGGGAGTGATGCGGTAGATACAGTAACAGAGTGCTTCTGTGCTACCAGCTGCTATGAAAGGGAAATGGAGGTGAATGGAATAAATGGAATGATGAAGTGAAAGGAGTGAAGTGAGAATGGAATGGGGAAAAAGAACTATGGATAAATGCTTAAAACAACAATGTAGTTAGAAGAAAAGGAAAAGAAGAACCGGGAATATTAGAAAGGGGAAAAGAAACAACAACAGTGGCTTGATTACTTGCAGAGGAAAAAGGAGTAGGAGAAGGAGGGAATAAAGAGGGGAAGGGAAGAAATAAAGAGGAAGCCACTAACTGCTGGGAAGGAAGAAGAAAAAGAAAGAAATACGTACCTGCGGGCTCGCATGCAAAAAGAGCCGAAGTGGACAGAGGAAAACAATACTTTTTTTTTTTTTCTATTTTTTTCTTTTTTTTTTTTTTTTACTATATACAAGGTGATACTGGACTCACAGTTCATGGAGTGTAGGCTTTCAGATGAAATCCGTTCACCGAAATAGGAAGTGGGCTGCCATCCAAATCTTCTAGATGAAACGAATTTGCTGCACCAGCACTGACAATGCGGAACGGGCCTTCCCACAGAGCATCAAATTTCTTGTGCTTCCCAGGATTGGCTTTCTTTTCATTCCATTTTAGGACCAAATCACCCACCTTAAGCGGACGATCAGTGGAATTTTTATGGAACCACTTTGAAATAACTTGTGTATGCTTAGCAAACTCCTCATAGGCCAAAGAACGTTGCTCTTCCAACTGTAACAACTAAGCCAACCGCATATCCATGGAATCTACATCTGCTTCATCATCCTAAAATCCCTGCAACTGCTGTAATTCTGGCAACTCTAGATGAACAGGCAACCTTGCCTCCTTTCCATATACCAGGGCATATGGTGAAGTCTTGATAGACTTCTTGATTGAAATCCTATCTGCCCATAAAGCTTGATTCAACAGAAGGTGCCATGATCTCTTGTTATCCCCCAAAGACCTCTTTAAAATCCGGAGCAAATTCTTGTTTGTGGACTCTGCCAAGCCATTTCCCTGAGGGTAATAGTTAGAGGATGTCTTCAAGAAAACACCATACTTATTTGCAAATTCAGCTAGCTCAGCTCCAATAAATGGAGTTCCATTATCTGTAATAATAGCATCAGGAATGCCAAAACGTGTAATCAGCCCTTCAATGAAAGAAATCACCACATTTTGATTTGCAACCCTGGTTGGAATAGCTTCAGACCATCTCGTAAAATAATCTGTAGCTGTCAAAATATACTTGTGTCCAGCTGAAGAATTCGGATCAATAATCCCAATAAAGTCCAATCCCCACTGTTGAAAAGGTGCTTCAACCTGAATTGGATGCAGGGGCAATGATGCATTTCTAACCCTTCTGGTATACCTCTGACATTTGTCACATGCTTGGGCAATCCTGAAAGCATCTGTGAACAAGGTTGGCCAATAATAACCAGCCCGAATAATTTTTAAAGCCATTGGTCTACCTGCATAGTGTCCTCCTGATATGCCAGAATGAAACTCCTCCAGGAGTCTAGCCTTCTCTGATTCCTTGACACACCTTAAAAGAATGCCATCAATGTTCTTAAAAAACAATCCTTCGGGCAACAACACATACCTGAGAGCTTGCAGACGAAACCTTCTCCGTTGTGAGGCATTTAACTATGAAGGGCATCTACCAGTTGTGAAATAGTCAATGAGGTCATCTGCCCAATCTTGTTCTTGAACTAGGAGATTCATCAGATTGTTATCTCTAGCAAGATCATCTGCTTGATAATCAACTATCCCAGATGCTGCAGTCTTTGCTAAATGCTGGCATAAGGCCTTACCCCGCACTAGCTTGGCCGGATGAATCTCAACATCAAATTCTTGAATTTTGGTGACCCAACCTACGCGTTTATCACCCATCTCACCCTGAATGATGAAATTCCTTACATCGGGATGAATAACATAGATGACTGTCCTACTCTGAGATATGAAATGCTTGAATTTTTTAAGAGACTTCATAACAGCATACACCTATTTTTCAATGAAATTATACTTTGCCTCATGAGGTAAGATAACCTGACTAAGGAAAGCAATGGGCCTTTCATTCCCATCATCTCCTTTCTATGTGAGCACTGCGGCATAGCTTTCATCTTCCCCAACTGCATACAGAATGAAATCTTTTGAATAATCTGGATTAACTAATACAGGAGCCTGCGCTATTCTATCCTTAATTTCTTGGAATGCCTCCTTCCTCTGAGTTGTCCATTTAAATTCTGCATCCTTCTTCAACAACTCAGTCATGGGCTTGACAACCTGGGCAAAATCAGAAATGAACTTCCTGATAAAATTAATCTGTCCAAAGAAAGACTGCAGCTCTTTCTTATTGGCAGGGAGCGATAGTTTCTTCAATGCTTCGACTCGAGATGGATCAATTGCCAAACCATCTTCTGAAATGACATGCCCCAAGAGTTTACCTTCCTTCACTGCAAAAACTGACTTCTTTGGATTAATGGAAATACCAAACTCTCTACATTTTCCAAAGATTTGCCTCAGATGAGAACAGTGATCTTCTCGTCTATGTGAAAAGACAGTCATATCATCAAGATAAATAACAATAATCTTGTTCAAAAGCTCCTCAAATGCAATGTCCATGGCTCTCTGGAATGTGGCCCCAACATTTGATAATCCGAAAGGCATTCGCTGATAAGCAAAAGTGCCCCACTTAGTTGTGAATGTTGTCTTGTACTGGTCCTCATCCCTAACCCAAATCTGGTTATATCCAGAGAATCCATCCAACAGTGAAAAATGCTGAGCCCCAGCAACAACATGCAGTATCTGATCAATGCGAGGCAAGGGATAGTGATCTTTCAGAGATGCACGGTTCAGATTTCAAAAATCTACACACAGTCGTATGTCTCCATTTTTCTTTCGAACCAGAACCAGATTAGCAACCCAAGTCGAGTGCTTAACCGGGTATATAATCTTGGCCTGCAGCATTTTCACAAGTTCGGCCCTCATGAGAGTCTCAATATTTGGATTCACTGGTCATTGCTTTTGCCTGAAGGGTCTGACTCCTTCTTCCAACTCAATAGTATGCTGAACAATCTGTTTATCATATCCCCTCAGATCCTCATAACTCCAGGCCACAATATCAAAAAATTCTTGACACAGTTGCCTGATTTCTTGCAGTTCATCAAGAGTAGAATCAGTCCCAATCTTAATGACCTTATTGGGTTCCAACTGCAACTCCATGTACTCTTTCTTATCAATCTCAATCCGATGTTTCTTGGACCGATCATGCTGATCAAACAAACTTTCTAGAGTGATAAGACCCTTCGAAATATGATTATTCCACAACTGAATCAGACCATCAGTTTCTTCGTGCTCCAAGGTTCTTCCTTTGATGGTGGCAGCTTCTTGAATCAAAAAGTTAACAATTTGCTCATCACTCTCGAAGACTTGCCAGAAAGTATCTTTGTCCGGGACACTAGGCCTGTACACCATCCTTACTGTCTTTGGCTTCTTGACTACCTGCTCAATGGGAGAAAAATTTGCTCCAAGAGATGCTAGGAGATCTGCATGCTTATTCAGCTCTCGAGAAATGGCCTGAATATTCAGAGCTGTGAAAGACTCAAACAGGTCCCAAACTTGGTTGCGGTATGCTTTGAGATAATGCTGCTTGGAAATACACCTGTTTGTTACTTGGTTTACAATCAGCTCAGAATCACCAAAAATCTGCAACTGTTCGATTCCCAACTTCCTTGCCTTTTTCAAGCCTAGGCATAATGCTTCGTACTCGACAGCATTGTTAGTACAATTCCAAGTAAGACGGTATGAATATGTTCTTTGTAAACCAGAGGGAGAAATCAAAACAATACCTGCTCCTGCACCATTTTTGCATCTAGCCCCATCAAAATATAACTTCCATAGTTGATCCGTGATAGAGCTCTGATCATCTTGGTTAGGAAATACCTGCATTGTGCCATCCTCGGGTTTTGTGATAGAATAACAACCGATTTCGGTCTCCAGCATAGCATTGAAATCAAGCATGGAAAACCCGTCTTCCAACTGAAGCTCATCTAAAACCTCATTCATCAAATCAGAACCCTCTAACTCTTCGGTTAGCATGTTAACAGACTGCATGGTCTTTCCTGCTTCATCCAACCTTTCAATATGAAAAGAGGAAGGTTTTTCATTCTGAATCCGGAGTCTTTTACCTTTGAAAGGGATTTCCAAGTGGGAATAATCCAGTGCAAGGTAACCTCCCAACTTTGCAGTAAACTCTCTGGATAAGCACATACTGAAATACGGTTCTAGATCCACCACAACTATCTCCTGAATGACTGTAATCTAAGGCATAGTGTGTAAAACAATCGGGACATCCTTGATTACACCCATCATTTTCATAGGAGTACCATCTAACTGCAAGACTCTAGGGCTACTTCATGTGTATTCCATACCCATAACTTCGCAAACTGCCTTTGGCATGACAGTTGTAGCGGCTCCAGAGTCGATCATGCAATTATGCACGATCCAACCCTCTATTTGCAATGATAGATAAAACGGGGGTGGTCTATTTTTACCAGTGATAGAAGTGGTTAAGGCCTGAGCATAAATTGTCTGGGTAGAACCCTTTTCACTATCCTTCATAGATTTTAAAGATTCTTGCAATAAATCTACTCGCCTAGGCAATTGCAATGCATCGTAAAGACTAACCTTAGTCGGGGTCTTCTTCAGTTCTTCGACAATGTTGTATGCAACCGCAGCAGATTCCTTCTTTTCAATGGGGTGATCATATCTGCTCCTATACTGTTGGGTGGCTTCTACTCTCAGCCTCTTTGTCAATGAAGGGTACTTCAACTTTTCTCTAGCTTGCTCCTCTGCTTCTGATCTTGCCTGTGCAGTTGCGGCCTTTTCTTGTGTTCTGTGTGGAACAGGATCTTTCGGCAAAACAGGCGCATCTAGCTTTGATGCTTGCATAGGAGTTTTCACTATTTTTTTCAAATCAGCTGGCACTTTTAATGGCTCTAACTCAGCAGGATCTACTGTAACAGGCTTCTTTCCAGACCTTGTGAGAACCGAAACTTGCTCTTCCAATGGAATCATTAAGCTATGGCCTGCCTCAGAGATCATATTGACTTGCCCTCCCGAAGAACTAGCAGCCAATGTCTGCACATAATTCAAATGAACCATGCAAGTGTCTTCTCCATGGGGATCATTGCATGTCGAACACCAATATGTTCTTTCAGCAAGGACTGCATCTTCATTTGCCAAAACAGTCAGGTTCTTCTCGGGTGCTTTGCTTGTTGAAGCAACTTGTTCTCTAGTAATCGGCGGGGGTTGAAATCTCCTAGGCTGGAAATCTCGCTCAGCTTGCTTCCTTTCAATAAGCGTGATCTTATTACCCATTGCTCTTATTGCAGAATTGGCAGATTTTACCTCTTGCAAGAGTGTTGTATAAGGATCAGGATTTACAGGTGCAGGAGGTGTTGGTAAGGGCAAAGGTGTTGGTGGTGCCGGTAATGCTGGGAATGAAGTGGAAGCAGGGAATGGCAGAATGCTGGGTGCAGGCAACTGGGGATTTGTTGAAGTAGACAGCTGAGGAACTGGGATAGGTGCAATTTGAGGTGCACTGGAATTCCATGATGGAACAGGGTACATAGAAGACATAGATTGCAAAAAAGAACTAGGATATAAATGTTGTGGAATATCAGGTAAAATGGGCATTGCTACCTTTGGGGGAAGCCTGTCGATTGCAATCAAGTCTGCCTCCGCCTTTTGTGCTTGCTCGAATAGTTCTAGGAAGGTCATCACATTGGACTGCCTGATCGCCAAGCCAATGTCTGTATTGAATGCTCGAAGGTAGTAAAACGTAGCTTGCTCAGGGGTAGGGCGAAGTCCTTTAGGCACTCGCTGCCAGCTTCTGGTGAAATGAACATTGAAATCTACTATTGCCTCCTACGGGTGCCTCTGGATTGCATTAAACTGGTGCAACAATGAAAATGGGTCAGCCTGTTCATGAAAATTCTTCACTAACAATTCTCCTAGCTGATCCCAGGATGCAATAGTGCCTGGTTGCAGAGATCGATACCAGTACAACAATTTTCCTCTCAAGGATAACACTAATAACTTCACCATCACATCTTCGTCTGTTATATCATGAATGGCTGCCAGAGAAGCTACATCATGAATATGTTCGTATGCAGTCTTTCCCGTACCATCATAGGTTGGCAAGGCTTTCAAAGCAGCCTGGGGAACTGGATTTTGAGCCTGCAAATTCAAGGCTCCTGAGCTGTTCCATGCTGAAAACTATCGGGGTGGAGGATACTGGGCCATTGGGACTAGTGTATGTAAGCGAGAAGATGGAAAACTAGTAACAATACCAGGGATTTGTGTGGATATGGCAGATGATGCAAGCGATGGGGAAACCAACCTAGAGTGTTCACCTCTTTTTGTGCTGTCAAGTTCAAAAAACTCAACAAGATCTTCAACTTTTTTAGACTTTGATCTCGTGATCATGAAGTACAGCTTTCACTGCATCCACGTTCAGAGATTTTTGGGTACTGCAGAGTCACCAAATGTTCTAACTTTACGGCATGAAGGCGAACATTAAACCTTCAATACTATGGGATCTTTCTGAGACAGAAATAGTCTGTCCCATCGGGCGTGCCAAAAACTGTTGGTCACGAATCTGCCACAGGAAAGGATTTTCTAAAACTATGCACCCTAGACCCGGCCAACATTGAAAGGCTGGGAGAAAGAGATGTCTCCCAGACCAATCTCCAGAGAGGGCTGGTTCCCTTACTATTTCTAAGTTTGATTTCAGATTAAAGTTACTTGGAAAGGAATTATAAATGTGCGGAAAGAAACAGGAAATACATGGAAAGAGATGGGAAATATAGCCATAGGCCGAATTTGTTAGATCAGGAAAGAAACTCAGCAAGAATTTAACCTCAAGTGTATAAACAACATATAATTTTAGAATACAGCATAATCCACTTACGACCTTGCGCAGACAACCTTCAAAATTGCATTCCAGAACTCACTTTCTTCTAAGCAATATTCAAACTCAAATGCAGAATTGAAATCTAACAGTAGATTGGAAAGACGAGCTTAACTGAGAAATACATGAAATAGAAGGAAATCATCACACAGAAAGACGTTTGCAAAATTAGAGGCCAAATCTCTTTCATTCATGCAAAGAACTTGAAAGCTTTCATGCAACCTGTCTCTCAAACTCCCGATCCCTTTTTCTGAGATCTACATTGATTTATATAGAAGTCTTGCTTCTTTACAACATTTAAAACTTGCAACGAACTTCCTCGAGATCTACAACATGTGCAACGAAAACAAGGAAATCATCCCCTTAAACCAGCCTCGGAGAAACCAAAAATTGAATGGAACGAGGAGTCGGTCGTCTTCATTAAATGGTCGTTCTTGAAACATGCTTGAACCATTAGAAAAATCATGAACAACAGCTTTGGATAATGGAAATATTTAATTCTGGTGGCTTGGACACGTTCTTCTACCTTGCTCGCATCGGAAAGCAGCAAAACATTTAATTCTGGAGTGCTTTTAATCATTGGAAATCGCAAAACTTCATCGGGCCGTTTGAACTGCTTTACAGCGTGAAACTGTAATAGGTCGCGAAAACGCGACATGTCACGAAATCGTGACGTATCTCTGCTCCGTACGCTTTGTCTCCTTTGGAACCGTGAAAATCATCCATGTCACGAAATCGTGACGTATTCGGCTCCTTTGTCTCCTTCGCTACCTTGAACCGCGAAAACGCGACGCGTCGCGAAATCGTGACGTTCCGTACCATTATGCTCTTTCTCCGCTCTGTTTTCGTGAAAATGTGACAATGCGCGATTTCGCTACGTTCTTCATCCATGTTGTTCTTTAGCTGCTTTGAACCGCGAAAACATGACACTGCGCGATTTCGCTACACCTTTCTTTCTCTGGGCTGTGTCTCCCTCATATGTCGCGAAAACAAGACAAGTCACGAAATCGCTACACTTTCTACTCGCTGCTCAATCTTCTCAGCACGTCGCGAAATCACGACGAGTTCTGTCTCCTTGGACTTGGTCTTTCTTGCTCAATGTCACGAAAATCGTCATGTCGCAAAATCATGACAATTCCCTGCACTTGGTCTTTCTTGCCCAATGTGTCACGAAATCATGACGTTTCTCTACGTTCTCTACTGTTACCACTTCCTGTCATGATTTCGTGATGTCTGCTTCGTGCTTGGTCTCATTTTCAAAAGTGTCACGAAATCGCGACGCCTTTCGTGCCTTAAGCTTTTCTTTCCACCTTAACCGCGACCACGCAACACGTCGCGATTTCGCGACGTCTTTCGCCTTCTGTGCCTTGCTTACTATTCTGTCGCGAAATCGCGACGAATTTGATTGTCATCACCCTTTGCGTGGTTATGTCGCGATTTCGCAACAGTTTCTAACATTATGCTCCCTGATCATCGCATGTCGCGAAAACGCGACATGTCGCGATTTCGCGACAATTTTGCTGCGCTGCCCTCGTTGACCACTTTGACCGCGAAAATCCAACACGTCGCGATATCGCGACGGTTTTACCCCCTGCTGCCGTTGACTGCGTTGACCGTGATTTTGGAACACGTCACGAAATCGCGACAACTTTGCGTTTGATTTCTCTCTCCTCAACAGACCCGCGATAACGCGACATGTCGCGATATCGCGACGATTTTCAACTTTGGCTCTCCATGCTATTTTTTTGTCGCGATTTCGTGACAGTCTTCGGACTTAGGCATTTTTTGCATCAAAACCTGTATAGGAGTGAGAATTTCAACATCTTATGCATGAATAATCAATAATCAACATAATGTGGCAAAAATGCCAACACCGATCCACGTAGTACCTGTACAGGTCTTGTGAGGGAAGCCTGCGCATGATTGGAGAAGCAACAAATTAAAACCATAGTGAGGAAGCCGTGCTAAAGTTTTTTTAAAAAATTAAAACTTATGCAAAGTGACAACGTCACATCTGCACGCGATTCGAAGAAACATTCGGAAAAATTCAACCCTTGGCGCTATGTTCTTGACATATATTTTTTTAATTTATGTTTGGCCCTGAAAAACTAAGAGGCACCTCTTGTCCTATTAGTTCCATCCATGTCTATAGTGGATTTGGTTGAATGCACATGCTAAGGACACCGAAGATGAGGGTTCGAATCGCAAAGTGACATTTTTTTTTTTCTGTTGGCTTTCGCTATAATATAAAAGGTACATTATGCCTTCTTGTTTCCATCCACCTCGACAACGAAGTTGGTCGGGAAACATGCACGCTAGGCACTCGAGAGGTAAATGTTGGGGGCTCCAACCCCACCGACTCCACCTTCTTTTTTCATGACGGGCGATCAAGAAAGGTATTTCTTAATTTTTTTTGCAATCTTTTCCAAGAGTTCGTGGCATATTTTTTTCAAAACAAAAATGACCCAAGTTCTTTGTTTGGAGGGATAAGTAATTTTATTTTTGTTTTATTTATTACTACTACAATCTCCAAGCAAGACCATAGGAGGGATAAGCATATTTTGTTTCAATCCTAGTGCATTTTTTTTCTCTATGGAGGGATAAGTAATTATTTGCACTTTAAAAAGGGTACATTATTTTTTCTTCTCAGTCCTTGTTTATTTTGCAACAAAAAGGGAGGATCAAAAGCATTTTCTTTTGCAAAATTCTAAGACAAGGGGGGGGAGAAAATTGTGGATTTGAATATCATTTTCGTAAACCTAAAACTCAAATATTTTGTAAAAAATAATTGTAACAAATTGGTATTGTAATAGGTGCATTTTCGGTGAAAATCGACACCTAAGTGTTTCAATTTGTGGGCACTTGTGATTGTTTTTTTTGAATTTAAATTTCCTGTTTTCTTGCATTTCAATCATAAAGTAAAATATACAAAGCAAAGAAAAAGACCCCAAATTTTACACCTATTTGTGCTATTTATTGCATAGCAACGTTTGGTATATATGGTACCTTTGGTCCACACTTACAGGTGATGTTTTCGTGCTTGAACTACTATATCTAACGCCTAATATTGCTGCAACAATGATGTATAAGCTATTATTATCTATAAATAATTGGGGAGAAATAAGAAAACCAGTTTTGATATTCACTCCATTTAATACCTTAATTCTTTCTGATTGTTTTTCTTAAAATCCTCCAACTCATCAAACTTTTTCAGAAGGGTTTTTGAGGCATGTGCCATCAATTTGATTGAATTCCCTTTCACATACTCTTTGCAAGTAGAAATAAAGGGGAACCATTTGGTGTTATAAGGAACCTTCATAATGGCCACTGTTTACAAATATCTATCAGATCCACAGTTGCTCAAAGGTTCTAATTTTGCACCATGGAAGACAATATGAGAGCTATTCTTCAGGTTGAAGATTTATGGGATGTAGTGACTAGCTGTAATGTCCCTATTTTTCATATTCTTATTGTACATAGTTGTGGTGTGAAGCTTTGGAGTGTTTTGTTATTTTGAAGGTATTTTTAGTGGAATTTAGTAATTAAATAAATAAAAAAAGAGAAAAGGGGGCCAATGTGTATTAGGGACATGATATTTTATTTTAAGGAGTTATAAGGTTATTTTATAAGTGATTCAATAAAGTGCCATCCCAACGAAGAAATATAACATTTTTCTATATAAAGAGGACAAGGGGGATCATTTGCATAATCTTGGATCATTTTTATCTCTTCTATTTTGTGTAATTGGTTGAGAAGCTAATATCACTCCTTGTGGACGAAACTCTACAAGAGAGATCTTCTGCGGATAAAAACCTATAGAAGACTTGATTCAGGAATGAAAACCTCTGGATCTAGAGAGTCATAATGAAAACCCTTACTCTCAATTGGGGCAAACCTACCTAGGGTTTGCATTTGGACTTCATTATATTTAGTTGTGGAGAATTCAGTGTGTAATCATCTAACTAGGGTATTATTGCACCATTTTGAGAGATCAGATCTTTATTCAGCCATTTGAGGGCAAAGAGCAGAGATTTATCATTATTTTCAATCATTGGAGCACCAAGAGGAGGGACGTCCTATCTTGGGAGTCTATTTTGGCACTCAGAATCAGAGACTCAGCATTTATAAGGGCAGCGTTGCATTTGAGAGGACATTTTGGCAAGTATCTTATTCCTAGAAGCTAGACGCCCATTATTTTGAACCAGATTTTGCCCTGGCAGCCAAATGTTCTATGTATCTTCATAATTTTGATTGTGTTTGGGTATGAGAATATCATTGGAGAGCATTAGCAATCAGATCTGCCATTTTATGAGTTGTTTAATGTAGCCATTTCCAGTATTATTCATGTAATGGTTTCTATATTTCATATTTAATACAAAATCAGCGTTGTTGGGTGTTGTTTGTTGAAATTATAAGTAATTTGGTGATTTATATTTGTAGATCAGAATTTTATTTGAATATATTTTATTTCTGCTTGGAATAAATATTGCCATCTAGCTAGGGTTTGGTAATCTTTCAGAACTAGGTGATTACAGTGGTATCAAAGCATTGATTATGCCATCCTATGGAGGATTGAGTCAGGGTTTTGTGTGGAAAAAAAAAAATTAGCAACCGTGAGTACATCAATATTGAGAATTTTTTTGGGCACTTTTAAAGGTTGATTTGAGTACCCATTAAGCCCTATTTTGTATTTCCACTTTCATTTTTTAAAAATTCTATGGTCAGATCTAGCAACTTTGAGGGTTTCATTTTTCAGAAGTTAGGGTTTGCTGCGAAAAATTTAGATCTGAAATTTTTATCTTGAACAACATTGGATTACTTGACAGTGAGATGGCAAATACATGGGTTGAATTGATGGAAAGGATAAGGGAGAGCAATCAAAGAAAACTCCAAGAACATGTAGATTTATTATTCCTTGAATATAAACAGATGAACGTAAATTACAGGAAGGTTGTAGATTTCCAAATATTCTTGGAGCTTAAAAGAAAGACAAATCTTGCTACATGGCTTTAAAAGACTAGGAGGTTAAGCATGTATAAAGAAAATGATGAAGGAAATGTCATGGCAAGCTTTGAAGATAAATCAAAATTACGACCACCTAAGAATGATTTGGTTCAAGAGTTTAATGATAAAGAAGAGGAGCTCATGGCAAAAATTTCACATGAGGAAGCTAGCAAAGAAGAATCTCAATAAGAAATTGTTGTCTTATCACATGAAGAGGTATGCAAAAATCATGTGATGAAGGTGACTGAATTAGATCTTGGGAATAAATCAGAAATTGTTGACCAAGAAATCCCCTTACCACATGAGGTATGTACAAAAAATTCTCAAGGTGTTTTCCATGAAAGTAATGACACTAATAGAATGGATGAAAATTTTGATATTATGAATCCTGGAACAACAGTATTCTTGGGTTGTTTTATACAGTCCCTTTGGAAAAAAATGATTGTTTCTCTTTAAACATGCAACACAAAGAGAGGTTTCATATCCAGAGAGAGTTTGGGAAGTATGGATGCAATATTTCAACGAATCATGATGATCGTAGTCAACATTCTTCCTTGAGGTATGATCATGACTCTAATAGTAAAGGATGGTTCAAGGGATTAATCAGTAATGGGCCTATTGAGACACACAAAGTTAAAATTGTATTTGACAATAGAAGGAACATGCTAATAGAAAACAATATGATGAGAGCTACCAATCACTGTTTATGGACTGTACTGATAGATCATCATAAAAAGACAGTTATAATACCTTTAGAGAATAATTTGAAGGTTGTTTCTCTTGAATTAAGGGTTGCAATCCATGATTCATCAACTATTGCAAAGAAGAAAACTGTTGTTCATGATTTGGAGGCTACAACCTACACATTAGAGGCTGTAAGACTGTCCACTGCATGTTGCACGTGGACTGTATATCCTATGGGTTTTAGGGTTGCATTTGAAGGTATGTTAGTTGCTATTGTAATGAGGATTGTGATTGTATCTTTAAGTCACATTTTAAAGACTATTTATTATTCCCTATGGGTTGCATTCAATGAGATATGTGGTTGCTTCTATCTTACTTGGAATGACGTCATAAACAATGCAAGAACTCTACCAGTTTAGAATAGGTTTGAGCAGCCATTACGCTTAAGTTTGATGGCACCTAATGAGGATAGAAATGCACTTTTAAAAGTAGCACAGTGGAGAATAAATAACCTTGAACTTGGATGCATAGGAAATGACCAAGTTCAGCTATTGATGTGTATTTCTAATCCAATGTTGGAACATATAAAGGATTCTGGGTGATATAGGTAGCATTCATAGTATGATGGACGTTCTTTACACTCTTGGAGTGTTAGTTGATGATTTTCGTAGTAAAGGAGAACTAAGGAGAGTAACTCTTGCACAGGGAGAATCAGAGTTTGTTGATCCTCATCTCCTTTCCACTCTCTTTGATGTTGGTTCATTCATTACCCTTGATACTTTTAGCACACCTTTGCATAATACAATCCTTAAGAATAGAGGAGGATTGAGTTTACATATCTTTGAGGAGATTAAAAAGTCATATATCACTATTGTACATGAAAAATCAGAGATGCTATGTACTACTTCAGATTTGTTTTGTAAGAGTTTGAGCCCATTTTCACTCAATTTTTGTATAATTACAACTTTGAAACAATTCTGGGATTATATGGAGACAACCTTTGGTCAGTATGAAAAATATTTGGGATCAATTTTAGATCAATTTTGGGATGAATGTTTGAGGGAACCTAGGTGTCACACATTATTGATATGCATCTTGGCCTCACACTCAGATTTTTGCTTTGGTTTTTATATGGAAGTGGTAGTTATAAAAATTGTTTTGAGGCTAGTTTGGGATCCTAGAATTATCATTGATTATGGTTATGGTTTGGCTCAATTTGAATTGAGTTTTTGTTCGATTGCTTGAGGACAAGCAATCTTGGGGAGGGATGTATTGTAATGTCCCCATTTTTCATATTCTTATTGTACATAGTTGTGGTGTGAAGCTTTGGAGGGTTTTGTTATATTGAAGGTATTTTTAGTGGAATTTAGTAATTAACTAAATAAAAAAAGAGAAAAGGGGGCCAATGTGTATTAGGGACATAATATTTTATTTTAAGGAGTTATAAGGTTATTTTATAAGTGATTTAATAAAGTGCCACCTCAACAAATAAATATAACATTTGTCTATATAAAGAGGACAAAGGGGCTCATTTGCATCATCTTGGATCATTTTTATCTCTTCTATTTTGTGTAATTGGCTGAGAAGCTAATATCACTCCTTGTGGACGAAACCCTACAAGAGAGATCTTCTACGGATGAAAACCTATAGAAGACTTGATTCAAGGATGAAAACCTATAGAAGACTTGATTCAAGGATGAAAACCTCTAGATCTAGAGAGTCAGGACGAAAGCCCTTACTCTCAATTGGGGTAAAACTACCTAGGATTTGCATTTGGACTTCATTGGATTTAGTTGTGGAGCATTCAATGTGTAATCAACCAACTAGGGTATTATTGCACTATTTTGAGAGATTAGATCATTATTCAGCCATTTGAGGGCAAAGAGAAAAAAATTATCATTATTTTCAGTCATTGGAGCACCAGGAGGAGGGACGTCCCATATTGGGAGTCTATTTTAGCACTAAGAATCAGAAATTCAACATTTAGGAGCGTAGCATTGCATTTGAGAGGGCATTTTGGCAAGTCTCTTATTCCTAGAAGTTAGACGCCCATTATTTTGAACCAGGTTTTGCCCTAGCAGCCAAACATTCTATGTATCTTCATCATTTTGATTGTGTTTGGGTATGAGAATGTCATTGGACAACATTGGCAATCGGATCCGCCATTTTGTGAGTTGTTTAATGTAGCCATTTCCAGTATTATTCATGTAATGGTTTCTATATTTCAGATTTAATACAAAATTAGTGTTTTTGGGTGTTGTTTGCTGAAATTATAAGTAATTTGGTGATTTAAATTTGTAGATCATAATTTTATTTGAATAGATTTTATTTCTGCTTGGAAGAAATATTGCCATCTAGCTAGGGTTTGGTATTTTTTCAAAACTAGGTCATTACACTGGCACTACAAAATGTCCTACAACAACAAGACCAGATCAAGAGGCCTTTGATAAGAAGGATAGAAGATATCTCATGTTTATTCGGCTTGCTACTACATATGAGGTCTAGCGTCATATCTATGATGCCAAATCTGGTAAGGAAGCTTGGGATGCTTTGATTACCATTTATGAAGGAAAGAATCAATCCACTATTCTAAACCTTCAAACTAAACTACATACACTTAGTATGAAATATGGTGAGATAGTTGACCTATTCCTATGCAGAGTGGTGGAATTGAAATCCAAATTGAATGCTATGGGAGAGATAGTGGCAAATACTCTCTTGACCTCAGTCATCTTGAGAGCTTTACCAAAATCCTACAAGGTGTTGATTACCTCTTTCAACGTATCTGGTAGACAAGTTACCTTTGTGGAATTGGTGAATTTGCTTCAAACAGAGGAGGCAAATCAATTTCAAAAATATGAAGTGCCAGATAATGCCCTCTACTCCAAACAAGGGGGTAAGAAACAAGGTAATTTTTAGAAGGAAGGATCTTCATCAAAAGGAAAAGGGAAACAACCTCAATAGTAAAAACACATAATATTGTAAAATTTGTGATATGAATAACCATGACACCAATAGGTGTTGGTTTAAGAATAAACAAAATAATAACCAAGATCACAAGAAAAAGGAAAAGGGGAAATACAAACCATAGAAGAAGAATAAGCAACCCAAGGGGAATGTTGCTTATATCGAATCATATTCTGAGTGAGCACACAAGGTGCTCATGACTCACACATCTTCTCAGCAAAAAGATGCAGTGTGTATATTGATTATGGTGCCAGTAAATACATGACTAGAGATAGATCATGGTTTGATAATTTGAGGCAAAGGAAGGCAAGCCAGTGACAATAGCTGATGATAAGACCTACCGAGTCTAGGATGAAGGCGATGTTTCCATCACTCTTATAGATGACAAATGTTAGATTGAGAAGGTTCTCTATGTTTCTGTATTGGCCAATAATTTGTTGGTTGTCTCTTAGATCTTGGATAGAGACATAGATGTTATTTTCAGTGTATAGGAGGGGAGAACGAGATGTTTCATCACCAAAAAGGGTAAGCATGTAGCAACATGATCATACAAGCATATCTTATTCATATTAGATGTCGTTTCTAGGGTGAAGGCGATGTTTCCATCACTCTTCCAGATGACAAATGTCAGATTGAGAAGGTTCTCTATGTTCCTGTATTGGCCAACAATTTGTTGGTTGTCCCTCAGATCTTGGATAGAGACATGGATGTTATTTTTAGTGTTTAGGAGGGTAGAAAGAGATGTTTCATCACCAAAAATGGTAAGCATGTAGCAACATGATCATACAAGCATAGCTTATTCATCTTAGATGTCATTTCCATGCCTCATTTTGCCATGGTAGCAACTACAAAGGAGGCTACTTCTCATTGGCATAAGATATATGGGCATATGACTTCAGAATATTTGCTTGAGTTGAGCAAATATGAGATGGTGAAAGGCCTTCCCAACCTTTCATCCACATTTCCAGTATGCTCAGATTGCTTAGCGGGGAAGCAACATCGAGTACCGTTTAAGGCTAGCTCTTCAAGAGCTAAGAAACCTTTGGAGTTCGTACACACCGATATGTATGGTTCTGTATCAAACAACTATGGTGGAAAGAGGTATTTTAATTGTTTGTTGATGATTACTCATAAAAGATGTGGGTTTTCTTTCTCCAATTGAAGTCAGATGTATTTCTTTACTTTCAGTAGTTCAATAATCTTGTTGAGAAGGAGTCAGGATGTTCCATAAAAACCCTCCGCTCCAATCGATGGGGGGAATATACCTTCGTAAAATTTTCATCATTTTTGAATGCACATGGGATTAAGAGACAGATGACAATCGCATATACTCCACAGCAAAATGGAGTTGCTGAAAGGAGGAATCTTTCCATTATGGAAATGATTCGATGTATGCTTAAGGGGGCACATCTTGAGCATGAGTATTGGGTAGAGGCAGTAAGTACAACATCGTACCTCCTGAATAAAGTACCCACAAGAGCTCTACAGGGCATGACTCCACAAGAAGCATGGAGTGGTAGGAAACCCTCCATTTCTCATCTTCAAGTTTTTGGATGTAAGGCATTCATGCACATACCGAAATAGAAGAGGAAGAAATTAGATGAGAAGACCCTCCAATATATTTTTCTTGGTTACGATGAGCATTTAAAGGGATATCAGTTGATAGATCCTATGACCAAGAAAACACACACTAGTAGAGATGGTATTTTATGAAGCTTTCACATCAGATAACACATATATAGTTGTATACTTGGAAGAAGAGGAGATTACGAAAGAGGTTCCACTCCCATAGAACAAGGTTCCAAAATGGTATACTAGCACATTGAGAGATTCAAAGTTGACTTCACTTCCAGATCTAACTCTAGATTGACCTTGTACTTGCAGCATGACTCAGAAGATGAGAGCAAAGGCATCAACTTCAGAGTTTGACAAGATTTACCAATAGTTTGATGAACTATATGTAGATGCAAAGGAAGATAGATAAACATATATGGATGATGAATGGGTTTATATGTCAATATTGGATGAGAATAAACCCATAATAGTTCAATATGCACTTAGTGAGCTTCAGTGGAAGGCTGCTATGGAAGCAGAATATACATGTCTCATGAAAAATCATACATGGAAGCTAGTTAATATGCCTTTAGGAAAGAAGCCCATTGGCTGCAAATAGTTGTTCAAAGTGAAGTATAAGGCATATGGTACTATTGATAAGCATAAGGCCCATCTTGTTGCAAAGGGCTATGCTCAGAAAGAAGGCATAGATTATGAAGAGACTTTTTCCCCTACTGCAAAAATGACTACCATTCGAGTACTTTGTACCATGGCATCTCAGTTTAGGTGGAATTTACATCATATGGATGTAAAAAGTGCTTTCTTGAATGGTGACCTACAAGAAAAAGTGTACATGATACAACCTGAAGGATTTGTGGTTGAAGGGTAAGAACAAAAAGTTTACAAGTTGATCAAATCTTTCTCTGGGCTAAAATAAGCTCCATGAGCTTGGTACATCAAAATAGACAGTCACATAGTGCAACATGAATTCAAAAGAAGTCCTTCAGATGCAAATCTCTATATCAAGAACAATGGTTCTGACATAGTGATTTTGGTACTATATGTGGATGATATGATCATAACAGATAGTTTAGAGAACATGATTGATGCAATGAAAGATGATTTGAAACAATATTTTGAAATGACAAATCTAGGACTTCTTCACTATTGTCTTGGTTTGGAAGTGACTCGAAAAAGAATCATATTAGAGTAACACAAAAGAAGTATGCCAAGATATTGGTCAAAAAATATTGCATGACTGACTGCAAGTCTAAAGTGACTCCAATGGAGCCAGGACTTAAGTTATCACGATATGATAAATCACCACAAGTAGATGGTACTCTCTATCACCAGATGATTGGGAGTCTCATATATTTGATAAATACCAGGCTAGATCTCAGTTTTGCTATGGGTTATCTTTCAAGGTTCATGCAGGAACCTAAGGTGAGTCATTGGAAAGAAGCAAAGATAGTTCTTCATTATGTCCGTGGTAGTACATACTATGACCTGGAGTACAAGAAGAATGACAAGTTCTTCTTACAGGGATACACGGACTCAGGCTATGCCGTATCCATTGATGATCACAAGTCGACTTTTGGATACATTTTCCATCTTAGATCTAGACCTGTCTCTTGGCACAGTAAGAAGCATCAGGTGGTTGCTTTATCTTCTACAGAGGCAGAATATTGTGTAGCAAGTGGAGCAATCTGCGAGATAATATGGTTAAGTCACATTCTTACAAACATGGGTCTTCCAAAGAATCTTTCACTTCATTTGTTTTACGACAATCAAGGTATTTTGAATCTTGTCAAGAATCTAGTCTTTCATGAGCGTACCAAACACATTGACACTCGATGTCATTTCATTCGAGATGAAGTTCCAAAGCACCACATACAGCTCCAGTACATTCCCACTAATGAGCAAGTTGTAGCCATTTTCACCAAGGCACTTGCACATGTCAAATTTGAATTATTTTGCAATGCTCTTTGTATTTTCCAATAATGTAATAAGGGGGGATGTTAGCACATAGGTTTATTACATTATTTATTTACATCTTGCCTATGCGATAAGTGACTATGCAATTGGGTAGTTCGTTCAACTAACTTGGTAGTTGATTACCTACCTTCAATGTCTTCTTAAATCAACCATCTCAATGCAAAGAAGTTGATTTACGTATTTACAGTTCAGTATCTTGATGGCAATGTAGGAAGCTATGTTTAAAATGATAAGCAATGCAAAGCTTTTTTCATGATAGGATCCCAAACTTCAAAAATAATCTTCAATACTATTCATGATAGAGGATGTTAGAGGGTTTTGTCTCAACAGTCAAAGCTTCAATGGTAGAATGGATAGATGACAACTCTGTTTTTTCTGTGACATTTTAGATCTCTGCTGTGGTTATGCAATTTATTTTGATCTTTTATGTTTTGGTGCATTTCTTCATTACTATCCTTGATAGAGATTGTCAAGGGTTTTTTTCTAAATAGTCAATAACTCCAATGGCTTAGTTTTTTTTTGGGTTTTTTTTTGTGTTTTTTAGTGTTTATTTAATTATTATTGTTGTTTTTGTATGTTTGTGTTTTTGTGTTTTGGTGTGTTTGTGTTTTCTGTTGTTGTTTGTTGTTTTTTTTATTTTTTTTTGAGTTTTTGTTTTTCATGTTTTTGTTTGTTGTATCTTTGTATTGTTATGTTTGTGTTTTGTTATGTTGTTTTTGTGTTTTTTCTATGTGTTTCGTGTTTTGTTGTTGTTTAAGTTTTTTTGTTTATTTTTGGTTGTCTTTTGTTGTTTTGTGTGTGTCTGTTTGTTGTGTTTGGTTGTGTTTTTTTTTATGTTTGTTTGAGTCTGTGTGTTTGTGTGTTCTTGTTTTGTTGTTGTAGGTATGCTCCTTGAGTGTATCAAAGGTGGTAGGCCAAGTGCGAGTCCTAGGTGATTTTAACGAAAGACTTACCCCTACCTCCTTGGGTTTTACCTAAAAGTGGTATCCCTTTTGGGATATTTTCCACAAATAAAAAAAAGTCATGTATAGAATATTGATCTACACTATCAAGATCACCTGAGATTCATAATAAATTTCAACTATTTTTTACCTCAATTAAAGGGGATCCACATATTGTTGCTAAACCAAATTTATCAATAAAACATGTATTTTACCATACATATATAATTCATAGGAGAGTTGGTTACAACCACACTATTTTTAGTAATTGTCAAGCACAGGGTTCAAATCACAGGGGCTGCTCCCACTAAACCTATTCCACCTTGTTGTTGTTGACCTGATGTGAGGGGGACCATTGATAAATTGAGGATTCATATCGTCATCATCGGTTTGGAATGCACTTAGAGGATTTAGATCAGACTACTACCTTTCCAAACATGTTGCCCCCAAGGTTTGAAAATAGGTTTCTTCTTGGTAAGTGCTTGGCCAGACAAACAACTACCAATCCACCTAGCCCTTAGGGGCCAAAAATTTAGTTTTAGGGTGGGAACCAAAGAAACCCTTAGACCCCCAACCACAACTAGCAAGGAATGAATTTTTTGCGTATACATAAGAGGGAGTGGGAATCGCACCCGAGTTGACCACAACCAACACTTTTTGTTAAGTTCCCCATCGTGATCAACCAATTCACCCACTGAAGTAGATAAAAAAAAATTTAGGTTAGAAAGAAACCTCTAGAGCTGCTCTTAGGTGGCCAACAATGCCATCCCATCCAGGTATACCACTATCTAGAGGGAATCCATAGGAGATATTTTTGTGTCCCCTTCACATCGTAGAGGTTTAAACCATGGACCTCTTGTTCAATGGGGCTAGACTCACTTTCTCCACTTGCACTACAAAGGCAGACTAAAAAGAGCTTATGGTAGCCAGTATGATTTGAACTGAAGTTAAAAAGGGCTTATGGTAGCCAGTGTGATTTAAACCGAAGTTGAATGGACCTGCTATACAGATCATAAACCTTAGTTGGCCACCTCACACAAACTCAACTACTCACTCAACCTTTAAAAACTTTTATATTAGAAATAAACCTTGATATATGCTCTTAAGTGGTCGATAATGCCATCCCATCTAGGTATACCACTATCTAGAGGGAAGCCACAAGATATTTTTTGTGTCCCCCTTCGCATTGCAAAGGTTTGAATTTTTGACCTCTCATTCAATGGGGCTAGGTTTACCTTCTCCACTTATGATACAAAGACAGACAAAAATTTGGTTTAGGATGGGCACCAAAGAAACCCTTAGACCCTTAGCCATAACCAACAAGGATGTTTTTTTTTGTGTATTCATAGAATGGAGTGGCAATTGTACCTAGGTTTACCACAACCAACACAAAGTGGAAATCATACCTGGATCGACCACAACCAACATCATTTGTTAAGTTCCCCACCATGATCAACCAACTCACCGACTAAAGCAAATTTTCTAATGAGTTTACATAGGTTTTTATAAGGGGTCTTGGATTTCTTTATGGTATCCAGTGTGATGTGAACCGAAGTTGAATGAACCTGCGATACAGATCATAAACCTTAGTTGGCTATCTCACAGCAAATCGACTAATAAAAAATTTGGTTTAGGGTGGGCACCAAAGAAACCCTTAGACCCCTAATCATAACCAATGAGAAATGGAATTTTTATGTATCTATAGGAGGGAGTGGGAATTGTACCCGAGTCGACCACAACCAACACCCTTTGTTAAGTTCCCCATCGTGATTAACCAACTCATCCACTCAAGCAGATAAACTTTTAGTTAGAAAGAAACCTCGAGAACTGCTCTTAGATGACCGATAATGTCATCCCATCTGGGTATACCACTATCTACAGAGAAGCCACAAGAGATTTTTTTATGTCCCCCTTCATATTATAGAGGTTCAAACCGTGGACCTCCTATTCAACGGGGCCAACTTCACCTTCTCCACTTAAGCTACAAAGGTGAACTAAACTTTGGTTTAATGTGGGTACCAAAGAAACCCTTAGATCCCTTACCAAAATTAGTGAGGAATGAGTTTTTTGCATATCTGTAGGAGGGAGTGGAAATCGTACCCAGTCCAGCCACAACCAACACCCTTTGTTAAGTTTCCCACCATGATCAACCAACTCACCCACTCAAGCGAATAGAAATTTTTAGGTTAGAAAGAAACCTCAAGAGCTGCTCTTAGATGGCCGACAATATCGTCCCATCCGAGTATACCTCTATCTAGAGAGAAGCCACAAAAATATTTTTTGTATCCACCTTCGCATCATAGAGGTTCGAATAGTGAACCTCCCGTTCAACGAGACTAAGCTTACCTTCTCCACTTACGCTACAAATACGGATTGAAACTTTGGTTTAGGGTTAAATATGATAATGGATTAAATCAAACGACATTAGCTCAATTGGTAAGATTCCTCAACATTCAAGGAGGAGACCAAGGTTCAAATGTTGCCAAATGATGAAATATGGATAACATCCAAGTTTTGTTGTAATATGACTGTGTGGTGATAATATAATACAAGTAGAGCCCGTATCAATCCCGTATAACCAATTAATTATATATAATAATGGATTAATAAATAAATTTTTTAAAATATAAAATATAAATGTTTTTTCAAATTGGTTATATGAGATTGTAAAGATTCCATCGGTATTATATGATGACCACATAGTAGTATTACAACTTTGCTAGTATTTTTGCATTATTTGACAAGATTCAAACTTCAATTTTATTTCTAAAAGTTTAAGAATTTAATCAATAAAACTAATGTTATTTAATAAAAACATAAAGGTTTATGATAAATAAAATCAATAAAAAAAATTAAATATTAAAAAATATTATTAAAAAAATGACTAAATTCAAAAGCCATTAATATAAAAATATTATTTATAGTTGAAATGAAGTTAGAATTGAAAATAATATGATAAGTATATTGTACTTCTAAAAGAGCCCACGAGTTTAGTATAATTGGTGGCTCACACCTTAAACCAAGGTTTAAATCTTACGAGTGAAATTTGATCAAGAAGGAGTTTTGTATTTGAATCTTGCCAAGAATACATAAATAATTGTTAAACTGTAGTAATATCGTTAAGTGGTCATGGTGTAATACAAATGGGACCCATTTCAATCCTATATAACTTGTTAAAAAATTATGCGTTTATGTGGTCATGATGTAATACAGCTAGGGTTATTTCTTCTTTAGCAAGGGGTTGTACTCGGTTCCCCACCCTTGACAAATTACAACTCTCTTCTTTAGAGCTTGAGAGTTTACAAATAGATACACTTCTCATCTCAATTGAGATGCTATAGCTAGAAACCTACATCATTTTACATAAAATGTCTGAATTCTTGATTTTCATTTTTTGGATCTTTTCAATTTTTTGTATGAATACAAATATTCTAGAATTCAGCATCCTTCTTGACATTTTTCTATAGCAGCCTTCACAATACCAAAACTTCACCTCTACTATCTATGCATTGCATCTTAGTAGAGTAATATTTCCAAAACATCGCACTATCATAGTCCGCTTTACCAAATCTGGATTGCTAGTTTCCTTCCTGAAACACAAGTGCAACCACAAAAATTATAATAAATAGTTTATATGAAAACACATTATTGTTATAAAATAAAGTAGATATTACCAATGGAAAACATTAAAGTAAATCTTAATCATTATTTGATTCAGGAAATCAACATTTTCTTGTCAACTTCAACTAAACTTACTACTTCCTCTAACCATGGAAAGGAGAATTTAACTTCATGATCCTCAATCAAAACCCCTCTATTGGCTAGCCTATCTACACATTTGTTTCCTTCCCTTAATGTATGTGTAAACCTAATTTCTTCAAACTCTTTAGCAAGATCTTGAATTTCCATAATTATCTCTTGTATGTTCCATGGAGCCTTTGCTTTCCTCAAAATTGCATTTATTACTATGAGAGAATCACCTTCCATCCATACTATATTCCATTTCATTTGTTTGCATATTTTTAACCCTTCTAAAGCCACCCAAGCTTCAACTTCATTATTTGTCTTAAATCCACTATTGAAAGCGTAATGAGACAAAATATCTCCTCTATTATTTCTAATTATTCCTCCTCCTCCTATTGGTCCTAGATTTCCTTTAGATGCTCCATCAAAATTCAATTTAACCAACTCCACATCTAGTGGTTTCCACTTTATATTCTTTGCCTTCTTTTTGCTTCTCTTGTACCCAACATCATAATTCCATTTAATGACTTGAATCCATCTATCAAGGCTCTCTACTTCTAGATTAGGGATTAGGTGAGTTGATAGGGTTGGTTTAGACTCCTCTATGGCTAAACATATCTTCCTTTTCATTACCTCTAAACTACTTTCCTTTCCTTTAAATATTCTTCTATTCCTTTCTAGCCATACAATCCAAAGTATTGTATCTTTTGATATATCCCATATTGTCTATAAAGCCTCACTTTTATAAGTGCTCTGCCATTGCTTTAACCAATCTTCAATTATGCTATTCATCACCATGCATTTACCAAACATATTAAGAATCCATTGCCATAGTTTCTAGACTATTGAGCAATGTCCCAAGAGATGGTCTATACTCTCCTCCTTTTTACAAAGAACACATTGAGAGGGGCCATGAAAACCCCTTTTCATAAGGTTATCCTAGGATAAAATTCTTCTATGACCTACTACCCAAACAAACATTTTGACTTTAGGAATGCTTGGGCTATCCCAAATATCTCTCCATATTCTAGTGATATTACTATTTTGTTGGTGCTTTACATTATATCCACTTCTTGTTGTGTATTATCCTGAGCTATTCAACTCCCAAATCAATTTATCCTTGGCTCCCCTTAAAATAATCATAATTGTTATCTTTCTACTCAATTGCCTCCTAGCATCAATGTCTTGTATACTTGTAAAAAAATATTCTTTCCATTTGTATCTTCCTTCTTGATCCTTGTACAAAATGTTTGAAACCCTATCACCATATTTATCTTGAAGCAATCTCATCCAAGGTTTCAAAATTGGATCTAAATTGAGTGGTTTTTTATCACACCAAGTATCCATCCAAATAGAAATTTTTCTCCAATTCCCACCACCCATCTTAAACCTTTAATCATTAGATCAATAGAATTTTTTAAACCATTCCAAAGAGCAGAACCATTTGGTAGAGAGAATGCAATAAATATTAAACTTGGGTCATTGGGCTCAACATACTTACTTAGAAGAATTCTTTCCCATTGTCTTTGACTCTCTTTGTACAATCTCCAGATTACTTTTCCCCTAAGAGCTAAGTTTGCATCTATAAGAACTCTTAAACCAAGACCTCCCCTAGTTTTATCATCACACACCTTGCTCCATTTCACCAAAGGAAATTTCCTTTTATCATGTAAACCTGACCATAAAAAGGATCGCATAATATAGATTAAAAATTTTTCAACTGATTTTGGCATAGTATACAATGACATATAATATGTTGGAATGGCCTATAAGACTGACTTAATTAACTGCACTCTTCCTGCTAACGATAACCATCTACCTTTCCAAGCTGGTAGTTTATTCTAAACTTTACTAATAACTAGATTCCATAATTCTATCCTCATTCTCCCCTCAAATAAAGGCATCCCTAGATAAGTTGCTAGTAAATTTGCCTCCTCCATTTGAAGTAACCTACAAATTCTTGCTTTGATATTAGTTGGAGTGTTAAGGAAGTAAATTTTAGATTTTGTCCTATTAAATTTTTTCCTTGATGCTCTTTCGTATTCCTTTAAAAATTTATTCAAAGCTCTAGCCTCATTTATCCTTGCCCTTCCAAAAAGGGTTGTATCATCTACAAACTATTGATGGGTGATGTTGTCGATGTTATTACTAACCTTAAGTCCACTTATAAGCCCATATTTGTAAGCCTTCTTTAAGTTCCTACTCAAAACCTCTACCATAATAATGAACAAATAAGGAGATAGAGGATCTCCTTGTCTAAGGCCTCTCTTGGCTTTAAAATATTATGTTACTAACCCATTGACCAACATTGAATAAGAAATTATAGAGACACAAGCTTTAATCCATCTAACCCATTTCTTCTCAAATCCAAACTTTTCTAAAACTACAAAAAGAAAATCCCATTTAACCCTATCATAGGCTTTACTCATATCAAGTTTTAAGATCATTGCTTTCTCTTTTCTTGAAGTTGTTGAATGTATAACTTCATGAGCTACTATGATCCCATCCAGAATTTGTCTCCCTTTCACAAATCCTCCTTGCTCTTCTAAAATAATTTTGTCTAACAATGGCCTTAATCGATTCACCATCACTTTGGAGATAATCTTATATGCCATATTACATAGGCTTATGGGTCTAAAAGAATCAAACAATTCAACATCCTTCTTTTTTGGAATTAGGGTAAGATATGTTGCATTTATTTTATAAGGTATGTATTGTTTTACCCTAGACTATTCCACTACCACCAATAAAGAATCCTTCACTATATCCCAATTATGTTGGTAAAAAGTTATAGAGAGCCCATATAGACCTAGGGATTTATCCTTATTAAAAGAGAAAAGAGCTAAATGAACTTCTTCTAGAGTAATAGGCTCCATCAGTTTCCTATTGTCTTCATTCATTATAACTGAAGGTACATCTTGAAGAAGTTTATCATTAAGAACTTCAATCTCCTCTGATCCTAGAATATTATGATAAAAATACTTTACCTCTTTTCTAATTTCACTCTGATCTTCAATCCAAACCCCTTCTATTGATTTAATTCTACTAATTATAGATGTTGATCTCTGTACTATAGCCATCCTATGAAAAAACTTTGTATTTTTATCTCCTTTTAACCAAGTCTATCTTGATTTTAATCTCCAAAATTTCTCTTCCTTACTCAAAATATTATGATATTCACTAAGCAACTCCCTTTCCTCTAAGCTTGGATTATTATGATCACCTTTTTAGAATTTTGAAAGTTTATCTTTTAGTTCTTCTTTCTTCTCAAAAATATTTCCAAAAGTGTTCTTGTTCCATTCTTTTAATCTAGATGTCATAGATTTAATTTGTTTTGGAAGAGCATACAACCCACCATTTCTTGAAGAATTCCATGTTTGTGCTATCATATCAACAAATTGAGGATGGTCTTCCCACATCTACTCATATTTAAAATATGATATTTTTTAATTCACTTACCACCATTTTAACTCTTATTGGCCAGTGATCTGAACCAATCCTTGTTAAGGTATTAATTTTAGCACAAGTTCCTTCATCTAGCCAATGATCTGAGAGTATGCATCTATCTAATTTTTTTGCTATTAGGTTATGGCCTCTCCTGTTGTTGGTCCATGTATAGTTGTCTTCTTCAAACTCAACCTCCCATAGATTATTATTTTGAATAAAAGCTGAGAAATCTCTCATACTTTGGGTTAATTTCCTAATTCCCCCAAAATTTTCATCCAACTTGGTTATGGCATTAAAATATCCTATGATCATGAATCAGGTTTCTTGGTCTTTACTTCTCATAAAGGCTTCAATCCCACTCCAAAATTCTAATCTACCTGACTGAGTTGTAGGTCCATAGACATTGATAAGGATGAAATAAATATCTACAAAGTAGCAAGTGACTAAAGAGGCTATCCAATGCCTAGTTTTATGAATGGTTACATAGGAGGTTCTAGAAGGATTCCAACAAGTTAGAATTCCCCTTGCTACTCCTTCAGAATCCATAGCATCCCATTCACATCTTGCCCATACTACTTTCATAGTTTTTGAAACTTCTTCTTTTGTCATTTTAGTTTCCTGGATACAAAGAATATCAGGCTTATTACTTAAACATAGGTCCTTAATACACCTCTACTTTGAGGGGGCATTAGCACCCCTTATATTCCATGAGATGATAATCATGTCTCATTAGGGGCTATTGGCCTCACCTACGTATTACCAATATCATTTTGTTGTTTGGTAAAGAGAAGTTCAACCAACTTAGTTTGTGTTCCTTTCTCTATGTTTGCTCTTGCTTCCCTAGATCTTGCTTGATAATTTGAGGGTTTTCCTCTTTTTGCCTTGCCTATATCAAGAGTAGGTCTTATTATTCTATTCCTCAATATTCTTTCACAATTTTATTTTTCATCATATTTATCCTCTCTTGGCTCTACTACAAAAGCTTTTGACTTGTCCTGCTCATTTTTTGGTATTTCCTTATTAATGGCAGAGGTATTAACTTCTAAAACTACATTTTATTTACCAATTTTTTCTCTTGAATGGTGCATGGTACTTCAAGAGAGTCTTCAAAATCTGATGAGACACATTCCTTAGGTTCATCGAGAATGTTCTTCCTTAAATCAGGATCATACTGAATAGATGGTTCCTTGTTAATATGTTGAACCTGTTGTATTGTGTCCTCTAAGTTTTGATCTACTTTTTCTTCATAGGCTAAAGCCTCAAAAGAGTTGGTATTTCTTCCAATATCCTTCCTTACTGGTCTCCACTATTTATTTTCTTTCATTTTTCTAGATCTATTTTTTGGAAGTTGAAAACCATCTTCATCCATAACCATTTGTAAGTTTCTCTTACGATTTTCTACATATGATTATGTTGGGCTCTTCTTAGGGCATGATCTCTCAATATGCCCCACCTCATGACATCTTCTACATCTAAAAGATATGTTTTCATAATCTATGGTTTGGATCCACATCTTATCCCCATACTTAAGAATGATTGATTATAGTAAAGCTTTACTTATATCAATCATGACCAATATCCAAGCATAAATAGCCAAGAATCCATCTTTCATAGTATCTAAAATCTCAAGGAATTCTCCTAGAGTGTTGCCTATTGCCTTGAAGGTATCTATTTCCCAAAATTCAATGGGTAACCCAAACATCCTAACCTAGAGTACTAGGGATAGATTTACATTTTCAAGTGAAAAGCCTTCATACCAACGAGTAAGGAAGAGTCATGCTCTTCCCATAAACCAAGGACCCCCTTTTAGGATTTTTTCTCTTTCTTCCCTAGAACAAAAAATGGCTAGGAAGAAACCTTTGGGAAGAAAGGATAGAATCACTCCTGGAGACTTCCAACTCCTATCAATCCATTTTCTCAAGGTTGAAGCCCTTAGCCAATACCCATTAAATTTACCAAAAATTACCCTATCTTGGAGCAACGAGGATCTCTCTGAGGTGCGCTCACTAACCTCTACCACTAGAGATGATTCTAAGGATTTAACTATAAATCGGTCCATGGAAAGGAAACTAAAACTCAAAATCTATTGAAATTTATTAGAATGTCCTATAGCAAATATAATATTTGATAAAAAAATTATAATAATTTGCATGCAAAATTTCTAAGATAAAGAAGGAAAAAAACTTAGCTGAAAAATTTTATGTCCAGATAGAATGTCTTGCCTCACTGAAGTCCTAGCCCTTCATTGCTCTTCCCATCATCCGAACCCTAGCTGACAAATATTTGCAATTTCATTTTTCGCGACTTGAAAAATCGTCACTGCCCTTGTTCCGGATGGTTGACTTCATAGGGTCGTATCTCCCTCAATATTGCTTGGATTCCTTCATATGACCACTCATTTTAAAGCTATTCAAATTCCGCACAAGTTGGTCCAAGAATCAGTTGAATCGGATAACCCTTCGCGAAGATATGGCTCCTAAAAGATGAGATATTTTTAAAGAAAAAAACCCTAATCCTTTGCCAGGTGGGGTCATTTCAATCCTATAACCAATTTAAAAAAATTATGGTTCTATAAGAAATATGGAAAAAGCTAGTGGAAGTGGTAATTTTCAAAATAAAGAAGGTAAAAGTCTCCCTATTTATCCGCGTACGTGTGGTCTACTAGCAAGAATGCCACTTGCATTATCAATGATGAGACCCGGGTTCAACCCCCAGGATGGATGTGTATAAGAAGTTTTTTTTGCTATACAAGGGAATCGACAACAATCTTTATCATATTATCCCCACGGGTACGATTTGAATCTGGAAAGCTACCACTATAACCCGGGCCCCACCTCAATAAACTTTTACTCCAAATGAGGGGGGTTTGAATCTGGAAAGCTACCACCATAATCCCCATCCCACCTCGGTAAAATTTTACTCCAAGTGAGAGGGACCCTAGAGGGGCTCAAGATTGTGTTTAAGAAGTATTAATTAAAAAAAGTCTCCCTATTTAATCAACTACATTGAGGCAGGCTAGGATACTTCTTACATGGATCAAAATTGTCATTAAATGATAGAAATATATTTAAATAGAGGGGGATTTACACATTATTATTAATGTTATCAACAAAAATAATTGTGAAGCAAGCTAGATACTTACATGCTTAGTTATCAAGTTTGAATTCGTGTTTGAGTTCGACACTCTTGAAGTTCGAAAGAAATTTAACATGTTTAAAAATTCGACATAAAATTCGATATATTGTAAATGCACATATATCCTTTCAATGTTATGCAAATAAATTAGTAACTAAGAAACTCAAACGGAAACTCGAATAATTCCCTTGTCATATATTTCCAAGCTTCTACAGTAGATTTTAATGGTGCCATTTTAAATATTTTTTGAAAAAAAATGCCATTTAATTTTACTTTCAACATTTAAATATAAAATTTTATTTAAATGTATTAAAAGAATGTAAACCTACTTTCTACATTTTTAATATAAAATTTTACTTAAATCTATCAAAATTTTTAATATAAAACTTTTACTTAAATGTATAAAAAAATAAAAATAAATAAATAAATAAATAAATAAATAAATAAATATATATATATATATATATATATATATATATATATATATATATATATATATATATATATATATATATATATATATATATATATAAATAAACATTAAAACTAAATGTAAAAATATCTTATTTAATTTTATTTTTTATTTAAAAAATATATAAAGCAAATATGAGAAAATTCATATAAAAACAATAAATCTATTACAGTAAATCACAACAAATTTATTTAACCTACCAAAACTACTAAATTACAGTATAGAGAAAAATCTAATGCAGTTGTAGAAGCTACAACTCCAGTTGCATGCAGCTGGCTATTGCCAAATTCACAGATTTTTGGATGTAAATATTTCCAAAAATTAAATATAAAGGGAAAAACATGTGGAAAATTTCCAGCATGAATGCCTGATTTGTCCAATTTTTTCCTACCGAATTTAGGGTTGAAAATACATACAAAAAAGTTCGGCATGCATTTTTCCCTTCCCGCATACATTCCCCCGTTTGTTTTTCGAGCAATTTTTTTCTTGCCGAATTTAGGGTTTATTCACCAAGGTTTTAAATTTGACGAATTTCGAATTTTATCTAAAAAAATCGACGAATTTGATAACTAAGCTTACATGGATAAAAATTTCCATTAAATAATAGAAATATATATATATATATATTTTAAATGAGTTATATGGGATTGAAACATGCCCTCGTGTATTACATCATCATCACAATGATATTACAACTAGCTTAGATATATAAAATATATATATCTATAAACACTGAGAGTTATCAATCTCGAGGCGTCTATCTATCACACCCCCAAGAAATGAGATAGGCGCCTCGATATTGATAACTCTCGATGTTTATAGATATATATTTTATATATCTAAGCTAGTTTTTAAATATTTTAAATCCACCGTAACCCTTAATGTCGACGGATAATTTTCTTAATGTCAGCTTTTTTAATAAAATATTAATATTGTTTACGAGGTGGCTGACCTTCCTGGCTGCCATTGTAGGACGCCTGTAGGACGCCTATCGGCGTAACAAAGTTTGGATATTATCCATGTATCATTTTGTCAAGATTCAAACTTGGATATCCTCCGAGGAATTTAATCAATTGAGCTAATACCACCTGATAAAATGATAAAATTATGTTACATTAAAGGGGAATTTACATATTATTATTATTAATGTTGTCAACAAAAATAGATGTGGTAATTGGATAAAAGTAATAATTTTTTTATTTTTTATTTTATTTTATGTTCTACTATTGTTGGATGTAATATCTAGAAATGTCAAGAATCTATAGAAAAGGAAACTAAGTAACAAATGAGTAATTGAATGACAATATGGTCTTTTTCTTCGTGAAATATATTTTTAATAAAAAATGTAAGCTAGATATAATTTAACTAACTTAACAAGAAATATAATGTTTTGTTATTGATGGAAGTGACCTCAAATAGAAGCTGCATATAGTTTATTTTAAAAATAAATGATAAGTAAATTATGCTATTATCAAATTTATAATTGAGAACAATTATATACTCAAAATAATTGAGTGATGAAGATTCTATTTTAAAATAAAAATGATATAAATTTTTTATAGAAAAGTAATTTTCTTAGAGAACGAAGAGAGAGTTAGAGAAAAAAACTAGAACAATTTATAATATATATATAAAGATGATTTAGATATTTTTTCTGTTCTTTAAATTATTATCATTGACGATGCTGAACCAGGTGTGAATGCACATAAGTCGTCAAATCCACCGTAATTCGTTGAAATTAACATTTACAGTGTATTGAGAGATTTTATGGATACAAAGGAGATTTAGGGTTTTACAAATGTAATGGAGTTTCTTGTGTGCCAAAGAAACATTTGTCTCTGCCGCTTCAACTCTTCACGCCAAGTTTAGTGCTTTAAGAATAACTCCAATCATTTCGCTTTTTCGTTACGTGGATGGGTGAGGGAATCGGGGAAATTGATCTTAGCAAAGTGGTTGCATCAAATACGCTTGCAGCTTGGAGAGATTCGTAGATTCATTAGGGTTTATGTGGGAATTTAGGGTTTCCTGCAACTTCATTTGTTGGATTCTAGGATGGAGGGTTTCAACAAAGATGCATGCATTGAGCCAAAAATAAATTTTAAAGAAGCTATTTACGGAGGACCACCTCAAACAAGAGGGAAACACAATCAACGATTGCCAAGGAAACCACTAAGGATGCCAAAATTTGATTCAAAGAAAATAGAGATGGGTTGCATGAAAGCAAATAATGGATCCCCATTAGTGAAGTTGGAAATAATGGATCTCTAGGAAGGAATAAACAAAATGGAGAGGAGAGCGCTAATTTATCAATTCATGGGATTTCGACCGACTCTTGCTACCTTCAAGCAATGGGCTACCAAAAACTGGAGCACTAAAGGTGAGTTCCAAATTAATACTTACCCTAATGGCTACTTCTATATTTTGTTTGCTAATGAAGAAGATAGGGAGGACATTTTTCAAGGGGGGCCTTGGTTTTTTGGTAGGGCAGGGCTCTTCATGAAGCCCTGACATACCAAGTTCAAATTTGAGGAAGAAATGCCATCAACTGCCCCTGTTTGGGTCTGTTTATTTGGTATTTTGATAGAATACTGGAATCCAAAGATATTTGCAACAATTGGAAATTATTTAGGATTTTTCATGATGAATTCTGATAGCACTCTACACTTAGAGCATATGATTTATGCAAGGATATGTGTTTTGATTGATTTTGACAAACCACTTATAGAGAAGATTACTTTACAATATGGGGAAGAAATATAGGAGCAAGTAGTAGATTATGAAAATATTCCATTTAGATGCAAAATCTATCATGAATATGGCCATCTAGCCAAGGATTGTCCACATAAGGTCCCTAACAAAGAGAAAGAGGATGGGAACTTGGTAGGGTTTCAAATATCTAAACAAAAGAACATAAATAAAAAATAACAACAAAAGAGAAAGCAGTAATTTCACCTAACACCTTTGAAATTCTCTCCACATATGATGAGGATGGTCAAATGGAAACAATAATTATGGAAACACAGTTTGATGAAGAGAGGGAACATGAAGGATTGCATAATGAGAAAACACTGAAAGAGCTTGTCCTGATGCTAAGAAATAATAATCAAAGAGAGCCATCTCAACCAGATTTAAACTATAAAAAAGAACAATGTAGAAAATCAACCCAAGTACAAAACCAAAGGGCAGATTCAAACTACAAACAAAATGGATCCTCAAAAAGACCATACAAATTCCAATAGTAGTGTCGTGGTTCTAAGTAACCATCCTATAGTCCCAACTGGAATGAAGCAAGATACAAATAAAAGGATGAGGATGCCTTAATCCTAAGGGTTTATAGGATGGATGTTATCCTCCATCTATGGCTAATTTGCTAAGCAATTTTTGATATTTCTAGTAATTTGTTAAGCTATGGTTTAGTTTTAGTGTTATCTTACATGGTCTGATTTGTCAATAGCTCCATTGGCTTAGTTTTTGTTGTTGTTTTTTTTTTCATGTTTTTGTCTATGGTGTATTTGTATCATTTTATTGTTTCTATTTTGGTTGTGTTTTGTTATGTTGTTTTTGTGGTTTTATCTGTGTGGTTCGTGTTCTATTGTTTTTGTTTTTATGTTTTGGTTGTAGTGTAATTGTTTCATTTGGTTGTTTTTGTTATGGCAGTGTTGTGTTATGCTATTTTTGTGGTTTTTTCTATGTTTCATTTTTTTTGGGGGGTTGTGTTTGTTTATGTCTGTGTGTGCTTGTTTTTGTGTTTTAGGCATGCTCCTTGAGTGTGTCAAAGGTGGTGTTTTTTTTTTGTGTTTTTTGTGTTTGTTTTTGTTTGTGTGTGCTTGTTTTTGTGTTTTAGGCATGCTCCTTGAGTGTGTCAAAGATGGTGGATTGGTAAGTTCAAGTACTTACCAAGAAGAGACCTAGGTTCAAATCTTGGGGGTATGTCTGTTTGTAAATATAGTACTCTGTTCTGAATCCTTTGAGTGCGTGGCAAACCGATTATGACAGTACGAACCTTGAGTGATCAATGGTCTCCCTCACATCGGGTCAACAAAAATGAGGTGATATATGCTTGTTGGGAGTAGCTCTTGTGGTTTGAACCCTGTACTTGAAAATTACTAAAAATAGTGGTTGTAACCAACTCCCATGTGTATAAAAAATACTATGTTATTAATAACAAAACCTTTGATTCATCAAGTGGTATTAGCTCAACCCATTAGATTCCTCAATATTTCGAGGAGACTCAGGTTAGAATCTTTCCAAACGATACATGGATAATATACAATATTTGTTGTAATACTACTATGTGGTGATGATGTAATACAGGTGAGGTCTCTTTCAATCCTATATAACCCATTAAAAAAATAACAAAACCTTTAATTAATTACTTTATTTTTTGATGAAAAAAGTAAATTTATATTAAATTTAGATAATAACCTTTATAATAAAAAAAGTGGGTTGAGGAATCAAACTAACCCTCATTGACAAGGGTTAGTAAAAAAAATCGCCAAAAAAACATAAGTTTACCAATCATGATCATTGATTATCATTACATCAAAGAAATCATATCATATGGATTAATGTGCCTTGGCATGTTGTCCTGCATAAACTGCTAGTGATTATGGGATGAGAATCCACCCCTCTGCATCATGATTAAGGCCTTTAGTACCCGCATCGCTCCAACCAACAACTGGCCCAAGAGAAACTGGTTGAACATCATCCCACCCCCCATCCTAGTGGGATGAATAAGCAATGCCAACATTAGGATGCTTCCTTACCAGTGAGGGCTGGGACCAGTGCCTTTCTGTGAGAGCACTTATTGCATATGACGAAGGTCGAGCAAGATTGAAAATGCTCCTGAGAAGAGCACTCTATGGGGATTCGGTTGACTGTACATTGAGCATTGGCCCAGTGCACCAGAAGAACATGCAGATAATCCAAATCCATAGCAAATTTGTTGGCTTAAGTACATATATGTAGCCACATGTCATTAAAAACTTCTAATTTCTCAGCATGAGTAAATGTGACAGAAGGTGTACATTGTTTAAAAACAATTCTATTACGGGCCTTCCAAATATGAAAGAGTAGGCTAATCCTAAAAACCTGCCACACTTCAAAAAGTAGGAGAGACAAAGTAAAAGAGTCCCCAAGAAGAGCTTGGGGCCAAGAAACTCTTGCAACTATAAATGGGGAAAAAAAGAAAGAACCCATTCCCAAGCTTGCCTAGATCTTCTACAATTCTAAAAGAGGTGAATACAAGACTCAAGAACACCACAAAAAGGATATTTAGGATCAGGAATTCCAAGGTGCTTCAAATGTTCCTCCAAGGGAAGGCCTTGACACAACAAGCTCCATACAAAAGAAGATTTCTTAGGCTCAACATAAGTAGCCCAAATATTCTAAAATCTAGAATTCCATCTAGTCCTTAAAGAAAATAAGTCCCAATGCTAATTGAGCTTAGGCACCAAAGGAAGATGAGGAGATAACCATTTATACCCCAAACGAGCCTTATAATTAAGCAAAGGAGTGTCAACATGCCATCTCTAGTCTAACCACCAAGGACACTACGAGCACACACCAATCTTATGCAACATAGAAAAATGGGTGAGAGCAATAACAACATCATATGTATCTTTGTCCACACCATTTAGCCTGAAGGTGCGTTTGAACTCATTCCATGGGATCCAATCCCTAGTTTGGCAAGAAAAGAAATCAGCTATTGTAATAATACCCTTTTTGAAAAACCATTGAGCATGAATCCATTGCACCCGAGCTAAGGGAAAACCTTGATGAAGAAACATGGGGGACCACCAAATATTCATAGAATTAATGGATAAGCCTTTACGGAAGCCATCTCCTCTCCAATATATCCAAGGAGTGAGCTACTTCCAAGCTTTCCATATACTTTTAATAACAAAGGAGCCATAAATCTTAACAAAAATTGGAGCAACAATGAGAGAGGGAAAATCCAACCCTCTCCATGCTCTACGGTTTAAGGGAATACCAAAGGAAATGAAATGTTGAACTAGAAATTTCCAAGCTTCAAATCCCCTCAGAGCCTTTATCACCCACTTAGCACATAGAGCAATACCTTATCATATACAGTCCAACAAACCCATTTCCCAAAATTCTCTGGGAAGACAACAAATATCCCAGGCAACTCTATGAAATACCTTTGTTTTAGAAGAATTATTCCAAAGAAAATCTCGAAGGAGTTTCTCAAGCTTCTTATAGAAAGCCTGTGAAGGAACCCAACAAGAGGAATAATAAACATGAGTTGCAACTAAAACTTTAGAGCAAATCTAAAATTTACCTGCTAATGATAGCTTCTTAGTAAGCTAGAAATCAAGTTTTTTTTCAACTCTTTGAAGCACATAATTCCAAATATGAGTAGGGGAGCCTTGAAAGGCAAAAGGAATACCAAGAAACTTAAAAACTTCTCTAGGAGGGATCCAATTCTAATGATACCCTTGAAGCCAAGGTGACTTAGGCAAGGGAGATTGTCTGAAGCAGGAGGTCTTCCTCCATTATCTGCTAGAACCAGAGGCTATGCAAAAGGTGTTAAAAAAAATAGAGCATTAGAAATAGATTGCTCCTCTTCCCTTATAGTAAGAAATGAGTCATCAAAAAAGTAACCATTAATAAGTTATCCTTGATAATTTGGAAGAGCAATTGCTTTAATAAGACCTGCAGAATCTTGAGCAGCTAAAATATAGTCGAAGGCTTCAGCAACAAGCATATATAAAGGAGGAATATGACACCCTTGCCGAATAGACCTAAACAGGCCCACTGCTTCAAATTGTGAATTGCTTATATTGAGAATATCTGAAGCATCTCTGAATAGCATAGTAATAATCTGAATGAAAACTGACCCAAATCCTAAAGCTTTGAGCATAGCAAGAATAAATCTCCATTCAATACGGTCATAAGCTTTCTCAAAATAAATATTAATAAAAAGCATGTTTTGGTTTGACATCTGAGCCCATTCCATGCCCTCCCAGATAGCCAAAACATTATTGAGGATGTATCTTCCTTGAATAAAGCTAGTTTGCTCTTATCTGACTATCAAAGGAAGAATAGGCCTAAGGCAAAGAGCTAAAGTTTTAACAATGATATTGTAACTAACATTCAACAAAGCAATAGACCTTCAATTAGTAATCAAATATGGGTCCCCTTACTTGGCTATGAATTTGATACTGCCCCTGTTAATAATTGCTTTCAAAGAGCCTAATCGAAGAGCCTATAGATAAACTTTATGCAGATCAGGACCAACTAAGTCCCAAAGACCCTTATAGAACTCACAGTGAAAGCCATCTAGACCTGGTGCTTTATCATTTACCATTTTGAGATAATGTATCCTCCAAATCTATAAAGGAGAGTAGTTTATCACACCCTACTCTTTGAGACTCTGAAACCTTAACTGGTACAACTACGATACAAGTTGCCAGTGCTTGATACCGCTCAGGGGAATAATCTTGAGAGATAAAAACATTAGTATAGTGCTTGATAAAAGTATTTATCATATTAGGAAGAGAGGTAAGCCTTATTCAATTATCTTGAATGACCTTGAATTGAGTAGCTTGTCTGGGAGGGCGGAGCCTTTGAAAAAACTCTTTGGTGACCCTATCACCAACTTTAAGCCAATGAAGATGGGCTTTAATTTGAGCTCCTTGAGCCTCATAAAGTTCAACAAGTTTAAATTCATGCCTCAGCTAGGCAACATGAGACTGAAGTTCAAGATTAAACGAATAAGCCTCAAGCATGAGAGAAGCTTTGCCAAGCTCATCATGAAGGACATCATTAGAATATATTTTGAATTGCACCACATTTTCCCCCAAAGTATAGAGCAAGACAGTTGTACAAAAATGGCATCATTCCACCATTCTATCCAACCCAATGCTCCAGTAGGTCTAGGAACTATATTCCATACTCTACGGATATGACAAACCATGGAAGGGTGTTGAAGAAAGGAAGTATTAAAAAAATTGTGACTTGTAGTGTCTCTAAGGTAGGGATTTCATCAACACATTAAACATGATGGGTGAATGGTCGAAAGTAGTAGTACCAAGAATGGTTTCCACAAACGGAGCTGAAGCATTTCTCCTATGAAAGAAAAACTACACATGATATGAAAGCATGGCTCTATCCAGCCTTCTCAGAATTCTTGCATGGCTATCCTGGAAATTGGACCATGTATACCACAAATGTTTAGGAAAATCCTAAGGAGAAAAACAAGAATTGGGGTCTGAAAAACCCAATTTATTTTTCATGAAGTACCAGGCCTCTCTTTCCCCAGTAGCCCACCACATGGGAAGTTGCCCTATATTGTCTACATGCTTTTCGATCATATTAAAATCTCCACACATAACCCAAACAACAGATGGTAAAGAAAAAGCACACCACCACCAGAGGCTACAATGCTCTTGAGCATCATTGGAGGCATAAACATTAATAATACCAAAAGATAGCCCACCAACCTCAAGTAAAACCCAAACTACATGATTGGAAGGGTCCACACCCCACGAGACAAAATTATCTTTCCACCTAGCTACCAAAAGAATGACAACTCCCCCTCTACCAGGGGAATTATTGGTGACATAAAAAAAACAACCTAGCCAAAGAAAAGGGCAAGTACATTGCAAAATAAAGTCAGAAATATTAATCTCTTTTTTTGGTAAGTTAATTTTATTCAAAATAGGGCATTTGAAAGGCGCCCCAACGCCTTGTACAACAATGAAATAGAAAAGTAACACAAAAATAACTTCGAGAGAAACACAACAAAGAGGATTAAAGACTAGACCAACAAAAGGAAGACTTCCTTTGGTAGAAAGGAACAAAAAGAGGAGCTAATAGCCAACATAACCAAACTAGAACAAAACCTTCAGATCGAAGGACCAAGAAAACAGAAGGAAAAAGACAACAATAGGAATGTCCACCAATACGCTTAGAGATGAGAGTCAGTTTGCATAGGTTAAGCTACAGTAGTGTCCAGTGCAGTGTCCTTCACTTCATCCTTCGAAACATCCTTCAGGTTTTCCTTTAGAACATTGAAACAGGCTTCCTTGGTAATTTCAACCACACCCTCATCTTTAGCTACGCCCTTGGCATCAGAAGGAATCTCAGCAGCAGAGAAACCAGGGGTGTCATCAAAAGTATCACAAAAGAATAGAAGGCTCAGAGCCTGGCGCTGTTCCTTAAGCTTCGTGATAGCTTTACCAATGGCTATGTGAGCTGTTTCCAGGTGATCAATTGTAGCAGAGGTGGCATGGACGACCAGTTTATGAAGGTACTTTTCAACCAGGTCAGGAAAATTGGAATGATCCTTAGTGGGTTTAACAGAGGTGGAAGGAGGGGTTTCAACCAAATATTTATGCGTAAGTGTCTGGGAGAATCTAACAGGCGTGCTTTCAACTTTGACATTTTTTTTTATGTTGAATTTTGGAAGGGGTTTATCGTTATTATCCTTCCTCTTAGGTTTTGAGTTTTTGGGACTGGGCGTTGAGGAAGAATTTTCCTCCTCAGACTCAGGGGATAGGATGTTACCTTTGGGGAACTTTAGAAGGAGGAATTTGTATAGGACATTGAAAATCCCTTGGTGACATGGCAAACCCTTGCCCTTTTTGGACCGAGTGGAAACAATGGTGTAATCGATAGACCAAAAGATAGCATCAGGGATGTTCATTATTTTGGCATCACGAAAGTGATTTACGTAAGCCAAATGAAAAAATCAAAATTGGGACTCAGGATTGTCACAAGTAAGGTATTGCATGATAGGTTTTAAGATTTCTTACCAAGGAGTGGAAAGATGTTTACGGTACAAACCTTTTCTATACATATTGTGAATCACTGAGTTCTTCTCAAAAAATGTTAGCTCTGCTTTCCAGTTATGTTTTTTTCTTCAGATCACCTTGTCGTCCATAGGTTGTCTCGTCAGGTCTGCCAGTAGCTCAATAGTAATTTGGAATTCCACCCCATGAACAGTAACTAGTCCCTTGTTCCAGGTCTCAGCAAAGGCTTTCGTCACCTCCTCGTCAATGCTAGAAAATAACTTAAAGAAATCAATAAGTGCACCTTTATCCTTCCACAAGTCTCTGAACATGGGTTCAAGATCAAACACCTCAGGCTCAATGAAAATGGGTTTACCTTCCTTCATGGTGGTAGACAAAAAAAAATGAGAAGGAAGATACAGAGAATGGCTTAGGTTAAACAGAACATGCACAATAGTATAGGGCTGATGATTAAGCAAAGCATACAATGAGTCATATAAAAGGAAATAACTATCGTCTCTCTGGGTTCTGCAAGAAATCCAAGAAGGATGCTTTGAAAAGGGAAAAAATCCCCTGAAGGAAAAGGATTGGCTAGGGCAGATAACAAAGCGGATTTTTAGGCATCAGATGTTGCACCAGATAATTGAGAGAATCAATGTCAAATGAAATAGTTGACCATCGGGGATGCACAAAAAATGAAGCCAATAAGAGGTCCTGCCGCAAGACACAAAAAGGATAGGGATTTTCACCACACATGATCTCAAAATAATGCGTTTGGTTGAATGGTGGAAGATGGTTCTCGATGAGGCAAGATTGCACAAATCAATACACACGGGAGAAGAATGATTAATAATCATGCTAGGTCTCACCTTGGAATGCCAAAAGGAATCGGTTACCAAGAAATAAGTGCTAGCATGGATGGAGCTGGTGGATATTTTAAATTTAAAACACAAAGGGTCATGCAACCAATTTTCAAGGTAAGGCAAAATCCTTGAAGGAAAACCCAGCAAAAGGATTGGAATGTGAGCCCAATACTTCACGTGGAAGAGGGAATGTTGGAGAATGAACTGGAAGATATTTTCAAGAATCAACATGAGTACCATTGTTTTGATCACGTCTAACAAGTTCATCCACCTTAGGAGGTAGAGTATCAGTCCACGTCAACAATCCTTTGGCGTTAGCTCCAATGTTTTCCAATCTGTCAGCAATGGTGTTGGCCTCCCTGTAGGCATGTTGGATAATGTTATGCTATTGATAGAGGATTTGTTTGCTTTCCTCCACAATTTTTCTAATCCTCCAACTGTCGAGTCTTGAAGTTTTTAAATAATTGATGATATTTAGAGAATCCCCTTCCACTATGATGTTACCTGGAATGTTGTTAATGAATTGGAGGCCTCTCCAAACCACCTTGGCTTCTGCAAAGTGATTGGACATGATACCTTAAGGTTTAGAGTAAGCAAAAATAGAATTTCCTAAATGATCACGAAGAATTCCTTTGGCTCCAGCATTTCCAGAATTTCCTTTAGCAGCTCCATCAAAGTTAAGCTTGACCCATCCACTTGGGGGAGGATACCATCTGATGTTGGTTCTAGAAGTTGAAGTATTGATAGATTTTGAAGTATCAAGGAATATGTTGTAGGAATTGAGGATGGCTTTCTCAAACAGAGGATAAGGAAAAGGATCAAAAGGAGCTACATGGACATTTTCCTTGGCATAGAGGATGATTTTATGAGCAATGATATCAACATGCAAGGATTTTTTGTCAAATATTCTTCTATTGTGTTCAAGCCAAATTTTCCAAAGGTAATGTTGTAGGCAGAATTTCCAAAGTCCTTTAAGCACTGGATTTTAAAAGGATTGGGCCACTGAAGGAATAACTCAACAATGGAATGTGGATGAACCCAAACCAACTGGAAATTTAGAAAAAGCTTGCTTATCACCATTCTTGAAAAAGGACAAAACAAAAAAAGGTGAGAGGTAGAATCCCAATCAGAAAGACAGAGATAACATCTGTTAGGAAGAGGAATGCCCATTTTGACTAGGTTTTCAATAGTAAGGATATGATCTTGAATACAAATATAGGAAAATGAGGCAATTTTGGGAGTTAGGTACTTGGTCCAAACCAGCTTAAATGGAATAGGTGTTTCAAGATTGTTGAGGGAAAGCAAGTAAGCTGATTTGACCGAAAATTCTCCAGAATCGGTAGGTTCCCAAATAGGTTGGTCCTTAAGATCACCAGAAGGAATTTTGATAGAAGATAATTGAGCTTGAAAGCAAGAAATTTCATCCTCATAGTTTGAGACATCAAGTATTTTCCAGCTCATAATACCATTGGAAGAGGATATGAAATTAGCCTCTAAAGGACCAACCAAATGTTTAGTTATGTTGATAATACTTTGAAACATAGGAATATGAATAAGAGGATTATCACCAGTCCATTTGTCCTCCTAGAAGAAAATGGAATTACCATTTCCAAGTTGCCATTAGAGTCCTTTTTGCAACAAGGAATGATATTCACAAATGGATTTCCAGAAAACAGACCCAGTAGAGGGGACCTGACCATATAGGAATTCAGAGGCTTGAAGATACTTCCTTCTCATGATTTTGACCCACTCAACTTTTTCATTGGAAATGAGTCTCCAGGCTTGCCTAGAAAGGAGGAAAAGGTTGAGAAGATAGATCCTTATTAGTCCTAAGACTCCCTGATCTTTGGGTTTACAAACTTTGTCCCTAGCAACTAAATGGAATCTGTGTTTATTTTTATATCCTGTCCAAAGAAAATGTTTTTGAATTTTTTCCATATTTTGGTAAATAGTAGTAGGAGATTTGAACAAAGAAAGGAAGTAGACATGAATACTTTGGAGGTAGGCCATGGTAAGAGTGATTTTACCCTCTTGGGATAGAAGATTACCTCTCCAAGTAGACAACTTTTTTTGAAGTCTCTGGATGACATTATCCCATAGGCTTTCTTTGGTATTTCTAATAAAGAGAGGTAAGCCCAAGTAGGAAGAAGGCATATTGGCTATGGAGCATTCAAGTATGTTGGCAATCATATTATGTATTCTTAAAGGAGTATTGAGGAAATAAAATTTGCTTTTCTAAAAATTGATCCTTTGGCCAAGAGTTTCTTCATACAGGAGAAGGATACGTTTGATGATTTTGGCTTCATTGACAGAGGCAAAAGTGGACAATAGGGTATCATAAATAAATTGTTTATGAGTAATGGGATTACACTGATAAGTAACTTGAAATCCAAAAATTAATCCTACATATTTTGCTGCCAATATTGATCTACCAAGAGCCTCGACTGCAATAATGAAAAGGAGAGGGGACAAAGGATCCCCTTGCCTTAAGCCTCTGCTACTCTGGAAATAACCAGCAGGTGATCCATTAATGAGGACAAAAAACCAAGCTGAAGAGATGCATCCTTTAATTAAGGAAATCCAGTCAGAATGAAATTTGAACTTATGCAGGATGGCAAGGAGGAAATCCTAGCTCAGTCTGTCATAGGCTTTGTTCATATCAAGCTTGAGAAGGAAAGCAACTTTTTTGCTGAAGGATATGGAATAGATTGCTTCACGAACAGAGATGATGCCATCCAAGATAGATCTCCCTTGACAGAGCTTACTTGACACTGATTTGTAATTAAAGGTATAACCTCTCTCATATGAATAGTGATGGCCTTCGTTAAAATCTTGTAAATGATATTGCAAAGGCTGATTGGCCTAAATTCATTAAAATTGGAAGTATTTGGAATTTTTGGTATGAGTGCAATAAATGTAGAATTGAATCCTCTGGGAATGACTTTAGAACCTTGGATTTCCTTGATGGATTTGAAAAAATATTTACCAACAACATCCCAGAAGGCCTGAAAAAATCTTGGAGAAAACCCATCTAGACCAGGTGCTTTTTTAGATTTCATTGAGAATAAGGCCTCTTTGATTTCCTCATCAGAAAGGACAACTGTAAGTTTGTTTTTCATATCATCAGAAATAATATGAGGAACAAATTGAAGGAAAAAGTCCTTTTCTGCCAGTGAATTAGGTCTGCGTTCCTCTTGGAATAATTGCATGAAGTGAGCTATCCCTTCAGTTTTGATTTCCTTGATATCAGTAATAGTACCATCCTGGCTACGAATTTCCTTTGATCAAAAATCTTAATCTCTTAAAGACAAAGAAATTCAAGATTACCATAAAACTTGGATCATGAAGTAATCTCATCTCATACCAAGTATTTACGGGATGGGTCCGTCAGCCCTCTGATATTCCATGATAAAAAATAATGAAGATCGATCAAGACTCATATGTTCGACTACATAGTCAACGTCTCTAAGGTTTGAAAGAGAATCATAAATATTACTAAGAAAATACTCTTGACCTACTTTCCAAAACTTCGTTTGACATATTTTGTCCTGGTGAACCACAGATTCTCCTCGTGGTGGGCTATGGGATCTTCGACCATAGACAGAAGCCCGTTTAGGTTCCATGAAGCTTGATGAAAACTATCCATTGACATGCAAAACTAGAGAATCTGAAGACTGAGTAAGAGTAGAAGAAGTAACAATTTTTGCAAAGGAAGCACTAGTCTATGGTACATTAGCAACCATCTGTGATGCCCTAGCACTAGGTGTCGCGGGTTGCGTGGTATGCTGCTCCATCACCACACCATGCCTAGCTGTCACATAAGACATAAGGGGTTGAGGCAAGCTATTGGGAGAAGTCATAAGGTTTAAAATTTTCCTATTCTTACCCTTATTTTGGACTACCTTCCATTCATCTTGCCCCCCTTTGGAAGCAGGGATAGATCTAGTAGTAACAGGAGCCACAATCATTTCCTTAACTTTAATATTGTTCAACATTAAAGGATAATATTTTATCTTATGAGTAGATGATTGACAACGATAACATGTGTTAGGTAGGTTTATGTAGACAACACGTTGCTTGAACCTATAATCACCAACTTGGACATCAACAGTCTCCTTGAGGTCTTTAGAAAGATTGACTTTGACACAAAAACACTTTTGAGAGAGTGAGGCATAATCCATTTCACAACAGATAAATTCACCAATGAGGGCCACAAGGTTCTAATAATTAGCCTAGAGTGGTAGAGGAAGACTAGGGAATTCAAACCAAACTAAAACCTGCAAGGAAACATCATCAGTGATTGAAAAATCCTTGGTCCAGGGCTGAAAAATCAACAAGAAGCTACGAACATACCACACGACTGAGGATCACTTTGATCTGAGCAGGGGTGGCAAAACAAAACAAAAAAAACCTTTGGTGAGGTTCTAGATACCTTCAACCTTGACACCATGCCAAGCTTGTTGGACCCAATTTCGAAGGAGGATCTTGCTAGGAATACAACCTAGAAAATACCCTACCAGCATATGGCTTTCCAGCCAAGAACAAGTAGTATTAAACTCACTCAATGGGATAACAACATCTAGAGGAGAAATATTACCTCATGATAAACTTTGGGAATGAACTTCCATGGTTGCTTGTTCACCTTTAGCACCATTGCTCCCTTCTATAACTTCAACAGAAGTTGGAGCTATTGATTGAGCTTCATCCATAAAAAAAGAGGTTCAATTTTCCAAATGGCGGAGTAAAATCAGCGAAAGAAGCAAAAAAATTCCCTAAGAGGCGTCTCCCACACACTCCAGACTGGAGAGGTAGTATGGCACCAAGAAATCGAAACCCCTAAAACCTTTAATTTATTATAAATATATGAATAAGAAAATAAACTATCAAAGTTAATTTGTTTTTTTGATGGAGAAGAAGGGGTTGTACTCGAGTCCCCCACCCTTGATAAATCATAACTCTCTTCTTTAGATCTTAAAATTTTACAAATAGATTCACTTCTCATCTCAATTGAGATGCTCTAACAAAAAATCTACATCATTTTACATAAAATGTATAAATTATTGATTTTCATTTTTTGGATTTTTTTTCAAATTTCTAGTGAATACAAATATTTTAGAATTCAACATCCTTCTTGAAATTTTCCTATAGTAGCATTCGCAATACCAAAACTTCACCTTTACAATCTATGCATTGCATCTTAGTAGAGTAATATTTCTAAAACATCACACTATCATAGTTTGGTTTACCAAATTTGGATTGCTAGATTCCTTCATGAAGCATAAGTGCAACCAAAAAACTATAATAATTAGTTTATATGAAATCACAATAATATTTTAAAAAAAGTAGATATTACCAATGGAAAACATTAAAGTAAATCTTAATCATTATTTGATGAAGGTAGTCAACATTTTCTTGTTAGCTTCAAGTAAACTTACTACTTCCTCTAACCATGGAAAAGATAATTTAACTTCACGATCCTCAATTAAAACCCCTCTATTTGCTAGCCTATTTGCACATTTGTTTCCTTCTCTTAATGTATGTGTAATATTGATTTCTTCAAACTCTTTAGCAAGATCTTGAATTTCCATAATTATGGGGTCTTTACTTTCCTCAAAATTGTATTTATTACTATGTGTGAATCACCTTCCATCCATAATTTGTTCCATTTTATATATTTACATCTTAATAACCCTTCTAAAGCCACCCAAGCTTCAACTTCATTATTTGTTTTAAATACACTACTAAAAACACAATGAGATAAAATATCTCCTCTATTATTTCTAATTATTCCTCCTCCTTGTCCTAGATTTCCTTTAGATGCTCCATCAAAATTCAATTTGACCAACTCTACATCTAGTGGTTTCCACTTTATATTCTTTGTCTTCCTTTTGTTTCTCTTGTGGCTAATATCATAATTCCATTTGATGACTTGAATCCATCTATCAAGGCTCTCTACTTCCAACTTAGGGTTTGGGTGAGTTGATAGGTTTGGATTAGAATCCTTTATGGCTAAACCTATCTTCATTTTCATTACCTCTAAACTGATTTCCTTAAAGTATTGCATGTTTTGCTATATCCCAGATAGTCTGTAAAGCATCACTTTTAAAAGTGCTCTACCATTGCTTTAACCATTCTTCAATTCTTCCATTCATCACCATGCATTTACCAAACACATTAAGAATCCATTGCCATAGTTTCTAGACTATTGAGCAATGTCCCAAGATATGGTCTATACTCTTCTCCTCCTTTTTACAAAAAATACATTGTGAGGGGCTATGAAAACCCTTTTCATAAGATTATCCCAAGATAAAATTCTTCTATGACCTACTAGCCAAACAAACATTTTGACTTTAGGAATGCTTGGGCTATCCAAATATCTCTCCACATTCTTGTGATATTCCCATTTTGTTGGATTATATTATATTATTTGGTACATGCTAATATACCCCCATGATCTCTTCATGGTACATTTGTAAATAATAAATTAGGGTTGAATCATAGTTTAGAGTGTGAGTTGTATTTCATTTTTTATGTTAGTGTGAATGTATAGGAAATGCACAAGTGTTATGTAAAGTTGTATTGTGCAAGAAATGCACAAGTGTCATGTGAGTTAGAGTGCAAGTGCAAGTTGAGCCTATGTGCACAAGTGTATTATATGTAACAATGCAAATATGTATTGTAAATATGTGCACAACTATCTGAAATTAGAGTGTGCAGGTTATAGAAGTGTAAGAGTCATGTATAGGTGTCCATATGTTATAAAGTCAAGTGTTCATCAAGTATGCAAGTGGCAAGTAGATAAGCCAAGAGTCATGAGACTTGGCATATGGAGAGCTATAGTCAAGTATCCAAAGAGTCACACTACTATGGCTATATTATGGAGGTAATACTCCATAATAAAGTATCACAAGGAGAACAAGTATTATTGTTGATATATTTGTAAGAGAAAAATAAGTAATAAATATTGCATACATTTTGAGCAATTAATATTGTAAGTTGTTCTATATGTTTAGTACATGTATGATTCAAGCTATTTACATTCATATTTCTACATATTATTGAATGTTATTTGATTTATTATAAGCCTTGATATACATATTAATTTGCTCATATTATTCTACTCATATCATTATATTGACCTTATTATATTGTGGCTATTTTATATTTGATCCTATGTGATATAACCTGTGATATTTTATGGTAGTATTAAGGCTTAAAAAGCCATCAATGGTATTAGAGCAACCATCGAACTTTGTACAGATTGATAGAGTTCATTTTAGACACTATTATAAATTGATTTTATCCACATTTGATAAAGTTGATTAAGAGTCTTTCTACTTTAAATGCAGTAAGACTCAAACTCTTATTTTTAAGGTCATATTGAGTAGAAAGGCTAGGGTCTATCCACTAGGTTGAAGAATAACCAGTGAAGATAAGGACTCAACTATATTGATAGGCATACCAATTCAAGATTATTTGGTCATTCAAGGATAAAGCCAACCCTGACATTAATATTGATTTGCATATTAAGAATTAAGAGGTGAATCAACTTTGAGATAGTTGATCATTCAGGGACATAGCCAACCCTAGACATTGAATATTAAGGGATATTCAAAGTCACCTTGATATTATATTGGATTCTCTAGTAAGGAGGATAATCATATTGAGTTCTTAGGTGCAACCTAAGACATTATAAATTTTAGAAAAAAAAGTTGAAGCAAAGATTAAGCTACAAAAGTGTGAGAAGCTTCCTACAAAATATAGAGAAGAGTTTTAGCTTCTAAGTGTAGAGATAAAAAAATAGAGAAAAGAAACTAGCACTAGAAAGAAAGAAGATCAGAAGAAAAATATAACAATGGATTGAGAAGCATTCAAAGCTTCCTAAGAGAAAAGAAAAAAATAGAACAAAAGAAAGAAGATAGATATATCAATATTTGATATTTTTATCTTGAAGAAAGATAAAGAAGCACATAACTTGCTTTATATTATTTCAAGCATTGAATTAGAATCTACAATTTTTAAGAGTTGCAAGTCAATATAGAAACAAAGGCTCTTATAAAGAAAAGAAAGAGGCCCTTATAAAGGAAAGAGAGAGACCCTTATAGAATAGAAAAGAGGTCTGTATAAAGAAAAGAAAGAGGTCCTTATAGAGAAAAGAAAGAGGCCCTTATAGAAAATAGAGAAAGAGACCCGTATAAGAAAGAAATAGTTCATACAAAGAATAAATAAGGCTCTATAGAGAAGAGAAATAAGCTTGTATAAAGAAGAAATAGAGGTTCATATTAAGAATAGAGAAAGAGACTCTTATACAAAATGAAAAGAAGCCTTACAACAACATAAAAAGTTCATCAAAAAATTTAGCTCAAGAAGTTAAGGAGGTAAATAGTAGCCATATGGAATACTAAAAGAGGAAAATGTACTTTCAATCAACGTCAAAAAGAAGAGGTATTTTAAGAGCTATTCTAGACATGCATAAAGAGCAACACAGAAAGATCTACGTTGATCGAGCTTTAAATAAGTGCAAAATATTGAAGAGTACATAAGTGGTAACCATAAATACGAACATGAGATATTATATGGATGAAGTGCAAGGTTAAGGGAAAGAGAAAAACAAGTGATATGATTTCACAAAGGAGGAGTCTCCTAAACCTGCAATAAAAAACATTCACAAAGATCAAAGCATTTCAGAATGCTCACTCAACAAATAGAAAGTTGTCTGCTACAAAAGAGAGTGACCAACACTCAAGCATAACAATAAACAATAGATATAGAAAAACAATAAAAGAGAAATCATAGCAGGTTCTAGCATGTAACAACATAACATATTGTACTTAGAGCAGCATTAACATTATAATGAATCCAAGACAAGCAGTAGTGGAAGACTCTACATTCTAGAAACACACATTGGAAGATGCAACGTTGCAAAAGTCATAGAGGAGAATACAAGTGAAACAATGTTATTTACCTTTTTGGAATGGTGCATCATTCAAGGAAACATCATAACACATCATGATATTCTAACATTTCAAGCAGGAAATGAAATGTCCAAGCATTATGTAAGATAAGAGAGCAGTGTAATGATTTACATGCATCTCAACATCTAGCAGTTTCTAATCAAACATGACATTGTCTTCAAAATTAGTTTCAAGGCAAAGCAAAAGGAACCCTAAGTCGGCCAAGCAATAACGAGCGTAAACACTAGAGTGCGAACTTAATCCAATGTCAAGAGCAAATCAGAGGTTATATTATTTAAAAGGTATGCTAAAGTTATTTAATTATTATTAATTCAATTAAGGAGATATAAGGTTAATAATGTTTTAGTGAGCTATATATTTTTTAATTATTTTTAGATATGAAGTAATAAGGATGCCTACTTAGTTAAATTTTTGGTTATTAGAATTATTAAAGAAAATAGAAGGTTGGAGTGGCAAGGAATTAAAGTAGTTTGTTTTCTAAATAAAAGTTTTTGAGTTTTTAGAAGTTTAAAGTTCCTTTTTAGTATTTGAAGTTTTTTGAAGAATATTTAATTTGGTTTGATTTTTGAGAAATTTTGAAAATTGAAATTCTTGAATTTTTAAAAATTTAAATATTTGGGAGATAAAAGGTTTTCAACATCAAAATATTAGGAAAAACAAAAATTTGCAAAATCCATTTTTAGTTTCTAAACTAGGGAGACATAAGGTTTACTACTCCATAGGAATTAAATTAGTGAACTTGAATTATTTAAACCTAGGAGTTATAAGGTTGTCTACTTCAAAGAAAATAAATCATAACATTGAATTGCATATCATAGAAGAAATGATTAAAAATGTATTCAATGAAGATAGTGAGGAAATGATGCACAAACTTAAGTTTTACTCTCAAAACTTGATAGATGACTTTGATGGAAAGAAACAAATGACCAATGCTTTAAAAGAGAACTTATATTTATTCTTAAATATGCAAAAGAAGAAACATTCATAACTATTATAAGCTATCTGCATCAAAAACTTATTAGAACATGGTGGAATTAACAAAACACCATTATACTTTCTTCAAAATAATGCTTCATGATGTACTTATCATTACTTAGTTTTGAGTTTTTTCAAGAAAAGAAAAATGAAATATGTAACTTGAACAAAGCTTATGTTAGCTTCAATGAGGAATCATTGAAATCAAATTTGTATTATTGTGATGATTTGCTAACTCAATGCTTAGAAGGTACATTATTAGGTATATCACAAATGAAGATACAGAGATAAAGGAGAAGAAAGAAGAATAGAAGAAATCACACAAGGAAGGCTAATAGAAAATTTGAATTCAAAGTCAAAGAGGAATCATATATTGTAAGTTCATATATTGATCTAAAAGATGTGGATTGAAGACAAAGATGAAGATCATGATTGAAGACTAAAGTATTCAATAACCAAATAATGTAATACAAGGGGTTGTTGGAGTATATTACATTATTTGGTAAATGCTAATGTACCTCCATGGTACATTTGTAAATAATAGATTATGGTTGAGTCATAGTTTAAAGTGTGAGTTATATCTCCCATTATATGTAAGTGTGAATGTGCAAGAAATGCACAAGTGTTATGTAAAGTTGTAATGTGTAGAAAATATATAAGTGTCATGTGAGTTAGAGTGCAAGTGTAAGTTGAGTCTATGTGCACAAGTGTATTATATGTAAGAGTGCAAATATGTAACATAAAGATGTGCACAAGTGTCTTAGATTAGAGTGTTCAAGTTATAGAAGTGTAAGAGTCATGTATAGGTGTACACATCTTATAGAGTCAAGTTTTCATCAAGTATGCAAGTGGCAAGTAGATAAGCCAATATTTATGAGATTTGGCATATGTAGAGCTATAGTCAAGTATCCAAAGAGTCACACTACTATGGCTATATTATGGATGTAATATTCCATAAGAAAGTATCATAAGGAGAACAAGCATTACTGTTGATATATTTGTAAGAGAAAAAAAGAGTAATAAATCTTGTATACATTTTGAGCAATTAATATTGCAAGTTATTCTATATGCGTAGTACATGTATGATTGAGGCTATTTACATTCATATTTCTACATATTATTGAATGTTATTTGATTTATTATAAGTCTTTATATACATATTAATTTGCTAATATTCTACTCATATCATTATCCGGACCTTATTATATTGTGGCTATTTTATATTCAATCCTATGTGATATAACCTATGATATTTTGTGGTAGTATTAAGTCTTAAAAAACCATCAATTTTGTTGGTGCTTTACATTCTATCCACTTCTTGTTGTGTATTCTCCTGATATATTCAACTCCCAAATCAATTTATCCTTGTCTCCCCTTGGAATAATAATTGTTGTTATATTTCTACTCAACTGCCTCCTAGCATCAATATCTTGTATACTTGCAAAAATAACTTCTTTCCATTTGTATCTTTGTTCCTGCTCCTTGTACAAAATGTTTGAAACCCTATCACCATATTTATATTGAAGTAATCTCATCCAAGGTTTCAAAACCAAATCTAGATTGAGTGGTTTTTTATCACACCAAGTATCCATCCAAAGAGAAATTATTCTCTAGTTCCCACCACTCATCTTAAACCTTTAATTACTCAATCAATTTTTTAAAACTATTCCAAAGTAGAGAACCATTTTGTAGAGAGAATGCAATAAATATTAAGCTCGGGTCATTGGGATCAACACACTTAGAAGAATTCTTGCCCATTGTATTTGACTCTCTTTGTACAATATCCATATTACTTTTACCCTATGAGCTAAGTTTGCATATGTAAGAACTCTTAAACCAAGACATCTCCTAGTTTTATCATCACACACGTTGCTCCATTTCACCAAAGGAAATTTTATTTTATCATGTAATCCTAACCACAAAAGGATCACATAATATAGATTATTTTTTTTTCTATTGATTTTGACATAGTATACAATGACATATAATATGTTGGAATGGCCTATAAGAATGACTTAGTTAGCTTCATTCTTCCTGCTAATGATAACCATCTACCTTTACATACCGATGGTTTACTTTGAACTTTACTTATAACTGGATCCCATAATTTTATCCTCATTCTTCCCTCAAATAAGGGTATCCCTAGATAAGTTGTTGGTAAATTTGCCTCCTCCATTTGAAGTAACCTACAAATACCAAATTTGATTTTAGCTGAAGTGTTTAGGAAGAAAATTTTGGAATTTGTCCTATTAACTTTTTTCCTTGATGCTCTTTCATATTCCTTTAATAAGTTATTCAAAGGTTTGGCCTTGCTTATCCTTTCCTTCCCAAAAAATGTTGTGTCATCTACAAATTGTTGATAGGTAATGTTGTCGATGTTATTACTAGCCTTAAGTCCACTTATAATCCCATATTTGTTAGCCTTCTTCAAGTTCCTATCCCAAACCATAATAATGAACATATATGGTGATAGAGGATCTCCCTATCTAAGACCTCTCTTGGCTTTAAATGATTCTATTACTAACCCATTGACCAACACTAAATATGAAACTATAGAGACACAAGATTTAATCCATCTAACCCATTTCTTCTCAAATCTAAAATTTTCTAATACTTCAAAAAAAATACCATTTAACCCTATCATATGCTTTACTCAAATCATTGTTTTAAGATCATTGTTGTCTCTTTTCTTGAAGCTATTGAATATATAAATTCATGAGCTACTATGATCTCGTCTAGAATTTGTCTTCCTTTCACAAATCCTCCTTACTCTTATGAAATAATTTTGTCTAACAATGATCTTAATTGATTCATCATCATTTTGGAGATAATATTATATGCCATATTACATAGGCTTAGGGGTGTAAATGAATCAAACAATTCAACATCGTTCTTTTTGAAATTAGGGTAAGATATGTTCCATTTATTTTATAAGGTATGTATTGTTTTACCCTAGATTTTTCCACTACCACCAATAAAGAATCCTTCACTATATCCCAATTATGTTGGTAAAATGTTGCAGAGAGTCCATCTAGACCTACATATTTATCCTTATTAAAAGAGAAAAGAGCTAAATAAACTTCTTCTAGAGTAATAGACTCCATCAATTTCCTATTATCTTTATTCATTATAACTAAAGGTACTTCTTGTAGAAGTTTATCATTAAGAACTTTAGACTCCTCTGATCCTAGAATATTCTAATAAAAAGACCTTACCTCTTTCTAATTTTACTCTAGTATTTAATCCAAACCCCTTCTACTGATTTAATTCTACTAATTCTAGATGTTGATATCTATACTATAGCCATCTTATGCAAAAACTGTATTTTTATCTCCTTTTAACCAAGTTTGTCTTGATTTTAATCTCCAAAATTTCTCTTCCTTACTCAAAATATTATGATATTCACTAAGAAAATCCCTTTCCTTTGAGCTTATATTATTATGATCACCTTTTTAGAATTTTGAAAGTTTATCTTTTAGTTCTTCTTTCTTCTCAAAAGTGTTTCCAAAAGTGTTCTTGTTCCATTATTTTAATCTATATTTCATTGATTTAATTTATTTTGGAAGTGCACACAACCCACCGTTTCCTGAATAATTTCATGTTTATGCTATCATAGCAAAAAATTAAGGATGGTATTCCTACATTTGCTCATATTTAAAATATGATCTTTGTAGACACTTAAAAATGTCACATTATCCCTTGTGCAATATTAATGTTTCAATGTTTTGTAAAAGGCTCCAAAAATCCAATTATTTTGTATTATTATCTTAATTATCCATCTTAGCCCCTTTTCCCCACTAAGCCCTATCCTACACCTAGCCCATGGTCACCATGTGACCATCCCACTCACCTAGCCTAGGTCCACATCACCCTAGTATACCCTTTGACTCTAGTCTAACCTATGACCCTAGTCTACCTTACCCCTTACTCTTCACACCCTCATGCTCATCAATGCACATGGGTGGGATGATAACTTTCTCCATACACATGCTTTAATGACATGAATACTTACTCCATTCGAGGCCTTAATGAAATGAAGACTTTAACCCACATGCCTTATATGGGGTGAGGACTTTCTCCACCCCTATGCTTTGATGAGGCATGATGCATCCATGCTCATTTAATGCATATGGGTGGGCTAAAGAATTTCTCCACCTAAACACATTTATGAGGCATGATGCACCCATGCCACCTCACCCCCTCATTAACCCTTTTCAAATTCTATATATAGGTTCCCATTTCCTTTCATTTATATGAATGAGATACTTGCTTAGAGAAACTCTACCAAAATCACTCCAGCCCCCACTTGTATGCAATCCATCTCTTGTGCTAACCCCATGGACATCACTTGGTACCTCTATTTGTATACCCTCATTTTGTAAATAGGTTATAAATCCATATTTAGACAACCACCAGATTCAGAGCAAAGCTATTTGACAACCAACAAAAGATTTCCACTGAAAGAAATTTCACCAGGTTCAACATAGCTAAAACTATCCAGACAAGGATAATTTATAGCCAAAACCATCTTGACTGGGATGGTTCTTGTCAGGAGTCATTTATAGTCATCTGCAAACTAGTAGACTAGTTATAGAGGTGAGTAATATGTTTTAATACATTTTTAGCCTATTTTTAGCTCTATTGAATGCATTAGTTAAAGTTTTATTTGTTTGCCCCTCTTATAAATTTGGATCTAACTGAGGTAGACCCAACATGTGATACTAACAAGTGTTATTATTGTGTAGGTTTTGGATGCTCTACTCAACCAACAGTGGTACATAAGCATAAACACCACCCTATTGAGGTGGTCAAAGAAAGGAGGAATACCAAAAGTTTGTACTAAAAAGGGATTCCACATTGGAAGACCCTCATTTGTAGCCCAAGGGGCATTTGTAAAAGTTGTATTGTAACACTCTTTTATGTTAATGAAATGGCATATTTTTTTGTCCACATTTTGACGATCATGGTGGGACCTCTAAACCCCATACCACACATAGGCAAACATGCTTTCTAGGGTGTAAAATTTTAGTTTTTACCACCACTTTCTCTCACTTTTGCCTTGTGTTTTGTTTTGTTAGTTTTCTAGATTTTTTTTACTCACTTTATCTATTTTTTGTCTGTTTTGTAGGTTGAAAATCCATCACATTACAACAAATACCGAGACCCATCAAGTTTGGTCCAAAAGCACAACCCTATAGCTTGAATCGTGAAAACCAATTTATAGTCAAAACCATCAGGACCAGGACAATTTACAACTAGTACCATCACAACCCTAATAGTTTACAAAAATGATCTAAAATAGGATTATTTTTGCTGAGCTCCAAAACTAGGACCCATCATGTGAGGTAACCAGTTTTACACAACAACCACAACTTGCAGGTAGGTATGAGGTCATGTTTCTCTTGCCTAACTATCATTTGTCATTTTCCATAGTCAAGTGCCTTCTTAGGCCAAACATGTCCCATTTGAAGGTGTTCAAAGGTGTAATTTCTCACCTACCACACCTTCAAGATTCCTTCTTGTCTATTTCATTGAAAATTTGATATTTAATTAGTTTAGATTTGATCTTCATTACAATTGTTGTTTCAAATTGCTCTTAGAGTTTAACTAATTAGGATTAGCTGCCTTTTGTATTTCTTTATAGAACTGGATTTTTTGTTCTCTGGTTTTTGTAGGGAAAACCATGGAATCAACCTTATGTATCAGGGAAACAGACCCCAACAAAAGGGATGCAAAAAACCTCTCCTAGCAGAAATCATCAAGACCTTGATGGTTTCTACTATAAATCATCATGACTCAAACAATTTTTGTTGTAAATCATCAAGACTCAAACGATTTCTGTTGTAAATCATTAAGACCATGATGATTTATGTCGAACAAGATTCAAGAAAAATAGAGCTTGTGTAGTAGTGTCATATAAAAATCTAGAGAGCATAGGACCTCAGGTAGGTGCTCCTAACTTCATTCCTAGGTCAATATTGTATTAATGTTTAATCTAGGATTCTGATTTATGTTTTGAAACTTTGCTTTCATAGTGTAGAAAACATTAGCTTAGATTTTGTTTAAGCAATCAACTTGTTTCCATAGATTAAGTTAGCATAGTTTTTATTTCAAGTTTTTTCTTTCTTGTTTCCCCTTCTCATTACATAAAATAGATTTTCTTACTTGTTTTCGTTAATTATTTTTAGTAACATAGTTTTTTCTTTCCATAGGATAGGTTTGCTTTCAAGTTATTCCTTTCTTGTTTTGTGTTTTTCTTTCCATAGGGTAGGTTTGCTTTCAAGTTATTCCTTTTATATTTCACACTTTTTCTTTCTATAGGGTAGGTTTGCTTTTAAGTTTTTGCTTTCTTGTTTCGTACTTTCCTTTCCATTAGTATAGATTTGCTTTTAAGTCATTTGCTTTCTTGTTTTGTGTATTTCTTTTGTTAGAGTAGGTTTTGCTTACTTATCTTGTTAATTGCTTTCCTTAAGAGTAGATTTGATTTGTTGTTTTGTAATTTCCTTTCATTAGATTAATTTGCTTTCTTGCAATCGTATTTTGATTTCCCTATATTAGACCTTGCTTTTTGTACCTTAGAATAGAAATTTAGCTTCTTTTTCATTAGCCTATAGTTATTCGTTTACTTTTCATTTGCTTCATGAAAATCACATTTTATTTCCTAGCATAGGTTTCAATTCCTTGTCATTTGTTTCAATAAAGTAGCATTTTCATTTCCTAAGGTATATTTGTTTTATCACACTCTAGGTAGAATATTGTTATTCCTATTTTAGGATTTATTTTATCACATTTAGCTTAGAAAAAGAAATAAATTTGTATTCCTAGGTTAGTTCTTATTTGCACATTATAGTTAAAAGCAAATATAAACACATAGTTTAATTACATGCATGCACGTATTTTTAGAAATAGATTGATGATGTTGGACTTCATCACCAACCGTTGATTGGTCCCCTAGACACCATAGTTGTTTACACATAGTTTCCTGGACTTCATCATTGGGAAACTCACTACCCTTGGAATTATATCAGGTTAGTCTAGGTTAGAAGCCCCCACTCACAAGGCTTTAGAAATAGTGAGTGTGCAACTATCATTTTGGATTGAGCCCGCTCGAGGATGAAGTAGAGGATGATTGGTCCTGAGCAAGTTTAGACAACACCACCTGTTATATCCCCTAACAAGAATATAATAGGTCTTTTTACCTTTTAGACACCCTGAGCCATCTCTGCATTAGGAAGCCTTCAACCATTTATGCACATTGTCTCTCTCCATGTACTTTTAGGTATATCAAGGATCGTGCATAGACATAACCTTAGATTTTAGTCATCCACCTTTTACAGATTTTAGGGGTATTTAAAATAAAACACACAAAAAAATGTCATATAAGCTACACCAAACAAAAAAACATAAAATCACATTGAAACCCTTTGATTTTATTGTTTGTTGTATGTTTACTTGCTTGTTTGCTTAGTTATGTACTTGTTAAAAAATAACAAAAATAAAATAAAAATAAACTACACCTATTTTTTTCTCCCCACCTTCTCGCTTTGTCTTCACCTTCTCTCTTATGGTTGTGTTGAGTGAATAATTTGTCCTATTGCAAAATAATCACCAAAATCAGAGTATTAATTTGAAAACTCTCTCTTGTAAAGAAATTAAGTATAAACACAAATTTCTCCAAGGTTCTGTTACACAAGCATTCTATATATATGTCTGAAAACATTGACAACCTAAAATAACATATGCTAGAACTAACTCAATAACATGCAAGTGACAATTAACAAGGGGCCTTGATGGTTTAATTCATACATGCTTAGTGATTACCTTCCTTAATCCTTAAAATGAATGTGAACTTTGCTCAAGTGAAAAGTGATTCCTTTTTTGATATTCTTGGCATTAATATGTCTTACCCTGAATCCTAGTTAGTAAGCCCATTTTATCTTCAGATTAAAGGTGTAAAAATGAAAAGATGCGTGGAATAGTCCACTTCATTTTAAACTCCATGACTTTAATGTGAGATTCATTTTGCAGTTAGTAGATTCATTTTATCTTCATCATTAATGTTCTACTAAATGCTAAGTTAGAATTTGAACATGTTAGCCAATTAGTAAGTTAGCATTCATTCACATTATCTGCCATTAATGTAAAGTAGGAGTTAGTACCCTCCCTCCTAAATTTATTTTATCTTGAATTTAGATTGGAATACTGAAATGCTTTGTACAATTTAGAGATGCAAAATTTTTGGATAGGGACCAAAATGCAAACAAATGAAACTATGAAAGAAATTCTGGAAAACAGACCAGAATGGAAACAAACCACAAAGAAAATTACAGAAATTCTAGACAATGACCAGAATAAAAAGAACTCGAAATAAATTGCAAAAATTCTGGACAAAGACCAGAATGAAAGTAAACTAAAATTTTGGATATGGACCAGAATGAAAGTAGACAGAAATTTTGGACAAGGACCAGAATGAAACCAATTAATGAAAATAACATTTTACAAAACACAATAAAAAATTAATAGAAAATAAATTTAATCAAGCTAAACCAAAGTTGGAAAATAATGCACACAAAGCCTGGTGTCATACTCCCCTACCCTGCAAAACCAAATATTATGAGACAATTCTAAAGGTAACCCAATCTAAGCAAACCTGCATGAAGCACAATTAGATTAGATTAAGTTCTAGACTCAAAGGAATAAATATTATCTGCATCAATATCAATCTTCACCTAGTATAATCCCCTAAGGGTATTAAATACTTAGATACAAATTAAAAAAATGCAATGAAAGAATAAAAATTAAAGAAGTAACCCTTAGAAAAAATAGTCTACTCTGATTTTGCTCACAAAGTGTATGTATCAAAAAATGTATGCATAAATATTCTCAAAATATCTTTCTTTACAAAAATTTCCAACCTCGTTCTATTCATCAGATTCGTTTTTTCAAATTTTCCCCATGGATGTTTTACTTTCCCCGTTCTGCTAGTTTCCTCTTTCATTTGGTTTCAAAACATTTTGTTTTTGTTTCGTTGGGCTTGTAGACGTTTCTTTGTAACTTAAAAAACCCCTCCCTTTGGCTTGTGACGTATTTTAAATGACCATAATTTCTTTATTAAAATGACCATCCCATTGGTCATGCATTACTCATGTAAAGCTATTCATTTATTCTTTGATAACAAAGCTCCTGAACTACCGTGAGACTAAAACGATAGACAATTCCTAAGCAAATATATAGTATACTTGTCCTTATGAACATCCAAAATATCAGACATCTACCCTAAACTATCACTGCATTATATTCTTCATGCTAAATCATCACATTTTTTTTTGGGTGTTTTCTCTGGTCTTTACACGTACTGATGCCAAGCCATGCAACGTGCGAGGCAACCACTGTCATGAGTAGTATATCCTGAATGATGAGGCAATACTATCACCCTGTTCCTAGTTTCTCCGCTGGTGTGGAATCTGCCTTGATCTCCATCTTTGATAACCCTGATCTTTGGCCAAACATTTCATTCCAAGTCACCTGGGTTTCGAAAACGCTCCCCTAGTCATGGTTGAAGAATCTAGCCATATCATTAAACACGTCCCCACCACGGCTATGATTTCCTGACATCCATGTCTGATTACTATGTATAAACAAACTCACCAAAATATTTTTGCCTACTTTGTTGAACGTCTGTCAACATCGTTCCCAAAAAATCCAACCATTCATAGCTGTTATGCTCTTATAACAGTCCTCCTCGACTACTGTCTGGATACTATCATTTGTACATTATTCCAAAGAAAAATTGGTTGCAACGATCACACCGTTGATAACAATATGTATCGAGTTCAACAACAACAAGATGATTGTATGAGATTATGAGTTCATGCTCTTGTTGTGTCCCTTGCTGTGCAACTGCATCTAAGTTGAGGTGTCATCATGTTTGAATCCGCCATCACATTATTGACTACGTTCAAGACTCCTCCATCACATTTTTTGTCTACATCATGGTTCAACTTAACAAAATCATATCCGATCACGAAAGACACCTCTCGAGTGCTTCGACGTCCAGCTATCACATTTAGCGACTCCTTCTTCCCAGCTTCTGTCCGTGGCTTGTGACATCTAAATCTATCATGTCCATCCTTTTTAACTTTCGTACACGCTAGCCATAATGAAGTATAACCACGAGGTCATCCACTTATTAAACAAACTTGGTAGAGGCTCCCCATCTTGAGACAACATCGTGTTACCCGTAGTATGTCCGATAAACACCCTATTAGCAAATCCTCTGACTGGCTCCCATGGATGTGCTTCATCAACTACATCCTCATCGCCTTTGAAACCTAGCGACCAACATACCCAAACATTGCATTGCAGTTGATTCACACCTCTGGCAAGCGAGTATCTAATTTGAGCTTGCTATTGCTCGTCGTGTTATGCATGGGGGGTCGTCCATGCTATCCAAGCCATCTGCAAGTTGACCATATTAGCTGTTATAATGCCATTATATACGTTGACATCTCCTCAATGTTGTTTGGGTCCATAGGTCATCGATAGACGTGTTGCATCAAGAGCTTTCCCTCATCGCCATGTCACCCATGTTGCTGTGCTGAAATGTCCTCTTTGATGAACTTTCGTTCACCTCACTTTGTGTATTCAAAATTAAAAATTTACCAAGGCTTTACGATGAAAATCTATCCTGTGGTCCTAATATGCCTCATCCGATTCATCACTTTCGATACTATTCTGGTCCCCTAGACATCCATGCGATCTCCATGCGTTGGTATGCCAAATAATACAAACGTCATCCACTACTTTTACAATTAAAATTTTAGATTTCGATATGCACACTTCTCTATCCCTGCTCACCACGCCAGCTTCATCATTAGGCATTTTCTATTTATATCGACTGCATTGTATTTATTGGATCCACCATGCTACCATTACCAGCTTTGATTGAAAGTGCCTACACCATGCAGTATCAGGGAGATATGCTGCCATCCACCCTCAAAACCTGCCAAACACGTCTGTCGTTCGTCATGCTCGAACTAACCACATCGATGGATAATCCACATCCATGCAGGTTTTAACCACTACTATATGATAACTCCTCCTTGGTCATGTAGTTGTCGTCAAAAATCCAGGTACCCATCTCTATGAACAACCTCGTAGAAATTTTGATTTGAGTGTACAGGTCCACATCATCCAGAGCTAATGTTCATATGGACACTTAACATTCCACGCTGTTTTTTCAAGCTTCAAATTGATTTTAGGTTGTCACCATGCAGGCCCATGTCTACCACATTGATCGATGCCACCTGGCCACGTTAATGTACAACGTTGCTTACTCCAAACTTGAGTACACGTTCTAGAACAAACATTTAAGAACACAAGCTTATACTAAGAGTGAGGGTGAACAGTATAAGACCACTTTTTATTTTTATTTCCCAATCAATATTATGCAATGTATAAATAGCAATATCAACAATAGTAATAAAAGCAATACAAAAATCACCACACACAATAGAGACACTTATTTAATTTGGTTCACCCAATTTGGGCTACTCCATAGAGAAAATATTTTACAAAAATTTTCTTAATAAATATCTTGGGAATCCTTTTCCTATTACAATGTTTATGGACATATGTCCAAAGGAGGCATCAATACCCTAATCAAGTTCATAGATCTCTATCCATAGGAGAACTCTTTCTCCTTAGCTCTGGCTGGTGATCTTCTAGAAGAACTACTGCCTCCACTGGACTGGCTGATGGATCTCTACCCACTGAAAAATACTATTCCCACTAAGAAGACCTATCCTCACTGCCCTGGCTAATGGATCTTTATCCACTAGAGACTATCGTCCTCTATACTCTATCACCTCCAAAGCTTGCTTTTAGCTCTGTCTCAAATCTATACTAAATATAGTCCTTCGGTCTAGCATAAATCTGCTCAATATATGTCTCTGGTATGGCACAAACCTATCCTCAAATATGCACCAAAGTCTGTCCTCAAATCTGCACTAAACACAGTCCTTCGGTCTAGCACAAATCTATCCTCAATATTTGTCTCAAGCCTTAACACAAAGCTTGATTCAATCACAAATCAACTCTGATAGATTTGCTCCAAACCTTAACCCAAGGTTTGAATAAATCAATCAATCAACTCTGCTCACAAGTCTTCTCAAAGACTTGTCTTAAATATGCCTTGTAAGCTTCCACAAAAGCTCACACTAATCTGTCCACAAGTCCTCTCTAGAAATTTTCCAATCTGCTCAACAATCTCTGTCCTCAAATTTGTATTGTAAGCTTCCACAAAAGCTTACACTAATATTTCCACAAGTCCTCTCTAGAACTTGTCCAATATGCTCAACAATATTTGTCCTCAAATTGTATTGTAAGATTCCACAAAAGCTCACATAAATATGTCCACAAGTCTTCTCTAAGACTTACCTCAAATTTGCTCAAAAAGTCCTTACTAGAACTTGTCCAGTCTCATAGAAACATAAAGAGAATTGTTAGTGACTCAATATGCTTCACTTTCACCACAATTCTCAATCACTTTCAATCTCTCTTTTTACCACAGAAACATATAGAGAATTGTTAGAGACTCAATATGTTTCATACTCATAAACACTCAACCTCTTTATCAAATCAATTTAGAATATGGAACAATTTATTTCATAGAACTTGAACTATCACTTCAACACAACTACTTGACTAGGCTCAATCACAAATCTACTCAACCAATCACTCAATGAAATAATACTTACTCACAAACCCTAGTCCAAGCATATGAACACTCACTCACTTATTTACAACAATGCTTATCAAACAATTTCACATAACAATGATACTCATGATCTTTGCAAAAATTAGTTCAAGTTCTTCACTCAATCAATCACTTCAACAACAATGCTTATCAAACAATCCTTTTCAATCCAACTTAGCATTCACAACATTCAACAATCACTCACTAGGAAGATGTGCCCATACCTTTTTATTTGATGTAGAAGTGCCCTTCAAAAACCTGTCTCAATCACAATTTCTTCTTTGCTAATTTCAATAGTTAGATGACAAGATATCACACTAACACTCTCTCAAAATATTTTCCAATTACAAAAATAATCAAACTCAATTACACCTTATTACTCCTTTGAAATAAGCATTCACCAACACACATTCATAAAATGATAATCTCTTGCATACAACCTAGGTGTTGTAGGTGAGTTGGAGAGGAGAGGGCAATCCTCCAAGGGAGGTCCCAGGTTCGAATCTCCACCCTACCAAAAAGCTGAATTGGGTACACAAAATCTAATTGATAATGTTGGTGCGGGCAGAGTCGGGTGCGACCCTCGGATAATTTTTTGATGGTGTAGAACCCCCTGTTCGTGGTCTCTTAGACCAAGGCGGCCCCGTAAGGGGTTTTTCGCTTTAAAAAAAAAAAAGATAATCTCTTGCATACACATTATTATTCCAACTTTAGAGCAATATTCATCAATATAAATAAGAAATAAAAAGAACTTTATTTATTCCTTATTACTCCAACTTTATAACTCAAACCTTCCAAAATAAAATAAAATATTTAATCTTTAAAAACCCTTATATCTCCCTCAAAAACCTTAGCCAATATTTATTTATCACAAATCAAGCACCTCCGAAATTACACAACCTTAGCACAAAATACACAGCGCATACCTTACCACTCCTCTGCCAAGCACCTTACCAAGGCACTCCTTCAGGGAAGGGAAGGCACAAGACTCCCTTTATCCCTTTGTTCGACACCTTCCAAAAATGATGTGCCCTCTCTGCCTTGCAAAAATGAACCCGTCGGGATTCAAACCTACACACCTTGCTTGCTGAGACACTTAGCGCTTCCGTCATTGCCAACTGCACTACCAATGCCTTTGGTGCTAAGTTTGGGCTCCCTTCAATTTATTTCTTCATCGTCGAAGATCTTTCAAAAAATGTGAGAACTCTTTCTACCTTTTTGCGCACGATTTCAATGATAGCGTTGGGATTCGATCGATAACATTGGTGTGTAAGGAAAATGTCTTTGCCATTATTTATACACGATGTCTCTTGTGCCATAAACGTCGGCGCTTGAATCGAATATGAAATTCTATTTTTATTTTAACCCTATAACCCTCTTTAGGGTTATTTAAATTAATTTATAATTAAATTATAATTAACTTAAGTAACTTTTGAAAGTTAATTAGAATAATTAATAATATAATTTATAATAAAATTATATTAATTAATTTATAATTAATTTAAATTTCTTTTATAATATTATAATATTATTTGCTTGGGCCTCTTCTTTACACTTTGGACCACATCTGACTACCTGGAACCAGATCTGACCAACTGGAAGTAGACTCCTTTTTACACTGATTGCGGAACTGCTTCTCATACTACTCACTGAAACTAACTTTTGACATCAATGACCACTCACTCTTGACATCAATGACAACACATCTACTCAAAATGTCCAACAAACATTATTTGCCACGTCATGCCACGCCATCCAATTTCAAACGCTCAAGGTTCCGTTGATATTTGCTATGACCTATGACATTTGCATCCATTCTCCGTCAGATGATGTGCACAAATATCTCCTCATCTATCCTCGCATCTCGTTCCTGCACACACACATAAACAAAACGAGCATGACATAAAAAAAACACTCAATAATCAACCAAAATAAGAATATAAGCAAATGAAACCTAAATACTAAAATCAAAACATGTAAATTTTAAAGTACCACCACATTAACCTTTGTATTAAAACCAAAAATGAAACAATATAAATTAAGACATAAAACCACTAAACTAAAACCAAACGGCCTGACCCTAAGTATTACAAAACAAGAAGTTTCATTAAAACTAATGACTTCAATTGATATATATATATATATATCAATTATTATTATTTTATTTTATTTTACTTTTGTATTTATTTTTATTATTTTTATTAATATACCCATATATATAATATATATAGATATTTTAATATTTTGCTTCCATTTCCTTTATTAAATCTGATTAAATTAGTTTCACAAAAGGAAGTTTGAGTTGATTAAAGACACACAAGCTAACACATTAAAACCAATATCTAAAACTCAAACCAAAATCCTAAGGAAAAACAAAAGGAAACTACAAGAAGACCTCTAACCCACACATCAACCTACCAAAATATCCACACCTAAAACACCAATCAAACAAAGGCACTATCCCAAACTACGAAGCACAATTATGGGTAAGAAACCTTTAAAGATATCACTCAAGGACATCAAAACTTCCAAAACAAAAATTTAAGGTGGGTCCCCAATTTTGGGGTGAGTTGTGGAGCAGCCACAACAAATGGTGACTCTACTGGGAAATGCTCCTGAGCATTTCAGGTGAAGAACCCAATCTGAAATGAGAACACACAAGATAGCAAAATAAAATTATTTAGCGATGTCCCGAGAAGGTGGGGGTAAACAACTTCGAATAAAAACAATTAATCCATTTGCCTTTGCTTAGTGTGTGAAAAAGTGATTCATTTTTTGCATCTTTGAAAACCTTTTGGATTCCATCATCTATTTTGCATTTAGGCTATGAAGCATTGCTCATAAAAGGGAAACTTTTACAGACAGAGCCCTACTGCTAGTCAGGCGTCTATAGCCCCGGTAGGGTTTATCTAACTCACCCTTGTATTTTCTTAATACTTTGCAAAGCCTTTCTTATAACCGAGCTGTGTCTAGATAGAGCCCTACTGCCGGTCAGGCGTCCATAGCCCCGATAGAGTTTATCTAGACTTTGTGACTGATTTGATCAAGCTTTTCAATGCTCATTTTCCTCTTTTTTTATAACTTTGCAAAGATTCATGCATCACTAGGGTTAGGAAGCCTATAAGTAGAGCATGTTGGATTTTTGCCTTGGGTTGCAAATCAAGATAACTTCATCCTTCAAAATTTCCAGAAATACCCTTTAATATATGTGAGTTACATGTGGAGCTTTAGTGAAATATTTCATTGTTCCACTCTCCACCATCTTAGTCCCAAAATCTGAGCATGATCACCAAATAACTCATCCCCCTTTTCTCAGGTTCACCTATTTTCAGATTAGGTACTCCATCCTACTAAACAAAGGAACACAAAAATGGGCAAGAGACCATCAGTTAGCGACCGTGAAACATTACCTCAAAACAAGGGAACAACCCAACACACAAAAGAGACAAATAGACCAAAATCTACCCTAAAACAAACTAGCAATAAAGCGACACACAAAAACAAAAGGTAAAACACAAAACAACAAAACAAACACCAAAACTGAAACACCAAAATTATATACATATAGTACACACTCACACACATTTCAAGGGTTGAAATAGTGCTTTAAATGCAGCCCATTAATAGGCAAAGACAATTCTTTTCCATCCAAGGTTTTTAATCTAAAACTATTTTTACCTAGGATTTTAGAAACTTGATAAGGGCCCAACCACAAACAATCGAATTTATCATGATCCCCTTTCTTTTCATGTCCTTTATCCCACAACAAAACTAGATCAAAAATCTTGAATGTTTTAATCGTAGATCTCTTATCAAACCATCTCTTTACTACATCTTGATGCTTACTAAAGTGAAGCATGGCTTCCTCTCTCTTCTCATCAAGATGCATTAAATGGGTTAATCGAGTTTCAACCTGATTATTCGTTCCAAGATATTCTTTCATAAAATGAAGAGTTTGCAATCTTAAATTAGTGGGAAAAATAGGGTCCTGCCCATAGACTAAATGATATGGAGATGTCCCAATTGACTCTTTTGTTCTAGTTCTATCAGCCCAAAGGGTAAACTTTAGTTTACTATGCCAATCTCTAGGATTCTTTTCAAGCAATTTTTTGATAACACAACAAATTTTTATTAGAAGATTCTGCCAAACCGTTACCTTGTGGGTAATAATTGGAAGAGAATTTCAAGCTTACCTTGTTATCATATGCCCAATCTGCAAATTGAATGGAAGAAAATGCAGAACCATTATCACTTACTATTGCGTTAGGCATTCCAAAATGAGTCACAATGCAATCCTCTAAAAATTTAATAACAACATCAGTGGTCGCATGCTTTGTAGGGATTGCTTCAGTCCACCTAGTGCAGTAATCTATAGCCGTAAGGATATATTTATGAGAATCATATGAGTTGGGATTGATAACCCCAACAAAATCCAATCCCCATTGTGCAAAAGGTCTTGCCTCCACTACAGACTATAATGGCATAGCTGCATTTCTTTCTCTATTGGCCGCCACCTGACATGTATGGTAGGATCACACATGAGCATGTGCATCTTTGAAAAGATGAGGCCAATAGTATCCCACCCTAAGAATCTAGTGTGTTGTTGCATTGGCTGACCCATGTCCGGTTCCATACTTACCATGGAAGGGTCAATTTCCGTGATTGACTTGACCAATCCTTGTCCATGAACTATTTTCATAGGTTGGATTTCCAGGTCAAATTCTTGGAGTGTCAAAATCCATTTTCTCCTTCTTTCACCTAGTTCATTTTGCAAAAACATAGCCTTGACAACAGGGTCAGGGACAACAGCAAAAACCCTACTATGCACTATGTAATGTCTAAATTTTTTTATGGTTTTGAATAGTGCATACATTTGTTTATCTAGGACAAAATATCTCAATTTCACATCCTTCAATGGAGCACTCAAAAAGGCGATAGGGTTTTCAACGTTACCTTCACTCTTTTGAGTTAGGACACTTGCAAAAGAATGATCTGAAGCAAATGTGTAGACATAAAAGGGCTTTGAATAATTTGGACTTACTAAAATAGGGGCCCTAGAGATAGCATCTTTGATGCTCTTGAAAGCATCCCTATTTTCATTTGTCCATTTAATCTGAGCATCCTTTTTTAGCATGTCATTCAAAGGTTTGGCAATCTCCACAAATCTCGAAATGAATTTCCTTACGAAATTGATTTTGCCAAAGAAGGATCTTAACTCTTTCCTGCTATTGGGTGGAGGGATATCTTGTATATCAGCTATTATTTCTAGATCAATAGAAATCCCTTCCTTTGAAATAACGTGACCCAATAGCTTACCTTCTGTTACCCCAAAGATGCATTTTCTCGGATTAAGGGAGATCCCATGTTCCCTACATCTTTGGAGGACTTTCCTCAAATCCCTAACATGATTTTCTCTTTTCTTAGAAAAAATAGGAATGTCATCCACGTAAACAATGATACACTTACCAATGAGCCCTTTGAATGCATAATCCATGGCGCACTGGAAAGTTGCACCTGCATTCAATAATCCGAAGGGCATTCTTCTATAGGCGAATGTTCCCCATTTGGTGGTGAAAGTCATTTTCATTCTGTCATTTGGGTGGATGAGGATTTGATTGTATCCCGAATAACCATCTAGGAATGACATCATTTCTGACCCATTAACCATTTGAAGTATCTCATCAATGGAGGGCAATGGGTAATTGTCCTTTTGGGATGCTTTATTCAGATTTCTGAAGTCAATACACAATCTTATCTCTCCATTCTTCTTTCTCACCGGGACTAGATTGGCAACCCATGTAGAGTGCCTAACAGGAAAGATGATTTTTACCTCTAGCAATATTTTCACCTCTTTCTCTATTAAGGGTTCTAACAATGGATTGACAGGTCTTTGTCTTTGTCTAAAAGGCTTGGACTCCGATTTTAATGGAATCGTGTGCATTATCACATTCTGATCATACGTTTTCAACTCCTTGTAACTCCAAGCTATACAATCCACATACTCTCTTAGTGCATGAGTGATAGACTCCTTTTCCTAACTTGTACATGCCTTGGCAATGAACACCTCTTGTGGATTTTCTGCACTCCCTAAGTTGATTAGATCGCATGCTTCTTTAGGGGGTGGTACCTTTTTGCCTCTTTTTGTTTGATATCCGATATCAAATACCTTTTCTAGTGAAACAATATCTTTTGGCATTTTATTCATCGTTTGGGTCGTTTCACTATCCAGGTCTATTTCTTCCTACCCTCTCTGATCTTCATCTATCACCTGATTTTTGAAAATACCAGAGTTAGTGATAAAATTAAAAATGTGTCTATCACTCTCGAATACTTGCAAATTGGTAACGTTGTCTGGTATTGAAGGACAGGGCACTAGTTCGATCAATTTTTTTGCATTTTTTATGGTCAACTGGCTTGAGCATACTTGCTGCAATGGCTAAAGAATCTACCATTCGATTGCGTTTCCTAGAGATAAGGGAAATGTTGAAAGCATCAAACTCATCTATCAGATCCCTAACTCTAGTCCTATAAAGACTCAATATTTTATCCCGACATGCATATTGCCCTTTTACCTATTTAACCACTAACTCCGAGTCTCCCAAAACTTTGAGACACTTAACCTTCTTACTCAGAGCCAACTGTAGTCCAAAAATAAGCGCTTCATACTCCACCACATTATTGGTGGATGGAAACTGTAATCTATAGGCAGCCAACATAGGCTTACTACCAGGACATGTAAGTTCGATACCAGCTCCAACACCTTGTTTCGATTTGGATCCATCAAATCTGAGAATCCAGACCAAACTATCCTTTTCAAAAATACCACAAGAAAGGATTTCCTTTTGAGGTTCTTTGGTAGCTTCTTCTATGTCAAAGTTATAGACCCCTAAATAATTTTCAACAAATTGGATTTCATTGGGCCTATTATACTCTGTAATCATCTCTTTGAGCCTTGGCTCACTATCCACCCAGATTTGGTTTGCTAATCCCCTCCAAGGTAACCACATGTGGGAAGAATCTGTAACAATGTAACCATTCAGGTTCTTACTCCAATCTCTTCCCAACACCATGTCGTATTTGGCGGTAATATTGACCACAAGTATATCCACATGATGTTGAATTCTAGGCTCTGAATTGATTTGAACCAGGACATCATTCAAAATTTCAACCACATCTACAACAGATCTGTCCAATTGTATCACTTTACTCTTTGAAGGGATTGGTTTGAATCCTAACTTTTGGCAAATCTTGAGGGCCATGATGTTACCCGAGGCACCCGAGTCTATCAAACAATTATGCAATTTTTTCCTGCAATTCTAATGGTTAGGAGAAAAGGAGGCACTTCTCATTTCTCCTTCTGTAACACTAATTGAGACTCAACACCTTTGACCTCATGGATTTGACTTGGTGGGTATAAAGCTTTCACCAAAGCTTCCCTTTGACCTGGCAATTTAGCAGCCTCAAAAATTGAGACACTAGCTTTAGTCTTTTTCAAGTCCTCTACTATGTCATAAGTAGACTTCTCAAGATTTTGCATCTTCTGCGTAGGTTTGGATGATTCAACTATCGAGTGGAGGAGGTGGATTATTATCAACTTTGATATCAGGAGGAAGAAGGGGATTGTTTGGCGGAGTGGAGGAAGTTTTGGGATTCTTGGAACTCCTCGTGTAATAACCATGATTTCCTTTTCCAAATTGTCTAACAACTTGGACTTCCTCTTCTATGGTTTCATCATCATCTTCTCCTAAGATTTTAGTGTCCTCTTCTCCTTCCTCACTTTCTTGATAATGGACAATTTTAGTTACTAAAGCATCTTCTTTCCCTTGGGAAAAATAAGATGCCCCCTCACTTAGGGATCTAATTCACTAGAGTCTTCAAATGCATCAACCTAGTTTGCTATAGGGTTAGGTACACGCCCATTATTGGGCTGAGTATTCCATGACCCCCTCCTCCTATGGTTAGGATTTTGATTAGACATAGAGGTTTGGGAAAGTTGTTTCTGTATGTGGACTATGTCATTGCCCATTTTGATAGACTTTTTCTTCAATTCCTCAACCTCAAAATTAGATCCTTGTGGTTGAGGCATTATGGTGCTAGGTCCAAACGCATTTCTAGTATTGGAAACCTCTTGACTTGACATGATGGTTTGATTCTGAATATTTTGATTCAACCAAGGATTCACACTTTGAAGAGGTGTGATCATGGGATAAGCTGTCGAGGTTTGAGCATTGGTCGCATCGAATCCTTGCATAGTCATCTAATTGTTTGCAAGCATAGATGTGGTGGATGGAATGGTTGCATTAGGATAGGTGGGAATGGATGGATAAGTGGGCATGAATGGGTATTGTTGATGGTATGGTAGGGCATTCATTGTTGGCACTTATGGTGCCATAACTTGATTCATCATAGCAAACTGACTGTACATACCAAACTATCCTACCATAGGCAATTGGGGCATCCCCATACCTTACAGTGTCATTTGTTGCTCAATAGTCATGGCCTCCGCATATGCTAGGGCAAGGGTTGTAACCTAGGGGTTTCTCCTAGAAAACATGGCTATCATGGGATCTAGAGCTCCAAAGTATAATTGAAGGGCCACAGTGGCATCAACCATGAAATGGTGAGTCACATTCATGTAAAGCTTCTAAAACCTAGCATTGAATGTCCTAATCGGCTCATTGAGTAACCTTTTATAGGTCACAAATTGGTTATACGTGATGGTAGGATCTAAAAGTGACCTGAAATGATTAATGAAGGCTCCCTCTAATTGGGCCCAAGAAGTGATGGACCCTGTGGGGAGACTCATATACCATTCATAAGCCATCCGATCCAAACTCATGGGGAAAAGCCTACAAGCGACATCTTCATGGTTTACTGCTAGTCTAATCAGATGGTCCTTGTAATTCTGGATATGCTCTTCGGTTGTAATAGGACCATCATGCTTAAACTTGGGTAGCGACTTCTCGATATTCCTAGGTATTTCATGGACATCCCCAACTATGTTCAAGGGAATATTAAGCACCCCATACCAAGGAGCTGGTGGTTGGGCCATGTTATTCAACAATGGTGGCCCTACGGGAGTAATAGAAACCATTGAAGTAATGGGGGTAGATACACTTGATGTAGCTACCATAATGGAGATAATAGGAGCAGACCCACTAGACGTACTTGATTCCAAAGATAACCCTAGATCAAGTATACTAGGTGGGATTTTGATCTCTTGAGTTTTGTTTCTTGGCTTCCTAGAATTGGGAGAAAGACTTTGAAATATGGTTTCCCCAGTGGTTTTAGACCTAGTAGCGATATACTCAGGTTGGGCCAGCTTGGGAAAACAATTGCTCTACAAGACTTCTCACAAATCACAACACAACAAAACCTGTAAAACACTATGCCTGCAAGCAAAACACGGTGGAAACAAAACAACCCACATTAACCGTAAGAAAACCAATGATCTAAATCACAAAGCTATGAAAGAAGGCCCTCCTTCTAGCACCAAAATTTTGAGTGAATATTTTGCCCTATTGCAAAATAATCACCACAATCAGAGTATTAATTTGAAAACTCTCTCTTGCAAAGAAATTAAGTATAAACACAAATTTCTCCAAGGTTCTGTTACACAAGCATTCTGCATATATGTTTGAAAACAATGACAATCTGAAATAATATATGCTAGAACTAACTCAATAACATGCAAGTGATAGTTAACAAGGGGCCTTGATGGTTTAATTCATACATGCTTAGTGATTACCTTCCTTAATCCTTAAAATGAATGTGAATTTTGCTCAAATGAAAAGTGATTCCTTTTGATATTCTTGGCATTAATCTGTCTTACCCTGAATCCTAGTTAGCAAGTCCATTTTATCTTCAGATTAAAAGTGTAAAAATGAAAAGATGCGTGGAATAGTCCACTTCATTTTAAACTCCATGCCTTTAATGTGAGATTCATTTTGTAGTTAGTAGATTCATTTTATCTTCATCATTAATGTTCTACTAAATGCTAAGTTAGACTTTGAACATGTTAGCCAATTAGTAAGTTAGCATTCATTTGCATTATCTACCATTAATGTAAAGTAGGAGTTAGTACCCTCCCTCCTAGATTGATTTTATCTTGAATTTAGATTGGAATACTGAAATGCTTTGTACAATTTTGGAGGTGCAAAAATTCTGGATAAGGACCAGAATGCAAATAAATTAAAATAACTATGAAAGAAATTCTGGAAAGTGGACCAGAATGGAAACAAACTGAAAAGAAAATTACAAAAATTTTGGACAAGGACCAGAATAAAAAGAACTGGAAATAAATTGCAAAAATTCTGGACAAGGACCAGAATGAAAGTAAACTAAAATTCTGGATATGGACCAGAATGAAAGTAGACAAAAATTCTGGACAAGGACCAAAATGAAACCAATTAGTGAAAATAATCTTCTACAAAACACAATAAAAAATTAATAGAAAATAAATTTAATCAAGCTAAACCAAAGCTGGAAAATAAATGCACACAAAGCCTGGTGTCATACTCCCCTACCCTGCAAAACCAAAGATTATGAGACAATTCTGAAGGTAACCCGATCTAAGCAAACCTGCATGAAACACAATCAGATTAGATCAAGTGCAAGACTCAAAGGAACAAATATTATCTGCATCAATATCAATCTTCACCTAGTATAACCCCCTAAGGGCATTAAATACTTAGATACAAATTAAAAAAATGCAGTGAAAGAATAAACAATTAAAAAGTAACCCTCGAAAAATAGTCTCCTCTGATTTTTCTCACAAAGTGTATGTTTCCAAAAATGTATGCATCAATATTCTCAAAATGTCTTTCTTTACAAAAATTTCCAACCTCTATTCATCAGATTCGTTTTTTTTAAATTTTCCCATGGACGTTTTACTTTCCCCCTTCTGCTGGTTTCCTCTTTCATTTGGTTTTGAAACATTCTGTTTTCGTTTCGTTGGGCTTGTAGATTTTTGTTTGTAACTTACAAAACCCCTCCCTTTGGCTTGTAACGTATTTTAAACGACCATAATTTCTTTATTGAAATGACCACCCCATTTGTCATGCATTACTCATGTAAAGCTATTCATTTATTTAAGGTGAAATCTCGTTCACCTTACTTTGTGTATTCAAAATTAAAAATTTGCCAAGCCTCCTCGATGAAAATCTATCCCGTGGCCCCGATCTGCCTCATCCGATTCATCACTTTTGATCCTGTTTTGGTCCTCTAGACGTCCATGCGCTGGTATGCCAAAAAACGCAATCGTCATCCACTACTATTCCAATTGAAATCTTAGATTTTGGTATGTGCACTTGTGTGTTCCTGCTCACCATGTCGGGTTCATCGTTGGGTGTTTTCTATTTATATCGACTACATTGTATTTAATGGATTCGCCATGCCGCCATTATCGACTCTGATTGACAGCTGCCATCCACCCTTGAAACCTACCAAACATATATGTGTTGTTCGTTGTGCTCGGACTGACCATGTCGACGGATAATCCACATCCGTGCGGGTTTTAACCACTATTATCCGATAACTCCTCCTTGATCACGTAGTTGTCATCGAAAATCCAGGTGCCCATCTCTACGAACAACCTCGTAGATGTTTTGATCTGAGTGTACATGTCCACGTCGCCCAGAGCTACCATTCACATGGACACTTAACATTCCACGCTGTTCGTTCGAGCTCCAAATTGATTTTAGGTTGCTGCTACGCGGGCCCATGTATGCCACGTTGATCGATGCCACCTGGCCATGCCAGCGTACAACTCTACCTACTCCAAACTCGGGTACACGTTCCAGAACAAACATTATTTGCCACATCATGCCGCGCCATCCAATTTCAAACGTTCAAGGTTCCATTGATATTTGCTACGACCTACGACCTCTGCATCCATTCTCCATCATATGACGTGCACAAATATCCCCTCATCCGTCCTCGCATCTCGTTCCTGCACACACACATAAACAAAACGAGCATGGCATAAAGAAAACACTCAATAATCAACCAACATAAGAATATAAGCAAATACTAAAATCAAAACATGTAAATTTTAAAGTACCACTACATTAACCTTTGTATTAAAACCGAAAATGAAACAATCTAAATTAAGACATAAAACCACTAAACTAAAACCAAATGGCCTGACCCTAACTATTACAAAGCAGGAAGTTTCATTAAAACTATATATATATATATATATATATTATTTTATTTTATTTTACTTTTGTATTTATTTATTTATTTATATTAATACACCCATATATGTAATATATATAGATATTTTAATATTTTGCTTCTTTTTCCTTTATTAAATTTGATTTAATTAGTTTCACAAAAGGAAGTTTGAGTTGATTAAAGACACACAAGCTAACACATTAAAACCAATCTCTAAAACTCAAACCAAAATCCTAAGCAAAAACAAAAGGAAACTACAAGAAGACCTCTAACCCACACATCAACCTACCAAAATACCCACACCTAAAATGCTAATCAAACGGAGGCACTATCCCAAACTACAAAGCACAATTATGGGTAAGCAACCCTTAAAGATATCACTCAAGGACATCAAAACTTCCAAAACCAAAATTTAAGGTGGGCCCCCAATTTTGGGGTGAGTTGTGGAGCAACCACAACAGGTTGTAACCTAAAACTAGGCTTGAGTACAAGAGCGTTGTGCCGTGGATCCCTCTGGGGTAATCCATCCTCCTTCAAAAAGCCTACCCAAGCGTCCGAAGGAAGCATCCTCCACACCGCCTTATAGTCTATTCGTTCCCTCTCATACTCCATATTTGAGTGATGTGGGCCATCATGAGTCTTGGTACTATGATCAAGGTCTAATGCATCAGGTCACCCACACTTATTTACTTGGTGAGAGCCCTAGATATGAGACCACTTCATCCTCCTCAAACCCAAACCATTCCATACTTCCCCCTTAACATTCCTCAACCTTCTTTTTCATCCTCATTCTTCTCCTCTTCCTCAATTTTCTTCTCATCCTCAACCTTCTTATTCTCATTCTTCTTTGTAGCATCCCGCTTTTTCATGTCAATCCCTCTTTCCCTATCCTCCACAAGATGACTCACCTCGAGTCTCCTTGACCTCACTCTGTGTTCCCGATCATCCCTTTTTTTCCTTTCACCCAAATTTAGACCAACCCTCACCCTATACATTTCTCGTCCATTTTTTATCCTCCTCTTGTATCCCAAGCCATGGGCACTATGTCCATTGCTCCTATTACCTCCAAAACTTATCTTCGATCTTGAACATGTCCAATATCTAAACACTCAATCTTAGAATCATGTTTGTCCAAGAAATTTGCGTGAGATTATCACTAGCCCTCCTCAATGAGAGCAAAGACAAAAAATTCTTCTTCTTCTTCTCTTCTCAACTCAAGTTCTAATCCAATATAAATTGAGGTGCCCCACACCAATGTTATATAGTTGCACACTCTCTTCATCGAGATGGCAACTTAAACCCACTTATCTAATCAATTGAAGCATCATGAGGATACATACCTATGGCTTGTCAGCTTGCTCAATTAAGTGAGCTCAAAAATTTGTCTTAGGAAAATTTTAAGGATGTTTATCCCTTCCACAATTGGAACATATAATATTGGTCATGATTCAAGACAACTTCATCAATTTGACCCTTATCATCCCCCTTCGCCAATTAAAACTTATTTTTCGTAAAATTATGGCCCTTTGATGTCGATTTCATTTGCTTTCCCTGATCCTCCATTTCTTGATCCATGAGCTATTGTTGCTTCCCATCCCACTTTTGTATATTCTTCAACTCACCTTTCATACTCCCATTCTGCCTGAAGATTCCACTCCTTCAAATCCTACCCTTTTTTACATTTTCCTTCTCCTCCCAATCCTTCTCTGGTTGGTGCGCATGCTACTTCTTCCTCCCTTCCTCAACCTTTATTTCCTCCTAATTATTCTCCTCTTATTTAACCTTCTTCTCATCTCCAAATTGCTCTGTTTCTCAACTTAGTACCTCACTCAACCTTATTTTTCTCCTCATGTATCTCCTCTTCAAAGCAATTCTATGTCTGAGGGAGCTCCTTCAAACCAATTTTGTGTCTAGGGGAGTTGACACTCCTCCTGAACTCAGTTTTACCACTTTTAATATATTCATGATGATACCACCAATCATTTGCTCTCATCTCTCATCATTTTTCGCATTGCATTCACTCATCACATTCATACATCATTAAATTAAAACTCATAACGTGCTAATTGGATCGCCTTTTAGATGCGCACATATGTGTTCCCCAATCATGATTGACATAATTAATTAATGATATATACATGTGGTGTAATTTGTTTTTATTTGTATGTGTTGTATTTTTACCCGTTTTTCATATCTCACTATCATTTGTCTAAATGTAGTGTGTTGTCATATGTCATGTTGTCTTGTCAACCATGTTGCACACAAATCTTAGTTGTCTTTCATATTTTATCAATAAACATGCACTAGTTGTCCCAACTGTCACGATGTCTTGTTCAATCATATTCTTAGGTTGCTTGGAAAAAAGAAGTATTTTTTGTTATTCAACCATTCCTAGTTGATCTAATCAACCTTTGTCAAATTTCATTGTGCTCTAAGGAGATTTTAGGCTGCCCTTGACTGACTTGAGTTATTTCTTGGACCAATCACATATCACACTTTAATTAAATTTTGAGTTTAGGGAAGACAATGCCATGAGTAGTCTTACCATAAAGCGAAATTTTTCTCGCTCATCCTATCATTCGTATAATTTGAACATGATCCAATTTCAAGTTCAAAAAAATGAGAAAAAGAGATCCAAAGAATAAGTAAGGCATCCAAATGTGCTTCTCCTTGGCCCTCTCAGATATTATAGGTGCTTCCACCAGGGCTATAAATGTTTGACTGGTAGTGGAGCTATTTCAAAGGATTATGGGGTTAACCTCCATTGGGGCTATAAACATCTGTCTGCCAGTGGAGTATGCCTTCCGAGTGGTGACATGTCTATCACATTAGCGAACTTATTTTGTACATACCTCTACATGCTTATGGATGAGCTAGCTTATATTGGCTTGAGTCACAATTGGTTAGTCCAACCTTACTCAAGATAGAAAATGAACCTCATTGCACACACTTCGGTCCATGATAGGCTTGATCTTATTTGGGATGGTCTAGATTTCTATGGGATATTGATTGACCATTAGATGAGTTTGATTATTGAAACTAGGGTGTTTGACTTTCCTAATATTCTTCTAGCATCCAAAAACCCTAGGATATATAAGAAAATCGCATCAAGACTAGCCTCCATTTACTATGAATATATCCTAACTATGGATTCATGTCACTAATCATCAATCATTATCCATTGTTTATTTGGTTAGCAAATTATTCATTACATTTTATCTTATTATGTATGTCATCACAATGTTATTTTATCTTGTTATTTATATTCATTGTTCCTTGTTATTAGGTTCCTATTTAATTTGTTGTTCCTATTACATTGCCATTAATTAATTAAACCAATTTTGATTGTGACATTCATATACATACATCCAAAAAGTGATCAACATAACACATGTGAGTCTCAACCATGCAAATAAATAGAGGAACTATCATCCATCACATACGCATATCAAATCTATCTCACCTAACATGTCATGTCTATCTAATCATATACATCCATCAATTATAAACATCAAAAGCCTAAATATATGCATCACATCATCCATCCATAATATCATATCATGACAACCATCAAATCATCATCATGTGTATATCATGAAATAATACGTACAGTCTATAAAACCCATCACATATCCATATACACATATATTATACATCCATACATCTCAATACAAAATCAATGATACATCATCATCATCAATGCCCATAGGGCTACATCAAAACTATCCCTTGGGCTACATCATACATCCATCTATACATGTCGTAATACATCATCCTCATCTCATAAAAAATGCTCTACAAAATTATGGCCAATCTACCACACCTAAAAATAGACTCATTGGAGTTGATCCCCTAGATTCTCTCCACTCCCCTCCTGTCCACCTTGTTTTTCCTCCCTACTACTTCAAGGTCTCTCACTAACCTAAGAAGTGGTTGGTCGTGTTGTCGATGATGTTGTTGGGTCTATAAAATGTGGAACTAATGGTGTGCTCTAGTAACTCTTCCAAGAATGAGAAACTATGAGTGATGGAATAGATACATTTGCCCTCGTCAACATCTCATCGTATAACCAAACTATGCCCTTCTCATGCAAAAAATTAGCTTAAAAATCCTCCCTACTCTATCGCAGTTGCGTGATCTTGACTCGCAAGGCTACCATATCTTCCCTACTCTCTATTTCTAGTGGTTGTGCCATCAACTGCTCAACCTACTGTTAGAGTCCATCTTGCTCTACAATAACTGCATCAAGTCATACCTATAATCCATCCCTCTTAATCCTCAAACTGTACCTCTCTACAGTCATCACATCTAGTTTTCCCTATAGCCTAACCCTCTCTACCCTCAAACCATCCCTCTTTTTAGTCACTACATCGAGCTTCCTCTGCATTCATATCCTCTCTAGCACCCTCACTGTCTCCTAATATACCAACTGGACCTCTAACTATTGTATCCACTCCCTCAAAACCTTGGCTTTCCCTAGTCGTTGTTGCCATCCCACTAAAATCCATGGTATCATCAAAATTAGGTGCCTCTCCACTCCCAACATATGTTATTGACATCTCCCCACCTACTGCCCCTGATGGGCCCACTCCCTAACCTACTAAACGGTGTAATAATCGCTTGAGTGGCTCCTCCTATTCTCCCACTCCAAATACCTCACCATATGCCTCCTCATCTAACACCTCCTCCTCCATAACTTGGCCTATGTGCCACTATTGTGTGGCCCACCACCTATCATACTCTGGTGTCATATCGACATCATCGATATGTGGAACTAGCACAACCTCATCCAACTACTCATACATTGGACCTACTTATGGTGTTGGTCTATCCTCATCCTTGATCCTCTGGTATATCATAGGTGGATCCGATACCCCCTATCTCAATCCAAACTACCATAACACTTGGGTGAACTACAAATACTTCACCTATGTGGCCTTATGACCAATCAACCATCTAGCCCACCACACCTGACATAAATGGTGAGCCTCCTCATTCCATATTATACCACCCCTCCATGGATGCTAGAGAATATCCTATCATCGTAATTTCACCCATATTTGGTGATAAAAATCCATGTACCTTATGAGCCCTCCTCCCATGTGACTCCATGTTTGTCCACCACCTTGAGGCGTATGACAAATCCTACCCATAATTCTATGAGCATCATATAGAAAACCTCATGGTCTCTCAATTGCCACATGCTCCCATGCCCATAATTGCATAAGTAAACTGTAACTCAACCCCACACAATCGCTCCTAGTACATCCATACAACTCCCTATAGGTCTATTTTAGCAAGGCCAGTGCCCATGCATACATCATTGAGACCTCCACCAAATCCCAAATAATCCCTAACAAGTTCTACAAATATTGTGCACTTGATGAGTCAGGAAGCCCAAAATTGGATATAAGCACCATAGCTAATGTCTACCTACGCGATAGTACCCCATCCACATAATAATGCTCATATAATATCCCATCACTGCTCTTGTCCACTCGGTTCCACTTAGCCCCAAAAATCCGCCCCATCATCATCATCTACTGCATTAAACCCATTGCTATGATTGTAAATCCCTCCATAGGTAACTGGTATATCCTATATACATCCTCTAGTGTCAATGTTGCTTCCCCTATAGGGAAATGGAAGGTACCCCTATCTGAGTCCTAGCAATCACACAAGATCAACAGATAGGCTTGGTTGATGTGTATGGTCTATATTTGCACCACTCCCCAAAACCCAATGCTAGCCAACCAATCTCAGTCATCCTCATTCAAATCCCTTCTCAACTTGAAAAAGAGAGGCCTACCATAATTTCACCCATCAAACCCCTTTTCTTATCATCCCCCATCACCTAAAAAAGTCATTTGGTTGTTGGACGGTTACCATAATTGTTCGTACAATCGTATGGTCCGTACAATGTACAAATATAAAAATCATCTCGATCAAGACAGTTCATGTTTGAGAGGCGTTACGAACACCCTATAACCCAAAAAAAATAATAAAAACCCTAAATACCCACAAAATCACACAACATGAAATATAACAAACCCTTTCAAAAAAATATACAACAAACCCGATAGCCCAAAAAAAGAGCAAACCGTTCATTTTTAACCGTTCCTATGCTAGCCTAAGCTTCTACGATTTATTTCTTCTAAAAATAGGCCCTAAGGTTTATTTTACGTAGAAAAACACAAAAAAAAGCAAAAAGGGCAAAAGCCCACTAACCTACACTGCACTCCCTCCATCGCTAGGTCTCGCATGAGTGTCTACCATCTCATACCTTCATATTTTTCGATCCAATAATGCTCTGCATCAAATTATTAGCCTCACCCGTCTCTCTCACTCTCTCTTTTCAAAAATCATGTGATGTAAATGATCCCTAACCATATCGTATGGTCAATGACCATCATGTATGTCGATGATCTTGTACGAACCAAGCATTCATCCCTACAACTAATGCTTGGTCGTATATCCGTACGACTAATACTTGATCATATGATTCTTGTTCCTACTAGTAAATTTTTGTTTCTCATATCATTTAGCCTGTTTTGCCTATCCCTTCCACTTCATGGTTGCACAATAACCTTTCATCAAGTGCTTCATTGTTGTGTTACACTTCTTCACCCACCAAATCATCGTTTGAAGGGAAAAATATCACCCATCAATATCATCTTGAACATGTCTAATATCCAAACACTCAATACTGGAATCACGTATATCCAAGAACTTTGCTTGAGACTATCACTAGCCCTTCTCTGTTGGGTCAAAAGTAAAATTTCTTTTCTTCTTCTTCTTATTCTCCTCTCAACTCAAAATCTACTTAATCCAAATTTAGTACACTTCATGCCAATGTTGTATGGTTACTCGCACACTTGCTATATCGAGGTGGTAACTTAAGCCCACTTATTTAATCAATTGGAGTGTCACGAGGATCCATACCTATGTTTGGTCAGCTTACTAAATCAAGTGAGCCCAAAAATATGTTGAAGGTAAATATTTGAGGATATTCATCCCTTCTAAAATTGGGGTATTTTACATTGTTCATATTTTGAGATAAACTTGTCTCCTCCCTCAACTATCATTGCGGTGCACCAAAATTTATGATCAACCATGATTGTCTATTATCATCTCATTCTTTTCATGGTTAGCCACCCATCTAGTATCTTATGTTTGTGCACTACATTGTGTCTACACACCCCATAGTACAAAAGGGGTAAATGTAGACACCTAAAAATATCATACTATCCCTTGTACAATGTTAATGTTTAATTTTTTTGTAAAAGAATTCAAAAATCCAATTATTTTCTATTATTAAATTAATTATCCATCTTAGTCCATTTTTCCCATGTTTAAACCCCATCCTAAATCTAGCCCATGGTCACCATGTGACCATCCCATTCACCTAACCTAGGTCCACCTCACCCTAGTCTACCCTTTGAATTTAGCCTAACCTATGACCCTAGTCTACCTTGCCCTCTACTCTCCACATCCTCATTCTCATTAATGCACATGGGTGGGATGAAGACTTTCTCCACCCACATGCCTTAATTACATGAAAATTTTCTTCATTCAAAGCCTTAATGACATGAAGAATTTCACCAGTATGCCTTAAATAGGGTGAGGAATTTTTCCACCCCTATGCATTGATGAGGCATGGTGCACCCATGCCACCTCATATACCACCTCATACCCTCATTAAACATTACCAATAGGCTCCCATTTCCTTTCATTTATATGAATGAGATACTTTCTTAGAGAAACTCTACCAAAATCACCCTAGCCCCCACTTGTATGCAATCCATCTCTTGTGCTAATCCCATGCATATCACTTAGTGTCTGTCTTTGTATACCCTCATTTTGTAAATAGGTTGCAAATAGAAATTTGGGCCATAGGTACTTGATAACAAGAATAAGATTTTCATAAAAGAAATTTTCATCGAGGTTAACACAACAAAAACCATCCAGATAGGGACAATTTACAGCCAAAACCATCCTAACCGAGCTGATTCCTATCAGGAACTAGTTTTAGTCATTTTCAAACTAGCAAATCAGTCACATAGGTGAGTAATATGTTTTAATGTGTTTTTAGATTGTTTTTAGCTTTGTTTAATGCATTATTTTAAGTTTTATTTGTTTGTCCCTCTTATAAATTTAGTTCTAACCGAGGTAGACCCAATATGTGCTAGTAATATTTGTATTGATTGTGTAGATTTAGAGAACTTGCTTACCCAACAGTGGTACACAAGCATAAACCCACCCCACTCTTGAGGTGGTTCAAATAAAGTGGAAGTGACATAAATTATACTAAAAGGACTTCATCTTTGAAAGATACTCATTTGTAGCCCAAGGGGTATTTGTAAATAATATTGTAACGCTGATTTTATGATAATGAAATGGCACATTTCCTTGTCCATATTTTGACAATCACGGTGGGTAAATTTTTGTGTTTGTACATTGTACGAAACATATGGTCGTACGATCAATTATGGTAACCATCCAATCGTCATACAAGGGTTGAAAAATGTGGACAAGAAAATGTGCCATTTCATTACCATAAAAGAGTGTTATAATACAACTTTTACAAATATCCCTTGGGCTACAAATGAGGGCCTTCCAATGTGGAATCCATTTTTAGTACAAAATTTTGACACTCTTATTTTCTTTGACAACCTCAAAAAGGATGGGTTTATGCTTGTGTACCACCACTAATTGAGTAGAGCATTCAAAACCTACATAACCACAACATTTGTTAGTAGCACCTGTTGGATCTACCTCAGTTAGACCCAAAATTATAAGAGAGAAAAATAAAACTTAAACCAATGCATTAAATAGAGCTAAAAATAACCTAAAAACACATTAAAACATATTACTCACCTCTGTAACTGGTTTATTGGTTTGCAGCTGACTGAAACTGGCTCTTGATAGGAACTATCCCGGTTGGGATGGTTCTGGTTGTAAACCATCAATTTGAGGAAAGTCTTCCCATATCTGTTCATGTTTAAAATGTGATCTTTTTTAATTCACTTACCACCATTTTAATTCTTATTGGTTAATGATCCGAACTAATCCTTGTTAAGGTATTAATTTTAAGATAAGTCCCTTCATCCAACCAATGATCTAAGAGTATGCATCTATCTAATTTTTTGCTGTTAGGTTTTGGCCTCTTATGTTGTTGGTCCATGTATAGTTGTCTTATTCAAAATCAACCTCCCATAGATTATTGCTTTGAATAAAAGCTGAGAAATATCTCATACTTTGGGTTAATTTTTGAACTCCTCCAAAATTATCATCCACCTTGGTTATGGCATTAAAATCTCCTATGATCATGAATAGGGTTTCTTGATCTTTACTTCTCATAAAGGCTTCAATGCCACTTCAAACTTCTAATCTACCTGATTGAGTTGTAGGTCCATCGACATTGATAAGGATGAAACAAATATCTAGAAAGTAGCATGTGACTAAAGATGCTATCTAATACCTAATTTTATGAATGATTACACAAGAGGTACTAGTAGGATTCCAACAAGTTAGAATTCCCCCTACCGCTTCTTCAAATTCCATAGCATCCCATTCACACCTTACCCATATTGCCTTCATAGTTTTTGTAACTTCTTTTGTTATTTTAGTTTCCTGGATACAAAGAATATCAGGATTATTATTTTAATAAAGGTCCCTGATACAAATAATATCATTAGAATAATAAATTTTATGAGGTCTAATAGCCTTGCCTATATCAAGAGTAGGTCTTATTATTCTATTCCTCAATATTCTTTCACAACTTTGTTTTCATCAGATTTATCCTCTCCTGGCTCTACTACATAAGCTTTTGGCTTGTCCTACTCATTTTTTGGTATTTCCTTATTATGGTACTTCAAGAGAGTCTTCAAAATCTAATGAGACACATTCCTTAGGGTCATCAAGAATGTTTGTCCCTAAGTTAGGATCATATTGAATAGACAATTCCTTGTTAATATGTTGAACTTATTATACTCTGTCCTCTAAGCTTTGATCTACTTTTTCTTCATAGGCTAAAGCCTCAAAAGAGTTGGTATTTATTTCGACTAGTATTTCTTCCAATATCCTTACTTACTGGTCTCTATTGTTTATTTGCTTTCATTTTTTTAGATCTATTTTTTTGGAAGTTGAAAACCATATTCATCTATATCCATTTGTATGTTTCTCTTACAATTTTCTACATATGATTTTGTTGGGATCTTCTTAGGGCATGATCTTTGAATATGCCCCACCTCATTATATCTTCTACATATAAAAGACATGTTTTCATAATATATGGTTTGGGTACACATCTGATATCCATACTTAAGAATGATTTATTCTAGTAAAGCTTTACTTGTATCAATCATGACCAATATCCGAGCATAAATAGCTAAGAATCCATCTTTTGTAGTAACTAAAATCTCAAGGAATTATCCTCGAGTGTTGCCTATTACATTGAAGGTATCTATTTCCAAAAATTAAATGGGTAACCCATACATCCTAACCCAGTCTGGTAATAGGGATAAATTTATATTTTTAGGTGAAAAGCCTTCATACCAACAGGTAAGGAAGAGTCATACTCTTCCCATAAACCAAGGACTCCATTTTAGGATTCTATATCTTTCTTCCCTAGAAAAAAGGCTAGGAATAAACCTTTGGGAAGAAAGGATAGAATCACTCCTGGAGACTTCCAACTCATATCAATCCATTTTATCAAGGCTGAAGCCCTTGGCCAATACCCATTAAATTTACCAAAAACTACCCTATCTTGGAGCAATGAAGATCAATAATCTGTGGTGCACTCACTAACCTCTACTACTAGAGATAATTCTAAGGATTTATCTATAAATCAGTCAATGGAAATGAAACTAAAACTCAAAATCTATGAAAATTTACCAAAATATCCTATAGCTAATATATTATTTGATAAAAAAAAATAATAATTTATATGCAAAATTTCTAAGATAAAGAAAGGAAAAAATAAACTTAGCTAAAAAATTATATGCCTATATAGAATGTCTTGCCTCATTGAAGCCCTATCCCTTCATTGCTCCTCCCATCATTTGAATCCTAGCTGACAAATATTTACAATTTTATTTTTTGTGACTTGAAAAATTGTCACTGCCCTTGTTTCAGATGGCTAACTTCATAAGGTTGCATCGCCCTCAATATTAGTCGAATTTCTCATTTTAAAGCTATTCAAATTCTGCACAAGTTGGTCCAAGAATCAACTGAATCAAATAACCCTTCGCAAAGATATGACTCCTAAAAGATGAGGTATTAAAAAAAAGTGCCATAGTCCTTCACGAAGCCCTTAGTTTTGAGATAAGACCTCAAAGTTAAATTATATTATATATATTATATTTGTATTATATAATAGTTAATTATAAAAATTACGTGTTGAGATTTTAAGATTTGATTCCAGTAGCTGAGATGTTTGATGTGGAGTCGATAAAAAAGAATTTTTAAATTTTTAAAATGAGTGGTTATATGAAGAAATCTTAGGAGTATTGAGGGAGATATGACCTTGTAAATTTAGTCATCATAAAACAAAGCAATGAGAATTTTTTTCAATTCATAAAAATGAAATTATAGATGTCTCTATTAGTCAAGGTAAGCAAATCAGTTACAATTTAATTTGTTTTTGAAGAAAATCTATAGAGTAATTTGTTGATAGCAATGAATAGAGGAGATTTGATTTTTTTTTTTAAACCCTAGTTGTTTTAGAAAAAGATTGAGTCGAGGTCATGGAGTTGCCAATTTTCAATAGAAAGGATGACATTGATGTTCGAGAATGGTGGATGAAGTTTAGATCTCTATATTTTAGTAACCATTTTTGGCCATGCCACCTTTGCAAAATTTTAAGAGAGGAAGCTTATGTTTGGTGGGCAAGTTTTGCTAAGGAAAGGAATTATAATTACACTTGGGACAAAATGGAGCATGCATTCTTGAGTCAATGGGACCCATATAAAAAGATAGCTAGTTTGAAGGTCACCATCAAAGGATATGAAGAAGAAATAAAAAAGCTTAAGAGAGAATTGAAAGAAATGAATAAAGAGGATATAATAGAAGGAAAAATACATGACAATGTGCAAGTTCATAGTTGCATTTAGAAGGAAAAACTTAAGAAGCAAGGATCCAAGGAAAATCAAGAAGCAATTATGATAGGGGAACAAGTTGAAGAACCAACAAAAGACTCAAAAATTTGAATTTACAGTGGTAGCAGCAATAAAGTCCATGGAAGAAGCAACAAAAACATCCTAGGAAGCTCTGTCAGAAGCATACAAGGATGCACCAAAAGAAAGGCACAAGAGAGAATATTATGAAGAAGAATTTAAAATATAGAAACAAATTGTTGAAGAATCAAAGGAAATAGAATGTCAAGTTAAGGTTGCAGTGTATCGCCACCCACACCACCTTGAGTGGCAATAATCTTAGAGGCATGGCTTAAGGCATCAATATTATGGATCAACATGGAGTTATAAAGACATTGTTTGACATAAAAATTATAGTGATTCTGGATTTCAAAGGGGTGTGACAACATCAGGGAACAATAAGACCAACCGTTTGAAATATCATAGCAAAGCAACAAAATCATAGAGACAACAAAGAAATTATGGATATACAAGTGGCACAATGGCAACTTGACAACATTGAAGACCATCACTAATCAAGATGTCACTTGGATGGATGGATGAACATGATTGAAAAATATTAAGAAGATGAATGCTGAATATTTGTATTTACAAAGAAAATTGAAGACCTAGAAAATGAATATCAAGAATTCATACATTTTATAAAAAAAATGTAGGTATCTAGCTATATCATCTCAATTGATATGAGAATTGAACATGTTCATAAACTCTCAATTTTTAAAGGAGAGAGTTATGATTTGTCAAGGGCAGGGGACTCGAGTACAACCCCTTTTTCTCAAGAAAAAACACATACAACTAAATTATAATTATATTTTAATACAATTATTTATATATATATGTAGGCGAAGGCACTATTGCGGGTTGTCTATCCCAAGGTGGTGGCGGTCATGGCCTTCCTTGATTCCCACTTGACACTTTCGAGGTAGGCTCTCATATGATGAAACCCTAGTTTTTAAGCTTGAAACCTTAGCGAAGAGGGATTCATTGGGCAATGTATCATACTTTCCATTGAGTAGTGTAGTCAATGACACCATTGCAACGTTGCTCCCGTAATGCCAAATCATAAAGGTGAAGTTTTAGAAATATTGCTCTAATAACACAAAGTTTACAAAGTTTTTTTGGCAACAACCTTCATAATAGCAAAACTTTGCTATAAGAAATATTGCTCTAATTCTACTTTGTGCTATTCACCATTTACAAAGTTTTAGAAATATTGCTCTAATAAGATACATTGAGTAGATAGCAAAGGTGAAGTTTTGCTATTATGAAGGTTGTTGCCAAAAATGTCAAGATGCAAAATTTTGGAATATTTTTATTTACAAAGAAAATTGAAGAAGATCCAAAAAAATGAAAATAAAAAATTTAAACTTTTTATGAAAAAGATGTAGGTATCTAGCTATAACAACTCAATTGAGATGAGAATTGAACATGTTTGTAAACTCTCAAGCTCTAAAGGATAGAGTTATGATTTATAAGGGTGGGGGACCCAAGTATAACCCCGGGACCCAAGTATAACCCCTTTTTATTTGACTATATATATAATCATAGCTCTATCCTTTAGAGCTTGAGATTTTACAAACATGTTCTATTCTCATCTCAATTGAGTTGCTATAGCTAGATACCTACATATTTTTCATAAAAAGCTTAAATTTTTTATTTTCATTTTTTTGGATCTTCTTCAATTTTATTTGTAAATAAATAAATAAATATAAATATATATATATATATATATATATATATATATATATATATATATATATATATATATATATATATATATTCAATTGGTTATATGGGATTGCAACGGATCCCAAGTAAATAGGAGAGGTGAAGTTTTAGTATTACAAAGGCTGCTGCAAAAAATGTCATGATGCAAAATTTTGGAATATTTTTATTTACAAAGAAAATTGAAGAAGATCAAAAAAAAAATTAGACTTTTTATGAAAAAAGATGTAGGTATATAGCTATAGCAACTCCGTTAGGATGAGAATATAACATGTTTGTAAACTCTCAAAGCTTGAGATGAGAATAGAGCATGTTTGTAAACTCTCTTGGATGTTATCCATGCATCGTTTAACAAGATTTGAACCTTGGTATCCTCTTTAAATTTTGAGGAATCTAAATAGTTGAGCTAATGCCACTTGATTCAATGGGTTTACACAGGTTTTTATGAGCAATCCTGGTCCCCTCATATTGAGTGGGTTTGAACCTTGGACCTCTCAAATAGAAGCCTTTACCATTGTAATAAGCTTGCAACTTACATATAAATATAAATATTAATCTCCTTTACAGAAGTTTTTTTTTATTTGGTTAGTGTGAGAAACCCCTACGACCGATGCTTAGAGTTGAGCATTCCCATCCCAGCCATGACCACGCCGAGAGCTAAACTTCTCTTTTGTAGAAGTTCATAGCTTTAATTTCTTAAGCTCGTGCTATTTAATATTTCTAAGAATTATTTTATTAAAGATAGATTAAAATTAATCTTATGGTTGTATTGCATTATTTTATACATATTTAATGAGAATCTTGTCTTGGAATTCCTGATCCTAAATGTTCTTTTTGTGGTGTACCCGATTGTTATACTCACCTCTTTTGGAATTGCAGAAAATCTAGGCAAGCTTGGGAATGAGTTATTTTCTCTCTTTTTTTTCATTTATACTTGCAAGAGTTTTTTGGCCCCAAGTTTTTCTTGGGGACTCTTTTACTTTGTCTCTCCCGCTTTTTGAAGTGTGGCAGGTTTTCAGGATTAGCCTGCTCTTTTATATTTGGAAGGCTCGTAACATAATTGTTTTAAAACAATATACACCTTTTGTCGTATTTACTCATGCTGATAAATTAAAAGTTTTTAATGACATGTGGCTACAGATATGTACTCAAGCCAACAAAGTTGCTATGGAGTTGGATCATTTGTAAGTTCTTCAGGTATATTGGACTAATGCTTCGTGTACAGTCAACCGGATCCCCCCAGAGCACTCTTCTCAAGAGTATTTTTGATCTCGCTCTCACCGTTGACCTCCATCATATGCAAGAAGTGCTATCGTAGACAAGCACTGGTCCTAGCCCTCACCAGTCAGGAAGCAACCTAATATTGACATTGATTATTCGTCCCGCCAGGTTGGGGGTTGGGATGATGTTCAACCAGTTTCACTTGGGCCAATTGTTGGTTGGAGTGATGCGAGTACTAAAATCCTTAATCACGATGCACAGGGGTGGATTCCCAACCCATAATCACTAGCAGTTTATGCAAGACAACATGCCAGGGCACATTACCCTATATTATGCTTTCTTTGATGTAATGATCATCAATGATCATGATTGGTAAACTTGTGTTTTATTGATGACTTTGTTTCCTAACCCTTGTCAATGAGGGTTAGTTTGATTTCCCATGGGGTGTGTTAACCACCCACTTTTTTTTATTGTAATTAGGTGTGTCTACCACCCAATTGGCCCAGGGTGGGGGGTGGGATGATGTTCAACCAGTTTCACCTAGGCCAATTGTTGGTTGAAGCGACGCGAGTACTAAAGGCCTTAATCACGATGCATAGAGGTGGATTCCCATCCCATAATCACTAGCAATTTATGCAGGACAACATGCCAAGGCACATTACCCCATATGATATGCTTTCTTTGATGTAATGATCATCAATGATCATGATTGGTAAACTTGTGTTTTGTTGACGGCTTTGTTTACTAATCCTTATCAACGAGGGTTAGTTTGATTCCCCATGGGGTGTGTTAACCACCCACTTTTTTTTATTGTAAAGGCTTTTTATCTTAATTTAATATAAATTTATTTTTTTCATTAAAAAAAATATTGTCTTTATCAAATGATATTAGTTCTAACTTGTTAAATTCCTGGACTCTTAAGGAGGAGACCAAGGTTTGAATTTAGTCAAGAGATACATGCATAATTTTTTTTATTTGGTTAGTGTGAGAAACCCCTACAATTTGATTACAAAATTTTAAAATATATATATAAATTTTAAAATATATATATTTTTAATATATTACAACCACTATTTAAACTAAAATTTTAATATATATTTTTTAATTGGTTTTATAGGATTGAGATGAATCCCACCCATATTTTATATTATAATCACTTTTTATATATATATATATATATATATATATATATATATATACGAGAATCAATAACACCATTATCATTAGGTGCTCAAAAATTTCTTGCTCTTCATTAATTGCTTTAAACCCATAAACCAAAAAAAAAATATATATATATATATATATATATATATATATATTATATTATATTATATTATATTATATTATATTATATTATATGGGGTTTAATATACATGTAAACCCATAAATCAAAATTATATATATATAATTTGAGATGAACCCATCCTTATTATATTATAATTACTTAATCATGGGAGGCAGTAGTAGAACGAACCGTTTCCATTGAGTGTTTGTCAGCTTGAGGTCGGCGGTTCCAATCTTGATCCCTTGAGGGTCCCCTTCACTTGGAGTAAAAGTTTACTCCCCTTCACATGGAGTAAAAGTTTACCGATGTGGGATAGGGGTTATAGCGGTAGCTTTCCAGTTTCAAATCGTGTCCGCAGGGATAATATGACAGAGACTGTTGCCATTGCCAACTGTGCAACAAAAAAAAATAACTTAATCATATATATGCGCAAATTAGTAACTTTGGCCTGCTCAGTTAGACAAAGTCAGTATCTATGCCATTATTAACTTTAGCTTGCTGGGTTAGACGAAGTCAATATTTATGTGGGAAACCGGCAACACATTAGGTGCTGCTACTATTGGGTTAGACAAAGTCAACGAGAACTTGATCCTTTAGGGCATCAAAATGGGATAATCAACCGATAAACACTCAATCACTACCATCCAACTTATTCCCTGTTGGGTATGTCGTGGTTTGAACCTTGGACCTCTCCGAAGAAAGGCCAAAGCCCTAACCCATTTGTTATCCTTGTCGAACTAATTACTTAGTAAAACACTCGATATAAGAGAGGTCCCAAGGTCAAATCCCTCCCTTCACATGCGGATATGACCCTAATCTAAAAAAAAAACTAATTACTTAGTAATATTACAACTACGTGATTTTTTTTTAAGATTTGGTTAGTGTGAGAAACCCCTATGGCCGTTGGACCTCCCTGAAGAAATGCCAAAGCCCTAACCCATGTGCTATCCTTGTCGAATATGCAATTTTTTTTTTTTAGATTTGGTTAGTGTGAGAAACCCCTATGGCTGAAACGAACAGTCAATCAACAAACTCTCGACCACTACCATCCAGCTTATCCCATTTTGGGTACATTGTGGTTTGAACCTTCGACCTTCCCAAAGAAAGGCCAAAGCTCTAACCTCTGCGCTAACTTTGTCTAACTAATCACTTAGTAATATTACAACTACTTGATATTTTTTTTATTTGGTTAGTGTGAGAAACCCATACGATCAACTTCAAGGCTGGGCATCCCCATCCCAACATGACCTCCCATAAAAAGAAATATTAGCTTATCAATAAGGCTTTTAACACACAACCACACTCACCACACAGTTCGGTTTGATCTTTGGACCTTCTAAAGAAGAGTCAAAGCTCAAGCCTTTGCGCTGTCCCCGAATACAATTACTTGATAATTATACATGAATAACTTAAACCAAGATCTTCCCCTCGAGGGTTAGGTGGATTGGTACATGCTTGTCTGGCCAGACACTTATCAAGAAGACACCTAGGTTCAAACCTTGAGGACAACCTATTTGCAAAGGTACTAGTCTGATCTGATAATTATACATGAATAAATTAAACTAAGATCTGCCCCTAAGGGTTAAGTGGATTGATAAGTGCTTGTCTGGCTAGTCTAGGTTCAAACATTTTGCAAAGGTAGTAGTCTGATCTGAATCCTTTGAGTGTGCGCCAAATTGAGATGACGATATGAGCAACCGATAGTTCCCTCCACGTCGAACCAACAATAACAAGACGAAATAAATTTGATGGGAGCAGTCCATTTGGTTTGAACCTTGTATGCGTCAAATTAACGATGGCAATACAAATTCTGAGCAATCGATGGTCCCTTTTATATCGGGCTAAAATTAACAATACGATATAAATTCCAAGCGACCGATGGTCCCCTTCATATCTATCGGGCTAACAATAACGACACGGAATAAATTTGATGGGAGCAGCCCATGTGGTTTAAATCCTGAACTTATCAATTACTAAAAAATAGTGTTATTGTAACTAACTCTTCTATGTAACCAAAAAAAAAAAAACTTAAACCAAAATCTCTTCCATTAAAATAAAAATCAACCAATTAAATTCACACAATTTAATTAAAACAAATATATTTACACCAACTACACCATACTTATTTAAAAAAACTTATGATCTATCTAATTTTAAGATTTATATATAAATAAACCAAAATCACCATAGACCAATTTAAGGTTAAAAAACGTATGATCTATCTAATTTTAAGATTTATATATAAGTAAACCAAAATCACCATAGACCAATTTAAGGTTTAAAAATAATAAAATTTTGAAAATTAAATGTTATATTCTTTGAAAGTTTTGCTTGCAAACATGGAAATTATTGTAGCACCTTTAAGATATATGTAATTTTAAGATTTATATATAAGTAAACCAAAATCACCATAGACCAATTTAAGGTTTAAAAATAATAAAAAATTGAAAATTAAATGTTATATTCTTTGAAAGTTTTGCTTGCAAACATGGAAATTATTGTAGTATCTTTAAGATAATTGTGAATGATATCATATTCTTATATATATATATATATATATATATATATATATATATATATATATTGGTATATAGAAGCAATGGTTACAATCACGATTTTTAGTAATTACCAGCACAGTTGGTAGGGTTCAAACTATCTACAAAGGCTCCCAGGACTTCCACCGTCTCGGTACATGGTAACCCGGCGTGAGATGGGGACCGTCGGAAGCACAGGGGTTGCACCGTCGTCATCAATCTGGCGCACCACTCAGAGGAATCGGATCTGGGCTACTATCTGTAAATGGGCAAGCCCGTGGGATTGGAACCTAGGTCTCCTCTCAATAAACGCCCCAACTTACCAATCCACCTAGACCCACGGACTTATTCTTATATATATATTTGTCGTAGGAATTGAACCCAAGCTACATCACCGATAATGTAAGTGGTGTTTTTGCTGGTAGACCACATCACGCGGATATTTACATTTTTTATTATAAGTAAGTTTAAATTTTAGAGTTGGTTTTTATAATCTTTATTTCATTTGGTTGTTTTTTATAATATTTATTTTACTAGTTGTTATTAACGTGAGGGAAACTACAAATCACTCAAAATTAGTACCACCATCCTTGGATTAGGCTCCCAAAATTTAAACTTACCCTCCCATACATTAAAAAAAACATGGTGTTGACAAGGTTTTCAACACCATGTGAAGTTTGCTACGTGGCCGGCCTTAAAAGTGGTGAATTATTTTATTACGATTCCAAGATTCCCTAACATGCAAGAGATCAACTAATTTATTACTAGTATTATTCTTATTAATACAATATAATATTACCTGCTTTTGGAATATGAATTAAGGGTGACGTGGAGACCGCTAAGCTAAGGAGGGGAAGACATGATGAGATTTCTTTGCCTTGGATTAGGTGCTTGCAATATACTAAAATCTTATTTAAACATTAAGAGGTTTAGATTTTAGATTAATTTAATTGCAACCTGCGCCATATCTAACCCACAGATATCACCGGTGCTCTTGCCTCATCAAGCTTAAACTATAATGGTTTAAGAAGATATTAAATCTTTAAAATAAAGCAATTCTAAAGTTGAGTTGAATGTTTTTTAAATAAACCAGATGTTTTGGGTGTATTAGATTTATGCTTGTTGCATGTTACAAACCCAAAAAAAAATATTACTTTTGCTATGAAAAACAATGTTACTATATCAGCTTAAGAATCATTCATATTCATGTGGTAGCCCCTTCTCTAAGAAATATTTAAATTTTGGTAATTAATATAATTTATTTTTATTAGCATATTTATGATTAGAATTTGTTTTATGTTAATATTTATTTATTTGTTTATATTTCATGATTGAAATATTTAAATTTTGATAATCAATAAATTTTTTTTTTTTAATTTTTTTTTGGTAAACTTTAGTTTAAAAAGAAGTCAATGGATCCAACCGTTTAGGAAATTGAATATAAACATGACAATCCATTGAAAAATAATAGGTTGCTACCAAGGACAATCCATGGACAAGTAATAGGTTGCTACTAGAAACAATCCATAGACAAGTAATAGGTTGTTATCGACCTACCTATCCTTTACGGTTTAAAATTTTAAGATAAAGCATAAGTTTTGAAAAGGTGTTGGATCTCCTTATACTAAAATTTAAACTAATCTTGAAAAATTATATATTTATTAAAATGATTTTAGGAGAACAAGTCAAAGATTATTTTGAAAAGTAAGTTAATATATATAGTACATAAAAAATATAGCCTTCGATTAGGGTTTTGAGATGACGGTGGGTGGGAAGGCTTCTGCGAGAGAGCACGGGAGCGCCAACAGATCGAACCACGGGCACAACAGGACGAAAGGAGAGCAACCAGAGTCTGGGGGCACTGAGGAGTCCTTGCCATCCGAAGATGGTGTCAACCATGGCAAGGATCCGCCAGACAAATGGGGAGGTGGACCTCGGAAGTCATATGCTCAGGCAGCGGCTCCAGAAACCTTAAGCGGCATCTTCACCGAGGAGTTGTTTTCGATCGGGGACGAGTTGGACATCCCGACGAAAATTCTCTCAAGCTTCGTGGAATTCGAAAAATTTACCCTCATTGGTAAGTTTATTGGTGGTCGGCCAGATATGGAGACCATTCGCAAATGGGCGTCAGGAAAATGGAGAACCTCTGGTCTCATGGAGTTGGCGGCCTTAACCCGGGGTTTTTTTGCGATTAGACTAAACAACAAGGAGGACTACTGCAAAATCCTAGCTGGAGGTCCTTGGTTCCTGGGCCGTAGGAGTCTCTTTCTAAGGAAGTGGGGTATGGACTTCAACCCTGATACCCAGAACATCAACATTGCTCCAATATGGGTTAGGCTCCCGAGTCTCCCTCTTTTTTGTTGGCATGAAAATGTAATTCGAGGAATTGCCCGCTCCATTGGGGAGTTGGTCACCATTGACCCTCCCACCAGAGCTTGAACAAGATTTGTCCAAGCCCGTTTCTGTGTCTTGGCGGACTTGGAGGCAGTCCTTCCCTCCTCCATCACTCTCCGATCCGGAGGTTCCATTCTCCACAAGCAAGCCATTGCATATGATAACAGATCAGCTTTATGCCCCCAGTGCAGTTCTCAAGGGCACCTCCAGCACAATTGTCCGCTTCAAAAGTCGAGGAAGAAGAATCAGGATTCTTGTAACCCCTTAGAACATGGTGCTGGTCATGTGAAGCCCCCTGTTATGAAAGACCATAAGTCTTCAGGCCCATCCAGGGACCTTCACGAATCCTCCCACCCAGAAGAAGGAATCTCCCTCCAATCGGACTCTCAGTTGTGTGTTGCTAGCACCCTTTTAGGACCTCAGGTGGTGAAGGTTCAGTCCCCCCCCAACACACCTCACAGGTAGATTTACCCATACTTCAATACCAGAACCCTTTCAAGTCCCAAATTGTGCTGGAAGATTACCTACTGGGAGGGGGGTGGCCCCCCCCAAAACATCTCTCAATCAGGTCCACCCAGGCTCCAGGACCTGGGCCCTTTTGATTTCAGCCAGTCCCAAACCTTGCTAGAATATTACCTCCTGGGAAGGAGGGTCGTCAACCAGATCGGACATATGAGCCCTCGAATTACTAGGAGCCGAAAGCAAAATGTGGATTATGGAAGTGTGAGGAAGCAAGGCCGACCTCCCAACAAAGACAGAAGAGACAAAGAGACGGTGGTAGACGTCGTGAATGGCACCCAATGTCTGTTGTTTTCATATGACTCTGATACTCAGACGGGCGTTGCGCATGTGCCTAAACCTCCCTTCCAACAAGGAAATGGAGGCAAGAAGAACCTCAAACTATCTAGATGAATCTGAAGCAGACCCAGGAGCGTCAGAACTCGGAGGATCTGGAGGATTTGGACTAGCTGTGATATGTCTAAACTCGGAGGATCAGGTGGATCCGAAATTACTATTTTCCTCGTCTGGTGTTTAGCTGGTTTTGCTTCTACTCTCCAATGGTTCATTTTCTTTGGCTGTTACTTTTTGTTATCCTATTTAAATTTCATTTTGTTTCCTGGTTAATCAGGCATAAATGCCTTTTCTGTAGCCTCCAGGCAATTATTTTAGGGGTTATGTTTCATTTTCTTCGGCTGTTACTTTTTGTTATCCTGTTTAAATTTCGGTTTGTTTCCTGGTTAACCAGGCATAAATGCCTTTTTTGTTGCCTTCGGGCAATTAGTTTAGGGGTTACGATTTTTGTAATAGGCTTATACATAAAGCCAGGAGGCATGATGCAAGGTTGATTTTGTACATAAGGTTTTGGGATCCTCTATAAAAACCCTTTGTTAATCTACTATAATAATTACCAAAAAAAATTAAACTAATCTTTTGAATGAAAACAAAAAAAAATTCTCTACAATATCTTTAACACAACTAAATTATTATAATATTTATATATAATCATAAAACATTAAGAAAATCTTCTGTGGGAGAGTCTGTTATATGAAAAAATTCTAGGTATGTAGTTAAATAGTGGTTTATGAAAGAAATTTCAAGAAATATTCTTGTAGCATTATGTCAAGACTAAAAAAAATATATATTAAATAATAATAATTTTATATTATTTTTTAAATTTATGCTTGTTATTTTTTTTAATTTATGTCGCTGAAGATAATTTTTTTTAATTTTGTTATTAAAGCAAAAAATTTATGATTTTGTCCTTAAGAAAAAGTTATATTTAGGTTGTTGACATTTTATAAATAATAACTCTCTTATTTAAAGTTTAAGAGTTTACAAATAGATTCAATTCTCATCTTAATTGAATTGTTTTTTCGAAAAAAAAAAATTGTAATTTTTATTTTTGAGTTTGAAAAAAATTACAAAGCTACGGGTATAAAGTATCCTTGAGAATTTCAGTTACAAATTATTTACGAGTTGGTCTAAATTGAATTGAAAGGAGTATTAACCTCCCTATTGTAATATGTTACATTCAACTTACAATCTAGAAACAAAATCCTAATAACAGGACTAACATGTGGAAAGTAGGAATAACTTCTTGATCAATCACAATTCTCGAATGAATCTTACTTGAGTACTAAAACTGAGGACTTAGGTTTCAATTTTGAAGACAAACATTATTTTGAAACCTGCATTTCTAAAAAATAAAGATAAGGGTCCCTTTCAAAACTCTTTTTTTTTTTTCTTGTTGCTAATAACAAATCTATGATATGATCCTTAATAAGAGGAGGACTGTGAGGAACCCTAAGTCGTCTAACCACTTCTTCCCTTTGTCAAGTGCTTGTTGGAAGGTTCAAACCATATTTTGAAAGACCATCTACTTCTACATTTAGTTCCCTATAGATGTGCTTGTATAAAATTTTTGTTATAGAAGGTTCTAATAATTTCACTTGCTCATAGAAAGGATTGAGGAACAAGTTTTTCATTTCAACATGATTTGCAACCCAACTTATCATCAATTTTGAATCTCCATAAATCTGTAAAGTTGTAATTCCTTGCTCCACTCCTATTCTCATCAAGAGTATCAATGCTTTCCATTCTATTATATTATTTTTTCCTTCACCTAAACCTACCTTGAAAGTGATATTATGATTTTTATTTAAATAAAGTGCTCCTCTTGCCCCACACCTATCTGGGTTGCCCTGACAAGCTCCATCAAATAAGGTCCATGGATTCATAGGATCCACTATTAATGTTCCTATATGCCTACTCAGTTTTGGTTTTAAGGAGATTTTTAGACTTTCAAAAATGGATTTAATCTGCATTTGTACCTAAATCATTGAAATTTCCTTAACTTCAAACAATGTGGCATTTCTAGTCAGCCATAAGCTCCACCCCACTATCAAAGGGATACATCTATACTCTAATCCTCTTTCTTTGAACCATTGTTGAATGATATCTAAAATATTCCTAGCACGCTACTATCCTTTCCCTTAAGTCATAGGGACACATCTATACTCTAATCCTTTTTCTTTGAACCACTATTGCATGATATATGAAAGATTCCTAGAAGGCCACTATGCTTTCCCTTAAGTCATTTGCAAAATTGAATTCCATACTTCTCTTGTGAAAGGGCAATGAACCAGAAGATGGTTCATTGTTTCTTCTTCATTTCTACACATGACACACCGAATTGGTCCTTGCCAAGACCTCCTTTAAAATTCATCCCATATTAGTGCTTTTTTGGCTAGAGCTACTTGAGTTGGTATAGCTAGATACCTACATCTTTTTTACAAAAAGTCTGAATTCTTCATTTTCGTTTTCTGGATCTTCTTCAATTTTTTTATAAGTATAAATATTATAGAATTCAACATATTTTTCTTGACATTTCCCACTGTAGCCTTCACAATATCAAAACTCCACCTCTACTATCTATGCACTACACCTTAGTAGAGTAATATTTCTAGAACTTCATGTTATCATAGTCCACTTTACCTGTTCTCAATTGTTAGTTTCCTTCCTAAAGCATAAACACAACCACAATAATTGTAATAGATAGTTTAACAATCTCAAAAAGTTGAAAGTTCATGATTAAATCTTATTAAGGAATATATGCATAATAACTATGAGTCATTGTATGATACAAGTGGAATTCATTTTAATCCTAGATAACCAATTCAAAATATATTTTATTATTTTAAGGAGTTATGAAATGAATCTCTTTCATATTATAATGACATTTTAACAAATCATTATGGTATTATGAAATGAATTATACTCTGTCCCATAATCCAACCAACAACCAATAACTCAAATAATCCATTTAGCCATGAAGTCCATATGATATCATATTCTTCTACTTCAACATACAAACTTATATTTGCTTCACGAAATTATTGTCTGATTTATCAAATATGAATTGTTAGATTCGTCGAATGCATTGATCTATAAATGGATCTCCTAAATCATTTTGTAATCCTCTGAAACATTATTTTGAAATCGCTCCTTTTAGATTTTTCTTGTCAGCTTCAGCTAAAATTACTACATGCTCTAACCATGGAAAAAAATATAACTTCATGATCCTTTATTAAAACCCCTTTATCGACTTAACCTATCTGCACATTTGTTCCCTTCCTTGATTTCTTGAAACTCTATAGCAAAGTCTTGTATTTCCACAATGATCTCTTGCATTTTCCATGTAGCCTTTGCTTTCCTCAAAATTGCATTTATTACTATTAGCGAATCACCTTCCATCCATACTCTATTTCGTTTCATTTATATGTATATTTTTAATCCTTCCAAAGTTGCCAAAGCTTCAACTTTATTATTTGTCTTAAATCCATTGCTAAAAGCATAATGTGACAAAATATCATTTCTATTATTTGTGATTATTTCTCCTTATGTTCGTCTTATATTTCCTTCAGAAGCTCCATCAAAATTAAATTTGACCAACTTTTCTTTCGGTGGTTTTCACTTTATATTTTTTACCTTTTGTTTCTCCTGTATCCACCATCATAATTCTAATTGATGACTTCACACCATCTATCAAGGCTCTTTGCTTCAAGATAAGGGATTAGGTGTGTTGATAAGGCTGGTTTAAACTCCTCTATGGCTAAGCAATTATTCTTTTTCATTACCTCTAGATTGTTTTCCTTAACTTTAAATATTCTTCTATCTCTTTTCAGCCATACAGTCTAAAATATCCTATTTTTTTTATGTATCCTAGATAGTCTATAATGCATCAATTTTAAAAGTTCTTTGTCATTGCTTTAACCATTCTTCAATTATGTTATTCATTTACCATGCATTTACCAAACTTATTAAGAATTCATTGCCATAGTTCCTAGACTATTGAACAATGTCCCAAGAGATGGTCTATACTCTCCTCCTTTTTACATAGAACATATTATGAGGGGCCATGAAAACCTCTTTTCATTAGGTTATCCTAGGGTACAAATTTATTGTGACCTAGCATACAAACATTTTAACTTATAGAATGCTTGAGCTATCCCAAATATCTCTCCATATTCTTGTGGTATTCCTATTTTGTTGGTGCTTTACATTATATTTTTTTCTTGCTATGTATTCTCCTAAGCTATTCAACTCCTAAATTAGTTTATCCTCGACTCCCCTTGGAACAATCAATGTTGTTATCTTTCTGCTTAATACCTCCTAACAACAATGTTTTGTATACTTGTAAAACAATCTTTTGTCCTTTTGTATCTTCTTGATTCTTATACATAAAGTTTAAAACCTTATTTCCATATTTATCTTGAAGTAATCTCATTCATGGTTCAAAATTGGATCTAGATTGAGTGGTCTTTTATGACACAAGGTATCCATCCAAATTGATTTTTTTTCTCTAGTTCCCACCACCCATATTAGACCTTTAATCACTAGATCAATTGATGTTTTTTAAACATTTCATAGTGTAAAACCATTTGGTAGTGAGAATGTAGTAAAAATTAATCTTAGGTCATTGGGCTTGATGTACTTAGAATAATTCTTGCCCATTGTCTTTGGTTCTCTTTCTACAATCTCCAAATTAATTTATTCCCTAAAAGCTAAGTTTACATTTGTAAGAACTCTTAAACCAAGATCTCCCCTAGTTTTATCATCACACACATTGCTCCATTTCACCAAAGGAAAATTTCTTTTATCATGTAATCCTAACCACAAAAAGGATCACATAATATAGATTAAATTTTTACTATTGATTTTGACATAGTATACAATGACATATAATATGTTGGAATAACCTATAAATCTGATTTAATTAGTTGCACTCTTCCTCCTAACAATAACCATCTACGTTTCCATGCTGGTAGTATATTTTGAACTTTACTTATAACTGGATTTCATAATTCTATCCTCATTCTCCTCTTAAATAAGAACATCCTCAAATATGTTGTTGGCATATTTGCCTCATCCATTTGCAATAACTTGCATATCCGTACTCTAATTCTAGCTAGAGTATTTAGGAAGTAAAATTTAGATTTTGTCATATTAATTTTCTTCCCAAACACTCTTTCATATTTCTTTAATAAGTTATTTAAAGCTCTAGCCTCAATTTTCCCTACCCTCCCAAAAATGGTTGCATCATCTACAAATAATTGATGGGTGATGTTTTCGATGTTATTGCTAGCCTTAAGTTCGCTTATTAACCCATATTTGTATGCCTTCTTTAGGTTCCTTCCCAATACCTCTACCATAATAATGAACATATATGGTGACAAAGGATCTCCCTGTCTAAGATCCCTCTTGGATTTAAGTGATTTAGTTACTAGCCCATTGACTAGCACTAAATATGATACTATAAAGACACAAAGTTTAATCCATTTGGCCCATTTCTTCCCAAATCTAAACTTTTATAATACTACAAAAAGAAAACCCCATTTAACCTTATCATAGGATTTATTCATATCAAGTTTCTAGATCATTACTTTGTTTTCTAGAAGCTACTAAATGAATCACTTCATGAGCTACTATGATTGCATCTAGAATTTGTCTCCCTTTCACAAATCCTCCTTGCTATTCTAAAATAATTTTGTCTAATAGTGGTCTTAATCAATTTACCCTCGCTTTGGAGATTATCTTATCTACCATATTACATAGGCTTATGTGACTGAATAAATCAAACAATTATGCATCCTTATTTTTTGGAATCAAGGTAAGACATGTTGCATTTATTTTATGGGGTATGTATTATTTTACCACAGATTGTTCTACAACCACCATAAAAGAATCCTTCACTATTTCTCAGTTTTGTTGATGGAATGTTTTATAGAGTTCATCCAAACCTAGAGATTTATCCTTATCAAAATAGAAAAGAGTTGAATGAACTTCTTCTAGAGTAATAGGCTTCATCAATTCACTATTGTCTTCATTTGTTATAATTGAACGTACTTCTTGCAGTAGCTTATCATTAAGAATTTCAATCCTATGATCCTAAAATTTTCTGGTAAAATAGCCTTGACTCCTTTTTTATTTTGCTCTGGTCTTCAATGCAAACCCCTTCTACAATTCTACAAATTCTAGATGTTTATCTCTATACTATTGCCATCCTATGAAAATACTTCGTGTTTTTATATCCTTTTAACCAAGTATGTCTCTATTTTAATTTCCAAAATTTATTTTCCTTACTTAAAATATTATGATATTCACTAAGCAACTCTCTTTCCTCTAAGCTTGAAATATTGTGCTCATATTTTTATAAATTTGAAAGTTTCTGTTTTATTTCTTCTATTTTCTCAAAAATATTTTCAAAAGTGTTCTTGTTCTATTATTTTAATTTAGATGTCATTGATTTAATTTGTTTTGGAAGTGTATATAGCCCATTGTTTCCCAAAGAATTTCATGTTTGCACTATCATATCAACAAATAGAGAAAAATCTTCCCAAATATGATCATATTTAAAATATTATATTTTTAGAATTCACTTACCACCATTTTCACTCTTATCGTCTAGTGATCTAAACCAATCTTTGTTAAGGTATTAGTTTTAGAACAAATCCCATAATTTATCCAATGATCTAAGAGTATGCATCTGTCTAATTTTTCTACTATCAGGTTTTGGCCTATCTTGTTGTTGGTCCATGTATAGTTGTCCTCTTTAAACTACCTCCCATAGCTTATTGTTTTGAATTAAAGCTAAGAAAACTCTCATACTTTGGTTTATTTTCCCAATTCCCTAAATTTTTCATCCAGTTTGGTTATGGCATTAAAATAGCCTATGATCATGAATTGGGTTTCTTGGTATTTACTTCTCATAAAGGCTTCAATCCCACTCCATACTTTTGATCTTCCTGACTGAGTTGTAGGTCCATAGACATTGATAAGGATGAAATGAATATCTGCAAAGTACCATATGACTAATGAGGCTATTCAATGCCTAATTTTATGAATAGCTTCACATGAGGTTCTAATTGGATATCAACATGTTAGAATTCTCCCCACTGCTTCTTTTGAATCCATAAGATCCCATTCACATCTTGTCTATACTACTTTCATAGTTTTGGAAACTTTTTCCTTTGTGAAATTGGTTTCTTGGATACAAAGAGTATTAGACTTATTATTTAAATAGAGGTCCTTGATACACCTTTGCTTTGAGGGGGCATTGGCACCCCTTACATTCCATGAGATACTAATAATGTCTCATTAAGGGTCGTTGGCCCCTCCTATGAATTACCAATATCATTTTGTTGTTTGATAAAGAGAAGTTCAACCAACTTAGATTGTGTTTCTTTCTCTATGTTTTGCTCTTGCTTCCTTGGATCTCACTTGATAATTTGAAGGTTTTCCTCTTTTTTCTTTGCCAATATCAAGGGTAGGTATTATTATTCTATTCCTCAATATTCTTTCACAACTTTTCTTTTCATTAGATATATCCTCTCTTGGCTCTTCTAAGGAAGCTTTTGACTTATCCTACTCAATTTTTGGTGTTTTCTTGTTAATGGTAGAGGTAATAACATCTAACACTAAATTTTCTCTACCATTTGCCTTCTCATGAATGGTGCATGATACTTCAAGAAAGTATTCAAAATATGATGAGGCACATTTCTTAGGTTCTGTGGGAATGTTCATACCTAAATTGGATTCAAACTGAGTAGATGATTCCTTGTTAATATTTTGATCCTATTGTACCATGTCCTCTAAGCTCTGATATGCTTTTTCTTCATAGGCTAAATATTACGAAACTTTATTCTCATTAACATAAATCATTCACCAATATGTAGAAATATCAAATCATTCATCCACAAATAATTATCCACAATAATAATCTACACAATGAGACAAAGATAGATAATACCCTTAAGGTAGGGCAACACCAACAATACTCCTTAAGGAAGGAATAACTCCACAAGATCTCCCAAGATGAGAGTGCCACTTAGAGAGGGTAAAGTTCCACAAGCCACTTCATGGGCAAAGATGATTACATATGATTGATCTCTATGATGATTACAATGACAAATATCCCTTATTTATATACCCATATTCTAATTATTTTTGGGGATCCAACTACTAATATAATATAATATTATAATATAATCAACCTTGGGTGGAATCGAGGGGAAGAGAGAAGAGAACGGGAAGGAGTCTGGAGAGCGAGCGTGCGCTAGATTAGCTGGAAAAATTTATTTTGAGCTGATAAAATTTACAGGTAGACTCATTTTGAATACCTTTTAGTTCTTTGGTTGATGTTGAGTAGCTTCTAGTGCATGTTATGTGTATATGTTTTAGTGGAAACAAAATATCACTTCACTTAAAGATAATAATACATGAAATGGTATTCTTTGATATGCAAATATTTATCATCGAGGGCAGTGAAGGCGAGTGTTGTAATGCTAGGGTAGCGAAGTAAAAATATTTTAATAGTGCCATAGTAGTGCTAGGGTAGCGAAGGTGAGTGCAACAATGCTAGTACAACGAAGTAAAAATATTTTTACAATGCCACAATAATGCTAGAGAAGTGAAGGTGAGTGTAGCAGTGCTAGGGCAGCAAAGTAAAAATATTTTAATAATGTCGCAGCAGTGCTAGGACAACAAAGTAAAAATATTTTAACAGTGTCACAATAGTGCAAGGACAACGAAGGCGAGTGCAGAAATTTTAGGGTAGTGAAGTAAAAAAAAATTAATAGTGTCGTAGCAGTGCTAAGAAAGTGAAGTAAAAATATTTTAATAGTACCATAGTAGTGCTAGGGCAACGAAGGCGAGTGCAACATTGCTAGGGCATCGAAGGCTGGTACAGTAGTTTTAGGGCAACGAAGTAAAAATATTATTTATTTACTATTTTTAAAATGATAGTATAATTTGGAAATTGGTTTCTTGTTTTTGATGGAGAATGAAGAGGAACGTTTGGACTTCTTAGAGGACCCCTTTGAGAGGCAAAGCATATTTTCAACTCCAAGGGCCAAGGGTCCCATTTCTGGACAAGATTTAGAAGTTGAGAACTAGGGGTCCTTAGGTTTTTTGAGTGACCAAAAAAATACTGCAGGTTATCAGAATTTAGTGGACAAAGGAGAGTCTATGTCAAAAGGTTTAGATCAAGCAAGTTGTCTTATTGACTGCTCACTCTCAAGTGTCTCAGAACACTCTACTCAAGTGATGGGTCTAATGAATGAGTAAGCATTTCATTGTAGGGAAGAAAAACTTGAGCATGCTCCAAATAATCCAAACTCACTTTGTTTGATAGATTTTCCTTTGTTTGGTTCTCATTTTATTAGTAAAAGTCTTGATTTAGAGATCCTAAGTGGAGTGGGTCCAAACTTAAAATCAACACAGTCTACAACTCTGGTTACTAAAGTGTGGAATGCACATAAAGTGATTAAAAAGATAAGGTCGAAGATCATAATGGTACTTGGGGAAGACTTGAGGATGGAACAAGTTTTGGAGTTTTTAGGGAAGGCCCTTATTGGAAAGTTTCATGGATGTCAAATAGCTGATAATACACTAAATGAGTGGTTGTAGAAGGTATGGGTCCCAATCTTAGGATATGGGTCAATTTTTCACTTACTTGCTAGAGGATGGATAAGTTTCCTTTTTCAATCGGAGGAAGATGCACAAAAAATTTTGGAAGGTCGTTGGTATTGGGGGTCTTCTTTTTTGGCTTTGAAGGCTTGGACGACTTGCTTTAGTACTAGGATTGAAGTTGCTAGGAGAATCCCAATATGGATAAAACTTCTAGGCCTACCAATGGAGTTATGCTCAGAAAGATATTTGAAAGATATTGGAGATTCATTAGGTAAAACCTTGGATGTAGATATTTCTTTCAAATCTAGTGTTTTTGGTCTGTAGCTCAGGTTTTGGTTGAGATAGATATCAGTGAAGGCTTACTGGACTGCATGGAGATAGTTGTGGGGAATACAGTTCATACTCAAATCTTGTATTTTTTGAAGATTATTTTTAGATGTGTTCATTGTCATGTTTATGGACATATTGCTAAGGAATTTTCTCAAGCTTTCACACAGAAAGTATGGAGGAGAAAACAAATGACTAGTGGGGATTTCAATTCAGCCAAGAACAATCAAGATATGCCTATTTTTCAGAGCTCAATAGTGTTCCCTAATTTGGCACAAACAAGCATAAATAATGTTGTTGAACCTAGAACCAAAAATCTGGAGGAGGAAGAATTTTTGGGCTTAGATTTATCTTCATTTCACTGTTCACCAATTGTTTGAGAAGGAGACATAGTCATAAAGAAAACTATGAAAGAATTAGAACCCGATACTATTAAATTTATGGGTCAAAAATCTAAACCTTATGATAATTACTGTCCAATATATGAGAATAATATGGACTTAGGTAATAAATAACTTTATACACTTCCTTATGAATTTTTGAAGAGAAGTCCTAGAGACAAGATAATTTCTAATATTTTGGACAATGGGTCGATAATCTCAAATGCATTGAATAGGGATTGTGATCCAAATAAATCTACTATTGGGAGAAGTCTTTTTGACCTATCAAGTGAATCTTCTAGGGAGGTATCTATTTCATGGGATGGTTTGGGTATAGGTTCCTCTTGCAGATATTTGTTACGTTCTAGAAAAAGGAAATCCGATCTGAGAACTTGTGTAGTTGTCGGAAGGTTAGGGTTAGGTTTGGACCATATAAAGAAATCTTCCACTACTTTAGTAGGTAGGAAATCATTTTTGTTTCATGCACAAGATAAGGCTTTCAGGGAAATTTAGCAGGGTAAATAAAAATCTATCAAAGGAATCCTTAGAGGGGGATAAAACCCCTCTAAGATGTTTAAATAATCTTGGTATCCCTTAATATCCGAGGTCTTGGCAGTCCCTCTAAAAGACTTACCTTAGCCAAGTTGGTGGAAATTCATAATCCGGATGTTATCATTCTACAAGAAACCATGGGGGCAAGTACAAAAGTCATTAAAGGGTTAAATAAATTGCTTAGGGACTGGGAGCTCTTGGCTCTAGATGCTATCGAAAATTCAGGGGGTGTTTTGATTAGCTGGAAGAACTCAGTATCCTTAATTAATTCTTCCTTTATGGTTTTAGGCTTGTGGACATAATTCTTTTTTAAAAACTTGGGTTTGAGGTTATAAATTATTAATTGTTATGGTACCTATGCAGATAGGCAGGTCTTTTGGGATGATTTTTTTCTCCCAAAAGTGTGTTAGGGATGAAAGAGTTATCATTGGTGGCGACCTAAATTTTACTATGAATAGAAGTGAGGTTTAGGGAGAATCTGCAAGACTTGATAGACTTGCAGATTAATTCAAGCATAATATTGAAGAATGTGGTTTAATTTATTTGGAACCAATAAAATTAATGCCTACGTAGAAAAATAATAGAGTTGGGGAAGTTGGGATCTCAAAGAGGTTGGACATATTTTTTATCTCTGAGACATTATACAATGAAATAGATATAATACAGTCATGGGTTGAGACTAGAGGTGGCTCAGATCATTCTCCCATTTTTCTTCATTTAGAAAGTGAAGAGGCAAAACCTTCTAGTCCTTTTAAGCTCAATCCAATTTGGTTGGAGGAAGAAGATTTTCAACAACTGATTAAAAAATAATAGATTGGTTATGACCAAAGTTCTAGGTCATCAGTGAGTTTTCAATTTGTTGCTGCTCTAAAAAATTAAAAGGAGTTGTGTCATCTTGGATTGCAGTTAAAAATGAGAGTATGGATAGAGATATTAGTTGGTGGAGAAGAAAATTTTAGAAATTCATTAAAATAATGAGGCTAGTTTGTTTAAAGAGGAGGAGAAAACAAGACTGGTTGACCTAGAAATTAAGAAGAACAAATTCTTAGAGTGGAGGAAAGTTGAAAAGTAGAGTTCTACGGTTAAAAAAAGGGGATGAAAAAACTAAGTTTTTTTCATATTTTTGCTAATCACAGGAAGAAGGTTAACACTATCTGGGAGATGCAGAATGAAGAAGGGGTCCTCGTTAGGAGTTATTTTGAGTTAGCAAATTTGGGAGTAAAACATTTTCAATCTATAAAGAACCTGATAGAGTCAATATTGGGGAAATTTTAAAGTTAACTACTTTCTTCCCCGGTTTTGTGATAGAGGAGGACAATCAGTTACTTATGAAGGAGGTCACAAAGGAAGAACTGAAAGCTATCCTGACTTATTTCAAAAAGGATAAATTTCAAGGCTTGATGGATGGTCTATGGAGTTTTAACTAGGTTTCTATGATCTGATTGAAAAGGATCTTCTCAGTGTAATGGAGGAAGTTAGGTTGAGTGGTCAGGTTTTGGGGGCTTTTAACTCCACTTTTTAAGCTTTTATTCCAAAAAAGGAGAAGCCTAAAATGTTTGATGAATTAAGACCTATTTCATTGTGTAAATGTATATATAAAATCAATGCAAATATTTTGGCTTTTTTATTGAAGAAGATTTTCTCTAAAGTTATTTCCTAGGAGTAGTTTGGGTTTTTAGTAGGTAGATAGATTTTTGAAGCCATAGGAGTTGCATAAGAGGATATGCACTCTATTAAAACCAAAAATCTTCTTGCAATGGTCCTTAAACTAGATCTATCTAAAGCTTATGATAGAACTAGCTGGTTGTATCTCAGATTGATGATATTACATGTGGGTTTTAGTTATCCGATAGTAAAGTGGATTATGGGATGTATTTCTTCTGTATATTTTGCTATTCTTATCAATGGATCAGCTTCCAAATTCTTTAGACCTTTTGGAACCGATTCTTGCATCCATAGGATTTCAATTGTCACGCTACAAGAATCCATTTGAAACCAACGAGCTATTACAGGCTCTGGTTGACCTACCTCATTGTTTTGTTAAACACAAATATTGCTAAAGAAAACTACAGAATGGGTAAGGAAACCCCAACGGTAATTCTATGAATAAAACTCTAATTACACGCTCCAGATTTATATTATACTATATGTATTAAAATGACCAAGCATGAAAACAACCATTTGTTATGCCTTATGTAGACCGGTGCCTAGATTCATTGGGTTGTTATAGCAATTTAACAACAATTCTATCATGAAACAGAAAGAAGGGGAGGAGAAAAATTGGCGTTCTTAATATTATTCGAATATCACAATAAAACCAAGAGTTAACCAATGAGAGAAATGTATATAATGCGTTCAAATAATGTAACCCATTACACAATGACACACAGAGCTAAGACAAAAGATATAATAGAAAAGAGACTCAGAATTGTATTGATTTCATAAAGTTTACATGCAGAGTGGGCAAAATGCCTTTTAACTCTATTTTTCTCAAAGAAAATATATCAATACAATGAAAATATCATGTTCAAATAATGTAACAAGTCTCTCCTACTCTCCTTGTTCCAATATGGTAACAACAGAGTCTCTAAATCTTAGGCTCAAAAAGGTAGGAAATGATCTCAGCTTCTTGAACACTTTCCTATCACAATCCTGCAAAGCAAAGGGAAGAATAAGAAATGAGAAAGAAAAATAGACACAGAAGGGGATACAACAACACAACTAACAGGGCACTCAAGTATACCTCTTAGAAAAAATGCTATTCTCTAATTGCTTGATGCAGAACTTGACCGCAATTGCTTCCTTTTATAGCTATTGGTTCTTGATTCTATTATTTCTGGTTCATCTCTGGCCTTACACTTGTCAACATCTGATTGAACCTATTCTATATGTTGTCCAGCTGGTGCGGCTCTGAACTAATTGTTAAGGTTCTTTTCTAGACTGAAGGGAGCTCTTTGCTGATTAATTTGGCCATTTTGCTCTCTCTAGTTGGCCCTAGAAACTAAGGATTCAATACTATATTTTTCTTTTTGTTTTGCTTGTCCTGGTCACTATGATCTGCTGTTAAGGATTGACCAGGCTGCTATCATGAATTCTAGATGAGGGACGGAGGGGGACCCGACGTGATGGTGAAGACAAGGGGTGGCGTGCCAGTGGCAAACAGATGGAGTTGCACTGATCACGTGATAGAGTGAAGGGAGAAAAGAGGAAAGGGGGTGGCTCCACACAATGGAAGGTGGTGAGATGGCACAATGTGAGGACAAATGTCAAGATGGTTAAGGAAGAAAGCCTAGAAGGAGGGAGGCAATGGTAAGTAGGAAGAAGGTGGGAATGGAAAACAAGATCTGGAAGCATTTATAAGCTGCTTCCATAACTATACTCCGTCGGAGTGTTCCCCTCATAACTATATTCCATCGAAGCATGGATTGAATGGCTTTCTATGAGTCGAAACCATGCTTTCTTCTTCACGCGCTTTCGTCATCTTAAGTATTTGCAGAACAGAAACTGAATATATTTATATTCTTTGTACTCCATAGTTTCACTTTGTCGATACCTTTTAGCTCTCCCTTATTGTCTCTTATTTATAAGTTGTGACTATGCCTTGTAGTTTTATTTTTGTGGTACACTATTATTCCCAAGAGATATACATGATCTGGTTGTAGGCTTGAGCATCAAGATTTATCTTTTGTTTGGTCTACTTTATCCTTACCAAGGTACTATCCATGGGATTTACTCTGATTTGCTCGAATCTTTCCTTCCCTAGGTATCCTTCTGGATTCACAGTGTTTATGTGTACTATTTTGACTTCGTCTCTGGCTATTGATCTTCATAGCATCTTTCGGTGTACCTTGCTATGAACGAGTCACCTCTTTGCTTTTCTACCTCGATGTATGTTTAGGGCATTTCTTGTGAAGTGATCATCCTTTTCTAGTAGCTTAGACTATCGAATCTTTCTTACGGATGAGTCTGTTGATTTTACTGGTTTATGATCTTCACAAGTTCTATCATGGTTGCTTCTAATATTCTTAAACCTGCAAGAGTGTTAGTTTCTAAAACTTTGAAGACGTTGGTCAATGGTGATTTTATTCTTATTGATATCTTCATAACTATTGGGCCAAAGGTTTGACCAAGTACAGCCATTCGATCAACCTTTGTCATATCATTTTCTTAAATATTTTATAACCTATAGGTTAGATAGCCAAAAGATGCATGCTTTAAACTTTCTTAATTTTAATATAGTAATTAATAATGTGCTAATGCCCTTGTTAAATGTGGTTAAATTTTAATTAATCAAGCATTAATTTAAGCTTACCATTTGATTTACCTTTGAGTGTGTGCTATCATTGGATCGATTTGAGATAGAGCGCATCCATTGGATCCATCAAAGATACCCATTATTTTAGCCTTCGCTCATTTTTACTTTAACTTGACTCTTGTTAGATCTCTTAATCTTAATGGAGTACTATCCTTCGATCTATTGATATTACCACTTAACTTTTTGATGCTACCATTAGATCCTAAAAAGGATTAGTACAACCATTGATGTCCTAGGACCTGTATGATTGTTAGTCTAACCTCCGATCACCTTTAATCATGTGCACCATTGGATCTATGGAGATGAGCGCTTCATGATCTCATGTTATTTAATCCTTTGTATAGCTTTGACTTTTACCATCTTGATCTTCGAGCATCGCTCTTCGATCTTTTGAAATTCATATTTAATCAAAAGGGTGTATCATTAGATTTGATTAATCATGATTAAGCAAAAGGGGGAATATTATCCAATGTATTTATACCCTTACTAATTACATAATTAATTTTACATTTACCTTTACTTTTCCATATCTTACCATGATTTAGATTTGGACCATTAGATCTTCGATTGTGTTCATAACCATAGATCTTCTTCAACCTTGCAAGGTTAGTTACTCAGGGCATATAATTTTAAACTTTGATTAATCCAAAAGGGGGATGATTAGCCAATGTGTTTAGACCCTTATTAACCTTGTTTAATAATTTTAATTAATCACATGGGGTCTTTACCTTTTTAATGCACCTTTGTAAGAGCGCCACCGTTGGATCAGATCTAGATCAAGCGTTGTCATCCGATCTACCCAACTTGCTCGATGATTATTTCAAAGGGGGCACGTATCCTTAATTCATTTTTACCATAGTATTTTAACATGTGATTTAATTAAATCAAGTGCAACCATTGATCTTGAGTTCACTTGAGCGCTATCGTCCGATCTGTCAGAGTTGCTCACTGTTTATCTGGCAGCTTTGACCTATGCTGACTTCTTTAAAATTTTGACTCTTTGAGATTCACCATTAATTGGCTTTCAAGCGCATCCATCCAGATTAACCAAGTTGCATGGATTTTAATCATTTTTGACCTTAGGTTATAATTTTAATAGAATATTGCATCTTTTATTTAACCTTTAATTTATTGAAGCCACCGTCCGATTAAACTCTAGATCGAGCAGCCCTCGGATTAGATCTAAGGTGCTCATATTTTAATTAAATGGGGTGCATACCCTCAATTTTAACTTAAGAATTAATGTTTCGAACTTAATTTTTCGGGTTTTTAGACCATGATGTTTAATTAAATTTCTTACTTTTGAATACCTTAGGACTTAAAGGTTTATCATTTGATTTAGGCCCAAGGAAACTTATTATATGGAGGTTAGATTTTGGCTTTAGAGATCTGATTAATAAAATTTTACCCTATCCCTTTTTAGATATTTGAGTAATAAAAAGAGGCACACATTATTAACAACCAAGGTTAGACTTCATCAAACCAACCAATGAAAACTCAAGTAACTCACACCAACTGAAGAAGTGACCAACATTATGAACATTTTGATTGAAACCAAAAATTTAAATTTGGGGGTTTCAAAGTTGAGTCAAATTTGGCTCCAACATAGGCTCTGACTGGGACAAAGTGTTGAAAACATGAGGCACTTGAGAACCACAGAATCTCCTAGTTTTATTTGCAAAAAATGAACAAAAATAAAAACTTTAAGGCTGATAAGAAAGCTTGAAAACAAAAAAAAATTATTTATATATAAAAACTATATGAACAACATGATATCAAAGCAAATAGAGTATTTGAAAACTGTAATTCCTTTTATTCAATTTGGAAATTAGGGTCAAATTTTTAGAAACAGATGAGTTTTATTTTGATATATTGTAATGCTTGTTTTAGCTAAGTCATAAGATATGATTACACAAAATTTTTCAAAACCTTTTACTTCATCATGTTTATGCCCATGTGTGTGTTTGTGTATTCATTTTTATTTCTAAGTCTTTCAGAACTTTGCCATATCTGAGCAAAATAATTAAGCCTAATATGTGATTTCACTTTTAAAAAATTTCACCATTCTGTAGGGCTCCACTGCCGATCAAGCGTCTATAGCCCCGGTGGAGTTGCTTCTAATCCCATATTGGTTTTACCCTACTGCCAGTCAAGCGTCTATAGCCCCGGTAGAGGTTTTCCAAGATATCTCAGGAAGTGACTCAATTTAACTTTGTTTTTTAATTTTTCTTTCTCGTGAGAGAAGTACTTGGATATATAAGCAAATTGTGCAATGAGTATGCCTGAGTTGAGGATTAGTTTTTGGCTATAAAAGATGAGTGTAATGATTTTTAGCTTAACTACCCTCTCAAAGATAACTTGGCTCTTTGGACCTTTGAAGTCACTTTAAGTATCATTTGTAATGTGAGGCTTTGACATGATGTTTCAATCAACTTTGTTTTCCTTCTATTTTATCTCATATCAAACAACTATTGCATAAACACTCATATTTTGAAAATTGTAAAACTCATCAAAATCTAAAATAAATCTCCTTTTTTCCTTATCGTTTTTGGTGGAATCAACAATAATGTATACTCATCAAACTAAGAATATCATGTGTACAGTAAACTCAACATTAAACTAAACAAGAAAAGAAAAGCTAAAAAGTAAAGCACTCTATTTTTGGGGTTTTTGTTCTTTTCATTTTTATTTTTTTATTTTATTCACCTTCAACAGGGATTGTACATTTTGAGGTGTTGGCCATTAATAGGGATAGCCATCATTTCACCCTGCAAGGTCTACAACTTGTATGTATTCTGACTGATAACATGGGCTATTTGGTATGGACCAATCCATTTGGGTTCAAATTTACCTTTTTCACCATGTTTATCATTTTTAGGATCCCAATAGATGACTATATCTCCCTGAGAAAAAGGAGTACCCTTGGCTTTCTTATTAAACAATTTCATGGTTTTCTGAGTTTGTTCCATCATTCTATTAAGGGTCTCTCTTCTTTGTTCTTCCAATAGGACAATTTGGTCAAGCCTTCTCTATATGGGGTTGGGGTTTTCATGGTCTTGCAATAAGAGGGAAAGTGCCAATTTTTCTATTTTTGAAGGTAATAAGGCTTTCTCTCCATAAACCATCTCATAGGGGGTTCTTCCTATGTTTCTTTTGATAGACAACCTATCAGCCCATAAAGCAAATTTAAGTTCATTATCCCATCCTCTTTTATTCTTACCTAATGACATTTTTATTCTTGTTATTACATTTTTATTTGATGACTCAACTAGACCATTTCCTTGGGGGTAATAATTAGCAGAATGGGATAATTCAATTCCATATTCAACACAAAATTCTACCATTTCATATGAAACAAAATATTGTGCATTATCTATAACTAGCTTTTGAGGAACCCCAAACCTGGTCAAAATGTTTTCTTCCAAGAATTTGATGATAGTGGTAGTAGTGGATGTTCTCAAGGGTGCAACTTCTACCCACTTGGTGAAGTAATCTATTGCAGTTATGATCCACTTGTGTTGGCCAGATGAATTAGGCTTGATCTCTCCAATTAGGTCAATACCCCATTGTGTGAATGGTGCTTCAATGATTACTAGCTTGAGGGGCATGGCAGCCAAATGCTTCTTTCCTACAAAAACCTAGCAGTTATGATAGTTCCTAACATATTTATATACATATTTAAAAATGGAAGGCCAATAATATCCTGCTCTCATAATTTTATTAGTTGTAGCTCTTGGAGAAAAATGTCCTCCATAGAAACCATCATGAAATTCATTGATTATTTTTGGGACTTCACTTTCATATAAACAGACTAATAATATTCCATCAGGGTGTTTCCAGTATAGCACACCATCCTGTATGTAATATTTCTGAGCTTGAAGTTTGACTGACCTCATTCTGTTTGTTGACATATCTTTAGGGAATGACAGAGTTTGTAAGTATGACAATATTTCTTCATACCATTTGCATTCAATATTATTGATTCTTCTGACATCATATGCCTCATCTATTGTGAGAACATTTTCAAATCCTTCTTCTTCTTTTTTGGCCAACAATTTTGCTAAACCCTGCCCTTTGACAGTTTTAACTATTTTGAATTCAGCATCATATTGCAGAAGCTTTACCATCCACCTTGTTGGTCTTCCTAATGGCTCTGATTGGGAAAAAATATCCTTTATTGCTATAAAAGGAATACAACAATAAACCTTATTTGAGCCAAATATACCTTTGAAGTGTTCTAAATATTGGATGATTGCATAAGCATGTTTTTCTAGCAAGGTGTATTTAATATGTGCTCCTTTTAGTCCTGAGCTCATGAAGGCTATTGGCCTTTCATTATTTTCATCATCCTTCTATGAAAGAACTACAACTATAGAATGTTCAGATGCATAAGAATAGATGTTAAAATATTTGGCATAATCTGGGCAACTTAGGGCTGGAGTGGTTGATATGGCTTCTTTAATTTTGTTAAATGCTTCCATATTTTCCACTGTCCATTTTATTTCTCCAGTTTTCTTAACCATGTCATTTATGGGTTTGGTCATCTCTACAAAATTTGGGACAAATATTCTGATGAAATTTATCTTGCCAAAGAATGACCTGACTCCTTTTAAATTTCTAGGAGGGGGAATTTTGGAAATGGCTTCAATTCTATCTGGATCAATGCTTATTCCTTTTTCTGAAACTATATGTCCTAACAACTTTCCTTGTGTAGTCCCAAATATGCATTTCTTGGGATTCAAAGAAATTCCAAATTCCTTGCATCGAGCAAAAACTGTAGTTAAATGTTCTAGATGATCTTCTAGATTCTTAGAAAATACTGTGATATCATCTAAGTATACAACTACAATTTTGAACATTAATCCTTTAAAGGCAAAGTCCATTGCTCTTTGAAAAGTAGCACCTGCATTCATTAGTCCGAAAGGCATTCTTAAATATTCAAATGTGCCCCAGGGTGTAGTGAATGTTGCCTTATGTCTATCTTCTAGATTTATCTGAATTTGATTGTACCCTAAAAATCCATCTAACAGAGACAATCTTGTTGAGCCAACTACTGCTTGCAATAATTGTTCCATGTTGGGTAATGGGTAATTATCTTTTAATGAACTCTTGTTTAAATTTCTAAAATCTACACAGAGTCTAATATCCCCATTCTTTTTTTGACTGGTACTAAATTGGATATCCAGGAAGAAAATCTTACCTTTCTGATTATTTTGGAATCCAATAACTTTTGTACCTCCTTTTGCATTATTGGGTGAAGAGTTGGATTGTATTTCCTTTGTTTCTATCTGAATGGTTTGGAATCTTCTTTTAGGGGTATTATGTGTGTCATTACATCTATTTTGAATGTTTTCAGATCTTCATAAGTCCAAGAAAAATGTTCTTTGTTCTTTTTCAAGAAACTGATATATCCAACCTTTTCTTTAGCAGGTAAAGCCATGTCTACTTTCACTATTCTGGGTTCTTTCATTGAACCAATATTAATATCTTCAGATATCACTTCTCTACGTAAAGGTTTATAGGCTTTGTCAAAATCATCAAATAGACTTTCTAGAGAAACTAATCCTTTGGGTATTTTATTAGTTTTCAATTGGATTACTTCTATTGGCTCTCCTATTTGGTCTTTTAGCTTTTCTTCATATTTTTCATCATAGATTACATCTGCATACTGATTTTGCAGAGTCATAAAATCTTTAATATCTATGTCATCTTGAAAGACCTGTAGATATACTATGTTATCTAGCACAGAAGGTTTATAAACTGAAATAGTTGGGAATCTATCCATATATTCTGTAGTTATCTCTGGGTGATCTAGACCTGAGGTATTTATAGCTAAAATATCTGCAACATGATTTTGTTCTCTAGGAATATATGAGATATTGAAAGCTAAGAATTTATCAATTTCTTCCAACACTGCATTTCTATATTGCTTAAGCCTAGGATGTTTAGTCTGATATTTACCTTTGATCTATAGTATAATAAGCTCTGCATCCCCTATTACAGTCAAGTAGTTAATGCCTAGCTCTTTTGCTTTCCTTAGCCCTAGTAGTAAAGCTTCGTACTCAGCTACATTGTTTGTGCAAGGAAATTGTAATCTGTAAGGAATACTAAGGTAATTTCCTTTTATATCAGTCAAATTTACACCTGCACCTACTCCAGATTGGGATTTAGCTCCATCAAAAGACATGGTCCACATTTCTTGAGTCAAAACTCTATCTGATTCAGCATCTACTATTTTTATATCTTTTGGATCCATGTTCTTTGCTTCTGGTACCTCCACCAAGAATGGGTTGTGCCATATTGAATAAACTCCCATCCCTTTTTCTTCCATAGAGTTTACTAAGTTAATCATGGTTTCATCTATTTGAATTAACTCTACGGAGTGTTTGTTGAATGGTTCCCTTCTCAAAATTATATTCTCCTTATCTGATATTGGGATTGTAGCATAGGACCAATCCAATTGAATTGAACCTCCTAGTTGTTCTGCCCAATGTCTACTGAGTAATAATGAGAAAAATGGGTCAACGTCAACTACTGCAACATCCATGACAATGCCCTTTTTGGGGTGTTGATCTAGGAAAACTAACAATCCAGTTATCACCCCTACACAAGGAATTTGTCTACTATCCATTACAAAAATAGGGGCAGAATCTCTAGTACAGATTAATCCCATTTGGTCAGCTATTAGCTTAGGCATGATATTATGTGAAGCTCCACTGTCTAGCATGCAATTATGAATCACATATCTTTCCCCTTCATCTGAATTATATCTTAATGACACATAGAAGGGTCTGACAGAGGATGGTGATCTTGTATCATGTTGATTTTGTCTAGCAACATGGCAAGTTGGGTCTTCTTTTAGTTCTACTAATCCAAATGCTCTGCAGACTTGTTCTCTATATTGTTGAACTTTCATAAGTTCTCCAAATGTGATATTAACCTTTTGCTTACTGAGTTTTGACCCAACATCAAATTCTATCTTCTTTATATCCAATGGTTTATTACTTTCTTCTTTGGGAATCTCTTCCTCTAATTCTATTACTTCAGGAGTAATATTTTTAAGGTTCCTATCAGTTTTCTCTTTACTGATATTTTTATTGGTGAAAGTTTGTTTTCTTGTTTCACTTGTAGAGGCTTTCTCTGTCCTTTCGAGGATCTGTTCTATTCCTTAAATTTAGAACATGGGTTGCCTCTAATTCTTCAACCTCTTGAGCAATGGGGATTAATTTCCCTTGCTTCATCTTATCATATCTTGACTCATGTGATTTCTGCAAGATTTTAGTTCCTTCAGTTACTAAAATTTGAGGATGATGATTTGAAGCATATTTATCCATATCTTCTTCAAACAACCTTTCTCTGGATTCATCTTCAATAGACCAACATGCATTGATTCTTATATCCTCTTATGATTCTGCATGCATATCTACATTACGCTGATCACTTAGGTGAATTCCACATGCATCAGGGTTATGGGGTGCATCACAAGTAGAGAAAAAATAGGGAAACCCTTCTGCTACATTAGCAGATGGTATAGGGTTAGGAACATTGTTATGATCCCTATCAGAATCTCTGTTTTTCTAGTTATTGTTCCCATTACTCCTATTCCTATTTCCTTCTTCAAAACCATTGTTATTTCCCCAATTCCTATTGAAATTTTTCTTGAAGGGAGGACGGTTGTCAACATGAGATCGCTCTATCTATGAAGATTCACCATTATTTCCATTTCTTTCAATTCTTGCTAACCTGTTGTTCACGTTATTGAACATCTCAATCATTTGACTGGTCAATTTCTCCATTGGATCAATTTTGGTTCTTCTTTGTATATCAAATGCCACCCTTTTGGGTTTTCTCTCAGGTAGGTTGACTTCTAGAGAATAGGGCTTCATCTTACCACTGTCAAGCATATTTCTTTCTATATCCATTGCTTTTTCCATACAACCATCAATGGTAGTGGCTTGTTCTTGCCTTAACTCATAGTTAAACTCTCCTTGAAAAGCATTCTTATAAAAACAAATAGACTGAATATCACTAGGTCTAAGGTTGGTAGGGATCTTGTTCCTAGTCTTTGAAAATCTTATGTTGAAATCACTAACAACCTCATTTTCTTTTTTCTTCATAGTGGCTAGCTCAGTTAACAATGATTGTTCATTTTTCCTTTCACCATATTTCTTTAGAAACACATCTTCCATTCTGGTGAAGTCTGGGATATCATTGTTAGGAAGGGAATTAAACCATTCTCTAGCATATTTTTCTAAAGTCTGTAAAAATAGTCTTAATACTACATCTTCATGTTCAACTTCCAGACTATCCATTGCATATAAGAAACTTTTGATATGATCCTCTCCAGTTATTGCACTATTTCCTAAAAATTTAGGGAGGTATTTGTGAGCTTTACTGGGTAAGGCATTTAAATTTATTGGTAATGCAAAAGGCCTATATCTGTTAGTCCTCCATAAATGAACATTAACCTAGGCCATTGCTACTGTAGGATTCAGATTCACAACAGTAACACTTATAGGAATGTGAGGTTGAGTAATCTGGATATGATCTAATGGGTTATTTACCTCAGTATTACTATTATAAGAATAATCACATATATCTTCTATAACAGAATTTAAATGTTCATCTACAGTAATATCAGTAGTAATAGTATTCTAATTTTTCTTTACGTACTTTTTACCGCTAGAATTTGATCTACTATTATAAACAATATTCTTGAAAAGTGGAGTTTTTTGAGTATGTATAAATACCTCTAGATTCTCAAGTTCTGGAAATAGCTCCTTACCACTTCTCCTTGTGTTCGCCAACACGTTATGTTCTCTCCTTTTTTATTTTTTTCTTTTGGGTTCATCCAATAGAGTCGCCAACACCGAGGTGCAGAAAGAACAACGTATGCTTTTATCAAGAATGCTTGATATTATCACTCATCCTCATAGGAGTCGGTTCTTGGGATAATTCAAGAAAATCAAGAAATTCAATTTTCAAGAAGATCAAGAAACGTAAAGAAAATAAAATTGAAAAACATGGGTAAAATAAAGAACGTAGAAAAATTAAAACAAACGTTCTTTATTCTAATTGGCCACCCTTTGATTAAAAATAATGTCGTAAAATCCAGGCTTAGAATGTAAAAATTCTCCCTAACAACGGTACCAAAAAACTATTGGAACCGATTCTTGCATCCGTAGGAATTCAATTGTCATGCTACAAGAATCCATTTGAAACCAACGAGCTATTACAAGCTCTGGTTGACCTGCCTCATTGTTCTGTTAAACACAAATATTGCTAAAGAAAACTACATAATGGGTAAGGAAACCCTAACGGTAATTCTATGAATAAAACTCTAATTACACGCTCCAGATTTATATTATACTATATGTATTAAAATGACCAAGCATGAAAACAACCATTTGTTATGCCTTATGTAGACCGGTGCCTAGATTCATTGGGTTGTTATAGCAATTTAACAACAATTCTATCATGAAACAGAAAGAAGGGGAGGAGAAAAATTGGTGTTCTTAATATTATTCAAATATCACAATAAAACCAAGAGTTAACCAATGAGAGAAACGTATATAATGCATTCAAATAATGTAACCCATTACACAGTGACACACAGAGCTAAGACAAAAGATATAATAGAAAAGAGACTCAGAATTGTATTGATTTCATAAAGTTTACATGCAGAGTGGGCAGAATGCCTTTTAACTCTATTTTTCTCAAAGAAAATATATCAATACAATGAAAATATCATATTCAAATAATGTAACAGGTCTCTCCTACTCTCCTTGTTCCAATATGGTAACAATAGAGTCTCTAAATCTCAGGCTCAAAAAGGTAGGAAATGATCTCAACTTCTTGAACACTTTCCTATCACAATCCTGCAAAGCAAAGGGAAGAATAAGAAATGAGAAAGAAAAATAGACACAGAAGGGGATACAACAACACAACTAACAGGGCACTCAAGAATACCTCTTAGCAAAAATGCTATTCTCTAATTGCTTGATGCAGAACTTGACCACAATTGCTTCCTTTTATAGCTGTTGGTTCTTGATTCTATTATTTCTGGTTCATCTCTGGCCTTACACTTGTCAACATCTGATTGAACCTATTCTATATGTTGTCCAGTTGGTGCGGCTCTGAACTGATTGTTAAGGTTCTTTTCTAGACTGAAGGGAGCTCTTTGCTGATTAATTTGGCCTTTTTGCTCTCTCTGGTTGGCCCTAGAAACTAAGGATTCAGTACTATATTTTTTCTTTTTGTTCTGCTTGTCCTGGTCACTATGATCTACTGTTAAGGATTGACCAGGCTGCCATCATGAATTCTAGATGAGGAACGGAGGGGGACCCGACGTGATGGTGAAGACAAGGGGTGGCGTGCCAGTGGCAAACAGATGGAGTTGCACTGATCACGCGATAGAGTGAAGGGAGAAAAGAGGAAAGGGGGTGGCTCCACACAATGGAAGGTGGTGAGATGGCACAATGTGAGGACAAATGTCAGGATGGTTAAGGAAGAAATCCTAGAAGGAGGGAGGCAGTGGTAAGTAGGAAGAAGGTGGGAATGGAAAACAAGATCTGGAAGCATTTATAAGTTGCTTCCATAACTATACTCCGTCGGAGTGTTCCCCTCATAACTATATTCCATCGAAGCATGGATTGAATGGCTTTCTGTGAGTCAAAACCATGCTTTCTTCTTCACGCGCTTTCTTCATCTTAAGTATTTGTAGAATAGAAACTGAATATATTTATATTCTTTGTACTCCATAGTTTCACTTTGTCGATACCTTTTAGCTCTCCCTTACTGTCTCTTATTTATAAGTTGTGACTATGCCTTGTAGTTTTATTTTTGTGGTACACTATTATTCCCATGAGATATACATGATCTGTTTGTAGGTTTGAGCATCAAGATTTATCTTTTGTTTGGTCTGCTTTATCCTTACCAAGGTACTGTCCATGGGATTTACTCTGATTTGCTTGAATCTTTCCTTTCCTAGGTGTCCTTCTGGATTTCAGTGTTTATGAGTACTATTTTGACTTTGTCTTTGGCTATTGATCTTCATAGCATCTTTTGGTGTACCTTACTATGAATGAGTCACCTCTTTGCTTTTCTACCTCGATGTATGTTTAGGGCATTTCTTGTGAAGTGATCATCCTTTTCTGGTAGCTTAGACTATCGAATCTTTCTTACGGATGAGTTTACTGATTTTGTCGGTTTACGATCTTCACAGGTTCCATCATGGTTGCTTCTGGTATTCTTAAACCTGCAAGAGTGTTAGTTTCTAAAACTTTGAAGACGTTGGTCAATGGTGATTTTATTCTTATTGATATCTTCGTATCTATTGGGCCAGAGGTTTGACCACGTTCAATCATTCGATCAACCTTTGTCATATCATTTTCTTAAATATTTTATAACCTATAGGTTAGATAGTTGAAAGATGCATGCTTTGAAATTTCTTCATTTGATTAATCAAGATGGTAATTAATAATGTGCTAATGCCTTTGTTAAGAATGTTTAAAATTTAATTAATCAAGCGTTGATTTAAGCTTACCATTTGATTTACCTTTGAAATATGCACTATCATTGGATCGATTTGAGATAGAGCGCATCCATTGGATCTATCAGAAGATGCTCATTATTTTAGCCCTTCATTCATTTTTGACTTTGACTTGCTCGTTGTCGTTAGATTCCTTTAATCTTGATGGAGCGCTACCATTGGATTATTAAGATTACTTTAATGTTTTGATCTTTGATTTGTGCACTACTGTCGGATCCTAAAAAGTATTAGCGCAACCATTGATGTCTAGGGGCCTGCATGATGGTTAGTCTACCTCTGATCACCTTTAATCATGCACACTATTGGATCTGAGCAGAGATGAGTGTTGTCGTCAAATCATCATGTTATTTAATCCTTTTATCTAACTTTGACTCTTTCACCATCGTTGATCTTGAGCGGATCCACTATCGTTCGATCTTTAAATGCATATTCATTATTCAAAAGGGATGTATCATTAGATTTGATTAATCCATTAAGCCGAAAGGGGGGTGATTAGCAATGTATTATACCCTTGCTAATGCATAGTTAATTTTTTCTTTACCTTCACTTTTTCTCAATACATTACCATTCACGATTTATATTTTAGCACGATCGTAGATTCATTGATTTCAGCACGACCATTGATTTCCTTCAACCTACGGGGTTAATTACTTAGGGGTATACAATATTAAACTTTGATTAAGCCGAAAAGGGGATGATTATCCAATGTGTTTAGACCCTTGTTAACCTTGTTTAATAATTTTAATTAATCACATGGGGTTTTTACCTTTTTAATGCATCTTTTATGGGAGCGCTACCGTTGGATCGGATCTAGATCGAGCGTTGTCGTCCGATCTGACCAACTTGCTCGATGATTATTTCAAAGGGGGCACGTATCCTTAATTCCTTTTTACCATAGTATTTTAACATGTGGTTTAATTAAAACAAGTGCAAACATTGATCTTGAGTTCACTTGAGCGCTATCATCCGATCTATCGGAGTTGCTCGCTGTTTAATTGGCAACTTTGACCTATGATGACTTCTTTAAAATTTTGACTCTTTGGAGATTGTGCAACCATCGGATTTGGCTTGGTTCAAGCGCATCCATCCAGATTGGCAAAGTTGCATGGGTTTTAATCATTTTTGACCTTAGGTTATAATTTTCATAGAATATTGACATCCTTTTATTTAACCTTTAATCAGTTTTATTGAAGCACCGTTATCCGATTAAACCCGAATATCGAGTGCGGCCCTCGGATTAGATCTAAGGTGCTCATATTTTTAATGAAAGGGGGTGCATACCCTCAAGATTTTAATTAAGACCTTAATGTTTAACTTTAGCTTTTTGGGTTTTTAGACCAAGATGTTTAATTAAATCACTTACTTTAGAATACCTTAGGGCTTTAAATTTTATCGGTTGGTTTAGACCCAAGGGAAAATTATTTTAGGAGGTTCGGATTTTGGCTTTAGAGAATTTGATTAATAAAATTTTGCCCTATTCACTTTTGAGATACTTGAGTAATAAAAAGAGGCACACATTATTAACAACCAAGGTTAGACTTCATCAAACCAACCAATGAAAACTCAAGTAACTCACACCAACTGAAGAAGTGACCAGTATTATGAACATTTTGATTGAAACCAAAAATTTAAATTTGGGGGTTTCAAAGTTGAGTCAAATTGGCTCCAACAAGACCCTCGAGATGACTGAGACAGGGATGTCCTTTATCTCCTTTACTTTTTTTGTTGGTTGTTGAAGGATTAAGTAGAGTTGTTTTGGATGCAAAGAGGACAGGATCCTTGTTCGGGATCAAAGTGGGGGTCCTGTATTTATCTCAATTATTGTTTGTTGATGATGTATTGTTGTTCATAAATGGCAGTTTAAGGGAAGCTAAAAGTTGAAGGAAATATTGGACACTTACAGTATTGCTACTGGCATGGAGATAAATTTTCAAAAATCCTCTATTTGCTTTAATGGTCTAGAGCAAAAAACTAAACAGGATCTAATCAGAACTTTTTCTTTTAATCTCTTAGATTTCCAGGAAGACTTTAAGTATTTGGGGTTTGCATTGAAGCCAAATACTTACAGGAAGAGAGATTGGGAATGGATTTTAGAGAAGATTGAATTTAGGATTAACCATTGGTGTAATATATGGTTGTCTATTGGTGGGATATTAACACTTGTAAAGTCGGTTCTTGAGGCAATTCCTGTGTTTTGGCACTCCTTGTCCTTCATTCCTAAAGGAGTTCTAGAGAAAATTAGAAAATTTTGCTTCAAATATATTTGGAATGGACGCAAGGAACATGAATGCATTCCTTTAGTTAAGTGGTAGAGTATTTCTAGTCCAAAGGAGGTTGGTGGTTGGGGCCTTAAAAATATCCATATTTTTGCTTTTTCTTTGGCAGCAAAACTTTTATGGAGGATTTCGACCAGAGAAGGATTATGGAAGAATATTATTGAACATAAGTATATTTATCCAAGGACCTTTATGAATTGGATCATAAGTCCACATAAAAGCATTAAAAATATTTCCATTCAATGGAAGGCACTAGTACAAGCCTTTCCTATGATTGGAAAATATTTGGCTTGGAAAGTGGGCAACGGTGAACAAGTTAGAATAGGGGTTGATTCTATTTTGGGTTGTGGAGAAAACATTTTGTTATCGAAAGCTATGATAAGTTCTTTACAAGACAAGGGTTTTTACTTTCTTCATCAGGTAGGGGAATTATATTCTTCTAGTATTTGAACCCAAGGTTGGATGCAGGTTAAGGTCTTGGGTTTTTCTGATGAGCAAGTTGTTTTTTGGAAGACTTACACTGATAGCCTTAATAAGAGTCATATCAAGCTGGGAGTTGAACCATATACTATTGCTTGGGCATACAACAAATCTAGGGGTCAATATACGACTAGAATTGGTTACAAAGCAAGTTTTGAACCTCATCCTCAAGGGCCTACTTGGTGGTGGAAGCAGATTTGGAAATTATCTTCCCCAAAAAAGACAATTATTTTCATGTGGTTAGCTTTGAGAAATAAGGCTTTGACTTGGGAAGTTTTATAGAGGAGAAGCAGACAAGGTCCAAGAATTTGTATTTGGTGTTAGTTAGAGGAGGAAAACATCACACACTTGTTAATAAAATGCCTTTTTTTCAACATGTTTGGTTAGGAGTTGAACATATAATTAGAGAAGAAAATATTTGGGAAGGAGAAATAATGGAGGTATGCTTAAGACAATGGTTTTTAAAAAAAGAGTTGAGATAATTTCTTTCTGTACCATGTCTTATATGTTGGGGTATATGGTTGGCATAGAATGCAACAATTTTTTAAGGGAAGTCAATTCCTCCATTTCCAGTCATATTTCAAGTGAGGACTTTAGCCTCAATCAACAAAGGGCCTAACAAACATAAGAAACCTCAACAAGTAAACAATTTGTTCATTAAAATGTCTCAATCATGGGGTTTGTTTTATGGGGCTGGTTAGAGACAGACATATTTTAGTAGCGTGGGAGGAATTTTGTACTTCTCGGATACCCACTATATCAAATTTAAAGCATTTCTTAGGATAGGTTCCAACAATTTTGTAAAGTTTCAAGCATTGAGATTGATAATGAAGTGTGTTGAGAGAAATTTAAAAAAATATAAATTTTTTGAGATTCCACTCTAGTCATCAATTAGATGAATAGGTCTACTCAATTAAATAATAATATGCTTGGACCAGTAGGAGATGAACTACTGGAGGTGATTTATATTTTTGAAAATATCTCTTTTACACATGTTTATAGGGAATTAAATCAAGAAGTAAATAGGTTATCAAAATAAGGTCAACAAGTTCCAAAAGGTTTCTTGCAAATGGAAGAGAACAAGGATGGAGTTTGTTCTTTCACACACATATCATACCCCTAGTTTCTATGCTAGATCTAGTTTTTTTTTGGTAATTAAGGTAGTTGCATTATGCGGGTTTTATCTGGATCCCAAAACCATGTACAATAGCTTTATCAGTAGATGCTAGCAACCAGAACAGAGAAAACATCCAGGGAAACCATGCAGGGAATCCATAAGATGGAATAAGACCAAAACAGGAAAGTTCTTAGCTATCTTATCATTGACTACTGAATCAAAAAGGTTAAAACCTGGTGAAACTAAAGAAAACACTATACCCACACAGGGAAATTGATTTCTAGATGAAAAGCAAAAACTAGACCAAAATAAAACCCTCGCAGGGGAAAAACATGAACAAACCATAACCAAATCCCACGCAGGGGATAAACGACATCAAAGTAGAAACAAAAATTTTAACTAGCCAAAAAACTATCCAATCCCACGCAGGGGATAGAAACCACAGGTCAAAAAATTATGCTTGACCTTCTAGGGAAACTTTATGCTTTTGTTATGTCCTCCTTCGTAGAGTTGCTCTTTACGTTGTCCTTGATCAGTTGCTTCAGGTTCCCACTGATGTTTTCAAGTATTTTTATGATGCTTTTGATGATAGTTGTGGCAATTTTATTGTGGATATTTGAAGCATGACATAAACTTCCACTATTATCATCAAAAATATGCTCCAAGGATTTTTGGCTAATTACATTCTTCATTTTATTGATGTGGGTTAATCTACAGGTCTGGGTGGTACTTTCCTCCACTTTAATTTTCCTTTTTGAGGGCTGCAACTTTGGAATAGCTACAGCATGAGAAACCTTACTCTTGGCAAGGGTTTGGAACTCAGGGGATGCTCAGACTCCATAGGGTCCTCAGGGAGGGAACAAGACGGACTTAATGTGGGGGAAAAAGTGCTCTCTTGGGACACGACAAACAAAGAAATGTGGGAAAATGGTTGATGATGGTAGAAAAGTGATCTGACATAGCAATGAGGAAAATGGTGTGAGCGTGGCGGATGAGATGGTAAGGAGGGCCAATGAAAATGAGGGGGAAAGGTGATCAGTGGGGATACGCCTCTTAGGGGAGCCCATTTGGCAAGCAATCCTTTTTAGCTGCATCAATGACTTCTTGAGGGATATTTTGGTACCAAATAGACAAAGAGTTTTGATGAACTCCTATGTTAGCAAGCAAGTCGGTTGTTTTATTAGCTTCATGATACACATGTCAATAGGTGATGCTGAGTTGACCTTGGATAAGGTTTTTTACCTCTTTGATGGCATTCATTGTGTTAATGTTTTGGGGCTAGACCCTCCATCAATTCCATTCCATTTTTATCCCTTAAAGGAACACCAAATGTGGTTGATTCAACTATGTTATATGTTTGACCTCATTCTATTTAGATAGGATGTCTTTCAGCCCTCTCATGTTCAATATGATGATCTTTATTGATTTACATGGGGGTAAATATTTGGGTGAGGTCTTTAATATTACCCTATGCTAACAAATTTTCTTTGTCTTTGGTTAATTTGTATTGATTAATTTTTCTACCTACTCTTTGGTTGGTATCCATTTTCAATTTCTTGGCAGTTTCTTGGTGCACCACGATTGGCTTAGGGATCTCTTATAGATCCAGAACTTGAGAATAGGGAATCATCACCCTTTCTACTAATTCCTAATATTTTCCTCCCTTCAATATGGGTCTTTCTATGTTCTTATTCATCTCTATAGTTATACCTCTCCTTTTAGAACTTTAAGGTTGTTGAGTCCGATCTTTCGGGTTGGATATAGTTAAAGCTAGGTCTTGTTGGTCTACTACATTTACTTATTTAGCTTGATCTAGGAATTGGGTTTCTACCACCTTTGTATCCATTGTCTCTATTTATTCATCTATTAAATCATCCATTTGTAGATGTGAGTACTTTTTAGTTGAGACGAGATCTTTTTTACTCACAGGTTTCCTCTGTGTATTCTTTTTCTTTGGTACTTCAAAACTCTTTGGGGCTGTGTTTCCCTTATTTTGTTCTAGGATCCTATTACTACAATATCTCGCTAGATGTCCATACTTATGGAAAATATGGCATCTGGATGGGGCATTCTCATAGTCAACTTCTTGAACCCATTGATCCTCTCCAAACTATAGTGTAACTTTTTTGGGAAAGGGCTTATCAAAGTCTATCAAGACAAACTTGGGCATAGACTATTTGTTCGAGTTTAAGAGAACTATATGTTATCATCATGTATATCCCCAAGGTGTTTTCTATTATCGTAAAGACTGTTTGGTTCTAGAATTTTGTTGGGATTCCAAAAAATTTAACCCATATCGGTCCAATAAACGCCATCTCCTCCTCCGCCCGAAACCTAGTTTTCCATGGTTTCATGAAAGGTTCCACTCTTCCATAGAACCGAGGGCCACCATGGAAAATTTGTTCGTGGTCCTCTTCATTTGCAAATAGAACCAAAAAAGAACCATTAAGATAAGTTGAAATAGTGAACTGACCTCTATCTTTCTAGGTATGTGATCCCTAGGCTTTGAATGTGGGGAGGGTGGGGTGGACTTCCATTAATCTACCGATCAATCCCCTTATCTCCATGGTATCAATGTCATCCTCAATATTTTCCATTTGGAGTTTAACTATTAGGGAACCGTCTGTTGCTTTGATACACCTTATTTTTGTTTCCCTAGAATCCGATCTTAGCATTCTTAAGGGTTTACTGGAGGTTTTGGAATTATTGTTCACACTGAATCCCCCTTGCCCTCTTCGTATAACCTCTTTAAAACCCATCATCTTAATTGATCCTGCAAACTTGATCTTAAGATTTTCACCTCTAAAAGTGACACCCTATAGGCCCTCCTTTGTAGCCTTAGCATGCTTGAAGTACTTGAAGTACACAAATGCATAGTTTCATCTAGATACACTGTTATGCTATCAATTTCTCCAAATTTAGTGAAGTATATCATCAACATGACCTTCGTTATGTCCATAGGCATATTTCCCACCCATAGATTTTGCGATGATGACACCGGGTCTTCATCTTTCATCTTCATGGCTTGTGCATCAATACTCATTGCCATCTAGGGAGGGTTATGATTCACAAAGCCTTCGCTCATCGTTAGAACCCTTGGGTGAAGGATTTCTAAACACGATAGGCTACTCTAAAACTCGCCATCGATTCTAGTTGAAGATTCATGCGGCCCAATAGTTTGGAGGCCACTCAAACCCTAATTTGATCTCCTCCACCGTTATTATGAGGTGGAAAATCCTATTAATAAAAACCATAGACACCCCATATTGCTTCCCTATATGAATTCATGTTGCTTATATTCCCTTATCAATTCAAGATATGTGTGCCATATATGTTTTTCTTGTACTTGTGAGATAATCATGCATATTTGGCAGACAAAAGGAAATAAAAGGGAACAAAACCAAGAGAACAACATGAAAGTGAAGGAAATATTTTGTGGTATGTTTTATACATTATATACAATAGTTATAATACAAATAAAAGGTGAATCGGTTTAGCTTCCAAGTAAGAAGTAATTTCAAGAAAGTTATAAAATTTTCCTTTCTACTTCCTCTATAGTTAGCATCAATATATAATGTGAAGTTTTAAAACTTGGCATAAAGTTGTGCTTGGTAGAGGGTGCTATAAGATTCTATATGCAGTCTAATGCTTGGTGGTAACATGTGGAGTTGGCACCACAAGTTTATTTATCATTGTGCACTGGCACCACTATGGTTGGTGCTAGAGGAATGTTGACCCCATAGAAGACATAATCCCACAAGTTGAATTGTCACCATGCCAAATTTTGATGTTGTAAGAAGGGTTTGTCGCTAGCTTATCTAATAAACAACCTAAAAAGGCACCAAGGCCTGCAAGCTAGAAATACCCTTGCGTCGTTTTCCTTGGGATTTTAAGCAACCTTTGTTTTACTCAGATCAAACACCCTTAATAAAGACTATGACAATAATGAGAGGTATTGTTGGAACTAGCGCATTTGCTACCCCTAGTAATCAATGGCTTGCTATTGGTTTTTGGTGCCTCTCTAGCTACTAAAGGCCTACCAACTACTATTGATTAACATTGGCACCCTGCTAATGATTGGCTAGAACCTCCATTCAAACCATATAACATTCTTAAATAAGACAATTACCAAATGTAGTATCTAAACTAATCACATTAAAGTAAAAATAACTAACTCTTACTAATGTAATTATAAAATTAATAACATATTTATGTTTATATATTTTGAGACCTTTAAAAAATATAATAAGCTTGTAGGCATATATTGATAGTCAATTCTTTTAGAAAATATTGATGTAGGTCTCAATTATGGCTTTATCTTAATGCATCATTGCTCTTGATGTGATCATTGTGTTATTTTACTTAATCTAAAAGGCATTTCCAATTCAATGAAGTTAAACATACATGTATTTCATATAATTTTTCCAAGGCAGTACAAATATTTAAACCAACTAAATGTATCTTCATAATATATTCCTTAAATAATTGGATATTGGGAGTTTTTGTCATTTATCTTCAAATATACTAAAAAACCCCTCATTTCCCTATTTACAATATTACCAATATCCCTGACCTACCATAGTCAAAAGACATTTAGATTCATCCTATCATATACCACCTCACGTAGAACTCTAATAGTAAAAAAATGACTAGAAATGAAGAACCAATAGATGCAAAAGTATTTCAAGATTCCAATGCTCAATCCTCCCTACTATTTACTACATAAACCTGACTCGTCTCTCATTCTCGTATTATCTTAATTTAGTGATTCAAGTATATTCCATGTAAACTTCTTGCATTACTTATACCATCAAGGTGTTGATTCTTTAGAGACACTGTATTGGAACATCTATATTAATTAACTGATCCAAACTTTAGAATTAAAATATCTTAAAGCACACAACCATTATTATCCAATTAGCCATAGATTTATAAAAAATATAAATAAGCAAAAAAGAAGACAACTATTTCTAGCCTCTATAAAACCTACAACATATGTTAAGTCTTGCCTTTATAGATACATTTAATCTATCGATATAGAGTTGCATGTCCTACTAGATGTTGTTCTCATTGTGATAAGTATCAAATTCCAATGTAACACCACATGAAATTCATTATCGTCAAGGATAAGTTTCATTAAGACAAATACATCATTTGCTTGCATTGTTGTTCCAAATCAGCATATGAAGGATTAAAAATACCCAATTAAATGTAAAAAATCTAGAATTACCTATTCATGTATAGGAGGAAATGAAAGATCTAGTTAGCTCTATAATTTTATCTAATAAATTTATAAATGAGAAAATGCTATATTTTGAATTTTCTAGCAATATCATAAACTAAAGATAACATAAATGTGATATAGAGCATTTTTTTCCAATTTTTTGTCTTCCATTATTGACATTTATCCAAAGATACTTTAATGTTCCCATCAGAACATGATGTAATAATAACTTTATAATCAATTTGACAAACATTAGGGTGCAACAAAGGTGATTAAATTAACTGTGCACCATTCAAAAACTTTTAATGTATCAATGCATTATGAAGAGAGAATATTAGGAACAAAAATAAAATTATTTAAATTGATGCTTATGAAGAAAACAAACCTTCATAAGCAAATCCTATTGTGTTTTATTTTCCATGAATTCATTTATAATGAATTAATAAGAAAATATCTTAAATAAATATAACTTGCAATAGATATACATGAATTGAAAAGTTTGAATTCAACTTGCAATAGCTCTAGTCTACTTGGGATCACATTCGGGAAACCCAAGCTTAAATACCAAAGATGTGAAGGTTGCATGCTTGTTTTCATGACTAGCTCAAAGGTACATCACGATAGTATGGAGTTTTTTAAGATTCATTGATAGTGTTAGAGGTTAATCCTAGATGTATAATCAAATATGTAAGTTTTTCACCCATATTTGTAACATATTGTATATGGACTATCTATTTTTATCGTGAGGCCTAGGATGATGTGGCATGGAGAGAAACTCACAAAACCAACTTGTCGTACCTATAAGTATTGTTTAAGTTGCATTGTAAGGAAACAAGGCACAAGAATATTCTCTTACTTAAAACCAACAAAGAAATGCATCATACAAGACAATAAGCACAATTTGATGATGATGATAATGCAATGTAGAATACAAGGCTTTTATATTAAGTATTGAGAAACTATACAAATGCTTAATATAAGGGTGGAATGTTGCAAGGTGTAGGGCAATATGTTTTCCTAAAGATATAGAGGTAGCATGTATGAGAAAGGAGCAACAATGGATTAGAGAGAAGAGAGGGAAACATAAGAGTACTCAAAATACTACGAGAATAGAGAGAATTTTCCACACTAGTCTATATGCAAGATTTGTACATAAGTTACAAATCAGTTGGAAAATGAACCACTTTAGATTCCAATTGATTAAGTAGTTTGTAAACTACCTCTTCATCTTCCTCTACGTTAGGCACTAGTTTTGGTTAGATTGATCTTTTTCAAAAATGTATCAAGTATCGATCATTACTAAGTGCCTTATCCCTTTGAGGCTAGATTGTGATGTGTTGTTGGCACCAAAGGTTGACGCAAATGAGATTGGTGCCACAAGATTGGCACAAAAGAGGTCATGTCACCAAAGTAATAATTAGTGCTAACTAGTATGGTTAAGAGTCCAAATAGATACAAAGTTCTACAATTTTTGTTGGCTTTAGTCCCATCCTTGAACTCTAAGCAACCCCTACTTTGCTTGAACCAATTGCCCCCCCTTAAGAGGTAATGGTCCCTATTGCATCAATATCCAACTATGAGAAAAGACGATTGAGTTGTTCAAGCATGTATTACTTTGCTTGTGATGGAATTTATCCCTAATATACAACCCTAGAAAGTTGTATTCCTAGGCAAGTAATATTGGTGGTTACAACAATCAATTGGTTTGCTACAACAACCTCCAAATATGTTATATCCAAGTCTCTTGTTTATTTTATTACCACTGGCTCTAACAAGGGAGGAAGATATGGCTTAAGATTTTCTACATGAAACATTGGATACATCCCTAAGTAAGATGAAAAATTAAGGATAAAAATGTTCTCGCTTAGTTGGCATCGAATGGTGTAAGGACCATAGCGCAATGGTTCTATTTTCTGTTGTGGACTAGAAGAGCATTCCTTCTTGAGATGGAGCCAAAATTTATCTCTAACTTGAAATGAATAAGGATTTTCGTGTTGATCATGGTGCGCATTATAGTTCTATTAGCAATGTACAATTTGTTGAGTTTAATTCTGCTAAGACCTATTGGCCTCTTTAGCTTTAGTATGTATCGTGGCATCGGTCAAAATGTGAATGACCATGTCCACTAGGGTTCTACATTAAAAACACAAGCATGCCTGAAACAAGTTGTAATCTATGGAGGTGTGAATGATCCTATTATAGGAGTGTTGGATGTATTATAGACTCTCATATTACACGCAAGGATGATTATGTTTGTACATATTGAGCAGATGCACTAGCATCTTGTGAACCACCTATGTTTATCCATCAATCTACAAATGAAATATTGGAGCTTGGTCTCCAAGGGGCTCCATAGATGGAAATAAAAATTGCTAAGGAACTTCATGTCCCTATATAATATATCTAAATCAAACAAGCCAAAATAAACCCAGACTTGCTAAAAAAATATGAGTAGTGTTTATTTTAGCAAGTCTGGGTTTAGCAAGGGGCTCTTTCTACATTGTTCCATGATTGTCATTTTAATGAACTTATCATGACTAAAAAGATATTATCATACTAGTGTTTAATGGTCAACAACCCTAAGAGAAAAATTATGTTGATGGATTCCCAAGTCCTAGAAGGAATCTATAAAGGAGTATACAGTATGAGCTTCTTATTTGTTGGCTTAGTGATGCTCTAAGGAGCAAAGAAATATATACATCCCACTTACTAGCATGTACGACCAGTGAAAGTATTGTTATAGTACCACAAGTCTATTACTGACACCAAAGTGCCTACCTACCTTTGAATAATGCACGTCTCAAATTAGTAGCTAGGACAATGCACCAAATGGTATACAAATATTTTCAAGATGGTACACAACTTGTCCTGAAGATGGTGTTATGATTTTGACTTACCTTTTGTCAATGGATTATGAATGTCAACAAGGTCAATATCTTAAGGATATAGTACTTGCCAATCATTGGCATAATGTCCTCTGCATTGAGGATGAACAACAATGTTTTTACTAATGGACGACTTAGATAATCTACTACTTGGTTCTATTTTTTAATGTTTGATCATAAGGTGGAATTGTTGTAGATAAATCATACATTTCATACACTTAGTATTTCTAGTTTTCTTTGTGAATGTAAGAACTACGAAGGCCTATGGTTTGAGTGAACAACAATTTGCTTACTCATAATGTAGTGGCACCACTGTTGTACTACTTGAACAAAGGTATACAACTCCTCATATGTCGAATAGTATCAAGTTGTGTCTAAAATCATATTTGAATGTTATGCCACCAAATGCCCATTCTAGATCAAGATAGCACCAAGTACATAGTTAGATGCATTAGTCTTGAACTTGAATAGATAAGTGATGTCTGGTATGGCTAATACTAGTGTTGAATTGAGGCATTACTTTAGTTTTTCAAACACCTATTGCTATTATGAAGTCAAATGGAACTTCACCTTTCCATCCATGATCTTGTTCAAAGGCCATGAGACATGTGAAAATCCCAAGACAAACCTGTAGTAGAAGTTGGCAAGGCCAAGAAAACTTTAAAATTATGGATCAATTTTTTAAGTGTTGGTCATTTGTAATTGAAGCAAATATTCTACAACCACTTGTATTTCCTACTGGTCAATGTTGTACCCTAGGTAAGGAATTTATGGAATACCAAATATATTTCTACCCAAATTTACTAGAAGCTTATACTAGCATAAAGTATCTAAGACTTGACACACAAGTTGCAGGTGTTCTTTCCGATGTCCTATTGAACACAAGGATGTCATCCAAGTAGACAATCCTAAAAGATCTAGTCAGTGGACAAATAATGTCATTCATTAGGCACATGAACATCATCGGGGCATGGATCAAGCCAAAAGGCATAACCAACCACTCAAACCATCCTTCCCTGTACTTGAAAGTTGTCTTCCATATGTCAATGGGTTTTATTGATACGCAATAATAACCTGGATTGGGGTCAATCTTGCTAAAGTGTTGTGCCCCTAGAGCTATTCTAATAGGTCATGAATTTGATATAAAGGACACATGTTCTTTGCTATGATTTTATTGAGCACTCTATAGTCAATATATAGATATCAAGTCACATCCTTCTTTGGTGCTAGCATAATGGAACTATCCTATGCCAATGAACTAGGCCAAATCTTCCTCTACTATATCAACCTCTAGATCTTGTGTTGAATTTTATTGTTCTCTTAGACTAATCGATGGTATAGAAGGATGTTGGAGAGAGCTAAACCTAGGTTGAGGTTGATATGATGCTTCACTGAAAAGTGCAATGGAACTTACTTGAGCTCCTAGAAGAAATTAGAGTATAAATGGACCAAAACATCCATTTTTTGAGACTGTGTAGAGAAATTTGTGATTAGCATGACAAGGGTGAATTTTATGGCTCATGGTTCTTAGGATAAACCATAAAATAATAAACTTCTAGATGTGTAAAAGCAATTTTATGCATTGTTTAGCAAAAACAAATATCACTTTTTTAAAGAAGGCACTCTAGAATATTATATATCATCTCCCCAATGCCCATTGGTCATTGTTATGGGCAGGCTTGGTCAGTTTCTTGGAAATTAAAGAAATAAGATCTTCCCAATAAGTTATCATAGATGTCCAATGGCACCATGTGTTAGTTGACTATTTCACATAATGGCTTGATGTCATACTCGAATAGATATTGGTGTTATACCTCAATTCCTTTCAACATAATGGCTTGATGTCATACTCGAATAGATATTGGTGTTATACCTCAATTCCTTTCCCTAGATGCATCCAACCTAGAGAGTAAGGATGAGGGTGTGCCGTGGTATGGAAGCCTAGGCACTTGATTGTATCCTAGACAATGATGTTTTTTTGGTTCCTAATGGTAATGATGATGTGGAGAGGCTTGTTATTCAAATATGTCCTATATTGAAGCAACTCTTGCCTGTTGAGCTCTAGCACTTAGGCATGTGGTATCTACTTCTTGTTGTTCATCACTAGAGAATGAATAGTCCTGCATCTTTGGATATACCACTAGTATATTTTCCTAAACCTAACACTCTGCATCGTTGAATATGGGTCTTATATTGACCACACCATTTGGCACTTGTCTTATGCTATCCTTATCTTGTGTTGTAGGCACTTTGGGATTACATGGTGTTGACAGTCCCTTAGACACTAGCATTATAGATAGTTTGGAAACTAGTGGTTTTTGTTTTGGTGTTGATGTTTGGTATAGTCTAAAGTCAATGCCCTTCTATTTTGCTTGAGCACTCTTCTAATTTTAACTTAAAACAAAATGCTTGCACCAAGGAGTCTATTAGAAGGAATTTCATCTTGGGACAAAGATAATACTACAATCCACTAATGTATTTGAGTACTTGATGCTTCTCATCAAAGTGAATTCTTAGGTGACTAAGTTCATTGAACTCGTTAGTCTATTCTTAAATAGTTTAGTCTCTACATTGGAGCAACTATTGAAAGCATATATATATATATATATATATATATATATATATATATATATATATATATATATATATATCTTCCTCGTGGTGTTAGGGGTAGTATCACTCATAAACTATCTTAATAAAGGTTTTCCATGAAGTCATTGATGTTCCTTCATTAAGCCTATTTCTAGTGTCTTCCCACCAATAGGCAACTAACTTAGACAATGTTAAGATCACAAATGCAAACTTGTTAAAGTTTAAAAATCAATATGTTACATAATAAGCTTCAAGCTACTAAATTAATTTGTCCAAATCTTCCACATCGATCCAAATTTAGAAGACTATAATATCGATGTTGGTTTATACTTTTAAAGGGTTGTGGCCCTGAAAAGTGTTGGAGAATATTACATTATTTGGTACATGCTAATTTACCCTCATGGTACAACCTTGTAAATATTAGATTAGGGTTGTGTCCTAGATTAGAGTGTGAGTAAATATTTTATGTAATGTAATAATGTGCAGGAAATGCACAAGTGTCATGTAAATGAGTGTGCAAGTGTTATGTGTGTAAATGTGCACAAGTATCTTATATGTAAGTGTGCACAAATGTCTTTAGATTAGGAAGTGTTATGTGAAGAGTCATGTCCAAGTGTGCATACAAGATAGTCATGTATATGCAAGTGTCAAGTAGAGAATCCAAGAGTCATGAGACTTGGCATAAAGAAAGGAAGAGTCAAGTAACCCAAGAGTCATCCTACAATGGCTATATATTACTTCATGGAGAGGTATAGTATGACCTACAACATCATCACTAACATAACCTACATCACCATCTACATAGTCTACATTGTGGTGATTGTTATTGTATGAGAGTATTCATGATACATCTGTAAAAGAAAGAGTGATAAATATTGCATACATTTGAACAATTTAAAATTGTAAGTCTTACTACATGCTTTTACATGTATGGTTCAGGCTATTTACACATTCGTATTGTTGCTTATTAGTGAATGTTGTTTGACATATTATTAGCCTTGATTTACATATTAATTAGCTCATATTATTTTGGTTACATTATTTTTTATCATATTATATTGTGGCTATCATATATTTGATCCTGTGAGATTTACATTAATATTAAGGCTTCAAAAGCTATCAATGGTATCAAAGCTACAACAAGAAGTTTCTTGCAACATGAATTGTTTAGCTGCAAAACTAATTCTTGTCTAGTGTGACAATATTGGTTAGAGTTTGTCTACTTTAAAGAGAGATAAACCTGGACTCTATTGTAAGGTCAAAGTTAAAGAAAGCAAAAAACTAGGGTCTTTCCACTAGGTTGAAGGATAACTAGTGAAGACTAGGACCCATATTTGGGAAAATCAACTTGAAGATAGTTGATTATTCAGGAAAATAGCCAACCCTAACATTGATAGGAAATTTTTTAGGGATAGAAATCCCTTGACATTGATATTATCTAAAAGAAAGAGGATAAGTATTGATAGAGGTAAAAACAACTTAGGAGAAAGTTGGTCATTCAGGAAAGAGCCATCCTGACATTGATAAATTTTTTAGGGATAGACAAATTCCTGACAACCGATTTCTATCAACACTCAAAATAAATTTGAAGGAAGTTCGTGCAATCAAGCTTTCTTGTTTGGAGCATCAATGAAGTTTATAGTCACCTTAACATTGATATTAGATCCTCTGGTAAGGAGGAGAATCATTATTAGAGTTCTTAGGATCAACCTAAGATATTTTTGCAGCAGAGATTGATCTTCATCAAGAGTTTGAGAAGCTTCCTACAGCAAATAGAGAAGACTTTCATCTTCAAGTGCAAGAAGAAGGTAGAGAGCTTTCATAAAGTATGGATTAATTTATGTTGAAGAATATTATAGTTTTAGGTCTTGAAGAAAAAGACCTTGACAATATTTCAGGTCTATATTGACCTTGATAATTGGTCCAAGAGAAGAGACCAATATTAAAAGGATATAGACTCTTCAAAGAAAGAAGTCTAAAGTGATGATTTGAGTTCAAAGAACTAGAGGATAAAGACCCTTCAGAGAAAGAGGTTTGTAGTAAATATTTGTGGCCCATATTGGTGAAAAGAGAAGAGGCCTTGATAAGTTTTAGAATTAAAATAGAGGATAAAGACCCAAGAGGTCATGAAGGAGACCCTTTGAAAGAGATCCCATTGAAGAAAGAAAAATCCTCTTATTAAGGAGAGGATGGAGGCTTGAATAAAGGAATATGGAAAGCTCATAATATAAGTAGAATCCATATCTACACGGCTATCTACAGTAGAAGGAGAGAGAGTTTAGAATAAAGGCTCAAGGTCAGATAAGTAAAAGACTAGAGGCTCAGAGAACTAGTGGAAGAAATATCGTAGATTCAGGAAAGAAGGTACAAATATTAGTGAAAGAAGACTCGGGAGACTTAAAGGAAAAGAAGCCTAAGACTAATAGCACTCAACAAAAATATTCAGCAAGGGCAATATTAAGCTTGTGAACGTTGAAGAGGACGTCCGAAAAGGAAATACAATGGTGGTAATAACCTGAGTTAAAGGAATGTTAAAGAACCATCAGTGAAACAAAATTTAAAAAAAGCAACAAACGTAAAGAGAAGAATACGTTTGAGAAATCCATTAGTGGAATGAGTGAAAGAAGAGCCGCACCTATCAAGGGAGAAAGCATCTAAGGAAATTTTGTGTGTTAAAGTTTTCAAGCAAGGAACTTCTAAGCTTGAAGCCACAAACGCTACCTAAACCCGCACTAGGAAATAGAGAACACAACAAATTAGAGTGGTCAAATAACCATTAATGATATAGCTCTAAGCAATAGAAGGTAATTTTGACCTGTAGAAGATGTAATGAACAAGCAGGCAGAGACTAGCTATGCATAGGGAGAGACAAAGTGATGTGTACATTGGAATGAGGTAACTCAAACAACGAGCAATCGGAACACCAAGAGCGAACAAAGCGCCAAGAGAAAATATAGCACCAAGGTCAAATGAAACGTCAAAGAAATAAGGATAAAAAAGTGCTATAAGGATAAGCGTCAAAGGGACTAGTAGGGAAATCGAAGCGACTAGTAGGGAAATCGAAGCGCCAAGATAAAAGCAAATGAAAAGGGGGTGAGAAGGAACATTTGAATGTAACGTTAGGATTATCATTCATGCACCAACTATTTGACAGAATATTGAGTGATGTTCATGCCATGTCTCGAGGGCAAAATATCAAATGATTAGTCAAATGAAACGTTCAATGCAGTCTAAATTAAAACGTGTCAAAAGAAGTGCTTAAATAGATCTTCAGATGAGCATATTGAGGCAGACCAAATAGTGAAAAATCTGAAAGGTTTTTCAATAAGTCAGCTAGCAAACAATCATCCAAGGCAAAAGGTGAAAAGAGCACCAACGCTAATTCGAAGGGAGGTATAAAAGGTTTTTGAATTTGAAATTTAAATTAGGGTTTAGGAGATATAAGGTTTTAATATTTGGAGGTTATAAAGTTTTAAAAGGTTTTATATTAAATAGGAAAAATAAGGTTTATTAATAAGGAAGTTATACATTAGAGCCTTGTTACTTAAGTTAAGATTATTGGAGTGATAAGTAGAGTTTTCTATTAATTTGTTTGGAGTGATAGTTTTTAGAATTTGTTTGAAATATTTAATATTTTTAGGAGTAATAAGGTTTAGTTTATTGTTATTGTTATTTCTTAAATTTAAAATTTAATTATCTTATTCAATATTTGCAAATTTAACTATTTGGGAGTCAAAAGGAGTTTAACATCAAGTTTAGGAAATTTAAATTTGCAAATCTTATCTTCTTAGTTTCTAATATTTTGAGAGAAAAGGAATTCTACTTCATAGGTTTGTAATTTAGAAACTTTGAACTTATTTAAAACCTAAGGAGACATAAGGTAGTCTACATCAAAGGAAATATATTCTTGATATTTATTGTATATCATGGAAGAAACTGATAAGAATGTGTTCCATAATGAAGACATAGTAAACAAACTTAAAAGCTATTTTCAAAGCATGATAGATGATTTTGATAATAAGGAGAAATCAACAAGATTACAAAATAGTCAAAAGGATACATCATTGAATCTTGTTACTACAAAACCTTATTTTAGTAGTTTTTCAACCTCAAAAATAGAATCTACTAAAAATGTTGAAGATCTTCAACTTATCTACAAGGAAATTAAAGATAGAACAGCTTCAGTTGTACACAAGTGGTTATGCTATTTTATCAAGAAGACAGATGAACTTGAAATTCCAAAGAGAATGAGTAAAGAAGTAAAAATATCTTCAAGATGTGTTTATTGCAATAGAATTGGTCATGGAAAAGCAAATTGTTGGAATCTTCATCCATGTAAATATTGTGGAAGAAAAATGCACTCATCTATTTGTTGCTACTACAAGGATAAGTACTATAGAATATTTGAAAAAGTATTAATATTCAGATTGGATTATCTTTTTCAAATACTTATTTCTAAAGCATCTTCTAACAATGAATTCAAGTGTGGAATTTTTGAAGTACAGGGAAAGAAATCATTCAAAGAAAAAGGAAAAAGAAAGTGGATCAAACATGATTCAACTATACCTGACAAAAATATTACGTGTATTGCATGGCTATTTGTAAATTGGTAATGAAGGACAAAGACCTTGATTGAAGACTAACGTCTTCAATAACCAACTAATGTAATACAGGGGTGTTGGAGAATATTACATTATTTGTACATGCTAATGTACCCTCATGGTACAACCTTGTAACTATTAAATTAGGGTTGTGTCCTAGATTAGAGTGTGAGTAAATATTTTATGTAATGTTATGATATGCATGAAATGCACAACTGTCATGTAAATGAGTGTACAAGTGTTATGTGTATACATGTGCACAAGTGTCTTATATGTAAGTGTGCACAAGTGTCTTTAGATTAGAAAGTATTATGTGAAGAGTCATGTCCAAGTGTGCATACAAGATAGAGTCATGTGTATGCAAGTGTCAAGTAGAGAAGCCAAGAGTCATGAGACTTGGCATAAGGAAAGGAAGAGTCAAGTAACCCAAGAGTCATCCTACAATAGCTATATATTATTCCATGAGAGATATAGTATGACCTACAACATCATCACTAACATCACCTACATCACCATCTACATAGTCTACATTGTGGTGATTGTTATTGTATGAGAGTATTCATGATATATTTATAAAAGAAAGAGGAGTAATAAAGATTGCATACATTTGAGCAATTAATATTGTAAGTCTTGCTACATGCTTTTACATGTATGATTCAGGCTATTTATACATTCATATTGTTGCTTATTAGTGAATGTTATTTGATATATTATTAGCCTTGATTTACATATTAATTGGCTCATATTATTCTTGTTACATTATTTTTTATCATATTATATTACAACTATCATATATTTGATCCTTCGAATATTTATCCTGTGAGATTTACATTAATATTAAGTCTTTAAAAGCCATTAAAAAGCATAGGGTTGGATGGGGTTCCATATTTATTATAAGATCTGAAAACTACCCAAACAAAATGTTTCTTTGTTCCTCCAGAGCACTTGAAATCATCTTTTTGACATGTAGGACTTTGGTTTTTTGTTATGTGGTTAATTTTCTCATTTTTGGCATTCCTTTGCAGGTATGATGTTCTTCAAGGTACTTGAGACATGGATCTTAACACCTTGCTTCTTCTACCATGAACATGCATGAATTGACAACCAACGATGAAGCATATTAGAAGGTTCTACTATGGACGAGGATACCTACAAAATATGGATGAAACTGAGAGTCAATGAGCAAGAAGAATGCTCTGATATCACTTGATCTGCACCACAAGGATGAGGTGGTGCAGGGGACAACTCATAGAACTAGCTTATGGCACCTGCAAATTATGTGAGTTGTGTTGCAAGGAAGTAGGGCACAAAGATATTTTCTTACTTAGAACCGATAAAGAAATGCACCATACAAGACAATAAAAACAATTTTATGATGATGATATAAATGAATTGCAAAGGCTCTTACATTAAATATTGAGCAACTTTAGACATGCTTATTACAAGGGGTGTGGTGTTGTAGGGTGCAAGACACATTGTTTTGTTAGAAAGGCAAAGACAACCTACATGAGAGATCTACTAGAAAGGATGCAAAAGGGAGGGAAGAAAACAAAGGAGAACACTAAAGATGAAGGGTGTAAAAATGAGTTCCACACTAGACTATATACAATATTTATACATCAGTTATAAATCATATGGAAGATTAATTGTTTTAGATTCCAACTAATCAACAAGCAGTCTCAAAAACAATTTGTTGCATTGGGTGCCAATTTGAGAATGAATAGGTGTTTGATCTGGTCCTCTATAGAGAGGTGTCATACATTGAGTGTTATGGAGTGCTCTCTTGCTTTGAGGCTAGATGGTGACACATGTAATTTGCACTAAAGGTTTCTCGTCTTTTGTACATTGATGCCAATGTGGTTGATGCCACAATTTTGGCACCAAAGTAGTCATGCCACCACAATAATACTTGGCACTAGCTTGTCTGGTTAAGATTCTACATAAACACCAAGGTCTACAAGCTATTTTGGCTCTAGTGTCATGCTCCTTGGGACTATGAGCAATCTTGGCTTTGCTCAGATCAATTATTTACTCAGTTAACTTTTTACTAATAAGCATCAAGTTCAGATATGTGTATATCTATAAAATAATAACAAAAGTTGCTAAAGAAAAGGCATAGGAAAAGGAAAAATATCTACAAGCAGTATTTTTAGAATCCAAAGTGATTGTTGTAATTAAAAAAATAGATTTGAACAAATTATAACCAAATATATGCATAGTTGGAACTTATAATATCACCATATAGTTTGTCAAAATGCCATGTCAACTCCATCGTGATGTTATATGGGTGGGATTGGTTTCAATCCCATAATATCAATAAAAAAATGTATATATATGATCATCATTTGTGATACCATTATGTGATTTATTACATCATGGCAATACATTCATTGATGTAATATGGGTGGAATCCATTTCAAATCCATATAACCAACTTTAAAAAATTATAAATATTTTTTTTTTTACAAATTTTGCAATAATATTGGAATGATAAAAAGAAAATTAATGATTCAAAAAAGAATAACATGACCCCTACATAATGATCACACACAAACATTGAAAATTTGATCCAATTTTTTAGTCAAGGCTTATAGAATAATATGTTGATTATTTGTCGTACTAACGTTTTTTAAAAAGATACTCTTTTTTTAATTTAAAAGAGATCATGATACTCCATTCCACAGTTCAAAAACTCATCCAAAAATCACGAGTTCTCGCAAAACTTATGAGAATTCATGTCTAACGAGTTTTTTTTTTTCTTGATGCCAAGAAACTAGCTAACTCATAGCAAGATTTGCGTTATTTTCTCACAGATTTCTCGTGATAAACTTGATCGTGGGCACAAAAAAGAGGGAAAACGCAAGATTTGTTTTTAAAATCCCATTTCTAATCATTTGCTCATTTTTTCTTCACTTAAGCACTATGAAAAAAACTTCTAGTAGGTCAAAAACAATAATCTAAACCACTTTTCCAAATCACATCCAAGATTGGACACCAGCTCAACGAGGTTTCAAAATTTTTCTACAAATTTTTTAGAGGTATTTTTAAATCCCCCCCAAAAAAACTATGGTTTTTTTCAAATCCTTTTAGTTCTTTTTAGTAGACTAGGCCTTATTTGTTTTTTGGGTTTGTCATTTTTTTGGGCTCTTTTCAAGCATGTAGGCTACGCAGTAATTTTATTTTTGCTTGTTTTTAAAGCATGTAGGCTACGTAGTAATTTTTTTTTGCTTGTTTTTAAAGCATGTAGGCTACGACATTCAATTAATGAATTATTTTTATATCTCCATCTATTAATTATTTTTTTGTTTTTCCCTCCTATTAGGAAATAGAGATGGATTCTTCAGGTGAGATCCTTGTAACCATTGCAAGCAACAATGATCCTCCTTCAAGTGGAAACTAACAAACTCCTTTATTTGCAACCCCAAGTTAAAAATCCAGTAAGAGACCCAATGTAGAAGTATGGGTTTAAGGGAGACTAATTAAATCAAGTGTTTTGTAAACATTGCGACAAGGGCATGTGGGAGGCATCCATTGCCTCAAATTCCATTTGCTTGGGAAATTGGGGCATATGATGTGGACCCCTACCCTAAAGCAAATGATACAATTAAAAATGAGGTGAAGGCTTGGTTGTGTAGCAAAGAGGCCAAGAAAATTGAGCACAAAAGGACAAGAGTTGCAATGGGACATGGAGTGAGGCTATGGGGCTCCTTTTGTCTTATGGGGATGAGACCGAACTGCAAGATGTTGATGTCGTGGTTGAAGAATTTGTTCTTAGTCCTCACATTCAACAAGGTAGTGCTTATGGGATTGGGAGAAGTGTGGGACAAGGCTCCAGCACAAGACAAACTACAATTTACAATACTACATGAGGGAGGAACAAGGTGAAGGATGTCAGGACAACTATAGCAAGTTTTTGATATTATTGCAACATTCCCTTTGACTGTGTGAACAACCCCTATTGGGAAGGCATAGTGAGGGTATTGAGTGAGTCTGACAAAGGAGCTAAAACATTTTCGGCCCATGATTTAAGTGAACCATTGTTGGAGGAGTGTGTCATCAACACGCGTGCTCTTTTAGAAGAACAAATGATTACATGAAGTAAAAAGGGTTGCAATGTTCTATCTACTAGATGGTCGGATGCAAGAAACCACACATGATTGAACTTCATGGTGGCTTCGGGTGGATCTTCCTGAAGTCAATTGATACCTCATGAGAGGTAAAGAATGCATAATTATTATTTAATTTGTTAGAGGTTGTGATAGAAATTAGAGTGGAGAATGTTAAGTGGTGACAAACAATGCAACAACATATGTTATTGCGGGTAGACTTCTCAAGGAGTACGCCTCTATTTTTTGGATCCCATGTGCTACCAATTGCATTGATCTCGTGCTTGAGGATATTGGCAAAATGTCATGGGAGAAGACCGTGATAGAAGAGGCAAATAACATTATACAATTTATCTACAACCACATATGGATGCTCAACATGAGGTAACACAATAACAAGAGGGACATTCTTTGCCTAAGGAATACTCAATTTACCTCCAATTTCGTGACCTTGCAGAGCCTTCTAACATCATTCGCTTTAAATGGGATGTTTTTGAGCATGTAATGGTATGCCTCACCATTTTATGCAAAAGAGGAGAGGCACCAGATATGGAGGCAAGTGTATGATAATTCTTTTTGGGAGAGCGTTTAGAGAATTCTCAAGCTAATTGTTATTGGAAGTATTCCATTATTTGCCCCCTTGTAAATATTGGTTTGATAGAATGATTGATATTTTATATAATGTATGTGTCAATATGAGAGAAAGTGTAAGGTGTCAAGAGAGAGAATGAAGAGTTTGTGGCAAGATGAGAATTGTGTCTTAATGAGAGGAATATAAAAGGATGCATCTCCCGAATGTTTGAGAAGAGTAATAGTCAAAATACTGAAAATTCATGTATAGTTATATATTGGGGAGTTGGTTACATCCACACTATTTCTAGTAACTGCCAGCAAGCCTATACCACCTCATTATTGTTGACCCGGCATGAGGGAGACCACCGATCGCTAAAGATTTGTATTTGTATCGTTATTGTCGGTTTAACGCGCACTCAGAGGATTCAGAAGGGACTACTACCTTTGCAATAGGCATGCCCCCAAGGTTTGAACCTAGGTCTCTTCTTAGTAAGTGTCTGGCCAAGGTTTGAACCTAGGTTTCGCACTTAGAGGATTCATAACAGATGCATGCCCCCAAGGTTTGAACCTAGGTCTCTTCTTAGTAAGTATTTGGCCAAGGTTTGAACCTAGGTTTCGCACTCAGAGGATTCAGAATAGAGGCATACCCCCAAGGTTTGAACCTAGGTATCTTCTTGGTAAGTGTTTGGCCAAGGTTTGAACCTAGGTCTCTTCTTGGTAAGTGTTTGGCCACATAGACAACTACCAATCCATCTAACCCTTGAGAACAAAACAAAAGTTAATATGAGATCAATTTTTAAGTAGATTATAAATTTAATATATATATATATATATATATATATATATATATATATATATATATATATATATCATGTGTATTACAAATTTTAAATTATTTAAATTCCAATTCTTGTGGTTGCTTTTGATCAATTTATAATATAAAATATTTCGATTAAAATTCGTTTTATTATAATAAACAACTGCTCTAAAAACCTCCCGAGAAGAGGTGTCGTTTGCTACATTACTTCTTTTAGGTTGGCCTTCTAGTTGGGGCAACAACACCACTGCCATACCACGACGACATACTTCGGATCAGACCGTTTAGAAGGATGGAATATTTCCATAACCAAGCCACTGGGATTTACTAAAATAAATTTTAAAATAGTATGTTTTATCTATCATACAAAAATATATAATTTTGTACTAGGGTATATGTTATTTATTTAGCTTTCTTAGTCTCTCTCCAAGTAAAAACCCTTCACATGATTTGGTTGTTAAAAGAAATGTTTCTAGATGCAACCATTTGGCTTTCCTGAACTACTCTTATCTCCCACCATCTTATCTATCGACGTTGGTATCACTTTATTGCAATACTTGTTTACTGAGGTGCAAAGTGGATTTGGTGCTCGCAGCTAGAATGTGTGTACTGTGTTTGGAAGTTTAAGTTGAAATAACTATTTTATTTGTAGTTTAAATGGATAACTAAAAGCACTACGGTCACAAATCCTTTCTACTTGCACTGATTTAATATGGTAAAATTTTATTAAAAATATATCACATCTTCCATTTGATTAATGTTCACTGGGCTTGCCATTGACTGTTAACGCTAACGCTACTCATGCTTGGCAATATCCATTCACTTAATAAATGCCCTGTTCGTCAACCATTCCGTTGGATTTGGCGATTTCCTTCATATCCTCCACCAAGGTGCATAGGTTTGTACAAGATGATTTATACTTGATCATGCATAAAGTTTTTTTTGTGAGTTGATCTATTCGAAAAGCTAACAATTGCAATTTGTTTTTTGAGTTCAAATTTTAATTTTAAAATCTTCTTCTATTTCTTAAATTTTCAATATTTACTATTTAATTTCAGGTGATAGAACCCTTGATAAGGGTTCTTTGCTTGTAAATGGTGAAAAAATTGGTCATGGGTTATCTATATGAAACAATGGATAGAGCCAAAGAGGTCATTGTGCATTATTACTATGGAAACCAACACAAGTTTGAAGTAATTTGCCACATTATTGATAAGATATGGACAAGGCAAGTCCTTCAACCAATTCATGCCGCAAGGTGCTTCTTGAACCCCAAATTCTTTTATACCAATTGCCTTAGTGGTAATGACAAGGTCCATGAAGAGTTGTATACTTAGGCAAAGAGGATGATAGATAACCCTCACAAAAATCACCTTATCCTTATTGAGTTGCAATTTTATAAGGCCACATGAGGGAGCCCATTTCCATACCCCTTCATTAAAGAAACAAGGTCAAGCCTACTCCTCTCCTAGTTTCTTTTTCTTTAAAGTTATTTGATAAATCCTCTTATATTTTTATTAGAAGAAATTTATTGTAACCTTAAATGATTTAAGTAACATTGCCTTGATCTTAAATCAAACTTATCTTACCATTAACATAAATAAATGAAAAACGATATACGTCACTTCTATTAAGGGCCACTCCCATCAAAATACCACAATATTACATTTGTTGTTAGGTCAATTAAACCATATTCAACATGATTTTTTTCAATTGGATAGGCCGCACTCGTATTACACTATCACCACATAATGGTATTACAATAAAGCTTGAATAGTTTAAAAATGTAAATTAATACATTAATTTATTTATTTATTAATTTTTTTTTTTGTAGATTTATGGTGGGACTATGGCTCCAAAACACATACTTTGCATAGGATGTATGCATCTCGATTCAACGTTGTAACGCTTATGGGTGTGAGTGCAATTGGCCTTTATTTGAGGTTGTACACACCAAGAAGTGCAATAGGTTCAACCAAGAGCACCTAAATATATTTATTTATTAATTTTATTTTTTGTAGATTTATGGTGGGACTATGGCTCCAAAACACATACTTTACAAAGGATGTATGCATCTTGAGTCAACGTTGTAACGCTTATGGGTGTGAGTGCAATTGGCCTCTATTTGAGGTTGTACACATCAAGAAGTGCAATAGGTTCAACCAAGAGCACCTAAATAACCTTGTGTTTGTGCAATACAATCTTAAGGTTCACACAAAACAAATGGAGGCTAGTGAATCCTGAGACAATTCAATTGGATGAGTTAGATCCATTGTGTGATTGAATAGCCAAGAGTTTTGTGGATCTTGAGTTTACTGCAAAGGGCATTGAGACACTTGAGGAAGAACATTTAAGAGGATTGGAGGAGATATGCCATGATGAGACGCACATGAACAACCTCCAATTCGCCTAACAATTCAAAGCCAAGGCCAACCATCAAATGCAAAGGAAGAAAAAAATACAAAAAAAATAGTTTTAAAGTTGCTTTACATTTTGAAATGTTGTATTTGAGTTGATTTGATGATTCATAAACTATAATTGTACTCTTTATATTGAATATCTAATAAAAAAATCAACTTTTTGGCTCTCTAATTATTGTTTTAAATGATTTTTTCTATTTATTGAAAAACAAATTCTCCAGTTATTGCTTAAAATGTTTTTTTCTTGAGTTGTCAATAAAATCTTCATGCTGCCAACTTTATTGCGAGTTGCAAGTTTACAAACTATGCCCCATTCAATATTTCATGGGTGATTTAAAATCCTCCAAACTAAGGCAACGGTTGCAACCGCTTGAGCTACCTCTTATTGGAGTTTATTACATTACTCAGTCTTTGTAAATATTTCGTAAGTTGTTTTGTAAATATGTGGTGTGAAAAGAGACTTATAAATATGAATTTTTTAGAGCTTGTAATTATGTAATCATTAAAGGTTTGCCATTATTAGGAGTTAATAAAATATATTTCTTATTGCAGCAGCGATCACTAGATATTGCATTTGAAAGGATGTGAATATATACACCAAGAAAAAGGAGGTTAATCAACCAACCCTAATAACCACCCAAACTACCCACGAACCACTTGCATATGCGCTCAAGGATGGAAGCACCAATATAATGTAATAACCTAATGAAATAGGCTAACATCCCCCCCTTATTACATTATTTGGAAATACAAAGAGCATTGCGAAACAATTCAAATTTGACACGTGCAAGTGCCTTAGTGAAAATGTCTGCAACCTGCTCATCAATGGGAATGTACTGGAGTTGTATGTGGTGCTTTGGAACTTCATATTGAATGAAATGATAGCAAGTGTCAATGTGTTTGGTACGCTCATGAAAGACTAGATTCTTGACAAGATTCAAAACACCTTGATTGTCACAAAACAAATGAAGAGGAAGATTCTTTGGAAGACCCATGTTTGTAAGAATGCGACTTAACCATATCATCTCGTAGATTGCTCCACTTGTTGCGCGATATTCTGCCTCTGTAGAAGATAAAGCAACCACCTGTTGCTTCTTACTATGCCAAGAGACAGGTCTAGATCCAAGATGGAAAATGTATCCAGAAGTTGATTTTCGATCATCAATGGATCCGACATAGTCTGAGTCCATATATCCCTATAAGAAGAAATGGTCATTCTTCTTGTACTCCAGGCCATAGTTTGTACTACCATGGACATAATGAAGAACTCTCTTTGTTGCTTTCCAATGACTCACCTTAGGTTCCTGCATGAACCTTGAAAGATAACCCACAACAAAACTAAGATTTGGCCTGGTGTTTGTCAGATATATGAGACTCCCAATCAGCTGGTGATAGAGAGTACCATCTACCTGTGGAGATTTATCATATCGCGATAACTTAAGCCTTGGCTCCATTGGAGTTGCTTTAGGCTTGCAATCAATCATGCGATATTTTTCAACCAATGTCTTGGCATACTTCTTTTGTGTTACTTTGATATGATTTTTTTTGAGTCACTTCTAAACCAAGACAATAGTGAAGAAGTCCTAGATCTATCATTTCAAAAGATTGTTTCAAATCATCTTTCACTGCATCAATCATGTTCTCTGAACTGCCAGTGATGATCAAATCATCCACATAGAGTACCAAAATCACTATGTCAGAACCATTGTTCTTGATATAGAGATTTGCATCTGAAGGACTTCTTTTGAATCCATGTTGCAATAGGTGATTGTCTATTTTGATGTACCAAGCTCGTGGAGCTTGTTTTAACCCATACAAAGATTTGACCAACTTGCAAACTTTATGTTCTTGGCCTTCAACCACAAATCCTTCTGGTTGGGTCATGTACACTTCTTCTTGCATGTTCACCATTCAAGAAAGCACTTTTTACATCCATCTCGATGTAACTTCCACCCAAACTGAGCTGCCATGGCACAAAGTACTCTAATGGTAGTCATTTTTGCAGTAGGGGCAAAAGTCTCTTCATAATCTATGCCTTCTTTCTGAGCATAGCCCTTTGCAACAAGACGGACCTTATGCTTATCAATAGTACCATCTGCCTTATACTTCACTTTGAACACCCATTTGCAGCCAATGGGCTTCTTTCCTAAAGGCAAATTAACTAGCTTCCATGTGTTATTTTTCATGAGAGATGTATGTTCAACATCCATAGCAACCTTCCACTGAGGCTCACTAAGTGCATCTTGAACTATTGTGGGTTCATTCTCATCCAATGCAAACATATAAACCCTTTCATCATCCATATCTGCTTCTCTATCTTCCTCTGCATCTAAAGATAGTTCATCAAACCATTGGCAAAGCTTGTCAACCTCTGAAGTTGATGCCTCTGCTCTCATCTGCTGAATCATGTTGCGAGTACAAGGTCGATCTAGAGTTAGATCTGGAAGTGAAGTCAACTTTGAATCTCTCAATATGCTAGTATACCATTTTGGAACCTTGTTCTATGGGGGTGGAGTCTCTTTCTTAGGCTCCTCTTCCTCCAGGTATACAACTGTAGATGTGTTATCTGATGTGAAAGCTTCATCAAATACCACATCTCTACTAGTGTGTGTTTTCTTGGTCATAGGATCTATCAACCGATATCCCTTTGAATGCTCATCATAACCAAGAAAAATACATTGCAAGGTTTTCTCATCTAACTTCTTCCTCTTCTGTTTTGGAATGTGCATGAATGCCTTACATCCAAAAACCCTTAGATGAGAAATGGAGGGTTTCCTACCACTCCATGCTTCTTGTGGAGTCATGCCTTGTAGAGCTTTTGTGGGTGCTCTATTCAGGAGGTACGTTGTTGTATTCACTGCTTCTGCCCAATACTCATGCTCAAGATGTGCTCCCTTAAGCATACATCGAACCATTTCCATGATGGAACGGTTCCTCCTCTCAACAACTCCATTTTGTTGTGGAGTATAGGTTGTTTTCAGTTGTCTCTTAATCCCATGTGCATTCAAAAATGATGAAAATTCTTTGGAGGTATATTCCCCCTCTCGATCTGAGTGGAGGGTCTTTATGGAACATCTTAACTCCTCAACACTCTTCTTGAACTATTGAAAGTACAAAAGTGCCTCAAATTTCAATTGTAAAAAGAAAACCCACATATTCCGTGAGTAATCATCAACAAACAATTGAAAATACCTCTTTCCACCATAGTTGTTTGGCATAGGACCACATAGATCAGTGTGTACCAACTCCAAAGGTTTCTTAGCTCGTGAAGAGCTGACCTCAAACGGTACCCGGTGTTGCTTCCCTGCTAAGCAATCCGAGCAAACTGGCAATGTGGATGAAAGGTTGGGAAGGCTTTTCACCATCTCATATTTGCTCAACTCGAACTTAGATGCCCATATATCTTGTGCCAAAGAGAAGTGGCCTCCTTTGTGTTTGTCGCCATGGCAACATGAGGTGTAGAAATGGCATCTAAGATAAACAAGCCATGCTTGTATGAACCTATTGCTACATGCTTTCCCTTTATGGTGATGAAACATCTCTTTCTACCATCCTCAACACTAAAAACAACATCCATGTTTCTATCCAAGATCTGAGGGACGAACAACAAATTATTTGCCAATCCAGGAACATAGAGAACCTTCTCAATCTGACATTTGCCATCTGGAAGAGTGACAAAAACATCTCCTTCACCCTGGACTTGGTAGGTCTTATCATTAGCGATTGTCACTGGCTTGCCTTCCTTTGCCTCAAATGTCTCAAACCACGATCTATCACCAGTCATGTGTTTGTTGGCACCAGAATCAAATATACCACACTGCATCCTTCTGCTGAGAAGATGTGTGGGTCATGAGCACCTTGTGTGCTCTCTCAGAGTTTGAGTCTAATTCCTCATAAGCAACATGTCCCTTGGGTTGCTTATTCATCTCTTGTGGTTTGTATTTCCCTTTGTCCTTTTTCTTGTGATCTTGGTCATTGGGTTTTTTATTCTTAAACCAACACTTGTTGGTGTCATGGTTATTCATATCACAGATTTTGCAATATTGCTTTTCTTTCTGTTGAGGTTGTTTCCCTTTTCCTTTTGATGAAGATCCTCCCTTTTGAAAGTTACCTTGCTTCTTTCCCCCTTGTTTTGAGTAAAGTGCATTGTCTTGCACTTCATCTCTCTGAAGCTGATTTGCCTCCTCAGTTTGAAGCAAATTTACCAATTCCACAAAGGTAACTTGTCTACCAGACACTTGTAGAGATGTGATCAACACCTTGAAGGATTCTGGCAAAGCTCTCAAGATGACTGAGGTCAAGAGACCTTAAAGGATTATGCCACTGTCTCTCCCATAGCATTCAATTTGGCTTTCAATTCCGCCACTCTGCATAGGAACAGTTCAATTGTCTCACCAGATTTCATACTCAGTGTATGTAGTTGAGATTAAAGGTTAAGAATAGTGGACTGATTCTTCCCTTCATAAATGGTAATCAAAGCATCCCAAGCTTCTTTACCAGATTTTGCATCACAAATATGAGGTTGGACCTCATCTGTAGTAGCAAGCAGAATAAACATGAGACACCTTCTATCCTTCTTATCAAATGCCTCTTGATCTGGCCCTACTGTTGAAGGATGTTTTGTAGTGCCAATCACTACATCCCACAAATCTTCAACCCGAAGGATAGCTCTCATCTTTGTCTTCCATGGTGCAAAATTAGAACCTTTGAGCAATTGTGAATCTGATAGATATTTGTGAACAATGGCCATGGTGAAGGTTCCTTATAACACCAAATGGTCCCCCTTTCTTTATACTTACAAAGAGTACATGAAAGGGAATTCAATCAAATTGATGGCACCTGCCTCAAAACCCTTCCAAAAAAGGATGATGAGTTGGAGGAGTTTAAGCCAAACAATAAAAAAGAATTAGGGTATAAAATGGAGTGAATATCAAAACTGGCTTTCCTTATTTCTCCCCGACGATTTATAGAGAACAATAGCTCAGACGTCGTTGTTGCAACTATGTTAGGCATTAGATACAGTAGCCCAAAGCACGACAACATTACCTATAAGTGTGGGCCAAAGGTATCGTATATACCGAACACTACGGTGCAATAAATTGCACAAATAGGTGTAAAATTTGGGGTCTTTTCTTTGCTTTGTATATTTTACCTTATGATTGAAATGCACAAAAATAGGAAATTTAAATGCAAAAACAACCACAAGAACCCACAAATTTAAACACTTAGGTGTTGATTTCCACCGAAAATGCACCTATTACAATGCCAATGTTGTTACAATGATGTTTGCAAAATATTTTGGTTTGCAAAAAAAATGATATTCAAAACCAAGTTTTCTTCCCCCTTTTGTCTTAGAATTTTGCAAGAGAAAATGCTTGTATTCCCCCCTTGATGTTGCAAAAATAAACGAGGAAGAAAAAATTGTGATATACCCTTTGAAATTGCAAAAAATGTATATTTTCTTATCCCTCCATGGAAAAAAAGAGTTCCTTGTCTTTAGGGTTTAGTGGCAACAAAACAAAATATTTGCTTTGAAGGAAAACAAAATATTTGCTTTGAAAGAAAACAAAATATTTGCCAAAAAAAAAAACTTGTCTTGTTTTGTTTTAAAAAAAAATTGCCACTAAGTTTTGTTTTTTAAATTGGAAAAAAAATGCAATTAAAAAAACATAAGGTATTATGTAAAAAAAAATACCTTTTATTTATGCTTGCAAAAGAATGTTTTTGGTGTCGATGAGGTTTGAACCCCCGAATTTCTGCTGCCCAAGCGTCCTCACGCTTCTCGCTCGACCAACTCCGCTAGGCCAGTGGATGAGAAGACATAGGCACGACGTGCCCTTTATGTGTTGGACCAACAACATATTTAAAAAATATATAATGAGGCACTCCGCGATTCGAACCCGTGTTCACTGTTTAACACCTTAGCGCTAGAGGTCCATCCATCTCCGCCACACGAGCAGATGAGATTTACAAACCAAAATGTGCTTTTTATCGACACGTCCAACAAATATTAAAAATATATATATTTTTTTTTTAAATAAAGTCATTCGTTATGCGTTTTATAACATGTAGGCCACGCAATCCTTCGATCATGTGATTTCACAACAGTTTCAAAGACGGTCAGAACTGATGGGACGAATGATTGTCAACAAGATGCATTCGATGCATTGAAACGCGCCTCTAAACCCATGTGACTGTAAGAATTCTATTGCGAGCGTAAATCACAAGCGAGGTCTGCATAATTTGCATACCAAGTCTACGTATTATGAGCCCGCTACTACAGGAGTTTGAGTCAGATGAATATCAGAGTTTAGGCCCTGCAAATGTTTGCCAGAGTGAAACAAATATCTACCTACACCAAAAGAGAAAGCGTGGAGCTAAAAATAAATCATATTGCCCAGTAAACACAAAGGGGCTCTGATACCATATTGCAGCAATCATTAGATATTGCATTCAAAAGGATGTGAATATATACACCAAGAAGAGGAAGGTTAATCAACCAACCCTAATAACCACCCAGCCTACCCACAAACCACTTGCATATGCACTCAAAGATGCAAGCGCCAATATAATGTAATAACCTAATGAAATAGGCTAACATTTCTCATATGAGAGATATAAAGAGTTTTAATTTGTGGAAGATTGAAAAGTCTAACAAGATGAAAGCTATATGTAGAGGAAGCATACGAGATTTAAGGAATGCAATTTCAATACTTCGTTGATACTGGAATAGTAAGATTGTGATCCATAAAATATAGTAAGTGTATTTGAATACATGTTAATGTCATTATATAAGAATTTAATCTTTGATATATTATGAGAAAAAATGATTATATGCTCTTTATCGACCTTTTACTAATAATTAAGTGTGAAAATGTGGATATCCAAATAATCGTAATAAAACTTTTTGAGAAAAGCAAAATTAGATATGTATATGACCATTTTAAAACTGTAAATTATTGTTGTAATTAAAAAAATAAACTTGGATAATTAAGACATTTTATAAAATTAAAATGATATAGTGAAAATTAGCATGAAATAAAGCATTGTGGAGTTGGATGTCCTACCGTAACACCCCATGGGCTTCATTACCCTCATGCATAAAAGCTTCATTACCCTCATACATAAAGTTAAATATTAGTACATCGTTAGCTAATATTTTTGTTTCCATTTTATACGAGAAGGGTATGAAATCCCCATGCATTAACTTAAAAAGCTAGAATAATCGACTCACATATAGGAGGATATAAAAGATCAATTTAACAAAATCATTTTATCTAAAAAATTTAGAAATGAAAAATAAAAAATATTAAAATTTTCTAGTAACAATGTAAACCAGAGTCGACATAAATGTGATATACCAAATTTTAACCCTAAATGTCGAAACTCCGTTCTTGATATTTTTGCACAACAAAGGTTAATTGTTATCAAAGGGTATTGGTAACATAGACTAGGGAAAATTTATTTTAAAACATGATATAAAAATGTTTATTATGGACAACGCAAACCTTGATGTAATATTTTTTCTGTGAATGGGTATAATGACACAATAAGAAAATATTTTAGATAAGCATATTGAATTCAGATAAAATCTCCTTGGCCTCACATCTATATTTTTAAAAATTTAGAATTTTGAGTATATCTCCTTGGCCTCACATCTATATTTTTAAAAATTTAGAATTTTGAGTATATGCATCAAGGCTTGCTGTAGTGCCAGAGTTGATCCTGGTTGTGCCCTCAAGTTTACTAATTAAAAAAAAATTGCACTTTTGCTAAGCGAAATATTTATTTTCATTCATTCAAAGTCTAGGGTTTTTAATTGACTCTCTTAATTTTTTAAGAATAAGCATCGAGTGCAAATATGTGTATATAAAAAATGGTAGTAAAATCTGTTAAGAAAAGGCATAAGGAAAAATTATTTATATATATATAATGTTTTTAGAATTAAAATGATTGTTGTAATTAAAAACTGCATCTGAATAACTTAACCTAATATTTTTCTTTTTAAAAATATTTAATAAAATTGAAATGGTACAAAGAAGGTTAATGACACAGAAGATTGGCATGGTCCCTACACTGTGATGACACAAAAACTGAAATATGGTCCAAATGATGGTTCCTGAGGCTTGCTGGTAGTGTCAAAAGGCTGGTCCAGGTTATGCCCCCAAATTCCCAAAGGAAGAGTTGCATTCCCACTAACCAAAGTCTAAGTTTTTAACAGCCTCTGTATGTACTTTTTTTATTCAGATTTATAGAATAATACTTTGATTCTTATTAGTTTCTTATTGTAAAAAGGAAAACCCCATTTTGAATCTTAGAGAGAATGGAACTCCATTCAACATTTCAGGTGTGAATCATGTCCTCCAAACCAAGGCAACGGTCACAACCACTCAAGCTACCTCTGCAAGACCCCTCTGTTAACTTTTCACCAGAATTCAAATAGTAGATATCCAAATAATGGTAATAAAATTTGCTGAGAAAAGGGGAAAAAATTGCAAATAGCCATTTTAGAATCCAAAGCAACTGTTGTAATTAGAAAAAAATGCAAAGAGATCATTATAAACAAATATTTTTCTTCCAGAAATTATATAAAATTAAAATGATAAATTGTATAGCAAAAATTGGCATGACCTTTGTGCAAAGATGACAAACACATATAGAAATGGTCCAAATTTTTAGTCCATGACACTTTGGAGTAAAGGTTATATGGGTTGCATTTGTATGAGTGCAACTCCAGTTCAAATCCCCATATTGTGAAGGATACTTGCACAATTTTACAATTGGTTGTAATACTATGATAATATGAATTGTTAAAATACATTCATCTGAGTACAACTCCAGTTGAAATCTCCATATCATGAAGGACACTCCCACAATTATACAGTTGGTTGTAATACTACAACAATATAAATTACTAAAATACTGTTATAAAACAATGAAAAGCTGCAATTGTATAAAAACTCTCATCCTGAAGGATATCTTTATGATTAAAAATATCAATGAAAATATGATCAAAATATCAACAAAAATCCTTTAGTTCAACAACATAATCAGGTCCCAGAAACACATATATCTTCTCATCTTACGCAATTATCCAATGGATATGATTGTAAATTTTTCTCTTCTTGAAACACACAGTTGCAGTTGGCATGTGGATTGTGTTCTTATATATATATATATTTCTCTAGTGTTTACCTATTTGCATTTATTCACATCTTATTAGGTCCTATTGCTCCTCAATAATAGTTTTGGAAACTTTTATTTCCTGATTTGCTAATGTAAGTAAGAAGTAACTTATCATGTAATTTCCTCCTACTTTTCCATCCTTGGCATCAATCAGTTGTATTTTTTTTCCAATAAATGTACACATGATTTGATGAGAGGTCCCGGTCCTCTTATACTGAGTAGGGTTTGAACTTTGAACCTCTCAAAGAAAAGTCAAAACCCTTAAGCTTGTAGCTAAATTTAAGTTTACACTGCTCTTACCAAAGTTTGAACTTTGGTCTCCTGAATGAAAACCCAAAAAATCAATCAAGTACCAACAATATTTTTTTCTTCTACTTTTCCATGTTTGACATCAATCAGTTGCGCATTACCAACAAGTGGCTACATAAGACAGACGTCTCTCAAGTTCTAGTTCTAGTCATGCACACTAACAAAAAACAATCAGCATGTCTACCACTTGATCACTCATTGCACACGTGAACATAAAACATGATAGCAACAAAAAGAAAATGATTTTTTTATGGAATTTAACAATAAGAATGGAACTGTAGCACTTTGCCATGAAAAAGAAAACTGAAGATTCAACAGTTTTCCTCTCAATAAATACTTACAAATGGCTTTCAACAATGGCACTGCTTTCTTGTCCGTAAATTTGGTTCTTGCTAAAGACACAGAAACATCAAACGAATCCTTTTCCAATACAATTCAGACAGCGTTGAACCCTGCCAAATAAACCACTCATTAAGTTAAACTCCGTATCATTTTTTCAGAACAAAGGAAACGTAGATAAAATTAGGATCAAATAAAACATTCCATGTCATTCTTACCGAATAAAAGGAATGTAGATAAAATTAGGGTTCCAGAGAAAATGTAAGATAAATCATCGCTAAAAAGTTCTCTAGACTTGGGCGAAACCTTTTCTGCTTTTGCATTTCTAAAGAGAACATTTACTTGGGAGCTTTTGGGATTTGCGGAGTTTTAAGGTTTTGGGGGGGGGATTACAGAATTTCAGTGTTTTCAGGGTTTCGAGGGTTGAGATTTAAGGGGTTTTAGGGTTTCAAGAGTTCCCATTCTTCCAGAGCAAAAAGAATATAGAACAAATCAGTGCCGGATACAATTTGAAAGACAAATCATTGTCAGAAAAATCCTAAAATCATTGCCGCATAAATTCTAGGGTTCTAAGATAAACTAACGAGAAATAATTCTTGTAAAATCGAGGGAGAGCAACATCCATTTTCGCTTGTCACAAATAGACCCATTTACCACATCGTCTTAAGGGTTTCGAGGGTTTGAAGTTTTTTAATTCTCCGATTACCTGTTACCTTCACATGTGGGACATACGCAGGGTTTCATGACAATTGGGTCGTACAAAGGCGACCACTCTATACTTGCATTTCCTTTGCATAGTTTGCATTGCATGAAGCCTCTGCCATTGCAGGCTGAACAAGGAGGTGCAGTCTTTTTCTGTAACTTCAAGCCATCAGTAATTATGTCAGACAATTTTTTCATCTACCTCTAATGCACAGCCACTATTAGAAGAAATATGGGTCCCAAAACAGGAAAAAAGAAAAATATCTAATTGAAGGGTCATGAGGCGAAAACAAACCCTTCTGGCTTCTGTAACAGTCCGAACGCCCTCCATTACCAGAGAAGTGCCAACAGAAAGAGAAAGGTATCCTCCAACCACCACACCAGCCACCATAACCAGTGGATTAACCTTCCCCAGTGGATTGTTTTCCATTGTAAAGAACTTTGCTTGCTCCTCCTAATGTTTTGGGACGTACAATTCAGGTATACGTATCTAAAATAGGGTTGCAAATGATTTTTATGTTCTGATTTTTTTTAATGTAACGCAGCCTCCAACGACTTTAAAATACATATTTATTTATTGGGCTTTTGTATATATAGTGGGGAATATGGAGAATCCGTCATATTCATAATTTTTTCCGTTCAAATTTTGGGTTATCCTTTATAATCTTTATTCTACTAATTGTGTCTCCTATAATCCTTATTCTCTCCGACTATCAATGCTTGTGATTGGTACTATCCTCGTTGGGTGGCGTGCACTCATCATATTCACTACAACTTTACCATATATATTTTTAATAATATAATGGACATTATTATTATTATTATTATTATTATTATTATTATAATATATATTTTGGGGAATTTGTTATATCCATAATTATTTTACTATCAATCAGGGTTCAAATCTTAGGACTATCTTTTATAATCCTTATTCCACTCGTTGTGCCCCTTATAACCTTTATTTCACCTCGTTGTTGTTGACCCAACGTGTGGGGGAACCATCGATGCTTCATCGGACTGACATGCACTTAATAGATTCAGGGCATATTATTACCTTGCAAACAAGCATGCTCCTAGGGTTTAAACCTAGGTCTCTTCTTGGTAAGTGCCCAAAGGCGTGATGGGAAACCATTGTCCACTCGGGATTAGTACCACCGACCACTCGAGATTGGTGTCATCGTTGTCATCGTTGTCAAGCTAGAATGCACTCAACGAGAATTCAAGTCAAACTACTATCTTTGTAAACAAGCATGCCCCCAAGGTTTGAACCTAGATCTCTTCTTGGTAAGTGCCAAGACTGATCAATCCACTGGGACAGTTCTTGTTACAAGTTTTTTTTTCAGTTACATAGGAGAGTTGGTCACAACCACACTATTTTTTCAGTAACTGACAAGGGCAGGGTTTAAACCACAAGGACTGCTTCCATCAAACCTATTCTGCTTTGTTATTGTTGATCCGATGTGAAGGAAACCATCGATCGTTCGAAATTTGTACCATCATTATCAATGTAGTGCGCACTCAAAAGATTCATATTAGACTACTACCTTTGCAAACAGGCTGCCCCCAAGGTTTGAACCTGAGTGTCTTCTTGGTAAGTGTCTGGCCAAACAAGCGCTTACCAATCCACTGAGCCCTCGAAGGCTCCTTACAAGCTTATTTTTAATAGTGTGTTTATGTGATGGAACTTGGTTTCCACTTTAATACTTAGTTCTTTTTAATTAGTTAGTAGTTTGAAATTAATATGACCCTCAGACTTAAATGGTTTGTGAGTCATACCATTTGTTAAATCTTTTGCTTAGGGGGACTTGAGTGGTTTGTGAGCTCCACCATTTGTTAAACTCTTTGCGTGTGAGATAGCAAAAGGTACCAGCCCTTGGTCTTGTTCACATGGGACTTTTCAGAGTTTGCCATTTTTATTTTTAACTAGTTTCTTCTTTCTATAAGTAGTTATTTTCAGTTACATTTTCCTACAAGACCTTGAGAAGAAGAGAATGTTCAAGAAAAAATATTACAATTCTTTTATTAATTTTAAGCAAAGTTAAAGAGCTCAATATCTTCTTATTATTTTTCTACTACTCATCCTTGAGTAAAGAGAATGTCCCATTGATTGTTGAATTGGATCAGGCTTGTTTTTACCTATTATATCACTATGAGATAAGTATATATATATATATATATATATATATATATATATATATATATATATATATATATATTCAATAGTCACATTAGTATTAAAATCAATCTATTTAGGGGTATAACGATGAATTCGATAAATTTTTCAGTGACCTTTATATTGATATTGACGAAAATATAATGTTTTTTAGTTTGTTAATGGTCTTTATCATCACATCTATTTAGAGATTCTTTCTAGTTGATTCATTGGCATAAGTATATCATTTTGTGACCAAAATGGAAGAGAGGTCTCAAGCTGTCATGACCCACCTTGGAAGGACTTTTTAATGAGAAAAACTATGTATTGATAAATGATGATTTAGTACTTAGTTTTGATGCATTTGAATGATTTTATGCATTTATTGTTGAGATTATATGTTATGTGGATATGGTACTGCTAATGTTGTGCTTGGATGCAGGATCAAGTGTTCTCGTGGGTGGGCAAGGAAGTCGACCATCGAGAACAAGATACTGAAAAGGAAATGATGCACAACTCCAAGGTAAGATGTACCCAAGGTAACAAGTGGTTACCACATGTATTTTGCATTTATACATTCATACAATTGTGCTTGTAGGTAGTCATCATCATCTGAAAAATTTATCCACTGTAGAAGTTGATAACCTCAAAGTTATCGTAAAAGTCTTTTGTGCATTAGATAGAAGTAAGGAATGATGGTGTATTACCCCGTCTTGTTTTGATTTGTGTGTTTTCTTTCCCTGCACTTGAGATTTTTTGCTTTGTGTGGTGATAATGCCATTAATGAAAAATCAATTAAAAATATTTCATGATTTCTAAAAATATATTAATAATATGGACTTATTAATAATTAAGGCATATTACCTTGAACATTAGATTTTAATGCTATAGTAATATTAATAAGGTTAACTTATTAATATTTGCAATTAATTAATATATCTAATGTTCAAACTGCGACGTGGACGAGTGTGTGAGGGGATGGGTGTGTAGTGGGTGTGTGTTAAATTCCCTATTGATAAGCATAGCTCTCGGTTTTACGAGGGGTCATGGTTGGAAGGAGATTACTCGGCCCTGTGCATTGGTCATAGGAGTTTCTCACACCAACCAAATAAAAATAAATAAAAAATAAAATAAAATAAGGTAGACTTATTAATTTTTATACTTATAATTTATAATTAATATTTATCGATATGAAATTTTATATATATATATATATATATATATATATATATATATATATATATATATATATATATATTAATAAGTCGAACTTATTAATATTGATAATTATATTTTATAATTAATGTTTTCTAATGCGGAATTATATATATCTATTAATAAGGTGGACTTATTAATATTTACATATATACTTTATAAACATTAGAAAATCAAAGACATTAAAGACAATGACAATTATAAAACAAACAAATAAATAAAATTTTATTTTATTTGTTTTACTCAAGTTTGATCAAACACTTTTAGTGTCGCGAGCGAGGGAAGTCGTATCACAATAGTGACGCAAGCGAACGAGCGAAGTCGTATCACAATAATGTCGTGAGCGAGCAAGGGAGGGAAGTCGTATCACAATAGTGTCGCGAGCGAGGGAAGTCGTATCACAACACAGACTTTGGATCTTCTTTACAGAGTAAGGAGGGTTTGCAGAACAAGGAGGGTTTGTAATCATTGGAAAAACATACGGCAAAAACAACAACATAAAACATACGATAAATATTTTTCCATCACAAAACAGTGAGGGTCGAGTTTGTTTCAACGGGTTTGCAGTGGAGGAGGGTTGCAGCAGAGGAGGGTTTGCATATATATATATATATATATATATATATATATATATATATATATATATATACACAAATTTGTTCAATGGGTTTGCAGCGGAGGAGGATTTGCAAAGCAATGAGGGTTTGCAGCGGAGGGTTTTATTATATATTTCATCGTATCAATAGTATAGGGGGTCAGCAAGGGTTTGCAGCGGAGGAGGGTTTGCAGTAGAGGGTTTTATTACAGCAGAGGGTTTTATTACACATCTATTTCATCGGATAAATAGTATAAAGGGTTCGACAATGGAAGAAGGGAAGCAACAATTTCAAGAACCAATATATGTTAATGAGAAACAGTATTGGAGGATATTAAGGCGTCGACAAGCTCGAGCAAGGGCAACAACAATGAAGAGGACATATTGAAAAATAAAAAATATATATATATTCTACCACATAAACAGGTGGAGAATAAGGAACAATTAAAGGCACTAACCATCATCAAACGAGGAAATAAATTAGCCCAACAGAGGGGACAAAAGAGAGAAGATAAAAGAAACGAAGGCAATATGGAATAAAGCAACGAAAAATGGCAAAGGGTATGGGGGTATTATGGTTTTAATAAAAGAAGAATGAGATAGAGTCATTAAAATTGAAAAACAAGATGAAAACAAACAATACATATGGATAAAGATCCTAGAAAATAAGTCATTTATTAGCATAACATCATGCTATTTTGCTCCCAAGAATTCTAAATTCTATAAGAAACATGATCTTAACAGAGAAGGCCCATACTCCTCCCTAAAAAGAGACATTTCGATATATAGTAAGTTGGGGGAGATTATATTAATTAGAGTTTTCAATGCAAGGGCAATAAATAAGCAAGCTAACATTCTAGAAGGTAGCGAAGATATTGAGATTAATCCTCTTTAGATGCCATAAGAGGAAAATCAACAGTGGACCAAGACTTCGAAAGATGAGCATGAATATGGAGAAGATTTGTTAGGCCTTTGCAGCATAAACAACTTGATTATTTGCAATGGGATGAACAAATGGAAAAATTCAAGAAAGTATACATGCAAAACATATAAGGGACAAAGTGTAATAGAATATGTAATATGCTCACAAAATTACGTACCAAAAATAGAGGAGCTAGAAGTGGAAGATTCTCCAATGGAACTTAAGTCATATCACAACCCAATTGTTATGAAACTTCAAATGAATGGAGACAAACCAAGGGAAAAACACTTGCAAGGCAATCAAAATACATTTCCTCACAAGGAAAACATTCTCTTAACAGATGAAAATCGATAAAATTTTAGAGAAATATTAAATAACAAATTACAGGAAAGGGAAGAACTACCTCACAGTAGCAGATATTACAGTAAGAGTGAATGGTTAATGCACGCTATCCAAGAAGCTCTAAATAAATGCAAGAGAGCTAAACCTAAAAAGAAAGAAATGAATAGCTTTCCAACTAACCCATGGTTCGATGAAGATTGCAAAAAAGCACGACGATTACTAAAGGAACCAACGGGTAACACAAGAGCAAACATAAAAGTATATGAGAAACTGGTAAGGACAAAAAAAGAAGAATACACTAGAACAAGGAGGAAATAATTGATTTACTTAGGGAAACATGAACAAAAGAAATTTTGGAAGGAACTAAATGTGAAGAGGATGCAAACTAAAAATAACATAATAGTTAATTAGTGGTTCGAGTATTCAAAACAATTGTATCAGCGTAGTAACCAGCATGAGACACCCCCTACTATCATTGTCAAGAAATAACTTTTCACAAATGAAGACATTATTCAAGGGATAACAAAGTTTGCAACTGGTAAAGCCCTTGACATAGAAAATCTTCAGGCAGAGCATATAAAATGGGGGGTAGATATTCTGGCACCGCAGATCAAAGAAATTTTCAATGAGGTCATACAAAATGGCTTCCCTACCGAGTGGACAACTAGCTTGACCATTTCTTTGTTTAAAAGTGGAGATGTAAATAATCCCTCAAACTATCAAACTATCATGATTGACCCTCTCTTTGCAAAGTTGTTTGGGAGTATGATAGAGCGTAGGATTAGCATATGGGCAGAAGAAAAGGGAAAGAGAGAAAAGGGACAAGCAGGTTTTAGGCCCAAGCACTCAACTATTGATCACTGTATCACGCCCAGACACATGGTGGAAAAAATATGGAACAAAAAAGAGGAGGTTTTTTATTATTTTTTAGACTTCAAAAAGGCATTTGACATAGTGCCAAGGAAAAAATTATGGAGCATAATGGAAGAGCTAGAGATTCTAATTCACTACAGGGCAGCAGTTCACAGACTATATGAGCATGTAAAGGCTAGAATTAGAACACAAGGAGGGTTATCTGAATGTTTTGGTAGTGACATAGGTATCAAACAAGGTTGACCTCTATCTCCGACCTTATTTGGGTTGTACATTAACAAGTTAGAAGAATAGATAAATGATGAAAAAAGAGAGGGAGGGACATTTTTCGTAGGACTGCCCAAACTACCGAACTCGTTTCGGCCATATCTCACTCATCCGGACTCGGATTGAGCTAAAATTTTGAGGGTAGATGCCTGAAAAACCCTAGAACGTCTCCACCAATTTTCATATCATTTGGAGCAACACAGATCCTAGCGCATCCCTATGTGTGAACGAGATATTTGGCAAGCGGCTATGCGAGGGTTTCATCTGGGTTGAGTGCAAGCAGCTCCAGAGGTTGGTTTTTAGGGCCTTCGGGCCCTAGCGGCCAATATTTTTGTGGTTTATGCTCAATATTTTAGCAAGAAATGTTGCAGGGGATCCAAGATGGGTTAGAAATTTGTCTTTCAACAGATCATACCGTGAACTTGAGTGACAACGGCTTCCAATTTGCTGCACAAAAGAAAAGTGAAAACCATACCTTTCCACGACGTCTAGGGCAAGGATTAAAGAGATCACGAAACAAGTTTCAAGCAGTTGATCAAAAAATGGCTCATATCTCAAGTGAATCTGGTGCTAAGGTGCACCCACAAAATAATTCTACCGTGAAAACCCCTGTCAAGGGTAAGAATTTCGAAGACTCAGTCCCAAAAATGAATTTTAGGGATGCCCTTCATGGTGGACAACCTCAACCCAATGCTAATATCAATCTTAGGGCTTCCCATAAACCTCTAAGAATGCCTAAGATTGATCCCAGGAAAACGGAGTCAGGATGTCTTAAAGAAGTTGATGGAACTCCTATTGTTAAGCTTGATATGGGTAACATTCAGATTGGCATTGAAGATTTGGAAAAAAGAGGACTAATTTGTCGGTTCGTGGGTTTTCGTCCGAGTCTATCTGCTTTCAAAGTCTGGGCTGCAAAAAGCTGGAAAACTAAAGGTGAGTTACAAATCTCTATTTATCCAAATGGTTATTTTCTTGTTTTATTTGCTAATAATGAAGATAGAGAGAAAACTTTTCAAGGGGGTCCTTGGTTTTTTGGAAGGGCAGGGCTTTTCATGAAGCCCCGGCATACTAAATTTAAAGTCGAAGAAGAGATGCCTTCTATAGCTCCCGTGTGGGTTAGACTCTTTGGCCTCCCTATTGAATTTTGGAATCCTACTATTTTTTCTTCAATTGGAAACTCTTTAGGAACTTTTATGATGACTCGCTGATTGTACTCAAAATTTTGAACATATTATTTATGCTCGGATTTGTGTTTTAATGGATTTTGACAAACCCCTACCTAAAAAGATCACATTACAATTTGGGGAAGACACTTGGGAGCAAGTAGTGGACTATGAGAACATTCCTTTTCGTTGTAGAATTTGCCATGAATATGGTCATTTGGCCAGTGCTTGCCCAAATAAAATTCCTGATCAAAAGAAAGAAGATATAAACTCAACAGGTTTCCAAATACCTAAGAAGAAGAACACTAAAAAAAACAAGTTATGAAGGATCAATCAAAGTCATCTGCTAATATGTTTGAAATCCTTTCCACAAATGATGTCCCAAGTGAGGAAGAGGAAATAATGGAAACTGAAATCTTAGAAACACAATTTAAATATGAAGGGAAGAACTCGGAGACAAACCAACAAATCAAAGGTTTTCAACAAAAAAAAAGGGAGAAAATTTACACAAGAAAAACAATCTTTCAAATGTCAAAACTTCAAATAATGCAGGTCCCAATATAGACTCCGTTGAACCATCTAGTAAAATTTTGGTTGTGTACGAGCATTCTTCAAGGTTAGAAGCCATCTCGGATTCAATTGGAATAAGTCAAGAAACAGGGAAAAAAATTGAAGATGGATTCTAATCAAAAAGCAGGTCGCAAGACCAATCAATATCATATGGTAAAAGAAGGTGAAAAGCTTGTAGAGGAAGGTAAGATTAATGCCCTTCCCAAATTTTTTAGCCCCGGTATTAATGAAGATCATCACTTGGAATATTAGAGGACTCAAAGGGAGTCTTTCAAAACAAAATGAAATTAGAAGAATGATTCAGATAAATCATCCACATCTTGTTTTCCTTCAAGAAACAAAGATGTCAATGGAGGATATGGACTCAATTGCCAGTAAAATTTGGCCAGCTGGAAAAGTGGTTTCCCTCAGCTCCCAAGGGACTTCTGGTGGCATTGCTTGTCTTTGGGACCCAAAAGAGGTAGTTATTCACCATATGGTTGGCAGTTGGGGTTTGTTGGCTATAGCTATTCAAAGTAGACATTCCAACCAGATTATGCTCTGCATTATTGTTTATGCTCCGACTTCTTTGGAGGAAAAAAGAAGACAGTGGAAGGATATTACTCATATTATCTCTCATTTTCCTAAAGCTTGGATCTTGATCGGAGGAGATTTCAATACCATCCTCTCTCTCGGATGAGAAAAGGGGGGGAAATAGAAATTTGGACAAAAGCACTGACCTCATGAGCGAATATATTGCAAACCTCCATCTTGTGGATATCCAACCGGATAATGGCCTTATGACTTGGTCTAACATAAGGCAAGGCTTAGCTTGTATAATGGAGAGATTGGATAGGTTTTTGCTCTCTAAAAATTTCTTAATCCATGGTCACATTCCTAAAGTGAAGACTCTTAATAATTCTGGTTCGGATCATTGGCCAACCATGGTGGAAATGTGGAAAACCAATGTGAGTTTCTCTCCTTTTCGTTTTCAATTAATGTGGCTTAGAGACATTTCCTTCAGACCTCATGTGCAACAATGGTGGAAGGAAGGTAAACCTAGGCATGGGACTAAGATGTTCTGTTTTGCCAAAAGACTGCAATACATTAAATCCAAAATCAAGACTTGGAACTGGAAAGAGTTTGGGGATGTTCATAAAAAAAACATGAAGTTATTGCTCATCTTGAAAATTTGAATAAGAAAATCCGTTTAGATGGCCTCACAGAGAAGAGAAGTGCAGATGAAATTAAACTCACAACTCACTTAGAGGAATGGGAAAAAAGAGAAGAAATCTTATGGAAGCAAAAATCTAGAATTCAATGGCTCAAAGAAGGAGATCGAAACACAAATTTCTTCCACAAATCTCTTCTAGCTCGAAGATCTCACAACTTTATTTCTTCCTTAAAATCAGATTCTGGAGATGTTGTTTATACTTGGGATGGCATGAACTCTATTGTTGTTGATTACTTTTCCAATATTTTTGCCACTACTCCTCTTGACTCAGCCTTCACAACAAAATGTTCTTCAAGCAATCCCTTCTCTTATCACTTCTGAGGAGAACTCTATTTTGACTGCTCCTCGTTACTATCAATGAGCTTCAACAAGTAGTTTTTAAAATGCAAAAAGGGAAAACCCCAGGTCCCGATGGTTTTCCCATTGAGTTCTACCAAGAGTTCTGGGATATCCTTCATGTTGATTTATTAGAGGTGGTGGAAGAAGCCAGGAAAGCCAAAGAAATTTTGAAGGTTATCAATAAAACTTATATTACTCTTGTTCCAAAAGCTCAAGAGGTTGATCATATCTCAACTTTTAGACCTATTGCTTTATGTAATGTTCTTCTCAAAATCATTACTAAAATAATGGCAGAAAGGTTGAAGCCTCTTTTGCATAAGATTATTTCCCACATCAAGGGGGTTATGTGGAAGGACGTCAAATAGTAGATGAGATAGTTCTTGCTCAGAAGCCATCCATTCCATGGATATGCAAAAATCTCCTTCCATGTTCATTCGGTTAGACTTATCCAAAGCTTATGACAGAGTGGATTGGCACTTCCTTATCAAAGTTTTGAGGCAATTTGGTTTCTCTAAGGATTGGATGGATTGGATTATGGGATGTATCTCTTCAGTTTCCTACTTAGTTCTTATCAATGGCAGGCCTTCTCAGCTATTCCCTACTTCCAGAGGTATTAGGCAAGGTGACCCGCTATCCCCTTATTTATTCATCATTCTTGTTGAATGCTTGGGTAGGACTATAACCAAAAAGAGGGAAAACAAAACCCTTGAGGGAGTTACCATTGCTCATGGAGCTAGACCTATCTCTCATCTTCAATTTGTGGATGACTCTACTCTTTTAGGTAAAGCTACAGCTAAGGAAGCTTCTAATATTAAGCAAATCATTAGCTGTTTTTCTAAGGCTACTAGGCAGTTTGATCAATGAAGACAAATCTAAAGTTATTTTCTTTCACCGCTCTGTCAGAATGGTCTTGGATAAATTAAGATATAAGAAGACCTCCCTTCCAATCACTTATTTAGGTATTCCCATAAATATTCAAAGGCAGAAAAATAAATATTGGAATTGGTTGTTGGACAAAGTCAAGAAGAAAATTGGAAAGTGGACCAACAAGTGGCTTTCTTCTGGGGGTAGAATCACCTTGGTAAAATCAGTCCTTCAAGCTATTCCTATTTATGTTTCTTCCATTTTGAATATCCCAAAGGTTGTTCTTCGAGAATTGGATCAAATCAGTCATCGTTTCCTTTGGAGTGGTACTAAGGAGAAAAGAAAATGGGCCTTGGTGAAATGGGATACTTTATGTCTTCCTAAGAGTGAAGGGGGGTTAGGATTCCGGTCTTCTATTAATAACAACAAAGCTTTAGCTGCTAAATTATATTGGAGGATGTTGCATAACCCCAATGCTCTTTGGGCCAATAATCTCCGTGCTAAATATGCCGAGAACAAAAGTCCTCGAAGACCTTGTTCGCTATCAACTTCCTACCAAAGGTTCTCCCATTTTAGCAGTTCTTAAGACTGGTGAGGATTTGATAAAGAAAAAATTATTTTGGATCATTCATAATGGTCAACAGGCAAATTTTTGGACAGATTCTTGGGATGGTCACAAGCCTTTGATAACCCAGTTTCCCGATTGGAGGCCTTGGATGGAGGAGCTTCACCGAGCTAATTGGATAAAGGTGGCTAATTACTGTCGGTACCATACTGGTAATTCAAAGGTTGGTAGATATTGGATCCCTATTGAGGACTGGCCTATTCAAATCCCAGAAAGGCAAAGACAAGATATCCAAGGCATCCTTCATATGAGATCCCTCTCTTGGTCCCATGAAAAAGATTGTTTTGGATGGAACAACACTACTAAGGGTGAGTATTCAGTTGCTCAAGGTTATTTGACCTTATGCCATAATAATCCCAACCATTCTTCCGACATATTTTCTCGATTGTGGGCTCAAAAGCTCTGGCCTAAGGTGAGGTTCTTTAATTGGCTTTTATTGCATCGTAGGGTGCTTACCGGTGAGCAACTTATGAAGCGTGGTTTTCATGGCCCTTTTAGATGTGAAATGTGTGAAGAGAATGTAGAAACTCTCAACCATATTTTTATTGAGTGTACTTTAGCCTCTGAGCTATGGAGGAGAATGGCCACTTTACTTGGCTTACAATGGTCCAATTTTTTTACTTTTGAACAACTTTGGAGGGATTGGCCTAATCAAGAGGGTGTTGATCATTTTATTAGGCAGTTAGTTTGGATGGGTTCTACCATTCTTCTTTGGAATATTTGGAATGAAAGGAACAACCAAATTTTTAATCAAGATAGGAAGGATATTCACTATATTTGGCAAAAGACCATAGCCAACTTAGTTGAATCAGTCCATCAACTCCTTAATCACCCCCAAAACTCCCACCAAAGATGGGATCAAGTGATGCAAAGATTGAAGATTAAATCTTCTAAGGGCAACCAACTTAAAGGGAATGTGAGTATTAGTAAGATGGATAGGACTAGAAATTGGCAACCTCCTCCTAAGGATTTTGGAAAAGTCAATACCGATGGAGCCTCTAGAGGGAACCCTGGAAAAGCCAATGTGGGAGGAATTGGTAGACTTTCAGATGGCTCCCTGGTTTTTACTTTTGCTGAGAATTTGGGTATTCTTTCCAATAACCTTGCTGAGGGGTATGGTATCCTCAGAGGCCTTCAGGAGGCTACTAAGGTTGGATGGGAAAAGGTGTTAGTTGAGTCCGACTCTCAACTTATGATTAATCTCTTGAAGACTCCTTCTAAGAATCATAAGGTGGATTGGAGAATAAAAAGAATTATTGAGAAGATTCAATTAATCCAGATGGGATTTTTGAAAGTTGATTACAATCATGTGGTCAGAGATCAAAACAAGAGTGTTGATGCTTTAGCTAATTGGGCTTTGGACAAAGGTGATCTTACTTGTTATGGCCACCCTCCTATATGGTGGGCTTCTCAAATTAGGGAAGCTCTTCTTTCTATCATTTCTTTGGATGGCTCCAGCTTCGAAGGTACCTAGTTTCTTCTTGTTTTTTTTTTTTGCTTCTCTTTGGTTCATTCAGTTTTTTTTAGTTCCCTAGCTCATTCTATTCTTTATTTTGTTTCCTCTCGTTGATTCTTGCCTTAATAGTCTTCTGGTCTAGATAGGTCATTGTTATGTTCAATTTTTTTTCTTTTTTTTTTTTTTTTTTTTGTTTAGTTTTTTAAGGTGGGTGGGTTCTTTTGTTTTGTTTTGTTTTTGTGTTCTTTGTGTTGTTTTTTGTTGTTCATGTGTTTTTGTTGTTTTGTGTTTTTTTTTTTATGTTTTTTGTTATTGTTCTTGTGTTTTTTTCGTTCTTGTTCTTGGGTTTCTCTTTGTTTGTGTTAATTCGTGTTTTTATGTGTGAGTGTTTTCTATGTTTTTTGTTTTTGTTTATTGTCTATTGTTGGTTGTTTTTTATTTTTATTTTTATTTTATTTTATTTTAATTTTTTAGGTTTTGGTTGTGTTTATTTTTCATGTTTTTTTTTGGGTTATGTCTTTGTAGTGTTCTCGTTGTTTTTGTCTTGTTTGTGTTTTGTTATGTGGTTCTTGTGTTTTTCTATGTGGTTTGTGTTGTGGTTTCTTTTATCTTATTGTGCGTGTTTGGTTGTGCTTTTGTTTTTGACACACTCAAGGAGCATGTTTTTTATTTTATTTTATTATTTTTGTTGTTATTTACTTATTTTTAAATTGGTTTTGTGTGTTTGTTTGCTCCTTGAGTATGTCAAAGGTGGTAGGCCAGGTCCGAGTCCTGGGCATTTTTGGCGGAATGGATACCCCTGCCTCCTTGGGTCTTACCCGAAAGTGGCATCCCTTTTGGGATGTTTTCCACAAAAAAAAAAAAAAAAAGAAGAATGGATAAACAAATTTGGGGGAGAGGGTGTGCACTTAGCCAAATATGTGGTAAAACTTCTCATGTATACAGACGATGTAATTCTTGTGGCCAAAACAACCAAAGATCTAGAAGATCACCTTCGAGATCTAGAACTCTTTTGTAAGGAAGTTGGGATGCAGGTGAACACGAGCAAAACAAAATTTATGATTTTTTTAGCAAAAAAGAAGAAGCAACAGCTCGAATTTTAGTTTGCCAGAGAACCGCTTGAGGTAGTAGAATACAAATACCTGGGCATAAACTTTCATGAAAAACTTAATTAGAATACATGTAGGATGAAAAGAACTCAAAGTGGTTGGAGAGCACTATATGCACTTCAAAACAGGTGTAGGAATACCAAGTTGTGGGACTGGAAGACCACCAAGGTCTTATTTGACCTACTTGTTACACTGGTTTTGTTGTGTGGTTGCGAGGTGTGGGCTAGTGGCACAACAAATGCAAAATGGAGGCAAATAGAAAGGATTCAAAAAGATCTAATCATAATTTTTTTTTTTAAATTAAGGCCACAACCCCTTATGAAATTATTCTAGCTGAAATTGGAATGCTCCCTTTAGAAGCAATTGCTATGACCAAGTTGTTATGTTACTTGAAAAAAACGAAAAACATGAAAAATGACAGATGGCCTAGGGCAGCTAGGGACGAAGAGTTGCATAGGCGTAAGAATACATGGATGAAACAAAATCAGAAATGGATGAAACGTTGGGAAATCAACATAAATGAATGCCCAAATGTCAACAAAGACATAAAAAATTATGTGAATAAAAAGTTCAGAAATTGAATGTGGAAAAATGCAAGCAAGAAAAGACAATATTATATTGCAAAGTTTAACCCAATGTAAGACCACAAGGAAAAAGCGTATATAGGCACTGAAATCAAATGGAAGGAAAAAATACTCATTGCTCAGATAAAGACTAGCTCTTATAGGCTTAGATGTGAAACAAGAAGATGGACAACGCCTAAAGAACAATGGGAAGAAAGGATATGTACTCTATGCAGCAAATGAGCAGTAGAGAGAGATGAACACTTCATCTATAAATGTCTGAGTTTTTCAGATATTCGTGACAAATACAAAGAAACACTTGGGAACGGATCTATGTCAGAGTTATTTGAAAACAGTAAAATAAAAAAAGTTGGGGAATTGCTAACCCAAATAAGCAGGAGAAGGAACAACCTTCTCAAAGATATTAAAGATCATATGATATGATTTGAGTAATTGTACTTCCATATTTGAAGTCCCATAGACCATATTTGGGTCTCACGGACGTAATTAAAATCTTTCATTTCAAAAAGACTTTGTATTGATTAAAATTAAAAGGTAGAATGAATTATTTTCGAGTGATTGAAAAGTTTGTTACTTGAACGGACTATCTCCTCACAGACTATCTCCTCACATGAAAAAAAAAATAAAAGGAAATGAAAATATATTTTTATTTTTTTTATAGGAAAATTGATAACTGCATGGATGGGTTGCCTTTATAAACCTTAAGTTCGCTGGGTAAATGACAGTTAATATTATGAAAACAAGAAGAACAAAAATTTCGTTGAGGCATAGCAAAAAAAAAAAATTGCCTCTGCACCTTAAACCCGTTGAGTAACTCACATTCGTTATCAACAACCAAAACTTAAGGAATTAAAGATAATCTGTATTATTCTCCTTGTGTAAAAAGTGTTTGGTTTGATTTTTAAAGAAAACACTGTAGAGAGCATTGAATGCTTTGAAAACATGTTGTATGTGGTGGAACTTGTAATAATGATGCCTGTGAATATACAAAACCTCCTTTGAAATTGATGGATTCCATCCCTCAAAGCTTGTTTTATATTAGTTTGTACCCTTTTTTATTTCGGGTACAACGTCCCCTGAAAACCGTCGAAAGCTCTGAGTCTTAGACGTTGCCGCTTGAGAGCACTAACTAACCGACCGAGAGCATAGTGAAATGAAATGAAAGATTTTAATTGTGTTTATAGAAGTAAAATTATTCAAATCATATCATATAATTTTTAATATTTTTGAGAAGGTTGTTCCTTCTCTACTAATGATGATGCCTGTGAATATACAAAACCTCATTTGAAATTGATTCCATCCCTGGAAGCTTGTTTTATATTAGTTTGTACCTTTTTGATTTCGGGTACAACGTCCCCTGTACCCGAAAACCGTCAAAAGCTCTGCGTCCTAGACGTTGCCGCTTGAGAGCACTACCTAACCGAGAGCATAGTGAAATGAAATGAAACGAAACATTTTAATTGTCTGTCAGACCCAAACCCAAATATAGTTTATGGGATGTTAAATATGGAAGTATAATTATTCAAATTATATCATATGATTTTTAATATCTTTGAGAAGGTTGTTCTTTCTCGTGCTGATTTGGGTTAGCAATTCTCCAACTTTTTTATTTTACTGTCTTCAAATAAATCTGCCATAAAACCGTTCCCAAGTGTTTCTTTGTATTTGTCATGGATATCTGAAAAACTTGGGCATTTATAGATGAAGTGTTCCTCTGTCTCTACTGCCCTTGTGCTGCATAGAGTACATATCCTTTCTTCTCATTGTTCTTTGGGCGTTGTCCATCTCCCTGTTTTACATCTAAGCCTATGAGAGCTAGTCCTTATCTGAGTAATGAGGATTTTTTCCTTCCACTTGATTTCAACGTCTATACACGTTGTTTCCTTGTGGTCATGTGTTGGGTTAAAATTTGCAATATAATATTGTCTTTTCTTACTTGCATTTTTCCACATTCCATTTCTGAACTTTTCATTTACATAAATTTTTTATGTCTTTGTTGATACTTGGGCATTCATTTATGTTGATTTCCTAACGTTTTATTTATTTTTTATTTTGTTTCATCCATGTATTCTTTCGCCTATGCAACTTTTCATCTTTAGATGCCCTAGGCCATCTATCATCTTTCATATTTTCAGTAACATAACAACTTGGTCATAGCAATTACTTTTATAAGGCTTTATTGAAAAAAATGCTAGACCACGCGATGTTGACTGCGCATCGGAAATCAAGGACCAATTGTGTTTGCTTTGTTAATATGTTTTGCATTAGAGTCGCCCGAATTCCGATGCATATGCATAAAGATTTATTTTTGGGTGGTTTGATTAACGTAAGGGGGTTTGTTGTTTATTTTAACCAATGCTATATATTAGTGGTAAAAAGGATGTGGGACCCATATGTTATTTTAATTGAATTTAATAATTATTGCAAGGGTTTTAGTTTATTATATATATATATATATATATATATATATATATATAATTTAGTAAAGTTTATGAAAAATAAGATATTTTGTTAAGTGCGGTTAAACCCTAAGTGAGTTATAAGTTATTTTTGTATATTAAAATTATAGGGAAATCCTCTTGAATAATTGAAATTTTGATTTTAATATTAAAATAAAATATTAAATGGTTTATGTTTATTTTATATATATATATATATATTTGTTGGATAATAAGGGGTTGTATCTAGGTTCTTCACCTTTGATAAATTATATATATATATATATATATATATATATATATATATATATATATATATATATATTTTAGAGTTTGAGAGTGTATAAATAGATACACTTCTCATCTCAATTGAGATGCTATAGCTAGAAACCTACGTCGTTTTACATAAAATGTTTTAATTCTTGATTTTTTTTCTAGATCATTTCAATTTTTTGTATAAATACAATTAATCCAGAATTTAACATCTTTCTTGACATTTTCCTATAGTAGCCTTCACAAAGCCAAAACTTCACCTCTACTATCTATACCTTGCATCTTAGTAGAGTAATATTTCCAAAACATCGCACTATCATAGTCCATATTACCAAATCTGGATTACTAGTTTATTTCCTAAAACACAAGTGCAACCACAAAACTTATAATAAATAGTCTAAATGAAAACACATTAATGTTACAAAATAAATCTAATATTACCGATGGAAAACATTAAAGTAAATCTGAATCATTAATTGATTTAGGCAATCAACATTTTTTTTGTCAGCTTCAACTAAACTTTCAACTTCCTCTAACCATCGAAAGGAGAATTTAACTTCACAATCCTCAATCAAAACCCCTCTATTGGCTAGCTTATCTGCACATTTGTTTCCTTCCCTTAATATATGTGTAAACATGATTTCTTCAAACTCTTTAGCAAGATCTTGAATTTCCATAATTATCTCTTGTATGTTTCATGGAGCCTTTGCTTTCCTCAAAATTGCATTTATTACTATGAGAGAATAACCTTCCATACATACTCTATTCCATTTCATTTGTTTACATATTTTTAACCCTTATAAAGTTGCCAAAGCTTCAACTTTTTTATTTGTCTTAAATCCACTATTGAAAGCATAATGAGACAAAATCTCTCCTCTATTATTTCTAATTGTTCCTCCTCCTGTTGGTCCTGGATTTCCTTTAGATGCTCCATCAAAATTCAATTTAACCCACTCCACATTTGGTGGTTTCCACTTTATATTCTTTACCTTATTTTTGCTTCTCTTGTACCCAACATCATAATTCCATTTAATGACTTGACTCCATCTATCAAGGACCTCTCTGCTTCCAAATTAGGGACTTGGTGAGTTGATAGGGTTGGTTTAAACTCCTCTATGGCTAAACATATATTCTTTTTCATTACCTCTAAACTGCTTTCCTTTCCTTTAAATGTTCTTCTATTATTTTCTAGCCATATAGTCCAAAGTATTGTATCTTTAGATATATCCCATATTATCTATAAAGCCTCACTTTTATAAGTGCCCTGCCATTGCTTTAACTAATCTTCAATTATGTTACTCATCACCATGCATTTACCAAACATATTAAGAATCCATTGTCATATATTTCAAACTATTGAGCAATGTCCCAAGAGATGATCTATACTTTCTCCCTCCTTATTACATAAAACACATTGAGAGGGGCCATGAAAACCCCTTTTCATAAGGTTATCCCATGATAAAATTCTTCTATGACCTACTAGCCAAACATACATTTTGAATTTAGGAATGCTTGGGCTATCCGAAATATCTCTCCATATTCTAGTGACATTATTCTTTTGTTGGTGTTGAACATTATATCCACTTCTTATGTATTCTCTTGAGCTATTCAACTCCCAAATCAATTTATCCTTAGCTCCCCTCGAAATAATCACAACTGTTATATTTCTACTCAATTTCCTCCTAGCATCAATGTCTTGTATACTTGTAAAAAGATCTTCTTTCCATTTGTATCTTCCTTCTCGATCCTTGTACAAAATGTTTGAAACCCTATCACCATATTTGTCTTGAAGGAATCTCATACAAGGTTTCAAAATTGGATCTAAATTGAGTGGTTTTTTATCACACTAAGGATCCATCCAAATAGATTTTATTCTCCAGGTCCCACCACCCATCTTAAACCTTTAATCATAAGATCAATAGATTTTTTTAAACCATTCCAAAGAGTAGAACCATTTGGTAGAGAGAATGCAGTAAATATTAAACTTGGGTCATTGGGATCAACATATTTACTTAGAAGAATTCTTGTCCATTGTCTTTGACTCTCTTTGTACAATCTCCAAATAAATTTTCCCCTAAGAGCTAAGTTTGCATTTGTAAGAACTCTTAAACCAAGACCTCACCTAGTTTTATCATCACACAACTTGCTCCATTTCACCAAAAAAAATTCCTTTTATCATGTAAACCTGACCATAAAAAGGATCGCATAATATAGATTAAATTTTTTTCAACTTATTTTGGCATAGAATACAATGACATATAATATGTTGGAATGGCTTGTAAGACTAACTTAATTAACTACACTCTTCCTGCTAATGATAACCATCTACCTTTCCAAGCTGGAAGTTTATTTAGAACTTTACTATAACTAGATTTCATAAATCTATCCTCATTCTCCCCTCAAATAAAGGCATCCCTAGATAAGTTGTTGGTAAATTTACCTCCTCCATTTGAAGCAACCTATAAATTCTTGCTTTGATATTAGTAGGAGTGTTAAGAAAATAAATTTTGGATTTAGTCCTATTAACTTTTTGCCCTGAAGCTCTTTTGTACTCTTTTAAAAAGTTATTCAAAGCTCTGGCCTCATTTATCCTTGCACTTCCAAAAATGGTTGTATCATCTAAAAACTGTTGATGGGTGATGTTATTGATGTTATTACTAACTTTAAGTCCACTTATAAGCCCATCTTTGTAAGCCTTCTTTAAGTTCCTACTCAAAAATTTTGCCATAATAATGAACAAATAAGGAGATAGAGGATATCCTTATCTAAGGCCTCTCTTGGCTTTAAAAGATTATGTCACTAACCCATTGACCAACACTGAATAAGAAATTGTAGAGACACAAGCTTTAATCCATCTAACCCATTTCTTCTCAAAATCAAACTTATCTAAAATAGCAAAAAGAAAATTCCATTTAACCCTATCATAGGCTTTACTCATATCAAGTTTTAAGATCATTACTTTATCTTTTCTTGAAGCTACTGAATGTATAACTTCATGAGCTACTATGATCCCATCCAAAATTTATCTCCCTTTCACAAATCCTCCTTGCTCTTCTAAAATAATTTTGTCTAACAATGGCCTTAATCTATTCGCCATCACTTTGGAAATAATATTATATGTCATATTACATAGGCTTATGGATCTAAAAGAATCAAACAATTCAACATCCTTCTTTTTTGGAATTAGAGTAAGGTATGTTGCATTTTTTTGATAAGGTATGTATTGTTTTACCCGAGACTGTTCCATTGCCACCAATACAAAATCCTTCACTATATCCCAATTATGTTGGTAAAAATTTGCAAAGAGCCCATTTGGACATGGAGATTTATCCTTATTAAAAGAGAGAATAGCTAAATGAACTTCTAGAGTAATAGGCTCCATCAGTTTCCTATTGTCTTCATTCGTTATAATTTAAGGAACATCTTGAAGAAGTTTATCATTAAGAACTTCAGTCTCCTTTGAACCTACAATATTATGATAAAATGACTTTGCCTCTTTTCTAATTTCACTCTGATCTTCAATCCAAACCCCTTCTATTGATTTAATTCTACTAATTTTGGAAGTTAATCTTTGTACTATAGCCATCCTATGAAATTTTTTTGTATTTTTATCTCCTTTTTTAACCAAGTTTGTCTTGATTTTAATCTCCAAAATTTCTCTTTCTTACTCAAAATATTATGATATTCACTAAGCAACTCTCTTTCCTGTGAGCTTGGATTATTATCGTCACCTTTTTGGAATTTTGAAAGTTTATCTTTTAGTTCTTCTTTCTTCCCAAAAATATTTTCAAAGATGTTGTTCCATTCTTTTAATCTATATGTCATAGCTTTAATTTGGTTTGGAAAAGCATACAACCCACAATTACCTAAATAATTCCACGTTTGAGTTATCATATCAACAAATTGAGGATGGTCTTCCCACATCTGCTCATATTTAAAATATGATCATTTTTTGAATTCACTTACCACCATTTTAACTCTTATTGGCCAATGATCTGAACCAATCCTTGTTAAGGTATTAATTTTAGCACAAGTTCCTTCATCTAGCCAATGATATGAGAGAATGCATCTGTCTAATTTTTTTGCTATTAGGTTTTGGCCTCTCCTATTGTTGGTCCAAGTATAGTTGTCTTCTTCAAACTCAACTTCCCATAGATTATTGTTTTGAATAAAAGCTGAGAAATCTTTCATACTTTGGGTCAATTTCCTAATTTTCCCAAAAATTTCATTCAACTTGGTTATGGCATTAAAATCTCCAATGATCATGAATCAGGTATCTTGGTCTTTACTTCTCATAAAGGCTTCAATCCCACTCCAAAATTATAATCTACCCGACTGATTTGTAGGTCCATAGACATTGATAAGGATGAAACAAAGTAGCAAGTGACTAAAGAGGCTATCCAATGCCTAGTTTTATGAATGGTTACACGAGGTTTTAGAAGGATTCCAACAAGTTAGAATTCCCCCTGCTGCTCCTTAAGAATCCATAGCATCCCATTCACATCTTGCCCATACTACTTTCATAGTTTTTGAAACTTCTTTTGTCATTTTAGTTTTCTAGATACAGATAATATCAGGTTTATTACTTAAACATAGGTCCCTGATACACCTTTTCTTTGAGGGGGCATTAGCACCCCTTATATTTCATGAGATAATAATCATGTCTCATTAGGGACTTTTTTTTTTTTTTTGGTAATTATTATAATAGATTAACAGTGGGTTTTTATAGAGGATCCCAAAACCTTATATACAAAATCAGCCTTGCTAAATAGTGCTTCATGCCTCTTGGCTGGAAGAATAAACCTGTATGCAGAAAAAAAAACAAAAGGCTGCTAATTGCCCGAGGGCTACAAGTAAGGCATTTTTGCCTTATTATCCTGGAAACCATGGCCATTATAACTGGGAAAACAAAAACTAGCCGGAGAAGCTGGACCATTGGAAAGCAGAAGAAGACAACCAAGAAAACTACAAAAAATTCTCCCATACCTGGGAAATAACTTTCCACATTTCTGCTTTCCCGAAGGCAGAATTCGAAGCATACATGTTGGATAGGATCCAAGAAAAATGACTGGACTGAAACAAACCATTGAAAATCCTGCTGGAAAATTTTGCCCTGGCCCAAATGGCCACTCGTTTAGTCTTCTCACATCCTGGATTTCATCCGTATGGTTTGAGGTTCTTCTTACTTCCCTTTCCTTGCTGGAAGGGAGGTTTTGGGATAAGCGCGTCACCCATCAGAGAATCGGAGTCATCCTGAAACAAAGCAACCGTTGGGTTCCATTTGCAACATCACCGCAGCTTTCTTTGTCTCTCTTTTCCTTGATGGGGGGACGGCCCCCGCTTCCTTTCACTACCAAAATCCACCCCTCACTTTTGACTCCTTGTAATTCGAGGGCTAATATTACCAGTCTGGTAACCTCTTCTTCCCAGCAGGTAGTCTTCCAATATCTTTTGTGCCTCGGGAGAGTTTCGGTCATAAATTTTGGGTGAATCGCCTCGTGTGGTGATAAGGGGGGGCCTGTTCCTTTTCCTCGTGTGGTCCTAGTTGGGGGCGCCCACCACACTGCTCGGAGTCCGAATGGGTGGTGATTTCCTCTTCTGGTAAGGAGGATTCGAGATGGTCCCTGGATGGACCTAGAGATTCATGGCCTTTCACAAAAGGGTGCTTCATCTGACCTTCACCATGCTCCAGAGGGTTGCAGGGATCCCGCTCCTTCTTCCTCGGCTTTTGGAGAGGACAATTGGACTGAAGATGCCCTTGAGAACTACACTGAGGGCAAAAATCTGGCCTGTTCTCATAAACAATAGCTTGCTTGTGTAGAAAAGTACCCCCAGACCGCAGAGTAATGGAGGATGGAAGGTCCGTCTCCAAGTCCGCCAAAACACAGAACCGGGCTTGGAAAAATCTAGTTTCTAGCTCTGGTGGGAGGGTCTAAAGTGATCATCTCCCCGATGGACCGAGCAATACCTCTGATTACATTTTCATGCCAGCAAAAAAGGGGAAGACTCGGGAGCCTAACCCATATTGGAGCAATGTTGATATTCTGGGTATCGGGGTTAAAGTCCAAACCCCACTTCCTTAGAAAGAGACTCATACGGCCCAAGAACCAAGGCCCTCCACCCAGGATTTTACAGTAGTCCTCCTTGTTGCTCAGCCTAATCGTGAAAAAACCTCGGGTTAGGGCAGCCAGCTCTAAGTGACCAGAGGTCCGCCATTTTCCAGACGCCCACTTGCGAATGGTCTCCATGTCGGGACGACCACCAATAAACTTACCGATGAGGGTAAATTTTTCGAAATCCACAAAGCTTGAGAGAATTTCCGTCGGGATGTCCAACTCGTCCCCGGATGAAAATAACTCCTTGGAGAAGAGCCCGCTTAGGGTTTCGGAGGCCACTGCCAAAGCATATGACTTCCGAGGTCCATCTCCCTCGTTTGTCCGCGGATCCTTGCCGCGACTTGGCAAGGACTCCTTGGCGTCCCTGCACTCCGTTTGCCCTCCCTCCACCCTGCCGAGCCCCTGGTTCGACTTGCCGACGCTCCCGTGCTCTCCCAGAACAGCCTTCCCACCCACTGTCATCCCCACCCTCCCAAGAAACCCTAATTTCATCGCTCCCTATATCATAATCCCATAAAATTGTTACGTATTTAACAAAACGAGAAGACTTGTAATTATCCGCGGTTTTCATTGGATCCTTCTCATTAAGAATGCCTGTCTCCCTTCGATGAGATCCGTCTCATTAGGGACTTTTGGCCCCTTCCGCGTATTACCAATATCATTTTGTTGTTTGGTAAAGAGAAGTTCAACTGACTTAGTTTGTGTTCCTTTCATGTTTATTCTATATTTTAGGATAAAGAAAGTAAATGTTTTATATTTTACTTTATGATAAAGAAAGTCTCACTTGTATTATGAAAAGATTGTTAAAAAAAAGGAATAGGTGTTCAATGTTATTTGAAGGAAAAAAGAGCATTGAATATCTCAGATACGTAGTCGTTTTCTTTATTTAGAGGAAAACTTTAATTGTGTTATAATGGGAAAATAATGCTAGAGGTATTTTCTTAATATAATGAAATATAGGAATGTTTTATTTAGGTTTAAAAAAAAATAAAGTAAGCTTTGTATTGTTGTATATATTGGAATATTAATGAAATTGGAGAAACATTATATTGGCTTTATGAAAATTATGAGTTGATATTTGGACGTGGAGTCCTATGATTAAAATGAAACTTATGGGAGTTTCTTTTAAAAGCAAATAGAAAAGTATTGAGGGAATACTTTGTTTGCATTGTATTAATTGATTGAGGAAAATTATAGAGTTTTCCTCCTTGATTTCAAATGAATGAAAGAAAATAATATATACATATATATAGTGTATAGATGTATTACAAAGAAACATACATTTAAGTTTGCATTTTCATCATAAGGGAATTGTCCTAATCCCTTACCTATTCACTCCTCGAAAGAACTCAAGGAGAGTCCAAACAAGGGAAGACTTATGATGACTTTGAAGAAGTTATTTGTATATCAGCTTTATGAAAAAACAAATATTATGTATATTTGAGATGGGCATTGTAAATAGAAGGTGTATTTAAATATGAAAAGTGAATCTATTTCTTTGCTTTGAAGGTGTTTTTTTGTTGTTCTTGTGTTTTTGTTGTTTTGTTTTTTTTGTGTTTTTTTGTTATTGTTCTTGTGTTTTTGTTGTTCTTGTTCACGTGTTTCTGTATGCTTGTGTTAATTCATGTTTTTGTGTGTAAGTGTTTTCTATATTTTTTGTTTTTGTTTATTGGTTATTGTTGGTTGTTTTTTTATTTTATTTTTATTTTTTAATTTTTTAGGTTTTGGTTGTTTTTTTTGTTTTTCATGTTTTTGTTGGTTATGTCTTTGTATTGTTCTGTTGTTTTTGTCATGTTTGTGTTTTGTTTTGTTGTTCTTGTATTTTTTCTACGCGGTTCGTGTTGTGGTTTTTTTTTTTTTATCTTATTGTGTGTCTGTTTGGTTGTGCTTTATCTTTTTGACACACTCAAGGAGCATGTTTTTTATTTTATTTTATTTATTTATTTAATCTTATTGTGTGTTTGTTTGCTCCTTGAGTATGTCAAAGGTGGTAGGCCAAGTTCGAGTCCTAGGCGATTTCGGCAAAAATGATACCCCTACTCCTTGGGTCTTACCCGAAAGTGGCATCCCTTCTAGGATGTTTTCCACAAAAAAAAAAGATAATTACATTCGTAATACTAGTGGTTACATTCATAATTCTATAACAATAAAGAGATTCTATAAGAAAGCAGTTATATATATGATTCTATGACAACAAACTCTCCTAACTTAACACATGGCCTATTTCTAACTAGATACATGGTCCACTTAATTACATTAACATATAGCCTGACGTATTACAAGTGTTGGGTATGTAACACAATGACTTGAATGATGACCAATTCATCCACAATAATTATAGTGGTTATTCCTCCAATTCCCTATCTTGCTTGTAAAAAACACATTTTTGTGATCATGTTCTCGTTTTTCTTGCTTTCTCTCATTGTCAAGAGTCTCTTCCTTAATTATTTTGATGCTTTATTTGAATTGTATACTTGAATCACAAACATCTCCACAAAAGCCACGACCTATATATTTCGGTTATTTTCAACTTCAATTGGCATTAAGATACCTTGTTTGTTCTTTGCAATTCATCTTTCACATCAATTTTGAAGACAAATCCAATCAACCAAAGTTGTAACAAGCTACATCCTTTTTGTGTAGCAGTTCTTTCTAACTCAATGTTCTTTTTTTGACAAATTCAATGTTTTTTTTTAAACTGCAATCACCATCATCATCAATCTTACCTATCACATCAAGTAAATCTATTGTTTTACAAGAAAATTCAACAAACTTTATCAAAACCGCTTAATTGGAGAAATAATCAACCAATTTTCAACCAATAAATCAATTTATTTCATTAATTTCTTATTTGCCTCCCTCAGATGTCAAATCATCATCAAGATTTGTATCTTTGATAAGTTCTTACCCTTGCACATAGATATTTGAAAGCTTTCACCCATTAAGATTTATCTTTAACTTACTTTCTTTTTGCCTTATCCATTAAGCCTATCTCACATGTAAGAAATAACATACACATCCAGTATAATGACACTACATGCAAGTGTTTATTTTTGCCTTAACCATTAAGCCTATGTCACATGCAAGACATAACATATACATCCAGTAGCATGACACTGCATACAAGGGTTTATTACAACTTACCTTTCACTTTCACTTTCACACTTGTTTAAAACTATACCAAAGCATACAAACACAACGCAATAAACAATTTAAAAAAGATATACTAAGCACAATATCACCTCTACATGCACTTATGCTCCTGTGAGCACACTAAATGGTTACATAAATGAACAATTGAACTCACTTTAGATACTCTAAACTATTGAAGATACAACACATATAAAGCATACTTCAAACTACTGAAGACATGCAATATATATAAGAGCACTAAAAGGGCTGTTGATAGGTTTTTCTATTTTTTAATTTATTTTGGCATTGTATCAAAAGGCATAAATTCTTTGACTTTAGGAGAGACCTAGGTTTGAATCCCATACAAGCATAATAACTGTTTGTTATAATACCACTGTAGTGAAGCCCTTTCAATCCTATATAACCAATTATAATATATATATATCATAATAAGATCAACCAAGACATGCTGCTACTACCTATATCCATATATCAACAAATGTTTTATATCAAATTCATAGACTGTAGTTTTGGTTACAATGTCACTCAAGCCTATTAGGCCCTCTTTGTACTAATAATGGGTGCTTGATTCCCAAATGAATTGTCCTGGCTTCATTATAATCAAAATCCATAATAACATATTTTAAAAAACTTATAATAATTTTAACAACACTTTTACTTAAACACAATGTTCTATAGCAGATTATCCTTGTATGCATGCATAACGCCTCTCCTATAAGGGAAATGATCAGATTGTCTATTTAATTATTTTACTCTCATAGCCGATAACAAGCTAACTCCTCTTTACACCATTTTAGTAGTGTTGATAGATTCCAAGGAATTATTCTAATAAACAATGGCAAATTTACAATAAACTTCCACCAAAAAGTTCAGAGAAAATATATTTGAATCAAAAACATAAAACCCAAGTAAAAGTTCTTATTACAGAGAGGTCTCTGATGCCCATTAGATATGGCTAGGCTGAGACTAAAGAATCACCTTTATGTTTATATGGATAATTGAAGCCAAGACTTTTTTGTCTGCAAAAATCGCTTTGGAAAAAGTCTTTCAAAAAACTATGTAATGCCTTTGGTTGCATAAACTGTAAGTTCTGGCATACGGCTTCTTAAATTATACAGAACATGCCTTTGGTTGCATAAGTTATAAATTCTTGCAGCTAGCTTTAAATTTACAAAGTCTTTCCTATAAATCTGAAAGGATGATGCAATCATTCCAATTTTCCAAGAATCCTTACACTTTGTCTCTTTTAAATGAGAAAGAAAATATTCCAATCTATTATTGAATACCTATACTAAAAAAAGAAATAATGAAATCTAATGTTACTTCTTTAAATTTCACAAAAGCCCACAACACTTGACTGCAATTACCAACATACTGACTCAGGTTCAAATCATAGTGAGCGCATGCCCCACACAAGTGAGTAACCAGATTCTGTACCTCTGCCTAATCAAAGGAGATTTCTCCAAATTGAAAATAATTAAATAAAATTGCAAAACAAACTACATATCCAACAGAAATGAATCTGAAAAATACAAAGAAAAAGAAAGCAGCCCTTAAACCTGTAAATGAAATTATTATAGCAATGAATAAGGATTCCTGCTACAGCAGTCAAATCTGAAGCAAAGTACTGTGTCCAAACTCTCAAATACGCTTGCAATTAAATACTTGAACAGAGTTACCCACTAATAAATTAACGAGTAAACAAAGGAATCTTAAAAGTGTATAATATTAGATTGTATTTGCAATTGAAGGTTTCATAAGTTGTATACAATCTGTATAGTAAAAGCCAGATACACCGTTGAAAAGATAACAAAAGCCCACACTATTTGTCATTGCATCTATCCTCGCACACAGTTAGGATCTTGCATAATATTCAGCCAACTGATGCAAATAATTATGTCCATGACAGGAATACTCAGATACACCGTTGAAAAGATAACAAAAGCCCACACTATTTGTCATTGCATCTATCCTCGCACACAGTTAGGATCTTGCATAATATTCAGCCAACTGATGCAAATAATTATGTCCATGACAGGAATACTCATTAAAAATATATATATATATATTCTGAAAACAATAGCAGTCCTGAATATCAAGCATATATATATAACCTATCATCTGTGACATACATTCACATATGTGATAGTCATGAATTGGTGCATATCCTAAGTTGTTTTTGTTAGATAACAAGCTGCAGGACAGAAGGTTGAGTAATTATCACTCAAATACAAAGGATAAAGGAGTAGTACTTTGCTGGAAACAGCAACCAATCTAAAGTTTCATGACCCTTGTCTCGACATTTATTATCTACATTATACAAACAAATCCAGAGACATTATGGTGCTCAAATAAGTCCTGGTTCACCCAAATTCACTCACAAGGAATATAACTAACTGATGGAATCCTTTAGCAATTGACACCACACTGCTGTGTCTTGGATGAGGATTCGTTGTTTTGTGTGAAAGGATCTATTCTCACCCAAAGCAAGGAGAAGATGGAAGCAAGAAGAATAGACCAAACAATGACAATTGTTGGTGTGCGGTTCTGGCGTCCCAACAACCCCTTGAGGAAGGGGTAAAGATGGACAATCACCCACAAAGCAAAAAAGAGTTTTCCAAAGAGGGGACCCCATGATTGATAACCACTATTTATGGCATATGAAACACCTGCAACGACACCAACAATGTTTACAACAAGCAGAGTAGTTGGTGGGATCAGTAGAGTAGTCCACTTGAAAACATATAACTCAGAAAACTCGCCATCCTCATCTGAAGCTTTTGATGTAACAGTAAAGTTTGTGTCAATCCCTGCAAGAACTTTCAATAAACCCTGAAAGACAGCAAACAGATGTGCTGATACACCCCCAATGACCCAGAATTGCTCATTCCTCCACCAGTCTTCGATCCCAACTCCACTCCAGCGAATCTCTAAAATACTAGTTATATAAATGGATAGAAAGAGTGAAATGAACCAAAAGCTTGCAAAGTTGCTAATCTGCAATTCAGAGTAAAGAGCACCATAATAAGTCAGAATGGCAAAACAAACATAAGAATGAAATTCAATTACAAAATAAATTTAAAAAAAAAAATCCAGAAGGCCAGTCCCAAGGCAAATCAAGCATGTGTGCAATCTTACCTCAGGAATGATAAACTTCCCTGTAAGAAGACAAACAGCTGGCAGCGTACAGTATGCAATCAGTGGCAGTGAAGTAATTGGATAAACAATGGTGTTGATATATGCTAGCCTCTGCAATGTCTTCAACCTTCCACTGTAGCCATACCAAATTGGACAATGCCTGCTGAGAAGAATTTCAACAGAACCAAGAGCCCATCGAAGAACTTGATTCAAACGGTCTGAAAGATTGATTGGCGCAGATCCTTTGAATGCAGGACGGGGAGGCATACAATAGATTGAAATCCAGCCTCGAGCATGCATTTTAAACCCAGTCAAAATATCCTCAGTAACCGAACCATAAATCCACCCAATCTGGCACAGGAAATGGGATTTCGTTCATATTAGAAATGCATCCCATGACTATATATTAAGACAAATACTTTATTGTGAAGGGTCTTCCATGCAACTTAGTTGATAAAAGAAGTCCAATTAGTGAAAAGAAAGAAAGTACTTTGCTTCATCATAGTCCTACTCTATTCAGTGTACCTCTTTTCCCCATTCCGACTTGTCTTCATATCCACAGCTTATAACATGAATAGCTTCTTTCATTAGAGCAGCAGGATTGCCAGATTGAGGCTGTCCGCCATTTTCCATAAGAGTCGCTGCAATCAAAACTGGTGATTGACCAAATCTTTTTTCTAAGCTCTTTTGGGACATTGGCAGTGACTTTTCATCATCAAATCCTGCCATTCATAAATGCAAACAATCTAGTGAATGAGAAATATGTAAAGACAAATCATTCATTTTAAAGGATAGCACTAATTGATCTCATTAGGACTCACCTTCCACACTCTCTTCTATGTCTTCCAAATTGAAGATGGGGATTGTGGATTCAGTTCGCTTAGCTCTCTTCTTTTCACCATACCTTCTATTCAATCTCTTGCTTTTCTTCCTGGGCCCACAGCAACTCTTAAAGAAAAAGTTTGGTTCAAGATCCTGCTCCGTCAGAACAGGGTCATAACCATAGAGAGCTTGTCTATTGAAGACACAACCTGTGCCGACATAAACAGGCCCCTGGATCCCATCCAAACCTTTCAAGTTGATCTGCAGAGATTTTCATAAACAATCGTTAGTCTGCTATATTGAATATATATTTAAATAGAAAAATTTTGTGCAAGGGTACTGCTTGTTAATCAATGCTCACATCAAAGAACACTGTGTTGCGATTTGCATATCGATCATGACGATCGATACCATCAAATCTCTGTGGAAATTGCACATAGCATGTTTTCTTTCCATAAGCAGGATCCATCATAAAACACATAGCCTCTCGCAGAGCCTTACTGTTGTTAATATAGTGATCACAATCAAGGTTCAATAGAAAAGGGCCATTTGTCAGGACAGCAGAAACACGGACCTAGAAATCAGCAATGTCAATGATCACTATTGTAAATATTAAATAAAGTGATCCATAAGAACCTATTATTACTATATTAGCATACAAGAAAACAGTATCCTTAGCACAACACATACCACTGCATTCATTGACCAGCTTTCTTGTGACGTTGGAAACCAGGCCTCTTTTCATGAGATACATAAACTAAGAACCTATTATTACTATATTAGCGAACAAGAAAACAGTATCCTTAGCACAAAATATACCAATGCATTCATTGCACCAGCTTTCTTGTGGTGTTGGAAACCAGGCCTCTTTTCACGAGATACATAAACTAAGCGAGGTAGTTCATTGTCCTCGGTGTCAAGTGCCCCACTGTGACCTAGGAACACCTGAGATCAGAATGCAAACGAGAAATAATTAATATGTAACTTTACAAAATGTTTACAAACATGACAATAAAAGCAAAGAAAATACATTCAAGACTGCATCTATAGTATTAATGAACAATGTGACAATCAGGTATTAAGATGCCACTAATCCAATATCTGAATCATCCCAGGATGATCTCTAGGGTTGTTGCCTGGCCATGGAGTCCCATCTTGCATGGTCCAGCCATCCTCAGGAACTTTTTGTGCTTTGGCAACAAGAGCATTAATTCGGATCTTGAACTCTTCATACTCCCTCTGAAATCACAGCAATGACAGAATGTGTTAATTTTTAACAAGTCTATCAACTATAATAACTATAACTTATTTTTAATATATTAGCCTGGACTTGCCTTCATTGCTCTGCGGTCCTTCACAAAGGAAGGCTGTACTTTATCTTTTAGGTAATCGATCTTTTGAGCAAAGTAGAATTCTGGAGCCCTAGGTTCAATGTTGTATTTTTTGCAGAACGGCACCCATTTCCTGGCAAATTCTGAAGTTTCTGAGAGGGCTTCGAAAGTTAACATTGCTGATCCATCATCAGATACATAGCATGAAACTTTATGAACAGGATAATCTACAGAAAGGATTGACAACACAGTATTTGCTGTGACAAGAGGAGGCTCCTTTAGAGGGTCCACTGTACTGACAAAAACATCAACAGCAGCTAACTGAGATGGCTCTCCTTCTCTGTCATACCTGTATAATTAAAATTAAGGAAGTTCAGCTGTCTCATAAAAGTTTTCTTCTCATTACCAGAATGATTTCTCTCAATAGCCTTAATTAAATAGACAAATCTCAACGCCCTTAATAAAGAGGACCAAGACGTTACATTTTCAACAACATGCCAAAGTTCATCATCCTCGACATAATAAACTAACCTCAAAGAAAGCCGGTCAAGATATGTTTCTCTATTGACAGGCATCCATTTAGGAAACTGATCAAGAATCCATGATACTGCAAACCAGACCTCACATATCACTGAGACTAACCACAGTGGATATGCATCATTAACAGGAGTCATTATTCGGTAGTGAAAGAAAAATCCCAGTATGATAAGTCGAACAACAATGATGATCCGATATGGAGTGAGCTTGGGTTTGGAAATAGAAAAAGTCCTACTCAGAGGTTGCCGAGCTTCATCAACCCTGCCAAGCAAACATAAATACAAATCATCTTAAAATCCCTTCTACATAATATTATTATTATTATTATTATAATAATAATAATAATAATAATAAATGAAATTGAGTTCTTTGCCCATGGGATTTAGGGAAAGTTGTTGAGAATGAAGAGTTTCACATCATATGCCAAGGTTCAAATCTCATGGGTGAACCTTAATGTTAATCAAATGGCATTAGCTTGACTGATTATATTTCTCAACTTCTAAGGAGAAGAACCAGGTTCAAATCTTGCCAAGCAATACATGCATAATTGTCAAACTGTTGTAATACCACTATGTGGTCATGATGTAATATGGGTGGGGCCGTTTCAGTCCCCATACAACCATTTCAAATAATAAATACATAAATAAAAACTAGCTGTACAGCATTTGTTTAATGCTGAAAATTTGCCTGTTTCAAATGATATATTTGGATTCTGGACCTCTGATATTTTGTCTTTTACTGAAGGTCATCAGGATAAAACACAGCAATTGATTGAAAATGGAGATGACTACTTGTCAAGTTCACTAAAGACTTACATGAAGACTAGGAGGAACGGAGACCTCAATTAGAAAAACAGTACGGTAGACTGAACAAATTTAGAACAGATTTATGAAGAGTTGAAATAATGAAATAAAATTATAAAAACAATATAAAGTATAACAGATTTGTTACTAGCAGCAGGATTAGCCTTGCAAAATAACTCAATGTGCCTCTTCAGTGATAAAGCTCAGAAAACAACTCAACCACATACATGTCAGCATTAAGAAGAAGGCAGACCGGCCACTGTCAAGTTCTTTCACAACACCAGCACTGAAAAACGAAACAGAAAAATGTTTGGTTTATACTTGAAAACTCAAATCACTCCAAACCATAGGCTGACAAGCAGCTTAGAATAAATAAAGAAGCGTGCATTTTTTCAAGTTTAGAAATCGCAGTGAATCCTTTTGGAATTGAACTCTTAATTTTTTAAGTTTGGCATCGATCTGGAAATAATTTTTTTAAACTCTTCTAAGATTGTGTGTTTACCATACTAAAAAAAAAAATAGTAATTTAGAAACTGGAGCAACTCCTAAGTTTCAAATGCCAATATTTTCATAACATAATTTTTTTGTGTATTAGTAAATTAGAAAGTGACTCTAAACAAACAGAAAAATATAGCCAATTTTAGCGACTAAGATTTTCCCTACTTACAAAGGGAGGTCTTCGCCATTTGAACCAGTGCCCTCCATATCTCCTTTTCCATCAGCATACCGACCACCACTGGTCATTTGCAACATATTCTTCTCTTGCTTCAGCTTCCAGCTCTCTACTCTTTCCTTCCAGTCGACACTTCCAATTCCATAGGAATTCAAGTCTTTAGAAGGATCCACAATTCTCACTTGAACTATGAAAGTGCAGCCGCATATTCACAAAAACCATTTTGTTTGGTCAGTGTATGGGGAAAGAAAAATTCAAATAAAGAGAAACCTAGATCAGCATATACTGTATTTATGATCCAAACCTCAAAATAAGAAATGCAATATATGTCCCTTAAAGAAATTTTATACCTGGTTGATTTGGGTCAGCATATGGGAGTGGATGAACACGGTTTCCACCAGCACTACCATTAGCAGTCACATGATCAGGAGACATATCTGAAAACTCGCCAGAGAACTGCAAAAAAGCATTGTCGTTTCTATCTTAACCTCAGCTAAATCAGGTTACAGTTAAATCCACTGTGGCTAATATGCTATGGACAAACACCAACCAGCCAACTAAAAAATAATAAATGCCCATTTAGCCATATATGTCAAAGGCCACATAACCTGTACAAATGCGCATTTATTGATTTTTTTTTACCCTCAAATACATTCCCAACTGACTGTTAGCTCCAATGACATGTTCAGACATTGAAAATGAAGATAGCTAACATTCTTTCATCAGAAGTTGCTAGAGATCATACCGGTTGCCCATTAGTGAGTAATGGGACTTGGGTCGGGGCCTCTTGTCTGGAAGACGTAACTGAACCAACTTCCTCTCCTCCTTGGCCATACGCTTGCCATTGCAGAATCGCTTCACCACTCTCCTGTCTTTCATTTCTTCGCCCCTGGGCATAATTGAACTCGTTCTCCAAATCATCAACATCATCTTCTTCATCGTCACCTTCCACTCTTGGACTCCCTGACCAGGGGGTAAAAATAATATAAACTAGAATAAGCTATCTGCATCTCAGACCGTTACATCCTCTGTGAAATATAGGATTTCAATAAGTTGATAAAATTTCAAATACATCAAAGGACAACCACTGACCTTTGTGTCTCTTATATCTTGTCTTGCATTGAGGACAGCACTGGTTTCCTTCTTTACGCTCGTATTCGTAACACGGCCTGCAAACTGGAAACGCGCACTCATTGCAGGCAACAAAGAGCTCCCCATTAGCTGTCAATCCCACATTATCTCCACAAATCTGGCATACTTGGCTGCTCAAGTGTTTCAGAGGCTTTGGCTGCATACTCAAAGCAACTCTCGTCAGGAATACAGCATAGACCTTACCAGTTTGGCTGGACTTGTCTGTCAAATTACCAAAAACTAATACCAGTCTTCCATGATACCAATTTTCCACAGAGTAACTAAGATAACCTCACACGAAGACATAGAGACACCATAGAGACACCATGATTCCTATTTTCTACAACCCTGAACATTGTAAAGAGGAGGAGGATCCTTCTTTATGTTACAAAACCACAAAACCAGTATGCCTAATCCATGCCACAAATGTTCTTGGGCAATATTGTAAGGGTTTATAACTGACACATCACCACACATCAAGCCAATCAGCATAAATTCCAATAATAATTACCACCGGTGGACTCTATTCCATATCTATGATAAAAATGTTTTTGATTCCCTACTTTCTCTCTTGCATTAATTCCCCAAACAAATCCTGCATTAATTCAGCCGTTAAGAGTGTCAGATAATTTTTTTTTTAAATCAATTACATTCATAGTCCTTTCACAGGTTTTTTTACCATGTTCAAATTTCAAACAAAGTTCAAATTTATAACCCTTAAACAACAGCATAAAAAACACCGTTATTATAAATGTATGTTTCTATGAGTAGTTTATTAAGTACTTCATTATGCACTTTAGTAGGGTATGTTTTCAAATAAAATGCCTAGTCCATAACATGGTAGATCCAGCTGCCACGAGATGAGGATAACGTCAAAGAAACACGTGAAGAAAACCCAGAACACGAGAACAACATCCGGTTAGGAAAAATGCATACAAAATCAAGTAAGGCCCTCCTCTGATCTGGGGAACAGTAAAAAGAAATACAATATATCGGTTCTCATCTAGCCATGGTACCAAAGAAGTAAGAATGATGATTTCATGCTAAGGGGATCTCGGGGAAAACTGTTGTAGGTACTCTAACAACTTATAATCACATCAAATTGTAGGAGATCAACAGCTTAAATAAATTAAATTTTAAGATAAAGAATGAAATGAAATGGAAGATTTTAATTACCTATGGGACCTCAAATATGGTCTATGGGACTTCAAATATGGAAGTACAATTACTTAAATTATATCATATGGTCTTTAATATCTTTGAGAAGGTTGTTCCTTCTCCTGCTGATTTGTGTTAGCAATTCTCCAACTTTTTTTATTTTACTGTCTTCAAATAAATCTGCAATAAACTCGTTTCCAAGTGTTTCTTTGTATTTGTTACGAATATCTGAAAAACTCGGGCATTTATAGATGAAGTGTTCCTCTGTCTCTACTGCCCCTGTGCTGCATAAAGTACATATCCTTTCTTCCCATTGTTTTTTGGGTGTTGTCCATCTCCCTGTTTCACATCTAAGTCTATGAGAGCTAGTCCTATGTGAGCAATGAGTATTTTTTCCTTCCACTTGATTTCATTTAAACATTGTTTCACATCTAAGCCTATGAGAGCTAGTCCTTATATGAGAAATGAGTATTTTTTCCTTCCACTTGATTTCATTTAAACATTGTTATAGTATAATTGTTAATATTTTTTAATATATACTTAAATAAGTTAAATTTTGAGACAGATCAAAATTCAAATTTTTAATTTAATTATTAAAATATAATAAAAATTAAGGATAAATCTTACCATATAACGTTATTAAGATGTTATAATACATCAAAATATAATATAAAAAAGGCTGCGGGTAATCTACCAACCCTCATTATGTTCTCAAATGCAGTGCCATTAGCAGATGCGTCTACTAGTGGCATTAGTGAATCTACTGTCAGGACGCACTAAATGGGGAAAACTGTTGTCGATACCTCTCCAAATTGTGAATGCCCCCTCTTTATTTTAGCTGTTCTCAAATGCAATGGCAGTACCATAAACATCTACTAATGATGTCACTGAATCATTTTAGGGGATGCATTTTAGTGTGGAAAATTAGTGTGGGTGAATGAACAAAATGATTTTTTAGTGTGGAAAATTATTGTGGGTGCTTGAACAAAGTGATTTCGGTCTTATTTTTCTTCAATATGTTCTTAAAAGACAATGACGTCAACAGATCTGCCCCTCCTAATAGTGGAGTAAATCTACAGGGATGCATCCCTCTGGAAGAAATTTTTTTTGTGGGTATTTTAGAAACCTTTGATTTCGTTAATCTGTTGCCAAATGCAATGCCATTAACAGATAAATCTATTGATGGTGTAAGTGAAACTATCCTGGGGATATATTTCAAAGTGCAAACTGTTGTCGACATTTTAGCCAAACGGCTATAACCTTGATCAGTACGTACCCAAATGCTGTGACATTCGTAGACAAATCTCCCAATGCAGTAAGTGAATCTACTTGCTACAGGGATGCAAACTATGAGAAAACAGCTATTGAGATTCCAGCAAAAAGCTTAAGAGTCTCTTATTTCACCAATCTGTTGTGAAACCCACTGAAATTAACAAATCCACCTGCTAAGGTTGTCAGATGCCCCAGATCAAAAGCCAAACCACCGACATTATCCAGCAATCTCAAAACACTTGAACTAAAGCTTCCCTTCACTGCAAAAATGCAGCCCACCAATGCCATTGACCCTCACTGCTATCCACCTAGGCCCCCTTCATTTCCCAAACCCAAAATTCAACAGAAACCTTAAAGCAAAGCAAGACAAACAATGAAACCGAGTAAAACTTACACCAACTTCTCCCTCGTGGCGGATAAGAACGAGCTCATTCCTCTTGTGAGATCCTGCAACCATTCCAGCACTGGCTTCCATTGTTTGCAGCCCAGTATGACTGAAACCTCCTAGTCAATACATCCCACTACTTTAAGCAATCTCAAACCACATTTTCCTTTTTGTCCAAGACTATCTAGAAGGAGCCCATCCCATGGAACGCTAATGGTAATAACGATAAGATGCTTGAGATGAAGGCAGAAGCTCAGCTCAGCCCCACAACCTGTAGCCAACCAAAAGAAAGAGGGTTTTGAAGCACCTAGGAAGAACCAAAAGAAAGAGGGTTTTGAAGCACCTAGGAAGAAGAAGCAAAAGAAGAAGGCCCACAACCTGAAGCAGGGTTATGAAGCACCTAAAAGGAAGAATTAAAAGAAGAAGGTGAACCAATCAAACCAATCAAACGAGAGAAACCTAGACAGATATGAAATTATTAATATCTTAATAGATACGGAGAATATATGTAGTCATAAATGTAGTAGTTCAAGAAAGGATAACTCAATTAGTAGTTCAAGAAAGGATAACTCAATTAATATCCAACTAATCTCAAACCAAAACCAAAGAGGGATGAAATTATTAACATCTTAATGGATATGGAGAATAAATGTAGTCATAAATGTAGTAGTTCAAGAAAGGATAACTCAATTAATATCCAACCAATCTCAAACCATATTACCATAACAGCTTAGAAAACCTCAATCTAGCTAAGGTCATGATTGCCAAGGATGTCTACCAATAAAAGACAAAGACAAAGGTAAGTCTTCAAAGCAAAAAGTAAAAAACAGTCACGCCAAGAATGTGGTAAGAAAATCACATTAGGAACATGTTGAGCATGCAAATGATACAAAAGGCAAGCCAACATACCGGAACAAACATTTGATCCCTATTGGAAGGAAAACCTTTTTTCTCAAGGTTCGGGTATGCCAGGTCTTGGCCAATATAGATAAACTCGGAGGTCGTTGATAGCTATTCCATCAAGGGGCCTTTGTTGGTTATGACCCAAAAGATAAGTTTCTTGGACACAATGTCTTTAAATTAAAAGCTTAACTATCTAAAAATGATTCTACTGCATTGATATTGCAATATACGTGAGCTCAACAGAATTAAGAGATATCGCACATGTAATAACAATGAATATTTTGAAGCTATATGAAATTTTAAAATTCACTACAGAAATCCAACTTAAAAAAAAAACAAGCAATCTCATATTGCCCCAAAATTCTATTTTGATCTGGTAAAACAACAAATCCGACTTAAATCAATTTTGATTCGACCAATATTCACACAGCGTGAGGTTCAAGGATAGTGCAATCTTCAAAGGAGGAACAAACTATGAAATGGATTGAGAGTAACCACCATCAACATGTGCAACCACCATCAAAATGCATAGATTGAACACAACAAATTTCGAAAGCCTTATATTAAAAGATAGTTGTTGAGTACATTGTTTCAAATTTGTCCACTTTGATGGAACAAAGCTCAGAAAACAAGAGCGACTTAGTTCAAAAATGCCATCCGACTACAAAGAGCAAAAAAAAAAAACTAAAAGAGGTAAGCTAAAAGATGGTTAAAAAACGAAAAAACGATAAGCTAAAAGATGGTTTTTGACCTTAGTAGCCGACTAGTGACTCACTATTTATACAATTTATGGCCTTCATCTAGCGTTACATTTTGCAATTAATTGCTATCTAATTCCAAGATGTGCCCTTTGAGATTGTTTTTTTTGTTATACTATGACCATGTCTTATAAAGTCTTCATTTGCACAATGCTTGGGAGTTCTTGAACAACCATACTTCATTAATTTCACTTATCTGTTGTCCAGTATGCTTGTACTTAGTCTGTATTAAAATTCCATGTCCGCCATATTTAAAGTGGCCACCACAAAACAATAAAAAAACAAAGGTTAGAATTTTACTAATATTATATATGTTTTAATTTTTAAATTTTTTATATTTCTCTTAAGTTGTCGGCATTGCATTAATACATCATAACATTTATCTCGGCTTTTGACCATGCTTTTATATTTTTTGGTGGTTCCGAGACTTGCTTTAATATTTTTCCAAAATTTGCATTTTATACTTTATAATAGCATCATTTATTTTTAGGGCATTAGTTAAGGTAGTTTTCAATTGTTAAGGCTCAATTTCTAAGTGTCGGGTAGAATTACTCTACCTTTTGTTCGTCATATATAAAGTGGCCAACAACAAATTTCATGTAGAACAACAAAAAAAAATAAAGGTTAGAATTTTGCTAATATTATATATATATATATATATATATATATATATATATAATAATAATTTTTTTTTTTTTGTTAGCGAAAAACCCCTTGTGGGGCTGCCTTGGTCTGAGAGAGGTTCTACACCGTCAAAGTCACCCAGGAGTCGCACCCGACCCTGCTCGCACCAACACTATCAATTGGATTTTGGATACTCAATTCAACTTTTTGTAGGGTGGAGATTTGAACCTGGGACCTCTCTTGGAGGATTTCCCTCTCCTCTCCAACTCACCTACAACACTTGGGTTATGTATATATATATATATATATATATATATATATATATATATTAAATTTTTTATTTATTTCTTATTTTTTTTATTTCTCCTATGTTTTCCATTGCATTAATACATCATATTATTTTTTGGGCTTTTGATCATGCTTTTATATTTTTTGGCCACTCCATAATTGCTTTAATATTTTTCCATAGTTTGCATTTCATACTTTATAATAGCATCATTTATTTTTAGGGCATTAGTTAGGATAGTTTTAATTGTCGTGGCTCAATTTCTAAGTCTCGAGTAGAATTTCCTTTTGTCTACCATATTTAAAGTGGCCACCAACAAATATTCTACAAAACAACAAAAAAGCAAAGGTTAGAATTTTACTAATAATATTAATTAATAATTATCTATGTCTAGGGTTTGAACTTTGACTCTTCTTCAAGAGGTCCCAAGTTCAAACCACAAGGTTTGGTTGTGTGTTAATTCCCTATTGATAAGTGTAGCTCTCGACTTTATGAGGGGTCATGGTTGGGAGGAGACTGCTCAGCCCTATGCGTCGGTTGTAGGGGTTTATCACACTATTCAAATAAATTTTAAACCCCCAAGGGCCAAGTGGATTGGTAGTTGTTTTTCTGACTAGGCACTTACCAAGAAGAGACATGGGTTCAAACATTGGGGTGCCAATTTGCAAAGGTAGTAGTTTGTTCTGAATCCTTCGAGTGTGCACCATATCGACAACGACGGTACAAATCTCGAGTGATAGGTGGTCTCCCCCTCACATCAGGTCAACAACAATGAATTGGAATAGGCTTGTGGGAGAACCTTGCACTTGTCAGTTATTAAAAATAGTGTGGTTGTAACCAACTCCTCTATATATCAAAAAAAAATTATATATATCTATTGTATCCTTGGATCCGTGATTTTTTTGTTTCTAAGGAAAGATCTACCAAAGTCCCTGTGTGGGTGGAATTCCCAGGACTCCCTCTACCTATGTGGCTCTTTCTCAGTCGCATAGCAACCCCTTTAGGGCATATCATTTTGTTGGAGTTGGATAAATTTTTTCATTCACGCCCTCAAAAACGTGTTTGCATTGAGATTGATATTTCTCGAGATTTTAAGGAGTTTATTGACATACAAGTTGGTGACACTGTGCTATCCCAGTGGGTCCTCTACATTAATTTTCCCAACACATATTTTTAGTGCCAGTCCTCAGCACACAAGATCAAAGATTATCCCTTGATGTTGTATAACAGAGACAAGCAGAGCCCCACCACATTGAGTGGACCCACTCCTCAACCTCAGGAGGATGGTTGGATGACTGTGGAAGGGCGTAAAAATCCCATATTTGGTGGAATTTTTGGGGGTGATTAAGGAGTTGTTGGACTGATTCAACTAAGTGTGCAATGGTCTTTTGCCAAATATAGTGAATAGCATTCCTTTCTTGATTAAAAATTTGGTTGTTCCTTTCATTCCAAATATTCCAAAGAAGAATGGTAGAACTCATCCAAACTAAATGCCTAATAAAATGATCAACACCTTCTTGTTTAGCCCAATCCCTCCAAAGTTGTTCAAAATTAAAAAATTGGACCACTGTAAACCAAGTAAAGTGGCCATTCTCATCCATAGCTCAGAGTCTAAAGTACACTCAATAAAAATATGGTTGAGAGTTTCCACATTCTCTTCATACATTTCACATCTCATATGAAGGATGCATTGGATATCTTGTCTTTGCCTTTTTGGGATTCGAATAGGCAAATCCTCAATAGGGATCCAATATCTACCAACATCTGAATTACCAGTATGGTACCGATAGTAATTAGCCACCTTTATCTAGTTAGCTCGATGGAGCTCCTCCATACAAGGCCTCCAATCGGGTTATTGAGTTATCAAAGGCTTGTGACCATCCCAAGAATCTATCCAAAAATTTACCTATTGACCATTATGAATGATCCAAAATAATTTTTTCTTCATCAAATCCTCACTAGTCTAAAGAACTACTAAAATGGGAGAACCTTTGGAAGGCAATTGATAGCGAACAAGGTCTTCAAGACTTTTGTTCTCAACATATTTAGCACGAATACGTTTGGCTCAAAGAGCATTAGGGTTATGCAAATTCCTCCAATATAATTTAGCAGCTAAAGCTTTGTTGTTATTAGTGGCAGATCAGAATCCTAACCCCCCTTCATTCTTAGGAAGACATAAAGTGTCCCATTTAACCAAGGCCCATTTTATTTTCTCCTTAGTACCACTCCAGAGGAACCGATGATTGATTTGGTCCAGTTCTCAAAGAATAACCTTTGGGATATTCAACACGGTAGAAACATAAATAGGAATAGCTTGAAGGATTGATTTTACCAAGGTGATTCCACCCCTAGAAGAAAGCTACCTCTTGGTCCACTTTCCAATTTTCTTCTTTACTTTGTCCAACAACCAATTTCAATCTTTTTTTTTTCTATCTTTGAATATTGATAGGAATACCTAAATAAGTGATCGAAAGGGAGGTCTTCTTATATATTAATTTATCCAAGACCATGGATTCTTGTCTGGCAGAGTAGTGAAAGAAAATGACTTTAGATTTGTCTTCATTGATCAATTACCCAGGAGGCTTAGAAAAATAGCTAATAATTTGTTTAATATTAGAAGCTTCCTTAATTCTAGCTTTACCTAAAAGAGTAGAGTCATCAACAAATTGAAGATGAGAGATAGGTTTGGCTCCATGAGCAATGGTAACTCCCTCAAGATTTTTGTTTTCTCTCTTTTTGGTTATAGTCCTACCTAAGCATATAACAAGAATGATGAATAAATAAGGGGATAGGGGGTCACCTTGCCTAATACCTTTGGAAGCTAAGAACAACTAAGAAGGCTTGCCATTGATAAGAACTAAGTAGGAAACTAAAGAGATACATCCAATCCATCAAATCCTGAGAGAAACCAAATTGCTTCAAAACTTTGATAAGGAAGTGCCAATCCACTTTGTCATAAGCTTTAGATAAGTTGAACTGAATTAACATGAAAGGAGATTTTTACATATCCATGGAATGGATGGCTTCCTGAGCAAGAACTATCTCATCCACTATTTGACGCCCTTCCACATAACCCCCTTGTTCAAGAGAAATAATCTTATGCAAAAGAGGTTTCAACCTTTCTACCATGATCTTAGTAATTATTTTGAGAAGACCATTACATAAAGAAATAGGTCTAAAAACTGAGATATGATCAACCTCTTGAGATTTTGGAACAAGAGTAATATAAATTTTATTGACAACCTTCAAAATTTCTTTGGCTTTCCTGGCTTCTTCCACCACCTCTAATAAATCAGCATGAAGGATATCCTAGAACTCTTGGTAGAACTCAATGGGAAAACCATCATGACCTGGGGTTTTTCCTTTTTGCATTTTAAAAAATACATGTTGAAGATCATTGATAGTAATAGGAGCAGTTAAAATAGAGTTATCCTCAAAAGTGATAAGAGAAGAGATTGTTTGAAGAACATTTTGTTGAGAAGTCGAGTCAAGAGGAGTAGCAGCAAAAAGATTGGAAAAGTAATTGACAACAATAGAGTTCATGCCATCCCAAGTGTAGACAACATATCTAAAATCTGATTTCAGGGAAGAAATAAAGTTGTGATATCTTTGAGCTAGAAGATATTTGTGGAAGAATTTTGTGTTTCAATATTCTTGTTTGAGCCATTGAATTCTAGATTTTTGCTTCCATAAGAGTTCTCTTTTTTTTTCATTCCTCTAATTGAGCTGTGAGATTAATTTCATTTGCACTTCTACTCTCTTGGAGGCTAGCTAAATGGATTTTCTTATTCAAATTTTCAAGTTGAGCAATAACTTCATGTTTTTTATGAACATCCCCAAACGCCTTCTAGTTCCAAGTCTTGATTTTGGATTTAATATATTGTAATATTTTGGCAAAACAAATTATCTTAGTCCCATACCTAGGTTTACCTTCCTTCCACCATTGTTGCACTCGAGGTCTAAAGGAACTGTCTCTAAGCCACATTAATTGAAATCGAAAAGGAAAGAAACTCACATTGGTTTTCCACATTTCCACCATGATTGGCTAGTGATCCGAACTAGCATTGTTAAGAGTCTTCACTTTAGGAATGTGATCATGGATTAAGAAATTATCAGAGCAAGAACCTATCCAATCTCTCCATTATACAAGCTAAGCCTTATCTTCTGTTAGACCAAGTCATAAGACCATTATCTAGTTGGATGTCCACAAGATGGAGGTTTGCAATATATTCGCTCATGAGGTCAGTGCTCCTATACAAATTTTTGTTTCCCCCATTTTCTCATCCAAAGAGAGGATGGTATTGAAATCTCCTTCGATCAAGATCCAAGATTCAAGAAAATGAGAGATAATATAAGTTATATCCTTCCACTGTCTTCTTTTTTCCTCCAAAGTAGTCGGAGCATAAATAGTAATGCAAAGCATAATTTGGTTGGAATGTCTACTTTGAATAGCTATAGCCAAAAGACCCCAACTGCCAACCATATGGTGAATAAATACCTCTTTTGGGTCCCAAAGGCAAGCAATACCACCAAAAATTCCTTGGAAACTGAGGGAAACAACTTTTCCAACTGGCCAAATTTTACTAGCAATTGATTCCATTTCCTCTACTAACATCTTCATTTCTTGAAGGAAAACAAAATGTGGATGACTTATCTGAATCATTCTTCTAATTTCATTTTGTTTTGAAAGAATCCCTTTGAGTCCTATAATATTCCAAGTGATGATCTTCATTAATAACAGGGCTAAAAAAGTTGGGAAGGGTATTAATCTTACCTTTCTCTACAAGATTTTTACCTTATTTTACCATATGTTGTTGATTGGTCTTGCGACCTACCTTTTGATTAGAATCCATCTTTAGTTTTTTTTCCCTGTTTCTTGACTTACTCCAATTGAATCTGAGATGGCTTCTAACCTTGAAGAATGCATGTACACAGTCAAAGTGTTACCAAAAGGTTCAACAGAGTCTATATTGGAACCTGTATTATTTGAAGTTTTAACATGTAAAAGATTGTTTTTCTTGTGTATATTTTCTCCCTTTTTTCTGTTAAAAACTTTTGATTTGTTGGTTTGTCTCTGAGTTCTTACCTTCATATTTAAATTGTGTTTCTAATATTTTTGTTTCCATTATTTCATCTTCCTCACTTGGGACATCATTTGTGGAAATAATTTAAAACATATTAGCAGATAACTTAGATTGATCCTTCATAACTGGTTTTTTTTTTAGTATTCTTCTTAGGCATTTGGAAACCTACTGAGTTTATATCTTTTTTCTTTCGATTTAGAATTTTATTTGGGCAAGCACTAGCCAAATGACCATATTCATGGCAAATTCTACAACGAAAAGGAATGTTCTCATAGTCTGCTACTTGCTCCCAAGTGTCCTCCCAAAATTGTAATGTGATCTTTTTAGGTAGGGGTTTGTCAAAATCTATTAAAACACAAATCCGAGTAAATAATATGTTCAAATTTTTTAGTATAATCAATAGTTATCATAAAAGTTCTTAAAGAGTTTCCAATTGAAGAAAAAACAATCGGATTCCAGAATTCAATTGGGAGGCCAAAGAGTCTAACTCACACAGGACCTGTAGAAGGCATCTCTTATTTGGATTTAAATTTAGTATGCCAGGGCTTCATGAAAAGCCCTGCCCTTCCAAAGAACCAAGGACCCCCTTGAAAAGTTTTTTCTCTATCTTCATTATTAACAAATAAAACAAGAAAATAACCATTTGGATAAATAGATATTTTTAACTCACCTTTAGTTTTCCAACTTTTTGCAGCCTAAACTTTGAAAGCAGATAGGTTTGGACAAAAACCCACAAAATGACAAATTAGTCCTCTTTGTTCCAGATCTTCAATGTTAGTCTGAATGTTACCCATATCAAGCTTAACAATAGGAGTTCCATCAGTTGCTTTAAGACATCCTAACTACGTTTTCCTAGGATCCATATTAGGCATTCTTAAAGGTTTACGAGAAGCCCTAAGATTAATATTAGCATTAGGCTGAGGTTGTCCACCACAGAGGGCATCCCTAAGATTCATTTTTGGGGCTAAGTCTTGGAAATTCTTACCCTTGACAAGGGTTTCCACAATGGATTTATTATGTGGGTGCACCTTAGCACCAAATTCACTTGAGATCTGAGCCATTTTTTATCAGTTGCTTGAAACTTATTTCGTGATATTTTTAATCCATACCCTAGAGGCCGTGGAAAGGTATGATTTTCACTTTTCTTTTGTGCAGCAAATTGGAAGCCTTTGTCAATCAAGTTCACATCATAAAGATCTGTTGAAATACAAATTTCTAACACATATTTGATCCCCTGCAACATATCTTGCTAAACGCTTGAGCAAAAACCACAAAAATATTGGTTGCTAGGGCCCAAAGGCCCTAAAAACCAACCTTTGGAGCTACTTGCACTCAACCCAGATGAAACCCTCGTACAGTCGCTTGCCAAAAATCTCGTTCACACATAGGGATGTGCTAGGATATGTGTTGCTCCAAATGATTTAAAAATTTGCAGAGACGTTCTAGGGTTTCTTAACCATCTACCCTCAAAATTTCAGCTCAATCTAAGTCCGTATGAGTGCAATATGGCCAAAATATGTTCGGTAGTTTGGGAAGTCCTATGAAAAACCATTGCTAGACTTTTTTAATGCTAACGCTTATGTCAAAAATTAAAAAATCCTGACCTTTAGCTTCTTGAGTCTTGGCTTTGCTTTCACTTATTGGGCTTTTGACATTATACATTCCAAGCACAAATTTTGTTGGCTTTCGATATTATTTTATTTAGCTTATCATCATTGGTAATTTCTGGCTTTGTGCATCGCACAATTCTAGGATTTCTAACCCTTATGCTGATGTCACTTTAGAAAAAACTTTGGGCTTGTGCATTTTTGCTTTTTAATGGCTTATGAATAATTTTGAACATTTTCAATGGCTTGAAAATGATTTTCTATAGCCCATAAATGATTTTTAATTGTTTGAAAATGATTTTCAATGATTCTAATTTTTTTTTCTATAGCCTAAAAATGATTTCAGATTGCCCAAAAAGGATTTTCCAATAGTCCATTGCCTGAAAGTGATTTTCTATAGTCTGAAATTGATTTTTTGTTGCTTTGAAGTGGTTTTTGATAGTCAAGAATTGATTTTTGATCATTTGAAAATGATCTTTCAATAGTCTAGGATTTATTTGCACATAGTTGATTTTTTATAGCCCAAAAATGATTTTTTTTTTTTAAGCGAAAAACCCCTTGCGGGGCCGCCTTGGTCTGAGAGACCACGAACAGGGGGTTCTACACCGTCAAAGTCACTCGAGAGTCGCACCCGATCCTGCCCATACCAACATTATCAATTGGATTTTGGATACCCAATTCAAATTTTTGGTAGGGTGGAGATTTGAACCTGGGACCTCCCTTGGAGGATTGCCCTCTTCTCTCCAACTCACCTACAACACCTGGGTCCCAAAAATGATTTTTTAATTGTCCATAATTAATTTTAAATATCCTAGAAATGATCTTTCAATAGCCTAGAAATGATCTTTCAATTACCCAAAAATGATTTTCAAAAGTCTGAAAATTATTTTTAATTGCCAAGAAATAATTTTCAATTTCATTTGAGTGCTAGGGTTTTGAAATCTACACAAGATTTTGAGTTGCTAGCAAATTTAACCTTGCATGCTTTTAACTTCTTCTTAAGTGGCCAGACTAATGATCGGGACAATTTCCTTGCTTAATTTGTAGACTCAACCATTTTGTTATAATTTCAAGGGAGTGACCTTGGTCATGACATCTTGAATAACTTGCAAAAAGCAAACAATTTTGGGCATTAATTCTCTTTAGAGCATATGCAAGTTCATACTTTTCAAAAAGTTCTTTTCAAAAATAATCTAATGGAAGAAGTTTACAAACACGACCATGAAAATAGTCATCATAACAAGTTAAAGGTACAACAAAAATTAGAGACATTTAAAAGCTTTCAACTAAAAACCTAAGCTTTGGATATTGAAAATTGCAAACAAATCCAAGAAAAGTAAGAGAAGGCTTACCAAAATTTCAAAAAAGGTGGGTTTCCAATCCATGAAGATTGGGGGGTGTTGTGTAAGTGCAAAAACGAAACAAATGGCAATGGAGAGTGACCAGATAGTAAACTAAGGGAGCGTACCAAGTTCCCAATAATCATACAATCATGGAAAGTTAGATTCTTAAATAATAAGTCTCATAAAATTATTGTTCACAATTTAATTGAAAGTCATTCGATTTAATTCTCCTTCAAGAGACAAAATCTTCAATACAAGTGATGGATAGAATAACCAAGAAATTATGGAGATAAACAAAGCATATGGTAGTTGCATCATAGTGTGCTTTAAGGGGTATAATGACTTTGTGGAATCCTCTAAACTGGATAGTAATTGATCATCTCACATCTCTTTTTTTTTTTTTAAATAAAGGGGTAAAAATTTATTGATAAGAAGACAAGATTACAGAGTACAACAAAGCCCCCAACCAGGACAGGGTCAAAACTTGAAGAAGACAACAAGAACAAACCACATTAAGTCTGGATATCCTTGTGGATCAACTCCAAGAGGTATTGAGAGTCCCCATTCGGGAGACTCTCCCAGTTATCCATAATCCAAGGACCCGAAAGCTCAAAAGCCCTTTTGACCAAATAATCAACAACCCCATTCCATTCCATTGGTATGTGCACAAAGGAGATAAATTCAAACTCTTCACTAATTTTGAAAATATGAATGACCATAGAGACCAACTTCCAATTAACATCCTCCAACCTTTTACTGATTAAAATATTAACCAAAATTTGAGATTCAGACTCATAGATACTCTTGTGTTATCCAAGAGAAAATCCCCTCTGCAAGGCCTTGAGAATTGCAATAGCTTCCATAAAATTGTTGGAGTGAACACCTTTATAAATGGAAAAGAAAAATTTGAGCATGCCAACAGAGTCTCCCAAAACTGCCAATTACAGCATGTCTAGGATTTCCCTTGGATGACACATCAATATTTATTTTTAAAACTCCTCTAGGGGGCATCCTCCACCTACCATATCTCCAAACTTTCTTGTTGATCTAGGGAACCTTGCTAGGGCAAGAAGAGTCCGCACCAACCCCAAAGAGACCAAGGGCTTGTCATACCTTCTCCTCCCTAGATTCCAAAAGAGGATCCACATCACATTTGCTATGGATAGTTTTTTGAACCATACACAGGATCCTTTGCCAGATCTATTGAACAACCAAATGTCTACCCTAAAATATGCGATGGTTTCGTTCGAGCTAAATATTCCAGATGATGCAAGAAGGGCCCAAATTCCAAGTCACCTAAAGGAAGGGGGCATTGGTCGGAGGTTTGCCTAGACTGCTCCAAAACTCCACCAGGGATAGCACATGAAAACAAGGATGGTTCCAGGCACTCCACCATCGGTGCCAAATGTCTTTGTCAAGGGAGCATTGGAAAAATAATTGAGAAGAGTCATCCTCATTATTACCACAAAGAATACAAAAATAGGGACCCTAAAATCCCCTCTTCCTCAAGTTATCCCAAGTGAGGCATTTATTATGAGCTACCAGCTAGAGAAATAAGTTACATATAGGCAAAGCAAATATGTTCTACACCTTTTTCCACCATGTGATAGGGAGGCTCCCAAAATTTTGCATATCAAGAACCTAATAACCATAGGCTATAAAGTAGGATCCCTTGGGATCAAGGTTCCAAGCCAAAATGTCTTTACCCCTCAATGAAGAGTAGGGTCTCCCTACAAGAATAAGAGCAAGTACATCTCTGTCCTCAACCAATCCCCCCTAGGGCCATTCCTATGGATATTTCCACTTGTACATCTCCAGATTACCAAAAGGCTAGATTCTTTTAAAGTCCTCCACACGATAGTAGCCCGCTTACAAGAAACAAACGCTTAGGGAATGTAACCTAAGATATTGAGTCAAGATAGGAAGGTGGCCATCCCAAGAGTTCTCCTAGAAAAGAGCATATGATCCTCGATTGTAAATCTAGAACAAACCCTGCTTAATTAAATTAACCCCTCTTTTTAGAGTGTCCCAGATAATCGAACCTTTTCCAACCAATATGACTCTAGGGATCTCAACCTTAGAAATACCTCTCAAGTACTTACAAGATAAGATTTTAGCCCAAATATGATCTTGAGAAGTACACCATCTCCAATAGAGTTTCGTAGCCAAAGCCTGCCCAGAAAGAGTCACTTGTTGCAACCCAAGGCCTCCCTCTTGAACCGGCCTACAAAAATAATCCCACCTAACCAAACTCCATTTAGATTGATCAAGTTTTCTAGACCACAAAAATTGTCTTAACAAAGCATCCATGTCCTTGATAAAACAAGAGGGAGTTGTTTGCATAAGACACCTGTAAATGGGTAAAGCTTGAACAATAGATTTTGAAAGTAATACTCTACCCACAAAGGAGAGCTATATGATGTTCCAGTGATTAACCTTCCCTCTAAACTTATCAAGCATAGTATGCCAAGAATATTTAGGCAGAGGATGAGATAAAATTAGGATACCAAGATAAATGAAGGGGGAAATCCCAATCTAGAATCTTAGAATTTGAGCAATCCTGGCTTGAATAAGAGGAGGGGTATTGAAGAAGAAAATAGAATTCTTTTTCTCATTAATCAAATGCCCAAAAGCACCAAGACATATGTCAAGAGACCGTCTAGTGTTTCCATATTCCCTATTAGTGGCAACTCCCATCAAAGTTGTATCATCAACAAATTGAAGGTGTGAAAGAGGTGGTGAACTATTATCCCACTTTCAACCCTGAATGAGACCATGCCTAACTTGAGACTTGAGCAGTCTTCCTAACTCTTTCATCGTAATGATAAACAAATAAGATGATAGAGGATCTCATTGCCTCAATTCCCTTGAGGACTCAAACACCTTCGACGACTTATTATTAACAAGAATAGAGAACGAGAAAGAAGAAACACAACTCATCACCCATCTAATCCATTCCTCCTCAAAGCCAAAAGTAGCAAGAAATTTTTGAAGAAAGGACCATTTGACCCAATCATAGGCTTTGTCCATGTCCAACTTAATGAACATAGATTTCTCCATATAAGTTTCCATTGAGTGAATAGCTATTATAGCAATAACAACCCCATACAGGATTTGTCAGCCAACAACAAACCCACCTTGCTCCTCAGAGATGATTTTTCTCAACCATATCTTCAGACTCTAAATGATAATTTTTGTAATGATCTTATACACAACATTGTAAAGAGCAATAGGCCTAAACATATCCAGAGAATTTGTTCCCTCTTTTTTGGGAATAAACACCACAAAGGTAGAATTTAGGGCCCTTAGCATCTATTTGTTATTTTGGAACTCATGGACCACCTCTAGAAGATAAAATTTGATTAAATCCCAAAACTCCTATTAAACTCAATTGGGAATCCATCCGGACCTGGGGATTTTCCTTTTTTCATCTTGAATACAACATTTTCCAACTCCTCAAGGGAAATTGAGCCCATAAAATACTCATTCATCTCTCTAGAAACAATCGATGGAATACAATTTATAATAATATTTTCATCCTCATCATCTGAGAGGAAGTCCTCCTTGAAGAGAGAAAAAATACCTCCTAGTCTCTTCTAAAATCTCCCTGAAAGAAGAGAAAAGGGCACCCTGAGAATTAACAAGAGAGGAAATCTGGTTACCATTATGGTGAGCCTTAACTGAGTTAAAAAAGAAGGTCGTGTTCCTATCCCCTTCTTGAAGCCAATCCACTCAAGCTTTTTGTTTCCAAAAATTTCTTCCCTCAACTCCCATTTAACAAGTTCTTTTGCAGCCTTAGATTCTTCAAAGAGAAGCTCCTCCATGAGTCCATGATCTCTAATCTTCCTTTAATCTTCTTCCACCTTCTTAAGAGCCGCCAACTTAGCCAAGGAGAAATTCCTAAAATTTAGACTATTCCACCTATTCAATTTATGCTTAACAAATTGTAGTCGCTTCATAAAGGAATACATAGCGATGTCATGAGAAGGTTTGTCATTGGTCCACCAACCTTGCATGAAATCATGAATCTTAGGATCCCGAAGCCACATAAGTTGAAACTTAAAGGAATGATTCTTATTTATACCAAACTCAAGAGTAGAGAGTTTGATAAGCTAATGATTAGATCCTCTACCCTCCAAAATCACAGAACTAGAGCTTTTGTTATTACCAATCCAAAAACTAGAGATCAAAAACCTTTCCAATATCTCTAAGATGGACTCTTTCCCATATCTTCTATTGTGCCAGGTAAATATCCCATTATCCGGCTTGATGTCAACCAAGTTCAGGGCCTAGATATGAGCATTGAAGATAAAATAAAAAGGCTCGAGATGATAAAATCCATCGCATTTCTCCTCCAAACAAGTGATAGAATTAAAATCTCCAACAAAAATCCATTGGTACAGGGGAGCCAGACTTCTCACAAAGCCAATATGCTCCCACAAATTTACTTTACCATTGTAATAAATAGGAGCATACACATTTGTAAGTAGGATAGTTTCACCAAATTTATTATCATACCCGATTATCGAGATAGAACATCTGTTGGAAATCCAAGTAAGAGGAGAGATATTAATTCGATCCCATAAATAAGCAATGCCACAAACATATCCACATGCGTCAATACACTAGAATTGATCCCTTCTCCACAACTTGGGAGTAATATTGAACATACTATCAATAGCCAATTTAGTCTCCTAAATAAACACCACATCCGAAGAATGTACACAAATCAAATCAATTTTTTTTTTGTTTGGGGATGTTGTTCAACCCCCTTACATTCCATGAGAAGATAATCATTTATGGGGGTTAGAAAAATGGGAGTCTAATGTTCTCACCAAGCCTGACTCCACCAAAGTCTCCCTTAATCACTTAATTTTTTATTGGTCTTTCTTTTGACCCACCTTCATATTCTTATATGAAGCACCTTTTTTAATTGTTTTCTACTGTAATCCCAACACCGTAGGAGTTTTACAGTCTAGAGATGGTTGCATCAGTGCCTGAGTAGGAGAGAGCACAACTATATCTATGCCACTCTCCAAAATAGTTTTCCTTCTAGGGCTAGAGCCAACCATATCACATGTACTTATAACCAAAGCTATATTTTCTTTATTTAAACCCACTAGATCTGGTTTCTTAGGTTGCACCTCGAGAGACATATGATTTGACCCTATTATATCTACATCAGGTAGCGAAATTTTAGGTAACTTCATACACTGATCAAGATAATCTAGTATCGCAAAATGGTTGAGTAGAGCATATGGTTGGCTATCCTTAAGGGCTATTTTTACCCTTCTTCCTCTATTTTGATGTTTTACAAGAACAAAACCTTCCTTATCCCGATCCCCTTCCTTTATTGAGACTTTTCCTTTATCCAAATTTTGTGCAGATTGAGAGACCCCAGGATTTGAAGCCATGGGTGGGATAAAATTAGGATATTTTATTTGTAGATGGCCGTATTCATGACAGATACAACAACAAAATGGAAGACCTTCATAGTCAAGTTGTTGAACCCATTTAGATGATCCAAACTGTATTTCAACAAAATCTGGAATAGTATTATTTAAATCAATTTCAACACAGATACTGGCAACAAAAATTACCTTTTCTCCATCATCTGTTGTGATGGTCCAACTAGCTTCCCAAGAAGAAGGGCAATCATATGAAAGATGTCATTTCTCTAGAATTCTAATGGGAGCCATGGGAGCCAAACCCACACTGGAACCCACAACGATCGCTCCTCTAATGGGTTGAAACCCATATGCCATGGTTTAAGAAATAGTCCAGCTTGGTTACAAAAATAGGGACCCCATTCAAATGCTTTGTTATGATTTGCAAGAGAAGAGAAAACCACCATAAAATAGCTATTCGCACTCAACACCACCTCCACGTCACCGTCAGGGTTCCAAGTATTCCTAACCCAAGCCTTCACAAAGGGAAGAGAAATTTAGATACCCATAAATTTACCAATAAGTGCATGCTTGGTTAAATACTCCACATCTTTCGCCACTGAGTCTGGTTGAACCACTAGAACCGGCCTAACTTCACATCGTTCCAAACATCCATTGTTCTTTAACAAATAATTCTCGACATACATTGGGAAATCCTGTTCCTTCCAATCATTTTTAGATGAAAAAATATCACTAGCATGCACACTCTGTGACGGGCCCGACACCATTGCAACATTCCTCCATTTTTTTAGACCTAGGGTTTCAGTCTATCTCACATCTCTCTTCAAGAGTAAGAGTTTGAGAAAAATTTTGTCGATTTCAAATTTCTATGGTTCAAAATTTTTTGGGGAGCAACACCTCCAATGGATAGTTTTACAAGAAATTAGGATAGAAAAAGAAGAGGTGAATTGGATAGTGGTAGTCGACTTCAATTCTAAGCTTTCAGCTAGAGATCCCATATTTGGATAAGGGGAAAAGTTTATGATCTCTAAAGTAAATCAACTCAATTTGATTGATGTCTAGTGTGTGGAGAATTCTCATATTTGGACAAACAAACAAATGAGATTGATGAAAAAGAAGGTAAAATTGGATAGATTCTTGGTGTTTGAAGAGAATTTTTTATGTTGATCACTCAGGATGAAAATTCTTAATTGTACATAATTAGATCACTTTCCAATTCTCTTAGAATGGGATATGGACCATAAATCTTTCTCTAGACCATTTTTATTTAAGAATTTGTGGTTGGAAAAGGAGATTAGGGATAAAATCCTAGTTTGGTGGGACGAGGGGTGCCCTACCCATGGAACAACATTGTTTGGAGTTTTTAAACAACTCCAACATGTTAAAGCCGAACTTAAAATTTGGAAAAGAAACAATAAATCAAACTTTTAACTTCAAAGGGTTCCATTAGTTTCTAGGATGGAGGAGTTGGTCACACTCTTCGAGACTGAAACAAGCACAAAAGACATGAAAAAGGAAGATGAGCTGGTAAAAAAAGAGTTAGATAAACAAGTGGAGATTACTAGAAACAAAGAGCCAAAAATTCTTGGTTGCTAGAGGGAGACCGAAACACTAAGTTCTTCCACCACTTGACCTTGGTAAGAAGACACTCCAACACACTACACAACCTAAAATACCTTCATGGTAATGTGATGGACACTATCCTAGGTATGTAGTAAGTTGTAAATATCTATTTTGAAAATATTTTCTCTGCTTTTGTCCATCCTAATCTTGTATCACAATAAGAGATACTTAACTATATCCCATAAATTATAACAGTCGAACAAAACTAGGCCCTCTTCAAAATTGTGGATCCTGAAAAGATGAGAGACATAGCTTTCAACATGAGAATTGAAAAGTCCCTAGGGCATAATAGGTTCTTGATTGAAATTTTCTAGGCTTTTTGGGATGAAATATAGGAGGATGTAACTGGGGCAGTGAAGGAATACCATGCAAACAAAAGCATATTACAAGTTATGAACCACTCTTTCTTTACTTTGATTTCTAAAGCAAGAGAAGCTTCCAACCTTGGAGACTTTTGCTTGATTACACTTTGTAATGTAGTTTACAAGATCATTACCAAACTAATGGTTGAAATGGTCAAGAAAGTATTGGATAGTATTATCTCTTCGGACTAAGGAGGAATTATGGATGGAGTAATCTTGTCATAATAAGTAGTTCACAGAATGCATCAAAAAGGTCGAAGAGGTATGTTTATCAAATTAGACATGTCTAAGGCCTATGATAGAGTCCCTTGGTAGTTTCTAGATCGAATATTAGAGAACTTTGGTTTCTGTTAGGGATGGAGAGAGTGAATCATGAGTTATGTCTCTTTGGCCTTCTTCTTAGTCCTCATCAATGGTATTCCCTTGACCCCATTTCAAGCCTCTAAAGGAATTCAACAAGGAGATACTATATCCCCATACTTATTTATCATTCTTGCTAAAGGATTAGGGATATTTATTTGAAGGAATAGGCAACAAGGAGTTATCTTAGGAGTGTAAGCAAGAGTGGTGAATCCGACCCATTTATAAATTGTGGGTGACATGAGGTTGCTTGGAGCGGAAAATGTCAGTGAGGCAAGAGTGCTAAGAGTTATCTTAAATACATATCTATAAGCCATAGGCTAGGAAGTGAATGCAACCAAGTCTAACGTAGTGTTATTTAATTCTCTAAGGGGGATCCAATATTAGATTATAAGCATCTTAGGCTTCTCCCATGGCTCCCTCCCATTGGACTACCTAGGGTTTCCACTCCACAATAAGAATTTGAAGATGATAGAATCAAAAGCAATGGTGGAAAAAATTGATGTAAATATAAATCATTGGACACACCATTGGATTTATTTTGGAGGAAGAGTGACTCTTCTTCAATCAGTGGTTCAAGCAATGCTAGTTTACAAGTTCTCTATCCTTGCTCTTCAATTGAAATATTGAAGGAGTTGGACTTGCTCATGCAAAAATTCCTTTGGGTGGGCCCAAGAATGGGTAAGTGATGGTCTCTAGTAAGTTGGTACAAAATCTACTAGCCTAAAATAGGGGAAGGATTAATAATTCAAAAAGCAACATTGAATAACCAAGCTCTAGCAGATAAGTTGTATTGAAGATGGATCTCCAATTAGAAAATATTGTTTAGCAAAGCCATTACTAGTAGGTGCTTGGGTAACATTCCCATGAGGAAGCATGTTGCATTCCAATGGGTGACCAAGGTTCTATTGTTTAGAAGATGCCAAAATTAGGAGAGAAAGTGGTAAAACCAAAACTATTTTAGAAAGTGGGGAGAGGGGATAAAGCAAATTTTTGGAGTGATTCTTGGGACCAATACCCCCCTTAATTTTAGAATTTCTAGAGTTGCATTTCCTTAAATAGAGCCTTGAGGCTAGAGGTTGGATCAAGACAACATGCTATATATATACAAGGTAAATTGGGACCTCTCTTATGCAACTAAAGTGGTAGGAAGAGCGGTCAATCCCAATCTCGCCTAATCTGGTATTCCTATTAGAGAGGATATTAAAGCAAATCCACCTTATAGGAGAGGTGGAAGAGGACAATATAACTTGGGGTCATGGTAATTTAGGCATCTATATAGTTCAAGAAGATTATAATAAATTACTTCCTTCCCCATTGGTGTTGTTGGATATTCCATGTGATAGGTATGGTTGGTAAAGGGTTGACCAAAAATTAATTTCTTTGCCTAGAAAGTTATGCATTGGAGCTTCCTCACCTATGATAATTTATAGAAGAGAGGTTTCCATGGCCCCTCTAAATGTATAATGTGCAATACCTAGGAGGAGACAATAGATCATTTACTCTTTTAGTGTGACTTTGCCCTAGAGTTGTGGAGTCAATGGGTTGATCTCTTCAAGGCCCATCTCAACCAACAATTAACACTTACTAATATATGGAAGGTCTAGAAACAATTTTTTTTTTTTTAAATAAACCAGTTCAATTAGGTTGGTATATGGGCTTGAGCTATATTTTGTGGCACATATGGTTGGAAAGAAATACCAAAGTTTTTAGAGAGGAATACACCCCAATAGAGCTTGTTTAGCATATAATATTAAATAAGGTTACATAAATAATTAAATCGCATATGGGGGAGTAGAAAAACCAGGAGGAAGAGAATATTGGTAGGAGGTAGATTCATGGGGCTTGGCAAACCCCACCCCTTGGCAAACCCCACCCCTATGCTGGAAAATAATCAACATGGATAGAGCAACCAAGGATAAACTAGGGACAATGACCATTGGTTTTCTCAAAAGAGACTACAAGGGAAAGGTCCTTCATTGGGAATTGGAAGGCCTAGTAGTAGCAAAAAATAATGAAGCAGAGGCTTTCACAAGTGGATAAGGCTCTCTTAATGCTTGGGAGAATAGAGTTCAAAATATCATAGTGAAGTTCAACTAACAAATTTTGGTGGGGTCACCATATGAGATTAAAAATTTCATATCGAGTGTGTGGTAGATCAAGAATATAGTGAATCAAACCAAAGCCATTTGGTAGTAGTTTAAGGATGCCATCTTGGTTCATGTAGGTAGAGAGAAGAATATTATGATTAACTTTTTGGCTAAAATAGGAAGTAAGCATCTTGCGGGGTACTTATTGAAATATGATCAAAATAGAGATATTGTATATTGGATGGAGGTGAAGCAATAGGTCTTATTACCAACCAATAAGAATTTAGGCAATGAAGTATGTAGGACCAAGTGTGGACCAAGGTAGATGATTATGATGATTAGCCTTTGGTTTGACATCATGCTACTTTACTTGTATTGTTGTTAGTCCCAATTTGGGATAGTTTTCGAAGTCGTGGTAGGAGAGAGAAGCTAATCCAAGCTCTCTAGAATAGTATTAACCAAAACTATAATAAGGATAGGATTTTTTGCTCTTTGGATCACACAAAGAAATTTGTGTTCCAATAATATGTTAGAGTTAGTTTTATAAGGATCTTAGGGTTGGTCAAAATTTGTAAGCCAATTATTGTAACTTTAGACCTATCTTCTTAATAAGATTTTCACCTTTAAAAAAAAAGCAAAAACAATTTTTTTCTCACATAAAAAATATTCTAACTCCAAATAGAAGAAATATTGAGGAAGAAAAATATATAAGGAATGAAATAATTAATTATTTAAAAAATGTTTTGTTGAATACTTGGAAATATAGGGAGGCACAAGATAAGCTTTTGCAAAATATTGCATTAATTATCATATAAGGACAAAATAAAGGCTTAATAAAGAAGGTATCTATGGAGCAGCTATATGAAATAATTTTTCTTTCAATTCTAACAAGGCACCTAGCCCTAATGGATTTCCAACATATTTATTCTAAAATATTTGGTTTTATTGAAGAGTTATATGTTGGTTGTAGTTGAAGAGGCCTAAAAAAGGAAGACTACAATAAGTGAGATCAATGCCACATTTATTACAAAGGTTCCAAAGAAAGATGAGATAAAATATTTTGATAATTTTTGTCCAATAAGCCTTTGTAATATGATTTATAAGATCATTATAAAAATTATGGCAAACAAGTTGAAAGGCATTCTAGATTGCATTATCTCAAAGGAATAAATTATTTTTCTTCATGGTAAAAAAATTATTGATGGTGTAATCATTGTACAAAAGGCCATACATTATCTTCATTCCATGAAAAAACTAGATATGCTATGAAATTAGATATGAACAAAGCATATGATAGGGTTTCCTAGAGTTTTCTACATGTTGTTCTCATTAAGGTTGATTTTGATTACAGTTGGTACGAATTGATTAAATATTGTTATAACACTACAAAATATTTTATTTTGATCAATGATTTTCTTTTTGGTTACCTCAAGTCATCGTAAGAAATCTGCTAAGGTGATCCACTATCTCCCTATCTATTCATTATTCTTGAGAAGACATTAGGTAGAGCTTTCTCAAAGGGAAAAATGGAAGGAAAAATCAAAGGTATTAAGGTAGAAAAAAATGGTCCCTTCAAATCTTATATCTAATTTGTTGATGGTACTTTTCTTTTAGGAGTTAGTGAGACAATGGAATTTCAATCAATATTATGATGCTATGAGAAAGTTACTAGATAGTTGGTAAATAATACAAAATGTAGGATTTTTATTAACACTACCCTAGCTTTACAACAAATTATTATGAATATTTAGGGTTTAAAATTGAAAAATGTTCATCAACATGCTTGGGTATTCCTTTGTCTCATAAGGGAAATGGATAGGAGCTTTGGGTCTTTTGTTTGGATCAAATGAAAGCTTTTTTGGCAGTTTGGAAAAGTAAGTTCTTAACCATGGTAGGAAGGCTACAACTCATAAAGACTTCATTGCAATCCATCCCTAGTTATATGATATCACTTTCAAGCTTGCCAATATGTATAGCATACAAATTTGATAAAATTTAAAGAGATTTTCTTTGGAAAGGATGCAAGGAAAATTTAGGTTTCCTCTTTGTAAGAGGGATAGGGTTTGTAAGGGAAATAATATTGGAGGAGTAGGATTTCTAAATTATAGACTTATGAGTTTGGTCTTAGGGGCAAAGCTTGGGTGGAGATTGTTCAAAGATATTTTTTTGGTAGAAATATTACTTCAAAAACATATAGGTTCTCTTAATGCAATAAAATTATTTAGAAAAAGAACTCTAACCAAAGGATCATAAAAATCGAACTTCATATTAGATAGTTTTTAATTGATCAAGAAACATATTAGATGGTTATGATGGTGGGTATAGGAGAAACAAAAGGAAGACAAAAATATTAGTGAAAATCACCAAAAGTAGAGTTGGTCAAATTGAGTTTTGATGGAGCTTCTAAAGGAAATCTAGGACTAAGAGGAGGAAGTATAATAATAAATAATAGGGGTGAGATCTTTTCACATATGCTTTTAGTAGTGGATTTAAGATAAATAATGAAGTTGAAGCTTAGGTGGCTTTGGAAGGATTAAAAACATGTAGACAAATGAAATGGAATAGAGTATGGATGGAAGGCAATTCACTAATAGTAATAAATGCAATTTTGAGGAAAACAAAGGTTCAATGGAACATATAAGTGATCATTATAGAAATACAAGACCTTGCTATACAGTTTGAAGAAATCAATTTTACACACACATTAAGAGAAGGGAAAAAATGTGAGGATAGGCTAGCCAATAGAGGGGTTTTAATAGAGGATCATGAATATAAATTATCTTTTCCATGATTAGAGGATATCGTAATTTTAGCTAAAGCTTATAAGAAAAATTTGAAAGAAGCAAATTCAAAATAATGTTCCAAAGGATTACACAAATGTTTTAAGGGATCAATTTATAGATCAATCTTTTAAAGGAAACTAACAATTCAAAGTTCATAAAGCAAACTATGATAACACAATATTTTGGAAATATTACTCTACTAAGATGCAATGCATAGACAATAGAGATGGAGTTTTAGTATTGTGAAGGTTGCTACAAGAAAATTCCAAGAAGAAGGATGTTGAGTTTTAAAATATTATATATTTACAAAGAAAATTGAAAAAGATACATAAAATGAAAATCAAGAATTAAACTTTTTATAAAAATTTTTTTAGGTATCTAGCTATAGCAACTCAATTGAGATGAAAATTAAATATGTTTGTAAAATCACAAGCTCTATAGAAGAGAATTGTGATTTGTCAAGGGTGGGGAACTCGAGTACAACCCATTTTTTTCTCTAAAAAAAAAGACATATATTAGATGGTCAGTCAATGAGGGGAATTATTCAATTTTTTTATTTTATGCATGGTTGAAGCCTTATCCTCTTATATATGACTCAAAATGGTAACCATTGGTTCTAGCATTCCTAACTAGTAAAGGTTAAAAGGTCAAATAATATGAGCAACGACTATAGCTCATGTATTTATATTAGTAACTTAGTTGAAGGAGAGGAACTCAAACAAATTGTAGATTAACTTCAAAATATTCTTTAAGAGTTTTATTTGTTGTTTTTATATAAAAGGATAAGTTGGTTTAGAATCTATCAAAAGATGGTGGATACTCGATGAAACTGAAATATGAGAATTTAGAGCAACTAAAATTTTCTACTCCCAAATATTTTCCTTGGAAGAATGTTTGACCACTAGAGTCTTTCCTTAAGGCCTTAACATTCTTTTGGTTAGCAATTCAAAGTAAGATTCTTATAAGAGAAATTCTACAAAGAAGAGGATATCATGGATCTTGTAGATGTGCCTTCTATGAGAAGGATTTAGAAACATTAGAATATTTACTTCTTCATTATCACTTTACTCCCACCATTTAGGGTTATTTTTTTTAAATATGAAAATATAATGGGTAGCTTCATCAACATTGAAAGAGTTGATGAAATGTTGTATTAATTATTTCAAAGCTAAATCATTATGTATTTTGTGGAGGATTGGTATTGCTATTATTTGTTGGAATTTATGGCTTAAAAGGAATGATGGTTTTTTAAAAATAAACCTCAAAATCATGCCCAAGTTTGGAGCCATATTAGTGCCTCTCTTGCATAATGTTTATAGATATGATTCTCATAATGGGAATTCTCAAGTACAGAAAAAGAGGAGGTAACAACTTGGTTGTAATATTTAAACATACATAGAAGAGTCATTTGTGATAGTGACATTAAAAAAGATAATCCATTCTGATCTTGGGTAAAATAGAAATGTCTAGAAATTGGGTTTATCAAGATTAATTTTGATGGTGCTTCTAAAGAAAATTTGGAGAAAGCAAGTGAAGGTGGTGTTTTTCAAAATAGTGAAGGCAAAATTCTCCTCACTTAAAATCATATGGAACTTCATCTAACAACTATGTGAAGGCTAGGCCACTTATTATAAGGATTACAATTACAACTAACAAAGGATAGAAATACATTTGAATTAAGAGGGATTCAAAAATAATCATTAATGCTATCAATAAAAATGGATATGGGGTTTGGATAAAAAATAATATTATTGTTGTTGTTCATCATATATTATTGGAGGAAATCTCTTGAAAATGTGAGTATATATATATATAAAAGAAATCAAGTAGAAGATAATTTAGTCAATCGTGGTGTTAATATTCATCTTAGTGAAATTCAAGTTTTAAAAGGCAACTCACCAAGTGAGATTTTATCTCTTAATGAAAATGATATCAAGGAACTAATTGTGGAAACATAACACTTTGAGGAAGATGAAGAACATATTTAATAGAAAAAAGAAATAAAAAATATGTAATAAAAAAGACGCTGACTATGTTTCAATTGACCTAAGAACAAATGTAATATATTTTTTTCTTATTGAAGTAATGCAAAGTACAATGGGTGGCACAAATGGGGGCCACACTCCTCGAGGACACAATGTAAGCCTCCCTTCTCATGATTTGAACTTAGGTAGCCTGGATAACAGTCCAACGACATAGCACTAAGGGGTCCCTACGAGACAACAAATATAATATTTTAGTATTTTGATGAAAGTGGCCACAATAAAAACCACATATATTTTTTTTAACCTAAATGATCTTGCAATGTTGTTGAAGAAGATGTTTTAACAATTATTTTTAAAGATAGTTTTCTTACAATAATAAAACTAAGGATGATATGTTAAACATTTTCTAAATTTTTCATACTTACTAAAAAATACTTCATTTTAAGGGCTCTATATGGTACGTATTAGATCTATAAATTGGTTATTATAAAATAATATGTAGTTTATATGATGTTCCAAACATAACCTTTTAAGATAGTTTAATATTTTTATTGAAAAAACTCTTAAATTATAAATTAATTTTAACTACAGTTTATATATACATACTAAAGAATATAATAATATGAAATATGGTAATTAAATAGTGTGAGTTCAATCTATTTATTTTTATTTTTTATTTTTGAGAAAATACGAGAATTCAAATCTTATCAAATTATATATATAATTTTAAAACTATTATAATACCATTATATAATTATAATATAATAAATATAAAATAAGTTTTAAGTTCATATAATCAATTAAAAAATAATAAGATATATAAAAAAAAAAAAATAAATATATATATATATATATATATATATATATATATATATATTATGAAAAACAAATTTGCATTCAATTAAGATAAAAGCCTTTACAATAAAAAAAGTGGTTGGGTTAACACATCTCATGGGGAATCAACTAATCCTCATTGACAAGGATTAAAAAATAAAGTTGCCAACAAAACACAAGTTTACCAATCTTGATCATTGATGATCATTACATCAAAGAAAGCATATCATATGGAGTAATGTGCCTTGGCGTGTTGTCCTGCATAAACTACTAGTAATTATGGGATAGGAATCCACCCCTCAACATCACGATTAAGGCCTTCAGTACCCGCGTTGCTCCAACAAACAACTGGACCAGGTGAAATTAGTTGGACATCATCCCACCCCCTAACCTGATGGGATGAACAAGCAATGTCAATATTAGGCATCTTCTTGACTAGTGAGGTCTAGGACCAATGCCTATCTATGGGAGCACTTTTTGCATATGATGGAGGTCAGTGACAAGAGCGGGATAAACAACGCTCCTGAGAAGAGCGCTTTGGGAGGATCCGATTGACTATACACAGAGCATTGGCCTAATGTGCCAGAAGAACTTGTAGGTGATCCAACTCCATAGCAACTTTGTTGGATTGAGTACATATTTGTAGCTACATGTCATTAAAAACTTCTAATTTGTCATCATGAGTAAATGTGACAAAAGGTGTATACTGTTTAAAAATAATTATGTTACGAGCCTTCCAAATATGAAAGAGCAGGTTAATCCTGAAAACCTGCTACACTTAAAAAAGTGGGAGAGACAAATTTAAAGAGTCCCCAAGAAGAGCTTGGGGCCAAGAAAATCCTGCAACTATAAATGGGGAAAAAAAGGAAAGAACCCATTCCCAAGCTTACCTAGATCTTTTGCAATTCCAAAAGAGGTGAATACAAGACTTGGGTACACCACAAAAAGGACATTTAGGATTAGGAATTCCAAGGTGCTTCAAACATTCCCCCAAGGGAAGGCCTTGACACAACAAGCTCCATGAAAAAAAATATTGCTTGGGCTCAACATAAGTAGCCCAAACATTCTAAAATCTAGAATTCCATCTAGTCCTTGTAGAAAATAAGTCCCAAAATTGATTAATCTTAGGCACCAGAGGAAGATGAGGAGATAACCATTTATACCCCAAACAAACCTTATAATTAAGCAAAAGAGTGTCAATATGCCATCTCCAGTATCACCACCAAGGATGCTACGAGCGCACACCAATCTTGTACAACATAGAAAAAGGGGTGAGAGCAATAACAACATCATAAGTATCTTTATTCGCATCATTCAACCTAAAGGTGTGTTTGAACTCATTCCATGGGATCCAATCCTTGGTCTGGCAAGAAAATAAATCAACTATTGTAACAATACCTTTTTTGAAAAACCGTTGAGCATGAATCCATTGCACCCAAGCTAAGGGAGAACCTTGATGAAGAAATATGGGGTACCATCAAATATTCATAGAATTGATGGATAAGCCTTTACGAAAGCCATCTCCTCTCCAGAAGATTAAAGGAGTGAGCTGCTGCCAGGATTTCCATATACTTTTAATAACAAAGGAGCCAAAAATCCCCAAAAAAATTGGAGCAACAATGAGAGAGGGAAAATCCAACCTTCTACATGCTCTAAAGTTTAAAAGAAGACTAGAGGAAATGAAATTTTGAACCAAAACTTTCTAAGGTTTAGCTCTCCTTAGAGCCCTGACCACCCACTTAGCACACAGAGCAATACCTTACCATCTATAGTCTAGTAGACCCATTTTGCCAGATTGCCTCGGAAGATAGCAAATATCCTAAACAACTCTATGAAATCCCTTTGTTTCAGAAGAATTATTCCAAAGAAAATATCAAAGGATTTTCTCAAGCTTCTTATAGCAATCCTGTGAAGGAACCCAACAAGAGGAATAATATACATGAGTGGTAGCTAAAAATTTAGAGCAAATATTAAATTAACCTGCTAATAACAACTTCTTATTAAGGAAGAAATCAAGTTTCTTTTCAACTCTTTGAAGCATATAATTCCAAAGCTGAGTAGGGAAGCCTTTAAAGGCAAAAGGAATGCCAAGAAACTTAAAAACTTCTCTAGGAGGGATCCAATTCCAATGATAACCTTGAAGCCAAGGCGACATACGAAAGGGAGACTGTCTGAAGCAAGAGGTCTTCCTCCATTGTATGCTAGAACTAGAGGCTATGCAAAAGGTGTTCAAACAAAATAGAGCATTAGAAATAGATTGCTCCTCTTCCATTATAGTAAGAAAGGAGTCATCAACAAAGTGACCATTAATAAGTTATCCCTGATCATTCGAAAGAGCAATTCCTTTAATAAGACCTGTAGAAGATTGAGCAGCTAAAATATAGTCGAAGGCTTTAGCAACAAGCACATATAAAGAGGGAGCAATAGGACACCCTTGTAGAATATACCTAAAAATACCCACTGCTTCAGACTGTGAATTGTTCAGATTGAGAATAACCGAAGCATCTCTGAATAACATAGCAATAATCTGAACATGCTTTATATTAAGATTGATTTTGAGAAAGCTTATGACCAATTCATTCTTGAAATAATATTATTTTTATTTTAACACGATCAAAATTTTATATTACTAAAAAATAAAACAATATTAAATTAAATTTTAAAACATCTAAATACCCACTTCTAAATACATGCCTTCATCCAAACTCTTTAAAAGATCAAAATTTTATGTTAACAAAAGACCAAACGGTAATAAATATCCTAGTGGGGACATAGCAGTGGTTAGGGATTTGGCCTCCACTTGGGAGGTCCAAGGTTAAAACCACGATGTGTGTGTAATTTTGTGTAGTTCAAATTTTGGTTCTCATGCACATCATGGAGAATCACTTATGCAAACATCATGGTGTGCATTGTGTGTTTAAAATAATAATAAATTAAAAATTAAAAATATATTTTTGTTGAAATTTATCTCAATGACCTGAGTTCAAACCATGGAAAGGAAGGCTTCTTGTTGCTATATCCCAAAAAATATAGCCTGCAATTATGTCAATTAGAAAACCTCTCTAAAGATGTTGATATATGGTACATAACTCTTTCATTCATAGAGGAGTTCAAACTCTCAACGAGTCAAATTTTCATAATTAAGGTTTTGTGGGTTAATATATTAATAGGCAATTTAATAAATAAATTCACTTGTTTATTTATTTATATATATATTAATGGTTTTTTAAAGGATTTGAAAAAAATATTAAAATAAAGATCATTTACAAGGTGAATGAGACTCCTCCCAACCTTAGCCAATGAGAACACTTGTTTACAATAGTAAAAGAATATCTACATTGGAGCCAAATCTCCTAAACCATATATCTACAAAGGATTTACAAATTAGCTAAACACTGGATTTTCTCACCAACTTGCCTAATCCTCTCATCCTCAATAGCCATGCCACTATGCCATTGAACACCTACCTCCTCGATACCCATCAGAGCTAGGAAGTCTACCACTTTATTTAGATCTCTATCCACTTAAAGTAGAATCACATCATCTAATTATCTCCACAATTCCTTAATTTGGGTGATAAGAATCCTCAACCTCCATGTCTTCAAAGCAAAGTTCCTCATGCAATCTAGAGATCCTACCAATATTTGAGAATATGATTCTATGATTATCCTCTTATAACCTTGTCTTATCCCCTAGATAGAAACACATTTGATAGCTAAGGTTTTTGCTTCATTGTTTGTGGCCCTACCTAGACCTTGCAATTCCTAATAGAGCACTATCCCAACATGATTCATGTAGACCATTCCAATTCTAGCTCTCCCCAGATTGCCTTTTGTAGCTCCATCAATATTAATTTTAATTCAACCTTTTGAGGGTGATTTTCAACTAGCTCTATCCTATCCCTCTTGCACTTTGGCTTCCTTCTCCATCGTACCTATATCAAATTGAGTTTCCTCTTTAGCATGAATTGCCACAGTTTATGTGACTTTGCTCCCAATGACCTGTCAAATATTATCTAAGGATGAAAATGGTTCTCTAAATTTTTTTTATTTCTCTTCAACCACACTTGCCACAAAATGAAGTTTAATCCAAGCTTCCAACTAATACGAAGAGCTTTATATTTAAATCTACTTCTCTTCCATATTCCCAAATATTAATCCAATTCAAATCACCATTGGCTCAAATTTTGTAAGATAAAAACTATTGCTTCCATATTTTGTGCATGAACAAACACTCAATCATTAAGTTATCAAATGTTTTCTTACTCGTGTAGCATAAATGACATTGATATGGACCAATGATTCCCCTACATCTCAGATTATCAAAAGTAAGAATTACATTGTGCATGAACTTCCAGGCAAAGAAGTTTACTTTTGACCAACCCTTGGACTACCAAACATTTCTCTAATTCTCAACCTGATATGCATGAGAAGAAGATTCTGGAAGGATATTATCATATCCATCCTTCATTGTGTACACTCTAAGGCTTCCATAGCCCCAAGCTAATTTATTCACCTCATCTCTACTTGTGAGAAATATTTTTGCCAAGATTTTAATCATGATGGGTGTTAATTTCGAAGCGATTGAAATTGACCATTCATCCAACTTCTTAAACTACTTAAAATTATAATCCCTTAACTAACTAGTGTTAAAATAACTTTCAATTTAGATCCAATCCCTACTTTCCATGGTTATATTCGTTGGGTGCAACTATGGGAATTCATCAATGATAGGTGAATATTCATCCCATGAATCTATCCAAAATTGTACCTTCTCCCCTCTCCCCACTTTCCAAAATAATCTATATTTCACTACCTGAGATCCTAATTTTAGAGCCTACCACACTAAGGACCCATTACCATCCAAAGGGAAATGACTCATCTCATTCGGGTTCACCTATCCCAAATATTTATTAGTTAAAACTCTACTAAATAAAGAAGTTGGTTGGTAGATCCACCTACAACAAAGATTTCTAGCCAAAGATTTATTATTTAACTATGATCGCCTTAGTCCCAAAACTCCATTTTCCTGAAAAAAACAAGATAAAAAATTGAAGATATTTGAGAGGAGGGACGTTTTTCGCAGGACTGCCCAAAATATTGAACTTGTTTCGACCATATCTCACTCATCTGGACTCGGATTGAGCTTAAATTTTGAGGGTAGATGCCTGAAAAACCCTAGAATGTCTCCACAAATTTTCATATCATTTGGAACAACACAGATCCTAGCGCATCCCTATGTGTGAACGAGATTTTTGGCAAGCGGCTATGCAAGGGTTTCATCTGGGTTGAGTGCAAGCAGCTCCAGAGGTTGGTTTTTAGGGCCTTCGGGCCCTAGCGACCAATATTTTTGTGGTTTATGCTCAATATTTTAGGAGAAAATATTACAGGGGATCCAATATGGGTTAGAAATTTATCTTTCAACAGATCATACTGTGAACTTGAGTGACAACGACTTCCAATTTGCTGCACAAAAGAAAAGTGATAACCATACCTTTCCACGACATCTAGGGCAAGGATTAAAGAGATCACGAAACAAGTTTCAAGCAGTTTATTAAAAAATGGCTCATATCTCAAGTGAATCTGGTGCTAAGGTGCACCCACAAAATAATTCTACTATGAAAACCCCTATCAAGGGTAAGAATTTCAAAGACTCAGCCCCAAAAATAAATTTTAGGGATGCCCTCCATGGTGGACAGCCTCAGCCCAATGCTAATATCAATATTAGGGCTTCCCATAAACCTCTAAGAATGCCTAAGATTGATCCCAGGAAAATGGATTCAGGATGTCTTAAAGCAGCTGATGGAACTCCTATTGTTAAGCTTGATATGGGTAACATTCAAACTGCCATTGAAGATTTGGAAAAAAGAGGACTAATTTGTCGGTTCGTGGGTTTTCGTCCGAGCCTATCTGCTTTCAAAGTCTAGGCTACAAAAAGTTGGAAAACTAAAGGTGAGTTACAAATCTATATTTATCCAAATGGTTATTTTCTTGTTTTATTTGCTAATAATGAAGATAGAGAGAAAACTTTTCAAGGGGGTCCTTGGTTTTTGGAAGGGCGGGGCTTTTCATGAAGCCCTGGCATACTAAATTTAAAGACGAAGAAGAGATGCCTTCTATAGCTCTCGTGTGGGTTAGACTCTTTGGCCTCCCTATTGAATTTTGGAATCCTACTATTTTTTCTTCAATTGGAAACTCTTTAGGAACTTTTATGATGACTACTGATTGTACTCAAAATTTTGAACATATTATTTATGCTCAGATTTGTGTTTTAATGGATTTTGACAAACCCCTACCTAAAAATATCACATTACAATTTGGGGAAGACACTTGGGAGCAAGTAGTGGACTATGAGAACATTCCTTTTCATTGTAGAATTTGCCATGAATATGGTCATTTGGCCAGTGCTTGCCCAAATAAAATTCTTGATCAAAAGAAAGAAGATATAAACTCAACAGGTTTCCAAATGCCTAAGAAGAAGAACACTAAGAAAATACCAGTTATGAAGGATCAATCAAAGTCATCTGCTAATATGTTTGAAATCCTTTCCACAAATGATGTCCCAAGTGAGGAAGAGGAAATAATGGAAACAAAAATCTTAGAAACACAATTTAAATTTGAAGGGAAGAACTCAGAGACAAACCAACAAATCAAAGGTTTTCAATAGAAAAAGGGAGAAAATTTACACAAGAAAAACTATCTTTTAAATATCAAAACTTCAAATAATACAGGTCCCAATATAGACTCCGTTGAACCCTCTAGTAAAATTTTGGCTGTGTACGAGCATTCTTCAAGGTTAGAAGCCATCTCAGATTCAATTGGAATAAGTCAAGAAACAGGGAAAAAAATTGAAGATGGATTCTAATCAAAAAGTAAGTCGCAAGACCAATCAATATCATATGGTAAAAGAAGGTGAAAATCTTGTAGAGGAAGGTAAGATTAATGACCTTTCCAAAATTTTTAGCCCTGGTATTAATGAATATCATCACTTGGAATATTAGAGGACTCAAAGGGAGTCTTTCAAAACAAAATGAAATTAGAAGAATGATTCGGATAAATCATCCACATCTTGTTTTCCTTCAAGAAACAAAGATGTCAATGGAGGATATGGACTCAATTGCCAGTAAAATTTGGCCGACTGGAAAAGTGGTTTCCCTCAGTTACCAGGGGACTTCTGGTGGCATTGCTTGTCTTTGGGACCCAAAAGAGGTAGTTATTCACCATATGGTTGGCAGTTGGGGTCTGTTGGCTATAGCTATTCAAAGTAGACATTCCAACCAAATTATGCTTTGCATTACTGTTTATGCTCTGACTGCTTTGGAGGAAAAAATAAGACAGTGGAAGGATATAACTCATATTATCTCTCATTTTCTCGAAGCTTGGATCTTGATCGGAGGAGATTTCAATACCATCCTCTCTCGAGATGAGAAAAGGGGGGGAAATAGAAATTTGGATAAAAGCACTGACCTCATGAGAGAATATATTGCAAACCTCCATCTTGTGGACATCCAACTAGATAATGGCCTTATGACTTGGTCTAACAGAAGGCAAGGCTTAGCTTGTATAATGGAGGGATTGGATAGGTGTTTGCTCTCTGAAAATTTCTTAATCCATGGTCACATTCCTAAAGTGAAGACTCTTAATAATGCTGGTTCGGATCATTGGCAAATCATGGTGGAAATGTGGAAAACCAATGTGAGTTTCTCTCCTTTTTGTTTTCAATTAATGTGGCTTAGAGATATTTCCTTTAGACCTCGTGTGCAACAATGGTGGAAGGAAGGTAAACCTAGGCATGGGACTAAGATGTTCTGTTTTGCCAAAATACTGCAATACATTAAATCCAAAATCAAGACTTGGAACTGGAAAGAGTTTGGGGATGTTCATAAAAAACATATGAAGTTATTGCTCATCTTGAAAATTTGAATAAGAAAATCCGTTTAGATGGCCTCAAAGAGAAGAGAAGTGCAGATGAAATTAAACTCACAACTCAAAAAGAGGAATGGGAAAAAAGAGAAGAAATCTTATGGAAGCAAAAATCTAGAATTCAATGGCTCAAAGAAGGAGATCGAAACACAAATTTCTTCCACAAATCTCTTCTAGCTCGAAGATCTCACAACTTTATTTCTTCCTTGAAATCGGATTCTGGAGATGTTGTTTATACTTGGGATGGCATGAACTCTATTGTTGTTGATTACTTTTCCAATATTTTTGCTTCTACTCCTCTTGAATCAGCTTCTCAACAAAATGTTCTTCAAGTAATCCCTTCTCTTATCACTTCTGAGGAGAACTCTATTTTGACTACTCCTGTTACTATCAATGAGCTTCAACAGGTAGTTTTTAAAATACAAAAGGGAAAACCCCAGGTCCTGATGGTTTTCCCATTGAGTTCTACCAAGAGTTATGGGATATCCTTCATGTTGATTTATTAGAGGTGGTGGAAAAATCCAGGAAAGCCAAAGAAATTTTGAAGGTTATCAATAAAACTTATATTACTCTTATTCCAAAAGCTCAAGAGGTTGATCATATCTCAACTTTTAGACCTATTGCTTTATGTAATGTTCTTCTCAAAATCATTACTAAAATCATGGTCGAAAGGTTGAAGCCTCTTTTGCATAAGATTATTTCCCCAGAGCAAGGGGGTTATGTGGAAGGGCGTCAAATAGTAGATGAGATAGTTCTTGCTCAGGAAGCCATCCATTCCATGGATATGCAAAAATCTCCTTCCATGTTCATTCGATTAGACTTATCCAAAGCTTATGATAGAGTGGATTGGCACTTCCTTATCAAAGTTTTGAGGCAATTTGGTTTCTCTAAGGATTGGATGGATTGGATTATGGGATGTATCTCTTCAGTTTCCTACTTAGTTCTTATCAATGGCAGGCCTTCTTAGTCATTCCCAGCTTCCAGAGGTATTGGGCAAGGTGACCCGCTATCCCCTTATTTATTCATCATTCTTGTTGAATGCTTGGGTAGGACTATAACCAAAAAGAGGGAAAACAAAACCCTTGAGGGAGTTACCATTGCTCATGGAGCTAGACCTATCTCTCATCTTCAATTTGTGGATGACTCTACTCTTTTAGGTAAAGCTACAATTAAGGAAGCTTCTAATATTAAGCAAATCATTAGCTATTTTTCTAAGGCTACTAGGCAGTTGATCAATGAAGATAAATCTAAAGTTATTTTCTTTCACTGCTTTGCTAGACAGGAATCCATGGTCTTGGATAAATTAAGATATAAGAAGACCTCCCTTCCAATCACTTATTTAGGTATTCCCATAAATATTCAAAGGCGAGAAAAATAAATATTGGAATTGGTTGTTGGACAAAGTCAAGAAGAAAATTGGAAAGTGGACCAACAGGTGGCTTTCTTCTAGGGGTAGAATCACCTTGGTAAAATCAGTCCTTCAAGCTATTCCTATTTATGTATCTTCCGTGTTGAATATCCCAAAGGTTGTTCTTCAAGAACTGGATCAAATCAGTCATCCTTTCCTTTGGAGTGGTACTAAGGAGAAAAGAAAATGGGCCTTGGTGAAATGGGACACTTTATGTCTTCCTAAGAATGAAGGGGGGTTAGGATTTCTGTCTTCTATTAATAACAACAAAGCTTTAGCTACTAAATTATATTGGAGGATGTTGCATAACCCCAATGCTCTTTGGGCCAATAATCTCCATGCTAAATATGCTGAGAACAAAAGTCCTGAAGACCTTGTTCGCTATCAACTTCCTACCAAAGGTTCTCCTATTTTAGCAGTTCTTAAGACTGGTGAGGATTTGATAAAGAAAAATTTATTTTGGATCATTCATAATGGTCAACAAGCAAATTTTTGGACAGATTCTTGGGATGGTCACAAGCCTTTGATAACTCAGTTTCTCGATTGGAGGCCTTGGATGGAGGAGCTTCACTGAGCTAACTGGATAAAGGTGGCTAATTACTATCGGTACCATATTGGTAATTCAAAGGTTGGTAGATATTGGATCCCTATTGAGGACTGGCCTATTCAAATCCTAGAAAGGCAAAGACAAGATATCCAAGGCATCCTTCATATGAGACCTCTCTCTTGGTCCCATGAAAAATATTGTTTTGGATGGAACAACACTACTAAGGGTGAGTATTCGGTTGCTCAAGGTTATTTGACCTTATGCCATAATAATCCCAACCATTCTTCTAACATATTTTCTCAATTGTGGGCTCAAAAGCTCTGGCCTAAGGTGAGGTTCTTTAATTGGCTTTTATTGCATTGTAGGGTGCTTACTAGTGAGCAACTTATGAAGCATGGTTTTCATGGCCCTTTTAGATGTGAAATGTGTGAAGAGAATGTAGAAACTCTCAACCATATTTTTATTGAGTGTACTTTAGCCTCGAGCTATGGAGGAGAATGGCCACTTTACTTGGCTTACAATGGTCCAATTTTTTTACTTTTGAACAACTTTGGAGGGATTGGCCTAATCAAGAGGGTGTTGATCATTTTATTAGGCGATTAGTTTGGATGGGTTCTACCATTCTTCTTTGGAATATTTGGAATGAAAGGAACAACCAAATTTTTAATCAATATAGGAAGGATATTCACTATATTTGGCAAAAGACCATAGCCAACTTAGTTGAATCGGTCCATCAACTCCTTAATCACCCCCAAAACTCCCACCAAAGATGGGATCAAGTGATGCAAATATTGAAGATTAAATATTCTAAGGGCAACCAACTTAAAGGGAATGTGAGTATTAGTAAGATGGATAGGACAAGAAATTGGCAACCTCCTCCTAAGGATTTTGGAAAAGTCAATACTGATGGAGCCTCTAGAGGGAACCCTAGAAAAGCCAGTGTGGGAGGAATTGGTAGACTTTCATATGGCTCCCTGGTTTTTACTTTTCTTGAGAATTTGGGTATTCTTTCCAATAACCTTGTTGAGGGGTATGGTATCCTTAGAGGCCTTTAAGAGGCTACTAAGGTTGGATGGGAAAAGGTGTTAGTTGAGTCTGACTCTCAAATTATGATTAATATTTTGAAGACTCCTTCGAACAATCATAAGGTTGATTGGAGAATAAAAAGAATTATTGAGAAGATTCAATTAATCCAGATGGGATTTTTGAAAGTTGATTACAATCATGTGGTCGAGAGATCAAAACAAGAGTGCTGATGCTTTAGCTAATTGGGCTTTGGACAAAGGTGATCTTACTTGTTATGGCCACCCTCCTAGATGGTGGGCTTCACAAATTAGGGAAGCTCTTCTTTCTATCATTTCTTTGGATGGCTCCAGTTCTGAAGGTACCTAGTTTCTTCTTGCTTTTTTTTTGTGCTTCTCTTTGGTTCATTTAGGTTTTTTTAGTTCCCTAGCTCAATCTATTCTTTCTTTTGTTTCCTTTGTTGATTCTTGCCTTAATAGTCTTCTGGTCTAGATAGGTCATTGTTATGTTCAATTTTTTTCTTTTTTTTTTTGTTTTTTTGTTTAGTTTTTTAAGGTGTGTGTGTTCTTTTGTTTTGTTTTGTTTTTGTGTTCTTTGTGTTGTTTTTTGTTGTTCTTGTGTTTTTGTTGTTTTGTGTCTTTTTATGTTTTTTGTTATTGTTCTTGTGTTTTTGTCGTTCTTGTTCTTGTGTTTCTCTTTGTTTGTGTTAATTCATGTTTTTTTGTGTGAGTGTTTTCTATGTTTTTTGTTTTTGTTTAATGTATGTTGTTGGTTGTCTTTTATTTTTATTTTTATTTTATTTTTTTAATATTTTAGGTTTTGGTTGTGTTTATTTTTCATGTTTTTTTTGGTTATGTCTTTGTAGTGTTCTATTGTTTTTGTCTTGTTTGTGTTTTGTTATGTGGTTCTTGTGTTTTTCTATGTGGTTCGTGTTGTGGTTTCTTTTATCCTATTGTGTGTGTTTTTGGTTGTGCTTTTGTTTTTGACACACTCAAGGAGCATGTTTTTTATTTTTATTTTATTATTTTTTTTGTTATTTACTTATTTATTTACTTATTTTTAAATTGGTTTTGTGTGTTTGTTTGCTCCTTGAGTATGTCAAAGGTGGTAGGCCAGGTTCGAGTCTTGGGCATTTTTGGTGGAATGGATACCCCTGCCTCCTTGGGTCTTACCCGAAAGTGGCATCCCTTTTGGGATGTTTTCCACAAATAAAAAAAAAAAAAAAACCTCCCTTTACCTTGTGTTGGTTTACTTTCTCCCAACCTACTAAGGCCCATTTCCTCCTCTTACTTCTCCCCATAAAAATTTTCTAGTCATCTTGTCCAACCCTTTCCATATGGTATGTGGGACAACAAGGATAAAAAATTTATAAATTGACATGGCCTAAATGACTAACTACAAAAAATTTAATCTACCCCCAAAGCTTAACCATTTGTGAGACCAATGATTAATTCTTTCTTTGATACAATCTAAAAGATTCCTCCAAATATCTATCTTCAATTTTTTAAAATGCAAAAGGACCCCCAAATATACCACTGGGAGAGAAGTCCTCATGAATCCCAAGATCTCTAAAATTCTGTCCTGAAGCCTTTAATCAAGATTGAAAAAAACAACTTTGTATTTTTTATCATTGCTGACTTGGTTTGTGGTCCTAAGGTAAACATTAAGAGTATCTCTAATAATTCTTGCTTTCCTAAAGTTGGCCACTCCCACAAATCCTATGTCATCCATAAATTGTAGGTGAGTCAAAATCTCGTCACCCACCTTGACATCTATTAGCAAACCTTGTTGTCTTCGCCTTAAGATGAGTCTACCCAAACCTTTAGCCAATATAAGAAAAGGATAAGGGAAATACAAATCTCCCTGAAGAAGGCCTCAAGTGGCTCCAAATGGTTGCGAGGGAAGACCTTTGATTAACATTGAGTATATCAAAGTAGAAATGAAGCTCATAACCCATTCTATCCAATCCTGAGAGAGACTGAAGGCTACCATCATCCTTGACAAGAAGCTCTACTCCACCCTATCATAAGCCTTTGGCATATCCAATATTATGAATATTCCCCTATTGTTATATTTTTGCATTGAGTGTATTGGCTCCTAAGCTAAAACCACACCATCCAAGATCTACATGCCCTCTATAAAACCCCCTTGCTCTGAGGAGATAATGCTATGTAGGAGATGTTTTAGCCACTCAACCATTACTTTCATGATTATTTTATATATGACATTGCATACGGCAATATTTTTATGATATGAAATATGCACCTTTCCTCATATTTTGGAATTAAGGCAATAAATGTATGATTTAATGCTTTAAGAATTATTTTACTACCTCTAGAATCCTCTATAACAACCATTACATCCTCCTTCAAGTTATCCCAGAAGGTCTGAAAAATTTAATTATAAAGTTATCTAGATCTGGTGTTTTTCCCATACTCATTCCAAAGATTACTTTCTTCAGTTCATATCTATCAATGGGTTTAAGTAGGGCCTGATTTTCTTCTTCAAAGATAATAGAGGGTATGACAACAAGAATTTATTTTTGAGCCTCTTCATCTTGTACCATACTTTCCTTAAATAATTTAGCAAAATAATTTATTGAATGGAAATGCATACCCATGATTGTATCAAAAGAGTGCCCATTATCTTCTTGAAGAGCTTCCATATTGTTTATTTGTCTCCTAGAAAAAGCATTCCAATGGAAAATTTGGTGTTTCTATCACCTTCTAATAGCCAAGTGGTTCTTGTTATCTATTTCTAGTAGATCTCCTATTAGTTTTTGATGTCCTTAACCGCTTTATACAATGCATCATCCTTTTCTTTAAGCTACTCTATAATTGTTCTTTCCCTAAAGTGTTTTTGCACCTCATCCCATATGGCCATCAATGGAGCTCTTTGGACCTAGAAGTCTATCTCGTTAGCTCACCTCCATTGTTTTAATTTATCCTTGATATTATAAAGTTGCTTGTGTAATCTAAAAATTATTGTCCCATATGTTAGGTGTACCTCTTCCCATCACTGTAGAATTTTATTTCAAATTTCTTCTCTTTGTAACCAAAAGTTTTAAAATCTAAATGGTTTGTGATGCTCCATTGTCTTTAGTTCCCCTTCCAATAGAATGGAAAAGTGATCCAAAAATAGACCCTTCAAAATTTGAAATTTTAGATTCCATTTAACAAATGTCTTATATGAAATTAAAAAATTGGTCTAACTTCACTGTATTGCTATGTGGCTCCCTCCTCTTATTAGTCCAAGTATAGTTGGTTCTAAGATATTTAATATCCACTGAGAGTAATGCATGGACCTGGGTAATCATAAGTCGATCCCCTGGATCCAAAATTGGGGTTCCACATTCTTGATCTCTAGATGATGATTTCACATTAAAATCCCCAACAACAATATAGTCTAACTCCTTCCTCGAGACTCTCATATTATGAACTACTTTCCATTGATGAATCTGACCATCTAAGTTTTGAGCCCCATAAAAATTTATGATTAAAACCTGCTCAACTATCACATTGTTCCTAAAATATGTTGTGAGGACACCCATCCAAGCTATATGTTCTATTGCCATCCATTCAAGAGACTTCCAAAAGGTAATTATCCCCCATGAGGCCTCTTGGACAACCACTTCTATATGACTAGCACCCCTCCAAAGTTTATTTACTATTTAATGCATAAGATCCAATGATATTTTTGTCTCTTAGATATTCTCGAAATCAATTTTGAAAAAACTACTGGTTGGTTGGATTATTTGGCCCATTCCATTCCTTACTAGATAGCCAAGACATTATCTAAAATATATTTGCTTCTAATGACACCTATTTGCTCCAGTATGATGATGGCAGGAAGCAAATGGCATAAATGTAAGGCTAAGGCTTTGGTGATGATCTTGTAGGAAATATTGAGAAGTGTGATTGGATGCCAATTGATGATAAAATTAGGGTCCTAAACCTTTGGAATAAAATTTATATTAGCCTTGTTAATATTTGGTCCAAGAGAACCATTTTCCAAAGCTTCCCAATAAAATTGGAGTAGATTAGGGCCTAAAAGGTCCCAAAGGGTTTTGTAGAGTTCATAGGGGAAGCCATCTAGCCCAAGAGCTTTATCATTAGCCATTTGAGAGAGGGCCTCATGCAAATACTCAAGCAAGCGTGTCTAATCACATACAACTCTTTGAACATCAAAGAGTTTGTTGGGGACCACAACAAGACACTCCTAGAGGGCTTGATCCCTCTGGTTTGAAGGCTATTATGAGGCAAATACCTATATATAGTGTCAAAAAAGGCTTGTGTATCCTTTGGAAAGGTGGTAATTTGAATCCCAACCTCATGAATAGCCTTTATGCAAGTGTTGCAATAACAAGACCGAAGACATTGGAAAATTCCTTGGAGGCCCTATCTTCAATTTTGAGCCAATGCATTTTGGTATTGAACTGAGCTCCCCTAGCATCATAAAGTTCAACCAACATAATTTGGTGATGAACTTGTGACAATTTTTTTTGGAGATCATGATTAAAAAGGAAAGACTCAAGCTATCAATAAACTTGAACCAATTCTTGTTTAAGAGCAACATTGGATCTGTGCTTGAAGTTGGTAACATGTCTGCCAAGAGATTTGAGAAAGGAGGTTGTTCTATGGATGAGATCTAAGCACCATTCAATCCAACCACTAGGACCAAAAGGATGAGGAACCAAGTTTCATATCCTCTTAATATATAAAAGAAACTTGGGATGGTGAAGAAAGGAGGTATTTAGAAATAACTATGAGGTGAATTGGGAAGGAGAGGAGGTGGATGTTGGGGAATATTACATTATTTGGTACATGATAATCATAACACCTCTACTTGATAGAAATCTTATGGATAATAAAACTATGTATTGTTATAAATATTTAATTGTAATATTTGCTCTTTAATATCCTTATGAGTACATTCTTTTGGAATTGGAATATGGTATTGCTGATGCATTTATATATGTAGGATCAAACACCTCTCTTTGGTGAGAAGATAAGAGTAAAAAACCACCTACAATGAGAGATATAATAGGGAAGTGATGATTATGACTTAGTCATAGACAACTTAGAGTAACATGGAAGTTACTCCATATAAATGCATATCATATTGTTATATCCATACCATTAGGTTAGGACGTTGCTTGTACAAAGAGCCTCCTCATCAGGGTTGATATCAATGGTATATATTAAAAGGACCCTCCATCTTGAGAATAAAAATGGTGTAGGAATATTGATATTATGCTTTGATCTACGAATATTTATGACTTTGTTATTTAGCAATACTAATATTTTACTTGATTTGGTAGCTTATTAAATCTTGTATAAGGTAAAGTCTCTTTAACAATTATGTATGAGCATGGTGGCTTTTTGGTGTATGGTTATTTAGTGCTTTTGGGTGGTCGAGTCACATTTGAAGCCAAATATGATTTCGTTAAAGAGATTTTTGTAACTGTAGAGCTCACCAAGGAGGCTTTTGTGTAATGTTCCTTGGTTTTTGAAAGGCATCCCATGCAACATCATGCCTTTACCTTTAAAACTAATGGATGGCTAAGTGGAAGGTTGGTTTTTTTTGAGATCAATAGAGAACGTAAAGGATAGTTTGGCCAGGATACATGTAGGTGAGCGATGGGTTTCATTGGAGAGGTTTTTCTAGGTGCTTATTTTCTTAGTTGAAGCTTTAACCTTCTCTACCTATGTTGTTGTGTTGTGCGTCAACATCTTGTTTGCTTACCTTCTTTTCACTCGGTGTATTTGCATCGTTGTTGTAATTTTTCTTGTTTGCCATTATTGTATTTATTGTTTGAGCCTGTGAGAGAGTCGTAAGGTGATATATTTTTAGACTTAATTATGTTGTGCTTGAGTTCTAGGTTGCTTTGAGTAGTTTGCTCTACCGTCAGTCTAGTTTGTGGCATAAACCCATTGTGCCTTGCTTTGATCCCTATTTGTACACCAACCATTTACCTCAGTGTTGAGCATTTTCCCTCCTCTGCATAGGCTTAGATCTTCCTTGGTTTCAAGTTTGAAACTTACGGATGGTAAGAGCTATCTTGTTCATGGAAGTGGATGTGTAACACCTAGTGCACCATTCTTAGATTTTGTGTTACATGATGTTATGTATGTTCTAGGATTGACAACTAATCTCATTTTAGTAACTAAAATAGTTAAAAGTGGAATATTGATTGAGTTCAAACATATAAACAAAGTTAATAAATGTTTCATCAAGAATCAAAATGAAATAGAAGCTACAAGATCAATTAAAAATGGAATATATGCTTTAGACTCAATTGGTTTCTCTCAAGATCTTATCTTAGTCCAAAATAACACTATTGAATATTCTAAAAGATAGAATACAGGAAATGAGAATAAAAAATATTTCTACCATCAAAGACATTGGGTAAATCCAAAATTCAAGATGATAAAAAGGATGAGAGGACAACAACAGGTTGCACTACAAAGTCATCTACAGATTGAATAAGGAAAGACAAAGATCTTGATTGAAGACTAAAGTCTTCAATAACCAAATAATATAATATAGGGGGGTGTTGGAGAATATTACATTATTTGGTACATGAAAATGTACCACCTTGGTACATTATTGTAAATATTAAATTAGGGTTCTATATTATATTAGTGAGTGAGTAAATATTTTATGTAATGTAATAATGTGCAGGAAATGCACAAGTGTCATGTAAATATGTGTGCAAGTGTTATGAGTGTAAATGTGCACAAGTGTCTAATATGTAAGTGTGCACATGTGTCCTTAGAATAGGAAAGTGAAGAGTTGTAAAGAAGAGTGAAGGTCAAGAGTGCAACATATGAAGAGTCACATACAATTATATATTTGTGACAAAGCATTGTAATTAATAATCAAACATGCAAAGCTTTATGCTTGCATTAGTAGACCTTTATTCTTTAGTATTTTCATGTCCAATATTGTGATCATGTTTATATTATTATTTTATGAGTTTTATTATTTATGATTTATTATTTGATTCATTATATTGCAACTTTATTATATTAGATCCTGTGATTATTTTTCTATGGTGATTTAAATTAAGTATTAAAACTTCAAAAGCTAACAATGGAGATTTCAATAGAGAAAAATATGGGAGAATGACTAGAGAGGATGACATTAGGGAGAACCTCCATGAAAGGAGTGGAACTAGACAAGCAAGAAAAGGAAAATGCACTTTGATAAGAAATCATAGCTTTATCAAGGCATTTCAACAATCGATTTTCTCCTTGTTGTTGATTAGACCAAGAGAACCAAGAATGATTAGAGAAGGATAAGGGGAAGAAACATGAATTAGGGTTAGATAGCCTTAATTTATTATTCATAAAGTACCAAGTCTCATATTCTTCTGCAACCCAATGCATATAAAGGAGCCCAATTTTATCATGTGTATATTCAATAGTATTAAAGCCACCATTAATGATCCAGGAGGGAGGGAGAAGGGATAAAGCAATCCACCACAAAATATCACATCTACCTGAAGCATCATTGGGAGCATAAACATTGAGAATGCCAAGGGTTGACCTACAAGATCAAAAATAATCCAAACTACATAAGAGGGTGAGTCCACTCCCTAAGTCACAAAATGGGAGTGGTAGGTATCCAACACAAAAATAATTACTCCTCCTCTACCAAAAGTATGAGATATGGAGTAAAAGTGGCCTTGGGACCAAATAAACTAACAAGTACTATGCAAAATAAAATATGTTATATTGACTTCTTACAAGCAAATAATGTCAATAGCACTAAATATTGAAGATATATCAAAAAGTGGGATAGTTTTTCCTCCAAAATATCGTGCTTATCCTAAAAAACCAACATAAATAAGATGAAATTGCTGTAGAGATATTAAAAGAACACCAAAGGGGACATAAATGAGCACAAAATAGCACCAATGCAACATCGTAGTGCACCAAAGCTAAATTAGCAAAACATTCAACATGTCCAAAGATACCCTCAAGGGGGTATATATAGTGTTATTACATTGCCTTATCCTACCCACTGATGCATGTGGGATATATCCTACCTACGAATCTCTAGTATTCTTGAGGGAAGAATTGTAGCATGTTCCCCTCCCTAAGATGCTAAGCCTCAAATCCAAGAAGGTGGGGATGTTGACACAAAATCTGCAAATATCCAAGTTACTTCCTTTGGTTCACTATTGAGCCATTGCATAAGGTACTTAGAGATGGTACAATTACATAGGTGACAGTTTCAATTGGCCAAGATATGATCAGGTGGGACAAAGAGTATTTGTTCATCATTGAGGATAGGGAGTATAGTTTAGGAGGTGGTATTTCGCCCAATATATTTTTTGAGGTAGAAGACATGGAAGACATTATAAATTTAGAATTTCAAGGGAAGGTATAGGGCATAGGCCACCTCTAATGCACTGAAGAAATTTATAGGGACCATAGTAGTGGGGATTAAGCTTGTGTTTCCTAAGATGCTTGAGAGAGTGTTGTTTGTATGGTTGTAGTTGGAGGAAGACTAGATCACCTACAACAAAGGAGCAGTCAAAGTGGTTCCAGTTAGCAAGTTATTTCATGCGATTACGAGTGACTAAGAGGTTTTGTTTGAGGGTGTTGAGAATATGATCCATGTCTTATAGTTTTTATTGGACATTGGTTGTATGAAGGTTAGTGGCAAGGGTATGATGTGAAGGGGGCATAGTCGTATAGGACCATGAAGAGGGACCAATAGTAGAGTGGTGAGAGGAATTGTACCAATATTCAACTATGGGTAACTAGGAGGTCCATTTGGATTGGTGGTCAGATGTAAAACAACGTAAATATATTCTAAGGTTTTTTTGAGGACTTCATATTTACCATAAGTTTTTGGATGGTAAGCGGTGCTCATGTTAAATGAGGTACTTGAGGCACACAAAAATTCTTTCCAAAAGTTACTAGTGAATTTGGGATCATAATCACATACTATGGTCGATGGAAAACCTTGAAGGTAGAAGATGGATTTTAATTATAGGTTGACCAAGCATGGGGCTATATAGGAAGTATGGATGGGGAGGAAGTGGGCATATTTGGTGAGTCTATAAATAACAAATAGGATAAAATTGAAGCTGGTAGAGGGGGGAAGCCCTGTTGTGAAGTCCACGGAAATGTCTTACCATTTTTCTTGAGGGATGTGAAGAGGTTGAAGAAGGCTAGGTTGGACGACAGTATTAACTTTATTACATTGGCACATGTCACATTCAAAAATAAAGGAGTGGCCCCCGAGGGGAGTGGAGTGATACTTAGACATGATGCAAGGAATAAATAAGGATGAAGGAGGGACAAAAATACTATTTTTTATAAAGAAGGTGATCATTGTACAAGGACCAATCTAGTTGAGAGTAAATTTTTGAGGTCCATAAGCCAAAGTTTGGTTGAGACTCATTGGAAGATGCAAGTTCTATGATCCAAGTAGGTTGGGACCAAGAGATGTCTTGGAGGGTAGGTGCATCAGGTAAATGGAATAGAGCATTAGCAATGACATTGTCGCATCCCTTTTGTAAGTGATCATGAAATCAAATATTTGGAGGTATTCAACCCATTTTACCTATTTCTCTGATAGGGTTGGTTTATCAAGTAGTAGACAAAGGCTATGGTGGTCAATTAGGATGGTGAACTTTGTTAGGAACTTACTAACAAATATAAACTCACTTGAATAAATATTGTAAATAAACATAAATGCTTAAAACACAAATTATTGTAATACAAAATATATATGTAGAAAGGAACAATCTCACAAGTAATAGAGAATCATAGGCCACATCGAGGGACAACATCCTTCAATACTTTCATTCAATTATACAAAAATATACATTCATTCCTCACCCTTGTAGTTTTAAATACTTCATCTACCACATAACTCTCAAGGTTGGATTACATGCAAAATACCACCCGAGCTAGAATCTCCTACCTATAAAATAGTTACATTCTTGATAATAGTTACCTATAATGGCACAACTTGTTTATGTGCTTCTAGAGCAACAATTATTATAAAATATTACAAAACATTATCATGGGCATTAACCATGTTTACAAAATATAACAAAACATTATCATGGGTGTCCCCCACATTCAACAAGGGTCATTACATCATAGTATTAGGATGGGGTCCTAACATGCCCTTCCCCTTTGTGAAGCTTTGTCCTCAAAGCTGAAGATGAAAAAATTGCTACTAGAGCTGGTGAAGGGGTTCCCACAATATATTTAGGTTGTAAGCCATACTTATAATGATCCCAATATAGCCCTATTGGCTATAATTCGAATTGATTTAATTATCATCGATTTCATATATAAATAGGTAGAATGTTTGATTTAATATTTCATCATTGAAAAATAAACTTAAATTGCATATAGACACAAGATACTCCACCATCTCTAAGTGGCTATTAGACTTTGCTCTCTCAGAGTGGATGTACTTGATTTGGTTATTATTGCTTCTCTAGTTATTCCACTCATTGTATTAATTATTTACTTGCAATTAATATTCACATTTTAGTGGAAGGATTGCTTCAAGTGGTATTTGAGCATGATTCTAGAAGTGAGATTGGTACTCTCCCTTCGTTTATCTCCATCATAGTTCAATCACATTTATATTGAGTCCATTCCAAGATTTGCAGACGCAAAAATAGCTTCAGACGCTTTGACAAATTTTGTATAATAGAAAAATCTATTTCACTATTTAGACGTTGCATATTCTATCAGCTCCATCCAGATGTAGGTATTTGTGAGGTATACAAGAAGTAAACAAATGGATTGTAGAAGAGAATTAAGTGTTCATAGGTTCACATTACAGGCTTCACCAAAATATTTAAATCTTCTCCTAAGGTTTTAGAATAGATGAATTAAGTATGTTCTTTAAACCCTAATTGCTCTCCCATTCACAGTGTGACAAGTGGCTCTTTTGGAGGAGTCTAAAATTTTTAATCACATAAATTTATTGCATCAACATGGTATTTTTTGTTCTCATTTTCAGCGTACGTCCTATTGATATTGAAGTGCCGACGATCGCTTACGATAGAAATTCGTGTTCTTAGGACTGGATTGCAAAGGTTCAATTCGATAAAATTTTATGATTTTTTTTAATTTTATCCAATCATAACGTGTGGTAAAAATAACCCTATTGAGCATACGTGGTATATACGAAGTGATTCTTACACATGTTAGGTTCAGTGGTCATCTAGTCAAATTATCGATGGGTAGTAATTTCAATGATGATTTGGCTAAATCTAACATCATTTCTTGGCAATCTGGTATGCATGAGTTTCAATGTTTTTGGTGACCATTCAACGAATAAATTTGCATTTACCAATTGCAATTTGTCATCTGATAATTTTTTTTATGATTCCAGCAACAAGCAATCATTTTTTGGTGAGCTCATCTATTCTTTGATGACTGGGTGTAGATCCTGGTAGGTGATGACTTGTGGTTTTATTTTTTCTTTAGGGATAAAAATCCCACATCATTCGTGTTGCGGGATTCAAGCACTTTATAAGTGCCAAAGCACCATAAGGTAATTGTGAACACCATTTGGTTCTCACACTTGTCGTTCATGCGATCGCACCAGTTGTGGGTATTGTTGTCATCATGCCATGTAAGGATCTACTGAATTGTTACTGTTGACTGTTGGTTGTTCCCATTCGAATAGTGACCATTATGGTTTGAAAATGTGACCATTATGAGTTGAAATAGATAACGATATTTACGGTTGAAAAACATTTTTGATACTGAAGTTGAAAAAGTCAGTGATCATTGTGGTTTGAAATCGATGACTATTGTGATTTGAAACAATTAGTGACTGTTGAACAATTCTATTTAGGAAAACTATTTTGGTGCCATTTCCAGTTTTGGTGGTAAGTGTGAGTTTGAAATCAATTTTTTAGGTGTCAAATTTGAATTTTGGTAGTAGCAACACAACGAAGGTATAATTACTTTTCCTACAAATTTTAAAAATTTAATTTAAATTTTGGCACCAAAAAATGAATGAGTGATCCTGCTACAAGCACTAGTTGGATTCATGGAGTGGATGGAAGATTACAACATACTAATAGACAAGATGATGTGTCTACGAGTAGAAATAAATGCAAACCTCAAAATCAAGGTACACATCATAATACCCCCATTAATATTATTAGTTTTGACCAACACCTTTATTCTTCATTAAATTCCCTGGCTTATACCTCTTTTGATAATGCTAATCCTTCATTTCCACCACTCAATAATCCTCCCCCTAACCCATCTATCCCAATTCCTAATAATGTTGATCCCCACTTACATCAATACCTTACTCAACAAGAAGCAACGATGAATGACATTCATACTATGTTGAGAGCCATTCAAGCCAATATAGCTACTACTACACCTCCTCATACCCCCAAGTCACAAAATACTCTCAATCCCAAACCTTTAAATATTCATCAAAGACAAGTAGGTGCTTCTAACCAAGGCTTTGCCAATTATTTAGACCCAGAAGTAGGTGGTGCTTCCAATTACTTGGAATGGCCTTATGATGTTCAAGTTCCTCACATTGACATGCCCACATTTGAAGGAGTGGACCCACGAGGATGGTTGGCAAAAATGGAAGGCTTTATCCATTTGTACCATATCCCAAAAATAGTCGTGTTGCATTAGCAACTACCAAACTAGGTACTCAGGCTTATCAATGGTTGTTATGGCACCTTCGTGAACTAGGTCATCCTCTTTTATGGCCTCAATTTAAGAAACAATTTCTTAGAAGATTTGATAGGGGATATTCCACATCATATGTGGTACGTATTATGCAAATTAAGCAAACAGACTCTGTAGAAGATTATATATCCGAATTCATAAGTCTACTTACATAAACACAAGAATTAAGTCCAACAACGATGGTCTCCACTTTTTTCTATGGTCTTAAGAATAATATTCGTAAGGAAGTGGATATGCATGATCCTTATACCCTTAATGATGCACAACGTATAGCCCAAGTAGCAGAACAAAAACTACAAGATGTTGGTCCTCCATATAGACATAATTTTAACACTCGTTGACCTTATCGTAACTCTAAGCGTTCCATAGGATTTTGTTTCCTTAAATGTCATTTACATCATCCCAAAGATCAAGCTAGTGTAAAATATCAAAAATTTATCTTGGAATATGAGGATGCTACAGTCTTTGAGGAGGAAGATTTGAAATAACCAGATCCAACCACAAAAATATGACAACCATAAAATATAAATGAAGTAGCACAAGAGGATGATACTATAGCTCTTTCTATTCATGCACCTATGGGGCTTCAAGCTCATCACACTATCAAGATACAATGTTTCATTAGATAGAAACACATTCATATGTTGATTGATTCAGGAAGTACACATAACTTTATAAATTTTAAGACAACCAAATTCTTGGGCTTGTACATCAATACTTCAAATCACAATAAGTTTAAAGTATTAATTGCTAATAGTGGTAATGCTCAATGTGTTGGTAAAACATCTCAAGTTACTATGCAAATGGGGAATTATAATTGGTGAGGTACTCTCTTTTTTATGAACCTGGGAAACTCCGATGTCAATGGCTATCTCAACTCGGTGATGTTACTATTAATATAAAAAAATTATACATCAAGTGGATAGATAATGGAAAGGTAATTTGTCTTCAAGGAATTCAACCTCCTCCTTCCAAGGTTGTGAGTTCACATAGCATGGAGAAGATATCGAAGAAAGGTGATTATGGTTTTATTGCCCAAGTGAATTCCATCAAGGCTCAATCATTGGATTCCTCTCTTATAGCTCTTCCAAAAGATCTTCAAAACATAGTGGATAGTTATGAAGTCTTCTATGAACCAAAGCATCTACCTCCTAGGTGCACACATGATCATGCTATACATCATGATACTTGGAAGTGTACCTCCTAATGTGCATCCTTATTGCTATCCACAACCCCAAAAGTTAGAAATTGAGAAGTTGATCCAAGAAATGTTAGAGCATGGAATAATTTGTCCAAGAATTAGTCCTTATTCCTCACTAGTGGTAATGGTACGTCATAAATGTTAATAAATTTTGAGTCTCCCACTCTAATTTATTAACGGTTGCACCAATTATAAAATTTTGGTGATACATGATGGATGAGTTTGTATTTACAATTGATGGAGTTGATCAGTACATGCAGATGGTGTTCAAAATTTGGTGCCTAACTCCCATTCAAATTTGGCACCTAACTCCCATGTAATCTAGAACCTAACTCCCATTATAATCTAGTGCCTAACTCACGTTCAAATATGGTACCTAACTCTCGTGTAAATCTGGTGCCTAACTCCCATTAAAATCTAGTGCCTAGCTCCCATTGTAATCTAGCACCTAACTCCTATATAAATCTGGTGCCTAATCCCATGCAAATTTGGCACCTAACTCCCATGCAAATCTGGCACTTAATTCCCATGTAAATCTAGTGCCTAACTCTTGTAAAAATCAGGCACCTAACTTCTATGCAAATATGGTGCCTAACTCCCATTCAAATCTGGCACTTAATTTTCGTGCAAATCTGGCACCTAACTCCCGTGTAAATTTGGCACCTAACTCCCATGCAAATTTGGCACCTAAATCCCATTCAAATTTGGTGCCTAACTCCCATTCAAATCTGGAACCTAACTCCCATGCAAATTTGGCACCTAAATCCCATTCAAATTTGGTGCCTAACTCCCATTCAAATCTGGCACCTAACTCCTATTCAAAATCTGGTGCCTATCTCCTAGCTTCAAGTACCTATCTTCCATTTTTCTGTTTGTATTTTCTAGTTGCAGTTTCTAGTTTTTGGTTTCACAGTTCACAGTTTGGCTATTTCCAATTTGCTAATTCTAGTTTAACTATTTCTACTTGGCTGTTTCCAGTTTGATTGCTTCTAGTTTGATAGTTTTTAGTTTGACTATTCATAGTTTCCAGTTTTGATCGGTGCCTACACTTTTTTTAAAATGTAACTGTTTTAGACGTTACACATCCTTGTAAACTTGGAATGCAAATATATATTTATTTTATAGTTTATCTTTAAATGCAGTAATGTTGTAAACAACTGAAATATTTTATGTAGTAAATGTTGTAATTGTTGTAAATGCAATAAATGCTATAAATGCTATAAACAACTAAAATATTTTGTGCAGTAAATGTTGTAACTGCTGTAAATGCAGTAAATGTTGTAATCATTGTAAATGTAGTAAATGTTGTAATTGTTGTAAATATGGTAAATGTAGTAAATATTGTAAATAGCTAAAATATTCTTTGTAGTTTAGTGTTGTAAAGAAGGATTAATGCAACAATTTTAAAATACCAACACGGGAAAATATTGTAACAGACCTACATAACCGAAAAATGAGTGGGGAGGAAAATTAGAAGGTTGGAAAAATATCTCTTGCTATAAAAAAGATTTTTTCAGATCTTCAAAGGGGGGATTGACTCTATGACTTGTTGGCCTTGTAATACTATGGAAAATAATATAAAAATTATTTGAACTACAGTTTGTGTATTTTTAGTTTGGTTGGATTGCATGTGGCATTGGCCCTTGGTTCACCAACCTTACCTGTTGTAGTTTATTCATGATTTATTTTACATCTTGTATTGCATTGTGTCTCTTATGGAGTTTTAGGTAGATCAATCAGCCCATTTGATTTTGGCGTATCGCCTCTATTTTTTATTTTATCTATTTGATTTGCAGTCCCTTTTATTTTCCTTTCCCCTTTTCCCCAATGAGTTAATAGTGTAGTTTTTATTTTATTTTTATTTCTCTGTCTGTTTTTCCTGGAAAGTAAGTATAGTTGTTTTATTTTTATTTTACTGTGCAATTTTTAGTTATACCCAATTTTTATTTTAAGTGTAGTTTTTATTTTATAGTTTTAGTTTTATTTAGTTTTTAGTTTTATTTTATTTTTTGAGAGTCAGCTCTCTTTGGAGGTTTTTTCCTCTCAAGTAGTCCCACATGAGAGGGAGATTCCCATGTTGGTGTTGTACATGGGTGCAATGTAAGTGTACATTTTTAGACATCAACAATTTTGGCACGCTCGGTGGGATGGATCTGTAGTTTCCTATGAAATATCTACACAAATCTTGGTTATAAAATAGTCAAGATTTGGTGTTTATCTTGACTTTTATTTTCTTATTGAAGCATTAAAAAAAATCACCTAGTGACTCTTTTGGTTAAAAATACCAGATTGTTAATCATCATTTTATGAGGGGTGTGTCTACAAGAAGTAGTTCAAGAAGATGAAGGACTCAAGGTCAAATTTCTACACTACCTCCAACTAGCTCCTCTCCCTTTACTCAAGGGATCTACTATTCTATTCCATTCATGGCTTAGCAACCACCTAGAGCCTATCCTTATTTTAATCAGGGTAGTCCATTGGCCCTAATAACACATGATGATATTCTAGTATTAGTCCTTAAGGCTCTACCTTTTTATATTGGTGAAGATTCAATCACTCCTGTGGAACATCTCTACGACATGGTAAATTTATGATCAATGCATAATGTGATTGAAGAAAACATGGTTGTGAGGTTGTTGGCATCTTCTTTAAAGGGTAAAGCCCTTCAATGGTTTAGAAGCCTTCTTGTTCACACCATTGCAAGTTGGGATGACTTGGCTGATAAGTTGATCAAGTAGTTTGAAGATAAAATAGATAACTTATCACTTATGGAGCAATTGACTACCATCAAAAGAGCTCCCAATGAGCAGATTATAGATTTTAATTTTATATTCCAAAGGACTTGGGATAGAATACCCATGGAGGTAAGGTCAAATGCACAATCTAATTTTTTGTATTTCTTGAGAGCTTTGAGTTCTGATATAGGTATGAGCATCCAAACTATGGGAATAAATACATTTCCTGATGCATATGAAAAGGCTATTCAAGTTGAAAATTATTTAGTGCAGTGTGGTAGGATTTCCCCTAGACCTCCTATGCCTCTATTTCCATATGTGACTATACCCATCCCATTATCCTATCAAGCTTCTGCTAATATTTCAATAGTTAATCCATTGCCAATTAATGAGAATGCACCTAACACTTATGGTCAATTAAATGATCAAATAAAGGATCTATTAAATTTGGTCAAAACAATGGGTAACAAGCTCAATAACCTAGAGAAGTAGCAAAACTAGCCTCCACAGAGGAATTTCTAGTCATACTACCCTCCATATCAGAATCATGCACACCCAGGTAGGCCTTTACAAGCATAGTTCCCTGCTGTTACCAACCCAAATTAGACCATAGTGCCCATGCAAAATAACTTAGCTAAGCAACAAATATGGTGTCCTCCTTATCAGTTACCTCATGATCCAAATGGTTGTGCATATGAAAATAGTAGCAGTGCTTTAGTGGTACATGATCCTAGCTATCAGACAATGGAACAAAAACAATATCAACATCCTTCTACAACAACTCCTGATAACATTTTGATGTATTGGCAAGAAAATGAGCATTGTGTAGTAAATCAGACAATGGGTAGTCAACCTATAAAGAAGGTATAATCTAACTATAATACTAGGTCTAAAGGGAAGGCTATAACTAATGGTCCTTCTATATCACAAGTAGCCATGTTCCCTCAACCTCCAAGTACCAATGTGAAACAACAACCTACAGTCACATTCAAGGATGCTCCAGATTGGAGAAATTAGCAGACTCAAAAACAACCTGCAATCACATTCAAGGATACTCCATATTGGAGAAATCAATAAACTCAAATGCAACAACCTAGTAGAACATGACAAAATAGGCCTACTTACCCAGTTTTTGAGAGGCCAAGAAATGATTGGACTGCCAAACAAACACAGAAGGATCAACCTATTAACTTGGTGGAGAAAATGAAGAAGACCAGCTTGCAAGTTTCTATGTGGGATGCTCTTGCACTACTAGGATAAACAAATCTCAATGAATCTCTGAGTCATGTATCTTCAACATCTAAAGAGACTAAAAATCCTATTGAAGAGGCTACAAATATGATGCAAATGGATCCTAATGAGGTACACACACAAACCACACCTCATATTCTTGATACTCAGCTTGATGAGTGGGAAAATGGGTTATATGGATTTGATCCATATGATAATTTTCAAGAGGTAGGCATGGGAATATATTGTATCTTAGAGGAGAAGAGCACGATGCCATAGGTCATGAAAATAGAACAACAAACTAAAGGTGTATGGAAGCTTTATTTTGATGCAGCTAGATGTGAGCAAGGTATTGATGTTAGTGTTGTTTTAACCTCTCCTTCTGAGAAAATATTTCTCCATCCCTTCAACCTCCAATTCAGCTGTACTAACAACATGGTAGAGTATGAAGCTCTAATTCATGGACTCCTACAGGTAGAGAAAAGAGGTGTGAAACTATTGTAGATTTTTGGTGATTCAGAATTGGTAGTGCAATAAGTCAAAGGTCAGTCTATTGTTAAGGATAAGCTTCTAGAAGAATACAAACATAGAGTGCTGGACCTACTTGAAGGATTTGATGCCTTGAATATCCAAATAGTCCCTAGGAAGAGCAATCAAGAAGTTGATATGATAGCAATTATGGGGGCACAATATGAGTTACCTATTGTTTTCTTGTGTAAGAACAACAACAATACTTTGTTCTCCCCTAAAATCTTACAAAATGAAATCCCTTTCAAAATTGGGGTTGGTTAGAGTAGGGGCTTCAAAAATAGTAAGGGTAGGATGTTGTAGTTTTAGTTCCCTTTTTTGTTGTGTTCCCTAAGTGTCCCAAGACACCTCTTGCTTCTTGTGAAGCATGTTTTATTTTATTTTGTTTTATGTTGGTTGTTTTTAGTTTTGTGCAGTTTTTTGTTCTATTTAGTTTTATGCAGTTTTCTATTTTTAGCAATGTGCAGTTTTTTGTTCTATTCAGTTTTGTGTAGTTTTCTGTTCTATTGCAAGGATTATTTCCACAGGGGGTCATTTAGTTGAAAGCCTTAAAACCATGTGCATTTAGGAGCTTCTTAAAAAATCCCCTATTTTTAAAATTTACCACCTCCCCTTCTAATTTATTAAACCCCTAGTAGTAAACCCCTATCTAATAAATAATAACCCCTTTTCAAAACTTACCATTTTACTAAAAATATTTGAATCAATTTTTAATATCCCTTGGTAGGTTTAACATTTTATCAATGTATATCCATTGAGAATTTTTGACTCCATCAAAATATCAAGTCTTTATGAGTATAACAAATATTAGTGTTTTGAGCTCTAACTTGAAGTAAAAATATGTATATTCTTAGTCTTCACACATTTCATTTAACCAATAATATACAAGAGCAAGTTTTGATTATATTCTAGGTCTCTCACTTTAGGAGGGAGGACCCCGTTTCAAAATTTCTTACTTCCCCCTGCTCCTGTCTTGTTGATCTCTAGCTGGGTAGATCTTCTTGGGATATCCTATTGCATTTCCAAGACCTCCACGAATCCTCCTATGCTTATTAGGATGTGTCATCCCATTTTTGACATGACTACGGTGGTTTGGTTGGATTGACCTGAATATTCTTTCCATGGCAGCCTTTGGTGGTGGCTGGCTTTTAGATGGCTTGGCTTGGGAGTTGGATATGCAAAGCCTTTCCCGATGGAATTTTTTGGTCTTCGAGAGGGCCCCATGCTCTATTTTTCTTGAAACTCAAATATGCCTCTATATATCTTTGAAATTTTAGGTCTCTCTAGGCTTCTTGTATTTGGAAATGAGACATTCAATAATGTTTTCAGATAGTTGCAAATAAGAAAAACAAAAATTTATTTATATACATTAAATATCTCAAACTTGATGTCAAACTCAAAAAATATTTTTATGCACTGAATAACATTTTCCAACTCCAAGCTTACTAAATTTGAACTTGAATACTAATCTTCTTACTAAATGCCTCAATGCAATAGACCATAACTCACCTGAAACTTGAAAGAGTATACTAGTTTGTGATTGCATCATTGTACAATTGTATTAAGATTCCCCCATGGATTCCATCAATCATAATTTTTTTGCATAAATTACATGATCAAAGCCACTATCTACTAACTCTCTCAAAGTCCTTATTAAACTAGCAATTCTTAGACAAACAAAAAACTGAACAACTTAATCTAGATGTTGTTGGTTATTATTTTATGATTATTACCAAAGCGAAAGTTCTCTACCAAGCTCATATTCCATTGGAAAATTACAAGCAAATGATAAACCGTAAAACAACCTAAATTTTTTGGGACACATTTTGTTGTTGGTTGAAAAATGAACAGTCTTAGGGAGATGAGCATTCACTCATTGACACAGACTATTTGAGGAATAGGTATGATTCATAGATTTTCAAAATCTTCTTGATCTTGATTATGTTTACTTATCACAGGTGTCCATTCTTCCTATAAGATAAAATAACTTCCTCACCTATTGCTAGGAACAGAGACTTCCTAAATCAGGAAAGGCCTCAATTTTTGGCAAAGGGTATGAGAAGCATCTTCTGTCACAGAAAATAGGCCCACCTCAAATTCCACAATTGGGTGCAGGTTAGGAAAAACTTGACCAAACCACTGCTCCAAAATTCACCCTAGGGATGTGAGGGTTCCGCAAGAAGGATCCTATAACATTGCTCTTTATTTTTACTTTTTTCAAAAGCTTACTTGTTAGAGCAAAAATTGCCTTGGCTCGTTTGAAGTTTATATATGCTCCTTTAAGTATTGTCAACTTTGAATTTGAAACAAATTTTGTCATTAACATTATAACTTTGGGAAAAGAAACAAGATTGCCAGAAGTCTCAACCAATTGTTTACATTTTCTATATCATGCCTATAATTAAACACATCAATTTGTTGCTCAAACTCAAGTTTAAAAAGTAAATTGACCATAGAATGATAACATGTATGGTAGGAACCTAGGGTTCCTAGCACATAAAGTGATAAATAAATAAATAATAAACCTAATACTAAAAGAATCACTTTTTATATTGTTCGGGAAGTCCCTTCAATAAATTGTATATTTAATATTTCATGGATATCCTCGAATGATATAATTGTATAGTGTTTTATACCCACTCTAGGGTTATAGGTGAAAGGTTACAATGCTTCCTAACCCTAATATTATAATACTATAATAATTAATATAATTAATTATTATATTATTTTATAACCTTAGGATAAAATATATTATTATTATTATTAATTAATGTTAGGATAGCATCCTAACATTTCACCCTCCTTAAAACAAGATTTGTCTTCAAAGCTTGGAACTTAAGTAACTTTCAAGGCGTTTGTCCTTGTAAGCTCCAAAGCAAGTAATTAATTGATTTTGAGCAGCATTCTTCCTTGATATAGAAAAATTATTATTCTTTCTGTTAGAAAAATATAATTGCATGCCTTCAATGAAAAATAATTCTTCACCCTTGCTTTTTATCAATGACCCTTTACAAGTTTTCTTTCACTTATAATGTGCCTTTAATAAATCATTTGAAAGCCTTCATAAAAATAATGCAAGAGAGATTTTAAACCTATGGTAGCTTATAGCCAAATATCATAATGTGCATTGCACTAACTGCTATAGCACTCCATTTCATATTAAAATATTTGTATTAATCAAATGCTTTTAAACATCCCACGTGTCCTTTTCTTAAAAATTCATAAGGTATGTCTCATGTACCCCTCAAACGCGACCACATGTCTTATTAAAACATCATTGACGATTTTATTGCGGAGGTTAGAACACTTGCTTCCATCAACCATTCAAATATTATTAGATTGTATGGCTTCTATGTAGACGAGCGTTATCTGTTGGTCTACGAATTTATAGATAATGGTTCTCTCCATGACTGACTCTTCAATTCAAGGAGAGAAACCCTTGACTGGAAGGCAAGGTATTCCATTGCTGAGGAGACTGCTCGCAGCCTCGCATATTTACACGAAGACTCCACCCATCGTATTCTTCATCTAACATCAAGTCTCACAACATTATTTTGGATGAGAATTTCAGTGCCAAGCTCTCGGATTTCAGACTGGCCAAGATATTGAATAAGGATTATAGTCGTCTAGTAACATTCCATGTCAGAGGAACGCCCAGATATATCGCGCTCGAGTGGGTGTTAGAATAGGGAATCACTGCCAAATTAGCACTCCACCTATCAACGAGTGTAATTCAGGTATGTACAATCATTTGAGTTATTTATTTATTATTTGTGTCTTCATTTTAATCCTGTTTTCCTTCTTTGGCCGTTGCAAACGCCCTGACTGCTCCTCCAGGTGCTGCACTTACACTGAAAGATGAAATAATTTTAAGGTAATAAGTGAGTGGGTATTGATGCTCTGCATTGCAGTAAGGCAGATGTGATTCCAAAACGTAACAACACCAGTAACTGAATGTTATCAATATTGGAACATTTTCTTCCTTGCTATCTAGAAAACGTAGCAAATCTATCGCCTGATTTGGATGCTGTGAGATCGTAGAGCGAGTGTGTCTGCACAGAAAAGGTTGGAAATGACGCAGTTTTTTTTTTGTGATGTTGGCCAAATGTGATTCATCGGGCTTTAAAAATATATTTGAGTTTACCGTAATTGCCTCTCTCAAACTTAGGATAGCACTTATTAATTTTTTTGAGTTTTGTTTATTGCTCTGCCGAGTGGGACTGCGTTGTATGCACTGGAAACATTGACAGAGAATGCAGGTTTTCGATCAAAAACATCATGTTCGTCCACTAATTTTTTTTTTCTAGAATTTTTCTGAAAAACTCAACGAAAACTACTAAGCCAAACCAAATTGCCAAAGAATCGTTTACTGTGACGTTCACAAAAATGCAACGTATTGTTCTGCGACATTTAACTGGGATAAAAAGTATTTATGTATCATTATTTCTTCGTAATACTTCCCTTGGATGTTTTGGTGAGAATGAACAATGAGAATGGACGGGATATTCAATGGAAACCTTAATTTACTTGCTTCTTCCTTATGTTAATTTGTCGGTGTAATTGCTGTAGTTTTGATGGTTGTACGTATGTTTTTTTTTATTTTTTTATTTTTTTTGTAGCTGCCTCAAATCGTCAAGTGGATGACGCAATTTTATCTGGTAATTTTCTTTTCAATTGCCGCACATCACGTTTACACTATTATAATGAATATAGATTCAATTTTAGGCTTGTGTATTGAACGACTTCTTTAGTCTATGTGGTTTAAATAAAAACTTATTAGCGACTATGTTTGAGGATGCTAGAAAAAATGAGATTTCTTTCCCTTTGTCTTTACCGTCTGCGTGCAAATATTTCTTATGATGGAATACTGGGTAACTATAATGATTTGTTGACATCGTCTGCGTTCGAATTTATTGACGCGTAAATTTTTTATTTTCCTCTAGTAATTTCCTACCGTGATTAGTTCTGTGAGCCGTCGGATGAAAGTCAACGACGAGCAAGGGGACTGATTGTTGCAGGTGAATGTGGACCACTGGACGAAGGTGAAACACCGAGTGAGGGAGATGATTGCTACAGGTGAAAGTGAAGACTGGCTGCATCATGGATATAAGCTATGATTAATGCTGGACGTGTGCTCTTCACCGGAATCTATTGTTATGCTTTTGTGATCAGGCAAAATAATTTTTAACCTACAAATTGCTTTTGGAATTGCTGGCTCTTGGTAAGGGCATATCTCGATAGCTTCTTTGAACAATGGTGGTGGCCAAGGCGGAGGAGTAAAATGGTATCCCACATAACCAACATACAATCAAACTGATCAAGTGCTGGATCAATTCCTTTGAAATCTATAGAAGCTTTTATTTCTTCTTTGGAATTATATAAACTATTCGAAAAATCATTGCGGATAATATTGGATATATAATTGGAAAATTTTGTTTGCAGCGTTAGGGTCATATTTTGGCTATGTGCATCACCCTTAGGCAGATCTGCAAAACATAATTTTGGCAGACTTTTGTCTTGGATATCCTCCTCTTCATTTATCTCTTTTAAATTATTAGGGTTTCGATTACTTTCTTTCGAAAGTGCAATAGGTATTTCTGGAAGTTCTATGGTTATGGGCTCATCCAAAGAAACAATTAATTTAGGGTTTGGAGCAATTTGTTCAATTGCATTTTTTTCTTTCTTGGGGAGAGCAATGAGTACCCTCTTAGATTCCCTGGCTACGGGCTCTTCCTCCACCTGGTATTCCATGGCTATGGGCTCCTCCTCTACCTGGGATTCCATGGCTAGGGTCTCCTCTTGCATTTTTATTAAATACTCTATACGATCAAAACATTCCATTTGTTCCTTATTTATTCTTATATTTTTTCTATGTCATTTTTCATTTCCTTGACCCATATGGTTGGATCGATAAGGCTCTGATACCAAATGGTAGGAACCTAGGATTCCTAGCACATAAAGTGATAAATAAATAAATAATAAACCTAATACTAAAAGAATCGCTTTTTATATTGTTTGGGAAGTCCCTTCAATAAATTGTATATTTAATATTTCATGGATATCCTCGAATGATATAATTGTATAGTGTTTTATACCCACTCTAGGGTTATAGGTGAAAGGTTGCAATGCTTCCTAACCCTAATATTATAATAATATAATAATTAATATAATTAATTATTATCTTATTTATTATTATATTATTTTATAACCTTAGGATAAAATATATTATAAATATTATTAAATAATGTTAGGATATGATCCTAACAATGTAGGTCAAAACTTTAGAACAAAGCTCTACAAGGTTTCTTTAGATAATAGTGATCATTTAAGAATGTAAAGGCACTACTAACTTCAGCAAACTAACTCCAAGAGAATCATCGTCATAATATCTTAGGCCCCAAATCATGGCATGAGGCAGTTTGTAGTTAAGGTATATTATTTTTAGTTGGCTAACATGGGAAGAGTCTTACAGTGATGCAATTACCTTTTGGTACGAACCATATCTACTTTATTTCCAACAGGTATAACTTTAAACAAATTGATAGATTTACACAAAAGAATGATATAAATAAGATGTCCATTCATAGATTCTGAGTACATTCACTTTAAGGATTTTTCATTAACATAGAATTCATGAGTAAGTGGAGCTAAGCCATAGATTCTTGGGCCGAAAACCCTGAAAGAAAAATAGTAAATTGTCTTAAAAGAGGCATATTTGTTTCCATAGGCACTTAACTACCTGAAACCCACCCTATTGGAAAGGTTGTTCCAAAATATTTTTAAAGATATATAAGGTGACACTTTAGATCAAAATTGATAGACTTATGGTTGCTTATATTTGACTAGCTTCGTAGTTGATTTGACATATGCCTTGCAAATTTTGCACCTGGCTCATTTTTCTTAAAGAAAACAAACAAGTTGGATCCTAATCGTCAAGCTAGAAAACCACAAGATTGATGGGACAAGCAAAAAGAAAATGCAATCAATAAACACAAAAATTGATTTCATGCAGTTGTTAGAGAGCATTAAAGACATATTCAAAGGGATTGATATTACAATTGAAGAATCCAAGAATTACCCCTAAAAAACCCATGAATATAGCAAGCTTTAGCATTCAAGTTTTTCATATTGTTACACCATTGATTTGAGGTTGAATTCTGCAGGATAGCATATTTTCTAGTCAATAGTGTGTGCAACTATATTTACATGTGGCAACAATCAACTAGGTGGAAAAGGAGTTTGCTCACTTGCTTACCCTCTTTTGACACCAAGGTGTTGTATTTCATTAGTGAGATAAATCAAATACCATAGACTCAAGGGGCTAGAGTACACCCCTTGCCCATCCAGTAGACTAGCATAGGAGTTCATTGAATAACAATGTTAACTGGGTACTTCAATGGACATATTAAAGATATTATATTTGGTTTCAGCTGGCTATTACTTCCTAGAGGTCTTTTATTGAGTGTCTTGGAGATCTATGAAACCTTAAAGGAGCTAATGAAACTATCTAATGGCTCGAGGAATAACAATATTTAAAATAAAATAACACATTATTCTTTGTAATTAGCAGTGCATCTGAGGCATCATAAAATGATGCCAACAAGATATATGCATCAGCTAAATATTATTAGAGCATAATGTCGATGTGTTACCATGTATTACACACATCCATAATAGAACATATATATATATATATATAGATACAAAAAAAAAGAAGGTAAAAAGCCTAATAGATTTTGATGGTTGTAGCCTAATGTACCATACATAGTGTTTTTTACTCTTATTGATTATTCAACTATATTTGAAATGCTCATTGCAACTATGGTTGCATTCTATGCCAAAGGAACACAAAAATCAAAGTAAGAATTAGCTCAACAATCTCAGGAATTCCAACACGTCCTCTACACCCTACCATTGTTACTGCAATTAGACATCTCCAATTTCAAAATTCTCATCTTAAATGAGAAAGCAGAGGACCACACCTATAAAACATGCAAACAACATGAAATTCTAGAATTTTATAGTAAAGAACAAACCAAATTTCAAATTGGAATTCCACGATAATAATCCCTCTTGGTTTGTATGAGTTGTTTGTTCAAATCATTCATAAACATTTTTTAAGATAAATATGTTAAAGTTTTCATTATCACCAATTCTTTTCATACCTCTTTGGGAAAAATAAGGAGAATGGATGCACACTGAAACCTATAATAGACTTGAGTTTCTTTAAGATATGTTCTATGCTTTGCATTGAGACTGTGGCCAATCTAAGCCTTGGTTTACTATCACATATATAAAACTTGTTTCTCAATAAAATTTATCAATATATGCAAAAGATATCCTTGTAAAATGTACAAGGAAGAACATGGTAAGACCTGTTTCTGTTCTTGATAAAAGTAAAATATAAAATAATTATCTGAAGAATGTATACTAGACTTTTCAACAAAGCAAACCTCAGATGTTCTGCATTAAGCATATCAGATGCGAATATGTTGACATACTTTATGGCCTTTCAACAATCAACCGTCATCATCTAATGATTTTTAGAAACAACTGCATGACTTCAGGAACAAGCAAAAAGCAAGAGATTGCCACTACAATGGCCAACAACAACAAGCATTCTATAAAAAAGAGTAAATTCAACTGAAATCATTACCAAAAATAAACAATCTAATATGTTGATAACCATTTCTGCTGGATAGGTGATATGTCTCATGTTGATGTCTTATTGCCACTTAAACATGTTCTCTTAAGTTCCACTTAATAAAAGAGTTTTAATGGCATTATCTGACTATGTTACCAATATCACTGGTCAAAATTTCAACATATATATTATTACATACTCATAAACCACAATATAAATCTGGTTTAAAAGGATTGGTGAGACTTATGATTTATCATGGGCTTGGTTAGAGGGGATGTCTCATACATCCAAGAGATATGTTGTCATGGTTGTAGCTTTGAAAATGGCCTTTGCCTTTAGTGACTTAGAGATTTGCTACAACTTAAAGAAAAAAATACTAATGCAGTTTAAGCTCTTTGCATTTTCCATGTCTTACTTTTATACCCATCATTAGTTTTTAAAAGTGTCTTTATGTTGATTAAGTTTGTCAAATATTAACATAAACTAGCAGGTGTGATACACACACAAAGCTAAAAAAGAACAAATGCAAAGATTTTCATTGAATATTTTATCTTATTTCTTGAAGGAAGCATATGATGACTGATAATCCTATCACCCCTAGGAAAAGGAGGGGAAAACATATAATCCAAGACTTTCCTCTATTATGTGAACTTGTAAATGATTGTATTACATACATTATTAAGGAAACAACATGAGCAAGCACATAGTACATACATTCAGAAGGCCAATAAAGTTAAACATGAGCAAATCTATTAAATAAATAACAAATATACAAGTGTAAGACCTATCTTGATAATTTGTTCAGGTAAACTGGCCCCTGCCAACCTGACTCAGATGTTTCCTATCACAATATACATGTTGCTTCAACAAACAATGTTCAGTAACAATTATTTCTGAGAAGCAGATATATAATCAAGTACAATATCACAGCCAAAATTTAGTAAAGAAAGTTCAAGTTCTAGAAGAAATATACTCAAAGTACAAATCTCACAACCATGTTGAAATTGGAATCACTTGTGCAAGAGATTAGTTAGAAGAATGAATTGTTTATTCTTTCAGAAGGTACATGCCCTTGATTAGCACGTGGCCTAAAGACTGAAAAACAACAATGCTATTCATGATGTAAAAGTCTGGCAATGTAATAATAGATGCCAAGGCACAAACAATTCAAGGCATATGAAACTTCTTGTGGAAGCAAAGGAACAACTCCATTTTGTTTCATATATTGGTTCAAGAGTATACCTCTTTGGGTTTCAAGCCTTTGACCAAGCTCATATCAAACCAAAACTTGCAAATCCCTTTAAACCAAATATACAAAAATTAAAACAAAAGGATACATTCTTTCATGAACACCCTGCATACTACCACTTCTCATCAACTTAACATGTATTGAAGGCCATAGACTTAATGACATATATACTCCAAAATCCAATCCCTTCTCAAAAAATTGTTGGCCATTTATACTCTCCCATTCAACCCATATATGGTGAAACAAAAAAATAGAAATTTAACATTATATCCCATGTTCCAATCCTCTTTCTTAATCAAACCCGTATTCAATGCACTTGTCACACCATTTAAATGCAAATAGATAGAAATGTTTACAAAGCCTTTGTATTGTATCCTGAAAGAATGAAAGCTTTTTCATTGCTTGTACATACTGATGAAAAACCCAAGCTTAATTACCCCACATGGCTAGTTCTAAATAAAGTGCTATATGCTCTTATCTACCTAAATTGATATTCACAAATAAGTAGCAGGGGCTTTTACTAGGCAAAAACAAGGCAACCTTCACCCATTTCTGGAGGGATTTTTAGAGACTTTTCTACATTTCTTCTAGCTGATTTCTCTTCCAGTCTCATGTGCATTGGAGGGTGGACCTATTAGAAGAAGTAGGGCTTCATTACATGGATCAATAAATTCAAGGTCTAACTCTAGAACTACTATTGTTCACCAGAAAACTGATTGGAGACAGATACTTCATCAAGGGATATGAGGCTCAAAATGGACCTTTGAATATCTCCATGAAAAAAGAGTTTCTTTCCAATGCAAGTGGGCATGGGACTCATACTCTATCCACAGTAGGAGGGATTTTTGTACAAAATGCAAGTATTTATGGCTATACAGAAGGGATTGCAAAGGGAGGGATATCAGAGAAGTTGTACTCCAGGCAAGCTGGTAGCATAACTGACCATGGTATTTTTGGCAGTCCAGGCAAGTTGTACTCTCTTGTTATTATTGAAATGCAGTGGTGCATTTATCACATATATTGTTAGTTGTGCTTACAAGTAAGAAATTAGACCACCTACACTTTGGTAGGGGATTACGTGCATCTGGACAAGTGTTTTCTATTGTCAAATTTCAAATTTACAATTCCAAAAAAAAAAAAATAAAATGAAATAATCTACAATTCCAAGTCGTCTATCTTCATGCTGAAAGCAAGATTTTGAGCCTCTCCTTTCCCATATGTGAGCAGTCCTAGCATTAATGAATGTTTGATTTGTCATGCCAGAGTTTGGTTAAGCCTCTCTTTTACGTTTGTACTTTAACAGGCTTATCTTGTTTTATAGAATACGTTGAATATGCAACATATGATGTAACACTAAGTGATTGATATTTTTTAATAGTTAACTCTTTAGGAAGAGATATCACTCTTATTCAAATTTTGTAAGAGGGAACATAATTCTAATACCCAATGCAAAACACACATTTCTTCTTGTCTTAGGCATTATTAAACTCTGTGAAAACAAAGACTTGTTGCAAATGGATTTTATACAATGCTCCAGTGGATTTGTTGAATAAATGCTTACCGAGAAAAGATAAAACACAATTTTTAGGTCTTGGAAGTGTATTGGCTCGAGAACAAGAGGAAAAACCAAGCAACAGTTCATAAATATCTAATGAGAAACATAAATGGATAGTTTTCGACAACTGCTGGGATAGAATCATATACTTCTTATGACTGGTCTTGTTCAATAGTGTGATTTCATTTATCATGCAACATTTATTGGCTTTTCAAGTTTGGAAAAATTAGATGCTTTGCTACATTGTTCAAAGCTTGTTTCAAGGCCAGGTAACTCATTGAGACATACAAAATATGGTTGATGAAGTTCACATGGAGGAGCCAAGCCATGCTTGGTTGCAAGCTCTTGTGAGCCAACCACAACACCAGTCCACAAATACCATAGTTAGAGAGATCTTATCCCATCAAATAGTGGTTGCATCTGTTCCAAAGAGATTGTCAAGCAGTCGAGCAATATATTGATCTTTTCAACATGATCTTCACCAGGCTTAAGATTATTGACTTTCATGAAAAACTTAAGTTCAAGTTCTTATTGAAATATTTTACCAATGAGATACATCTCTTGCACATAATTTCTATTTAATGGGCCTTCCATTTTCCTTAAATTTCAAAGGCACATAGCCAATCTCAACTAGATTGTATTGATGGATGAAAATGACAACTCCAAAGCAAACAGGGTTAGTTCCTGTTATGTTTTCTTTTTCACCAGTCCCTTCTCCTTTACACTAAAACCCAATTCGAATGGGAATGCTTCTTGCAAATGTGTTACTCAAATTAAGAAACCCTAAAACAAATCTAAGTCTTTGATGCTTGCTCAATGTTTACTCAATTTTTCTCAATTAAGTGCTTTGATTTTGAAACAAATCATCATCATCTTATTTTGCTCAATGTTTACTAATTTTTGCCCCAATTAATTGTTGATCCAATTTTTTCAGGGCCTTGCCAATAAATTCCTAATCAGGATATTTCATGTTTGATTACAGATACATATGATATGGACATATATCTTGTTAAAAAATGTCAAGGAATACAAAGTAGAAGAACAAAAACATTACAGTTGATACAATTCTTGATCATAGTAGCCATTAAATAGTGTTGTTTGTTCCCTAACCAAAAAAATCCAAGAAAGAAGAATATAAATGTCAAAAAATTGCATGTAAGACTAGTGCATATATAAACATAATTTTTAATATTCATCTTGAGCCTTCCAACCCCATATAAAGCCATTGTGCCCACATTTTTGTGCAATATAAATTTATTTAGAAAATAGAACATTGACTACTAAAAGCCAGTGGTGTTTTAAAACAACTACCTAAATCAGATGTTGGTTTGCTTTGCACCTTATCAATTGACAAGGCTGCCTCTATCCTTTTATCATCTTGCACTATTGAATCAACTAGCACAGGAGCTTCTTTACCACCTTCAAAAACCTCTTGATCAGTTTGTTTGGTGTCATCAACCTTTGATGTAGTGCAAGAATCATTTATCTGTAATGATTCCTGAGATGTACTAGTCACAACTTGCTCTAGTGGCAATGTAGATTCATGAGGATTTTGAAAAGCAACAGATCTTGAATGACCACATTCACCTGTTCCAATATTGATATGTGGAACTTCTATTATAAGTGCAACTTCTATCAATGTCTCATTTGACCTATAATACAAATTTAAACATTAGTATTCATGAATTATTGAAATGAATAAAACTTCAAACAAATGAAAATATTAAAAGAATAAGTAAATGCAATCATACAACTTAATAAATAAGGTCAATTCTACCTTTTTGCAAACTTTTGGCATAATCATTAAATATTTTGAAATCATTTTCCTCCAACTGATAATGATCCTTTTGAGGGAAATAGGTTAGATTAGCAGTTGCAATGATAGATTCTAATGATACAAAATCATGATCTATCAAATCATAAGTAAATAGTCATGACCCTTTTGTCTTATTATACCAATTTAATTGAATCTCAACATCTTCTAGACGTTCCAAAAGATCTATTGCATTACGATATTCAACCACTTTGTTGCCCTCATTTTTCCTCATCCTTTGCACTCTTCCAAGGTACCATGTCCCACATCGAACACCTTGCTTAGTACTACATGGGACACCCTTTCTTTGAGGTTGATCACTTAAATGTGATGCTTCTTGCTCAAATAAAACCCCACAATCAGACCCAATCCCTAAGTGAGAAGCATTCTCTGATATTGGAAATATTTCATTTTGATTAAAGTATATTCCATGTCTTACTCTAATCAACCTATATTTTGATAATGTGGGATTTCCATTCAACTGACTAACAAGTGTTGACTTATATATCTCTTTCCCATCTACTTTTACCACTACACTAAATTTTTTTATTAGGTTCTTCTGCATGATCTAGAATTTCATCAATTTCATGTCGCCATTCGCTCTCCATGACATGTGGATCAATAAGTGGAATGGTTTCATTATGAATATGGTTTAAATTTGTAGAAACTCCATCAAAAATAGTGCTTGAATGTGAACTCTCTAATGCCAAAAAATCAATACATTCACCAACTACTTGGATTGTAGGAAAACTATCACCACAATCCCATGGCCTAAACCACCATGAGTCATCTTCATGCCTTTGAGGATTTATACTAACCTGTACAATATTATCCTGTGCATATTTTAATCCTTGCCTAAGAGCTTCTACAATATCAATATCAGAAGATATACAATTATAATATGATAAAACTCCATACTTCTCTTTCATTTCTGGATTTAGTTTATGCCATAAATTTTCTTGTTTTTTATGAGCTTTTCCAAAATGTAATCCTTTTGGATTACTCTCTTCTTATGATACCCTGTTTAAGCTTCCAACTGTATGCAATAAATCTACAAAATCATATGCCCTTTCAACTCCAACCATACCACCTACTCTACTAAAAAAATTCTCACAAACATCTGATCCTATTGAATGTAGTATGCATGGTAAAGAAGGATACCTATCACGAAAGAGCTTAATCAAAAGTACAACAAAATGATAAGAAATATTCACATCTTGATATGCTTATTTACTGATAAAGTTTAGTTGGGCATTTGTAGTTGCATTATTTCACACCCAAGAAATCCATAGTGTCAAGAAATGATATACTCTGGATGCATTTCTTACTCTTTCCCAAAGGCTTAAATTATTAGATAAGAATATGTCGATGTAGTCAGCAACCATTGATAAGTACATTTTAGTACCTAAGGTTCTTTCTGTCTTACCCCTGGAAGGACTTCTCATCTGTCTTAGACATCTTTGCACATTCCTTGATGCAATGCATTGTGTTGATCCCCAATTTTGTCGATCATTTCTTTTTATATATTCCTCTGTTAGTTGGTGCTCCTCCATTGTGAATGAATCATAAAGAACAATTATATGATTAAACATTATCAACTCACTTCCTAAAATCAAATTATGTCTACCACTAAATAGTGGGTTAATTAGTTTTTTCCATTATGGATGAAGTCTTGATCATGAAGCCCAGTTACACTACCATCATTCAATATAGATGCAGTTAATTTCCATCCTTCCCAAGGAATTCCAAATCTGTTTCCATTGTTTTTTTGAAAAATTTGAAAAAACTTGTATTAAAACAAAGATCAGTTACAAATGGGAGTAAACACATCCCTACCAAGAACAAAGAAACAAGATTACAAGCGCAGAGCGCAAAAAGTCAACACTTTCCACCGCAGAGCGCAAAAAGTCAACAAGGCACGAAAACGCGACATGTCGCGAAATCGTGACATGTCGCGATATCGCGACAATCAAACCAGCCTTGGCCGCGCCAGAGCAACAAGTCACGAAATCGTGACATGTCGCGATATCGCGACAGCCAGACCCCGCGGCGCCTAATCACCAAAAGTGTCACGAAATCGCGACGGCTTTTCCCCTTGGCGCCCCATCACCAAAGGTGTCGCGATATCGCGACGAGTTTTCCCAATGGCGCCTGATCTCCAAAAGTGTCACGAAATCACGACGAGTTTTCTCCTCAGCGCCCATCCTTCAAAAGTGTCACGATATCGCGACGAGTTTTCCACTTGGCGCCCAGTCTTCAAAAGTGTCGCGATATCGCGACGATTTTTCCCCATGACTCCTATTCGCCAAAAGTGTCGCGATATCGCGACGAGTTTTCCCCTCGGCGCCCAATCTTCAAAAGTGTCACGATATCGCGACGAGTTTTCCACTTGGCGCCTAGTCTTCAAAAGTTCGCGACGATATTTTCCCCATCCAAAAGTGTCGTGATATCGCGACGAGTTTTCTCCTTGGCGCCCAATCTTCAAAAGTGTCGTGATATCGCGACGAGTTATCCCCTTGGTGCCCATTCTTCAAAAGTGTCGCGATATCGCGACGATTTTTCCCCTTAGTGCCAATTCTCCAAAAATGTCACGAAATCGTGACAACTTTTCCCCTTGGCGCCCAGTCGCCAAAAGTGTCACGAAATCGCGACGACTTTTCCCCTTGGCGCTCATTCTCCAAAAGTGTCATGAAATCGTGACGTCTTTTCCCCAAGGCGCCAATTCTCCAAAAGTGTCGCGATATCGCGACGATTTTTCCCTTTGGCTCCCATTCTTCAAAAATGTCATGAAATCACGACGGTTTTTCCCCTTGGCTCCTATTCACCAAAAGTGTCGCGATATCGCGACGATTATCCTCCTTGGCGCCCCTGCTCCAAAAGTGTCATGAAATCATGATGGCTTCCAGCCAAAGGCCGCGACGGCGCAACAGGTCACGAAATCGTGATAGCTTCCCACCAAAGGCCGCGACGGTGCAACAGGTCACGAAATCATGACAGCTTCTCTCCAAGGGCCGCGACAGCGTGACATGTCGTGATGTCACGACAGGTTCCCTCCAAAGGCCGCGACGGTGCAACCTATCGCGATATCGTGACAGCTTCCCTCCAAAGGCCGCGACGGCGCAACAGGTCACGATATCGTGACAAAAACCACCCTTAGCATAAACTTTGCTCATTGTCTCAAGGATCGTTCAAGACCCTGCCTAATCACTTCATCCTCCACAGGCATGTCACTGTGCAGCTGCACCCCTACCTCTTTCTCAGCACCCATCTTTGCAAGGAAATCGATCACTTTATTTAAATCTCTACTCACATAGACGGGGATCACATCATCTAATTCCCTCCATAGTTCCTTGATTTGAGAGACCAGAATCCGCAACCTCCATGCTTTCGAAGCAAAGTTCCTCATGCAGTCTAGAGTGCCAACCAGAATTTGAGAATCAGACTCGAGAATTATCCTCCTGTGTCCCTGATTAACAGCCCAGATGGAAGCAGATTTGATAGCAAAGGCTTTTGCTTCATTGTTTGTGGCTCTTCCTAGACCTTGCATTTCCCAATAGAGCACTGACCCAGCATGATCTTGGCACACTACACCAATTCTAACACTACCCGGATTGCCTTTTGCAGCTCCATTAGTATTAATTTTGATCCAACCTTCGGGGAGGTTTCCAGCTAGCTCTGTCCTGTCTCTCTTGCTCTTCAACTCCCTCTTCCAGTGGCCCAGGACCAACCTGATTTTCCTCTTCAGCATAGATGGCAACCGTTTTCGTGACTTTGCTCCAGATGACCTGCCAAATTCCATCTAGCGAGGAGAAGGTTTCTCTAAAAATATGAGCATTTCTCTCCAACCACACCTGCCACCAGATGAAAAGTAAGCCAAGCTCCCAACCAATTCGAAGAGCTTTAGATTTAAATCTACCTCTCTTCCATCTTTCCCAAATATTGGTCCGAGTCAGATCACCATTAGCCTGGAGTTTATAGTGAGAGAACCAACGCTTCCAAATCTGACGCGTGAAAGGGCACTCAAACATCAGATGATCAACTGTTTCCTCATTCTTGTGGCATAATACACACTGAGATGGACCGATGATTCCTCTATTTCTGAGATTGTCAAAGGTGAGAATTCCATTGTGCATAAACTGCCAGGCAAAGAAATTCACTTTCGGCCAGCCCTTGGAATGCCATATCTTCCTCCAATCTTGAACCGAAAATAAATGTGGGGGAGGCTCTGGGAGGATCTTATCGTATCCGTCCTTCACTGTATATACCCCAAGGTTCCCATAGCCCCAAGCTAGTTCATCCTCCTCGTCTCTCCCTGTGAGAAACCTTTATGTCAAGATTTTGGTCAAGATGGGTGCCAGCTCCGGAGGGATTGTAATTGGCCACTCCTCCAACCGCTTAAACTTCTTGAACTTATACTCCCCCATTTGGCTAGTGTTGAAATAACTTTCAATTTGGACCCAGCCCTTGGCTTCTATGGCGGATTTAATTGGTTGCAATTCGGGAAACTCAGCAATGATGGGTGGGTACTGGTCCCATGAATCAGTCCAAAAACGTGCCTTCTCCCCTCTCCCCACTTTCCAAAACAATTGGTCTTTAATAACCTGAGATCCAAGCTTGAGAGCCTGCCACACTAAGGATCCATTACCATCCAGAGGGAAACGGCCCACTTCATTGGGGTGAACATGACCCAAGTATTTACTGGTTAGGATTCTACTGAATAAGGATGTTGGTTGGGAAATCCACCTCCAGTACAGTTTTCCAGCCAAAGCTTTGTTGTTAAGCTTGGAGCTTCTCAGTCCCAGCCCTCCTTTTTCCTTGGGTTGGGTAACTTTATCCCAACCAACCAAGGCCCATTTCTTCTCCCCTTTTGCTCCTTCCCATAAAAATCTTCTAGCCATTTTGTCCGACTCTTTCCAAATAGAATGTGGGGCAGCCAGGATAGAGAATTTATAAATTGGCATGGCCTGAATAACTGACTGTAAGAAAGTTAATCGGCCCCCATAGCTTAACCATTTATGAGACCAATGGTTCATTCTATCTTTGATGCCATCCAAAAGATCCTTCCAGATATCTATTTTTAATTTTTTGAAATGCAAAGGAACCCCCAAGTAAACTACTTGGAAGAGAGGTCCTAGTGAATCCCAAGATCTCTATAACTTGTCTTGTAGCCTTTGGTCAAGATTGAAGAAGACCACTTTGGATTTTTTATCATTGATGACTTGGTTTGAGGCCCTAAGGTAGACATTAAGAGTATCTCTGATTCCTCTAGCTTCCCTGAAGTTGGCCACTCCAACCAGTCCAGTATCATCCACAAACTGTAAGTGAGTCAAAATTTCCTCACCCACCTTGATACCTGTTATCAGGCCTTGATGTCTTCTCCTCAAGAAGAGTCTACCTAATCCTTCAGCCAAAATGAGGAAGAGATAGGGAGAGCAAGGGTCCCCTTGACGAAGACCACGTGTGGCTCCAAAAGGTTGCGAGGGAAGCCCCTTGATTAGAACAGAATAAGAAGGCGTAGAAACACAACTCATGACCCAATCTATCCAGTCCTGAGAGAAACCAAAGGCTGCCAACATCTTTGACAGGAAGCCCCACTCCACCCTATCATAAGCCTTGGACATATCCAGTTTAATGAACATTCCTTTATTACCAGATTTTTGCATTGTATGGATTGCCTCCTGGGCGAGGACCACCCCATCCAAGATCTGTCTACCCTCTACAAAACCCCCTTGCTCTGAGGAAATGATGTTATGAAGGAGAGGTTTTAGCCGTTCAGCCATTATCTTTGTGATTATTTTATAAATCACGTTGCATAAGGCAATAGGTCTGAAATCAGAGATATGAACCCCCTCCTCCCCTTTTGGAATTAAAGTGATGAAGGTATGATTTATTGCCTTAAGCATTCTTTTATTAGTTCTGGACTCCTCTGTGACAGCCAAAACATCCTCCTCCAAGGTATCCCAAAAGGCCTGAAAAAACTCAATAGGAAAACCATCTGGACCTGGAGATTTGTCGGTGCTCATTCCAAAGACCACATTCTTCAGTTCATCTCTATCAATGGGTCTAAGAAGGGCCTGATTTTCTTCTTGAGAGATAATAGAGGGTATGACATCAATAACTTCATTTTGAGCCTCCACATCTTGCTCCATACTTTCCTTAAAAAGTTTAGAAAAATAATCCATTGAATGGGAATGCATACCAGGAAGAGTATCAAAGGAGTGTCCATTCTCATCTTGAAGGACTTCCATGTTATTCATCTGTCTCCTAGCACAAGGTGATCGATGGAAAAATTTTGTATTTCTATCTCCTTCTAATAACCAAGTGTTTCTTGCTCTCTGTTTCCAGTAAGTCTCCTCTTGGTTATCAATGTCCTCAACCGCTTTGCGCAAGGCATCATCCTCGGTTTTAAGTTGCTCAGTAATTGTTCCTTCCCTGAAGTGTTTTTGAACCTCTTCCCATCTGGCCACCAAGGGAGCTCTTTGGAGCTGGAAATCTGACTTATTAGCTTGCCTCCACTGTTTCAGTTTAACTTTGACAAAATGAAGTTGTTTGTGGAATTTAAACATTGCTGTCCCAAAAGGTAGACGACCTTCTTCCCACCACTGCGGAATTTTCTTTCGAAGATCCTCCTTTTGTAACCAAAAATTCTCAAATTTAAACGGTTTGTGGTGCTGCCCTGTCATAGTCCCTCCCTCCAACAAAATGGGAAAGTGATCTGAAACTGGGCCCTCCAAAATCTGGAATTTAATATTCCACTTAACAAATGCCTCCTCTGAGACCAAAAAATGGTCTAGCTTTACCTTCCTGCTGTGTGGCTCCCTCCTCTTGTTAGTCCAAGTAAAGTAGGTTCCAGGGCCTTTGATATCCACTAGGTGAAAGGCCTGGACTTGGGCAATCAGAAGCCGGTCCCCTGGATCCAAAACTGGGGTTCCACCTTCCTGATCTCGAGCGAGATAATTTAGCATTAAAATCCCCAGCAATAATCCAGTCTAAATCTTCCCTTGAGGACCTCATGTTGTGTACAACTTTCCATTGGAGCCTCTGGCCATCAATGCTTTGAGCCCCATAAAAATTTGTAATTAAAACATGTTCAGCTGTGACATTATTCCTAAAATGAGATGTGAGAACACCCCTCCAAGCTATATGTTCTATTGCAGTCCATTCCAGAGGGTTCCAAAGAGTAACAATCCCCCTGAGGCACCTTGGGCAGCCACATCCATATGACCAGCGCCCCTCCATATTCTACTAACTGTTTTACACATAAGATCTAAAGACATTTTTGTCTCCTGGATGAGCAAAAAGTCTGTTTTGCATTTTCCTAAGAGTCTTTGAACAACAGATTGATGGGTTCTATTGTTTAAACCCCTAACATTCCAAGATTGAATAATCATTGAAAACCTTGAGAGCGATAAGAATGAATTGTCCTCACCGATCCTCCAGTGATCAGCTTGTCTCCTTGCACTGCTAGCAGATCCTTATTAGACTTTCTGCCCGCTCCTTGAGAGTTACTATTTTTGGATCTCTTTTCCACCTGAGTTATCCCTAGGGCTGGCCTTTCTCTGTTCTTTTCTGCACTTCCCATGCTGACATCCTTAATTACTGGTTGTGCTTGGGAGTGTACTATCAATGCCCCTGGATTCTCTGGCTGTAATAACTCAGTGGACTCAATCACCTGTTCTAAGACAGGGGGAGATGAAGGAGAAGCATGAGTGTGGATGTTATTATCCTCAGTATTCCCATCCACTCCTTCCATGACTTGATCCTCTTGATCCACTAGTGACTTAAAAATTTCATACCTATTGGCTGGCTTGAGTTGTGCTTGCTCCTTACCATTTTTCTTTTGCTTTCTCCTTCTTTTGGGCTGTTCAAAGCCATCTTTCTGAACATCATTACCCTGAGGAGTATTGGATGGTTCTTTGACAAGAGTAGACTTACCCTCTCTGGGGCGATTTGGCATTCCAAGCGGAGCCTCCGCTTTTGTGTTCAAAATATTTGGACAAAACCGTGCCAAATGGCCATGCTTATGGCAAACTCTGCATCTGAAGGGCAGAGCCTCATAATCTAACTGTTGGATCCAAGATAGTCCTGCCAGTTCAAGTTCCACCTCTGCCGGTAGAGGCTGGCTAATATCCATTTCCATGCAAATTCTTGCAAAGACAGTTGTGTTACCTTCTATGGTGTCCTTGGAGACGCCCAGATGTCTACCGAGGGAATTACCAATCATTTCCAGAACATGCTCACCCCAAAACTCCATCGGGAGAGCGTACAACCGGATCCAAACCGGGACAGCCGTGGGTTCAATACGAGGATCGAAACCCACTCTCCAGGGTTGAACAAATAACCCTGTCGGACCGTGGTTCCTCTTTTCTGATTCAAATGCTCTGTTTCTATCGGCTAAAGAAGAAAAACTAACAATGAAATACCCATTGCTTATAAACCATAAGGAGTACTCACCGTGAGGCTCCCAGTTCTGTCTGACCCAGGTATGCAAAAAATTTAGGGTAGGTCGGATACCCATGAATTTACAAATCAGATCATGGTTAGCTCTGTAGATGATTGTGTCTTCGACCATCTTTGGTTCGATGACAATCTTGGGTCTGGAGGCGGATTGTGGGAGGCATCCATTAACTCGATGTGCTGTTGAGCTCTTGCCAGCATTCTTGAAGAGCGTTTGAAAAGCATTCCTCTGAGCTTCGTCATTGGAAGACGAAGAATTTTCTTTTAGCAGCTCAGCATATGAGCTCTTTCTCCCAGAGAGAGGATCTGGAGGAGACCCCATTGGGCCCTCCTGGGGCAGCAGACGATCCTTCAGAGTAACACTACGTCAACCCACCAAATGCCCTGGATTTTCCTTCACTCCACAAACCCTAGAACATCGCCTGTCGCCTGCTCAGAAATTTTCCCGCCAAATCGCCAGAGCTCCATTTCGAGCAAACATACCCAAATATGTTTCCATTGTTTTTTTTTTTGAAGAAAGTGAAAAACTTATATTAATACAAAGAGTATATACAAGAGGGATCGAAAACATCCCAACCAAGAACCAGGAAGCAAGAAGCCAACACAAAGGGCAAGAGGGCAGCACTTCCCAACACTAAGCACAAGAAGAAAACCAGGCGCGAAAACGCGACATGTCGCGAAATCGCAACATGTCGCGATATCGCGACAGTCAAGGCAACCAAAGCCACAGCCGGGCAACCGGTCGCGAAATCGCGACAGCCATAGCCAGCAACTCCTGACCACCAACATTGTCGCGATATCGCGACGGGTTCTCCTCCGAGCAGTCATCCCTCAAAAAGGTCGCGATATCGCGACGTATTTTTCGTTTGCCTCCTTTACGCCAGAAGTGTCGCGAAATCGCGACAAGATTGTCAATCTGCAACCAGTCCTCCCAAGTGTCGCGAAATCGCGACGAATTATCTTCATGAGGCACAAGCTCCAAAATGGTCGCGAAATCGCGACGTCTTTTCCAGAAGTCATCAGTTCGCCAAAAGTGTCGCGAAATCGCGACAGTACTTCTATCTGGCTCCCAGGCATCAAAAACGTCGCGATATCGCGACGAAATTTCCCCTTGTCTCCGAAACACAAAAACCGTCGCGATATCGCGACTATTATCCTCCTTGTTGCCCCTGCTCTCAAAGCGTCGCGAAATCGCGACTGGAACCTTCCAAAGGCCGTGGCGACAACACTTGTCGCGATATCGCGACGGTTTTTCCCCTTGTCTCCAAAACACAAAAACCGTCGCGATATCGCGACTGTTTTCCTCCTTGATGCCCCTGCGCTCAAAGCGTCGCGAAATCGCGACGGGAACCTTCCAAAGGCCGTGGCGACAAAACTTGTCGCGATATCGCGACGGTTTTTCCCCTTGTCTCCGAAACACAAAAACCGTCGCGATATCGCGACTGTTTTCCTCCTTGTTGCCCCTGCGCTCAAAGCGTCGCGAAATCGCGACGGGAACTTTCCAAAGGCCGTGGCGACAAAACTTGTCGCGATATCGCGACGGTTTTTCCTTTTGTCTCCGAAACACAAAAACCGTCGCGATATCGCGACTGTTTTCCTCCTTATTGCCCCTGCGCTCAAAGCGTCGCGATATCGCGACGGGAACCTTCCAAAGGCCGTGGCGACAAAACCTGTCGCGATATCGCGACAGTTTCCTGCCAAGGGCCGCGACAGCAGTGCAGGTCGCGAAAACGCGACGAAAATCACCCTTAGTACAAAATTTTCTCATTGATTCAAGAATTTTGCAAGTCCCTGTCGAATCTCAGCATTTTCCACAGGCATGTCACTGTGCAGCTGAACTCCAACCTCCTTTTCCGCACCCATCTTTGCAAGGAAATCGGCCGTCGAATTTAAGTCACGACTCACATGGATAGGGATCACATCTTCTAATTCCTTCCAAAGGTCCTTGATTTGAGAGACTAAAATCTGTATCTTCCAAGCTTTCAAAGCAAAGTTCCTCAAGCAATCAAGAGCGCCAACCAAAATTTGAGAATCTGTCTCAAGGATTATCTTTCTGTATCCCTGCTTACAGCCCAGATGGAAGCAATTTTGATAGCATAGGCTTCGGCTTCATTATTGGTGGCTCTTCCCAGACCCTGTAGTTCCCAGTAAAGCATAGTTCCAGCATGATCACGGCACACAACACCAATTCCAGCATTGCCCGGATTGCCCTTTGCAGCTCCGTCTGTGTTAATTTTAACCCAGCCTGCTGGGGGGGTTTCCAACTGGCTATGTTCTTTCTAACCTGTGCAACAGCTCTCTCTTCCTGAGGACCCAGCTCAGCCGAAATTTCCTCTTCAGCAAATATGGCAACCGTCTCTGTGACTTTGCTCCAGATAACCTGCCATATTCCATCAAGCGAGGAGAAGGTCTCTCTAAAGATTCGAGCGTTTCTTTCCAACCACACTTGCCACCAGATGAAGGAAAGACCAAGATCCCACCCCAGACGGAGGGCTTTAGATTTAAATCTGCCTTTCTTCCATCTTTGCCAGATATTGTTCCGAGTCAGAGCACCATTACTCTGGAGTTTAAAATAGGAAAACCACCGATTCCAAATCTGACCTGTGAAAGAGCACTCAAACATCAAATGATCAGCAGTCTCCTCATTCTTATGACATAAAATACACTGAGAAGGGCCAATGATTCCTCTGTTTCTGAGGATATCGAAGGTGAGAATGCCATTGTGCATAAACTGCCAGGCAAAGAAGTTCACTTTCGGCCAGCACTTGGAATACCAAATCTTCTTCCAATATTGAACCGAAAATGAATGCGAGGGAGGCTCTGGGAGGATCTGATCATATCCAGCCTTCACAGTATAAACCCCGAGGTTCCCATGGCCCCAAGCTAACTCATCCTCTTCATCTCTGCCCGTGAGAAACCGTGCTGTCAAGATGTTGGTCAAAATGGTTGCTAGCGCCGGAGGGATTGTGACCGGCCACTCCTCCAACCGCTTAAACTTCTTGAATTTATACTCACCCAACTGGCTAGTGTTGAAATAATTCTCAATAGTGACCCATCCCTGGGATTCTATGGCTGATTTAATTGGAAGCAATTCAGGATATTCCGCAATGATGGGTGGATACTGGTCCCATGAGTCAGTCCAGAAATGTGCCTTCTCCCCTCTTCCCACTTTCCAGAACAATTGGTCTTTAATAACTTGAGAACCCAACTTGAGAGCTTGCCAGACGAGGGATCCATTACCATCCAAAGGGAAGCGGCTTATTTCAGAGGGATGAACTTGGCCCAGATATTTGCTGGTTAAGATTCTACTGAATAAAGATGATGGCTGGGAGATCCATCTCCAATACAATTTACCTGCTAAGGCTATGTTGTTGAGTTTAGAGCTTCTCAATCCCAGCCCTCCTTTTTCTTTGGGCTGCGTAACCTTATCCCAGCCAACCAAGGCCCATTTCCTCTCACCATTTGCTCCTTCCCATAAGAATCTTCTGGCCAATTTATCCAACTCTTTCCAAATAGAAGGTGGGGCAGCCAGGATAGAGAATTTATAAATTGGCATGGCTTGGATAACTGACTGTAAGAAGGTTAATCGGCCGCCATAGCTTAACCATTTATGAGACCAATGGTTCATTCTGTCTTTGAAGCCATCCAAAAGATCTTTCCAAATGTCAATTTTCAATTTCTTGAAGTGCAAAGGAACCCCCAAGTAGACTATAGGAAGAGAGGTTCTAGTGAAGCCCAAAATCTCCATAATTCTGTCCTGAAGCCTTTGATCAAGGTTGAAAAAGACCACTTTGGATTTTCTGTCATTGATAACCTGATTGGAGGCCCTAAGGTAAACATTGAGAGAGTCTCTGATTCCCCTGGCTTCCCTGAGACTGGCCACTCCAACCAGGCCAGTATCATCCACAAATTGCAAATGAGTTAGAATTTCTGCACCAACCTTAATACCTGTTAACAGGCCTTGAAGTCTTCTTCTGAAGAAGAGTCTACCTAATCCTTCAGCCAAAATAAGGAATAGATAGGGAGAGCAGGGGTCCCCTTGTCGGAGACCGCGAGAAGCTCCAAAAGGAGGCGAGGGAAGCCCCTTAATTAGAACAGAATAAGAAGGCGTGGAAACACAACTCATAACCCAGTCTATCCAGTCCTGGGAAAAACCAAAGGCGGCCAACATCTTTGACAGGAAGCCCCACTCCACTCTATCATAAGCCTTGGACATATCCAGTTTGATGAACATTCCTTTGTTACCGAAGTTTTGCATTGAATGAATAGCCTCCTGGGCAAGAACCACTCCATCCAAAATCTGTCTACCCTCAACAAATCCCCCTTGTTCTGAGGAGATGAGGTTATGAAGGAGAGGTTTAAGACGTTCAGCTATTATCTTTGTGATAATTTTGTAAATCACATTACATAAGGCAATAGGCCTAAAGTCAGAGATATGAACCCCTTCCTCCCCCTTAGGAATTAAAGTGATGAAGGTATGATTTAGAGCCTTAAGCATTCTCTTATTGATTCTGGACTCCTCTGTAACAGCCAAAACATCATCCTCTAAGGTATCCCAAAAGGCCTGGAAAAACTCAATAGGAAAACCGTCTGGACCGGGAGATTTGCCTGTGCTCATTCCAAAGACCACACACTTCAATTCATCTCTATCAATGGGTCTAAGGAGAGCCTGATTTTCTTCTTGAGTGACAATAGGGGGAATAACATCAAGAACTTCATTTTGAGCCCCCACATCTTGCTCCCTATTTTCTGCAAAAAGCTTAGAGAAATAATCCACTGAGTGGGAGTGCATACCAGGAAGAGTATCAAAGGAGTGTCCATTCTCATCATGTAGAACTGCCATGTTATTCATCTGTCTTCTAGCACAGGCTGATCTATGGAAAAATTTTGTATTTCTATCTCCTTCCAATAACCAAGAATTTCTAGCCCGCTGTTTCCAGTAAATTTCCTCTTGGTTATCAATGTCCTCAACAGCTTTGCGCAGGGCATCATCTTCAGTTTTAAGTTGTTCAGTAATTATTCCTTCCCTGAATTGTTTCTGTACCTCCTCCCAATGGACCATCAAGGGGGCTCTTTGCAGCTGGAAATCCGACTTATTGGCGTGCCTCCACTGTTTCAGTTTACTTTTGACAAAATGAAGCTGTTTGTGGAATTTAAACATAGCTGTCCCAAAAGGTGGACGACCTTCATCCCACCATTGCGGAATTTTCTCATGAAGATCCTCCTTTTGTAGCCAAAAATTCTCAAATCTAAACGGTTTGTGGTACTGCCCTGTCTGAGTCCCACCCTCCAGCAGGATGGGGGAATGATCGAAAACAGGGCCATCCAAAATCTGGAATTTAACATTCCACTTAACAAATGCCTCCTCTGAGACCAGAAAGCGATCTAGCTTTACCTTCCTACAGTGTGGCTCCCTCCTCTTGTTAGTCCAAGTGAAAAAAGTTCCAGGGCCTTGGATATCCACTAAGTGAAAAGCCTGGACCTGGGCAATCAGAAGCCTGTCCCCCGGGTCCAAAACAGGGGTTCCACCTTCCTGATCCCGAGCAGATAATTTGGCATTAAAATCTCCAGCAATGATCCAGTCACAAACTTGTCTAGAGGACCTCATGTTGTGAACAACTTTCCATTGGAGCCTCTGGCCATCAAGGCTTTGAGCCCCATAGAAATTTGTAATTAGTACATGCTCAGCTGTGACAATATTCCTGAAGAGAGATGTGAGAACACCCCTCCAGGCTATATGTTCTAAAGCAGTCCATTCCAGGGGGTTCCAAAGAGTGACAATCCCCCCTGAGGCACCTTGGGCAGCCACATCCATATACCCAGCGCCCCTCCAAATCCTACTAACAGTTTTACTCATAAGATCCAGCGACATTTTTGTCTCCTGGATAAGCAAAAAATCCGTTTTATACTTCCCTAAGAGTCTTTGAACAGCAGATTGATGGGTTCTACTGTTTAAACCCCTAACGTTCCAAGATTGTATAATCATTGAAAACCTTGGGAGCGGTAAGAATCAATTGACCTCACCGATCCTCCATTGATCAGCTTATCTCCTTGTGCTGTGAGCAGTTCCTTATTGGATTTTCTTCCCGCTCCTTGAGAGTTATTGTTTTTAGATCTCTTCTCCACCTGAGTGATCCCTAAAGCTGGCCTTTCTCTATTTTTATCTGCATTTCCCATAGTGACATCTTTAATAGCCGGTTGTGCTGGGGAGTGTATCACCAATGCCCCTGGGTTCTCTGACTGCATACTCTCCAAGGGTGCAGTCACCTGTTCGGCAACAGGAGTGGATGAAGGAGAATCTTGGGAGTGAGTGTTATTAATCTCACCATTCCCATCCACTCCCTCCATGACTTGGTCTTCCAGATCCACTAATGACTTAAAAATCTCATACCGGTTGTTTGGCTTGAGATGCATCTGCTCCTTGCCATTTTTCTTTTTGTTTCTCCTTCGTTTCGGCTGTTCAAAGCCATCCTTCTGAGCATCAGGACCTGGAGAAGTGTTGGAAGGTTCATTGACAGGGGTGGGATTACCCTCTCTAGGGCGGCTTGGCATTCCAATCGAAGCCTCCGCTTTTGTGCTCGAGGTGTTAGGACAGAACCTTGCCAAATGTCCATGCTTATGGCAAACTCTGCACCTGAAAGGTAGGGCCTCATAGTCTAACTGCTGGATCCAGGGAACTCCTGCCAACTCAAGCTCCACCTCAGCTGATAAGGGCTGGCTAATGTCCATTTCTACATAGATTCTAGCAAAAACAGTTGTATTTCCCTCTATGGTGTCTCTAGAGACTCCTATATATCTGCCTAGGGAATTACCTATTATTTCTAGAACCTGCTCACCCCAAAACTCCATCGGGAGAGCGTACAGTCGGATCCAGACCGGAACAGCCATGGGTTCAATGCGAGGATCAAAGCCCACTCTCCAGGGTTGAACAAATAACCCTGCTGGTCCGTGGTTTCTCTTTTTTGATTCAAATGCTCTGTTTCTATCTGCTAAAGAAGAGAAACTAATAATAAAATACCCATTGCTTATTGGCCATAAAGAGTACTCACCTTGTGGCTCCCAGTTCTGTCGAACCCAGGTATGCAAAAAATTCAGAGAAGGTCGGATGCCCATGAATTTGCAGATCAAGTCATGGTTAGCTCGGTAGACAATTGTATCCTCGACCAGCTTGGGTTCGATAACAATCTTAGGTCTGGAAGCGGATTGCGGGAGGCATCCATTAACGCGGTGAGCATTTGGGCTGTTGCCAGCATTTTTGAGTAGCGTTTGAAAAGTATTCCTCTGAGCTTCACCAGTGGAAGACGAGGGGTTTTCTTTCAACATCTCAGCATAAGAACTCTTTCTCCCCGCAAGAGGGACTGGAGGAGACCCCATCGGGCCCTCCCGGAGCAACGAGCAAACCTTCAGAGTAGTTCAAAACCAAAACACCAAAGTCTCTGGAAAGATCTTACGGGCCAGAAACCCTCGAGCATCGCCCGACGCCTGTTCAAAGGTTTTCCCGCCAAATCGCCGAGCTCAAAATCGTAAAATTCCGATTAAGTCACGTTTTTCACCAAATCCCCAAATATGTTTCCATTGTTGGAAGTATAAATTTTCAACATTAATTGTCTATGCCTACTATCTCCATCTGAGGCATGACCAATAATTGGACCTAATTAATCTTCAACATATTGCTTCCATAAATTCTCAAAATTGATCCATTGAGCTTGAACAAAATCAGAATTGCACTACCAAAACCAAACTAGAAAGTTTTTCATGCAAAGGATTGAAAATAATAACCCTTGCATAATGACAAATTTCATTGTCCTGAAATGCATTGATAATTGTGTTGTAACCATCTGTATCTTTTCCTACTGTGATGGAAAACTTTGATTGACATTGATGTTGTTCAATGTTCCCACAAAATCCAACTAGTATATCTTCTGTAAGAATCACTAGAACATGACCTTCAATACCAAGGCTTGCTTTATATCTTTCATATAATGGCATCCAATATATATCCATGCTCTCCTGGAATATAAGATAAAGCCTTTCTAGTTTACCTTCTAGTTGTAGTAGTTGATGGTCCATCTAAATTTGCACTGAGAAAGTTGTGTAAACGAGGACCCCCCATAGCTTGATCAATTCATATATTTTTGCTGAAGATTTTTTAAATCTTCTACCTTGTTTACAACGTAGCATATTCTGAATTAAATCTTGAACAAAATCCCATAGTGCTTGCTTTCCTCTTAATTTTCCCAACCTATGTGCTTCAAATACATCTTTACAAAATTTATAAACATCCTCCCTTTGAGATGATTCAAACATTTTTTTCTTCAATGATTTATTTATTATTGATAAGCTTGCAAACTTGGTTTTTTCCACCAAATGGTTCTTAATGCAGCTTTGTAGTGTTTTGAAGAAACCCTTGTAGACTTTTGCAATTCATGTTGTGTTAAATAGTCCAACCACATTCCTTTTCCTATATTTCTATGGTCTCTTTTCATTGTACTAAGTTGCTCTCAATATAAACGCATTCTAAAATCATTGCAATTTGGTATATTTGAACAAAAACAACATGAAAATGACTCAAATGGTATTGATTTTTTAGATATCCTTTCACATTAATTATGCCTATAAGTTCCATCAATAGTAATCTTATAACCTAGGTATTCCACTGTTCCTATTGTGTGAGATTCAATGCTCCATTTTTTTCCATCTCTTTGATCATCCATTAAAATTTTTACATCTATTTCTGTTCCATTATATGTAGCCTTTGGTTTTCAAGAATCCCAACATAATAGTGATAAAGAAATCAAACCTATCCAAGAAATTACATGCTATTAATATAAGAAATATAATATTGGTAAAATAATAAATAACTAAATAACTATTCAAGAATGATGTTATAAAAAATGAAATGTTGATCTCATAATATACAAATAATACCTGGAATTGAAGTTCTTGTACTTGTGAATCCTTCTCCTACACTGCTTGATCTAGGAACCAAAAACTTGGATAAAGTTTTTTGTTTCCCATCATTTGAAATCTTCTTTGGTTGTCCCACTAAACCAGTCCTTATCATTGCTTGAATTGTTGAATTTTGGTTATGTGACTTTGATTTTATATGTTCAGAGAGAGAAGATACAATATTTCCTATCTTGGGGATCAATGCAAACCATTTATTACATTTTGTACATTCCACTTTTACAATTGTCCTATATGTACAATATCCAATTGTGGATTCTACAATTTTAAATGGAGAATCAATATCTTTCTTGATGAACTCATCAAAAATATTGATTGCATTCAGTATGTCATGATGATCTGATGGTTCATATATTTCTTGAACATCTTGTACATATTTCTCACCTACTATATTTTAACCTGAACTATGAGAATTCCTTTTCAAGTGGTGTGACACTGTGATATGGCCTTGTCTAAAGTTACGTATAGTATCAACTGTATTAAGTATGTTACATTATCTGTAATAAACATTCCAAACATCACAATGAATTTTTATCATGGGTTTATCACCTTCTAAGGAGAATTGAATACTTGTACTCTCAGTTGGAAGTATTTTTTGCAATTAAAATAATTTGGAGTTCCATAAATCCATAATTTTAGAGTCAATCAAACTTTATGGGATGATCATTAATATTTGCATGTACTATTGATTCTTCTAAACTTAGTCTCTTGAATGGATGTATATGGAAGTTTATTTTTATCATTTCTACCGATCCAATATTTTATTTTATCTCACGTTTCATTTTTTTTCCAATAAGCTCTATAAATTTCCTTTTAACCCCAATGACCGTTTCTTCCACATCCCATGTGTACTCTTGCCTTGGATTGACAGGATGTCCCACTTCACTAATAAACTCAAATGGATATTCTAAAAGATTATATTTTTCAACTTATGTTCAAATATCAGTAAGTGTGGATACACTCTTATGCTTAATTACAACCACAATCTCACCATTTGTATCTTTTAGAGAATACATGTTTTTGTCACCCATAACTAGCTATACTTCCAAAATTAAATAGCTATTGTATGAAGAGAATAAACCTTAAAAAATCCACAAACCACCCACAATAAATTAGTTCTATGGATTTTTGAAATAAGAGGGTTACATAATTATATGATATAGTACAAGATCCTTAATCCTGAATAGAAATACAATTAAGGAGCAATTTATAGCCATTCAAGATCATGATTATATGCATCAATCATTCTTGGACCTATCACACATAACATTACAAAGCCACTAACCAGACTGAAAATCATTCATAATCATGATCAACATATATCAATCAGTCTCATACCAACCATATATGCCATAACAAAGCCATAAACTATCCAAAAAATAGAAATTTGCTGCAGTGTAGCAATTTAACTCTCTAGAGCCTAGTTAGCCCCTTAATGGAATCATTGTTTCTATGATCTATCACAAATAAATAGAAGACTATTTGTATAACCTGCAATACAACCAATCTAATGTTGTATGTGCATCAAATGGAGCAACTAATAATAACACATAAATTATCATAGATTCCAACAAATTAATCTTAATTAACCCGACAATAAAACAATAAACTACTTGTGTAAAAAGTCTTCTATAACATGCTTTCAGATTCTACTATATTAAATAAACCTTACAAAACCAACATATCACTATTTAATATATCCCAAAAATTTTGAAAGAAAATTACAAGAAATCCATCGGGACCTCATTTAGCTCCTATATAGATATCTTCATCAAGCTTTCATTTTGTTCCTATGTGATAGTTGATGGAATATTTTTCAAAATCTTACCTTGAGTCTCTTTATCTTGCCCAACATATGACAAAATATCTTTGAAATAATTAATTGCTTCCTAATATAATTCTTAATTATAATTTTCTGAAACAGAAATCTGATTTTTCTAAGCTAAAACTTTACTTATGAGCTCTAACCCAGTAATCATTATCCAATTCTCAAAAACTGCTATTTCAACTGAAACAATAAAACTAAAATATGAAACTTTGAAATAGAATGAATATTGAAATCTAATCTGAAGCAAGAAACCATCTAAAATTATCTTTGAAAAACTTAGCAATAAGTTAAAAAACAACTATATTATTTCTAGCAAATAACTCAAAACAATACATAACATAACAAAAACTTTTTTCAGAAGATATGGATGACAACTCAGGCACAAATCTAAGAAAAGAGTGGATGCTGCCTAGGGCAAAACACATATTCAACTTGTGCATAGAAACTTTCTTCTAACAAAGAGTTGTTCTCCCCTAAGAGCAGCATCCTATTTAAGCATTTCCTACATTAGCTCCTTTTGTGGGGCACATACGGGATTATTAGGTTACATGGAAAATTAGTGACAAAGGATTAACTAGGTTTTACAAACCACTTAGATGAAAATATTCATATGAAATTTAGTATAGAGAAGGTAGGTTGGTCCCACCTATCTAATATTTTCACATAATAAGAAAAGTTTCATAACAGTTTCCCCTCCTTGAATTGCTTTTGCCCCAAAGTAATTGTAGTGTTGAATCAGGATTTCTTCTTGCCTCTATTATATGCTAGACCATGTAGTATTTTCCAATATTTATCTACAAAATCATCAATATTATGCCTTTGAAGGAGTTTTTGGGTATTAGTGTGAGAACTCTCAACTTGAAGAATGTCTACTAGCAATTTCTCATTTTCAACCTGTAATATTTGAGATGTAGTCCTATCAGCAACTACAATACCAAGAACCTAACCAACCATTGACTCATAGGCTACAAATTGTGATGTAAACTTCTCATCGTTTGTGATAAATTCAATTCTAATATCCAAGGATATCTATTGGTGTAAAAAACCCTTCAAAACTAAGAAAAGATCTGCCAGCTAAGTCATCAATAAGATAACAATGCAAAGGTGGAATTTTGCTGAAGACTAATACAACACATAAAATGGTTAGAGGAATTAGTAAATTACTAGTATATCTTACTTAACCAATAAATTAGAGCTTCCTTGAGAGACACACAAGAGGAAACCAAATGGACATGCCCTTTTTAAGACTTTCATAGATCTGAACTTCATAAGGATTTTTCTTCCATATGAATCCATTGTAGACTTTAAAAACCAAGGAAACCCTACAAGATAGCAATGACAAGTCCAATGTTGTTATCTCTTTGGTATGCTTGCTTAAACCCATTTGTAAATTCACCCACACCTTATTGGACTAAACTATTTGCATCCTTTGTCACTTTGTTAAGTTCCAATAACCACTTTTCTTCTGATCTACTTTATAAAGTTCAACATATTATGGAAATAAGAGGTATTTAGGGTCCTAAAGTGCTCTTATATGTTATGTTCCAAATATAACATGAAATATAAAACTAAAAATTAGCAGAATTTTCCCGAATAATGAGTTATGATAGCATTGTTGCATTCTAGATCTAGAAACTTAAAAGCTAATATAGGTGGTTATGAACAATCTGAAAATTTTTCAAATCATAAACTAGGCAAGTTTTGTTTTAGAATTTGGAATTGGCAAATTCAATTATGAAATATGAAATATCTAAGATATTCCTCCTTTTTTAATTATAAAGCTAAAAATGTTAGCATATGGCATGGCATATATTGTATTTCATTTTGTCAAATATATTGCTCGATCTCCAATTTCGTTGATTAACCAACTTATCGGTTAATCAACTACTTTGTAATCCCTTATATTCAAATCAATGGAAATGAATCGATTGCTTCATACAATCATACATGGCATCAGAGCTACGGATGACCGGCGGACCAGGCGAACGAAGGACGATCTCTGCAGGCGGATAGCAGGCGGAAAGTGGCCAGAAAAAGAACTATGGGAGCTCGGAGGTGCGCCCGTGGGCTGGCGGCAACCCGTCCGAAAAAGACAGAAACTAAAATTTCGGATGTCGGACGCGTTCTTCGATTCATTCCGTATTAAAAAAAGGGGATGAAAAATGCGCGCTCCGAGAGATTGGCAAAGTTCATGAATTTTTCGTAATTTCTCGTTGCACACTGTTAGCAAGTAGCGACGGACATTCTTCTTGCACGCAGTGAAACTCCATCGCGGCCAGTACGAAATAATCCCGTGAATGAGTTTTTTTTTTGGGCGCTGTGTTTTTTTTCGGATAATATGGAAATCAACCATTTCGTAATTTCTTTGTGCACACTAATAGCAAGTAGCAGAAATTGGTGAGCGACATACTGCTCATATTTTTGAAATACGTAAACGACCCTGTAAGACGTGACCGCCCGACACTGTTGACGCCTGCCCGGGCACTATTGACGCCCGCTCGGCACTGTTGACGCTCGCCCGACACTATTGACACCTGCCCGACGCTGTTGACGCCCGCCCGACACTATTGACACCTACCCGGCGCTGTTGACACCTGTAGCGTGTTGTTTGATGCCGAACGCAGTCAGTTGATGGCTGCACTATACATTTGACGCCTACAAGGCCGCATTGACGCCCCACAGCAGCCAAATTGACGCCTTGAGGGCTCAATTTTTTTTTCAGGTATTCATTTCCCATTTTTTGTCTAATTTTGCAAGTTGAAGGGGGGCAGATTTCACATTATTCATTTGCAAAATTGTCAGATAAAGGGGGGAAATCAAGCAATTTGGCAGAATAATTGCTAGATTGGTAATAGGAGCTATAAATTTGTGGGCATTTATGATTGTTTTTTCTTGCATTTAACTATCTTGTTTTCTTGCATTCACAATCATAAATTAAAAACAAAATATAAGACCCCAAATTTATACCCTATTTGTGCAATTTATTGCACAACAGCGTTCGGTATTTGAGATACCTCTGGTCCACACTTACAGGTAATGTTGTCGTGCTTTGGACTACTGTATTCGCCGCCTAATATAGCTGCAACAACGACGTCTGAGCTTGTTCTCTATAAATCATCGGGGAGAAATAAGGCAAACCAGTTTTTTATTTCTCATTTCATACCCACATCGTGATTGTTGTTAGGCGTAAATCCTGACGAAAGCTCTTTTTTCCAAAGTGTTTAGGGGAAGTTACGCCCCACGCATGCGAAATAAAACTTTCTATGGTAGGTGTCATTAACAACACGATGCCCTTTCAGTATCGCCTATGTTCACTATATTGTGCTTCTCATATGTACTTATAGTCTCCCTCTCGTAAGGGCGAGTACATATTGAGTAGTATATTGTTCCTATATACCTATAGTTTCCCTCACGTAAGGGCGGGTGTATATTGAATGGTTACAATATAACGATCTGGCAGGTATAAAGAAAGGGAGACCAATTGGTGATATAAGGAACCTTCATAATGGCCATAATTCATAAGTATCTCTCAGATTCTCAATTGTTGAAAGGTCCTAACTTTGTTCCATGGAAGACAAAGATGAAAGCCATACTTCAGTTGGAAGATTTATGGGATGTAGTGACTGGCACTGTAAAACGTCCTTCGTCAACAGGAACAGATCAAGATGATTGGGATAAGAAAGACCAGAAGAGTCTTGTATTTATCTTACTTGCTACCACAGATGAGGTGCAGCCTCATATTTGTGATGCAAAAACTAGTAAGATAGCCCGGGATGCTTTGCTCACAGTATATGAAGGGAAGAATCAATCCACTATTCTTCATCTTCAAACTCAACTACATAATCTCGGTATGAGTTCTAGAGAAACAGTTGACATATTCCTATGCAGAGTGGCAGATTTGAAAGCAAAATTGAATGCTATGGGAAAACCTGTGGATGATGATGTCTTGAATTCTGTTATCTTGAGAGCATTACCAAGTTCCTACAAGATGTTGATCACCTCTCTCAATGTTTCTGGTAGACAAGTCTCATTTGTGGAACTGGTAAACTTGCTTCAGACTGAGGAGGCAACTCAGGTCCAAAAAGATGACATGCCAGATAATGCTCTTTCCACACAACAAAGTGGTAAACAGCAAGGCCAGTTTAAAACAGGAGGTACTTCTTCCAAAGGAAAAGGGAAGCAATCTCAACAAAAAGATACAAAATATTGCAAAATTTGTGACATGAATAACCATGACACCAACGAGATGTTGGTTCAAAAACAAGCAGCCAAATGAAAGAGGTTCCCAAAAGAAGGGCAAGCACAAGAAAAAATACCATAAGCATAAGCAATCTAAAGGCCATGTTGCTTATGCTGAATCCAACTCAGACTCACATTCTCCTGAGTTCGATTCAGACTCTGACTCTGAACGAGCACACAAGGTGCTCATGACTCATACTTCGTCTTCCCAGATAGATGCAGTATGGTATATTGATTCAGGAGCTAGCAAACACATGACTGGGGATAAATCCTGGTTTGATACGTTTGTGGAAAAAGAGGGTAAGCCAGTCACAATTGTCGACAATCAGGTATATCAAGTAAAAGGAGAAGGGGATATTTCGATGTCTCTTCCTGATGGTAATTGTCAAATTGAAAAGGTTCTCTATGTTCCAGGATTAGCCAATAATCTGCTTTCAGTCACACAAATGTTGGATAGAAACATGGAAGTCGTGTTTCGAGTTGTCAATGGCCAGAAGAGATGTTTTATCACACACAGTGGTAGACATGTAGCAACTGGATCTTACCAACATGGCTTGTTTATTCTCGATGCTATATCCTCTTCCCATGTTGCTTTGGCTGCAACTACAAAAGAGGCCACCTCTCTCTGGCATCGGCGTTATGGGCATCTCAGTTCTGGATATTTGCTTGAATTATACAAATATGGGATGGTGACAGGTCTTCCGCCCCTCTCATCTATCTTACCGGTTTGCTCGGATTGCTTAGCAGGGAAGCAACATCGAGTGCCTTTTGAAGCAAGCTCCTCTCGAGCTGCAAAACCTTTAGAGCTGGTACATACCGATCTGTGTGGACCTATGCCAACCAACTATGGTGGAAAAAAATATTTTCAACTATTCGTTGATGATTACTCACGAAGGATGTGGGTTTTCTTTCTTCAGTTGAAATCAGAAGCGTTTCTCTACTTTCAACAGTTCAAGAAACTTGTTGAGAAAGAGTCGGGATGTTTGATCAAAACCCTCCGCTCAGATCGAGGGGGGAATACACCTCTGAAGAGTTTTCAGAATTTCTTAAGAAACATGGGATCAAAAGACAACTGACTACAGCCTATACACCTCAGCAGAATGGAGTTGCAGAAAGAAGAAATCGTTCCATTATGGAAATGGCTCGATGTATGCTAAAAGGAGCACATCTTGAGGATCAATATTGGGCAGAAGCAGTAAATACAACATCATATCTCCTAAATAGAGCACCCACTAGAGCTCTACAAGGGAAGACTCCACAAGGAGCATGGAGTGGTAGGAAACCTTCCATTGCTCATCTAAAGGTATTTGGATGTAAAGCATTCATGCACATTCCAAAACAAAAAAGGAGAAAGCTGGATGAGAAAACCTTGCAGTGTATCTTTCTTGGCTATGATGAGTACTCAAAAGGTTATCGATTGATTGATCCTGAGACCAAGAAGACACATGTAAGTAGAGATGTTATATTTGATGAAGCTCTCACATCAAAAGACACATCCACAACTGTATACCTAGATGAAGAAGAGCCTAAGAAGGAGGTTCAACTTCCACAGCAAAAACAGAAAGTTCCAAAATGGTATACTAGCACTTTGAGAGATGCTAAGCTGAAATCCCTTCCAGATCTATCACTTGATAGGCCATGTACTCGCAGTATGACTCAACAGATGAAAGCAGAAGAATCTACTTCAGAGGTTGAGGACCTTTGTCAACACTTTGATGATTTGTCAGTGGGTACAGAAAATGATAGAGAGGAAGATAAGGATGGAGAAAAAATTTATATGTCTACATTGAATACAAACGAACCCACAACGGTTTTGATGAACCATAGTGGAAAGAGGCCATGGATGTAGAACATCAATCTCTCCTTAAAAATAATACTTGGAAGTTAGTCGATCTGTCAAAAGTCGATCTGTCAAAAGGGAAGAAACCCATAGGCTGCAAATGGGTGTTCAAAGTGAAGTATAAGGCAGATGGGTCTATTGATAAGCATAAAGCCCGGCTTGTTGCAAAGGGATATGCTCAGAAAGAAGGCATAGATTATGAAGAGACTTTTGCCCCTACTGCAAAAATGACTACCATTCGTGTACTTTGTGCCATGGGAGCTCAGTTTGGGTGGAAATTACATCAGATGGATGTTAAAAGTGCCTTCTTGAATGGTGACTTACAAGAAGAAGTATATATGACTCAACCAGAAGGATTTGTGAAAAAGGGGAAAGAACAAAAAGTATGCAAATTGATTAAATCCTTGTATGGGCTAAAACAAGCTCCTCGAGCTTGGTATATCAAGATAGACAGTCACCTTGTGCAGCATGGATTCGAAAGAAGTCCTTCGGATGCAAATCTCTATATCAAGAGAAATGGTTCTGATATAGTGATCCTTGTACTTTACGTAGATGATCTGATCATCACAGGAAGCTCAGAAAGTATGATTGGCTTAGTGAAAAATGACTTGAAGCAATCATTTGAAATGACAGATCTAGGACTTCGCACTATTGTCTTGGTTTAGAATTTACTCAAGAAGCAGTTTCATATTCGAGTAACACAAAAGAAATATGCCAAGACTTTAGTAGAAAAATATCGGATGACTAATTGTAAGTCCAAAGCAACTCCAATGGAGCAAGGACTTAAGTTATCTCGATATGATGAGTCACCTCAGGTAGATGGAACTCGCTATCGCCGAGTTGATTGGGAGTCTCCTATATCTGACAAATACCAAGCCGGATCTCGGTTTGCTATGGGATATCTTTCAAGATTCATGCAAGAGCCTAAGATGAGTCACTGGAAAGCAGCAAAAAGAGTTCTTCATTATGTTCGTGGTAGTACAAATTATGGTCTGGAATATAGAAAGAATAATAATTTTTTCTTACTTGGATACACAGACTCAGATTATGCTGGATCTCTTGATGATCGTAAATCCACTTCTGGATATGTTTTTCATCTCGGGTCTGGACCAATCTCATGGCACAGTAAGAAACAACATGTGGTTGCTCTATCTTCAACGAAGCAGAATATCGTGCGACAGGTGAAGCGATCTGCGAGATAATGTGGTTAAGTCGCATTCTTACAAACATGGGCCTTCCAAAGAATCTTCCACTTCATTTGTTTTGCGACAATCAAGGTGTTTTGAATCTTGTCAAAAATCTAATTTTTCATGAACGAACCAAACATGTTGATACCAGATGTCATTTTATTCGAGATGAAGTTCCAAAGCACCATATACAACTTCAATACATTTCTACTGATGCGCAAGTTGCAGATATCTTTACCAAAGCACTTGGACGTATCAAATATGAAAAATTTCGAGATACAATTGGAATTTGCCAATAATGTAATAAGGGGGGATGTTAGCATATGGCATGGCATATATTGTATTTCATTATTGTCAAAAATATTGCTCGTAGGCAATCTCCAATTTCGTTGATTAACCAACTTATCGGTTAATCAACTACTTTGTAATTCCTTATATTCAAATCAATGGAAATGAATCAATTGCTTCGTACAATCATACAAAAAACCCTAAAAATCTAGCCATTTAGCCATTCCAGAATAAAAAACTCTTGGAAACTACTGAAGCAGAATATTAAAGCTGCAAAAAAAACTTACATGATATCCTTGAGGGTTATGAACACTTAAGTTTTTTTAAAGGAATCTAAAAAGAGAACATGACATTACCATTATAAAAAATAACTGACAAAATATATAAGTAGCTAAAAGAAACTTTCCTGTAAGGATATGAGCACCAGCTCAACCTCGAACCCAAAAACAATATGGTCACTGCCTTGGCCAAAACATAGCTTAAAAATATGCACATAAACTTTCTTCTACCAAAACTGACCTCCAATAGTTCAATCTATATATAAGCATTTCACACTTTAGCTCTTTTCACGGTACGTGTTGGATTACTAGCTCACATTGAATAAGTGCCCATAGTGACCAAAAAAACTAGCTGAACCCCACAAACATCTTACATCTAGATATTTATAGTGGACTAAATTGTACATAAAAGTGGGATGGGCCTAACTATCTAATATTTCCATAGGATAAGAAAATGTTCCATAACATTGTCCCTATCTGTTATAGTTAGTAATAGGGTTTTCTAGGTCCTACCAAGGTGGGTAGTCACATAGCCACCTTCAAGAATAGATAATATTTTATCAAGCCAAATAATGTTGTAAGTTGACGAATCACTGAAAAAAGTTTATAATTATGGTCCAGTTTTATGTGCAACAAGAAATCAGTATGGTCCAGTTTTTTTACCATAAATTTGAGAGGGTCATACCTGTATGCTTTTCGGCTGTGCATCTGGTTTATTCTCCCACTTTCTAGCTATGCTTCTAGTTTATTCTCCTGCTTTTTAGTTGTGCTTCCCTATTCTGCCCCTCTCCTAAGAATCCCTTCCAAAAATGATCCTCCCTTTTTATTTTTATTTTACATATATCCTCCTTATCTTTTCATGAACCCCCAAAACATCAGGGTTTTCTAAGTCCTACCAAGGTGGGTAATCACATAGCCACCTTCAAGAATAAATATTTTATCAAGCCAAATAATGTTGTAAGTTGACAAATCACTGGAAAAAGTTTATAATTATGGTCCAGTTTTATGTGCAACAAGAAACCATGGCTTCAATGCATGTGTCTGTTATCGTCTAGTTTTCTTAAGGGACACAATTTATAAGTTTTTAAATATTTATAGCTTGGTTTGGTGAAGCATTGATATTTTTGTACTTGCAACTCCCAATAAAATATATAATCCTATTCCATTAATTTCTTTTTAAAGTTTCATATTTTTACTCACTTAATTCCAAAGTGATCCAAACTTTTGCACTGTACCTGTTATGTCATTTGCTCGATAGACTTTAGAGTCAAGTTTCTCCTTATTTGGTCTGCTTAGGAGATGTCCACAGGACACACACCTCTCCATGGCGCGACGGCGTGCCCGTACCGTGCATGAGCTCTTCAGGGGTGTATTTGTTTTTATAGTTGTGACACGTGTAAGATATGATAGTCGGGAAGGTCTTATTGTGATGTTTTTATAGTCATTTGTATTTGTTTTTGGTTTATTGTGAAGGTAGTTGGTTTGCTATGATGTTTTACTTGTAATGTTTTTAATGCAATTTTTTTTATTGATAAGAGTTATTATAAAATTTCATTCTACATTACTATCTTTCTTTTATATAGGTTTTAGATAATAAATGTGATATTTTATTGTTTAAATAAATTTTATTTTATTTATTAGCTAATAAAAGTTAAAAAGTTACTTGAAAATTATATAATAGTATTCATAAGAAAAAATTATTAATGCCACCACAAATCTATAATTTTTTTAATTATTATTATTTTTAATGGGTTATATGGAATTGAAATGGCTTCGCCCCCTATCAATGCCACCACAAATCTATACTTTTTTTAAAAATTATTATTATTATTATTTTTAATGGGTTATATGGAATTGAAACGACCCCGCCCATATTACATCATGACTACATATTAGTATTACAACAACTTGGTAATTATGCATGTATCATTTGGCAAGATTTGAAACTTGGTCTCTTTCTTAAAAGATGAGTAATCTAACCAATTGAACTAATACCATTTGATACCACAAATCTATACTTATAAAAATAACCTTCCAAAACTCACTTTAATATTTTATTTATAGAGCTTGTACAAAAATAAAAAATATACTCACTTTAATTATGATTATAATTTTTATTTAATATATAGTTATAAACTCACTTTATTTAGGCATGTAATTATTTTTATTTTAGTTCCTGTAAGAAGTGTCCTAACATCTTTATAAATATTTAGTATGCAACTCAAATATAACCCCCACTCCCTCTTCTCCAGCCCCCTTTTTTACTAGTAAAATCTATATGTAGGTATGCATGAATTTTAAATACCCCTCCCCCTATAAGATACTTACCAATTTATCGATGGTTCAACTTGATATTAAAAATACCCCCTGTATGCACTCACATGGTATTTACCATTTCCTCAAAGTGACCCCCCTATGAAAGCCCCGGGCCTGGATGGATTACCGATTGAGTTTTATCAAGAGTTTTTGGAGTTAATCAAATTTGATCTTTTGGAGGTGGTCCATGAGTCCCAAAAGAACAAACATATACTAAGGGTTCTAAATGCTACCTTTGTGGTGCTTATTCCAAAAAAAGAGGGAGCGAATTCCCTGTATATGTTCAGGCCTATTGCTCTCTGCAATGTTGTGGATAAGATCATCATAAAAATTATTGTTGAGAGGCTAAAGATATGGTTGAGCAAAATCATCTCTAAGGAGCAAGGTTGGTTTTTTGTTGGCCGATAAATATTGGATGGGGTTGTTATTGCTACATAAGTTATTCACTCGATGGAAACTTCTAAGTAGAAAACTACGTTCATTAAGTTGGACATGGCCAAAGCCTATGACCAGGTCAGATGGTCCTTTCTTCAAAAAATTCTTGCTACTTTTGGCTTTGAGGAATGGATTAGATGGGTGATGAGTTGTGTTTCTTCTTCCTCATTCTCCATTCTTGTTAATAATGAGTCGTCAAAGTTGTTTGAGGCCTCAAGGGTATTGAGGCAATGAGATCATTTATCTCCTTATTTATTTATCATTATGGCAGAAGGGTTGGGAAGATTGCTCAAGTCTCAGGTTAGGTAGGGTTTCATTCAGGGGTGGAAGTGGGATAGTAGTTTGCCGTCTCTTTCCCACCTTCAATTTGTTGATGATATCGCTTTGTTGGGAGTTGCCACTATCAGGGAAGCTAGAAATATTAGATGATATCTTGACATATATCTTGGTGATTTTGGATAGTTCATTAATGAGGAAAATTATTCTATTTTATTCTTCAATACCCCTCGTCTTATTCAAGTCAGGATTACTCGCATTCTAAGATTCTAGGTCGAGACTCCCCCCTTCATTTGTCTTGGTATTCTGATTTCATATAATTATCTTCCTAGGTCTTCTTGGTAGTCTATGCTTGATAAGTTTAGAAGGAATGTGAATCACTGGACCATCATATGGCTATCCTTTTTAGGTAGAGTGTTGCTTTTAAATTTTTTTGTTCAAGCTTTACCCATTTACAGGTGTTTTGTGCAAACAACTCCCTCTCATTTCATCAAGGACATGGATGCTTTTTCAAGATAGTTTTTGTGGTCTGGAAAACTTGATCAATCTAAATGGAGTTTGGTTAAGTGGGATTCTATTTGTAGGTTGGCTCAAGAGAGAGGCCTTGGGTTGCGATAAGTGGCTCTTTTTGAAAAGGTTTTGGTTGTGAAACTTTATTGGATATGGCATACCTCTTAAGATAAGATTTGGGATAAAATATTATCTTGTAAATACTTGAGAGGTATTTTTGAAGCTGAGATACCTAGATTCATGTTGGTTGGGAAAGGTTCAATTATCTAGGACACTCTAAAAAGAGGAGCTAATTTAATTAAGTAGATTTTGTTATAATTTGCAATCGGTAATCAGATGCTCTTTTCTGGGAGGATTCATGGGATGACCACCCTCCTATATTGACTCAATAGCCCAGGTTATTTTCCCTAAGCATTTATTTCTTGGAAGCGGGCTGGTCTCATGTGGACTTTAAAAAAATCTAATCTTTTAGAAATCTAGAGATGTACAAGTGGAAAGATCCGTAGGAATGGCCCTAGGGGAGATTGGTCAAGGACAAAGATGTGCTTGCTCTTATTCTTATGGGGAGGTCTTGTTCTTCATTGAGGGATAAATATATTCTGGATTGGAACCTTGATCCCAAGGGAAAGTACTATGTAGCCTATGGTTATCATGTTCTTGATAAGCAAAAGTTTGAGAGTCTCCCTATCACATGGTGGAAAAAGGTGTGGAATAGATTTGCTTGGCCGAAATGTAACTTCTTTCTCTGGTTGGTAACTCGTAGTAAATACCTCACTTGGGATAATGTGAGGAAGAGGGGATTTCAAGGTCCCTCTTTTTGCGTCCTTTGTAGTAAGAATGAGGATGACTCTTCTTATTTATTTTTCCAATGCTCCCTTACTAGAGACATTTGGCACCATTTGTGGAGTGCATGGAACCATCCTTATTTTCATGTGCTATCCCTAGTGGAGTTTTGGATTAGTCTGGGTAGACCTTCGTCCAAGACCCCCTTCCTTCGGGTGGCTTGGAATTTTGGCCCTTCCTGCATCATCTGGCGGATTTGGCTCGAATGGAATCATTACATCTTTTAGGATAGTAATTTGACTGTTCAACAGATATGGTAAAGGATCCTATATATGGTTCAGGAAACTATCCATAGAAAATGTGATGTGGACCCTCTTTTGGACTCTAGGGAGGAGAAGGTACGGTAGGCCCTTGGTCTCTTTGGGGTTGGTGCAAAATATTCTAGCCCTAGTAGGGTTCCTCAGCTCAGCAAGAATGTTAGGAGAGATGGTAGGTGGAGGCTACCCCCTAGAAGAGTTTTAAAAATTAATACTGATGGGTCCTCTAGGGGTAATCCTGGACATGCTGGAATTGGCAGTGTTGGGAGAGATTCTACTGGAGTGGTCAGTTTTTTCTTTTCCATTTATAAATGTGTTCACTCCAACAATTTTATGGAAGCTCTTACGATTCTTGAGGCCTTTTAGAGGGGGTTTTCTCTTAGTTAGCGTAGGATTATCTGTAAGTTTAACTCTTGGTTAATATTTTAAACAACAAAAGGGTGGAGGATATTAATTGGCAGTTGGCCTCTGTGGTCGTTCAAATTCTCAGAATGAGTGAAGAGTTTGAATTTATATCCTTTGTGCACATTCCAAGGGAATGGAATGGGGTTGCTGATTACCTAGCCAAAAGGGCTTATGAGCTGTTGGATCCTTGGATTATCAATAACTAGGAGAGTCTCCCATTTGGGAACTCTCAACACCTCTAGGAGTTGATCCACAAGGATTTTTAGACTTAATGTGGTTTGTTCTTGTTGTATTCTTTGGGTTTCGACCTTTTCTGGTGGTTTTAGCTTGTTTTGTTGCTTATTTGAGTCCTAGTTGGGAGCTCAGATGTACTTTGTAATCCAAAATTTTTATCAATATATTTTTGATTAAAAAAAAACTTTGAGAAGTAGAAGGGGCATTAGTGAGGCCAAAGGACATGGCTAGGAACTCATAATGACCCTTATGTGTATGAAAAGTAGTTTTAGGGATATCGTATTCTCTAACCCAAATTTGGTGAAAACCAAAGCATAAGTTTAGTTTGGTAAAATAACTAGCACCATGTAATTCATCTAAAAAATCATCTATAACAGGGATAGGAAACTTATCTTTGATAGTGATCTTGTTGAGAGGATGAAAATTAGGACACATGCATCATGAGCTATCCTTATTGTTGATGTCTGAAAATGTACACTTACACTGCACCCGTGTACAAAACCAACATAGGAATCTCCCCCTGAGAGAAAAAAACCTTCGGAGAGAGTCGACTCTCAAAAACAAAATAAAAACAAAACAAAATAAAACTAAAACTGTAAAATAAAAGTTGCACTTAAAATAAAAACTGGGTATAACTAAAAACTGCACAATAAAATAAAAATAAAACAACTCCACTTACTTGTCGTGAAAAACAGACATAGAGAAATAAAAATAAAACAACTCCACTTACTTGTCGTGAAAAACAAACAGAGAAATAAAAATAAAATAAAAAAACTACACTGTTAACTCACAAGGGAAAATTAAGAAAGAAAATAAAAGGGATAGCAAATCAGATAGATAAAATAAAAAATAAAGGCGATACACCAAAATCAAATGGGCTCATTGATCTACCTAAAAATCCATAAGAGACACAATGAAATACAAGACGTAAAATAAATCATAGATAAACTGCAATAGGTAAGGTTGGCAAACCAAGGGCCAATGCCACATGTAATCCAACCAAACTAAAAATACACAAACTACAGTTCAAACAATTTTTTATATTATTTTCCATAGTATTACAAGGCCAAAAAGTCATAGAGTCAATCACCCCTTTGAAGATCTAAAAAAAAACTCTTTTATAATAAGAGATATTTTTCCAACCTTCTAATTTATCCCCCACTCATTTTCCAAATTTGCAGGGCTGTTACAATATTTTTCTCTATTGGCATTTTAAAATTGCTGCATTAATCCTCCTTTACAACACTAAATTTCATAGAATATTTCAACTATTTATAGCATTTACAACATTTACAGTAGTTACATCATTTAATACAGTTACAACAGTTACAACATTTCTAGCATTTACAACAGTTACAATATTTACTGCATTTACAACAGTTACAACATAAACTGCACAAAATATTTTAGTTTACAACATTTACTACATTTACAGCAAAACTATAAAATAAATTTATTTTTGCATTCCAGGTTTACAAGGCTATGTAACATCTAAAATAGTTACATTTTGAAAAAAGTGTAGGCACCGATCAAAACTGGAAACTATGAACAATCAAACTGGAAGTAGTCAAACTGGAAATAGTCAAACTAGAAACATCCAAACTAGAAACAACCAAACTAAAAACAACAAACTAGAAAAAGCCAAACTGTGAACTATGAAACCAGAATTTGGAAACTACAATAGGAAAATGCAAACATAAAAATGGAAGATAGGTACTTGAAGTTGGGATTTGGCCACCATATTATGAATGCGAGTTAGGTGCCAAATTTGCATGGGTGTTAGGCACCAAATTTGAACGAGAGTTAGGCACCATATTTGTATGGGATTTAGGAACCATATTTGTATGGGAGTTAGACACAAGATTTGCATGGGAGTTAGGTGCCAGATTTGAATGGGAGTTAGGCATATGATTTGTATGGGAGTTAGGCACCAGATTTGCATGGGTGTTAGGCACCAAATTTACATGGGAGTTAGGCACTAGATTTGCATGGGAGTTAGGCACCAAATTTGCATGAAAGTTAGGCACCAAATTTACATGGGAGTTAGGCACCAGATTACAATGGGAGTTAGGCACCAGATTACAATGGGAGTTAGGCACCAGATTTCAATGGGATTTAGGCACCAGATTTACACGAGAGTTAGGCACTAGATTTACACGGGAGTTAGGCACCAAATTTACATGGGAGTTAGGCACCAGATTTACATGGGATTTAGGCACCATATTTGAATGGGAGTTAGGTGCCAGATTACAATGGGAGTAAGGTTCTAGATTTGAATGAGAGTTAGGCATCAGATTTGAATGAGAGTTAGGCACCAAATTTTGAACACCATATGCATGTAACGATCAACTCCATCAGGTGAAAACACAAACTCATCCATCACGTATCACCAGAATTTTGTAATTGGTGCAACCGTTAATAAATTAGAGCAGGAGGCTCAAAATTTATTAACATTTTGGTGACTCATAGGGGACACATGCCTGTAATGTGCAAAGAACCCAAAAGACTAGGTAGCCTTAGCATCCATTGGGCACAGAGTTATTGATCATCTTCAAATTTTTACAAGAACTAAATTCCACACTTTCTTTGTAAGGTAGAGTTCGAAATAATCACATGCAACCAGACTCATCTTCTCAGTCATCTCAAAGGGTCCCACAAATTAAGGATCCAACTTTGTGTACTTGATGGCACTTTTCATTGGTTTAATCCTTAAGAAAAATTTATCTCCTATAGAGTACTCCCTTGGAGTTCTTTTAAGATCAACATAACTTTTCTATCGATCAATAACTTTTTTAAGTCTCTGCTTGATCACTTTAGTTGATCTTCCTTTTCTTTGACCATATATGGTCCAATTACAACTCGATCTTCTAGATTATCCCAAGATAATGGTGTTCTACACTTACGACCATAAAAGACATCAAAAGGAGCCATTCCTAGAGAGGGTTGATGTCCATTAATGTGGGTAAACTCTACAAGGTGTAGGTAGTTTTCCCAACAAGACTTTTGATCCATGCAGTACATGTAGAGCATGTATTCTAGTACTTAATTTACCCTTTCTATTTGATCATCTATCTTAGGATGGTATGTTGATCTCATATTCAATTTCGTGCCTACTATACGATATAGAGCTTTCCAAAATTTAGAATTGAATCTAGAATCCCAATTTGAAATAATTATTTTAGGAAATCCATGCAATCGAAATACCTCCTTGGCAAATCTATTAGCCATTACCTAAGTATTGTCCTTGATGTTTCCTAGTATAAAATGTGCAACCTTAGTCAACTTGTTGATTATTACAAGGATTGCATCATGTTGATACATGATCTTGGGTAAACCTACTATGAAGTACATGGATATAACCTCACCATTTCTATGTAGGTATATCATGTGGATACAATTATCCTATAGGATGCTTGTGTTCAATCTTAACCTTTTGAAATTCAAGACACTAAGCAATTAAATTGGTGATATCCTTCTTCATTCCTATCCAAAAAAAAAATCTTCATATTTTCTCTCATTTTGGCCCCTCTAGGGTGAGCATAGTAAGGAGCTCTATGGGATTCTTGCATAATTAGCTTCCTAAATCACCCATTTTTGATATAACAATCCTATATTGGTAGGTCATCTTTCATGCTACAATCCTTATTACCTTCGAGGTCCCCACTCATTTTAACCCGAATTTCCTTGCAATACTCATCTTAAGATTACTTCTTTATTACCTGATCTATTAGATCCACATGACTCCTAGTTTTGGTTGTTATATACTTTCTTTTGCTCAAGCCATCGGTAACCTTATTCTCTTTCCTTTTGATATACTCAATCTCAAAGTCATATTCAGTGAGAAAATTGACCCATCTCCTCTATCTCGCATTGAGCATAGGTTGGGTGAATATATATATTAGACTTTGATGGTCAATATTTAGCTCAAAGGGTCTTCCCACCAAGTAATGGCACCAAGTTTTTAGAGCATTCTCTACTACAGTTAGCTCTAAATAATGTATAGCATAATTGGTTTCATGCTTCTTAAGCTTCCTTGATATATAAGCTACTATTGACTCATCTTGGAAGAGCACTCCTACCCCTTGTAGTGATGCATCACTGCATACTGAGAAGTTCCTTAGAGGATCTAGGATTTTCAATATTGGTGTCATAGTGAGTTTCTACTTTAGCAATTCAAAGGTAGTTTCACACTTTTCTATCTACTTAAAATTTTTTCTCTTTTTTTGGAGGTTAGTTATTGCAGTCACAATCTTGGATTAATATTTTATATAACATCTATAATATCCGATCATTCCCATGAAGCTTTGCAATTCTATCACATTGGTAGGGGATGGCCAATTCAAAATGGCTTCAAATTTCTTTGGATATACTACAATTCCTTCTACAAATATGATGTGCCCTAGATATCGTACCTCTGAGGCATAGAAATTGCTTTTTGCTAGATTCCCATAGAGTTGATTCTATCTTAACAACTCCAAGATAATTTTGACGTGTTTATCGTGTTCCTTTCTATCTTGGGAGTATATTAAGATATCATTTAGAAATACGAGGACAAACTGATCTAGGTACCTCCTGAATACACTGTTCATTCAATTCATAAATGCAGTTAGGGTATTAGCCAATCCAAAGGATAGGACTATAAACTCATAATGCCCATACCTAGTTTTGAATGTCATTTTGTGAGTATCCTCCTCACGTATTCTTAATTGATGGTACCCAAATTTTAAATCAATATTCGTGAATACTGTGGTATCCTTCAGTTAGTTGAACAAATATTTGATTCTAGGTAAAGAGTATCTGTTCTTGATTGTAGCCTTGTTAAGAATTATGTAGTCAATACATAATATTAATGAATCATCCATATTTTTAACAAATAACACCAGTTCACCCCATAGCAACATGCTTGGATTTACATCATTCCTTACCCTAGGTTCTAATCCTGAGGATGAACTTATGGACCCTCATATTTTCATCATAAGTAGGTACATATTTAAGCAACCAAACCAAATTCTTATAGTATATCTCCACGATTTTGGTCCCTTGTTGAAGGTTGGCAAATTATTCAAATTTCAGCACATAGAAGTGCTCTATGAGGAATATTTTTTTTGAATATTGCAATAAAGTATTTCCATTTAATATCATCAACTTTGATCTTATTATTTTCTTGGATGGTTTCCCACCAATCTAATGCAACTCCTTCTAGGTATATTTTTGCCCAAACTGTTTTGATTCCTAGGGAGTACTTCTTCATTGTGAAGTAAATTTCTAAATCTCTTAGCCAGGCTTCAACTGCATTCCCTTCCCCTTCTCCATCAAATTTAGAGGTACACACATTTTTTAGATCTTTGACCAACTACTTTTCTAGCAAAATTTGTGCCTCCTATTTTTATATAGTTAGTTCATCGGCTTGACCAACCTCTAAACCTCTAGCCTAAAAATTTTGATTTGCAATAGTTTTCAACATATTTTTCATTTGATCCTACATGGTAGTAACCATGGCAGTGAGGTTTTCTACCTCTTTGTTGGAATTCCTTGAATTCTCATCTTGAGTTCCTTCCTCAATATTGCTTCATCAGGTTCACCTATTTGAAGGTGTAGATCTTTCTTTCCTAGATTTTGGTTCCATTTAACTTGATTACAACAAAGAAGAGAAGATTAGGTTACAACTTCAACCTAAACTGTAATACTAATTCAAGCCACAATACAGAGTTTTCTTGCTAAAACCTTTCATATTCTAATTAGGATGGTATGCCAAGCTATGAAGCAACTTTAATACACATGTTCAATATTACTATAAGTAAGGTGTCATAACATTCTAGCCACCCTTGGGGTTAGTCCCCATTAGATTCTAGCAAACAAAAATTCTAGGTCTTCTCGATTTTAGCTTAAAGTCTAAGCAAGCCTAAATAAAAAGCATTATATGAAGCTCTAGCCCCTCGTACCTAGAGCTATGATACCGAATATAACGACCCAAAAAATAGCTAAAAATAACTAATATTTTTTTTACAAGTACAACTGAGAGGGATCCATAAACCTCTATCTAGTATGCACGTTAAGTTAATATATTGTTTAAGTTTACCAAATTTCCCAAATATACAAAGAATCACATCATACTCAATACCCTACACAAGTTCATTTGTGTAGGTATATTATGTGTATCGTATATAAACTATCCATATCATTCTTCTGGATGAGCTAACTTATCACCTTCAGTACAGTCGAAGGTATATGCCCATCTCCATACCATGCACATGTTTATCTGTGAAGACATGCTATGTGTACTATGAGTTGAGTCATCCATCTCATCTTCTCGATGAGCTAACTTAACCCATTTGTAGATTATCAAGTTGTTTCATAGTTTAAATCATCCTAAGAGGTCTTAATCTCTTAGGTCCTTTCCATGTTCACCCTAAGAGGTCTTAATCTCTTAGGTCTATTCTATGTTCACCCTAAGAGGTCTTAATATCTTAGGTCTATTCTATGTTCACCCTAAGAGATCCTAATCTCTTAGGTCCATTCTAAATTTAGAAGAATAAGGCTAACTTTATCTAATTAATCTAAACATGGAATAATAGTTACCAAGCATTTGATAAGCACCTTAATTAAAACATCATAAAAGGTAAGCATTAAAGCAAAGAAATTATTGAATAACCATAATGTCTACATATTTCATAAACAGTAAATTAGGAATACATTCCTCACTCATTTATTAGTTTATTACATAAATTCAAGTATGGTAAAACCTCCATACTTTAAAAGAATAAAATATTACATCCAAGTCCAACTAGGGGTTACTCCCCAAGAGTATAGGATACTGAACATAAATAATTACTGTAACCAAAGTCAAAGTCTATACATTGGTTTCAAATGTCCTCTTTGATTATTTCTGTCTTCCCATTGTTCATTTGAAGAGTAATAGGGGATCAAGACAACTCATAGTTCTATGAAAACATGTATCTAAATGCTTTTACTAAAATATAAAGAAGAGCATATATAGATTGCTTGCCAAATTGTAACTATACACATATATTTCAAGCATTCAACCATCTACTATTTAGTTAATCTCATAAGAATTCCCTTATTCCCATTATTATCTCTATTAAGTAAATAGGAGTTTCATTTCATCAAATGCAAGTAGTTCATGATTCTTCCCTTAGTCAATCAAAGATCATGTTCTTTCAAAATCCAAAGTCATTTTTAAATAATCCATTTATTTAATTAACTAAATTTCCATTCCTTTAATTAATCCAAATAACCAATAAATTGTTTTTCAAATTAACTAAAGTCTCATTCCTTCAATTAATCCAATAACCACTAAATCATTTACCAAATTAACTAAAGTACCATTCCTTTAATTAATCTAATAACCAAATAAATCATTTATCAAATTAACTAAAGTCCCATACCTTTAATTAATCCAATAACCAAATAAATCATTTATCAAATTAACTAAAGTCTCATTCCTTTAATTAATCCAATAACCAAATAAATCATTTATCAAATTAACTAAAGTCTCATTCCTTTAATTAATCCAATAACCAAATAAATTAACTAAAATTTCCATTCCTTTGATTAATTAAATTAACAAATAAAACATATATTTAATTAATTAAAGTCCCATTCCTTTAATTAACCAAATAATCATTTCTTAATTCAATAAAAATCATATATTCTTTCCTTGTAACTAAAGAATATTTATTTTGATGTACAAGTCATATATGATTGCTTCCTTTTATAACAAGGAAAGCATATTTTAATTGTTTTTACAACTAATCCAAGCCTTTCTCCTTCGTAAGAAAGTCTCTCAATTAATTATCAATGTATGTTTAATATGAGTTAAAGAACCTGCTCTTTATCTAGCTGTTGTAGGTGAGTTGGAGAGGAGAGGACAATCCTCTAAGGGAGGTCCCAGGTTCAAATCTTCGCCCTACCAAAAATTTGAATTGCGTACCCAAAATCCAATTGATAATGTTGGTGCGGTTAGGGCCAGGCACGACTCCCAGGTGAATTTGATAGTGTAGAACCCCCTGATCATGGTCTCTCAAACCAAGGCAACCTCGCAAGGGTTTTTTTTCTTAAAAAAATAACCTTCTATTTAATTTATAAAACCTAATTTGAATTCTTTAATTACTGAGTTCATTGCAAATAAAATGATAGGGGAGAGAGAAATGCCAGACCAAGTTGCGAATATTTGAAATGAAGAATTTTGGGGTCAATACTAACAACACACAATGGCTACAATGGTTTGAAAGTAGTGGCCCAATGACTACGTAGTATTACCAAACCCCTAGAATAGAAGAGTCGGCTATGAGTTATCAATCAGGCAGTGAACAACTTCGTTGTAGCTCATTTCACGTAGGATGATGCTCAAAGGGGGGTTTCCTTGGAAGTGGGACACCCAATCAAAAAGAGGGTAATGGTAACAAGGCAGGGAGAGTTGCACAATTAGGGATAACCTAGACGAAATCACAGCCAAAGATGCGGGTAGGGCTTAAACCAATTAGAAGGAGAAAAACCATAGCCAACGTAGCTAGGTGTTCATTGTTTAAGGACATCACATAGTGAGTGGCTCGATGGTCATCTTAAAGGTAGGGTACAACTTACAGTTGTAATTGCCTCAGATAAGATAAAGTTATATTAATTTTAGATAGAGGATTGTATCTTTAATATTGAAAGATAAAAGTTATCTTAATTTTAGATAGAGGATTGTATCTTTATTATTGAAAGATAAAACTATCTTAATTTTAGATAGAGGATTGTATCTTTATTATTGAAAGATAAAGCTATCTTTATTTTAGATAGAGGTTGTACCTTTATAATGTGAAAGATATAGATATCTTTATGTTAGATAAAGGTTGTTTAATTAAGTACTTTGATTATTATGTTTAATAAAGTACTTTACCTATGTTTAATTATAGGTTGTTTAATTAAGTACTTTGATTATTGTGTTTAATAAAGTACTTTACTTATATTTAATTATAGGTTTTTTAATTAAGTACTTTGATTATTTTATTTAATAAAGTACTTGCTTATAGTTAATCAATTTCATTGTAGTTGATTAAATAAAGTAATATTTTGGTTTTGAAAGAAAAACTAATGTAATGATTTCTAAGACTCTTGTGAGTTAGGGAATCATTATAAAGAGAAGTATGGGATTCTCTTGTATTTATTTTGTATGTTGATGTTGGTTTTGAAATAGAAACTAATGTAATGATTTTTGAGACTCTTGTGAGTTAGGGAATAATTATAAAGAGAAGTATGAGATTCTCTTGTATTGATTTTGAATGTTTGATTTTGGTTTTGAAAGAGAAACTATTATTGATTCTTGAGACTTGTGATAGTTAAAGAATCAATGGATTATTGTTTGTTGGTTTTGAAAGAGAAACTATCTTTGATTCTTGAGACTTGTGATAGTTAAAGAATCATTTTAAGAGAAGTATGAGATTCTCTTGTATTGTTATTGAATGTTAATTTGGTTTTGAAAGAGAAACTAATATAATGATTCCTAAGATTTTTGTGGGTTAAGGGATCATTATAAAGAGAAGTAGGATTCTCTTCTTACAACTTGCTTATGTTTTGTGCATGGTTGTTTGCATAATAGAGTAAGGCATATTTTAAGTTGCATTGCATATAGGGTTGTTTTGATCCCTAAGTATACCTCATAAGTTGTGGTGGATTCCCCATCATGAAGAAGCTTGTAGGCACTTAGGTGGCTTGAAGATCTTTGGCGGATGGCTTCATAGATATTTTATTTGATAGATGATGTGGAAAGATAAAGGATTTATAATGATTGAGTTGATCGATAAGTATTGTATATTTTATTATTGTACACACTAAAAGATTATGTTGTTTAATGACTTGGATTTTTGTACTTTTTGTGATTTTGAGTGATCTCTTTGGATAGCTATTATTGAAATATGTTAACTGATGATATGCATAGCTATGTTATCATGTTATGCTTTAATGTTAAGTGGAAGTATTTGATTTAACGTTATAGGAAAAATACTTGATATATGCCTAGTTTAGCTTATGGTTAGAGGAATCTTTGTTTTACATATTTCTAACTAATGGATTATGTCTTACTTAATTTTATGCTTCATGCAATAAGTCTATGGTAAATGTTGCATTGCTTATCTATCCTTGGGATGGGTAGGAATGTTCCTCTAGTAATTCATAAAGCCCAATCCTGGAAGGAGTTGTGTGAATGCAATACCCAAGTAGATATGAGTCCTAGGAGTTGCATGAATGCAATAGCTAGAAAATCATGAACTTAGTAGAAGTTGTATGAATACAATATCCAAGGTACTTGTGAAACATAGTACCTCGATCATGTAGGATCAAGTGTATCCTATATAGATATTGGAAAAACCATTTACAAGATAGCAGTGGTGATCCCTCAATTATGTAGGATCAAGTGATCAGACCAATTGTCGTTAAATTGGCAATGACCTTAGTTATCCCATGGAGGCATGGTATCTAAGTACCAAGGATCTATGTTGATCAACCTACCTAGTGGACTTATAGTTAGTATAGGGAATATGCATCACCCTTAAATCATGTAGGTTTAAATGATAATCCCTACACCATGGTAACATGGTCCTATGTCATGGAGGGTATGAGAAAGGTGGGAGGACCAATTATTGGTATCCTTCTAAATGTGTAGGTTTAGAAACCTGAACCCTAGAAAAACATGGGAGTTGGCCATTCCTTTCCACTAAGTGTCATCTGCAGTAACTTAGAACTCAAATTTGGTGAATCCTTGCAAGTTGAGATAATAAAAGTAAGGGTTTATTCCTTATGATCCCTTTTGGTAAGTGCTCTTTTCAAAAAAATTGGGTTGGTAGTTTTGGGTTGTTACAACTAGGCAATTTTTGTATAATAGACACCCCTGCCTCCTTGGGTCTTACCCAAAAGTGGCATCCCAAAAGGGGTGTTTCCACAAGAAAACAAAATAAAAGTGTACAAGTGTAATGTGAGTTTATGTGCACAAATGTCTTATATGTAAGTGTGCACAAGTGTCCTTAGATTAGAGTGTGCTAAGTAAAGAGTCATATCTAGGTGTGCATACAAGATAGAGTCATGTGTATGCATGTGTCAAATAGAGAAGCCAAGAGTTATGAGATGTGGAATATGGAAAGGAATAGTCAAGTATCCAAAGAGTCATTCTATTCTGGCTATATAATACTCCATAGAGCATCTGATCATATCATATCACATCCCATTATATCTTGAGATATCCCAATATCATATCATATTTGTAAGAGGAAAAGGAGTAATAAATATTGTATACATTTGAGTAATTAATATTGTAAAGTCATGCTACATGCTTTTTGTATGTATGATTTAGGCTATTGACACTCATATTGTTGCTTATTAGTGAATTTGATTTGATATATTATAAGTCTAGATTCACATATAAATTTTCTCATATTATTCTACCTATATAATTATCTTGATCTTACCGTATTGTGGCTATATTATATTTAATCCTATAAAATCTATCCTATGAGTTTTTGTTAGTATTAAGGCTTAAAAATACATCATTTCTTTGACTTCAACCCTATAAAAAAACTTTCATGCAATTTTGAGCTCATCAAAATTTGGTAGCAGGATTTTATGGACACTATTAGATTAATTCAGTGGATTGGACAAGTGGCCTATAGTATTTTATTACCACCTTCTTATAAGATCCATCTAGTATTCTATTCCTCTTATCTCAAGAAGGCACTCAACAATCACATTCATGTTCAATAAACCCTCCCTAAGTTAGATGATGAAGGCTCGATCATCTTGGAGCCTGACAATATTTTGGACTAATGAACCCACACTCTTCATAATTGCACCATCACTAATGTTTTGATCTAGTGGAATCATTTATAGCCAGAAGATGCTACATGCGAACATTTCCAGGAGTTATAGTAGTAGTTTTCTCATCTCTATATTTGAGGACAAAACTTTTTGAAATGGAAGGGCATGTTAGTATCACATCCTAACCTTATTATGTAATTACCCCCTTCCTGATATGGGACCCCATATTAATAATATTATGTAATGTTTTGTAATGTATATGTGATATTTGAGGTACCTAGACAAGTGAGACAATCTAATGTAACTATTATAAAGAATGTAACTACTTGTTTGGTAGAAGATTCTAGCTTGAGTGTGTTGGAAATTTTGAGTCATTAAGTCAAATTTGTCATTGATGTCAAGGAATGAAGTCATCATTGATGTCAAGGAATGAAGTCATCATTGATGTCAAGGAATGAAGTCATCATTGATGTCAAGGAATATGTCAAGGAACAATGCAAAGGTTAAAGGTAAAAGGGTTTCATAATATTTTTAATATTATGTGGAAACATAAGTTAAAAGGTTTTTCATAAAAACCCAAGCAAGTTTATTGCAAAGCTAAAGGAAGGTTTAATATTTTATTTATAAAATATTTAAATTCAAATTGAATTTAAATTTTATAAATAAATATTATTTATACAAAGTTGTACAATGAGAGATGGCCTTAATAAAACCAAAGGGTTTTAAAGAATTAATTTATAAAATTTAAATTCAAAAGAATTTAAATAATTTATAAATTAATAAAGTTTAAAGGAAAATAAAAAGCACCGACATCTAAAAGTTTGAAGGAAATTCGAGCGCCAATGTGTATGCATGAAGGAGGAAATCAATATATATACCCATGCCTTAGAGGCATTAAATTTATCCTTTTGCTCAAACGTTAATGCGTGCAATTGTGTTGAGAGCTCGTGCAAAAAAAGAGAAGCAAATTTTGTTTTATGTGCCAACGAATAGAGATAAAAACAAAAAGCACCAAAATTTGGAAGCCATCTAGGCAACGTGGCCTAGTGGCAAGAGGGTAGTGGTTAGAGTGTTTGGGCGCTCGGTGACCTACATTCGAAATATGGTGGCAACGTGTTTTGGTGATTTTGTTTGTGTTGGAAGCACCAAAGGGGAAGGCACACGTTTTGCTTGGCAAAGCGGGGAGCTTCATAGAGCACATGGTGCTCTCCACTCCCCAAGCGAGCACCTAGCTCGCACGATGGTTGGAGCCATGGCTAGGGCATTGGTTGAGGCTGCGTTGTGAGTTTGATTCCCACCAAGGCCAAGGTAATAAATTTTGATTATTATTTTTGTGTTTCCTAAAGTTTGACATGAGGTCTTAGGGAGTTAAAAGGGTTGCTTAAAAAATTATTATTATTATTTTTGATAAGTTGGAGGAATAAGGAGTTAGCTTTATTTTTGAATAAAGTGTTTGTGTCACATTGATTTGTTGAAGTTTTAAAAGGATAAAGGGAACTTCTTGCATTGAATTATTTTGAAAAGAAGAGTACATTGAATATTATTTTAATTGGGATATTATAAGGTGTAAGTGGTGAATTATTATTTTTTGTACAATGTTGATGATTGTTTTCTTAAATATGGAGTGATAAGGTGTATATGTGTCTTGATATTTACATTGTATTTTTGAGGGAGTTTATCATCTTATAACTTCTTTGAGCTTGGCAAAGAAGTGTTTGTGATTGTGGTAGATTTATGAGATTCCTTCATCATCAAGAAAAAGGTATGAGCACATTCTTCCATAGTTAAGTTGATTGGTTGGTTTTCTGGAAAATAAGTTTGGAGTGAAAAGGACTTGATTAGGATTTCCTATTGAGTGTGTTTGAGTTAATGCTTCAAGGTTTTCTGGAATAAAGATTTGTTGTTAAAACCTTGTTTTATAAGCATTGTTGTTAAAGCCATTGGTTGTGTAAAGAACTTGAACTAGGGTTTGAGTATCATTGTTATGTGAGATTGGTTGTTGAGCATTGTTGGAAATATTTTGAGTGAATGTCATATGCTTGGACTAGGGTTTGTGAGGAAGGATTATTTCATTGAGTGTTTGGTTGAGCCTAGTCAAGTGGGTGTGTGAAGTGATTGTTCAAGTTCCATAAAACAAACTATTCTATATTCTGAATTGATTTGAGAAAGTGATTGAGCATTGAGGTGCATAAGAAGCATATTGAGTCTCTAAAAATTCTCCTTATGTTTTGGAAAGAGTGATTGAAAGTGATTGAGCATTGAGTTGAATTATGAAGCATATTGAGTCTCTAACAATTATCTTTATGTGTCTATGAGATTGGACAAGTTCTAGTGTGGACTTGTTGAGCAGATTTGAGGTAAGTCTTTGAGAAGACTTGTGGATAGTTTTGGGTAAGATGTTGTGGAAGATTACAATATAGATCAGAGGACAAATATTGAGAACAGAGTTTGGTGCATATTTGAGGACAGGTTTGTGTCGGACCAGAGATAGAGATTGAGCAGAATTGTACTAGACCGAAGGATTGTGTTTAGTGCAAAATTGAGATAGATCTTTGGAGGTGATAGAGAGTAGAGGACAATAGTCTCTAGTGGATAGAGATCCATTAGCCACAACAGTGAGGATAGGTCTTCTAAGTGAGGACAAGAGTCTTCAGTGGAGAGAGATCCACAAGCCAATGCAGTAGAGGCAGTAGTCTTCTAGAGGATCACCAACCAGAGCAAGAGGAGAAAGGAGTTCTCCTATGGATAGAGATCCACAAACTTGATTTAGGGGATTGGTGTCTCCTTTGGACAGAGGTCCATAAACATTGTAGGGAAAGGGTTCCCAAGAGAATTTATTTGAGAAAAATTTATAAGAAATATTTTCTCCGTGGAGTAGCCCGCATTGGGTGAACCACGTAAAATCATGTCTCTCATGTGTGTGATGCTTTATATGTTTACCTTTAATATTGTTGATGCTATTATTTGGATTAAAAAGCAAAAAGTTTTATTGTATACTGTTCACCCCCATCTTAGTATAAGCACATGTTCTTCAATTGGTATCATAGCGGGTCTCTCCATGAAAAGACTAACAACTTGGAGGAGGATCCATCGATAGCACACATGACTTCAAAAAATGAAGAAGAGACTATGTTTGACATAAAAGAGGAATTCTTTACTGCTCTCAAAAAGTTGGAAAGACTTAGAGAGAAGAATTCAAGCTTGAAGGAACAAGTTCAAGAAGATGAAGAAGCAAGGATGGAACTTATACAAAATCTCATAGAACTCAAGATTAGGGTGGAAGAAGGAAATAAAATTGAGCAGGACATGACAGATCTGTTGAGATCCAAGGAAACATAATGTGAAATATTGGAAGCAAAAATTGTCCACCTAAGGAATGAAGTTGAAAGGACCAAGGCACTACAAGATGTAGAATATGAGAAACAGAAAGAGGAATCAAGTCTTCAAAAAGCAGAAACCTCAAACAAGGATAAGCAAGCAAAGGAAGAAAGCAAAGGAGAACCCTGGATAAGAGTTAATCACAAGAGGAATATTACTTCACCACAAACTCCAAGACATCCAAACAGGTTACATAATTTCTTCCATGGTCATTGCTTTTCTTGTAATAAATATGGTCATAGAGTTGTACATTGTACTCATCATGCAAGAAACAATGTAAATAGAAATTTCAATTCCTTTGCACCTCTCATGGATGATGATATTATATGTTACAAATACAATAATTTTGGGCACAAGGCTAGATGGTGTAAAATGATACTTCCTGAGTCTAGAAAAACAATTTCAACAACTAGAAAATATGGAAGGAAAAATGTTAAGGCTAGATCAATGTTAGTTCAAACAACCCTTCATGCTTAGGATAAAGAAGAACAATGGTATCTTGATAGTGGTTGCTCTAGTCACATGACAGGAGACAAAGACAAATTCATTGTACTAAAAGAAACCAATAGAGGATCAGTAAGTTTTGGTGATAATGGATCAACAAGGATTGGTGGAAGAGGAACTCTAAGTTTGGATAATGGGAAAACAAAAATAGAAAATGTGTTGTATGTTAAAGGATTAAAACACAATATGTTAAGTATAAGTCAACTTTGTGATCAAGGGTACATGGTTACTTTCCATCCAGATAGGTGTGAGATAAGAAAATCAAAAACTGGAAAAATCATTGCCAATGCAAGAAGAACCCCAAACAATTTATACATGCTCAATGAGATCAAAGGGGAAAAGTGCTTTCTATCACAAGAAGATGAGATTTGGTTGTGGCATAGAATATTGGGTCACTTGAATTTTGACAACATAGTCAACATAAGCAACAAACAAGTGGTCAGATATTTACCCAAAATAAGAAGACCTCAAAGCACAATCTATGCACCTTGTCAACATGGAAAGCAAACTAGGACAACATTTAAATCAAAAGGATATATGTCATATGAGCCATTGATTCTAATACATACTGATCTATGTGGCCCTACTAGAACATAGAGTATTCAGGGTGATAGCTACTTTATACTATTTATAGATGATTACTCCATAATGGTTTGGGTAGCCTTCCTAAAAGAGAAGTCAGAGGCTTTTGAAAAATTCAAAGCATTTAAGGAATTAGTTGAAAATGAAACTGGAAAAAGGATTAAGTGTCTGAGATCTGACAGAGGAGGAGAATTTACTTCAAACAAATTTGTAGAGTTTTGTGAACAACATGGAATCAAAAGAGAATATTCAGCAGCTAGAACTCCTCAACAAAATGGAGTAGTTGAAAGGAAAAATAGGACTATTGAGAATATGGCTAGAGCTATGCTAAATGAGTCTAAGCTCTCAGATGGATTTTGGAGAGAAGTAGTCAACACAACAGTATACATAATCACTAGGGCTCAAATGAGGGTAAATCATCACAAGACTCCATATGAGCTTTGGAAAGGAAGACCTGCCACTGTAAAACACTTCAAAATTTTTGGAAGCAAATGTTACATAAGACGGGAAGATCAAAACTTAGGCAAGTTTGATCCAATATGTGATGAGGGAATTTTTCTTGGTTATTCCGCAAGGAGTAAAGCCTACAAATGCTTCAACAAAAGAACATGCACTATGGTGGAGAGTATAAATGTAACAATTGATGAGAAGATAGATTCAAGAGAACCAGTTCAACAAATTGTGTATCAAGAAGATGGATGTTGTCAAGAGGAATTTTGTGAGGAATCAGATAAAGAAGAAGAAGAAACACAAAGACTTCTTCCCAAAACTCCATCCAGGTATGTATAGAAGCATCATCCAAAAGAGAAAATCATCGGGAATCCAGATGAAAGATAGACAAGGAGAAGAATAATAAAACCATATCAACAAGCAAATTTTTCTTTGCTATCTAAAATTGAGCCAAAAGACTTCACTCAAGAAAGTGAGGATAAATTTTGGATTAAGGCAATGGATGAGGAATTAGATCAGATAGAGAAAAGCAAAACTTGGGAACTTGTTCCACGACCAAAGGACAAAAATGTGATCGACACAAAATGGGTATTCAGAAACAAGTTAAATGAAGATGGATAGGTGGTCAAGAATAAAGCAAGGTTAGTATGCAAAGGTTATGCACAGGTAGAAGGAATTGACTTTGATGAGACATTTGCTCCAGTTGCACGGCTTGAAGCCATAAGAATATTTTTAGCCTTTTCAAGTTTCAAAAACTTCAAGGTATATCAGATGGATGTCAAGTCAACATTTCTAAATGGAGTTCTAGAAGAAGAAGTCTATATTGAACAACCAGAGGGATTCATATTAGAAGATAAACCAGATCATGTATGCAGATTGAAAAAGGCATTGTACGGTCTAAAGTAGGCTTCGAGAGCATGGTACTCCAAATTGGATAAGTATCTTCAAGAATAGGGATTCAGAAAAGGAATAGCAGATAGCAATTTATACATCAAAAATGAAGGGAAAGATCTATTAATTGTGGTTGTCTATGTTGATGACATCATTTTTGGGGGAAACAATGATAAGATGTGTAAAGAATTTGCTAAGAACATGCAAAATGAATTTGAGATGTCTATGCTTGGTGAATTGTCCTTCTTTCTTGGACTTCAAATTTCACAATCAGAGAGAGAGGTATTTCTCTCACAAGCCAAGTATATAAAATAAATGTTAAAGAAATTCAGGTTAGAGGATTGTAAACCAGTAAGTACCCCCATGGTCACAGGATGCAAGTTAAGTAAGGATGATGAATCTCTAGAAGTAGATCAGAGATTATACAGATCCATGATTGGTAGCTTATTGTATGTTACAACTACAAGACCACACATAGTACAATTAGTGGGATTAGTGGCAAGATTTTAGGCAGCACCTAAGGAAACACATGTGGCAATGGTAAAAATAATTTTTAGGTATCTAAAAGGGACTATGGATTTTGGGCTCTGGTATCCCAAAAGTGATAGTTTCACACTGACAACATATACAGATGCAGATTGGGCTGGCAGCATTGATGACAGAAAAAGCACAAGTGGAGGAGCATTCTTTCTTGGAGACTATTTAGTCTCTTGGCTAAGTAAGAAGCAGGTTTCAGTATCCTTATCTACAACAAAAGCAGAATACATTGCAGCAATAGCCAATTGTACACAAGTGTTATGGATGAAGAGAACTTTAGAAGACTTCAAGATAAAACATGATCATCCTATTCCCATACTATGTGATAATACAAGTGCTATAAGTATCTCAAAAAATCCAGTGATGCACTCCAGGACAAAGCACATTTCGATTAAGTATCATTTTCTGAGAGAATAGGTGATAGATAAATAGGTCAGGCTGGAATATATTTCTACAAAGGAACATATAGCAGATATTTTCACCAAGCCACTTTCAAAGGAAACCTTTGAGTATCTTCGAGGAAGACTGGGAGTGAGACTCCCACCCCAGAATTAACCACCTTCAAGAGGAGGTGGGGGAGGGGCTAAGCTAAGAGGCTCATTCTTAGCCCCGAGCCCCAAAGGTGACCCTTTGCCATTGATGTCAAAGGGGGAGAGATTTGAGTAGGGGAGAGATTTGGTATTTGAGTAAAAAAGGAGAGAGCATTGAGCCAGGGGGAGCAATGTCCCAGGGGGAGCAGAACAAAGGAAAAGTCAAGTTTTTGGTAAAAAGAATTTGGGTTGCCATCAATGACAAAGGGGGAGATTGTTGGACATTTTGAGTCATTAAGTCAAAGTTGTCATTGATGTCAAGGAATGAAGTCATCATTGATGTCAAGGAACAATGCAAAGGTTAAAGGTAAAAGGGTTTCATAATATTTTTAATATTATGTGGAAGCATAAGTTAAAAGGTTTTTCATAAAAACCCAAGGAAGTTTATTGCAAAGCTAAAGGAAGGTTTAATATTTTTTATAAAATATTTAAATTCAAATTGAATTTAAATTTTATAAATAAATATTATTTATACAAAGTTGTACAATGAGAGATGGCCTTAATAAAACCAAAGGGTTTTAAAGAATTAATTTATAAAATTTAAATTCAAAATAATTTAAATAATTTATAAATTAATAAAGTTTAAAGGAAAATAAAAAGCGCCAACATCTAAAATTTTGAAGGAAATTCGAGCACCGACGTGTATGCATGAAGGAGGAAATCAATATATATACCCATGCCTTAGAGGCATTAAATTTATCCTTTTGCTCAAACGTTAATGCGTGCAATTGTGTTGAGAGCTCGTGCGGAAAAAGTGAAGCGAATTTTATTTTATGTGCCAGCGAATAGAGACAAAATTAAGAAAAGCAAAAATTTGGAAGCCATCTGGGCAGCATGGCCTAGTGGCAAGAGGGCAGTGGTTAGAGTGTTTGGGCGCTCGGTGACCTGCATTTGAAACATGGTGGACAACATGTTTTGGTGAGTTTATTTGTGTTGGAAGCGCCAAAGGGAAGGTGCACGTTTTGCTTGGCAAAGCGGGGAGCTTCATAGAGCATGTGGTGCTCTCCACTCCCCAAGTGAGCGCCTAGCTTGCACGGTGGTTGGAGCCATGGCTAGGGCATTGGTTGAGGCTGCGTTGTGAGTTCGATTCCCACAAAGGCCAAGGTAATAAATTTTGATTATTATTTTTGTGTTGCCTAAAGTTTGACATGAGGTCTTAGGGAGTTAAAAGGGTTGCTTAAAATATTTTTGATTATTATTTTTGATAAGTTGGAGGAATAAGGAGTTAGCTTTATTTTTGAATAAAGTGTTTGTGTCACATTGATTTGTTGAAGTTTTAAAAGGATAAAGGGAACTTCTTGCATTGAATTATTTTGAAAAGAAGAGTACATTGAATATTATTTTAATTGGGATATTATAAGGTGTAAGTGGTGAATTATTTTTTTTTGTAAATGTTGATGATTGTTTTCTTAAAGATGGAGTGATAAGGTGTATATGTGTCTTGATATTTACATTGTATTTTTGAGGGAGTTTATCATCTTATAACTTCTTTGAGCTTGGCAAAGAAGTGTTTGTGGTTGTGGCAGATTTATGAGATTCCTTCATCATCAAGAAAAAGGTATGAGCACATTCTTCCATAGTTAAGTTGATTGGTTGGTTTTCTGGAAAATAAGTTTGGAGTGAAAAGGACTTGATTAGGATTTCCTATTGAGTGTGTTGAGTTAATGCTTCAAGGTTTTCTAGAATAAAGAGTTGTTGTTAAAACCTTGTTTTATAAGCATTGTTGTTGAAGCCATTGGTTGTGTAAAGAACTTGAACTAGGGTTTGAGTATCATTGTTATGTGAGATTGGTTGTTGAGCATTGTTGGAAATATTTTGAGTGAATGTCATATGCTTGGACTAGGGTTTGTGAGCAAGGATTATTTCATTGAGTGTTTGGTTGAGTAGAGTTGGTTGAGCCTAGTCAAGTGGGTGTGTGAAGTGATTGTTCAAGTTCCATAAAACAAACTATTCTATATTCTGAATTGATTTGAGAAAGTGATTGAGCATTGAGGTGAATAAGAAGCATATTGAGTCTCTAACAATTCTCCTTATGTTTCTGAAAGAGTGATTGAAAGTGATTGAGCATTGAGTTGAATTTGAAGCATATTGAGTCTCTAACAATTCTCTTTATGTGTCTATGAGATTGGACAAGTTCTAGTGTGGACTTGTTGAGCAGATTTGAGGCAAGTCTTTGAGAAGACTTGTGGATAGTTTTGGGTAAGATTTTGTGGAAGCTTACAATATAGATCAAAGGATAGAGATTGAGAATAGAGTTTGGTGCATTTGGAGGACAGTTTGTGCAGACCAGAGATAGAGATTGAGCATAATTGTACTAGACCTAAGGACTGTGTTTAGTGCAGAATTGAGATAGAGCTTTGGAGGTGACAGAGAGGAGAGGAAAGTAGTCTCTAGTGGATAGAGATCCATTAGCCAAGGCAGTGAGGATAGGTCTTCTGAGTGAGGACAAGAGTCTTCAGTGGAGAGAGATCCACAAGCCAATGTAGTGGAGGCAGTAGTCTTCTAGAGGATCACCAGCCAGAGCAAGAGGAGAAAGGAGTTCTCCTGTGGATAGAGATCCACAAACTTGATTTAGGGGATTGGTGTCTCCTTTGGACAGAGGTCCATAAACATTGTAGGGAAAGGGTTCCCAAGAGAATTTATTTGAGAAAAAATTATAAGAAATATTTTCTCCGTGGAGTAGCTCGCATTGGGTGAACCACATAAAATCATGTCTCTCATGTGTGTTATGCTTTGTGTGATGTTTATTGCTTTAATATTGTTGATGCTATTATTTGGATTAAAAAGCAAAAAAATTATTGTATATTGTTCACCTCCCCTCTCAGTATAAGCACATGTTCTTCGAGTGGCCACTTGCATGTGAAGCCAACCCTTAAGCATTATAGTTAGGGCTACGTAGAGTTTTTAAAAAGGCAAGGGGACATAGATGAAGGCATCTCATAAATTGTATTAAATTTTTGCTTCTAATGAGGTTGCTCCATTGAAGAGGGGCTATGATTATGTAATGTGTTGTTTTTCTACTATATAATCTATTGCATTTCCATTTTATCTTGTAATATTGTTAATTTTGAGCTCATTTTCTATTATTATTACAATATTATGTGGATGTATTTTTATTTTATTGTAAGGTTCATAACAAGAGAAGTATGGGATGAGGCTCTAGAATAATATAAACTACAATTTACAATGTCGTATGGGAAGGTAAATGCAAAATATATCAAGACAACTATAACAGATTTTTGGTATTATGGAAATATTCCCTTTAATTTTCTAAACAACCCCTATTGGGAAACCATACTAAGGGTATTGAATGAGTCTATAAAAGGAGTTAAGACACCTTCAACCCATGATTTAAGTCGACCAAGTTGGAGGAGTGTGTCATCAACACACATGATCTTGTAGAAGAGCAAAGGATTACATGGAGGAAAAAGTGTTGCAACATTCTTTCTATTGGATGGTAGGATGAAAGAAACCACACACTCTTGAACTTCATGGTGGATTTGGATGCATCCATGGTCTTCCTTAAGTTGGTTGATGCCTCATGAGAGGGAAAGAATGTGGAATTATTATTTAGTATATTGGAGGAGGTTGTGATAGAAATAGGAGTGGAGAATGTTGTCCAAGTAGTTACGATCAATGCAACAACATGTGTATTTGTGGGTAGACTTATCAAGGAGTACTATGGGTAAATGCAATATTTGACATATAAAGTATTATTTTTAAAGTAATTATTTACTATAATAAGTCAATGGAAATTAGGTCAAAAGGTAATAAAACATTCGAGTGCTCAAAAATACCTTATCGGGCCTAATATTTGGCTAAGGCAAGAAAATTCTAACATTTTACCGCATTGTCAGACTCAATTTTTCCAAGTCAAAAAACTAGGGTGGTAAAGGATCAAAATTTTGAAACACTGACATCATCCTAGAGAAGGAAAAATTTTGGCAAGGTAGAAACCCTAGTGTAGACACCTAAATTGTGTCATGTTTAGGGGAGCTACTCACATAGACACACTCATAAGATCAAATGACATAATCTTGGACTTTCCAAGCATCAACAGTGGTTATCACCACTTATTTGGGGCCTTTTCAAGCCATCCAAGCCTAGCCACTCAAGACAAGAGCGACCAGATCCTAGCCACTCAAGCATAGAGCGACCAGACCTTAGTCGCTGCAGATGACAACGGCTAGATCTTAGTCGCTGCAGATGACAACGGCTAAACCCTAAAAGTAGTTTTACCGACAAACAAGCCTAATCATGTGTGGAAGTGGCAATATGCATGAAATAAAGGTGAAAATGAGTAACTTTGCATTCCTTTTCATGACCAGTTCACATAGGATACTTGAGTTTGAATTTAAACTTTAATTAACTGGCCTCCAAACATGGAGAAGAAAAAAAGCTTCTCATGCTAATTCACACTACGCATGAGAAATTCATTCCTAGGGCTTGGACATAGACCTAGGGTTTCACACTATAAAAGGTGCAAGCCTAAGATCACCAAAGGGGATCAGATATATCTATATTTTTATCGATCTTGGTCATTAAGGAGAGCTTTCAAGACTTGGAGAGTTCCCTTGGAGATCACTTTTACGACAAAGCCCTGATAGATTGGAGAGCATAACAACCATTATTTCAACATCGAATACAAGCTTTGATCCATAGCTTTGGAGCAAAGAGGACAAGAATCACTTTAGCAGCTGCTATCTTGGACAGTGGCCCGCAGGCTTAGCTTAGGGTTTAGACATTAGATTTATTATTTTTTTAGCACATCATTAGCATAGCATCATTTCATTCATTTGCATTCATAACATTAGTCTAATTTACACTTGATTTCATTTGTTATATCCATTGCTAACAACCTCATTCGGGGAGGCATTCTCAGACATCTAATTGTGTGTTGAGTGGTATTTTCACCCAATTGTGAAAGTACACTCTCCTTTAGGATTTGGGTTCCCAAATCCCCTCTTGCAAAGAAGTTAAACACACAACTTCTCCAAGGTCTCCGCTATATTAGCATTTCGCGTATATGTATTAATAATCTTAAATAAAGATACTCAATGTAAATGCTTGGAACACCTTAGTGCTTGCAAGTAACTGTAAACAAGGGGCAATGTTGGTTTATTTTACCGTGAAGCTTTAGTGATTGTTCACTGAACCAAAATAAAGCAAATGTGAGTTGGCCCTCATGTGACCACGATGTAGCTTCAAATGGAACTTTGTGAAAAGGCCGTAAAACATAACTCCTTCGATGAAATCGGGATTTTCATGAAGGGAATGTCATCATAGGCTTGTGAATGAAACATGAAACAGAGGAAATGAAATTTCAGCCTGCAATGATAAAATTGTTTTTTGGCTTTGAAGTTTTTTTATTTTTATTTTTATTTTAATGTCTGTGAAAATAAAAATGCAGAATTTCTGGAATCAATAAAATGCAGAAAGTAATCGAAAACAAATGCAGGAAATTAAAAATAAAGTGCGTTCAGTATGATGCTATCCTGTTTCGACAAAACCGAAGATGCGAGGTTTCCATGCATGCAACCTAACCTACTGGACCTGCCAAAACCAGCACAATCCCCATAGACTAAGTGCTAGCTCCTAGGGTTTAAGATAAATTTCAGATTCGGGCATTCATATGAAGCAACCAAGTGAACTTGCATTTAACTTCATCTACAAACTCGAAATCTAAAAAGAAAAGAAATAGACATTAAATCCGTAGCATGCAAAGATGGATCTCCTTCTTTCTTGCCCACAAGATGCAAATTTCTGAAAACAACTCTGTATTAAAGATTTGTCATTTACTCTAACAGAGATTTCTAATCTTTCCCAAAAAATAGAACAAGTGGTAGAAAAACCCCAAAGAATCAGGTCCAGAATGGCCTCTCGCCTTTGTCACTGCAACTCTGCTCCAGCAGTTTCCCCCCTCTTTGTTTGAGATATATCTTGATATTTATAGAGGTTGCCTCTCTGCAGTGTTTTTAAAATATAAATCCACTTTCTCTCTCTGTAGTATTTAAAATATAAAGCCCATAAAACAGGTACTGGAGAAAAGGAATATTCTGCCAAAATCTGTCTCTCTGTAGTATTTAAAATATAAAGCCCATAAAGCAGGTACTGGAGAAGAGGGACAATCCATCAAAATCTGCCTTCCTGTAGTATTAAAAACATAAAACGGACTTTCCTGGGACCCACAGCATAAGCACTGGAAAGTGTCGCGATATCGCTACAACTTTGCGCTGACTGTTCTCTTTGTTGCTTTGACCGTGATTTCATGACAAGTCGCGATATCGCTACAACTTTGCGAACATAACGCTCTTTTTTTGATTTCATGACAAGTCGCGATATCGTGACAACATTCCTTATCTTGTCCTTTCTCTTGTTTGTAGCGAAATCTACATTGTCGCGATATCGCGACATCTTGCCCTTTCTTCTTCTTTGGCTTCACTTTTAGACACTTTCTCCCTTGTCCGTTCTTCTATCTCCTTTATTTTGCCATTTTTCTTCCTGCAAAAGATAAAGGCAAAAGTTAGAATTTTCCTATTATCAATTCAAATCTTAATGTTCATTACATGTCAGCTTGATTTTCTCCTTCTCGGCTCTTGTTCTTTTGAAACCTGTCGCGATTTCGCGACGATTTTACTTTCGTACCCTCCATGGCATTTTGAGTCACGATTTCGCGACATGTCGTGATTTCGCGACATGTCACGATTTTGTGACGCATTTTTTTTCCCTACCTTTCGTTGCGCTTTGGGTCACGATTTCGTGACATGTCGCGATTTCGCAACCTGTTTTGCCTTGTTTATCTTTCATTGCATTTTGGTCACGATTTCGCGACATGTCACGATTTCACGACCGTTTTGCTTCCGTACCTTCTATTGCATTTGGGTCATGATTTCGTGACGCGTTTTGCTTTCGTACCTTTCGTTGCGCTTTGGGTCGTGATTTCATGACATGTCATGATTTCGTGACATGTCATGATTTCGTGACGCGTTTTGCTTTCGTACCTTCTATTGCATTTGGGTCATGATTTCGCGATGCGTTTTGCTTTCGTACCTTCTGTTGCACTTTGGGTCACGATTTCATGACATGTCATGATTTCGTGACGTGTTTTGCTTTCGTACCTTCTATTGCATTTTGTGTCACGATTTCGCGACAACTTTGAACTTACTCGTTCTGGCATAGAAACTCATAGGGAAACATAGAGGAGTAAGTATTTCAACCCTTCATGCAAGATTTTGCGTGAGCAGCAACAATAAAAATGATGTGGTAGAATGCCAATAAGACGAACACAACTAAATATCAAAAACAAGAAGGGTGGGTCCCCAATTTTGGGGTACGTTGTGGAACATCCACAACAAATGGCGACTCTGCTGGGAAATGCTCTTGAGCATTTCGGTAAGAACCAAACCTGAAAACCTTCAAAATTTTAACACTAGCGTCAGCACATATCCAAAGAATGAAACTAGACGAGAAATACATGAAGGATTAGAATTACTCAGCATCAGCTCAATGTGTGTGTGTCGTGATTCATTCCTTATCGTTTGAAACTCATTTAGCTTTCCACTGTCAGTTTTACCTGAGTGCATATGCGGGGCTATGAATGATTTGTTCAGATTTTAATGCATGACAAATATGACAACTGTCTAGTACCATGAACAAACATATAAAAACTGTCAAACCCTCTCAGGATCAAATACATGTATACTGAATTAATTTATTAGATCCCAAAGCTGGTCGTGTGTCACTACCATCTTGAACCCATGTGCAAGTGTAAGTGAAATCAAAGTTTTGGGGGAATAGGATTCCCACCCTTAATGAGATGAGAATTTAACCCTATCCTTACTACTCTGATCTGGAGTTTATTACCTTATCTTGAACAAAATGATTTAACCTGCTATGGATGAAACAGTTAGGCTAGTCTATCCTTTTGAGCAGTCAGTGGTCCTGCTTTTAGGCAAGACATGTTGCCACGCGTGAGCATACTCCACTGCCAGCCAGGCATCTATAGCCTCGATGGAGATTAACCCCATAATTCATGATTGGGCTTTACTTTTGATTTTCTTGGATCTTGGGGATGACTACCCATCCTTGCCAGGGACACGTAGTACGATCCTTCCAATCCAATATTGATGATGAAAGAAAAACAGAAGCTTTGGGGAGTCGGATTCTCAACCTAAGCGAGATGAGAATTAAACCCTATCCTTACTACTCCGATTTTGGGCTTTAAACTTTAGGGGAGTGGTAAAAACCACTGTTAAAAAATTATGTTGCATGATGGGATAGACATGAAGTATTCTTTTCGCCTTACCTATTCTTCCAAGTGAGGTTTTGACCATTTTGCTCAAGATCTTCTTTAATATGTGTAGATCGTGCTCGGTTCAAGATAGTTCGGGCCACCAGTTCCCAGCCTTAGGATCCTTTTAATATTTGTTATATAATGACCCTAAGAGGATTTGACACCTTTTCAATGAATGTACTTGAAATGTAACTGAGATAATAGAAATGCCTATGCAATGTGGAATGTAATGCGCGATATGGATGGATGCATTGCTCTTTTGAAACGTGGATGGAGTCTACCACCTATTTTGTCATACTTTGTCAAAGCAAACTAACAACTTCACGCATCACAAATTTCAAACGATGTTATTTAATGAGTTTGCGATATTTGTGGAGCTCTCTGCAATATAATTCCAATACTTCATATTCTCCTAGTCTTGATCAACATTCATAAGGACATAAGCTGACGACTTGCTTTATTACCTTTTTTTTTTTTTATAAAGAAAAACCAAAAATGTCCAAAGGACCAACACACAAAACTTAAAACCAAACCTAAAAACACTCCCGAAAACAAAACTTGAACACACACAAAACACCAGGAATTATAAACGGATGTACAACATGAAGCAAGATGTTGCACAGTTTTGATTATTATTTTCCCGGATCCCAGATCTGATTAGAATTCTTTAAAAGGCCTATGACGTGATATACATGCCAAATATGGAAGGAATCAAACAAAAATAAAACTAGACCAAACCATGCAACCAACTTCAGCTTTCCTTTCTCACTCCACCAATTAGATTTAGTTCCATTGTTATTCTTATAGGTGAGATTCAGATTACCGAATTGATTAGACAATGGTTGATTTTCAATTCTTCCTTGTATATTCCTTAAGGTGTAAATTTCATCATTCTTTTCATGGTTTAGAAGTAAGCTTTCTTTATTCACAATGAAATTTTGTAAGCAAGAGCCTATTTCTAAAATTTTCAAAGCCCATTCATTTTCCCTGTTCTTAGGCCAATCAAAGTTGTGCAATTGTTTACAAGCATCTAGGATGCTTACTAAATGAAAATCATCGCAAGCTTTTATCCTAGATTTCTTTATTAATTGTTGATGGATTTGATTTAGCAATCTAAATACATCAACTTCTTTTTCTTTTATCAAATCCATGTTATCCAAGGTGTGGTTAGAAATTAATCCTTGTTCTTCATTCACTTTCAAAGGCATTTTATCATAAACATCATCTGAATTGTACAAATATTTACCTAGATCTTGGATGTTTGGACACAATGGTTTAGATTTTACCTTTTTCACATTTTCATTTACCAAAATTTGGTGAGGATTTGCAATTCCTTCTTTTACCTCATGATCTTCATATCCCTCATTGATTACTTGTTCATCAAACATACCAAAATTGGGCACCCAATTGAAAACATGCCCATCCTTTTCAACCCTCGAATATTTTTGGTCAAAGTGTATGTCAAGTAACTCATCTTGATGATCGCTCATTTGAGTTGCTTCCAATTGATCAATTTTTTGATCATTAGTTCCCCGCTTCTCATCGAGAGCTTCTTCCAAGGGCAAGTGGTGAAATTCTATCATATCTTCAAATTTATCTATTGATTTTCTTCCAATTTCAGTTTCAACCACTTCCTTCAATTCTATGGTAGGTTCCGTCCTATCACATATTTCAGACATGGTTGAATTTAGAACCCCTTCATCTAAATAATCGTGTATTTCTATGAATGAGATCATTTCTGCATAATCCTCACTAGTGGACGTTGGCTTAGCAATTTGCACCCCCTCTTGGACTACCTCAAAGGTGGTTATAAGATTTGGACATTCAATTTCATCCCCTTGATCTTTTACCTCAGGTATCATTGGAGTGGAGGTTGCTACATTTGATGGTTGGTGTAGGTTGGCGTCACTAATTCCAAAAGAACAATCTCTCATGTGAACATGTTGTGCCTTTTCCTTTTTCAACACTTGTTGTTCTACCTTTTCCAGAATCTCATAGATTGTCTCTAGAGACAAGTCATCCACGTTTTCCTCAATGACGATAGCAAGTGCGGGGTGTATGGCTCTCAGGTATATTTCAATAGCTTCTTCTTCTGATGTACCCAAAATTTCCCACATTTGAGAATATAATTCACGAAACCTCATATTGAATCGACCTGTGGACTCACTAGGTTCTTTACGCATAGCGGTGAATTGATTTTGCAGCCCATTTAAGTCAACTTGGTTACCAAAGTGATAAAGATAGGCTGCTTCTAATTGGTTCCAAGAAATCTTAACCTCCATGGGTAAATGATGATACCACGAGAGTGATTTACCGTCCAAAATGTATGCAAATAACCTACAAGCCACCTCCTCATAGAAAATCTGGAATTGACATAATGTATTCTTGTAGATATGCAGTTTTTGCAAGTATCCTAGTGGCACCTCTTGATTAAAGCATCGTAGAAACTCTAATAATAAATTAGGAGTTTGATAGGGTATCACCTGTAGAGACAAACCCTTATAATGATCCCCTATCGTAGATACCATTTGTTCTCTTAGAGCTGCGATTTCAGCTCTTAGGGATACCATTTGCTCTTCAAAAGTTGCCATTAGTAAACTCAGAATATATTTTTAGAACCAAGTCTGTTAGTCATGAATAGAAGAAGGAATCATGATAAAGCCATATTCTAAACAAAAGTAAGGTAGTTTCTGATTCACCAGGTCGCATACGCGCAAGTGAAGAGCATACTCCTAGTGTTGTAGGCTTTCTGATTCACAAGATCGCATTACACGCAAGTGAAGAGCATAATACCGACAACAATACTTTTAAGACAGGATAACTCCTTATAAATGAGCACAAAATGACTAGCAAATATCGGACATGTGAAGCATGAATAATCATGTTAGCATCAACCAAGAGATGTGTCCATTAAAATCAAATGAAAGTAATTGCATGGAGACAAACTCGTTAGTCACGACCAAAGGTATTATTTTTTTTAAATAAACTCGAAACACATTATTCCTGTATGAACAATCAAAGGCATTAGCATACCGCATAGCAATTCAGGCCCTCCTTTTAACATTACAGGGTTGTATTGTTAAAAGAGGGCTGAAGATAATAATTAATAGGGCATGAAATATTCAAAATGTAAATCCCTATAGCATTTAAATCATACTGTAATAAACCAGTTCAGGCCCTCCTTCTAGCGCCAATCTGTTGAGTGGTATTTTCACCCAGTTGTGAAAGTACACTCTCCTTTAGGATTTGGGTTCCCAAATCCCCTCTTGCAAAGAAGTTAAACACACAACTTCTCCAAGGTCTCCGCTATATTAGCATTTCGCGTATATGTATTAATAATCTTAAATAAAGATACTCAATGTAAATGCTTGGAACACCTTAGTGCTTGCAAGTAACTGTAAACAAGGGGCAATGTTGGTTTATTTTACCATGAAGCTTTAGTGATTGTTCATTGAACCAAAATAAAGCAAATGTGAGTTGGCCCTCATATGACCACGATGTAGCTTCAAATGGAACTTTGTGAAAAGGCCGTAAAACATAACTCCTTCGATGAAATCGGGATTTTCATGAAGGGAATGTCATCATAGGCTTGTGAATGAAACATGAAACAGAGGAAATGAAATTTCAGCCTGCAATGATAAAATTGTTTTTTGGCTTTGAAGTTTTTTATTTTTTATTTTTATTTTTATTTTAATGTCTGTGAAAATAAAAATGCAGAATTTCTGGAATCAATAAAATGCAGAAAGTAATCGAAAACAAATGCAGGAAATTAAAAATAAAGTGCGTTCAGTATGATGCTATCCTATTTCGACAAAACCGAAGATGCGAGGTTTCCATGCATGCAACCTAACCTATTGGACCTGCCAAAACCAGCACAATCCCCATAGACTAAGTGCTAGCTCCTAGGGTTTAAGATAAATTTCAGATTCGGGTATTCATATGAAGCAACCAAGTGAACTTGCATTTAACTTCATCTACAAACTCGAAATCTGAAAAAGAAAAGAAATAGACATTAAATCCGTAGCATGCAAAGATGAATCTCCTTCTTTCTTGCCCACAAGATACAAATTTCTGAAAACAACTCTGTATTAAAGATTTGTCATTTACTCTAACAGAGATTTCTAATCTTTCCCAAAAAACAGAACAAGTGGGAGAAAAACCCCAAAGAATCAGGTCCAGAATGGCCTCTCGCCTTTGTCACTGCAACTCTGCTCCAGTAGTTTCCCCCCTTTGTTTGAGATATATCTTGATATTTATAGAGGTTGCCTCTCTGCAGTGTTTTAAAATATAAATCCACTTTCTGTCTCTCTGTAATATTTAAAATATAACGCCCATAAAATAGGTACCGGAGAAGAGGGACCATCCACCGAAATCTGTCTCTCTGTAGTATTTAAAATATAAGGCCCATAAAGCAGGTACTGGAGAAGAGGGACAATCCGTCGAAATCTGCCTTCCTGCAGTATTAAAAACATAAAACGGACTTTCCTGGGACCCACAGCATAAGCACTGGAAAGTGTCGCGATATCGCTACAACTTCCTTTGTTGCTTTGACCGCGATTTCATGACAAGTCACGATATCGCTACAACTTTGCGCTGACTGTTCCTCTTGTTGCTTTGACCGTGATTTCATGACAAGTCGCGATATCGCTACAACTTTGCGCTGACTGTTCCTTTTGTTGCTTTGACCATGATTTCATGACAAGTCGTGATATCGCGACAACATTCCTTCTCTTGTCCTTTCTCTTGCTGGTAGCCACGAAAATACAACATGTCACGATATCGCGACATGTTGGCCCTTTCGTCTTCTTTGGCTGCACTTGGTAAATAAATGACACTTTCCCCTTGCTTCGTTCTTCTGTCTCCATTAGTCATGAAAACGCGACAAGTCACGATTTCGCGACATCTTTCTGTCTTCCTACAAAAGATAAAGGCAAAAGTTAGAATTTTCCTATTATCAATTCAAATCTTAATGTTCATTACATGTCAGCTTGATTTTCTCCTTCCCGGCTCTTGTTCTTTTGAAACCTGTCACGATTTCGCGACGATTTTACTTTCGTACCCTCCATGGCATTTTGAGTCACGATTTCGTGACGCGTTTTGTTTTCGTACCTTCCATTGCACTTTGGGTCGTGATTTCGCGACATGTCGCGATTTCATGACATGTCACGATTTCACGACCTATTTTCCTTGTTTATCTTGCATTGCATTTTGGGTCACGATTTCGCGACATGTCACGATTTCGCGACGATTTTGCTTCCATACCTTCCATTGCGCTTTGAGTCGCGATTTCGCGACATGTCACGATTTCGCGACATGTCACGATTTCACGACGCATTTTGCTTCCGTACCTTCTATTGTGCTTTGGGTCACGATTTTGCGACGCATTTTGCTTTCGTACCTTCTATTGTGCTTTGGGTCACGATTTCACGACATGTCATGATTTCGTGACATGTCGCGATTTTGCGACGTGTTTTGCGACGCGTTTTGCTTTCGTACCTTCTATTGCATTTTGGGTCACGATTTCACGACGTGTCACGATTTCGTGACAACTTTGAACTTACTCGTTCTGGCACAGAAACTCGTAGGGAAACATAGAGGAGTAAGTATTTCAACCCTTTATGCAAGATTTTGCGTGAGCAGCAACAATAAAAACGATGTGGTAGAATGCCAATAAGACGAACACAACTAAATATCAAAAACAAGAAGGGTGGGTCCCCAATTTTGGGGTACGTTGTGGAAACAGCCACAACATCGTGTTTTGTTGTTTATTTTCTTACAGGAACATAGGTTGATCGGACGAAATCTGCAACATACAAGAGCAAAAGGGATCCCTCTAGGAAACATACCTAGAGAAGAAGGCATCTGTAATCCCTCATACATTTCAACATGCAAAACTGGGAAGCTTTTTGAAAGCGCACCACCTCTTTGCGAAAGGGGCACTCTTTGCCTATTTGTAACCTTATTGTATCAAAATGGGTATCCCTAAGAGGGACCGATATGTAACCAGATTTCAATACAAATAAAGAGATCCATCTTTGTTATTTTTGTGTTATATGCTTTTCATTGTCTTCTATTTCATTCTAGGTTTTTAATACATTGTAAGTAGCATAAAAGAGAGCGGTGCATGCGTCTCGAGGTCACTACAGATGGCGATCATGGTGGGACCTCCACTAATTTTTTATTTTCTAACATAATACTAACTTAGTTTTATGTGCAGGTCTTGCTGCTCTGAGCTATAGTGGCCAAAAATTAGTCGCTCTGAGCTATAACAACCAATAGAGATTTAGCTACTTCCACTAACAGTAGCCAAGAACTAGCCACTCTGGTCAACAGTGGCCAAAATTGGAGTGCAACAGAGGTCAAAATACCAACTCTCTAAGTTGGATCAAAGGTTGGTACAACTTCTATGATATTTTATAGATTTTTGTCTACTTCTGGGTGTCTAAAACAAAGAACTTAAAGCACATTAATGTTTGGAAATTGAAGAATAAAAGGAGAAATAATTAAGCATTTTGTATATCTTAGATATTCTCTTAAATTTTCCACTAGGTGTTGCAGGAAAAGTGGCTTATGCCTAAAAATTTTGCCCTAGAATCCAATGTACTAGACATTGTATGTTGTTTGCTTGCTTTGAGGACCTACTAGAGGCCATAGTTGCACGAGATAAAGTGCGCTCATACAAATCATAGTAGTTCATGCATCTTTCTGAATATTAAAACGTATTTTTGCACTTAGGCATATAGGAAAGACTAATTACTACTATATGATGCACTTTATGTTACGTAAGCTTAAAATGAACACCACACACACACATATCATTTAAACATTGGGGAGTTGGATTTCATCACCAACCCTTAATTCAGTCTAGTGACGTTGGAATTCATCTCCTTCCATTGGTTTGCCCCCTCGAGATTCCTAGAAACGGACCAAGAAACTTACTTATAGTGATAATAAGTTACTTGTGCTCAAAATGTCTCCCACTATTGGAACAATCATTGGTTCAAAGTGGAAAAGTTAGGCGAACCCCCCACTGGGTCTTCAGTGGTGTACCCTAGCTTCTTTTGAGAAAACCATGTTTGGCACGAGCGTACTTGATTGTCACTATAGATAAGTCTTCTCATTCTTAATCCAAGAACAAGAGCAAGGAATCGAAAGAACAACACATCAAAAAACACCAAATAGTTTAGGGCACACTTAAATCGGTAATCAAGATAAACATTTGTTTGGTATTGTGTGGCTATTCCTAAATTACAACTCAAAAGATAAATTCATAGACAACATGGTCAAAACAAGAAGTAAGCACCCTCGGTATGATACCGAGGGAGATACTGAAGCAACTCATACCCATAGGTGGAGTCGTAGTAACATTGAATGACCTACCCATAATATCGGGAGACGTAGCTTCACGAGCCTAAAGGGTGATAACTAAACCCTTGGGGGATCTCCTCGAGAAACCCCAAGTAGGGAAACACATCATGGAACAAATTTACATAAACAAAAAGAGGCTTCATAGCCATCCTCATCAAGGAGACATAAGGAGACCTCAAGGGCCTCCTCTAAACACACAGAAACATCTCAAATACGTGAGGAAGCTTCAAGGGATTCCTCCTCATGTGGACATAAAGAAGGTTCTAAAACTCATTCTTCACATAGGGATGGTGAGACTGCTACATCTCCATCCACATGGAGAAAACATGTCACCACAAAGCCCTCTTCATCAAGAAGGCAATGAAGAGTCGCAACACCTCAATTTTCACAAGAAACATATGAAATAGGTCTGCCTACTTAAGGGCAGGAGATTAGAGCTACATCTAGTCATGGGAATCAAATAGAAGAAACCCTTCACACAAAAGGAAAGGTTCCCATATACTATGACCTCATAGGATTGAATGGCACCCCATGAGACCAACCATGGAAAACAAGACAACTATACGGGTTGGATTGGTATCCTACATGACCAACTCTAGCTACTGAGAACTATGCATCTAGAAGCTCACAAACTATGACTTCTAAACACATCTCTTAGTCTGGGGTACCTCAGAGCAACGCTGTAGTAAACACATGGAGTCTGATTGTAGGGATACTCAACAGTACACTAAACAAGTCACTTTAGCTAGCAAGAGGATAGGTACAGTAGAAACCTCCTTGAGGAATATGCAAGTCAAGACAATAAGAATAAAGTCAGATAAACATGATTCTTCTGTGACAATGCAAACTGACAAAATGAGGTGGTTAGAAAATGCGTTACATAAGGAGTGAGAGCTAGTGGAAGCTCTCGAATAGGATTAAAAAAGAGAAATACTCTTGTGCCAACATGAGCAATGCTTAAGAGAGCAGGCTGAGTGGTTGGCTCTTAACAATTTATAGACAAATGGTGGTGACCACCAAAGAACTAGATGCACTGAATCACCTAAGGAGAGGTGCACTAGACAAGATAGCCCATAATGAAATCCCCCACCAAACCATGAACGAAATCCAACTAGTGGGGAAAGGGCAAACACAACAAACCAGGGTCACAATCCTGAGTCCCCTCACAGGAGGAAGGAAAATGAAACAAATCAAATGGATAGAGAGTTACCTCCATTGCCACTGCGAGTAGGCTTACAAGAGGAGGAAATTCATGCATCAAAGTAATTTCAAGAGCTTGCTAAAAATATAAAAGCCTTTGAGAAACAAGAGGTAGTCAGGAACTCACCAACATTGAGCAAAATACCCAACCAACCATTGTGCCCATCAATCCCTAGCCCTCCATATCCTAAGCACCTTGAGATGCCTACATTAGAAAAATTTAAGGGTGAAGAGGATGCACAAGAGCACATCACAAATTTTATCAACACATGTTTTCATCTTGAAGAATGAAGCTCTTATGCTAAGAACATTCATAATGATATTTTTAGGTGCTGCCACTCAATGGTTCAACCAACTACCTAAGCATAGCATAACCAAATTTGAACAACTAGTAAATGCATTCTTAAAGTGTTTCTCCTTTGGTGCTAAGAAGAAGGTGAACCTTTCAGACCTGGCAAACTTGAAACAGTATGATGATGAGCTAGTAATGGATTATGGAAATAGATGGAGAAAAGTCATGGCAAAATTATCATTCTCCATTCCCACAGAAGAGATCATTCACACGTTCACCAAAAGTTGCTCTAAACACATCTCCCTCTTACTACAACTTCAGTAGTATCCTTCATTTGAGGAAGCTTTGGCATAGGGCAAGCTCATCGAAGAAATAAAAGTAGATGGGGAACCATTAAACTCCAAAATAAAAAAGAGTAGAACAAGAATGGTAAGAATGACAAGTACAAGCAAAAGTAGGGCAACCCTGCTCTAGTAAATCAAGTCATATTAGCTAAACATAAGGATGGGGGTGCACAACAACCATAGAACTATCAAGCACATCCATCGCCAGCCAATTATGACCAAAGGAAAAATCAGGGGCAAAAAAAAGAATGCAAGCTACCTCACTATTTCACGCCTCTGACAGAGTCAATGCAATCAATATTTAATCAGTTGAGAGAGGCCAAGAGGATAAGATTCCTTGATATACCTCTTATAGATCCCAACCATCCTAAGCTAAAAGGGTATAGGGAAGATCAATTCTGCCCTTATCATAGGATACTAGGGCATGACATTAAGGCTTGCATTGGTTTTCAGCATCAAGTGCAAAACATGATTGAGGTGGGAGAACTCAAAGTTGACAACCCAATGGCTCTCAATAACAGAGACATGGGCCTATACAAAAACCCATTTCCCAATCATGAGGCCCCTAGAGAGCAAGGGGCCCAAGTCAATCAGGTTTGAGCTGATATACCTACCCACAGATGCATTGGGATGGTTGATATTGTTAACATAGAAATAAGGAATAGGTGGTATGGTCAACCACAACCTCCTGTAGCTCCCATGAATGTCCCAACTACACCTAGGCAGAGGCAAGACAACCTTCCAAGTCCACCAACACGACCTGTGGTAACTATCCGGAATAGATTGGAGTAAAACCTATAAACGGCTCTAGCTAAGTTGTCCATATATGAGCTCATACAAAAGTACCCAAAGCATGGGGAGACTCTAATGGATATTTTAAGGACAATTGAGCTCCAACCACAAGATGTGAATGCATTCACTCACTTTGTGGGACAAGTACAAGAATGCTAGGAACCTGTAATTTGATTCTATGATTATGAGATTAAGACAGTACCTGCTGCCTTACCAGACCCTCCGCTAAATTTTGTGATGACAATCAATGACTTAACTTTTAAGAGGGTTTTGTTAGATACAGGTTCATCAATAAACATAATTACAACAACAACAATAGAGCACCTCAAGATTCCCAAGTCCAATATCATTCCAGGAGCTTACACATTGAGAGCTTTTAATGATGCTTTATGCAATATTGTAGGAACGATAGTCCTACCCATCAATGTGGGGCACAAGACCATCCTTGTGATGTGTCATGTATTGGAAGGAGCCATGCAGTATAATATCCTCCTAGGGCATCCTTGGATAAGGGCCATGAAGTGTGTGCCTTCAATATTGCACCAATGTGTCAAGTATGTGCACGAAAACAAAGTCTATGTGGTTCTGGCTGATGAAGAGCCTTTTAAATATGTCCATCAGGTGGACATTTCGAGAGAATTTGTAATCCCTTCTACCCACCTATACATAGCACCTTCATCCCCAACCACACAAGTGGATAAAAAAGACAAAAGGATAAGAAAAGACCCATGCACATCAACACCTCCTGGTGCACTCAAAATAGTCAATGCTTCTAAAGTACAATCAATGTCAAAACCAAAAGACAATCAAAATCTAAAGGCACCCTTAGTCAAAGAAGAAAGGCCCAAGGAAGTTCCAACCATAGCCATTGCTGAAATTCCAAGTCCTATGGAAGAAGAAGATCTTCAAGATCAAGATGAAGATAGTGATTACCACCCTACTTCGCCAATGTCGTCCGTAGGGTCATCCATGTCGCATGCATAAATACACTTGGCAAGCACAGGCATAGGGGAGTACCTTGTGTAGAATATTACCTTTACGCCTATAATTGAGTCTGCATAAAACATGAGAAGGCCCAAGGACTTGATACCGCTTGTGAGAATAGTGGTTCCAGTTGGAATCCCTCCCAACCAAACCAATTTTGTCTATGTCGGCCTGGACTACGCCCATAAGTCTACAGACATAGAAGAGGATAGTGACAAATTATTCACGATCAATGTTCATCACCTCTCTAATCCCAAGTTTTCTCTAAGCTACTTTGAGCATTACCATTGGCATGGCTATGGCCTTGGTATATGATCAGGGGCGCAAGTGGCCATACGAGCCACAATATCAACTTCCCTCTGATAGGTTTGGGTTAGGCTATTATATCGGAGGTCAAGATGACTCTCTTGCAGCAACATTGGATAGATTAAGCTTAGGGTTAGGAAAAAACATTGATTTCATTCCTTATCACCCCCTAAGAATAGGAAATTTGATCAATATACAAGTGGCCACGGTAAACATACCGCCACTAGAAGTTTATCATCCAAACATATCAATTGATTCCACACCAACAGGGTACAACTCGTGGGATCAAGGCACAACTTGCGTAGCCTACCAGGGGCCTCGCTATTTACAAATATTCACATGGTCCATCAATGATGAGAGTGGGTATACATCAGAGGAAAGTGACTATGAATCAGAAGACTCAGCAGAAAGAGCCTACTTAGGCCTGAGCCATCAAACCCTGACTTTGGTGTGAGATACAAATGCAAATGGATTCTTCATAAGTGATGAATAATATGAAGATGAAACAGAGATGGCCTACTTGGGGCCAAGGCATGAGACCCTTGTCTTAGGATCGCATACCAATGCTAACGGTTTTTGGATAAGTTATTATGACTTTGAGGATGAGACCGAGATGGCTTATCTTGGACCTCACCACCTACGATAAGTCAATGAGCTAGTAGAGAGAGAGGTGGCACTCCATGCTATAGAACCTCATCTATAATTTTTGGGTATACCTGTTGACCTAGTTGCCATTCACCGAATGGTCAATCCCCTTCGCCTACATTGAGAGAGTGATTAGAGCCCAATGATCCTATTATCCGCCCTTCTCATGAGCCAGATCCAAAAATTCTCATTCCTTCGGAGCCTCATCGTAAGCATGGAAGGAAAACCCCTAAGATAATATTACACCTATGTGGTCCTAGATATTTCATCCCATCCATCAATATGATCTCCATTGATTTGACCACTCCACTTCATAATCCAACAGATCCTACCAAATCATTGCATCTTGATATAGAGGCTATTGATTGGGATTGGGCTAAGTCACCCATAGAGCCTGAAGACCTCTTCCCCAACGAAGAGATGTTACATACGTGTCATTTTAGCTCAGGTTGTGTGTATGATGTCTTCCATGTTAGTTTGGAACCTGAGTTAGTAGGTCTTGTAAATTCTGTCGATGACATTCATTTTATACCCATGCCTCATCAACTAGAGGATGGGTCACATATGGCTATAGAAGCGAATTTCAAGGCGGACATCAACGATGATCCTACCCAACCAAGAAAAGTCAAGTTTGAATAAATTCTATCTCCAGAGGAATAAGCCATCCTAATTCCTCTCCTCAAAGAGAGGCCAAATATTTTTGCTTGGACTTACAAAGATATGCCAGGGATAGATCCAAAGTTAGTCGTTCACAACCTTTCATTGGATCCCATGAAGAATCCAGTCAAGCAAAAGCTGAGGAAAATGTATCCAACCGTCACTTTGATGGTGAAGAACAAATTGCAAAAACTACTAAATGTAGTATTCATAGTTCCTATAGACTACCCTAAGTGGGTGTCAAACATGGTATCCATGGGGAAAATTGATAGAAGAGTTAGTATCTGCACGAACTTCAAAGATTTGCAACACCAAAGGATTCATTCCCGTTGCCAAACATAGATGCTCTTGTAGATGCAAATGCAGGTCATGAGATGCTCTCCCTAATGGATGGTTTTTTAGATACAACCAGATTTGAATTAAGCCTGAATATTAACATAAAACTGCATTCATTACTCTGTGGAGAACATTCTATTACAAAGTGATGCCATTCGGTCTCAAAAATATTGGTGCCACATATCAGTGGGCCATGACATACATATCCCATTAATATATGCATAAGATCGTATAGGTTTACATGGATGACTTACTGGCCAAGTCCCTATTGCGTCAAGAGCACACTAAAGTCCTTAGACAAGTCTTTGATCACCTCATAGAATACAATGCCCGATTGAATCCTAAGAAGTGTGTATTTGGCATAAATTATGGTAAGCTTTTGGGATTCATCGTATCCAAGAGAGGCATCTAAGTAGATCCTGCAAAGGTAAAGGCTATATTGTAAATGGCCGCCCCTACTAACATTAGGGAGCTGAGGAGCCTACAAGGCAAGATAACATCCATCAAAATATTTATTGCGCAATTATCAAAAAATACCGACCTATGAATCGGTTGCTACGCAAGGAGGTCCCATTTCAATGGGATGAATAATACCATCAAGCCTTTGCAGAGATCAAAACCTATCTGGCAACATCGCCAGTATTGGCTCCACCAAGGCCAGACATACCGTTTTTACTATATATATCGACTACTAATTTTGCATTGGGCACCATGTTATCCCAAAAGAATGCACAAGACAAAGAGCAAGCCATATATTACATTAGTCGCACCTTTGTGAGTTATGAGCTAGGATATGCGTATGTCAAAAAGTTGTGTTTAGCAGTGGTCTTTGCTACCCGAAAGTTGCGACACTACATGTTGAGCCATACAACCTACGTCATATCAAAAAAAAATCCTTTGCAGTACATGATGAGAAAGACATATCACAATACACGTACTGCAAAGTGGATCATGCTATTGATATAATTTTATCTAGAGTTCATAAGCCAAAAGTCCATCAAGGGACAAGTCATAGCAGATTAATTAGTAGAGGCGTCTCTTTAGGATAACAAGCCTCTCACTATAGAATTGCCTAATGATGCAGTATTTGCATTATCAGATCCACCATAACTCAAAGAACCTAATAAATAAAGAGATATGTCATTGTTCTTCGATGGTTTAAAGTGTGAACAAGGGGGCAGAGCATGGATTGTCTTTATCACACCGCAGGGTGCTCCATTGCCCTTATCATTCAAATTAGACTTCCCTTGCAAAAAAAACAACACAGAATATGAGGCATTGATCTTGCGACTCCAAACAGCCGTAGAAATGGGCATTAAAATATTGAATATCTTTGGTGACTCCTTGCTCATAGTAAACCAAGTCAAAGGACTATTCCAATGCAGATGCCCACTCCTGAAGACTTACAAGGAACTTGTTGACACCTACCTAGCCCGACTGGAATGGTATGACATCGAGGCAATCCCTCATACATAAAATAAATTTGCAGATACCATGGCCTCTTTGGGATCCTTAATACCTCATAATATGTATGCTAATTTTACAACCGTTCATGTAAAAGTGCTTTCACACCCAATAGTACATCGTGAAGCTTTTGACAATCGAGAATCAGTCAACATGATCAACATCGAGCCAAATCAGGATTGGTCCTTCATAGCTAGATATTTCTTGCAAATGGCACCTTGGGGGTCTTTGATTTCCCAAGGACTTGTGGAGTGTGGTGCAACCATACACCATAGAGTTGTTCCTCAATCCATGTTCACCAGCTTGAAAACATAGGAAAAGCAAGTCGTCTTTTCGATAGAAGTCGTGGCTTATCAGGATTGGATTTCCCAACTGCAAAACTTCCTGAAACTTGGAATAGTACCTCAAGTTTTGTCGCATACTGAAAGGCAAACATTCAAATATAAAGCAATAAGATACATCTTGCTAGGATAAATCCTCTACAGATGAGGATATGATGGAGTATTACTCCATTGTCTTGAGCCACAAGATGCATCTTGGGCAATTTTGCAAGCTCACAATGGTACATGTGGAGGGTATTTCAATGGTATGGCTATCATTAAGCACCTCTTGAGAAGGGTTTACTATTGGCCCACCATGAAAAAGGACTACTATGAGTATGCCAAGAAATGCAATAAGTTCCAGCATCATGCAAATCTAACGCACTTACCATCGCAAGCCTTGCAACCCATCCAGGCAGCATGGTCATTATCGTAGTGGGGACTAGACTTGATTGGGAAGATCTCACCCCTGTCCTCAGGCTGGCACACATTCATCATAACGACCACATAATATTTCACTAAATGGGTGGAAGCGATCCCCTTAACATCAACAACTGGACCAAGGATTGCGGAGTTTATACTCCATAATATCATAAGTCATTTTGGTATCCTTTCGAAGATAATATTGGATAATGGGCCATCTTTCAAGAACAAAAATGTGCGTGCTTTAATGAACAAATACCATATTTAGTATAGTTTTTCAATGCCTTATTATCTACAAGGAAATGGGCAAGCAGAATCCTCAAACAAAACAATAGTCTCCATCTTGAGGAAGACGGTACAAGACAATCACAAGGATTGGCACATGTAGTTACCTCTTGCACTATGGGCATACAGGACTAGTATACGAACACCCACTGGGGCAACACCATTTTCACTAGTATATGACACTGAGGCCATCATGCCACTAGAGTTTGAAATTCCAACTCTACGCATATCATTAAAGGGCTTCATAGATGATGATACCGCATGACAAGGCCACCTTGATCAGTTGATGCTTCTTGATGAACGCCAAGTCAATGCTTTAGAGCATCTTCGTATTTACCAGGATAGCCTTGTGTGAGCTTACAATAGTAAAGTCCACCTAAGGGAATTCAAGGTTGGAGATCTAGTGCTCAAAGAAAACCAGTAGAATTTGAATCTGTCGCCGCATCTACGAGATAAGTTTGCGGTAAATTGGATAGGCCCATACATGATTTCACAGAGAGTTGGTCTTGGAGCACATCGCCTTATATCATTATATGGTGTTGAGGAGCCTGAACCTCTCAATATCATTCACTTAAAGGTATTCTACACATAAAAACAAAAACATTCAAATATGTCAAAAATACAAAAAAAAATCAAAAATGTCAAAAACATAAACAAATCATAAAAACATAAAATTTCAAAATACAATCAAAGGCTCCAAGGGTATTCAAGCCGCTTGGTCAAAATCAATTCAAAAAGCTCCAAGGGTATACAAACCGCTTGGTCAACTTCAATCAAAAGGCTCCAAGGGTATTCAATCCGCTTAGTCAAAATTAATTCAAAAGGCTCCAAGGGTATTCAAATCGCTTGGTCAAACTCCAATAAAAAATGCTCCAAGGGTAATTCATGCCACTTGGTCAAAATAAAAAATCTCCAAGGGTAATTCATCCCACTTGGTCGAAATAAAAAAGCTCCAAAGGCATAATAAGCCCTTTGGTAAAAATTAACAAAAAAAACAAAAACATTCAAATAAATCAAAAATACAAAAATAATTGCATCTCACATATTGCATCCACATCATTACATTGCATTTTCATATCCACTACAATTGCATGTCATGATAACCTTAAAAGTGATACCACAGTTTGTCACACAAATCATTCAAATCCGTACCTCCATTAACACATGTGTGTAATGGTATTTTTCAACACAACCATTATTTGTTGCTATACATAATATACTAAGGTTTTTCGGTTAATCAACCACACCTAGTGATCTTATCAAATTTTGTGGAAAATAACTTTGATCAATAGAATTTAAGGTCTAGCTGTGATAACGCCTTGGATATTCAAGATCTCGCCACTAATTGAAACACTAAATTCCTAGCTGGTACAAGGAAAATATGAAAGATGCAAATCAGTCTAGGTTACCTTAAGCGAAAAGGATCTTCCTTGCTTATCCCCCTATGCGACCGGTTTAAAGGTGCTAAGAATTGGCAAAAGGACAAGCTTTTCCCTATCTAAATCCCTTGCTTAAATCAAAATAAGCAAAATCTCGAAGCAAAGTACATATTCAAAAGGCCAAGCATACAGACCAGATTTCAAAGCAATAATCCCATACACAAATCAAAAATTCCAAGAAAACTCGCACAAAGAAAAATCAATAAAAAATAAACAGTGATTTTCATCACTACATATAAGCAAAATAAACAATGATTATCATCACTACAAAAATCCTCGCTAAAAAAAAATCAATCAAAAATAAAAAGTGATTTTCATCACTACATATGAGCAAATATCCAAAGCCAAAAAAGGAATAAATCTTGAATCCTTGGAATTCTCAGCATTGTACAAAATCGAAAGGAGAGATCCTTACACATGACGATATGTTTGCCACAATTGCTTTATGCGTTTGTGTAGACCAATGTTTGAATGTGGATGAGCTAGCTTAGGCTAATATTGCCTAGTGGTATAGTCCAACTAAGTCCAACTTAGGATGAGACGAACAATTGAGAATCCCTGATCTTAGCAAGGGGCTGAAAAAATCCCGCCTGACATCGGAGGAAATGCTTGAGTTCTATCTCACAATGTACAATCATTTGCACACATAGAGATCGTGAAAAACCAGGTCCATGGTAAAAGCCTTACTTTTCAAAAGTCTAGAGTGGTTAGTAGACAACTATTGATAGGGAAACTAAAGTGTTTGAATCATCGAAAAGCCCCAAAAATTCTTACATAGCAACAAATTATAGCATAATTCATACCATCACTTTATTTATAAGATTCTATAAATTAAGGGGTATCAACATAATAGGACAGATACCGCATATATTAGAAATAGTATATAGACGACCACTGACTGCTGTATATCTTTTAATTTATAGAAACTTATCAAGAAAATACATTACACACCATTACATCTCATATATGAATACTTAATCAATTCTTATGATAAGAGTGATTATTTAAATTCATGATTATTTTTTACAGATTGTCAATGTCATATTCATTCCATATATTTTAAGTGATTAGATCATACATGTTCGTTTATACCATCCCATCACATAAGTTAGATGCATACAATTAAAAGAAAAATTAAACATGAATTTAACAATAACATCGCATCCACAAACACAAGTCATTAATCGTCCATCATCACATCATAAAACATAGGTAATATCCATTTGCATACAATCATGAATTCATCATTCATCATCAAAATACATCACGTCATATCATCAAATCATATAAGCATTTATACATCCATATAAGCATCTACAATATCATCTATCATCTAGCATATACATCAAATCATCATAATGTCATCATCACATCACATCATAAAACAAAATAACAACAAAAACATGAGCAATAAACGATACACATAATGAGTCATAATGCAAAGATATCATAAAAGCATGTGTGTCAAGTCCATGGATATACAAAAATGCCCGTGGGCGATAGTCATATAGGTCAGTCTACCTCAAAAATGAACCAAAACCAAGAGCATCATCAATCAAATATTGGGCCTAGGCCCCCTGCAGCACCGTCCCCTATGGATGGATCTTTGAAAGAATGGTGCGAGCTGGACCCTGCTGGTCTCTCAGTATGATTTCGGTCCCCATGACCAGGTCAGATGGAAGGTTTCCCTACTGCAGAGGTCCTACTGACCTGTGACCCACCTATAGCCCCTCTCCCTAGGGATGGCTCCTAGCCTCCTGATATACCTTAAGAGAGCGACAATCTAAGCTGCGTCCTCAACAATATGAACATCACTCTCATCCAAAAAACCCTGTAGACGACAGATCTCAGTCTCGAGAGCTACCTCAAAGGATCATCGGGAGTAGGAGGGGCAACAAAAACCTGCATTCGGGTAGCTTCTCCCATAGTGGTCTACAAAGCTTGTATGTGGTTTGATAGCTACGCTATAGTAGTATCCCTTTGAGCTATAATGGCATCGTGTTGTTGTACCTATATCTTGGCCGACTGGAGCTCAGCCTCCACATCATGTAGTTATGCCCTAAGAGGATAATATCTCTCCTCAGGCTCCATCTCCTCCTCTACCTCCTTAGGAGCCTCCTGCTCCTCCGTTTCCACATGCTCTTCTTGTTGGCTTATGCCACAATCCTACTGTGAACCCTACGCCCTGATGGATATTCCCCATCTCTTCCATCATCCTATCGACCCAGAATGCCCTCACCATACCACATCAGTTCGCCCCACCATTGCGCAAATGCCTCTATAACTCCACCAGCCATCTAGGATCAACAACTGGGGCATCCTCCTCATCAGCCAGCTCTGTAACCTATTGGAGAGGGAGGTCTCTCTCTGATCCGATGTGCCTATAAAGAAATGGTACTAGTGGCACATCCTGTTGCAACCCATACTGATGAAGAACTCAAGAGTAGAAGTGATCCCAGATGTTAACCTTGCGATAAATGATCCATCGCTCGCATCGCATACTAGCATTAAATATTTTAGGGTCATCCCAAGCAAGACACTCATGATACGGGTGCCATATGACATCTCCATCCTGGAGTCCAGTAAAAGTATCATTGTAATGAGTCAGCTCCCTTGCAAAAGTGTGGCTCTTGCACTCCTCGCTCTCTCTGGACCACCTAGCACCGTAGCACTGCATCCTCCTGTCCACAGCTGTGATCTCAACAGGAATCCCCTTAGGGCAATCTACCCTAATGTGCTCCCATCCCCATATCTATAAAATCCAACTACAGGCAATGCTGACATGACCCCTCCAGTGGATGTGGTATAGCTCATAGTAACACTGATCCAATAGAGACTTACCCCACACATATCTGATAGGCTCCTAACTATCCATCAGGTCCTGAACCATCACAAGGAGGTTCCAAAGGAACCTCAATCCTGAGCAATCTGGGATAAGGAAATTGTTGATGACCATCAACAGCACCGCATGCCTCGCTATGAAAACATGCTCTCAGTACCAATGGATGATAGACACTCCCCCAGACCTGTTGTCCTTGAGAGCATCTTCAAAATACCTCATAAACACTCGAGTGAAGATGACCACCTGAGAATTAGTGGTCGAAGAAACAATAGCCACCCCATCTAAAGGGATCCAGAATATCTTATATACATCCTCTGGCGTGATGGTCATCTCTTCGGTCAAGATGTGGAAGGTATTAGTCAAAGGGTTCCAACGATGGGCCAAAGTCGTAAGGTAATCCTGGTCCAACATAATGTGAGGTAATATGGTAACATACTGGAGCCCGTGAACCTTAAGCCACATCCAATTTGTGTCATTCAGAAGAGGTAGGAGGTAACTCATGAGACTCAAGTCCTGAGCTCGAGCAGTAAGGATCTAAGAAAAGCAAAAGAAATACGAAACATAACTACAATGCAACACATGCTAAAGAAATTAAAAAAAAATCAAAAACTATCTCAAAAATCCAATAAAAAGCAAAAAAGTTATGCAAAATTGGCTAAGGAGATTAGCCACTATCGCCTATAGCAACCGGAATCTAGTCGTTGGAGACAACAACGGCCAAATCCCAACGGTCAAATTTTTGACCGTTGGGGTTCAAACTTAGCCGCTCTGAGTGACAGTGAACAAATTTTTGCTGCTCTGAGTGACAATGTCCGAAGGGTAACACAACAAACCCATGAAACCTAGGCCATAAAATAAATAAAAAAATTAAAAAAGAACAAAAATGGGGACCAACCCACCACTTCTTAAAAACTTAAACTAAGCCTAATTACAGATTTCGTTCATTACTGACAGGTTTAATGAGGTTTATTTACCAATTACTTAGTGAGGTTCAATTTTATCCAAAAAATGAAAAGAGGTTAGGGTTTAAAAAATAAAATACTTGAGAAGCTCCGGATCCTCAGCTGATACCTCACCCTATGCAGCCATGTCCTTGACGTAGGTAGCTTCAGAAATCGTAATTGTCACTGTCTTACCAGAGCTTTTAAAAGTGGATTGGTAGCAAATGAAAGTGACAGGTCAAAACCCTAAAAACACATTTTTTATATTTTCAAATTATGCCTTGGTCGCTACTGACGTCAACGGCCCGAACTTTGTGGCTGCTCAAGGCGACAACGGCCATAGGTAGAAACTCAGAGGGCACTAGACCTGATAGTGGCCTGCTTCATAGATAAAAAAACAAGAAAAATCCTTCCATGGGGGGTGAAAAAACATTAAATAAAAACATCTTGATGAATTGAAGTCATATTAATGAACAAAATAACAAAAAAATCACATAAAAGCATAATCTCAAGCAGGCCTCGTACCTAGTTACTTGCTCTATCCACTCGACGATTGCAATGATTCACACTCCATGCATTTCGATGAGATGAGCAGGTTACCATAAGGCCACTTGGGGTAAAAGCATTTCATTTTAGAATTACGATGTGCCACCCTTCAATCCCAAGGAAGACCAAAATGGTCAGACTGCTCCATGGGTGCGAAAGGATCATCCTAATTCCCCTATGACACCAAAAAATTTTAAGACAAAGTGATACAATACAAACATAAATAGAATCACTCATCCTAACTCCTTAAGAAATCTATTGATAGCTGGACCGCTCCTCGGGATAGGGATAGATGATTATCATAAAAAATTGGAATCACACTTGGATGTGGGATTGTCCATTACAAGCAAAAAATGATATAGAGGAACCAAATTAGTCATACTGGTCAAGCGACTTGTCACTTCATTCATTGTCATTTATTCACCAATCCATTGTGTGAGGAAGTAGTTCAAAACTTCAACATAATCATAATCAAATCAACAAAAGATCACTCAATCACATCGAAATCATGTTCGTCCTACGAATCATTGCATACAACAATCACAAATTTCCCTTGTTTGTTGGGAACGTAAGCAGACATTGTAGCTCTCCTACCGGTCGAAATTGTTGTAGCAGTTGAAGCTACCCGATTGAGTTTGAGGAATGAGTGCAATTTAACATGCTCAAGCCACTGAGCTAAGTACTTCGAAAGTTGAGGCAATGATTCAAGGAATGCATGCCATCTTGCATGATTGGGCCATCCAGCGTTGATTAGACCATTGATCACCATACACCCTACACACAGATCAGTTTATGTTTTTGCTCAGCGTTGTGTTTTCCACACAGTGCATCACAAAAAAGGGTATCTATAGACACCTAAATCATGTCATGTTTAGGGGAGCTGCTCACATAGACACATTCATAAGATCAAATGACATAATATTGGACTTTCCAAGCATCAACAGTGGTTCTCATCACTCATTTGGGTCCTTTTCAAGCCATCCAAGCCTAGCTGCTCAAGACAAGAGTGGCAAGATCCTACCTGCTCAAGCCTAGAGCGACCAGAACTTAGCCCCTGTAGACGACAGCGACAAGATCTTAGTCACTACAGATGATAGCGGCTAAATCCTAAAAGTAGTTTTGCCGACAAACATGCCTAATCATGGGTGGAAGTAGCAGTATGCATGCAATAAAGGTGAGCGGGAGTAACTTTGCATTCCTTTTCACAACCAATTCACATAGGAGACTTGAGTTTGCATTTAAAATTTAGTTAACTGGCCTCCAAACATAGAAAAGACAAAAAGCTTCTCATGCTAACTCACACTACGCATGAGAAATTCATTCCTAGGGCTTGGACATAGACCTAGGGTTTCAAACTATAAAAGGTGAAAGCCTAAGAGCACCAAAGAGGATCAGATATATCTATCTTTTTATCGATCTTGGTCATTGAGGAGAGCTTTCGAGACTTGGAGAGTTCCCTTGGAGATCATGTGTACAATGAATCCCTGACAAATTGGAGAGCATAGCAACCATTATTTCAACATTGGATGAGAATCACTTTAGCGATCGTTGTCTTGGACAGTGGCCCGCAGGCTTAGCTTAAGGTTTAGACATTAGATTCATTATTTGTTTAGCACATCATTAGCATAACATCATTTCATTCGTTTGCATTCATAGCATTAGTCTAATTTCTACTTGCTTTAATTTGTTATATCCATTGCTAACAACCTCATCCAGGAAGGCATTCTCAAAAATCTAAGCGTGTGTTGTTGTTTCATTGCTTACAGGGCCACAGGTTGATCGAACAAAATCTACAACATACGAGAGCAAAAGGGATCCCTCTAGTAAACAGACCTAGATAAGGATGCATCTGTAAGCCCTCATACATTTTCGTGTGTGGAACCGGGAAGCTTTTTGAAAGTGCACCACGTCTTCGTGAAAGGGGAACTCTTTGCCTATTTGTAACCTTATTGTATCGAAATGGGTATCCCTAAGAGGGACCGACATGTAACCGGGTTTCAATACGAATAAAGATATCCCCTATTTGTTATTTTGGTGTTATATGCTTTTCATTGTCTTCCATTTCATTATGGGTTTTTAATACATTACAAGTAGCATAAAAGAGAGTGGTGCATGCATCCCAGGGTCGCTACACCTAGCATGGAAAAATATTAGAGCTTTTGATCGCTAACATCATCACAAGGAGAAGAAAGTATATCAAGGGAAAAGCCTAAAGTGGGAAAATGCTATAATTTCAAGGCATTGACATCATCATAAGGATTTGAAAGGTCTGGTAAGGTAGAAATACTAACATAAAAAATATCATACTTTTTAGAGGCTAGCATCATTTGAACATTGAAAGGACTCTGTCCTTTTGTAAAGTATTACAAAAAGGCATAAGGACCAATAAGGCATATAAACCTTGATAGTGAATAAATAAGATTCTAAACCTATTCCTTTTAGGTGAAATGATCTTTTTTAGAGGATAAAACTTCTTAAACACTCATCAACCATACACCTATCCCTAGACAACTAGCCCAATTAGAAAACATATTGGCAAAAAGTAAGCCTATGATAAGATACCCAAAACTATAGTAGACACATGGTTACCAAGTTTGTGGAGGAAATCAAGACCGACCACATCAACATAACAAAATTAAAATAGTTAAGCCAATTTGAGCTCGAAATTGATGCACATGCCCTACACTGACCCTTGTTAGGTCTATAAACAATCTTTGTATAATGATTAGAGTTAATATAAAGAAGATATTTATAAATAGCTTAATATACCTCAAAAAGAGGGTTGAATATTTAGTGTTTGCTTGCATACTCCTTGTAATCGCTACTTCACATTCAATGCAATAAAATTTTATCTGGCCCAAGTAGGGGAGACTTACAACTTTCAATGTGTATATGAGTTGTTCATATTTATACATTTATTTCTATGCTTTATGAATAGCAAATTTTGTTAAGTGAATTCTCTAGTTGTTGGATTTTTGGATGGATTGCTTTTATGAAGATTTTGGAATGCTAAAGGATACATACAATATGGATTCAATGAAATTAAAACCTGTAATACTTTTATGAATAGTTGGTCTATTAGGCTTTGCATTAAGTTGAATGTGAAAGGTACTTATGCGGTATATTTCATTATTGTTAATTGAATCCTAGCCACCTCATAACTTAACCTCTAGATCTACAATATCTTTCCTAACCCTTGTATTCCTCATTTTAGTCTCAAACCTTTTTATTTCATTAATTCAATAAGAAACCAACCTTCTTAAAAGGTTGACCTAGAAGAAATTCTAATTCACCTAATCTTAGTCACAATCTAGGGCACATACTTCATCCACTTAGGCAAATTGATAACCAAGAGTTTTTGGTATTCTCGATGGGATAGATTATCCATGTCATGCCTCACATTTTTATTCAGTAAAGCCTCGGTGAATCTCTAATCTCCAAGATTATATAACCTAAACCTTATTACCTGGAAATTTTGTTGAAAAGAGCTTCTCAATAAATACCCATATTTCATCTCATTTCAAGGCTTATCATCACAAGATCAATGGATAAAAATCTTGAAAAACATTTATAATTATTTGAGTTGCTAACCCTTAGATATAGAAGAAATAGATCCCCATCTTCTCACGTAGAAAGCGTAGATTCCATGTACTCTTGTTCTCAAGAATTATTTGACTACACTAGCTCAAAAGAGATGGCTAGACAAATATTTTCTGACTAGAATAATATTGAAACACTTGAATTAGCAAATCTTAATGACATTCCTCAAGTAGTGCTTAAAGCTCTATTAAATTATGATGGTAGTAAAAAAATAGCCTATGAACATTGTCAAGATGTGGTTGCCCTGGCCACAATTCATAACATTTGTGTGATGATGTCATGGTGAGACTCATTGCACTTTCTTTTAAAGAAAAATATTGCACTAGTACTAGACCCTTGAGAATAGAAGCATTCATTCATGGGATAAACTCATTGAACCATTTATCTAAGAATTCAATGAGATAGCAGACCCTTTTTCATTTCTAGGCCAATTTATTGCTATTCAAAGACATCCTCAATAGGCTATCACAAACTTTAATATCAGGTTAGAAAAACTTGGAGAAGAATTTCCCAAAAAATTAGGTTATTAGATCCTCAAGCATACATCTATTATCTTCATGCTTTCACTTTACACCTAGCTCTATAGATGTATCTATTAAATATAATTGCATTCTCATAGGTGTTTTAGGCCACAATAGATGTTGAGAATACCTTAATCTTAATGGAAAAAATTCCACCTAGGGTTGTCATCCCATACTTCCTAAAATTTATCCAAACTTTATAGGAAAATGTTGGCAATTTGAGTTATTTTATGTTGTCATTGATGTCACATGGATCACATTGAGTTTTGGTGGCCAAATGATATTTTGGAAAGCATGGATAAATACAGGGTTTTTGTGAAAACCAAGGTAGGCAAAATAAAAGGTTTTATTTAAAACCATGGATGGCATATTTGAACTGGGTTTTTCTTAAAACCCAAGTTGGCATTTCATTTCATCGAAAAAGGTGCCCCGATGATGGAGATATTTAATTTTTAATATTTAGTTTAAATTTTAATTATTTAAAATTTAAATTTAAATTTAAAATTAAATATGCAAGATTTCCATCGACGTCATCAAAAATAATAAGGAGGCTATATAAAGGGGATACCTAAGGTTCATAAACTGATCCTTGCTCGTGGTTAATAATCGTTGGCTAAGCATCCGAATTGAGCTCGTGCAAAAATCTTTTAGAAAGCAGAAGCAACGAATAAACGAAGGTTGGTCGAAGTCCAAAGTCATCATGGGCAGAGTGGCGCATTGGCAATTGGATTTTGGCTAAGGTGTGTGGCAGCACAAACGTCAAGGTTTCGAATCCCCTTGACTACATTCGGAAGGCGTTGGAAGAAAAGCGCTCGAAGCGCTTTTGATTTGCGAAAAGGGAGGAAAGGTTTTAAGGCACGTTGTGCCTTTCCATTTCGAACGAGTGGCTAGCTCGTGTGGCAACCTTAGCCATGGCTAAGGCGCTCATGGTGTGGGCAAGTCAGGGGTTCGAATCCCCTTGAGGAGGTAAATACATTTTTGCTCTAATTAATTTTGTTAAGCCCTAAGTTGGAGTTATAAGGTGGTTAGGAATAATTAAAGTTTTTAATTAAACTTTGTTTTTATAAGGGTTGTGATTATTATTTCAAAGGTGGATGAGTTGTTGATTTAATTTGATGTTCATGAAATTGAGAATTAAGATTTAGGAGAAATAAGGAGTTGTTATAAAATAATTTTTGAGAGGTTTATTGATTATTATTTTTGATAAGGGTTTTTATTAAAAAAGGACTTTGGTGGATGTGTTTATTAAGTTGGAGTAAAAAGGTGTAAATTGAGTTATGCTTTATCTTGTGATTATTATTTGAAGTCCACTAACCCTTATTGAGATTGGAAAGGAAAGTTGTGTTTAGTGTGGCAGATTTTGTGGACAACTTCTTGGCATCAAAAAGGTATGGGCACATTCTCCTATTGATTGTTTATGGTGGTTGATTTCTGAAATATCATTGGAGTGAAAAGGATTGATTGTGGTTTCCTTTTCGAAAGTGGTTGGTTGAATGCTTCAAGGTTTTCTGGTTTGAGAGTTGTGTTTAAACCTTGTTTTATAAGCATAGTTGTTGAAGCCCATTGGTTATGTAAAGAACTTGAAAAGAACATGAGTATCATTGTTATGTGAGATTTGTGGTTGAGCATTGTTGGAAACATTTGAGTTGGTTGATACATGCTTGGACTAGGGTTTTGTGAGAAAGAGTTATCCCTTGTGGTGATTGGTTGAGTTGAGTTGATTGAGCCTAGTCAAGTGATTGTGTGAGGTGATTGTTCAAGTCCCATGAAACAAACTATTCTATAATTCTGATTTGAGTTGAGATTGAGCTTAGAACATATTGAGTCTCTAACAATTCTCTTTATGCTTCTATGAGTTGACTTGAGTTGAGATTGATTTGAGTTGAGTTGAGTTGAGATCATTGTGGATCATTGTTGTCATCCATTGTAGAGTGCATTGCCATTCATTGTTGAGTTCATATTTGAGCCTTGCCTTCATAGATTTGTGGATGAGATTTGAGTACTACTTGAGCATGATTGATTGAGCCTTTGAGAAGGCCTTTGGGATAGATTTTTGGATAGATTTGTGGTAGTTTGTGTATGATTGATTGAGCCTTTGAGAAGGCTTTGTGGATAGTTTTGGGACAGATTTGTGGATAGTTTTAGATAGATTTGTGGACAGTTTTAGAAAGATTGGTGAGCTTTGAGAGATTTGGACAAGTTCTTAGTGAGCTTGTTGGAGCAGATTTGAGCAAGTTCTTGGTGAGCTTGCTAGAGCATATTTGGACAAGTTCTTAGTGAGCTTGTTGGAGCAGATTTGAGCAAGTTCTTGGTGAGCTTGCTAGAGCAGATTTGGACAAGTTCTTAGTGAGCTTGTTGGAGCAGATTTGAGCAAGTTCTATGTGAGCTTGTTGAGCAGATTTGGACAAGTTCTGTGTGAGCTTGTTATGCAGATTTGGACAAGTTCTGTGTGAGCTTGTTATTGCCTAGCTTTGAGCAGATCAAAGAAATTTGGACAAGTTCTGTGTGAGCTTGTTAAGCAGTTTTGGACAAGTTCTGTGTGAGCTTGTTATTGCCTAGCTTTGAGCAGATCAAAGAAATCATTGTATTGGATAAGGATCCTTATTTATATGTGAAATATTATAAGGATATTATCTTGTGGAGTACCCCACATTGGGGGAACCACGTTAAATCTTGTGTCTCAATTATGTATGGTGACTTGTGCTCTTGCTTACTATTGCTATCTGAGTTATTAATGCACACTACTATATTTGGTTATTGCAATTAAGGACATTAATTGATATTGGTTTGGAAAGAAAGTAAAAAGTGGTCTTATACTATTCACCCCCCTCTCAGTATAAGCTTGTGTTCTTCAATTGGTATCAGAGTGGGTTCCTTCAAAAAAGCTAACAACTTGAGGGCAGATTCTACAAGAACATAGATGGCTTCATAGAATGGATCATCTACAAATAAGGCTCCACTATTTGATGGTAACAATTATGCTTTCTAGAGCATGAGGATGAAGAACTACTTGATATCACAAGGATATGAGGTATGGAAAATGGTTGAAAAAGAGTATAGGGTTGAAGGTGATCCCGAGGTAGATAAGACTATCAAGAAATTGGTTGAGATCAATGCAAGAGCAATGAATTGTATTTTGAGTGGGCTACGAGAGATAGATTTTGTAAAGGTTATGGTATGTAATTCAGCTAATGAGATGTGGACCAAGTTGTGGAATACTTATGAAGGAGATTCCAAGGTAAAGTTGGCAAAACTACAAACTCATAGAAAAATATTTGAGGAATTGAAAATGGAAGATTCTGAAGATATTGCAAGGTTTTTACTTCGAGTTGATGAGATTACTAACACCATGAGAGGTCTAGGATTTGAGATGAAAGAATCAGAAGTTACTCAAAAGGTTTTGAGATCACTTCCCATGAAATATGATGCTAAGGTTTCAGCAATAGAAGAAACAATGGATATCAACAAGCTAACAATGGAAGAATTGCAAGGAACTCTCACAACTTATGAGATGAGGGTAAGTAAGCATCAGGTTCCAATAAAAGAGATTGCATTCAAGGCTTCAGAAAAAGAAAGGGAAAGTTCCAGAAATAGATAGAGTTGTAGATAATGATGAGGAAGCTAACTTCATCAAAAGGAATAAGGACTCAAGGAATTTCAAGGATATAAGGAAAGTCAGATGCTACAAGTGTGGTGATCTTGGTCACTATGCATACAAGTGTCCACAAAAAGAAAATAGTGATGATGAAAAATAGGGTCATAGAAGAAAAGAAGATGGAAAGCATAAGCATGACAAAGATGAGAGATACAAGCAAAACAGGTATGAGAAGAAGAAATTTTTCGTAAGGCAAAGAAATCTTACTACATTGTAGAAGCAAGTGATAGCTCAGATCATAGTGATAGAGACAAATCAGATGATGAAAAGGAAGAACATCTATTCCTAGGAATAGAAGGTGAAAGAGAACAGTGCTTTGTGTGTGGTCAAAGAGATCACAGATCAGGATATTGCAATGGTTTCGGTGATAGTGAAGATGAGATGACACATCAAGGAAATAAGCATGGTCAAAGAAATCTTGAGAGTTTGTTTGCTATAGAAGATTTTAATAGTATCAGTGACAATGAAGATAAAGAAGTCTCACTTTTGGTAATAGAAAAAGAAGAGGATGAGCCAAGAAAACAAAAATCAGAAGTCAAAAGGCTAAAAGAAGAATACAAGAATCTTGAAAACAAGATTCGAACAGATGTCAAAATCAGAGAAGAACTACTACAGACAATCAATAATCTCAGAGAAGAGCTTCAAAATGCAAAAAGAATAGAAGAAAGGATGAATGAAGAACTAAGGGTAATAACGACAAGACATGACACATTAGATGAAAAGGTTCAAAAAGGAGTGGAAACTTATTTTAAAGTTGTATCCTATTTCCAAGAAAAGTCACACTCAAAAGGAAAGGAAGTTCTAAAAGATGAAAGCAAGGAAGCACCTAAGTGTTATGAAGAAAGTTCCAAAGTTCCTATGGCTCCAAATATTCAGTTTGGATCTTGTTTTGAGATAGGTGAATCAAGTTCAAAAGGAAAAGAAATACTTGAAGAGAAAAACAAGGAAGAAACTAAGGAAGAGGATTTAGATACTACAAAGAAAGTTCAAGAATGCAATGCACAAGTTGAAGATGATCATAAGAATAATGTTCAAGAAAGGTATGAGGAACCAAGGCATGAACAAAGGGCTTTTCAAGGACATTGTTTTTCTTGTAATGGATTTGGACACAGGGCTATACACTAAGGGTCTATGGATCAAAGAAGTTTGATTTTGCTAGAAGGAACATCAAAGGAAGAAGGTATGGTTTTCAGGGACATTGCTTCTCATGTAACAGGATTGGTCATAGAGCTTCTCAGTGCAAAGGAAATGAGCAACATGGTTTTGGTTTTAGAGCTACACAATTCAGAAGTCATGGTCATAATGGTCATGAAAATAGAACTTCACAATACAGGGTTCAGGAAAGGAATGGATATGGAAATTATTTCAAGAAATATTTCAGGATATGGGCACCATCCAAAGGCTACAATATCAAGTGTTTTAACTGCAATAACTTTGGACATATTGCAAAATGGTGTAGGACTCAATTCCAAACAAGTTCAAGGCAAGAAGGTCAAACAGGTTCAAGGCAAGAAGGTAGGATCAAGAGAAGGATATCAGAAAAACATGGAAGGAAGTTGATAGAGGAAAGAAACAATGTAATATGGGAGTAAAAGTACTCCCACCCCAAAATTAATCACCTCAAGAGAGAAGGTGGTGAGGGGGCTATGCTTAAGAGTCATATATTTTAGCCCCATAGGTGTCCCTTTTGCCATTGATGTCAAAGGGGGAGAGATTTGAGTAAGGGGGAGAGCATTGAGTTAGGGGGAGCAGCCTCCAAAGAGAGCATTGAGTTAGGGGGAGCAGCCTCCATAGAGAGTATTGAGTCAGGGGAGCAGCTTTGATTCTCAGAGATGGTTTTTGTAGTGATTATGGTTTTTGCATTAGAGGTGTTGCCATCAATGACAAAGGGGGATATTGTTGGAAATTTGAGTTATTTTATGTTGTCATTTTATGGATCATTGATGTCACATGGATCACATTGAGTTTTGGTGGCCAAATGATATTTTGGAAAGCATGGATAAATACAGGGTTTTTGTGAAAACCAAGGTAGGCAAAATAAAAGGTTTTATTTAAAACCATGGATGGCATATTTGAACTGGGTTTTTCTTAAAACCCAAGTTGGCCTTTCATTTCATCGAAAAAGGTGCCCCGATGATGGAGATATTTAATTTTTAATATTTAGTTTAAATTTTAATTATTTAAAATTTAAATTTAAATTTAAAATTAAATATGCAAGATTTCGACGTCATCAAAAATAATAAGGAGGCTATATAAAGGGGATACCTAAGGTTCATAAACTGATCCTTGCTCATGGTTAATAATCATTGGCTAAGCATCCGAATTGAGCTCATGCGAAAATATTTTAGAAAGCAGAAGCAACGAATAAACGAAGGTTGGTCGAAGTCCAAAGTCATCATGGGCAGAGTGGCGCATTGGCAATTGGATTTTGGCTAAGGTGTGTGGCAGCACAAACGTCAAGGTTTTGAATCCCCTTGACTACATTCGAAAGGCGTTGGAAGAAAAGCGCTCGAAGCACTTTTGATTTGCGGAAAGGGAGGAAAGGTTTTAAGGCACGTTGTGCCTTTCCCTTTCGAACGAGCGGCTAGCTCATGTGGCAACCTTAGCCATGGCTAAGGCGCTCATGGTGTGGGCAAGTCGGGGGTTCGAATCCCCTTGAGGAGGTAAATACATTTTTGCTCTAATTAATTTTGTTAAGCCCTAAGTTGGAGTTATAAGGTGGTTAGGAATAATTAAAGTTTTTAATTAAACTTTGTTTTTATAAGGGTTGTGATTATTATTTCAAAGGTGGATGAGTTGTTGATTTAATTTGATGTTCATGAAATTGAGAATTAAGATTTAGGAGAAATAAGGAGTTGTTATAAAATAATTTTTGAGAGGTTTATTGATTATTATTTTTGATAAGGGTTTTTATTAAAAAAGGACTTTGGTGGATGTGTTTATTAAGTTGGAGTAAAAAGGTGTAAATTGAGTTATGCTTTATCTTGTGATTATTATTTGAAGTCCACTAACCCTTATTGAGATTGGAAAGGAAAGTTGTGTTTAGTGTGGCAGATTTTATGGACAACTTCTTGGCATCAAAAAGGTATGGGCACATTCTCCTATTGATTGTTTATGGTGGTTGATTTCTGAAATATCATTGGAGTGAAAAGGATTGATTGTGGTTTCCTTTTTGAAAGTGGTTGGTTGAATGCTTCAAGGTTTTCTGGTTTGAGAGTTGTGTTTAAACCTTGTTTTATAAGCATAGTTGTTGAAGCCCATTGGTTATGTAAAGAACTTGAAAAGAACATGAGTATCATTGTTATGTGAGATTTGTGGTTGAGCATTGTTGGAAACATTTGAGTTGGTTGATACATGCTTGGACTAGGGTTTTGTGAGAAAGAGTTGTCCCTTGTGGTGATTGGTTGAGTTGAGTTGATTGAGCCTAGTCAAGTGATTGTGTGAGGTGATTGTTCAAGTCCCATGAAACAAACTATTCTATAATTCTGATTTGAGTTGAGATTGAGCTTAGAACATATTGAGTCTCTAACAATTCTCTTTATGCTTCTATGAGTTGACTTGAGTTGAGATTGATTTGAGTTGAGTTGAGTTGAGATCATTGTGGATCATTGTTGTCATCCATTGTAGAGTGCATTGCCATTCATTGTTGAGTTCATATTTGAGCCTTGCCTTCATAGATTTGTGGATGAGATTTGAGTACTACTTGAGCATGATTGATTGAGCCTTTGAGAAGGCCTTTGGGATAGATTTTTGGACAGATTTGTGGCAGTTTGTGTATGATTGATTGAGCCTTTGAGAAGGCTTTGTGGACAGTTTTTGGGACAGATTTATGGAAAATTTTAGACAGATTTGTGGACAGATTTTGGATAGATTTTGATCAAGTTCTTGGTGAGCTTGTTGAGAGATTTGGACAAGTTCTTAGTGAGCTTGTTGGAGCAGATTTGAGCAAGTTCTTGGTGAGCTTGCTAGAGCAGATTTGGACAAGTTCTTAGTGAGCTTGTTGGAGCAGATTTGAGCAAGTTCTTGGTGAGCTTGCTAGAGCAGATTTGGACAAGTTCTTAGTGAGCTTGTTGGAGCAGATTTGAGCAAGTTCTATGTGAGCTTGTTGAGCAGTTTTGGACAAGTTCTGTGTGAGCTTGTTATGCAGATTTGGACAAGTTCTGTGTGAGCTTGTTATTGCCTAGCTTTGAGCAGATCAAAGAAATTTGGACAAGTTCTGTGTGAGCTTGTTGAGCAGTTTTGGACAAGTTCTGTGTGAGCTTGTTATGCAGATTTGGACAAGTTCTGTGTGAGCTTGTTATTGCCTAGCTTTGAGCAGATCAAAGAAATCATTGTATTGGATAAGGATCCTTATTTCTGTGTGAAATATTATAAGGATATTATCTTGTGGAGTACCCCACATTGGGGGAACCACGTTAAATCTTGTGTCTCAATTGTGTGTGGTGACTTGTGCTCTTGCTTACTATTGCTATCTGAGTTATTAATGCACACTGCTATATTTGGTTATTGCAATTAAGGACATTAATTGATATTGGTTTGGAAAGAAAGTAAAAAGTGGTCTTATATTGTTCACCCCCTCTCTAGTATAAGCTTGTGTTCTTTAGAAACACAATTTTTAGTTATAGCTACACCCTTATTGGAACAATTTCATGTTCCATAACCTAAGGAATATCCATAGATGCAAGAAATACTTACAATCCTCAAGAACCTGAGAAATTATGTAACTACCTTAGAGAGGAAAGATGCTAAGATAATATTTGAGTAATACCCACCCAAGAGATTTCCTTATGTTGCAAAAGATCAAGGAGCCTCCACAAGCAATGTCATCAAAAAATCAAATGTTGTATACTATAATCAAGAGGAAGAGGGGCCATCTACTTCTTCATTAGAAGAAAAATATTGATGCTTGGCCTGCACATATAGATACATGAATGATCTATTGGAATCAATATCAACTAGCAACTATAGAGAAGGCTAAGAAAGCATAAAAAAAGTCAAGTAAACTTGTTATGGGAAATAATGCTAATAGAGGAGTCTCCAAAGGAGGAATGCATATTAATGTTAATGAGGTCCAAGAAGAAATTGTTGTAGGTGGGTCCATAGAAATTAGGCTCTTTCAAGGAACCATCTCAACCTTAGAATAATCAAGAGAAATAACTACCTCAGTCTAACCAAAGAAAAGAATAGCCTCAAACAAAGCACAAGAAGTATAAATCAAGGTTGAATCAAACAAAGGGAGCAAAAGAGACTCAAGAAGATCCTAAATAATAAGCCTAAAGTAAGCTCTGCAATATTTTTGTTACAAAATGATAGAGAATAAAGTAAACCTAAAATTTTTAGAAGAGGTTTGATGAGCCAAAGAAGGAACAAAAGTAGTCAAAACCATTGGGGTTCAACATCATAGAAGAACTAAAGTATATCATGATTCTTGGACAAATCTACCTTCTTCAAGCTTCATTGAATACCATTTATTCTAAAGGTATATCATGCTCAAAGCTTAACTTAGCTCAAAGTCAACCTATTCCTAGAATGGGCAAGAATAGCCCACCTCCCTTATACATATATATGTGCATGAAAGGGTGGATTGTATATAACTATATTATGGACTTCAAAGCAACAACTACAGTTATGCCTAAGGTAGTATATGAGGCTATGGGAATGGAATACACATGAACAAGTCCTAGATTCTTATAGTTAGATGACACCCTAGTCAAGATAGTGGGGGTAATAAAAGATATACCAATGGCACTACATAAAGTTCCAGAGGTAACAATCATGCAAGAAGTGGTGGTAGTTGATATTTAACCATATTTTGGCCTTTACCTTTCCAAGGAATTCATAGCTAAGCTATACAATTACCTATCCTTCGACTATTAACATATGGTAATCCCTCACAAAGGAAATAAAGTGAAGGTCTATATAGAGAATCCAACTACCTATCACATAGAAAATTTGATGAAGACTCTATCAACTTGATAAATGACGATATGGATCTCTTGGAAAAAATCATAAAAGAGTTATAGACATAATATAAATTCTCTCTCAAAGATTTCAATACCTTGATTAAAACTGGACTAGGCTCTTACTCCATAATGGAAATAAAGAACTCCAAAAAACCTTCTAGTCTTGTCAAATCAAGAACTCCAAAAAATAGAAATTTGGAAGCCTTACTTTGATGGCGCTAGGTGCTAGAATGAAGCTGGAGCCAAGACAGTATTGATTTTATATTATAAAAGAATGAAGAATTTTTCTTATAGACTGACATGGAGTTGTACCAATAATGTTGCAAAATATGAAGCTTTATGCTTAGGCCTCATCAAAGCTAAGAAAATAGGAATAAAGTTAATATCAATTTTATGGTGACTTGGAATTGGTGATGAACCAGGTCACAAAAAATATAATAGTATGAAGAACACGAGCTTATACTGAGAGGGGGGGTGAACAGTATAAGATAACTTTTTACTTTTCTTTTCCAAATAGTATTATTTAATATAATAAATGGTAATATCAATAGCAGTAACCAAAGCAATGCATAAATAATCACACACAATAGAGACACCAATTTAACATGGTTCACCCAATGTGGGCTACTCCACGAAGAAAATATTTCACTAAATTCTTTTCAATCAATCTCTTAGAAATTCTTTCCCTATTACAATGTTTATGGACCTCGGTCCAAAGGAGACACCAATCCCCTAATCAAGTTTGTGGATCTCTATCCACAAGAGAACTCCTTTCTTCTTAGCTCTGACTTGTGATCTTCTAGAAGAACTGATGCCCCCACTGCTCTGGCTAATGGATCTCTATCCACTGAAGACACCTATCCTCACTTGCCCTGGCTAATGGATCTCTATCCATTGGAGACTTTCATCCTCTATAATTTGTCACATTCAAAGCTCTATCTCAAATCTGTACTAAACATTGTCCTTCGATCTAGCACAAATCCACTCAATATATGTCTCTGGTCTGGCACAAACCTATCCTCAAATCTGCACCAAACTCTATCCTCTGATATGTACTAAACACAGTCATTCGATCTAGCAAAAATCTGTCCTCAATATCTATCCTCTTATTTGCACTAAACATAGTCCTTCGATCTAGCACAAATCTGTTCGCAAGCCTTAACACAAAGCTTGACTTAATATCAAATCAACTCTGCTAGATCTACCCCAAACATTAACCCAAGGTTTGAACAAATCAATCAACCAACTCTGCTCACAAGTCTTCTCAAATATTTGTCTCAAATTTGCCTTGTAATATTCCACAAAATCTCACACTAATATGTCCACAAGTCCTCTCTAGAACTTGTCTAATCTGCTCTCAAGTCTTCACTAAGACTTACCTCAAATCTGCTCAACAAGTCCTCACTAGAACTTGTCCAAATCTACTCAATAAGTCCTCACTAGAACTTATCCAAACTCATAGAAACATAAAGAGAATTGTTAGAGACTCAATATGCTTCACACTTATCACAATGCTCAATTACTTTCAATCACTCTTTTAGAAACATATAAAGAATTGTTAGAGACTCAATATGCTTCACACTCACAAACTCTCAATCACTTTCAATCTCTCTTTTATCACAAAAACATATAGAGAATTGTTAGAGACTCAATATGTTTCACATTCATCCACACTCAACCTCTTTCTCAAATCAATTCAGAATAAAGAAAAATTTGTTTCATTGAACTTGAACTATCACATCAACACATCCACTTGACTAGGCTGAACCTAATTTACTTAACCAATCACTCAATGAATTAATCTTTGCTTACAAACCCTATCCAAACATATGAAAACTCACTCAAATGTTTCCAACAATGCTTATCAATTAATCTCACATAACAATGATACTCATGATCTTTGCAAATCCTAGTTCAAGTTCTTCACTCACTCACTTCAACAACAATGCTTATAAAACATGGTTTTATCAACAATTCATTATTCCAAAAAACCTTGAAGTATTAATTCAAAACACATTCAACAATGCCTACCAAACAATCATTTTCACTCCAACTTTGCATTCACAACATTCAATAATCACTCAATAGGAAGATATGCCCATACCTTTTATTTGATGTAGAAGTGGCCTTAGAAAACATGTTTCAATAAGATCAAAATATTTGCCAATCTCAAAGGGTTATATACCAAAAATATCTCCTTGAAACTTTTTCCCAATACTTATTTTTTCACACAAAATAATAAATTCTTTTGTACACCTTATAGTCTCCAAGCTTAACTAAATAATTTTCAAACTAACAAATGCACATAATCCTTATTACTCCTTTTAAGAATATATATATTTTAATTACCACTAAACCATAATCTTCTATATATCAAAAGAGTAATAAGGGGTTATATACCAAAAATATCTCCTTGAAAATTTTTCCCAATACTTATTTTTTCACACAAAATAATAAATTCTTTTGTACACCTTATAGTCTCCAAGCTTAACTAAATAATTTTCAAACCAACAAATGCACATAATCCTTATTACTCCTTTTAAGAATATATATATTTTAATTTCCACTAAATCATAATCTTCTATATATCAAAAGAATATTTTGAATTCAAAATAAAACCCCTTATAACTCCCAATACTTTAGAAATAAAAAATATTTCAATTTACTAAAAAGGGAACCTTATAACTCCAATCTAAGAACAGCACAGCCTTCAACCATTCTTCACTTACTTTGACTTTCCTCTCAAACCAAACTCAAATTACAAAAATAAGGATCCATCACATACCTCATAATTTAGAAGCTTTCACAGCAAATATATTCATCCTGCTGTCATCGCCGGGATTTGATCTTGCGCTCCATGCTACGCTACACCCTAACACAAGTGAAGCAACCACATGCGCTAGCGGCCACCACAGAATCAAGTAAGTATGACTGACTTCCTCCTCCTTATCCTTTCACCGATGTTCAATCACAAAAAAAAAAAAACACTTCAAATTTCTTTTACTGCCAAGGTTTCGCTCGAACTCTCAACCAACTCCGTTACCCCGATTGATGAAATCAACATGGGCCTATAACATATTTTTTTCTTTCGGCACGTGCTCTAAAATCCTTCTAAGACTTGTTTTCGATAAACATGCAGCCACCACTAAATTATTTAAAACAAATAATGCACTTATAACACTTAATTTTTAAAACAAATAATGCACTTGATCGCCTTTTTCACAGTAATATTGTCGCATCTACCCAAAAACAAAAATATGGTTTTTTTTTTTATTTCAAGCCTTTTAATATTTTATATAAGGTTAGCCCTGTATTTGAGGGCATAGGCGCATGGGATATAATAACATCGACATCACCTTGTCTCTATGCGCTTTGTCGGCGCATAACACTTTCCTTAATAATCTTGTTTTTAACAACTTTAGCCCACAATGATTTAAATTTTTAATTTTTAATTATTTTAAATAAATAGTTTAAATATTAACTAATTTAAATCAAATAACCTCTTTTTAACCTTGGGCCCAAATTATGAATTAAACCTCTCTCCAAATATTATAATATTAAATATTATAATATTGTTATTTTTATTTTAAACCTGCGTCTCCTTGCCTTCTGGGAAAAACAACTTGATGACATTAAATGATGATTCACTCTTGACATCAAAGACAACTCATCTTGACATCAATGACAACTCATCTACTCAAAATGTCCAATAATATCCCCTTTGTCATTGATGGCAACCCAAATTTGTTTTACAAAAACTTGACCTTTTTCCTGTTCTGCTCCCCCTTGGACATTGCTCCCTCTGACTCAATGCTCTTTCCTTAAACCAAATATTTCCCCCTTACTCCAATATCTCCCCCTTTGACATCAATGGCAAAGGTTCACCTTTGGGGCTTGAGGCTAAGAATGATTCTCTTAGCATAGTCCCTCCCCCACCTCCTCTTGAGGTGGTTAATTCTGGGGTGGGAGTATTTCTACTCCCAATAAGCACATTTCTTTACCTTTGTCCTCTTTCCTTTTTATCTGATCCTTTTGATTCCTTTTTGTTCCTATTCATGTCCATGTTCTTGTTCCTATTCCTATTCCTATCCATGTCCATATTCTTGTTCTTGTTCACACTTGATTCTGGAATGTTTGTTCTACACCACTTTGTTGTATGACCATAGTTATTGCACTTATAACACAATGCTATTATTCCTTGGAGGTGCAAATGACTTGGGATTTCTCTTAGTGAAGCCATATCTGTTCTTATCATGTACCTTGCAATTCATTGCCTTGTGAACAAACTGATTACATGAGTAGAAATACCCATGAAAAAGTTGTTTGTTTCTGAAGTTCCCATTTTCCTATCTTTCATGTGTCTTGCATTGTGTAGCCTTGTGCCCAAACCTATGACATGAGAAGCAACGTCCATTGAAGAAACCTTGCCTAGACCCCATTGGTCTCTTAGTCTCTTCTACCCTGTCCTATTTCATGTTCTATCTCTTCCTTACTTGTGCATTGTTCCTTTCCTTGTTGAACTTTCTATTGCCCAACTTATCCTCGGAAGTCTCACTCTTTCTTTCACTTTATTTTTTTTACGCTTCTTTTTCTTTGGTGCTTGAGCTTGACTCTCATTTTTTTGCTTCCTGTTTCCCTTGTTCTTCTTCAAAACTAAGTCTTGTTTTGTTGACTGATGATCTTTGCGTATTGATAATCTTGTCCAAAGTCTTTGAATTTTTCTCAAACTTGTTTAGCTTATCCTTAGAGTCTTTCACTTCCATCCTTAGTGAAACTATCTCGTGTTCTAATATTTCACACTCTAGATATTTTGTCTTTAATTTTTTAGTCATACCTTCTTCAATTTTCTTTGCCTCTTCAACCTTAATTTTGAAGTTGGTGAGCTCTTGTAGAACTTTTGCTTTTGCTTTCTCATCTTCTTGAGCTTGAACCCTTAATCCTGAGTTCTCCATTTTTAGTTCTTCAAGAATAACCATAAGTCTTTCACATTCTATCTCTTTTACCTTTGACTGTTCAACCATACCTTTTTTAACTCTCCTTGTCTTTTCAACCTTATCTTTCAAGTCAAAGAGATCTTGTAGAAGCTTTGTCTTACATTTCTCATCCTCTTGTATTTGAGCATTTAATTCTAAGTTCTCCCTTTTCAACTCAACAAGTTCCTTAAGAGTGACTTCCTCCTTTTATTTTTTTGAATTTTTCTCTTTTCTTTGGTCTTCAATTTATTCTATTGTCCAAAGTAGAGTTTCTTCTTCATACCTATTTTGGTTGTCCCTGTTATCCTTTTTTGAACCATCTTCTAGGGCTTTAATTTTGAAAGTATCATCTACATCTTCACCGCTACTAAAACCATTGCAATAACCTGCATCATGATCAAGTTGACCACAAACAAAATATTCTTCACCTTCTTGTGAACAATGAGTAGCAAGATGGCATGTCTTCCTACATCTGGTACAAAACTTTATCAATCTGGTTATCTCTCCACTGCTTGATTCATCTCTTGAATATACTTCCATTCTTCCTCCCAAACAACAACATTGAATTCATCTTCATTTTATTTCATGACCATGTGTGTTCTTTTCTTCTTGTGTCTCATGGTTCTACTTTTGCCTTTCTTTACCATTTGTGTTCTTGTAATATCTTCCTTCAAGTTGTTAAACCTTTTTCGAAGGAACCAACTTTGATACCAATTGAAGAACACAAACTTATACTGAGATGGGGGGTGAACAATATAAGATAACTTTTTACTTTTCTTTCCAAAATAGTATTTTCAATATAATCAATGAAAATATCAATAGCAATAACCAAAGAAATGCACAAATCATCACACACAATAGAGACACCAATTTAATGTGGTTCACCCAATGTGGGCTACTCCACGAAGAAAATATTTCACTAAAATTTTCTCAATCAATATCTTGGGAATCCTTTCCCTATTACAATGTTTATGGACCTCAGTCCAAAGGAGACACCAATCCCCTAATCAATTTCGTGATCTCTATCCACAGGAGAACCCCTTTCTCCTTAGCTCTGACTGGTGATCTTCTAGAAGAACTGCTCCTCCACTACTCTGGCTAATGGATCTCTATCCATTGAAGACACCTATCCTCACTGCCCTAGCTAATGAATCACTATCCATTGGAGACTCGTCCTCTCTACTCTATCACCTTAAAAGCTTTGTCTCAAATCTATACTAAACATTGTTCTTTGGTCTAGCACAAATTTGCTCAATCTCTATCTCTGGTCTGGCACAAACCTATCCTCAAATTTGTACCAAAACCTATCCTTTGATTTGTACTAAACATAGTCATTTGATCTAGTACAAATCTGTCCTCAATCTCTATCCTTTGATCTGCACTAAACACATTTCTTCGGTCTAGCATAAATCTATCCTCAATATTTGTCCTCAAGTATTAACACAAAGCTTGACTTAATCTCAAATCAACTCTGCTATATTTGCCCCAAACCTTAACCCAAGGTTTGAACAAATCAATCAATCAACTCTGCTCACAAGTCTTATCAAAGACTTATCTCAAATCTGCCTTGTAAGCTTCCACAAAAGCTTACACTAATATATCCAAAAGTCCTCTCTAGAACTTTCCTAATCTGCTCTCAAGTCTTCACTAAGACTTGCCTCAAATCTTCTCAACAAGTCCTCACTAGAACTTGTCCAAATCTGCTCAATAAGTCCTCACTAGAACTTATCCAAACTCATAGAAACATAAAGAGAATTTTTAGAGACTCAATATGCTTCACACTTATCACAATGCTCAATTAATTCCAGTCACTCTTTTAGAAATATATAGAGAATTGTTAATTTTTCCATTTTCTCCATCACCCAGGTGTTGTAGGTGAGTTGGAGAGGAGAGGGCAATCCTCCAAGGGAGGTCCTAGGTTCGAATCTCCACCCTACCAAAAATCTGAATTGGGTACCTAAAATCCAATTGATAATGTTGGTGCGGGCAGGGCTGGGTGCGACTCTCGAGTGACTTGGACGGTGTAGAACCCCCTGTTCGTGGTCTCTCAGACCAAGGCGACCCCACAAGGGGTTTTTCACTTTAAAAAAATAGAGAATTGTTAGAGACTCAATATGCTTCACACTCACAAACTCTCAATCACTTTCAATCTATCTTTTATCACAAAAACGTATAGAGAATTGTTAGAGACTCAATATGTTTCACATTCATCCACACTCAATATCTTTCTCAAATAAATTTAGAATATAGAACAATTTGTTTCATAGTACTTGAACTATCACACCAACACATCCACTTGACTAGGCTCAACCAACTTTACTTAACCAATCACTCAATGAATTAATCTTTGCTTACAAACCCTAGTCCAAGCATATGAAAACTCACTCAAATGTTTCCAACAATGCTTATCAATTAATCTCACATAACAATGATACTCATGATCTTTGCAAACCCTAGTTCAAGTTCTTCACTCACTCACTTCAACAACAATGCTTATAAAACAAGGTTTTATCAACAATTCATTATTCTAGAAAACCTTGAAGCATTAATTCAAAACACATTCAACAATGCCTACCAAACAATCATTTTCACTCCAACTTTGCATTCACAAAATTCAACAATCACTCACTAGGAATATATACCATACCTTTTATTTGATAAAGAAGTGACCTTCGAAAACTTGTTTCAATAAGATCAAACTCTTTGCCAATATAAAGGGGTTATATACCAAAGTAGAGAGGGGAGGGCTCTGGTCCCTCCCATGCTCCCCCTCCCATGGCTCTTGGTTCCTGCCTAGTCCCTGGTTCAACCCAGGTCATCCCTCCCGGGGAGTGGTTGTTTGCAGATGATCTCCTGGGGGGAGATCCTTCTCCACTATCTACGCACCTCCCGGTCGGCTAGGGTTTCCTTGGTTGTTTTTTCGGATTGGTGCTTCCCAGGGATCTCTGTTTGGTTGGGGATCCCTTCCCTTTTTCCCTCAGGCTTCCCCCTGGGTTTTTGCAGGTTATTCGCGTGGATCTGGTCCCCTGCGTTTCTCGGTGCGGTGGAGGTGACGGTTTAGGGTTTGGACAGCTTCCCCCTTTTTCTTGTGAATCCTCGGCGGGCTCTGTGCTTGGACGGGATTCTTGGTCCCTGTTGTTGGGATCCTCTTCTATTTTCTCGAGGCGGGTTCCTTGTGGTGCAACTCTCTGGTCACTTCCTGATGGGCTGGATCCTCTCTGTACTGGCTGTCGGCTTCCTACAGGATGGCTCTCGCTGAACGGAATGTTTTCCGGGTGGGCGGGATGGTTTCTCCACAGGGCGGGATCCGCCAAATCCGTCGGTTTTCTCGCGAGGCGGGATCCTTTCTTTTTGTTGGTTTCCGGATGGCGAGATTTCCCTGTTGCTTCCCGCTAGGCGGGACTGTTTGTGGTGGTTTTGACTGCTTCCCGCGAGGCGAGATTTTATTGTAACGGTTTTTCTTTGCTTCTTGCTGGGCGGGATCTTCTCGATGGTGGTTTTTGGCTACTCCCTGCTGGGCGGGATCTCCAAAACTACTTTCTTTCTTATTTGTTTGTTTCCCGCTGAGAGGGATTGTTTCATGTTTACTGTTATCGCTGGGCGGGATTTCTGTTTTGGTGTTCAGTTTCAAGGGATTGATGCCCTAGGCCCATTGCTTATGTAATCAAGTTTTGAGATCCTTGTTAAAACCCATTGTAAATACAAACACTACTTACAAAAAAAAAAGGGGTTATATACCAAAAATATCTCCCTGCAAAGTTTTCCCAATACTTATTTTTCACACAAAATAACAAATTCTTTTGTACACCTTATAGTCTCCAAACTTAACCAAATAATTTTCAAACCAACAAATGCACATAAACCGTATTACTCCTTTTAAGAATATATATCTTTTAATTACCACTAAACCATAATCTTGAATATTTTGAATTCAAAATAAAACCCCTTATAACTCCCAAGACTTTAAAAATAAAAAATATTTCAATTTTCTAAAAAGGGAACATTATAACTCCAATCTAATAACACCGCAACTTTCAACCACTCTTCACTTACTTCGACTTTCTTCTCAAAACCAAACTCAAATTACAAAATATTAATCCATCACATACCTCATAATTTAGAAGCTTTCAACAGAAATATTCACCCTGCTATCACCACCGAGATTTGATCTGCACTTCACGAACCAAACTCAAATTACAAAATATTAATCCATTACATACCTCATAATTTAGAAACTTTCAACAGAAATATTAATCCATCACATACCTCATAATTTAAAAGCTTTCAACAGAAATATTCACCCTGCTATCACCACCGAGATTTGATCCTGCACTTCACGAACCAAACTCAAATTACAAAATATTAATCCATTACATACCTCATAATTTAGAAACTTTCAACAGAAATATTCACCCTGCTATCACCACCGAGATTTGATCCTGCACTTCATGCTACGCTGCACCCTAGCACAAGTGAAGCAACCACATGCGCTAGCGGCCACCACGAACTCATACACTCCATCACATACCTCATAATGTAGAAACTTTCAACAGAAATATTCACCCTGCTATCACCACCGAGATTTGATCCTGCACTTCATGCTACGCTGCACCCTAGCACAAGTGAAGCAACCACATGCGCTAGCGGCCACCACAGACTCATACACTCCATCACATACCTCATAATTTAGAAGCTTTCAACAAAAATATTCACCCGGCTGTCACCACCAAGATTTAATCCTGCACTTCATGCTACGCTGCACCCTAGCACAAGTGAAGCAACCACATGCGCTAGCGGCCACCACAGACTCATACACTCCATCACATACCTCATAATTTAGAAGCTTTCAACAAAAATATTCACCCGGCTGTCACCACCAAGATTTAATCCTGCACTTTACGCTACGCTGCACCCTAGCACAAGTGAAGCAACCACATGCGCTAGCGGCCATCACAGAATAAGTATGACTGTCTTCCTCCTTATCCTTTCATCGATGTTCAATCACAAAAATAAACTTTAAATCTCTTTTACCGCAAGCCTTCGATCCCGAGACCTCTCCGTTCGTAGTGCCTTCACTCCAACTCACAACCAACTCCGATACCTTGGCGGGTGAGATCAGCAAGGGCCTATAACATATTTGTTTCTTTCGGCACGCGCTCTAAAATCCTTTTTAGGCTTGTTTTCGATAAACGTGCAGCCACCACTAAATTATTTAAAACAACCTCTTGATTTATGTGCGTTTCATTCCCGTGTCGCAAGGTATATAAACCATGAGCTCAAATCATCGATTAATCCTTTGTCTTTTCATGCGAACGAATCATGCCTTCATGGAATCTCTTGATCACCTTTTTCGCAGTAATATTATCTCATTTACCCAAAAACTGTGGTTTTTTTTTGTTTCAAGCCTTTTAATATTTTATATAAGGTTAGCCCTATATTTGAGGGCGTCGGTGCATGGAAATAATAACATCGACATCGCCTTGTATCTATGCGCTTTGTCGGTGCATAACACTTTCTTTAATGATCTTGCTTTTAACAACTTTTTTTTTTTTGTTAATTTATAGCGGGTTTTAACAAGGATCCCAAAACCTGATTACATAAGCAATGGGCCTAGGGCATCAATCCCTTGAAACTGAACACCAAAACAAAAATCCCGTCCAGCGGTAACAGTAAGCATGAAACAATCCCTCTTAGCGGGAAACAAACAAATAAGAAAGGAAGTAGTTTTGGAGATCCCGCCCAGCGAGGAGTAGCCAAAAACCACCATCGAGAAGATCCCGCCCAACGGGAAGCAAAGAAAAACCGTTACAATAAAATCCCGCCTCGCAGGAAGCGGTCAAAACCACCACAAACGATCCCGCCTAGCGGGAAGCAACGAGGAAATCCCGCCATCCGAGAAACCAGCAGAAAAGAAAGGATCCCGCCTCGCGAGAAAACTGGCGGATTTGGCGGATCCCGCCCTGAGGAGAAACCATCCCGCCCATCGGGAAAACATTCAGTTTAGCGAGAGCCATCCTGCAAGAAGCCGACGACCAGCACAAAGAGGATCCAGCCCATCAGGAAGTGACCAGAGAGTTGCACCACAAGGAACCCGCCTCGGGAAAACAAAAGAGGATCCCAGCAGCAGGGACCAAGAATCCCGTCCAAGCACAGAGCTCGCCGAGGATTCACATGAAAAAGGGGGAAGTTGTCCAAACCCTAAACCATCACCTCCACTGCACCGAGAAATGCAGGGGACCAGATCCACGCGAATAACCTGCAAAAAACCCCAGGGGGAAGCCTGAGGGAAAAAGGGAAGGGATCCCTGGGAAGCACCAGTCTGAAAAAACAACCAAGGAAACCCTAGCCGACCGGGAGGGGCGTAGATAGTGGAGAAGGATCTCCCCCCAGGAGATCATCTGCAAACAACCACTCCCTGGGAGGGATGACCTAGGTTGAGCCAGGGACTGGGCAGGAACCAGGAACCATGGGAGGGGGAGCAGGGGAGGGACCAGAGCCCTCCCCTCTCTACTTTCTTCCCTCACCATCTCCCTGAAATATTGAATTTTTTGCTTTTAACAACTTTAGCCCACAACGATTTAATTTTTTAATTTTAAATTATTTTAAATAATTAATTTAAATATTATCTAATTTAAATCAAATAAGCTCTCTTTAACCTTGGGCTCAAATTACAAATTAAACCTCCCTCCAAATATTATAATATTGTTATTTGTATTTTAAACCTGTGTCTCCTTGCTTTTTAGAAAAAACAACTTGATGACATTAAATGATGATTCACTCTTGACATCAAAGACAACTCATCTTGACATCAATGACAACTCATCTACTCAAAATGTCCAACACAATAAGCAACACTACCTTAAGGCTTATCAAAATAGAGTTTGGGACCTCTTGAAAAGCTTTGAATCCATAAATATAAAGGTAATTCTCAAAATAAAAATGCACAAGCTTATGCACTAGCCTCCTAGGAAGCAAACTTTAGCCCAACCTCAAATATCTAGAAAAACACAAAGGAATTCAAGTTAGTTTTTAGGCCTTCTATCCTAGACAAAGATACATTTTGGCAAGTAATTGATAGAGATGAGCAGATAATGATATTTCAAGAATAAGCTTATGAAAACATGCCTAAAGATACATTTAATTATATAGATCAAGAAGATATAATTCAGTTAAAAATAAGCACATCCCTAAAGGGTTGATTTCCCTTGAAAACCTCTTTGACAATAGTGATCAATCAACTAGCAAGAAGACAAAATTTGATGAACAAAAGTTCAATAAGATTCAAATCAAGCTAGGAAGAAGTTTAAAGGTTAGATTAAAATGTTCAGAACAAGGAATAAATGAGCTCATTTCACTATGCAAATAATTTAGAGATATTATAGCATGGATATATAATGACCTTAAGGTTTATAGCAGGGATGTTATTCAACACACAATAGAATTGTTGCATAATGTTAAGTCATTTTGACAAAAAAAAGGCTAATAAATCTAAAGATAGAGTCCCTTATGAAGTAAGAGTTGTTGAAGTTGATTAACACCAAAATTATCTATGCTATCAAGCACTCAACATGGGTGGCAAATCTAGTGCCGGTAAGAAAAAATAATGGAGATATTCACCTTTGTGTGGATTTTAGAAATTTGAACAAGTCTTCCTTAAAATATCACTATCCTTTGTCCTAGATAGATCAAATTTTGTAGATGATTGCTAGAGCAAAACTATTTTTTGTATTAGATGGATTCTTTGGCTTCAACCAAATTTGGGTAAAGGATGAGGACTAGTACAAGACTGCATTCACCATAAAACATGGAACCTTTGCTAATCAAAGAGTGCCCTTTGGTCTATCTAATATCGGAGCAACTTTCTAATTGGCTATAGATCTTACTTTTGGACAACTAGTGAACAAGGTAATATTAATTTATCATAATTATATTATTGTCTTTTCACATCAAAAGGAGCAGCATTTTGATCAACTCAAACTTGTATTTCAAAAATACCAAGGATTTGGGGTATTGCTTGACCCCAAAAAATAGTATTTGTTTTCCATGAAGGGAAGCTATTGATACATGACATGTAGTTTCAAAGTAAGGCTTAGCCATTGATCTAAATAGGGTCAAGTAAATCTTAGCACTCCTTTTTTTGCAAAATAAGAAAGCCTTACAATTCTTCTTCAAAAAAATCAATTTTATCCAAAAGTCAATATCTAAGTTTGATCAAATAGTGAAGCCCATAATAGAACTACTAAAAAAGGATGCAATATTTACCTAGATAGAAGCAAGAAAGAAATCCTTCAAAATAATCAAGCAAGCTATAACCAAATATCTAGTTCTAGCTAACCCAAACTACCATAAGGACTTCATTTTATGTGTATATGGTGTTGAGGAAAGCATTGTTGCTATATTGACTCAAAAGGACAAGGATCACAATGAACGACCAATTACTTTCTTGAGTCAAATATCGCATAACTATGATAAGCACTACAAATTTATTGAAAAATAAGTATTTACCCTCATGAAGTCCTTGAACAAGCTGAGGCATTATATTTCACAAAGTAAAACTTTAGTGTATGTTATGCATTTGGATGTCTAAAAGTTTATTATGCAAGGGGAGCTTGGTGAAAAGAGAGTCATTTGGATTACTAAGATCTAGGAATATGATATAGATATTTGGTCTACTAATTTGATCAAAGGAACATATTTATGTGATCACCTTGCAAATTCTATGGTACTAGAGGCAAATATGCTAATAGAGAAGCCTAAGAAATTACAATCAGTGGATAGCCAAAAGGAAAAGTGTGACTACATCACTCAATTGGTTGAATTATTTCAAACTGGAAAATGTCTGAATGGCATTTCTATTTCTTAAAAATAGATCTATAGGTTGTAAGATTTAAATTATGTCATGGTTGATGGGAACTTATATCGAAAGAAATTTTATGAAGTTTTCCTCTATTTCATACATCCAAAGAGAGAAAATGAGGTTCTCAATGGATTTCATTCAAAATTTTATGATGGGAATTATTTTAGATAAATAATAACTATCAAAATTCTTTAGGCTAGATACTATTGACCCTATATGATTATTGATGCTTTCAAAGTTCAAAAGATGTGAAAAATTCCAAAGGTTTGTGGGAAAAAGGAGAAATTTGACACTTCCCTTGCAATCAATTATAGAGTAGTCCTTTTAGAAATGGAGGCTTGATTTCATTGATATAATCAATTCCAATTTCTCTATTGGACATAATTATATCTCTACAACAATAGATTACTTCACTAAGTGGTCTGAAGTAGAAGCAACTAAGAAGGCAGATCAAGAAACTATGATCAAGTTTTTGGAGAGGTTGATTACTAGATTTGGCATCCCAATGACTGTAGTGTCGGACAATGGATCCACCTTCTTAAGTACCAAGTTAATTGAATTTGCAAATAAATATGGCATCTACTAGAAAGCCTCCTCCAACTACTATCCACATGGAAATGGACTGGCAGAATCTACAAACAAGATCTTGTTGATGATTATCAAAAGGATAATTGGAGATAATTAGAGAAGCTGACATTTAATGCTAAATCAATATTTGTGTGTAGATTGAATTATAGTTAAAAATTAAATAAAAGTCTTATCATTTTCATTTATTTATGGTAAGAAAGCTTTCTTTCCTCCACATCTGCAATTACTAGAAATAAATCTGATAAATAGAAGAGAATTCCTAGATATGAAACCAATGGAGGCCAGGATGGTGAAGTTGCTTTTACTCAAAGAATAAAGAGAAAATACATATAATAATTTTTAGCACCGTCAAGCAGTGGTGAAGTGGTGGTTTGATAAAGAGCCTCTCCCCAAGATTTTAATATAGGTGACCTAGTTTTAAAATGGGATGAAGAAAGAGCCAAGCTGGAAAAACATCAAAAGCTTGACTCATTATGGTTTGACCCTTATCAAATTTTAAGAAAATGTGAATCCAATGCATTTGAATTAGTAGATATGAATGGCAAAATTTTGTTGATTCTAGTAAACGAGTAGCACTTGAAGCATTTTGCATAGGAAATAGTGCCTCAAATTGTACCATATGTATATACATATGCATGTAAATATACATAAATAAAGAGGTGGTAATTTTGAGTTACAAAAATATGATTGGCCAAAATAAAAGCTAGCACATACCAAATTGAAAGTAAGTGAGCTTATTGGATAAAAAATACAGCCACATTAAAATTGGTAAGCATAATTCTAGCATCAAAGTAAGGCACATGGGATATTGAGCATTAATTTTGCCAATGGTCAAGCTCTTTATTTTAAAAATAGGACCTATGAATACATTTTGCATAAATGAGCAATTAAGTACCTAGAGAGTAAAGCATTATGAAGAACAAGTATAGAGATATTCCACGTGAAGGTGACAAGCTATAGAATTCAGTAGACATAACTATAGTAAGTGTTAAATTTTTAAAGTTCGACATTTATAGTAGGCAACAAGAAGGGCAAAAAATGTCGAAAGACTGTCAAAGAGTTCCAGGATATGATAGATCAATGACCCCATGCTCATAATCAAGGTAAAATTCAAAAGTTTCAAAGATGCAACGCAAGTAAAGCAAAAAAAAACTCTTTATCAAAATAATACAACCAGTCACTTGACACTCATTCTTGTCATCATATATACCCAATTTTATGCATCCTTACATGGAGTTCATCAAAGTTGTGGAAAATAATTATGACTCAATAACCAATATGATGCATAACAAAACAAACCAAATACCATTCACCATTATAAACCATGCCTTCATAGAGGCTTTTGCGATAGGCATTCACCCTAGTATGTCATTGGCAGAATCTAAAAATAAGAACTTGTTAAGGATTATCAAAAGGATAATTGAAGATAATAAGAGGAGCTAGAATTTAATGTTAAATCAAGCTCTATGGGTAAATTGAATTATAGTTAAAAATGTATTAAAAGCCTCTTCATGTTCATTGATTTATGGTAAGGAAGCTTTATTTCCTCTAAATATAGAATTACTAGCAATGAAATTAATATATAGAAAGGAATTATTGGATATGGAACCAATGGAGGATAGGATGGGGGAGTTGCTTTTACTCAAAGAACAAAGAAAAAATCCATATAATAATTTTTAGCACCATCAAGCAGTGGTGAAGTGGTGGTTTGACAAAGAGCTTCTCCCCAAAAGTTCGAGGTAGGTGACTTAGTTTTAAAATGGGATGAAGAAATATCCAAGTTGGGGAAACATCAAAAGCTTGGCTTATTATGGTTTGGCCCTTATCAAATTTCAAGAAAATATGATTCCAATGCATTCAAACTAGTAGATATGAATGGAAAATTTTTGTCAATTCTAGTAATTAGCTAGAAGTTGAAGAATTTTTCATAGGAAATAGTACCCCAAATTGTACCATATGTACATAGATATGCACGTAAATATACATAAATAAAGAGCTTGTAGCAATTTTGAGTTACGAATAGCTGATTGGCCAAAATAAAAGTTGGCAAGTACCAAAATTTGAAATTAAGAGAGCTTATTGGTTAAAAATGTAGCCAAATTAAAATTGGTAAGCATACAAAGGTGCCTGCACATAACAACAATTTTCAAGCATAATTTTAGCAACAAAGCATGACAAAAGAGATATTTAGCATTAATCATGCCAATGGTCAAGTTCTCCATTCTAAAAATAGTGCCTATGAATGCATTTGCACATATGAGCAATTAAGTGCTTGGAGAGTAAAGCATTCTAAAGAACAAGTGCAAAGAAATTTCATGTGAAAGTGATGAGTTGTAGCATTTAGTATAGATAACTGCAATAGATGTTACATTTTTGAAGTTCAAGAGTTATGGTAGGTGACAAGAAGGAGCAAAAGGGTCAAAAGACTACCAAAGAGCTTTAGGGTATGAGTGAAATTCATGAACCCATGCTCACAATCAAGGTAAAATTCAAAATTTTTAGAGATGCAACACAAGCAAAGGTGAGTCTAGCCCTATTGAACAGGAGGTCCATAGTCCAAACCTCTATGATGCAAAGGGGGACACAAAGGTTGTGTGTTAAATTCCCTATTGATAAGTATAGCTCTTGACTTTATGAGGGGTCATGGTTGGAAGGATATTGATCAGCCTTGTGCATTGGTCATAGGGGTTTCTCACACTAACCTAAAATTTTTTAAGTTTGTTTTTGTAGAGCAAGTGGAGAAGACGAGTCTGGCCCTATTGAATAGGAGGTCCATGGTTCGAACCTCTACAATGCAAAGGGGGACACAAAGGTTGTGTGTTAAATTCCCTATTGATAAGCATAGCTCTCAGCTTTATGAGAGGCCATGGTTGGGAGGAGACTACTCAACTCTATGCGTTGGTCATAGGTATTTCTCACACTAACCTAAAATTTTAGAAAGTGGCAACAATGAAGAGTTGAAACCTACATAAATCCCTGACAAGTTGTCTGATCGAAATGTAAGCAGCAATTAGATTTGTTTGCAAGTCTCGCTGTGAGAAAATATGCTCATTAGATTCATAATCATAAGAAATTACAGTGCTTTTATAGCACTCCAATCAGTTTGAAATCTCTACTATTATGGAGATCTTACTTGCTCCTACTATGTTTAGAAACACTCTAAACAATTCCCTATATTCTCTCACAACAAAATTGATTTTCTCTCAAATAAGAAAGTTGGTGCAACTATATTTAAATGAATTTTAAATATTTAGAACCTATATACTTTAGGTAAGATACTCTAAAGTATGCTCTAGAGTCCAATATTCTCCCCCTTAAAGTTGATACGACTGACTAGACAGTCTCTCAGCTTTATATATCGAGCTTTCATAACTCCTTTGGTGAAGATGTCCGCTATGTTGTCCAAAGTGCTACAATGTTGTAGCTCAATCACCTATTTCTCCACCATGTCTCGAATTAAGTGATACTTCATGTCAAAGTGCTTTGACCTGCTGTGGTGGATAGGATTATGTGCCAATTGGATGGCACTCATATTGTCACAATACAATCTTGTAGGACCACTTTGTTTCTCTCTGATTTCTTCAAGAACTTTTCTCAACCATAAAGCTTGGGTACTAGTATTTTTGATGGCTATGTACTCAGCTTCAGTAGATGATAATGCTACAACAGTTTGCTTTTTGTAACTCCAAGTAATTAGTCTTGGCCCAAGACTAAAACAATTCCCTGAAGTAGATTTTCTATCATCTATATTGCTGCCCCAAGCACTATCACTAAAGCCAACTAATTTTACAAAATTACATTTGTGGTAATGGCTCCCAAAATTCAATGTACCCTTTACATATCTCAAAATTCTTTTAGTTGCTTGTATATGAAGTTCAGATGGATCATCCATATACCTTGAAACAATAGAAATGACATATTGAATATCGGGCCTTGTGTTGGTGAGGAACATTAGACTCCTAACCATGCTCCTGTAAGTGGTCATGTCAACTTTTTGTGCTCCATCATATTTGCTCAATTGGATCCCATGACCCGTTGGAGTTGCAACAGACTTGCATTGCTCCATAGCAAATTTCTTGATCATATCTTGATCATATTTGTGTTGACATATGAAGATCCCATTACCTGTTTGATGTACTTCCATGCCTAGGAAATAATGCATCAAGCCTAGATCTTCATTTCAAATTCTTTCATCATGGAGTTTTTGAACTCCTGATTCATCTTAGCACTACTACCCATGAATATTAGATAATCCACATATAAGCATACAATGAGAATGTCTTTACCTTGTTTCATGTAGTAGAGAGTAGGTTCACTTTTACTTCGAGTGAATCCATACTTTTGAAAGTAGCCATTAATGTGTGAGTACCATGCTCTTGGTGCTTGCTTGAGGCCATACAATGTTTTCTTTAGTTTGTAGACAAGGTGCTCCTTACCTTGTTCTTCAAATCCTTGATGTTGTTGCACAAAAACCTCTTCATTCAAGTACCCATTGAGAAAGGCACTTTTAACATCCATGTGCTAAATTTTCCACCCTTTGTGGGCAGCCAAAGAAAGTACTGATCTGATTGTCTCCTATCTAGCAACAGGAGCAAAGGTATCCTCATAGTCAATCTCATACTTTTGAGTGAACCCTTTTGCTACAAGTCTTGCCTTGTGTCTTTCAATGCTTCCATCAGCATTGAATTTGGTCTTGTAGACCCATTTGCATCCAACACATTTCTTGCCCTTAGGAAGCTCCACTAGCTCCCAAGTATCATTCTTTTTTATAGAGGTCATTTCCTCTTTCATGGTTTGTTTCCATACATCATGAGCACTTTATTTTTCATAGCTATATGGCTCTAGCTCTACACTAGTCATTAAAGCATAATTGACTACATCTCCCTTAGGCTCTTGGGAGTCATCATCACCATACATATGCAAATTTTCAAGTCTTTTCAAAACTGCATTCATTTCACTAGCTTGACTTCTAGTGTATCTTTTCTAGAAATTCTTATCCAACATTTGAAAAGATGGATGGTGCTAAAGTGTTATTTTACCTCTTGATGGAGAATCAATATCCATTGATGAAGAACTTACTGATATTTTTGGAGGACTTGGAGTAGCATCTGGTGTACTTGAAGTAGTACTCATACTTGGGCTTGGAGGACTTCCTTTGCTGTTTTTGGGCTGCACTTGTTGCACTTGAGAGGAACTTGCATCATGAGATCCATCATCAACAAAAAGTTTTTTATGACCCCATTCTCCCCCTTCATCAAAAATTACATCCCTGGAGAGTACATTTTATGTGTTTTGGGATTGTAGAGCCTATATGCTTTGGAAGACTCACAATATCCAACAAAAATACATGCTTGACTTTTGGGGTCAAGTTTCTTTCTTTACTCATCAGGAATGTGGGCATATGCAAGACAGCCAAAAACCTTAAAGTGTTTTAAATTTGGCTTTTTGCCATACCATCCTCCATAAGGAGTAATACCATCTAAACTAGAAGTAGGACTCCTATTCAAAATGTAAACACTAGTTCTAACAGGATAATCCCAATACACGTTACTTAGATTCTTAGCTTGCAACATTGATCTAGCCATTTCTACTATAGTGCGTTCTTTATTTCATCCACACCATTTTGTTGTGGGGTGTAGGTAGTTGTGAATTGCCTTTTTATTCCACAATATTTACAATATTTTAGAAATGCATTTGAAGAATACTCTCCTCCTCTATCAGTCCTTAGACTCTTTACAACAAACTCACTTTGATTCTCTACATTATTTTTGAAATCTATGAAACAATCAAAAGCTTCATCTTTAGTTTTCAAAAAATAAATCCAACACATCCTAGAGAAATCATCAATGAAAGTGAGAAAGTAAGAATTGTTACCAATGCTTTTGGTTTGCATTGGACCACAAATGTCCGAATGCACCAATTGGATTGGATGGCTAGATCTCCATGATTATCCTCTTGGAAACTTGGATCTTGAGTGCTTTCCCAAAGAAAACCCTTCATACACCTCCTTGTTTTCATTAACTTTCAGAAGTCCACTTTACCATAGCTTGAGAAGTCAACATCTTCAAGCTTACAAAATTGAGATGACCATATCGCAAGTGCCAAAGCACACTTGGATTAGAAATAGCAACACTAGCAAGTTGAGCACTCATTGTTCCCTAAAATTAAGAGGAAACAACCTATTATGTGTCATAGGTACTTGGGTAACAACTCTATTACAATTGTTCTTATCAAAAATTACACATTTACCTTCATAAAAAACAAGCCTATAATTTTTCTCCATCATTTGTCCAACACTAAGCAAGTTATGTTGGAGTTTGGGGGTGTAATAGATGCCATTTACCTTCTTGGTGTCTTCTTTTGTTGGAACCTCCATGGCTCCAATACCTTTAACTTGTAGATTTTTGTCATATCCCAACTTGATTCTTGATTTGTAGGTGGAATCCATTGTAGCAAAGAGCTCCTCTTTGCCACTCATGTGATTGGAACAACCAATATCCAAAATCCAAGTTTCATTTAGACTTTGATCTGATTTTCCATAAGTAAGAAATAAATTTGAAGTTCCTTCTTCTTCACCATAGTTTCCATATTGACCTCTTCCACCTTGATAAGTCTTGGACCAACAATCTTTAGCAAAGTGACCAATCTTACCACAATTGTAACAAGATTTCTTTGATTAATCACCTCCTCTTCCTTGATTGACACCTCTTGATCTACCTAGTCCTCTTAATTTACCTCTCATTTGAACTCTTCCTTGTCCTTGTCCTTGTACTCTTTCTTGTGCATTATCACCTTCTTTGTATGAGAATGATTTCTCATCACCTCCATAGCTTGTATATGTAGCACCCTGCAATATTTATTCATGAGACATAAAAGAACCAATTCGAGCATCAAAAGTTAGAGTAGACAAATATTTAGACTCTTCAATAGTGATAGAAATATGATTTCATTTATGAAGAAGTGTTCTCAAAACTTTCTTCGCCACTACTTCAGTTTTTATGTATTCTCCAAGGGTTTGCATTTTGTTTACAATGGATTTCACTCTCACACAATAATCTCTCTTTCATCATCTTGCATCTTGAGATTCTCAAAATCTCTCTTCAAGGTTTGAATCCTCACTTGCTTCACTTGATTGCTACATTTATAAATATCTCTCAAGGCTTTCCATGCTTCTAGGGCTGTTGAACAAGAAGCAATCCTTGGAAAAATGATTTTCTCCAAGGTTGCTTGGAGATGGTAGAGAGCAAATGAATTCTTATTTTGGGCATATTTTTTGCTGGTTTTATCTACTGCACTCAAGGTGGTCCAATATTCAGGTTCACTATAGCCTTATTCTACAATATCACATAACCCCTTGCCTATGAGTAAGGTCCTCATCTTGATGGACCAATACTCGTAATCTAACCCACCAAATTTAGGAATGGGAAGATTGTTATTGGCAGCCATTGATGCTAATAAAAAAAAAATTGGAATAATGTACATAGCTTCTAATACATTTTTTTTGCAATAAATAATAGCAACAGATATTATTCTACTCCATTGACTCAACCTGTTAAGTCAATCTCTCAGAATTAACCTCTAATTGCAAAAATACATGCTTCTTTTTATTTACCAAAGTCTCAAGCACAAAATTTATCATAAATTGGCCAATAATGATTGAAATAAACTAAAAAATTTCCTATAGACTTCTGATATATGTATCTGAAAATCCACTAAATTTCAGAAGCAAATTCACACAAATGAAAAATATGTGATCAATTTACTTTTGCCCTTTCTAGATCTTAGAGTGTTTTTGAGACAACCTCAATGTTTTTCACATAAATCAATCCATACAGCTCCAATTTTTTTGAAAATTAAACTCTATATTCTTGAGACAATAATATGAAAACCCTCTAAATTTTAGAATAAAATTCACAAAGGTGAAAAATATGTGATCATTTACTTTTTCTCTTTTTATCACAATTCCGGATCTAGGATTTTTGAAGAAAAAATCAATATTCACACAAATAGATCAATACAAATCCAAATGACCTGCAATTTTTTTTGAATTATTATTTTATCTAAATAATATTTCTCCCAAAATTTTAGAAGCAAATACCATGTATTCCACCTTATACAACCATTTTATTGAAAACCTCAAAATGCTAATAAAATCAACAAATTAGCTCCAAATCACCTGAAAGTTTTACTACATCCTCTTAATACAATTATCTAACAACCCTAAAAATTTCATAATCAAATACCTCAGGATTAGTGAGATATTAATTATTTACTCGAGCTCTTCCTTGCAACTTTGATGAGTGCTGGCCACTTGAGTTTCTCTGACAAAGTGTGTACTGATCTCTTCACACCACTCTCCACAGGTTTTGATCCATCTGAGAAAACCTGATCTGATACCAAAATGAGAAAATATGCTCATTATATTCATAATCATAAGAAATTACAATGCTTTTATAGCACTCCAATTAGTTTGAAATCTCTACTATTATGGAGATCTTACTTGCTCCTACTATGTTTAGAAACACTCTAAACAATTCTCTATATGCTCTCACAACAAAATTGATTTGCTCTCAAATAGTAAAGCTGGTGCAGCTATATTTAAATTAATTTTAAATATTTAGAACCTATATACTTTAGGGAAGATCCTCTAAAGTATGCTCTAGAGTCCAACACACTGGCAATCTGGTCGCACGATCTGGGACTTCTTTTGGAAATCCTTATGAAAGGAGATAGAAGGATCATTCAAAGTAGGTGTGTGGTGAATTGAGGTATGGATATACTATGTGTTGAGGTGTCTGAAGAGAGTGGAGGCAACAAAACCTAAAAATACAAACACTAGTTCTAGGATTATCTCCAGTTTCGAGGGTGGGCATCTTGTACAGTCGTTATAAGTGAAACCCTAACAATGAATTTGTAACACTCATAGTTATAGCTATTTCTAGCCATTAACATGCATAAAGATAAGTTTTGATGATAGTCGATAGATTTGAATCCGATGATGGTGGTTCAAGGTTTGGTTCGAGTAGAAGGGCTATTTTTGGAGAGTCTGATGGTGGTTTGTGGTTGTCAGAAAGGATGAAGGGCCCTGTAAGTGACCATGGAGGTGGATCCCCAAGTTTTGAACAACTCAATTTTCTAGGTGTGTTTATTTTTGCTTCAGTTGCTACAAAGGGTTACGGGTCCTAAAACCCTAGTGCTATGTTTGATCTTTCCCCATCCTGTAATAAGTTGATCATTCTGGATGAGCTGATGACTGTCACCATGGAGGAAGGCTCATGGAATTTGGTTGGTAAACTCCAAGGGGGTCATCTGAATATTGATGCCTTAAGGATATGGGCTTTAATCAAGTGGAAACCCAAAGGATATTTGGAGATTGTGGTGGTTTCCAATGCTTTTTTCTTAATCAAACTCAACTGTGAAGAAGACTCATGGTGTATTATTAGGGGAGGGCCCTGGTTCTTTAGTAGAATGGGGGTCTTCCTACAAAAATGGGGTCATATTTTAACTCAAGGACTTATAAATTTAAGTTGGCTCCTCTCTGTATTAGGCTCCCAAATTTGACTTTCCATTTTTGGCATGAAGATATATTGTGAGGTATAGCTAAAGCTATTGGGGATTTAATCTTGATCGATTCTACAACTCGAGCCAAGTCAAGAATAATTTTTGCTAGGATGTGTGTAATGGTAGACCCAAAGGTAGATTTTCCAGACCATATTGATCTCATTTCCATCCATGGTTCTTGGACCCAATCCATAGTTTATGGGAACAGACCTATCAGATGCTTAGTCTATAGTAGTTTTGGTCATTCCTTTGGTGCATACCCTAAGGATTTTTAGAACAAAATGGAGACTCTTAAAAGGGATCCTCCCAAACAAAATTGGGCTAAGAAGCAACCAGTGGTGTCTCAGGGTCATATTGAGCATGAGGACCTGGTTGCAGGGGATAGGATCATGGATGAGTTGGTGGAGGTTGATATTAGTAATCCAAGAGTGGCAATTGTGAAGAATATGGATAGTAATCCAGGAGTGGCAGTTGTGAAGAATCTCAAAAGCTCCTCCAGTGGATATTCTTAGCCTGACCAGGATGTTCTAAAATATAAAACTCCTATTCCTCAAGAGTTCCTTCAAAATTATTTTCTTGGCTTAAATTCTTAGGAAGTGGCTCAAGAGGAACATGGTGTTCCTCAAGTTGTAGCTCAGGGTGGTTCTCCCCTTTGAAGGTTGTGATGGAGCTTGGTTCTCCTTTGAAGGTTGTGGTTTCTCAAAAAGATGTTCATTTCCCTCTCTCTAGGGAGGGAGAACCAAGGGTAATATATCATTTGCCTAAAACAAGAAGCAGTTGGAAAGGTTAGTCGGATTTGGGAGTAAAAATGAATATTGGAAAACAACCCAGGTTTCGAGTTGTAGATACAAGGGATGTAGATGATATTTAATTCCTATCAAATATTGAAAATAAAAAGGAGCCAAAAGGTAAAAAACTTAAGCTTGATTCATTTTTCCAATCCTCTGATCCTGAGGGGGAAATAGTATCAAATCTTGTAAATGAAGATTTTACCTTGGGCTAGTGAAATGTGAAATTAGTTTCCATTTTGAGTGGAAGTTGGGATTATGGTTTTTGATTTCCAGATTTCAGTAAAGGATTCAAATAATACTTCTATGCGGATTGGTGGGTGTCCTAACCCTACTAGAGATCCAAATTGCTTCATCAAGAATGGGATGGATTTAGTCTCTACGTTGAGTGGCAATCTTCTGGGTGCAAAATTTGTGTAGTTTTATATGGTGGTTTTGATCCTTTTTGTCTGGGTGGTAGTTTAGATTTTATTTGTCTATTCTTGGCCCATTTAAATGCTTTTTAGTTTCAAGATTTGTGTTGGATTCCTTCTTGGTTGGGCAACATTCTATTTTCAAATTTTAAACTTTTCTACTGATGTAATTGTCGCTTGATAGCTCTCTGGTTGGCAGCTTGATCTTTGGTTGAAGTGTTTCGTTACCTTTTCGGTGATTGCTTTACTTTGTTAAAAGGTTTGGAGACCCTTTCAAAACTCCTTCATCCATCTAATTAAAAAAAACACAGGCAAAGGCAAAAAAATATTTGGTAAAAGGGTACAAGCAGTCTCTTGGAAGTCATTCTTATCATCATATATGCCCAAGTTTGTGCATCCTTGCCTAAATTTCATCAGAGTATTGACAGACAATTATGACTCAAGAACCAAGATGATGCATGACAAAAAAGACTAGATATTGTTCTCCATCACAAACCATACCTTCATAGAGGCTTTTATGATAGGTATTCATCCTTGTATGTCTCTTAAATCCTTTGGTTCCAAAACCCAAAATATCTATCATGAGGGTAAGCTTAAGGACTGGATTTTTAAGCAATTAGGGTAACCCCTTGATAGCCTTCTAAAAGTCTCGTTTAAGCTTATTGATTTTAAAAAACTATAGGAAATCCTCTCCATGTTAGCTATAATTTTTGGATTAAATACTAATAAGCATGTAAATGACTATCAAGTGGTCATGGCATATTCCATTACTAGTACTTATAACTATGATTTGACACTCTATAATCCTCAAAAATGCCTATTTTCTTGATTGGGCCCAATTCCTAAGTACAAGCATTCATTCCCAATTAGTTGAACTTCAATGAAATGAGAGTATTATGTTTTGTTACCCATCATATCTAGTCTTGCTATTTTTATAGTTAACAACAAATATGATTATGGCCTTACTAGTAAAAAATTCTAAAGAGGGGTTATTCTTCTTGTAGTCAACTGGACTCCAATGCTCAAAGCTTCTAATTCTTATATGGAGTTCAACAGGTAATTCTTTGGACTTGTTATAGCATGTATATGTAGAAAAATGCCTTGGTTATCTCAAGAATTAATTGATAAACTTCATGGTCCCAAATGAGAATTTGGAGATTGGTATTTTCTAAAACATGGAACCATGATCAAGGTGTACAGTTTTAATGGATACTCATATCTACTTCCCTATTGTATGATATATTGGATCTTTAATTAAAAAAGAAACATGATGAAATAGTACTCTAAAAATATAAACTAGTTTTTGATTAACTAGATCAAGATGCACAAGTGAAGAGCATAATTTTAGTGTTGCAAGCTTTCTGGTTCACCAGATCACATTACGTGCAAGTGAAGAGCATAATATCGAAAGAAAAAACGTATTAGAAAATAGAAGGAAGAAAAAATGGATTATAAAATTAAAGAAAGAGATGAGTTAGGAAAGGAACAAAAAATATTTGATTGAGTTTATTCCAAAAAAATAAGTGATACATCTACAAAACTTTGAATGTTTTTCGACCTATAGGTCTCATCAGTGGAGTGAACTTCGAAGAGGTACAACCTTTCTTTATAAAGACCTAACACTAGGGGAGAACTGAAGAGTAATGGATATGGGATAAAAAAACCCAATAATTGTTACAAACCATAGGTTTATAGACCAAGATAGTGAAAAGAAGAGAAGTCCTAAGCTCAACCCCCTGATGAGACAGGTAGGTTGAAACACGTCCGAATTTTTGTAGATGTATCACTTTTTTTTTGGAATAAAAATTCAATCAATTTTTTTTTGTTCCTTTCCTAACTCGTCTCTTTATTTAAGTTTATAATCCCTTTTTTTTTATTATATTTTTTAATACATTTTTGTTATCGGTATTGTGCTCTTCATTTGCACGTAATGCAATTAGGTGATCCAGAAAGCTTTCAAAACTAGAAGTATTCTCTTCACTTGCACATCTTGATCTGGTGAATCACAAACTAGTTTATGTTTTTAGAGTACTACTTCGCCATGTTTCTTTTTTCATTAATGAATATATAAATATGGAAACTTAGAGCAATGCTCAAAATTACAAGACAAAAGTATGGCATTCATCCCTACTCTTTTCTCCATCAAGCCTACTCCAACTTTGCATTCTCCTCCACAACAAGTACCACTTGAACTAGTGTAGAATACTTGACCTACTAAAAGCATAACTTTTATCACTCCCTCTGAGAACCAACAAACTCCCTAAGGCCCATGATCTCAAACCCTTATAAATACTAGTATTTTATCTCAAAAAACTCCTTATCATCATTTTCTGCCCTTAAATTAGCCTTTGCTACATCCCCTATTTTTGGTCGCCCATTATTGAATATCGTGAAGTAGTTCCATCTAGTTGAAGCCAATGTTCAAATATGTTGGAATAAATTACATTATTTGGTACTATGGGTGTGTTTTTGCACCCCCATCCTTTTTTCAAAAAATGATGTTTCTCTTTAGGGAGTTTGCCAAGTTTTGAAGGTATTGATGGATGAGCGAAATATGTCAAAATAGCATCAGCGATCGTAGGGAGGACCAAATCGATGGGTGGGTGGCAAAATAAAGCAAGGTAGGTGACAAGAGTGAGTGGAAAACCACCCTTAAAACTTTGGGTGAAACTTCCTGAATGGCCCACCCAACTTGTTGGGCGAATATTTCAAAGGACTAGTGTGGACGGATAAATTGTACAACCCTACCCTTGGGAAGAAGATTGACTCCCACCCATCCCAGGTAGGAGATACAAGTGTGAAAGGGGTGGTACCTTATAAAAACACCTTCCCTCACTTCCCAGTACCCTGTGGGTAGAAACAAAAGCAAATAAAGTTCTCGCCCAGCACGTAAAACACCCACCACCACCCAAAATTCAAACAAGACTTGTCCGCTACTCCAGCAGTTCGGGTACCTGACAATGTACGCAAAAGTGACAAATTTTTAGCACGATACTCCCGAGATGCTCTAGTGTCTATCATCCATCACCTCAATCAAAAAAATCACCAGTCAAGGAGAAGGACGATGTAGCTAAGAGCTGACCAATTAGGCAAAAGCATTAGAAGATCTAAAAGCCCATATTCAATCAAGTACATCTACCTCCTTCTATAATATCAACACTATCCAGTGAAATAGTGTACTAGCACGGTGTTTGTCTGCTACAATAATTTTCCTCTTGCCTACCACCATTAATGTCCATATTTTAAAATCTATGTAAATATACCTATAAATAGTAAAATGTTGGCCGTTCCTAAGGGTGGATATTTAGCCATTACAATTTTTATGTAAGGTTTCCCCTCTGTAAATACAAATTTTGTACTGTTTGATCTCTAGTTGCATCCTCTTATTCTTTACTAAATGTATGAATATTCAATTCTTTAGCCACTTAAGTCATCATGTGTTATTCTGCTATCCAGATTTTGTGGGGTGTGCCTAAGTGACTAAGGGGGAGCATATTCATTATATAGATTGGGGGTTTATTTCAACTAATACTGCCCAAATAGGAATACTTTGATTCTACATATTGGATCTCATGCACCTGTTATTTGGTACTGGAATTCATCTCCCACCTACCATTGATAGAGAGCTATGACAAAGACGTCATTGGGTGATTTGTTAGGTGTAGGGCTTGTGTTTTTTATGGGGTATTGCACCTGCATAGGTCTTGATGCGGCTATACCCATCCTTGTGAGTTTTGGTTACATCCTTTTTATTTCTTTCTTTTCGCGTTCCCTTTTCTCCTATTTTGTAGTGTAGATTAACTGGAATAACCTTGAACAAATTGGCCTTCTTTAGATATCGTCCACCCCATCCTTTTGATGCGATAGCTATTCTATGTTACTTGGTGCTAATCCATCCACCCCACCCTACGCACGGTGTCATATTTTCAACCAACATTTTTTGGTGACTTTGCTGGGGAACTCACTGAGTCCCCATGTTTTAGGAAATAAAAGTTTGGTGGCTCTCTGATTTACCTAGACCTTTTCAAAGCCACTTGGTGACTCCAATTGTGCAACATGACCAGATCATGAGACTATTCATCCACCCACGCTAAATATCCAAATGTCTCAGAGGACTCAAGGTATGGTGAGCAGCCTTAACCTCATTGGTGGAGATAGTATGCTCACCTGGTGACTCTAACTCTGACTCCAACATCACAACCGAGACCTCTAAATACTAGTGCCTTAATGGCTTAGTTGTCGTTCCCCCAATGGAATGACCTTGACTCATTGAACCCCCACTGCTCACATGATATTTATAAGGGTGCCCTAAAGGCCCTAACAAAATACAATGGCACCTTGGGAATGGCTCAGGAGAATCTTGAAGATGTTGCTGCATTGGCACCCATCCATGGTATCACCAATGAAGACGTCATGATCAAACTTCTAGTCACATCTCTAGAAGGGAGGGTGTTATTGTGGTACTATACCCTTGGATGGAGAACCATCTACGCATGGGTAGACTTTATGGGAGCTCTCATCGACATATTCAATGGCTCCACAGATCCCTTCCAATTCTTGATGCATATCTCATATATCAAGAGGGTAACTATCGAGTCTCTAATCGATTTCAAAATTCAATTTGAGAGGATCTAGAAGAGAATTCTTCATCAGTACTAGCCGTCACCCACCCAGGCTCACATGTACTATGTTCAAACTCTAAGCTCGAACATAGGTCTCCTCCTAATTTAATCTAGGAAAATGAGATTCTCCCAAGTCTTTCAAGAGGCCATATGGGAGGAGTGATTCCTACTTCATATAGGAATGATATCTTTAGGAGACTCTACCCTACCATCCCCAATTCCATCCATTATTGCTCCCCACCCTACTACATAGTATCCCCCATGGATGCCATCTCAAGCTATGCAGTAGCTAAGGATGTAGCCTGACATAACACAAAGGGTGAAATATATCTCGATCCCAGATATGAAAAGTGCAAGCATCAGTGTAGAAGGCGGTACCTCCAGCACTTGCACATTTTCCCAAGGAGTGGAGGATTTGAACCTGGGTTGGAACACCATGCACAAGGAGGGAGAATTTTTGCACCCATTTTGTGTCCCAAGGTGCAACAAGAAAGGACTAGGGCATCTTGATGGTGGCATAGTCAATTAGCACTTAGTTCTTTAGGAGACCCCATTAACAACAAATTTGATTAGTGAAGTCTACAAAAATAAGAATGTAATGACAACAAAGGTGTGTGAAGCAAGGATTTCACAATAGATAAATCCCCAGGTCTAGCAACATCAGAGCCTATTTCTAGACAAGCTAGTATGAAATAAAAGTTCCCATATGGTAAAATTCATTTCCATCCTAATCATCAATTGCATGAGTACTGGTGTGCATGATGATCTGCCAAGTCATGGGTTCTTCATGACTTGGAAATATTAGCGATGTCGATCGAACTATAGAAGGCACCTCAAGTACAATGTAATATGGTTAGATAATTAAAGACTCACTGGATAAACTCTAGAATGTATCAATGGTTGTGGTGTGTCACTCATGCCATAATTTTATGTGCATAAGTCTAAATAATAAATAAAAGCACTCCAAATGCGTGTTGAAGTGACATAATCTGAGCACTTGGTAACTACAAGAAGACCGTTAGAATTATCCATATTGGAATTCACTCATGTTTTCTATGCAATTATTGTGACCCCATGCCCAATGGACCTAAGGCTCATGATTCAGACATCTCCATGGATAATCTTGTAAAATATATCTCTTGCTCCTATTAAGCAACACCCACTCCTCGAACAATAGGAAATAAAATCTATAAATCCTCGAAGGGTATAAGTAGTGTGAAACATGAATATGAAGATGATGCTACAGTTGAAGATTACCTGGAAGAGTAGAAATAAACAAATAAGGTTCTTACAAGATTGTGTCAAAAAGAGATGTTACACCAGAGCTAGAAAATGCCTTCGGAATTCTGTCTATTCTTGAATCTTCCATGATCCTTAACGGGTATGTTAGATAATTAACGGGTATGGTTAGATAATTATCCTCCTGCCTACCACCATTAATGTCCAAATTTTAAAATCTATGTAAATATACCTATAAATAGTGGAATGTTGGTCATTCCTAAGGGTAGCTCTTTAGCCATTACAATTCTTATGTAAGGTTTCCCCTCTGTAAATACAAATTTTGCACTATTTGGTCTCTAGTTGCATCCTCTTGTTCTTTACTGAATATATGAATATTCAATTCTTTAGCCACTTAAGTCGTCCTATGTTATTCTGCTATATGTATTCTTTGGAGTGTGCCTGAGTGACTAAGGAGGAGCATATTTATTATATGGGTTTGGGGTTTATTTCTACTAATGTTGCCTGAACAAGAGCACTTTGATTCTGCATCTTGTATCTCATGCACCTATTCATCGATACTAGAATTCATCTCCCGCTCATCGCTAATAGAGAGCTAGGACAAATATGTCATTGTATAATATGTTAGTTTTACAGCTTGTGTTTCTAATGGGATATTACGCCTGCATAGGTCTTGATGCAGCTATACTCGTCCTTGTGATTTTTGGCTACAACCTTTTTATTTATTTTCTTTTCCTTTTCCTTTTCCCCTGTTTTGCAGTCTAGAGTAGATTGAGTCATCCCAAAGGAACTAGTCTTATCCAAATATTATCCACCCCATCATTTTTATGCAGTGGCCATTCTACGCTGCTTGGTGCTGATCCATCCACCTCGTCCTACGCACGGTACTAGATTTTTGACCAATAGGTGCATACCAATGTACCATCATGGGTACATCTATAGATTAGGAAAGAGTGTCTTAGATTAGGATTTAATTTATGCAATGTAATACAAAAGTGTGTAATGATATTTTGGCAATGTAAACGTGCATAGTTATCCCTATGTACATGTATCAATAGAGTAGAAATATGAATAGTCATAGGAAGAGTGAGGGCTAAGAAACCTCCATATGAAGAGTCACATTCCATTCTATATATATGGATGTATTAATGTAAAAGATACATGGCGAAGGAGAAATAGTCACCTATGTAAGCAATGGAAGGTGATGTAATATGATGTATTTTGAGCTCTTCATTCAATAAATATTTCTTAGTAGTATTTGAGCATTTGTCATTAGCATTCTTTGAGTTATTATATAGTGGATTATGAGTTTGCATGCTTGATTGATCAACATTATTATATCTTTCATATTGCAATTATATTACTTATTTTGAGGTAATATTATTCTGATTATTTACTCATCAAAATCTAATAGTGGTATCAGAGCCACAAGGTATCACCATTGCTACTATCAATTTGAATTCCACTACATCTTTGCAAACAAGATCAGCCTTTGTGCATCACTGCATGCAAACATTATTGTCTTGGGATAATTTGATAGAATTCATAATATAGATCAAAATAAAATAATATTTCTACTAGTTAAGAAGAGACCAGTAACGATAAGAGAATTACCTCTAGAATAAGAACCAAAGAATATAAAGAAATTTTCTCTAGAAAATAACCAAAGAAGCTAAACAAATTACCTTTGGAAAAGGAACTAGAGAAAATAAAGGAATTGCCTTTGGAAAATAAAACCATAAAAGATAAAGGAATTACCTATGGATAGAGAAACCAGAGAAGATAGCATTTCTCACTATGTTGAAGAAAAACTAGTGATATTTAAGAATATACCTATTCCAAGAGAAAAATTGGAATAGAAGAAGATTGAAAGGTCTTGAAGATAGAAATTATCATTGAAGAGATTAAGAGACCCTAAGAAGAGGTCCTATTGATAATCTTGATAAATAAAAAAGGATTCTAGATTATTATTTGGCTAGAATATTTCCACAAGGTTGAAAGGAGAAGTTGTGAAGACTAGAATTTAGTATAGATTTGATTCCACTAGTTTTTTAACATAGATAGTGAAGATTATTATTTTTGAAACATTAAATACATATTATTATTACTGTCTAAGTTTTGTTGTAGAATATTGGTTCTTAGAAGTTGAGAAGCTTCATACAACAAATAGAGAAGAATTGCATCTTTGATTTCCTGAAATTCTATGTGCTTTCCTAGTGTAGGGATTAACTCTTTTGTTGTAGAAAAGTAGACATTAAAGGAGGTCCAAGAAGAATATATTATTGAATATTGAGAAGAACCAAGAATAAGGTTCTCATTGCAAGATTTTAGATTGAAGATAAAGACTCAAGAAGAGGTCACATTGAATAAACTTCTAAGTTTTGGAATATTGAATATTGAAGACTAAAGATAGAGACCCAAGAAGAGGACTTATTGAAGAACTTCCAAGATTGGAAGATTAAATATTGAATATAGAATATAAAAGGACTACATAAGGTCCTATTACAAATAGAAGGAGCAAAATATAGAGATCCAAGAAAGATATCTCATTGAAGAATTTCCCATAGTTGGAAAATTGAAGAAACCAAGGTAAGGTTTCATTAAAGCATTTACTAAGAGAATTAAAGGTTGTAGGATTAGAAGACCCAATAATAGAGGTATAAAGAATATTTTGAAGAAAGAAAATAAGGCTACAAAAATCTTGAATTAGAAAACCCAATAATAGAGGTCTAAAGAAGATTTTGAAGAAAGAAATAAAGGCTACAAGAAAGCCTTATTGCAGAAGTTGAAGCATCGATCATTGGAAGATATTTGAAGCAGAGTTTATGGAAACCTATTGCAAGCAAAAGGAGCACCTAACCAAAATAAATTGGGGCAATTATCACCATCTGAAAACAAGCCCAAAAGGAAAGAGGATTTAGCAAGAAGTTTGTCAAATTTTGAGAAGATTTTGAGAGCTCAAGATATTTAAATTCTTGATAGAAAACACAGAGATCAAGGTTATATTTGAAGTCAAAATTTAGCAAGGAGTCAAAATAAATAAAGAATATTGCAAAATCCATAGTTTTGAGAAATTTTGAGACAACCACATAAGTTTTATAGGCTGATTTGTAGAAGTACAAGTTGCTGATTTTCAGAAGAGAAGCAGAAAGGTCAAAGGACAATAAACAATAGAAGCAAAAAGTTGCAGTTTAGAAAAATATTTGGAGAAGCTTTCATAGAATATTTGGATAGCCTACTAAGATAAGTATTTACAGTAAAAATATCAATATATTTTAACATTAAAGGACATTACCAAATCAGAGGCTATGAGCAACAATTAGAGAAGTCTAAGCTACAATTTCGGGTATCATTGAGAGAAGAAAGCAAGCTGCATTTTAGAAAATATTAGAGAATATTTGAAAATATTTGAGTAGAAAAGCTCAAGCATATTTTAGTAGCATCTAAGGAGGAGTCCTACTACATAATTGGACAGCGAAAGAGCAACATTTGGAGCTGCAAATTTTAGAACCAGCTAGCACACATTTGAAGAAGAAGAAAGCTGATTTTAAGCAGTAACTATAGCTGCAAATTGAAGAGTCTACTAATAGCAAAAGAAAGGTGCATTACAGAAAATACAAGACAAAAAGATATAAATAAAGGATATACAAAAACCTGTGTTAAATTTTATGCCATATAAAGTATTATTGCAGCGATTATTGAAAGTTCTTATTAAGAAAATTTTTAGCATTAAATTTTAGAGCTATTAAGAGCTAGAAAAAAGACAGTTTTAGAGTGTCTTTAAGCCAAGAAAGAGACACTATTACACACCATTATATTTAGGAAAATCTGCAAGTTATAAATAGCATTATTTAATTTCTTAAATGGAATGATAAATAAATAGTTTATGTTGTTTTTTAAAGCAAACTTTAGGGCAGATTTACTCTACGTTTGTGAGGTAGAATATCCCTCATTTTACAATATTATTGAAATAAAAGAGTTCCCATATTTAGAGGTAGATTTTAGGTGTTTAAAAAAACCAGATATGTAGTGAAATTTAGTAAATAAAACCACTAAAGGAGTGGTGAGAACCACCGTTGTATACAGGATCATTAAGCAACAGAACACAGGGGGCAAGATCTTCATCAAACTGTTAGAGTTAGAGTATATTACACCATTTGGGTGATATTATATAATTGACCTAAGGTACATAATTAGGACATTAGATTACTTTAGGGGGAAGTTATCTAGTTACTTGGGGAAGAAAAAACATATGCACACGTATCATTATGCATGTTGTAGGTGTGCAAGGTATCCCCTTGTACTAGTTGGAGTGTTGACTAAGGAACATTTCTACCTATATGAAGGGGGTCATGGTTCACGTCATTTTTTTATCACTTATATTCATTCAATAAGATGTTATATTGCTTTTATCTCTATCTCCTAATGTAATTCTACTAAAGCTATCAGTGGTATTAGAGCTACGATCGTTCCTAGAGAGGAATAGGGAAAGTCATTGCTATAGGTTTTGTAAAATAAAGCACCTTTGGACCTGCCACTTGAAATTCCATTATTGTAGGAACATTTAAAATATCTCGGTAAGAATAACAAGAAGGTTCTAATAAGCGGAATACTTGGGACAATTATCGTCATCCGACAACAAGACCAAAAATAAGAAGGTAGAAGACTAGAAGGAGATCTACAAAATCCAAAATGAAAATTATAGAGAAGCAACAACCTTGCTGAACCTAATCACCAAAATATACATCCTCTACAAAATAGTTTCAGCTTTAAAAAGGTATACAACTAGGTTGCAATCAGATTCATTGATTAAACTTCAAAAATTGGATTATTTGTCATATTTGTTAAAGCACCTTATGTTAGATCAAAAATTTCAAAGAGGAAAATTATTAAAGTATTCAAAAGTGCAAAAGAAAATAAGTTCTTTTTAAGGTATATTTCCACATTAATTTGGAGTTGATTTGATTACAAAATTACAACTATCTATCAACTACCTATCTTATATCTTGAAAAATATTAGATCTTACAACTGTGTTTGTAGTGAAATTTACAGATTATATTTGAAAGGTTGCAATGGAATTTTTAAGATCATTCTTCAAAAATTAGTGGAGAAATAAGGTAAATTCATTGTTATCATTTATAGTGCATCTATTAAGCACCATTCTAGTTAATTCTTTAACTAGTTTCTCTAAATTAGTTTGTGTTGTTAAGAAGCATAAAAATAAAAAAAAATTGTAGATCTTTAGTGGCCAAAAGAAGCCACCATTACAAGTAGAAATATGGAGTAGAAAACCACCATTGAAATCCTTTAAGGAAGCCTCAAATCGAGACCGTGGAAGTCTCAAGATTCAAGGATAATATAAGGATTTATTTTTCAAGAACAAAGTGCAGGAATCCTCATTTCATTAGCTTGGATTGACTATCATCCAAAAGAAGCAAGAAGGATTATAAAAAATTATTCATTTTAGTGCAAGAATTACATATTACAAAAGGCATATTTTTGTTCCTTGTAAGAACAAAGGCATTACCATTTACAAGGGGGCAGAAGGACGTTTTTATCCAATGGAATTACAACCAAGGTAAGGAGCTATCAAAAAGATAACACAAGGAGTAAATTTATGAACAAAGGAAGAGCCACCAAAGAGCTCACACGTCCTTGTTCAACATACTTGCATCCAAGTGAAGGAGATATCAAAAAGCTCACACAAGCAGTGGATTTGCAGCCAAAGGAAGAGCTACCAAAGAGCTCACGCATCTAGGAGTTGAGGTGTTTAAAAAAACCATTTTCCATCATTAGATTCAGCCCTATAAGTAGTGTACCACCTGCAATAGTGGAGCCATTAAAAGAAGGAATTATCACTCATGCTTATGTATAAAGAAGGGTAGTATTCAGTGATAGATTATCTACATAAAATATAAAGCATTGGCTATTATAACCATCAGAAAAGAAAGGAATAAATTGGTATTAAAGACCTGCAAACAAGTGTAGAGATAAGAGTTATACCTAAGGCATCCATTGAAGTAAGCATTCACAAAAAGAAGAGCTCGAAGATATGCCATAAAACCATGAAGCTATCCAGTTGAAGTCATTCAACATCCTCTCCAAGCCAACATGCAAAATAAAGCTTGCATACCAAGAAATATAGTAAACTCACGTAGGGTACAAATATAAAGGAGAAATTAGTGTTGCAAGCTCATCCTTGGAGTGTTAGAAATAAGGCTTGCATGCAGAAACCACTTGGCATAAAATCTCTACATTCAAGTGCTCACCTAAAGTGAGTTACATTCGGTTGAAGGGAGTTAAGACTCTTTGGAGGTTACTGCCAACCTCATCATTGTCGAAGGAACATCTATCACTGTCGAAGAAATATTTATCACTACAAAGGAATGTTCATAATTATCAAAGGAATGTTATCACTACTGAAGGAATGTTAAAGAATTTATATTGTAACACTTCATGTGAAACTTGACATGAAGTCCATCCTTCTTAAGACACCAATCTTAGAGAATAAAAGATACAACAATGTGTGAAGCGAAACGTATCCAATTATAGCAGTGTGTAGTCAAACAAAGTTAAAGCATCAAGGTGAAATATCTATACACTATTAAACGATGTAAGAAAAACATTTAAGATGTTGTCATAAAACCAGTGAATATTACTTGCATTTGGAGAAGCCTTACAAGTGATACCCAAAGATATATTTCACCGCCAGTTGCAAAAGTGAAGGATCGTCAATTGAGAGATGATTTTGCACTGATCAAAGAGGACTATGACTGCCCATGAGCACTACATAGCACATAGCTACAAATCTGACAACGAACAACATTAAGGAGTGATTGAGGTAAAGATATTTATGCTTGTTTTAACATAAGGTTTTTGGATTTATAAGGGAACCTTTTATCTATTGCAATATTAGATATTCATTAAACAATAATACTTTAGATATGTTAATATTTGCAAAAGTTATCAAGGAGGAATAAGGAATATTATTATTGTTATTTAAATTACTTGTAAATATTATTATTTTCTATTTTTTTCCAAACTTAGGAATTGGAAATTAGAAAACATTAAATCAACCTAAAAGGGGTATTTAAAGAGGTTTATTAAAGTTTTAAAAAGTTGGGATTTTTATAGTGTTGGCTCAAAACACTTAAATGAAGAAAATAAATATCAACTTCAAAACCTCTTCAAATAATTGAAAATAGTGCTTAGTTCAATATGAGTAATAAGGAGATAGAGAAGTTGTTTTTTGTATTCACAAAATTAAAAAAAAAACAAATTAGAATTAAACTACAATTCACAAAAGCACTCTATTGATCATATATCCTATCCAAAACATCCTAGGGAGTCATAAGGTATTCTACAAAACTTGATTATCAAGTTCTGAATTCATTCACTATGGATTATTTATGTATAAACTCAGGAGCAAGCAAGCATATGATTGGGAACATTCATTGGTTCAATTCCCTAAAATAGGTACATAAGAACCCGGTTTTTGTAGCAGACATCCATACATATGAAGTAAAAGGAATAAAAAATATTATGGTAAATCTAGGATATGAAAAAGCAATAATCAAGAATGTTCTATATGTTCCAGGATTGACTACTAATCTACTTTATGTTTCTCAGCTCATTGATCAAAACATAACAATTGAGTTCAAAGTTTTCAATGGAAAAAAACGATGTCACGTATCTAGCCAAGGAAAAATGATAGCATCAGCTTCCTAAAAAAATGGTCTATTTATTCTAGACACTACTATTCACTCAGAACTTTTAATCAAAGCCTCATATATATGGCACAAGCGTCTAGGGCATCCAAGTGAAACTTAAATGAAGGAATTATTCAAGTATCAAATGGTTGAAATATTACCCAACTTATCTCCAAAAACTAATGTATGTCTAGAATGTTTAGCAGGAAAACAATATAGAATTCCTTTCAAACTACATCAACACAAAGCTCAACAACCTCTAGAGATAATATATACATATTTATGTGGACCAATGAGAGTTGATAGTGTTAAAGGACATAAATACTTTCAATTATTTTTTGATTATCACATGAGGAAAATGTGGGTATACTTCATGAAATACAAGTTAGATGCATTTAGTTATTTCAAATAGTTCAAAATCAAAGTAGAGAAAGAATCAGGAAAAACTATAAAAGCACTTTGTTTAGACAAAGGAGGAGAATTTAGTTCTAAAGAGTTTGACTTATTTTTAGAAGAAAATAGAATTAAAAGACAACTCACTACAACATACTCACCTCAACAGAATGGAATTGCAGAAAGAAGAAATAGGTCAATAATAGAAATGGTTAGGTTCATTTTGAAAGAAGCATAACTTGATCACCAATATTGGGTAGAAGCGGTACAAACATTAGTCTACATTCAAAATAGACTACCTACAAGAGTACTCAAACATATTACACTAGAATAAGCATGGTCAAGACAAAATCCCAACATAGAAAAAGTAAAAATATTTGGATGTAAATCCTATATGCATATTTTAAAACATAAGAGGACTAAACTATATGAAAAACTATGGTAGGGATATTCGTTGGTTATGACAGTGAATCTACAGGATACATAATACTAGATCCATCTACAAAGAAGGTCTACATTAGTAGATATGTAGTCTTTGATGAAAAATCAAAGTTGACACAGGAAAATCTAGTGATGACACAAAATTTCTTTTAGATATGTCCAAAAAATATACAATAAGTGAAGAGTCAGAATTAGAATCTCAATAATAGGGCACAAAATATACTAGAAGAGAACCAATATGTCTTAGAGATACACTTAGAATAAAATCTAGAAAGGATTTCAGATCTTACTACTACAAGATCTCAAACTTGTAGCATAACCAGAATTAATAGAGGGATGTTGGGTAATATCGCAGAACCAACATCAACACTATAGGCACTAAATGATTCACACTAGAAAGCAGCCATGGAATCTGAATATGTCACTTCAAAAGAATAAAATATAGAATCTAGTGGAATGACCCCCTGGAAATAGGGTAGTAGGATGTAAATGGGTTTACAAGGTCAAATATAAAGCAGATGGAACACTAGACAAATACAAGGCTCGATTAGTGGTAAAAGGATATACTCAAACAAAAGGAATAGACTATGAAGAAACATTCGCACCAACGGTAAGGATGACTACCATCAGAACGGTCTATGCACTAGTTGCACATCAAGGATGGAAACTTCAATAGATGGATGTAAAAAGTACCATTCTTAATGGTGACTTAGAAGAAGTTTATATGTCACAACCAGAAGGCTTTATCACTCTGGTATGGGAAGATAATGTATGCAAATTAAATAAATCTTTATATGATTTAAAGCAAGCTCTCAAAGCCTAGAATTAAAGATCAAAAACCATCTACTACAACATAACTTTAAAAGAAGTTCACCAAAACCCAGTTTATATACCAAGAAATTTGGAAATGATATCCTGATTCTCATAGTATATGTTTATGATATTGTGATTACTGGAAGCTCAAAAATATTTGATAAGAGATATCAAAAATGATCTAGAAAAGGTATTTAAAATGACATATCTAGGGTTAATGAGTTACTATCTTGGTCTAGAAATTTATCAAGTAGAGGACAAAATAGTACCCACTCAATCAAAATATGCAAAAGCCCTTTTAGAAAAATACAGAATGGCAGAATGCAAGACTAAAGACACACCAATAAAACAAGGGATTCAACTATCCAAAAATTATGGAACACCATTGGTTTCAGTGACATTATATCGTCATTTGATCGAAAGTATTCTATACATAATAAATAGTCGGCCAGATATTGCTTTTGCAGTAAATTATCTATCATGATTTATGCAAGAACCAAGAGAAATTTATTGGAAAGCTACAAAAAGGATATTGCAATATATCAAGAAGATTAAAAACTATCAACTAACCTATTTAAAAGATGTCAAAGAATTTTGTCTATAGGGATACTCAGATTCAAACTATGCTGGATCCATTGATGATATAAAATCTACCTCAAGATATCTCTTCCACCTAAGATCAGGACCCATATCTTGGCACAACAAGAAACAACATACAATAGCACGATAATCAACTGAAGCATAATATTGAGCAACAAGAGATACCACTTGTGAATCTCTATGGCCATAATACATACTAGCCGATATGGGAATTAAATGAACTTCAACCATGATATTCTACGACAATCAAGGAGTACTGAACTTGATCAAGAATATGATCATACATAAAATAACAAAGCATATTAAAACACATTGTCATTTCATCGGGGAATATTTTCAAAATAAACACATCATCCTCAAGTATGTGCTTACAGAAGATTAGATAGTAGACATCTTTACAAAAGCACTTGGAAAGATTAAATTTCAAAAATTTAGAGATCATCTATGCAATTCAAAGGAATCTCATAACCAAATAATATAATACAGGGGGGTGTTAGAGTTATAGTATATTACACAATTTGGAATATATTATGTAATGTACTTAAGGTACATAGTTAGGACATTAGATTACTTTAGGGGGAATTTATCTAGTTACTTGGGGAAGAAGCAACATATGCACAAGTGTCATTATGCATGTTGTAGGTGTGCAAGGTGTCCCCTTGTACAACTAGTTGGAGTGTTGACCAAGGAACCTTTCTTCCTATATGAAGGAGGTCATGGTTCACCTCATTTTGTATCACTTCTATTCATTCAATAAGGTGTTATATTGCTTTGATCTTTGTATCCTAATGTACTGTTGTTAAAGCTATCACAAACACCCACCCATTAGAAAAAATAAATCACTAACTACAATGCTTAAGGGAATATCCATTATGGCTCAATAATCGGCCAACTAAGGAGCTATAATACATCAACTGCAACCTACAAAATAAATTCCTATGTAAATCCTATGTAGCCCAGCAATAAGAAAGTATCTTATCTACAAAATGGAGGCATATTATAGGGATAAATAGATAAAAATAAAAGGTGTATTATCAAGAAAAAAGAAAGTAATATTACCTTCCTATAGAAGGCATCATAGAGTCACCATTAAAGATCTCTAACATAATCACAGTTGGAACCAATCATGGGTAAATTTTTCATCGACCAAAGAGAGAAGAAACAACACCAATTGTTGTTACAAAGAAGCAAGAATATATTGGAAGAATAGCAAGGAAGAAATATATTGGAGAAGGAAGCACATGCATAGAATACTATAACACTTATCCCAAGCAAGGAAGAGGAATAGTTCCATTTGGTACAAGGGTGAAAATTGGTACATAGTCATAACATACGTCTCCATCCAGGAAATAAGAGTGCTCAACACTCTAAATCACCACCCAGATATCAAGGAAGGATTAGTAATGCCCAAACATTACAAGGAATATTGTGCCAAGTATCTATTTATCTTACAAGAATGTTAGCCCCATATAAATGGAGTCAAGAAGTCTTCATAACGTATGCTACAAATGGCACATTGCACAAGAGGACAAAAGCACTCATATAGCCACCAGTGTAAGAGAGTAAAGGCAAATATGTACCAAGTGTGAAGAAAGAGCATTGAAGGCAAATACAAAGCACCTATTATCAATTCCAATGAAAGTTGACCAGAAGGAGCACCCAACAAGTCAAGGAGGAGCACCTAAATAATTAAGGTAACATTTTCCATAATATTTTCATATTAAAGTTTATATTAGTAGGAGGAATAAGGAATAAAGATAATATATTCTAAGGTTAAAATTTGATTTTTTTTAGTGGAGTGATAAGCATTATATAACCTTAGAAAAATTTAGATATTGCATATTTGAAGAATATTATGAAATTGAAGAAGCATTATATTTGAGTTTTGTAAAAATGCATATTTAGATTTACAAAACAAATTTAATATTTTCAAAATTACTAAGGTTGGAAAAATAAGGCATTCTACATCAAACTAGGTCTACAAAAATATAGCAAATATTATTTTTCTAAATTTCTAAAGTTAGAGGAATAAGGAATCCTACTTCAAAACTAGTTTATGAAATTTAGAGTTAAAATATTTTATTCATAAAATTGGGAGATAAAAGGAATTCTACATAAAAATATTGCATTTGATCTCTAAGTTCAAAATTATTAGAGATTTGAAGATTTGTAAAGGATTGAAATCACACATTGATTGATAGAATTGATATTAATATTGTATTACCTTTCAATAATTAGGGAGATAAAAGGTATTCTACAAAACATAGAATTGAAAGGACTATATTGATACTAAGGAGTCATAAGGAAGTCTCCCTCAAAGAATTAAAGTTTTAATGATGGAAGACCTTATTAAATACAGAGGATTCAATAATTCAACTTGGATTAAAGGTCCACTTGATTCTAAGGACAATAACAAAATGAAATATGTGGATAGAAATAAAAGTATTCTTGAAGAATCTCAAACTAGAAGAAATACCGTAGAGACATATTCTAGAAATATGATAGAAGAAAGTCATAGTGAACATTTTTAAAATTCTAAAAAAACACGTAGGACAAGAATTCTTTCTACAAGTCTATGAAAGAAGCAAAAGTAAACTTGCTTCAACCATTCACGCATGGATGTATCAATTGATCAAGAAAACAAAAGAAGTCAAGGTATTCAAAACAACACAAGAAAACTTGAAATCTACTTATTGTAACAAAGAAGGCCATGAAAAAGTTTATTGTTGGGATTTACATCCTTTCACATATTGTGGGAGAGGATCTCACTCATATTCCTTTTGTCATTACAGAAAAGAGTATTACATGAGTTTTTAAATAATTCTAATGTTTAGGTTACAATGCTTGTTTCAAAGAATTATTTTTAAAGATTTTGACAATATCAAATACAAGTTTGAAGAACAAGAAATAAGACTACACAAAGATAAATAAAAACAAATATGGACTAGAGTGATTTGAGATCTAGCTCAACAAGGATATCTCATGACTGACTAGATCAAGAAACCCAAACAGAACTCGAAGACAAAGACAAGGAACCAGGAAAAAATGAAGACTTGTATATGAAGAACAAAAGGAAAAAGAATAATTCTCTACAAGGATTAAATAATAGCACATCATCCAAGAGTCTACATGAGAATTTTAACCTGAACAAAATGAAGAGTATCTACAAGGACACAATTTCGATAAATAAGATGAAGACCATATTAAAGAATAAAGCCTTCAATAACCAAATAATGTAATACGAGGGGGTGTTGGAATATATTACATTATTTGGTACATACCAATGTACCATCATGGGTACATCTATATATTAGGAAATAGTGTCTTGGATTAGGATTTACTTTATGCAATGTAATGCACAAGTGTGCAATGATATTTTGACAAATGTAATGTGCACAGTTGTCCCTATGTACATGTTTCAATAGAGTAGGAATATGAAGAGTCATAGGAAGAGTGAGGACCAAGAAACCTCCATATAAAGAGTCACATTCCATTCTATATATGGATGTATTGATGTAAAGGAGACATGGCGAAGGAGAAAGAGTCACCTATGTAAGCAATGGAAGGTGATATAGTATGATGTATTTTGAGCTCTTCATTCAATAAAGATTTCTTAATAGTTTTTGAGCATTTGTCATTAGAATTCTTTGAGTTAATATATAGTATATTCTGAGTTTATATGCTTGATTTATTAGCATTATTATATATTTCATATTGCAACTATATTATTTATCTTGAGGCAATATTATTCTGAGTATTTACTCATCAAAAGCTAACAAAAAATGGATAGAAGAAAGGCCACCTAAAAAGGATAAAAAGAATGCACCAGCTAGAGTATTTGCCACTATGGATCCAATTTCTAATAAGCATATACGAGTAGCCTTTGTCCAAAAAGTCACTAATCCTACCTCAGAGATGACAATAAATGATTATGATATGGTAGTGCATTAGAATACAAGGTCCCATTATAAGACACAACTTAAATTGTCTAGGTTAGAGTAGGTATATTGTATTATCAAGGAGCTATATTTGAGGTAAACTACAAAATGACAAAGGATAGGGTAAATAACTTAGCTAAAACACTTTATCAAGAGTGAGTTGAGAAGAAGTCCTTACAAAGAAGGTTAAACAACTACAAGAAAATTTGAGTGAAGCCCCGACTTTAGAGCAATTAAAACAAAAGGATGAGAGAATCCAAGCTCTAGAGGAACAAATACAACAAAATGATATAATACTCAAAGAATAAGAGGAACAACTATGGAAAAAGGATACATCACTCCAACTTCATGAAGAACACCTAAAGAAGTTGCAAGAAGAAAACACAAGCTCCTAGATTTTCTTAGGAGGTATTAATGCAAATCAAAAGAGAAAATTGGATCAAAGTCCTTGACACGACCATGCAAGCCTATCTTGTCATGGATTAATTAGTAAATATATTATAGGTCTTCAAAAAGGCTCAAATTGACTTCAACAAAATGCAGGAAAATATGGTTGAAAAAGTAGAGCAAACACAAATAATTATCAAAATTCTAAAGAAATTTTCAAATCCTCAATTGTTAGAATTCAAAGATAGAAAATTGGATGAAGTGGAATACCATGTATAAAAAATATTATAAATTTATTATTTGATGCAAAAAGGAGGTGAATTGATCTCCATATTGAGTATAAAAGTGGAGAAGATAAGGATCTTAGATAGAGAAATCATAGGATTTTCTTTCCTAGGATTTAGGTTGACAAACACAAGTTCTCTACTTAAGAGAATCTCAAAGTCTATATAGATCTTATTGTTAGTGATGAAAATGAATTTGAATTATGGCTTGAACCAATCAAAGAAGATCAAATTTTTATATTTTTAAATGGTTTGTCTAAAATACATGTAAGAATATAGGACTTAGTTTGGAGAAATAAAAACCCATCATATGGAAGGACATTACAATTAAAATATACCTCGCATAAGGTTATAGAGGTTGTTATCCCATGAAGGAAAGTTTGGAATTGATCATTCTAAATATTATTTGTTATGGGAGGTTCCTTGGCCGACTAGAGAGTGAGTAAAGAACACTAGGTAAGAACATTGACAATGATTACATAAGCATGGGAAGAATAGGGTGAGACTACCAAAACATTAATGGTTGGTACCATAAAATCTAAAAATTTATATATGACATGTGGCATGGTATCACACAAAATAGATAGATCATGAATGAACTTATTAGCCATATTCCATTGTACTTAGATTATAAAGGGTAAGAACATGATATCAAAATTGGAATATCAAGTTGAAAAAAGGGAAAGGATGTGCCCAAAGCACTCATTCAAAGTAAAAAATTGTATTTTACAGTGCCATCTCTAAAATTAAATTAAGAGTCTAGTTGTCACCACTATCCAAAATTGCTATAAATGGATATGCAAGGGTTAAATGTTATGCATGAAAATTTTGTTTGGAATTGGGGCTTGCTATCATACATACTTTAGGAGAACCTAAGCACCCTATATCCATATACAATTTTGATATTTGGTATCTACATAATTTTGTTAAGAAGAAGATAACATGGAGTATTGATGGATCCTGAATGCCTAGAATATTTACCCAAGGCATTTTACCTTCAACTAAAGCTACCTTTAGCTATCATAGAATATACTCAAAAAAACTCCAATTTTGTAGGTGAAATCCTTAGTTAGATATCTTCAATCTCTTTCACTTCCTTCCCTCTTATTTATTCTTCCTCTTTTCTTCTTTGCTTCCCATTTTCCTGCACCTCTCTCCACCATTCTCAACTTCATCATTTTATTATCCTACATTTATAATCCATTCTTTTGATTTACTATTTTCCTTCTTGATTCTTGTTCTTTTCATCCTCTAGATGCTATAGGTAATCCCAATTTTTTTAGGTAATTTATATGTAAGCTTAGTAAGGGTATCTTCTAATGCCTACTTTCCAATCCCTTCCATGCCTATAGACTCCATGTCCATTCAAGCCTCCAAGCACTTTTCCTCCCCATATCTCAAAGTGTCCCATAGTTCTTCTATCTCTTAAACCTAGGATTTCCTTCAACTTATCTTCTATCTCCTTTTCCTCATTATGACTCCATACCCAACGGATAAATCTATAAGGGCTCTCTATTTCTACAAGCAAACACCCTTGAAAGGCATAAAAATATGGTTCAATGCAATAACCCACATATGAATTATTGTTGCTTGAATAAGTATTTGCTACAATAAGTCAATGGACATTAGGCTTAAATGTAATAATACATTCAGATACTCAAAAATACCTTGTTAGGCCCAAGATTTGGCTAAGGCAAGAAAATTCTAGAATTTTATCATATTTTCAAACTCAAAATTTTTCCAAGTCAAAAGACTGGGGTGGAAAAGGACTGGACTTTTGAAACATTGATGTCATCCTGGAGGGCACAAAATTGTAACAATGCAAAAATCCTAGCATGGAAAAATATCAAAATTTTCGAGCACTAACGTCATCATAAGGAGAAGAAAATTCTAACAAGGGAAAAGCCCATAGTGAAAAAATGTCAGACTTTTAAGGCCCTAACATAATCATAAGGAGCTAAAAAATTTGATAAGTTAAAAATCCTAGCATGAAAAATGTCATAATTTTGATTTTAATATCATTTAAACATTAAAATAACTTCTACCTAATCTGTGAAGTCCTGCCAAAAGGTAGAAGACATCTAAACCTTAATAGTTAATAAAGTAGATTTTGAACCTATCCCTTTCATCCAAAATAATCCTTGATAGAGGATCAAATTACCCATAAATTTATCCTCAGACAACTAGCCCAATAAGCAAACATAGTGGCAAAAAATAAGTTTGTCAAAAAATACTCAAAACTATAAGAGACATGTGGATGCTAAGCTCGTGGAGAAAATCAAGACCGACCATATTAACACGACATAATTAGAAAAATTAAGTTGAGATGAGCTAGAAAGTGATGCCTATGCCCTACACTCACCCTAGTTAGGCTTACAAATAGTGTTTGTGTAATGATTAGAGCTAACAAAAAGATGTAATCTTATAAATCACTCAATATACCTTAAAAATAGGGTTGGATCTTTAGTGTGTGCTTGTATATTCCATGTAGTCGTTGCTTCATATTCAATATGATCAAATGTTTTCTAGCCTTAGTTGGGTATACTTGCATGTACTAATGTGTATGCGAGTTGTTCATATTTATGCATTTCTTCTTATGCTTTATGAATAATAAATTCTATTAGATAAATTCTCTAGTTGTTGGATTTTTGTCTAGATTACTTTTATGAAGATTCTAGAATGCTAAAGGATGCATACAATTTGGATTCAATAAAATTAAAACTTGTAATGCTTTTATGAATGGTTACTATGTTAGGCTTTGCATTAATTTAAATGTGAAATGTACTTATGAAAAAAAAAGCAGTGTTATAAATTGAATTCTGACCACCTATAGGCTTAACCTCTAGCCCTCATCTCTCTTTCCTAACCCTTGTATTCCTCACTTCAGTATCTTTCATTTCATTAGTTCAACAAGGAACTGACCTTCTTCAAAGGTTGACCTAGAAGAAATTTTGTCATCCAATATTGATCATAGTCTGGGGCATATACTTCATCCACTTAGGCAGATTGACGACCAAGAAGTACCCGTAATTTTTTGGAGCCCATGTGCTACCCATTATATTGACCTCATTCTTGAGGAAATTGGCAAAATATCATGGGTGAATATCATGGTAGAAGAGGCAAATAATATCACATAGTTTATCTATAATCACACATGGGTGCTCAGCTTGATGAGGTAGCACAATTATAGGAGGGACATACTTCACCAAGGGAACACTCAATTTACCTCCAATTTCATTTCCTTGCAGATCCTTCTAACAACATCACTAGCTTTGAAGGGGATTTTTGTGAGCAAGGAATGGTATGCTTCATCATTTCATGCAAAAGAGGGGCACAAAATATGGAGGCAAGTGTATGATAAATGATTTTGGGAGACCATTTAGAAAATTCTTAAGGTAAGTGCAATTCACTTCTTGAGTTCAAATTTTAATTTTTAAATCTTATTTTATACTTGAGAATTACTTTTTCTAAATTTTCAATATTATTGTTTAATTGTAGGTGATAAAACTGTTGGTAAGGGTAATTTTCCTTGTAGATGGTAAAAATTTGGTCATGGGCTATCTATATGAAGCAATATCTAGATCCAAAGAGGTCATTGAGCATTATTACAATGGCAACCAATGCAAGTTTGAAGCAATTTTCCATATTATTGATAAGATATGGACAAGGCAACGCCATAAACCAATTCATGTTGTAGGGTACCTCTTGAACCCCAAGTTATTTTACACTAATAGCCTTAATGGTAATGAAGAGGTCTAGGAAGGGTTTTATACTTGACTAGAGAAGATGATAGATAATCCTGACAAACATATCCTTATCCATGTTGAGTTGCAATTGTATAAATCCACAAGAGAGAACTTATTTGCATCCCCTTTCACTAAAGAAGCAAATTCAAGCTTACGACCAGGTAATGCATTTAGAACTTTTAAAGTTTTAATATTTTTTTTATGTAATGAAAATTCTTGACATCTAATAATATAAAATAATTCTTTTAAAATTATATTTTTTTGTATATTTATGGTGGGAGGGCTATGGCTTCAAAACACATACTTTGCAAAGAATGGCTATCCACCACTTCACCACTACTTGATGGCTATACTTTATGGTGTGAGAGTAGTTGGTCTCTATTTGAGGTTATACACACCAAGAAGCACAACAGGTTTACTCAAGAGTATCTCAATAAAATTGGGTTTGTGGAATACAATATAGGATTCACACAAGACAAGTGGAGGCTAGTGAATCCTATGAGGCAATTCAATTGGATGTACTAGATCTACTATGTGATTGGATTATCTAGAGTTCTATGGATCTTGAGTTTCCTACAAATGACATTAAGGTAATTGGGGAGGAAGAAGAATATTTAAGAGTTTTTGAGGAAATATACCATGATGATACCGCACTTGAGAAACCTTCAATTTGTCCACCAGTTTAAAATCAAGGTCAACCATCAAGTGCAAGGGGAAGAAAAGAAAAACAAAAGGTGGTTTAAAAGTTTCTTTACATTTTGAAATATTACATTTTAATGTTGTATTTTGTTATAATATGGTGTCTCATATCATGTAAGTTATAATAATTAATTACTTTGTAATAGGATTTCCCCATCAATTCTAGATAATGGGGTCCTAGAAGTATTTACTTGTCAACTAATTAAAAAGATGATAAAATAATGTATTAAATTGAGACACTAGTAATTAATGCTCTAATTGGATGTTGAGATTACTTAAAGTATGTGGGACCCATTCTTAGGATAAGGATGAGTTGGGCAGTGGATTTAAGTGAAGCAAATCCCTTAATTGAATGTGGAACTAGAGACTTTATGGATAGAGATGGAATAGTTAGAGCTAAGTTAACTATTATATCTTATATTATCCATGCACAACTCCTTTGCGTATTTCAGGAGGTATTGGAATTCATTTTGTATTATCTTCATAATTTAGGTTTGGCATAGAAGAAAAAAGGGAAGGATTTGGAGTTTTGTGTAGGAGGATTGTTGATTGTACATTTGGTAATAAATCTCTACACAAGAGGTTGGTCTTGATTTTTTCCTAGGATTTTTTCTCAAAAGGATTTCCTCATCAAATATCCATCTCTTTTTTTATGTGTGTGAATTTTTTAATATATTCTTTTATGTTGTTTGCACAAATTAAATGCAACTAGATAGAGGCTGAACATTTAATTCAAATATTATAAGGAACATATAGAAATTAAGGATTGCCCATAAGAATATATATGGTTGTAAATCATCTCAAACCTATGAAATGAATTTACAACAGAATGTAATGTGTTTTGTTGTCTGTAAATAAGTTTACAATAATTTTATTGCATATTCTATTTGAATGTAAATGTAAGACAACAAATTGTTTACTTAATGTACTAGTTGTACATGAATTTATAGTAGGTTGATTACTACTCTCCCTAGAATATTGAATGTTTAGGAATTATTTTTGCAGCTTTAATTCTTTACATATTTGAGTTGATTTGTTAATTCATAAACTATAATTGTACTCTTTGTATTGAATATATAATAAAAAATAATATTTTTAGCTCTCTAATTGTTACTTCAATTTTTTTCTTCTATTTATTGAAAAAATTCTTCATATTTGTTTTGCCAAGTTTTCCCGAGTTGCAAAAAAATATCCAAAATTAGGCTATAGATTTTATTGCAAGTTGAAAGTTTTTGAACTATGCTCCATTCAAAATTTCATGTGTGATTGACATCCTCCAAACTAAGAGAATGGTTGAAACCTCTTGAGCTACCTCATGTTCGATTTTAGTACATTATTTGGTACTTGTATATATTTTGCAAATATATGGTGTGAAAAGAGTCTTGTAAATGAGTCATTTATAATTTGTCATTTAGTAATCATTAACGGTTTTTCATTATTAGGAGTCAATAAAATATATTTCTCATATGAGAATATGAAGAGTTATATTTCTTGAAAGATTGAAGAGTTTAAGAAGATAAATAGTTAGATGAGTTGAAAGGTCAAGAGTCTTTATAAAGACTAAGGAAGCATATGATATTTAAGGAATGAAATTTTATTATTTCATTAATACTAGAATAATAAGGTTGTGATCCATAAAGTATATTAATTGTGTTTGAATACAAGTGAATGTTATTGTGTGAGAATTTAATCTTTGATATATTATGAGAAAAATCAATTATATGCTAACAGTGATATCAAAGCCTCTATTGTGAGAGGAGTCACATTAGTCCAAGTTGAGTTGATATTGTGAGGACCATAAGATCTACAAGAGTTATAGTTGAAATCAGGTTTGTGGTGTGAAAGCATCCAAGATTTTGGAGAGTTTGTAGTGAACCAGTAAAGGAGAGATGTTACTAAGCATAAACGAGTTTGGCTAGAGCACTAGTGAACATTGGAGAAGTGATTAAGTGTATATGAAGAGAACTAAGTATTGTATTGGATGAAGATTTTGAAGTGTAGAGGGTAGGTCATTGAAGTTTCTAAGTGAAAATAAATTGGAGCTAAGAGGAAGTAACACGTGAAGACATAGAAGACTACAATACTTGAAGCAGCAAGTATTTGTGAAAGACCATAAATTCAAAGGTGTGCAAGCCAGAGAGCAAAACTTAGGAGGAGGCATTAGAAATTAAGTCAAAGGTGTGCAATACAAAGAGGAAGAGATGTAACATATTATGTGAAATAGTTTGAGGGAATATAGACACAAAGGAGTCGAAATAATACCAACATGGAAGGTATAACACCAAGGAGGCATATTGTAGAACGATAAGATATTCAAATTAATTTGAGAACAATTAAACCTAAGGTCCATAAAGAAAAGGTGTACCCTAGTCTCAAGAATTATATGGAAGACACTCCTAAGGTACATAATTTTAATTTACCTCATTATAAGTTTTGAATGTCAATGAATGGTTAATTAAATAGAAATGCTTTATAATATGAAGGAAGAAATATATTAAAAGTATATTTGATCTATTAAGAAATAAAAGCTTAAATAGGCATCTATAAAGTGAAGGAAGGAATATATTTAAAGAAGAATAATTAAATATTGAAAAAATAAATCTATCCTTTAAAGTGACAATAAATTTATTGGAAAGAGAAATTTTGAAACTGTGATATTTGAAAGGGAAATAAATTGAGAAAAGAGATAGAATTTGAAATGAAAACAAAAAATTAAGAGAAATAATGCATTTAAAAAAAATTGTCCAAAGAGAAAGAAACAATTGAATTGAAGAAGAATCTTTGAGAAACCTTGAAAGAATTTTTTGAAGAAAACTGAAGAAAATATTGAAGGAAATTATATTGAGAAGAAAAAAGAAGAAAAACTAGATTACTAAAAAGGGAAGGTTATTAATTTGAGAAGAATTAAAATTTCAAGGGTTTACATGATTTATTTGAAGAAGGAACAAGAATCAAAGTGAAGACATTAAAATTTATCAAAAAAGGTCAATTATTGAAGATTATTTCAAGGTACAAAATATAGATAATTATATTCTCTAAAGTTTAATGAGAAGGTCTGGGGTGTAAATCAATTGGTTTGACCAAACCCCGTAAGGGGGGCGGAGGTCCAAGGTTCAAATCTCGGGCCTTGTTGGACTGAATGTTTGTTCCTTTCCCGGTGGTTTCAGTGGCGTAAAAGGTTTTAAATTATTGTGGCATGGTGGTTATAGGGGTGGACTGCACAAAGAACTGTGTGGCGGCTTTTGGGGTGGATAGTGTAGAATACTGTGGTGGCCATAAAATTCGAACAGCCTGCCTAGATTCATGGAGGATACCGATTCCACAATGTAAATTAAAAAAAAAATTGAATGAGAACCTAAAAAAAATAATAAAGAAAATAAAAACTTGATTATAGATACACTTTTCGCACTCTACTAGGGTTTGATGAGAAAAAGTTGCTCTACTAGGGTTTGATGAGGAAAAGTTGCTTTGCTAGGGTTGGGGTCTATCATCATTTGTAAATTTAGTTGTTTTGATGTTGATTACTAATATTATCGCCAATTAGGTGGTTGCTATCCTTTTTTATGGCTTCATCATCTACAAATGTAATGGTTGTTATAGATAGTGGATCTCATGGCACCAAAGTGAGCTGAAAATTTTGTTTTGAAAGTAATGGATGAGGTAATGATTCTTCTCCAGATGGTGTGCTCTCTCTTGATGTTATTTCTCTAGATGTAAAATGGTATGAGAATCATTGTCTTATAGCTTATTTTTGGTTGAATTTCACAACAAGAATATCTTCAAAATTGGTTGAAAATTCACTGGGAAGCTTATGGCATTGTGGTTGTGGGTATCCACAATCTTACTAAAAGTTTTTCTTTTCTTTCCGTTAAAGAACCCTTGCAAGTGCAAACAGTGGTTGCTAAGTCCAGTTGTTTTTTTCTTCATAATAATTTGATGGTTCTTTCTCCTTGGATTCCTTTCCAAGTTTCAGAGCAATTTACCTTGAAAGTGTCAGTTTGGCTTGAACTCCCTAGTATTCTACTACCCTTATGGATGTTTATTGTCAATATTATTAAACCCATTGGTCAGGTGATCTGTTACAAAGAAGAGCAATTCTTCTCAACATGACCTAATAAAAGATTTTATGTTGAGGTTGACCTCACACAGGATCTCAAAGAATTTATGGATATTCAAGTTGATAGAGAGCGTTTTATGCAAAAAAATATTTACTTTAATTTACCTAATACTTGTTTTCAGTGTAAATCCACCACACATCGTATCAAGAACTATATGCTGGTTTCTCAAAAACATTTGATGGTTGCCCCTACTCCTCACACCATGCCTACACCTCCTAAACCCTCTATTGAGGGTGATTGTATCATGGTTTCCAATAATAAGGGAACAACCAAATCTAAGTCGATGCTTTCTAATAAATATAAGGTTGTGAAGTCGTCATCTTAGCCTCATGTTGTTCCTATTCATCCTATTTTGGCTTCTCAGGCTTTGCCTATTGTGAAACCTCCTGAGTATAAATCAACCTCAAAATAAAAGAATTCACTGCCAATACCTCCACCCTCTTTAGGCATTTGTGTAGTCCATCTCGAGATGGATCACCATCATCGAAGGGAAGCCAAGAGGCTAAGCATCATCCTTTGACTGTTGGTGACTTATTTCAACCTTCTTAGACCTCTTTATTTAATAGGTTTTTGATGTTGGTCAATAGTGTGGGTAGTCCCTTGATTGTTGGTGAATTATTTCAACCTTCTTAGACATTTGCATTTAATAGTTCTTTGATGTTTGATGATAGTGGGGGCAGCCCTGTGGGATACAGCTCCATGGATATTCCTCCTCTATGAATTTCCTTTCATGGAATGTTCAGAGACTTACAAAGTCCTCAAGAAATAAATTTGTTTGATCCACTCTATAAAATATTTGGCCATGTTGATGTTATTTATTTACAAGAATTTAAGATCTCTGGTATTTTGTTAGATGTTTCTCTCAACTGTATTGCAGGTTCTTTTATGCATTTAATTACTCACCATGAAGATGGTCGGAGTGAAGCTTCTATTTCTATCTCCTCCAAACTTGAGGATTTTTTGCTTGGGTCTAGCAAGGATCCTTCTCATCATGTGGTCTATATTTTATTGAATATTAATAGGAACACCCTAGGCATTGCCAACATTTATGCACCTAATGATGGGTCTAGTCACTCTACCTTTTCGTGGTACCTAGTTGATCACTTACCGATGGCATATTGGCTTTTTGTGGTGAATTTAATATGGTAGAGCATGTTGAATATTTGGTTACCTCTCGATGCATTTGTGTGTTGGAGAGCATGAGGCTTGGTTTTTTCTTAAACATAGACGAGGTCTTTTTTATCCCCTTTTTTTCCAGCATAATTGCACTTCTCCACCTTGGTTCAAATGGTCCAATTTTTGTACGGGTAATGATAGATTTTGCAAGCACCTTGATAAAGTTATGATGTTAGAGCAACAATTTGTTTTATTCTCTTCCATAAATAATAATATTATGATGATCTGGGATCAATTCTTGTTGTCAGATCATTTCTCGATTTCTTTTCAGATTGAGTGAAGTGGTCACCAATTTAATTTTTTGTGTAATCATTTAAACTAAATATTTTTTTATTGCTACACCCTAGCACAATTATTGTGATTGAGAGAATATAAAATTTATTACCTTGAATTCCTCACTCTTTCAGTTGGATTTCTTGGTGGAATGAGGCGATTATCTATACTAGCTCTTTCATGTGCCACTTTGGCAAATAGGTGGGACATGTCAAAAAGCATGCTCATTTGGTTGTTACAAAGGAGCATTAACAAAATTTATTGTTACTAGAAAATGATCTATATGACTGGTATTTGTAAACCATGGTTGTTGGTATTTACCACTATCTTATAGTCCATGAATGACATGAAGTGAGGGGGCTCGAATTTAGGCTCATTTGCACTGGTTGAGGGTTGGTGATTGTCCATCCAAAGCCTTTTTCAAATCTCTTCATTCTATGTAGTCCAATATCCAAATCAAGGCTATTAAAGTCTCTCATGATAGGTTGACTTCTCTTCTTGATATTGCATCGACATTTGTGGATCATAATAAGCTTGTTTTTAAAGCACAACAGGATTCTCTAGAATGTTATATGGAACTCCAATAGTATCTTGATGTTGTTCCTGCTAAGTTATCTGCTTATGATAGACTTCTTTGTGAGGCTCCTCTTTTACTTTTTGAGCTTCATAATTATCTTATGACTATGTCAGATGACAAGTCCTCTGGTCTTGATGGCCTATGAACTTTATAAAGCCTCTTGGAAGTTTATTGGGCATGATCTTCTCAATGTCTACAATGAAGCGTTAGCCAATAATTATTTATACAATATTATCAATCATGGAAACATTAAATTTATTTCTAAAGTAGAAAATCTTGAGCTTATCACCAGTGGGAGACCTATGAATTTGCTTAATGTCCCTTACAAGATTTTGGCTAAATCTTTAGCTCTTTGTATTCGTAATATTCTTCTTGTGATTATCATATCAGAGAAAATGGATTTCATTAAAGGGTGTTACATCTTGGATAATATTATTATTGTCTGGTAAGGTTTAGAATGGGCTCGTCTCTCTAGCCAAAATCTCCTTTCCTTAAACTAGACTTTGAGAAAGGTTATGATCATATTGAGTGGACTTTCATTCTTGCCATGCTCCAAGCTCTCGATTTTGGCCCCTTTTTTATCAGGGTTTTTAGTATGTTGTTTGTTGATGTTTTTGCTTGTCTTACTATCAATGGATATAGGTTAGATGATTTTGGTTTATTTTATTCTATTCATCAAGGCTATATTTTTGTCCCCTCACTTTACATCCTTGTTGTTGAAGCATTTGGTTATATTCTTTTCAATCAAGAATCTAAGGGGTTTATCAAAGGTATTATTTTACTTGATATGTCCACCTAGCTTATTAATGGGCACTTTGTGGATGATTATTTTCTCACTATAAATGAGGATGACATTTCAGTTTCAACTACTTTGGTTTTTTGGACACTTTTTGTAAGGCCTCGGGATCCAACATCCAATGGTCTAAGTCTCTTTGTTTCCTCCTTGTTAGAATTATTGAGTTGTCATTGATGTCAAAGGTCGACTTGGTTGTTGGCAAATCGTGGTGTACTTGTATGAAGTATTCAAGGCAGATTGTTTAATTGATTTTAATATTTAAGACGTCAAAGAGTTCATTTATTTTTAAATTAAAATATTTAAATATTTAAATTAAATATTCAAATATAAATTAAATATTTAAAATACTAAAGTTATGTGGGTCAACCTCTTGGGTGCCAAAAGAGGTGAAAGGTTTGTATTTATATAAGGCCGAAAGTTAATTTCAAAAAAAAGTGAATTCATTTCAAAAGATCTTCGATATATTGGACCAGAGTTGAGTGCACACGTAGACTCCAAAGTTAGAAACTTCAAACCTCTCAGAAGCTTGCGTGCATGAAGTGGAACAAAGAGAAAGGACATTCAAAGTGTGAGAGATCATGTAGTTATTGAATGCAAAGCATCCATATGGGTATGTCATCTGAAGGCTAATTGGAGCAGTGTTGACTGTGAATGATAGTCAGCTTGAGCGGTAGAGCGAACAACGAAGACAAGCACTAGAGAATTCAAATGAATTGAGCTACATAGGAGGATTTTTTTGTGAGTACACCTAATGTTTTGGATGATCTGGCATGACAAAGATAATTTTTTTTATTTATTGCAAATATATTGGACGGCTCCAATACTACTTTGTTAACTCCAGGACAACTGAGCAACTTCTGGGCTCTACCATGCCAAAAGAACAACCTTGTCGTAAATATTTTTTATATTGGCAGCAACGTTCATACAAAAAAAAGTAGAGGAGTCATCGGTGGAAACAAATCTCTCAATACATCAACCTTCAGAGCTTCAAAGCATTCATTATTTACAACACCAGGTAACAATTCTTCAAATGCTCTCAAAACCTTGATACTCTTGCTAATGAAGTGATAGTCTGCTTCCTACATTCCTCATGAATTGAAAGAAGCAAATCCAAGGGAAAGATAATATTCCAGTTCATCAAAAATGCCTTACCTTTGCTTCCAATCATCATACATATCCAGGGATTAAATTATTTGATTGGAGTTGTACCAGCCAAGATCAGAGTGCAAAGGAACCAAGTTAGGTATTATGTGTTTAATTCATTCGATGCAGATATAATAGAGTTGAGTGTGCCATATATAGGAAGTGCATACTCATGTTTTAGAAATGAACTATGAAAGTATATCCTAGAAATTGAATGCCAAAGTGTTGAATGGTTAAAAGCACGATGTTAGAAAAATGTGGATGTCAATAGTAGATTCAAATTTTGCTTGTGTTGTGTTGTAATAGAAGACCATTGTAGTCACTGGTAATGTAGTGGCTTAGGCCACCAGAGTGAAAGTGTGCAGATGAGAAATTAAGGGAGAATGGGCCCTAATACTATCCATTACAACCAGTGTTGTTAGCATCCCAACACAATTAGATTCAAGTAGTTACAACAACACATGAGGAGTGAGTAAAACATAGAGAATAATAATAAAGAGCAAAAGTTATGAAGTAGCAAAAATTAAGGAGCAGAGTAAAAGTAAGTTACAGCAAGGAATTGGCATTGAATTGAGTGCAGATCCAAGAAGATATTGTGAGCAGAAGTTGATGGATTGGAGCAGTCCTGAGTGAGATTTTGATTAGTAGAACTGTAGAAGTTTTCTTTATCAAATCAATCGAGGTTGGTGCCTCAAGGAGATTGGTGTCTCCCATAGGTTGGTGCCTATGTTATTTTAATAAGGAGATTGGTGTCTCCCATAGGTTGGTGCCTATATTTTTGTATAAGGGGATTGGTGTCTCATGTGGGTTGGTGCCTACAAATATTTTGAAGTAATAAAAGCAATATTTTGCCATGGTTTTCTCCTAAAAGGGTGTTTCCACGTAAAATCCTTGTCTCTTATGTGTGTGGTGTTTTATGCATTGATTCATTATTGCATTCATATTATTGTAGTTATTGTTTTGGAAGGAAAAGTTTTATCTTATATTGTTCACCCCCTCTCAATATAAGCATGTGTTTCTTCAATTGGTATTAGAGCAAGTTCCTTTGTGAAAGCCTAACCGCTTGAAGGAAGATCTTACAAGAACACACATGGCTTACCAAGAAGGTTTTTCATCAAGTAGGGCTCCATTGTTCGATGGGACTAACTATGCCTTCTAGAGTGTAAGGATGTGAACCTATTTGATGGCACATGGCTACGATATATGGCAATCTATTGTGGATGGGTTCAAACCACCTACAACCCCTCCCATAGATCAAAATGGTAAGAAACCATTTGAAAATAATGCCAAGGCAATGAATGCAATGTTGAGTGGGTTATGTGAATCAGAGTTTGTTAAAGTCATGCACTGCACCTCTGCAAAAGAAATATGGGACAAGTTACAAAGAACATATGAAGGAGATGACAAGGTTAAAATGGTAAAACTTCAAACCCACAAGAGGGAGTTCGAAGACTTAAAGATGAAATATGAGGAAAATATTACCAAATATCTGCTCCATGTTGATGAAATTGTCAACACCATTCGTGGACTTGGAGAAAATATTGAAGATCCTATTATTGTTCAAAAATTCTTAAGGTCACTCCCCATGAGGTTTGATGCGAAGGTCTCAATGATTGAAGAAATGAAGGATCTTAAAACTTTAAGCATGGATGAGCTACATAGAATTCTTACAGCCTATGATATGAGGACTAAAAAAATCAAACATCCAAATGGGAGGCCACATTTAAAGTTTCAAAGAAGACAAAGAATAAGGAACCAGAGTCAAGTGAAGAATCGAGTAGCAGAGAAGAAGCCAACTTTGTGTGAAGGAATAAGAAGGGATCAAGTAAACACAAAGGTAAGTATAATTTGAAATATTTTAATTGTGGTAACATTGGTCACTATGCAGCTAAGTGCCCACAAGAAGGAAGTTGTAGCAGTGAAGAAGAAGAGGAATACAAGAAAAAGAAGGAAATAAAATATCATCATGAAAATAAAAAGAGGCACGGTCAAAGCAAGCATGAGAAGAAGATATTTCGAAGGCACAAGAAGAGTCTTTATATTGAAGAGGCAAGCAGTTCTTCCAACAACAGTGATGAAAGCCTCTCCGATAGTGAAAAAGAAGAAATCCTATTTATGGCTATGGAGGTGAAAGAAGATGCTCCTGTTGTCGAAAACCAAGAAAAGGAGAAAGATCCAAAAAATGAAGAGGAATCCATAGTTGACATAGAAGAGGAACTTATTTTTGCTCTTGAAGAGGTGAAGAGGCTTAGAAAGAAGAACTCAAGATTGAAGACACAAATACAAGAGGATGAGAAGACAAAGGTAAAGTTTTCACAAGATCTCATCGACTTAAAAGTTAAAATTGAAGAGGTAAAGTGAATTGAAGAAGTTATGACTAAGAAGTTAAAGGCAAAAGAGTTGGAATGTGAAAAACTAGAACATGAGATTGTCTCTCTGAGGAAGGAAGTTGAAAAATCTAATGATAAGCTACAACAAAATACTAGGTTTGAGAAAAGCACAAAAATCTTGGATGATATTATCAAAGCACAGAGATCTTTGGTTATAAATACTGGACTTGGTTTTGAAGAAAGTCAAAAGAAACAAAAGGAGGATTCAAGCTCAAAAGGAATAGAGGCATCAAAGAAAATAATTAAAGAAGAGCCTGAGACCTATGCTGATGTGTTGAGAAGTGGAAGCATCAAGAAGGAAGAAAATAAAGCATCATCATGGACCAAGGTCCATCACAAAAATAGCAATGAGAGAACCATGCGGCCATATCCTCCAAGGCAATCATACAGGTTTCAATATTTCTTCCATGGTTATTGCTTTTCATGTCACCAATTTGGTCATAAAGTTGTACATTGCAGGGTCCATGCTAAAAATGATTTTGGCTTCACCAAGAGGAATTTCAATTCATTTGCACCTCTCATGGACTACAACATCATTTGTTACAAATGTAATAATTTTGGGCATACAACTAAATGGTGTAGAACGGTGTTCCCTGAACTTCCAAAATCAAGAAAGAAGGAGGATGGTCAAATTGTTCAAAAGGATATGTCCTCCAAAGTTTGGAAAAAGAAAATGGAACAAGAAAAGGAGAAGTCTATGTTGGTACAAACAACTCTTCATGTGCAAAATGAAGGAAATCAATGGTACATTGATAGTGGTTGTTCAAGCCATATGATGGGTGACAAAAGCAAATTTCTCTCTCTCAAAGAAATAAATGGAGGCACAGTGAAATTTGGTGATAATGCTTCTACCAAAATTATCGAAAAGGGAACCTTGAGCCTGGATAATGGAAGATCAAGGACAGAGAATGTGTTATATGTTGAAGGGTTGAAGCACAACCTTCTAAGTGTGAGCCAACTATGTGATCAAGGGCATACACTCACATTTCACCCAAATGGATGTGAGATCAAGAAATCCAAGACAGGAAAACTTATTGCAGATGCATGTAGAACTGCAAACAATCTCTACATGTTGAGAAAAATTAAGGGAGAAAAATACTTTTTATCACAAGAGGATGAGAGTTGGTTATGGCACAGGAGAATGGGCCACCTGAACTTTGACAACATGGTGAAAATAAGCAACAAATAGGCAGTCAGATATTTGCCCAAGATAGCAAAACCCCCAAGCACGATTTGCGCACAATGCTAGCATGGTAAGCAAACAAGATCAAGTTTCAAATCAAAGGAATTCTCTTCATCCAAGCCTTTGGAGCTAATTCACACCGATCTATGCGGCCCTACAAGGACAAAGAGCTTACAAGGTGAGAATTATTTCATGTTGTTTATTGATGATTATTCTAGAATGACTTGGGTAACATTCTTAAGAGAAAAATCAAAAGCCTTTGAAAGGTTCAAAGCATTCAAGGCACTTGTAGAAAATGAAATAGGCAAAAATATCAAGTGTCTAAGATCAGATAGAGGAGGTGAATTCACTTCAAATGAATTTGTAGAATTCTATGAACAACATGGAATCAAAATATAATACTCAACAACAAGAACTCCACAATAGAATGGAGTAGTTGAAAGGAAGAACAAAATTGTTCAAGGCATGTCCAGGGCCATGCTAAATGAGTCTAAGATTTTTGATGCTTTTTGGAGAGAGGCGGTCCATACAATTGTTTATATCATCAATAGAGCTCAAGTAAGAGTAAATCACCACAAAACTCCATATGAGCTTTGGAAGGGAAGACCAACTACTGTGAAGTATTTCAAAATATTTGGAAGCAAATGCTACATTAGACGAGATGAAAAATATTTGGGCAAGTTTGATTCCAGGTGTGATGAGGGTATCTTCCTTGGATACTCTTCAAAGAGCAAATCCTATAGATGCTACAATAAAAGATTGCATAAAATTGTGGAAAGCGCAAATGTAAGAGTTGATGAAGAAATATATCTAAGAGAACCAGCTCAAGAGATCGTGTATCAAGAAGGAGAATATTGCAAAGATGAAGAAACTGAAGAAGTTGAGAATCAGAGGACACCCTCAAGAACACCCCCCAAAACACCATTCAAGGCACCACCTAAAACACCATCCAGATATGTGCAAAAGAACCATCCGAAAGATCTGATTATTGGGAATCTAGATGAGAGACAAACAAGGAGGAAAATAACAGGTACAGGTGAACATGCCAACTTCTCTTTACTATCTAAAGTTGAGCCAAATAATTTCAATGAAGCAAGTGAAGATAAATATTGGATTAAGGCAATGGAAGAAGAGTTAGATCAAATAGAGAAGAGCGAGACTTGGGAACTTGTCCCACATCCAAAATACAAGAACGTAATCGACACCAAATGGGTCTACAGAAACAAGTTGAATGAATATGGTCAGGTTGTCAGAAACAAAGCAAGACTTGTGTGCAAAGGCTATGCACAAGTTGAGGGAATTGATTTTGAAGAGACATTTGCTCCTGTTGCTCGTCTTGAGGCCATAAGAATGTTCTTGGTCTTTTCAAGTTTTAGAAACTTCAAAGTGTACCAAATGGATGTAAAATCAATATTTCTTAATGGTTACTTAGAGGAAGAGGTCTACATTGAGCAACCATATGGTTTTAGCCTGACAGACAAGCCGGACTATGTATGCAAATTGAATAAGGCTCTCTATGGACTAAAGCAAGCCCCTAGGGCTTGGTACTCAAGGTTGGATAAATACCTCCAAGAACAGGGTTTCAAAAAAGGTATATTTGATAGCAACTTGTACATCAAGAATGAAGGAAATGACCAGTTAATTATAGTGGTCTATGTGGATGACATCATTTTCGGAGGCAATAATGACAAGATGTGTCAGAAATTTGCAAAATGTATGCAAAGTGAATTTGAGATGTCAATGCTTGGTGAGCTATCCTTCTTTCTTGGTTTGCAAATCTCACAGTCAGATAAAGGTATATTTCTCTCTCAAACCAAGTATGTAAAAGAAATGTTGAAAAAATTCAAGATGGAGGATTGCAATCCTATGAGTACCCCCATGATTACAGGATGTAAGTTAAGTAAATATGATGAGTCTCCTGAGGCTAATCAAAATTTGTATAGATCCATGATTGGAATTTTACTATATGTCACAGCTACAAGGCCGGATATAATACAGGCAGTTGGATTGGTGGTAAGATTTCAAGCTACACCAAAGGAAACACATGTATAGACAGTAAAAAGAATCTTCAAGTATTTGAAAGGAACTATGGATTTTGGACTGTGGTATCCTAGATGTGATAATTTCACTCTCACTGCATATACAGATGCGGATTGGGTAGGCAGTGTGGATGATAGGAAAAGCACAAGTGGAGGAGAATTTTTTCTTGGAGATTGTTTGGTCTCTTGGCTAAGTAAGAAACAAGCATCAATGTCCTTATCTACTATAGAAGTAGAGTACATTGCAGTAGCTACTTGTTGCACACAGGTTCTATGGATGAAATAAACCTTAAGTGATTTCAAAGTAGAGCATGATCATCCTATCTCCATACTTTGTGATAATACAAGTGCCATCAATATTTCAAATAATCTAGTGATGCATTCAAGGACCAAGCACATTTCGATCAAGTATCACTTTTTGAGAGAGCAAGTGACTGATCAACAAGTCAAGTTGGAATACATTGCTACAAAGGAACATATTGTTGACATCTTTACCAAGCCACTTCCAAAGGAGACATTTGAGTATCTCAAAGGTAAGTTGGGAGTAGTTTCACTCTCATATCATCATTGAATATCTCAGTTAGAGCAGTTAGTAAGGGGGAGTTGTCCAGTGCCTTATCCTTTAGCCCCGAGAAGCCTTTTCCATTGATGTCAAAGGGGGAGAATTTTAGTAAGGGGGAGCAACTTGTAATTTCAGTAAGGGGGAGCACTTGTAATTTCAGTAAGGGGGAGCAACTTGTAATTTCAGTAAGGGGAGCAACTTGTGATCCTGTTGCAATAAAGGATAATTTCTTTGCAGGGTTGCCATCAATGACAAAGGGGGAGATTGTTAGAATTATTGAGTTGTCATTGATGTCAAAGGTCGACTTGGTTGTTGGTAAATCATGGTGTGCTTGGGCGAAGTATTCAAGGCAAATTGTTTAATTGATTTTAATATTTAATATATCAAAGGGTTCACTTGTTTTTAAATTATAAATATTTAAATTAAAGATTCAAATATTTAAATTTAATATTTAAAATACTAAAGTTATGTGGGTCGACCTCTTGGGTGCCAAAAGAGGTGAAAGGTTTGTATTTATACAAGTCCAAAAGTTCATTTAAAAAAAAATGAATTGATTTAAAAAAGTATTTGATATATTAGACCAAAGTTGAGTGCACACAGAGACTCCAAAATATTAGAAACTTCAAACCTCTCAGAATCTTGCGTGTGTGAAGTGGAATGAAGATAAAGGATGTTCAAAGTGTGATAGGTCATGTAGTTGTTGAACGTGAAGCATCCATTTGGGCATTTCATTTGAAGGCTAGTTGGAGCAGTGTTGACTACGAACGGTGGTCGGCTTGAGCGACAAAAAAATGAAGACAAGCACTAGAGAATTCATATGAATTGAGCTACGTAGGAGGATTTGTTTGTGAGTAGACCTAATTTTTTGTATGATCCAGCATGACAAAGACAAGTTTATTTATTTATTGTAGATAGATTGAATGGCTCAAATACTACTCTATTAACTCCAAGACAACCAAACGACTTTTGGGCTCTGCCACTCCAAAAGAACAACCTCACCATAAATATTTTTAACATTGGCAATAGTGTTCAAATAAAAAAGTGGAGGGGTCATCGATGGAAACAAGTCTCTCAATACATCATCCTTCGGAGCTCCAAAGTATTCATTACTTATAGCACCAGGTAACAATTCTTCAAATGCTCTCAGAAATTTGATACTCTTGCTAATGAAGCGACAGCTTGCTTCCCGCCTTCCTTATGAGTTGAAAGAAGTAAATCCAAGGGAAATATAATATTCAAGTTCATCAGCAACACCTTACCTTTACTTCCAATCATCATACATATCCAAGGATTAAATTATTTTACTGGAGTTGTGTTAGCCAAGATCAGAGTGCAAAGGAACCAATTCATGGATTATGTGTTGGATTTGTGCAGTGCAGATATAATAGAGTTGAGTGTGCCATCTATAGGAAGTGTAGATTCATGTTTTAGAAACAAACAGTGAAAGCATATCTCAAAAATTGAATTCCAAAGCGTTGAATGGTTAAAAGCATGATGTTAGAAAATATAGACATCAATAGTAGATTCAAATTCTTTATGTGTTGTGTTTTAATAGAAAGCCATTGTAGTCATTGGTAACATAGTGGTTGAGGCCACCAGAGTGAAAGTTTACAGATGAGAAATTAAGGGAGAATGGGCCCCAATACTAGCCATTACAACCACTGTTATTAGAATCCCAACACAATAAGATTCAAGTAGTTACAACAACACATGAGGAGTGAGTGAAACGTAAAGAAGAATAATAAAGAGTAGAAGTTGCACAGTAAAAAAATTAAGGAGCAGAGTAAAAGCAAGGTATAACAGGGAATTGGCATTGAATTAAGTGCAGATACAAGAAGACATTGTGAGCAAAATTTGATGCCTTGGATCAGTCCTGAGTGAGGTTTTGATCAGCAAAACTATAGAAGTTTTATTTATCATATCAATTTGAGGTTGGTTCCTCAAGGAGATTGGTGTCTCTTGTAGGTTGGTGCCTACGTTATTGTCTCAAGGAGATTGGTGTCTCTCGTAGATTGGTGCCTAAATTTTTGTATAAGGGGATTGGTGTCTCCTATGGGTTGGTGCCTACAAACCTTTTTGAAATAATAAAAGCAATATTTTATCATGGTTTTCATCCGAAAGGGTGTTTCCATGTAAAATACTTGTCTCTTATGTGTGTAGTTTTTGGTGCATTGATTTATTATTGCATTCATATTATTGCAGTTATTGTTTTGGAAGGAAAAGTTTTATCTTATATTGTTCACTCCCCCTATCGATATAAGTGTGTGTTTCTTCACTTGCTTCTTCTTTTGTGCTTGCTTGGCTTAGATGTTTTTCATGGAATTGGCTTCAAAGGGGTAAGAATTTTAATTTCTTAAGAATCCCCTTTTATTTTGATAGCTCACCCTCTAAAAATTGGTAGTATTTCATTGATATAATTGAAAAGAAGATTTCTTGTCGGACCTCACATCTCCTTTCTCTTATCAATAAGTTTTAGGTTTGCACTAAGATTCTTGATGTCACCCATGTCTATTACTCCTCCTATTGGGTCCCTTCCAAGAATTCTTATGATAAGTTTTCTAAACTCCTTAGGAATTTTCTTTGGTCCAAGGGGAAGAATTCGTACAATTTTCATAAAGTTTCTTGGGATATTTGTTTCATGCCTATTGATAAGGGTAGGATGGGCATCATTGACATTTACAGGCAAAAAATTTCTTTGTGTGCGAAATGGGTGGTTAAAGCTATTGAAGACCTTGAGTCTAGGAAGATTTTGATTCATCATTGTATCTCTTCAAGGCTGCCTTATGGGTGCAAATCTTGGGCTAATATTGGTCTCCATACTCTCATCATTACTTCTACCCCAATTAAGATTCAGGTTTCCTTTGTTGTTAAAAGTATTTGGTGATATTTTTAGGTGATGAAACCTCATCTTCACTGGATTGGTGATGGTTGTCATAATGGTATTTTGTTCAATTCTTAGACTATCTGGTGGTCTCCTATTCTATCTAACTCTTTAGTTCTTCTTTTTGATATGCTAGGGATTAAATCTTTGAGGTTGTTTCACAAGGAAATCTACTTTATTAAATATTTATTGCACTCTCAAGACTAGATTCCCTGACCTTATCTCAAATATAAATTTAATCTTCAAAATTTAGATCTTCCTTATATTCCTAAGATTCAATAGCTTATTCATGTTTTCATGTTTCATAAGCTCAATCTTCAATACCTGAGTTCCTAATAGAGGGATTGGCATTGGAATGTGGATGCTTCTTTCAAAAATTGCTCTTATTTCTTGCTTTATCAACTTCTTGGTCTTATTTCCCTTGGTGTTGACAAGCTTAGTGAGAGATGGTAGACTCACTCTACCTCCTATACTTGGATTGCTTGTTTGAACCATATTTGGTAGTCTAACCTTGAACCCAAGATTACCTTTTTTCTTTGGTCTCTTATTTATCAAGGGCTTCCTATGGGAGAGAGACTTAGTAGGGTTGGTCTTCCTAATCCTAAGTGTTCAACTTGTGGTTATTTTGAGACTTTTAAACATCTATTTTGGTTCTACCCTCATGCTCAATTTGCTTGGTCTTGGATTCACTCATTTTTCAGGCCCTTTCATCCTGAATTCTTCAAATGGCAAATGATCTTTTTTGGAGATAATAGTTGTTGGCATGCTTATATTGTTGCTTTGTGGAATTTATTTTGTGCTATTATTTAATTTCAACTTTGGAAATCTAGGAATGTTGCTTTCTATTCTAGAGATTTAATTTTTAGTTAGTTTTCTATACATAAAAATATTATGATGTTTTCTATTATTACTATTTAGATCCATTCATAGGCTTCCAAGTTGACTCGTGAGTTGGCACATTTGATAAATCTTATCAAGTACTGGCATGAGGCTTCTTGCACTATTAGCAAAGTTTCACCTATCCTCCCTTCGCCTCAAGGTTCCTTTATTTCTTTGAGGTCTCGGTACAGTAGGTCAAGGGGGTAATGTTATCTAATCTCAGGTCATTATATCAGTGCCCATAGTAGGGCTCGGTCTCCTCCAAGAGTGGATTTCTTTACCTAGTTATGTTGTTTATTCATCGTTTTAAGGGTTGATTTTATTTTTGGTCTCAGACCTCATCTTTATGGTGTTGATCATTTGGGTGGCCTTGTACCCCGAGCTGTGATTTTTCTAGCTCTCTTTTCATTGTAACCTCTCTTGTTTTTTATTGAATATAATTGTTGGTTCCAATAAAAAAAATATGTGAAAGTTCCTAATTTTCTCAAAAAATTTGAAACTGTAGTAAATCAAGAATTAGAGAGTTAAAAGGTTTTCTACTTGACATCCAAGCAAATTACAAAACAATTGAATGATCTCATCAAAAGGTTCTTTCACAAAGTCACATATGATTAGAGAGGTAAACTTCATTAAGAAAGAACTTCAAAAGCAGATAAAATATTGTCACAAACATGTTTTGAGATATAATGAATCACCACAAGCAAATCAAACAGAACCAAAATTTGAGTATGAAGATAATTCTTGGTATATTGATTCAGGATTCAACAATCGCATGACTAACAACCTATATTGGTTTAATTATATTCACGCAAAACAAAGTATAGCAATTAAAATTCTACATGGAAAAATCTACCAAGTATGAGAAAATGAAAATGCTACACTTAGTCTACCTTTCTCATAATGCACACTAGAGAATGTTATTTATGTTCCAAGAATAGCAAATAACTTAATTTCAATATTATAATTGTTAGATAGAGGAAGAATAGTAGAATTCAAATTCATTAATGATAGTAAGAAATATTTTATCAAAAGACTAAACAAGATTTAAGCCCTTGGGTCCTACAAAAATGATATATTTGATTTAGATGTGACAACACTTTCTTAAAACATTTAGATTAGCTTCTACCAAAAGAACAATATCATAAAATATATTTAATTGAACATAAAACTCTCAAGGAAAAATAACAAGATAGTTTGTCAACGAAAAGTACTCTACAAACTATTCTTGAAAGGATGATAGAGATCAAAAAAATTATTCATTCGTATACTACAAAAGAAAAACACATATGATCTTTATCAAAGACCTGTATTCATAATGTCTTGAAACCTAACATAAAAGATGTAAGTTGTAATACTAATTATTTAAGTACCATGAATGCATGTTGCAATATTTGTATTTTTGTGATATACATAATTATGATTTGAGCAGTATTGATAAGACCAAAATAGTTTCTAGTAGCCAAAATGGAAAGCAATTATCAGGGATATTGCTAGAATTGATTTAAACATTACCAATAGTTATGATGGTGCTGACATTGATAGCCTTAAATATGTTAAGACAAAAAAATATTGATAATATATTGTGGTATTCGGATTGCAACAAGGAAAATAATGATACAAGCTATGTAAATTATGGTTTATATTATTGTAATGGCTTGCTTAGAAGTATGACAAGTACATGTAATAACTACTATCAATATTGGAAAAGATACGGGTACTACTTGAATAAGGACAAAGATAGATACAAAAATGATCAAGATACAACATCACCTTGAAGGAGGACAAGAATTTAAAAAGAAAACTAAAGCAAATGAAGACAATGGATCTTATACCAAATAATGTAATACAAAGAGGTGTTGGAGTTTATTACATTATTTGGTATTTGTAAATTTTGTACATAGTCCATAAATGTGATGTGAAAAGAGTCTTGTAAACATGAGTCATTTAGAATTTATCATTTAGTAATCATTAGAGGTTTATCATTTTTAAGAGTCAAAAAAATATTTCTCATGTGAGAAATATGAAGTTATATTTATTGGAAGAGCAACAAGTCTAAGAAGATAAATAGTTAGATGAAGTTGAAAGGTTAAGTCTTTATAAACGTTATATATAGATGAAGCATATAATATTTAAAGAATGAAATTTCAATACTTTATTAGTACTATAATACTCATATTGTGATCCCTAAAAATATAGTAAGTGTGTTTGAATACATATGAATGTCATCATGTGAGAATTTAATTTTTTTATATATTGTGAGAAAATTTGATTATTTTCTAAGACCTCTATGGAACCACTTTATTAAAATTTTAAAAATAAACATTGAGTGCAAATATGTGGATATCCAAATAATGGCAATAATTTTTTTTGAAAAAAGCAAAATTAAATTTGTATATGACAATTTTAGAATTATAAATTATTTTCTTAATTAGAAAAATGCACTTGGATAATCATAAATAAATACTTATTTCTTTATGATATTTTATAAAATTAAAATGATATAGTAAAAATTATCATGAAATAAGGCATTGTGGAGTTGGATGTCTTGCCATATTTTGTTCTTAATATGATATGGATCAAATTCCAACATAAAACCCCATGGACTTAATTAACCTCAAGCATAAGGTTCCATAACATAATATAGTATAATATATATTATTATTTTTTTAATTTACTTTCATTTTATGTAAGAAGGATAGGAAAACCCCATGCGTTTACTCAAAAAACCTAGAATAACTTGCTAATGTATACGAGGAAATAAAAGATCAATTTATAAATTTATCTAATAAATTTACAAGTGAAAAATAAAAAGTTGAAACTTTCTAGTAACAATGTAAACCAGGGTTCACATTAATGTGATATAGACCATTTTTTTCCTTTAACTAGATTTTTAATCCTAAATGCTAAAAATCCATTATTTATATTTATCCAATGGTACTTTAGCATATACATTGACACGTATAGAATGTAATAAAACCCCCATAATCAATTTATTCTAGGTTAGGGCATAACAAAGATTATTGAACTGGCTCATGGTTGTTTTTACCTATTGCATCACTATGAGATAAGTATATATATGTGTTCAATAGTTGCATTAGTATTGATATCAATCTATCCAATGGCATTTTGATGAACTCAAATTTTCCGTTACCTTTATATTGATGCTGATGAATAACATCAGTTTTTTAATGGTCTTTATCATTACATCCATTCAAAGATTCTTTCTAGTTGATTGATTGATGCAAGTATACCATTTTGTGACCAAAATGGAAGAGAGGTCTAAATAAAAGTAGAAAGGTATTGTATCTATAGTATGTAAGACATAGTTGGTGTCAAAGCCAAAGCCACCTATTACTTCAGTGTTTATGGCACCACAACCCAAGGGCCTTGTGGCAAAACTAAATCCAAAAACTCATTTTATTGCATAAAAAGAGGTAAATTAACAGTGGGAAATAAATGGTGCAACCATCACAAGACTTATTATACATTATTTAAAGAGCTCAACAATTCTTTAGTACTAATACCACAAGTCAATGATTCTGCATCAACACCAAAAAGTGAAGAGCAAGTAGATACCACATTCCTCACTATTGAAAATTTGAGAACTAACAAAGCATTGATCTCTAATATTTTTGAAGAAAGGGAATATGTGTTTTTATTTCTTGTTGGGTGGATGGCAAATCCCTTAAAATCATCATTAACATTAGCATTCAAAATAACATCATCGCATAATATATTGTTGAGTGACTTGATTTATAAACCTCAACACATCCATAGCCTTACTCTTTTGGTTGACTTCATCTATGAAAAAAATGAAGATTCAATGCAAATGTATGACATTGTGTAACAACCCATAAACTAACCAACCCAAGAGAGAGCAATTTTTTTTACACCAAGGGAGGACTGAGGAGGCAAGAGGCTCCCACCCTAGCAAGATGATCACGTTCCATTTTCCCACTCCTCTGCTCTTGGCCTACGAGATCCATTGGATTTTCCAAGCTTGTTTCCCATGCCTGACTGAATATTTACAGTTGTATGGATCATCCCAGAGTCCATGTCCCAGGTGCCTTTTATTTGGTTGGTTTTTTGCTAGCCTATTTTTGGGGTTGTGGCTTCCAAAATAGGGTTTGGCATTCATTTATCTATTCATATTGCTCGATATCACTATCTATATTTTTTTTGTCTTCAAGGGGGTCCCATGCTCAGCATCTATAGATGGTCATCCCTTCCTGGTCCAAATAAGGGTTTGCAATACCTCTGGCATCTCTCTGCATATCTAGTGTTTGATTTCTTTTGGGTGTTTTTGTGGAGCCTCTTGCTATAGTCTATATTTTTGGTCTTGGGGTGGGACCCTATGCTTTTTCATGTAGCTATGGCTCTGGCTTCCTTGCTTTCATCCCTTTGTGGAATTTGGTGGGATTGTGTGCTTTTTTATGTGAGTGGCCATCTATTGGTGGTTTGATTATGTAGTTTTAAAGATCTTGGGTTTAGGACCTCGTGCTTCATCATTTACTATAGTTTTCAAGCCACAGTTGACAATCTCTATATTTAGTTTATCTCCATTTATGGGTCATCTTGGTGGCTGGTGCCTCTAGACTTTTCCCCTTCAACTTGCATTTTTAGTCTCCTTCATAGAGAGATCTTGTGGCCTATTGAGATCTCTGGTGTCTGTTGATCCATTTTATAGGTCATGTTTTTGTTTTAGCTATTCATGGGATTCTTCTTTCTACAGCTAGGATTTCAAATTTACATGATATTTTGCTTGGAGAACACTGCTTATTTTGATGGGTAATCTTGTTATAAAGCTGAGTGGGACCGATGTTTTACTCTTGGTCAAGATTTTATTTTTTGGATCAGTCTGGTTTTCTTGTGCATCCAAATAAGATTATCTTGCTAGGACATTCTATGATTATCCTATGCCTTCCTATATGGGATCCTCCTATGCTACAATTGTTACCTAATGGTTAATCCCTGGTGGTATTTCTATGTTTATGATGCTTTACTCGGGCTTCCATTAGATGGGTTTTTCAAATCTAGTTTTCTCGTTGTTCATTTTTGTTGGTTTCTGGTTCCCTGATCCCCTTCTAGGTGGGATTCCATATTGGGCCCTTCCTAGGTGGGAATCCCAAAATATAATTTTAGTTTTATTTTTTTGCTTTGTCGGTTGTTGGGTTTTCTCTTCGCTCGTGGTTTGGCCAACTTAGATTTTAGGCTAGAATCTATGTTTAAATTTTAAATTTTGAATTTTAGGATCGTCCCATCAGGATCATCTTCTTGTTGATTAGATTTTTCTTGTATGGGTTTGGGACCATCCTTGTGGCTTGCCCTGACCTTCCTTATTGATCTACAAACCTGATGGTTTTTATAATCACTTTGTAATAAGGTTTTGGGGCCCTTTCAAAACCCACTTTTCAATCCAACTACTAAAAAATAAATTATTAATTACACCAGGTAAATTTCACATTCAAGGTTCACCTAAGATGTTTCCATCAGGATTAAATTTGACAAGGCATTACCACATTTTGAGTCCATAATGCTGCAGACATTTCTTGAGTGGACAAGAGAGGCCAAACTCCTGTAGATTATGGGGTTTATATTGTATACCTCTGTGGCATAAAGTACACCTCAAATGGTCACCTCACATTTCTTACATTCTCCATGAATGTAAAATATCTTGACCATAGCATTAGTATTACCCCTTATTAATCTTTCGAGAAGGGAGATTGCCAATTCCTTTACCAATCATATGTCAATCTATGGTGGTTCTTTTAGGTGTAATACCTTAAGATTCAATTTAATTGCACCTTCGTAATTGATCTTCTACATATTTAGTGCTTGACTACCCCATCTCGGTAATGGGTTAGTTAAGGCGACTATCACTCCGCATGATAGTTTTGTATTGACATTTGAGCTTTCCCGCTCAAGTTTTTATCACTTTATCCCTTGTATTTGGGTTTCTAACATTCATAGTTAGAATTAAGATTCAAGCTACACCACTTAGAATCTTATCCAAAGACTCCCTATCTTTGGATAACACTTGAGTTCCCACTCAATTTGTGCCTATTGCAAAAGAAACTTGGGAATTTCCTCCTCGCAACTCTCTTAGGTTCAAATTCATCATATAGGGATTCTAGAAAAGGTTATTTATGGTGTTCTTCATCCCTTCCAAAACCTAAAACTAAAACAATCATCATAAACCTTAACTAAATCTCTCTCTCTTTCTCTCTCTTACATGAAAATAAACATATACATCTTGTTAAAGCAGAAAAATGATTTAAAATATTTCTTTAATCTCAATATCAAAAGCAATAAGCAACCACACATGGTATATTCTTTCCTATAATTAAGAACATTAGATAAGAATAATTCCTTCTAATCTTATCTAACAAAACATGAAACACTTTGCAAGAGTCACACTTCATTCTATTAAAACATGAATATTTCCATATATGAGTAAGAACTATTGAATTAAATGTCAATCCCCAATCCATAGCAATAAAACATAATCATAAACATCTATCTTTCAATGTTAGGGACAATGATACTATTTTCTTTATTCAAAGTAAATGGGAAAAGCATTCAATTTCATATCTATTTCTCTCAGTGAAAAGCTTCAATAACAATATTTCACTAATTAACAATTGCACTAGTCTAAAGCTAAAATATCAAATTAACTATTACAATCTTCTATCATTAATCCTCTTTTTCCAAGAGTGATTTATTTAATAGTCCCTCCACAGGATATTACTTAATTTGAAAAGAAACTATTCATGCAACATAAATAGAGAATAATATGTCCTCTTCATCCTTCAACATCTTCTTTGTTCAAGGTAGAAAGGCTTTGAGAAAAGGATCACAATAGATCCTAATCTTTGTATGTGGATGCATATTTGAATGATTTCTTTTCAAATGCAATTTCATACCATGCAAATCCATGAATAGAAGAAAAATCCATACTCTTCACACTACTTTTCAAGACATACATTTTCCAAGAAAAGTATAGCACATTCATTCCCTATTTTCTTTTCCACAAAGCAAAACATCACAGTACATGAGGAAAATCCCATAATTTCCTCATGTATGAAATTCTCCATATAATTTTGCTTTAATGGACTCCACGTCCAAGTCTTAATATTCAGCTAAAAACCAAATAACCTTTTATAACATAAAATACCAATACCCTTTTTCATCTTCATTAATTTATTAATAAAATAAAACAAAGTCCTTTTTGTTTCACCCTATCATAAAACACTTCAAAAAATACACAATATTATGCATATTATCATTATGATTTAATATTTTTCCATAATCATAAAACCCTATATAAAACCATAAGGCCTATAACATAATATCCATTCAAATGAACACTTAATAGGATAAAATGTTAACCTATTTCATAATCCAAATGGACATGACCCAACAGGCAGTCTAATACTCTTTTCCTAGTCTTCAAAAAGCATAATCTAAAATAAACAAAGGAAATTCAATCCCAAACTGAAATAAAGGCACCCATTACAGGCATATATCACCTGGTAGTGGCTATTCAAACTAACTTTAAAATATAAAGCCAACAAAGACATAAAACCTCCATGCTTAAGCTTTTCCAATGAACATACTTTATCAACCAACATTTAAATAAAATCCAAGGAACATTATTGTAGCATACCAAGGTAATACCACACTACCAAACAACAAGAATGTTATTATATAAACTTAATATATTCTATATGTATTAATTCAAACATTTTTCCTTGTCAATAGATCAATCACCTTCACAAGAGAATTTCTACCATTTACCAATAAGCATTTCTATGCATAAAGCATTACCACATTTACAAAACCACTAAATCTTATGCCTCATTATTATTTTTAAAATAAATAAAAGGACCAACTGGAAGAAAATAACAACTCACCCAGGTAAGAAAGCTTTATTGGTTTTAAAGAGAACCCCAATGCACTGTGAAGAAAAGTACATTTAAACTTAAGGTTACTCAGGTCAAAAAATTAGTCTTAAACTTTAAAATAACACGGTGCTTCTTGGAACACCAAAACAAAGTTACGCTTAGGTAAACACAAGCAACAATGCAGTCCCTTAGAATACACCCTGGTTACATTGATTTTAACAATACCACAAGTAGCATTGGTAAAAATAAAACATAAGGGTGAACAACTCTAGCAACCAAAATCCCTTTGATTGGCTAGGAATCTACACCCAAGCATTGGGTTTTTCAATAGCAAAAAACTTACACTATCATCACAACATCCAAAATGCCCAACTAGTAAGGTAAAAACATAGGGAGAAAAATATTCTTTTAAATCCAGGCTCAAGAAGTCTTATCACAACAGACGACAGCTTAAAAAAGCCCTTCAAATGCCCCAACTAGTTACATAAATAAATAAAGCAAAAATGCTCTTAAAGGTTGAAACTTAAAACCATACAAGTTTCACTTGGGTCAAAGAAAAGCATTAAACACTAGCCAATAAAAAATGTTATCAGGGCATACATTTTTCTTTAAGTTGAAAAGCAAATGGAACTGATGAAGGCATCCTTCCTTCTACATTCCAATTGGGTGCTTCTGAAAGACGTCTGCTTCCATGCTCAGTTTTCTCCCCTTTCAAATTTTTCCCCTCAACAACCTTCTACGCTTCCTCTTTCTCAGATTCAAGAATAACATAAGGGAATTTCCTATCTAAATCTTTTTAACTTCCCCCTAAATATATTTACACTTTGAAGAATATTGAAAACCTCGTTACATGCACCACTTATTAGTTAATTTTTATTTTCTTTTAAACAAAACCATTAGTCAATCAATATTTTCCTTATCACCTTTAATATGAAAGCATTTCATATTTTTGGAGTAATAATATTTTTAATACAACTAATAACATTATAAAAGACCTAAAACATCCACATATTATTATTGCCTCTATAATAATACCATAGGGAATTTATTTATCTTACAAAGCATTCAAACTCTTACGCAAAGAAGACAAACATTGAATAAATGTGGATAAACCAAAGCAAGCATTTATCAATCATATGCAGAAGGATTTATGATAATTTTCAGGTCATCACCTTCTATCAAAAATGGATCCATTTCAATGGATTTAAATTTTAAGCATGCAAAAATGAGATGCAACTATATGCAGGTAAATCCTACCTTGGGTAATTCCTACCCTGAAGTTGTTGTCAATTAGACTGGACATCATTTTCATTTTTTGGTATCTCATTCTTGATGGTCAAATTCCTCACCCACCTACAAGAGTACCTAGTCCTGCAAACATGCATAACATCAGCAGTGCCATATTCTCATAAACTATAAACAAAGTAATAACTGCAATTAAGAATCTATAATTCAATTAATAACAAGCATTTAAACATTACATCAATACATAATCCATATCATAAATGAGTCCTACCAAGGTGGGTTGTGACATACTACCCCTCTTGGACTAAACATAGTCCTCTGTGTTTTTCCTACAATAAATATTACATATCATTTTCATTCAAACAAATAAGGAAAATGTCTTTTCATCTCATCCACTTTTTCCCAAGTGGCACTTTTCTTAGAATATTGGTCCCATTGGACCTTGCACTATTCTAGAGTTTGTTTTCTCATCACTTTGGAATGAAACTCTAAAATATTCATTGGTTTCACCTCAATGATCAAGGGATCTACCATTTGCAATTTTATAACATCCCACACATGATTAAGATCAACAATATACTTTTGAAGTAGGGATAAAAGGAAAGTGGCATGTATCTTTGATAGGTTGGATGGCAAGGTAATTCTTAAAGCTATTGGACTTATCCTCTTAATGATTTCAAAAGGCCCAACATATTAGGGATCCAACTTAGTAGACTTGATGGTGCTTTTCATGGGTTTAACTCTTAAGAATACTTTATCTCCCATAGAGAATTCTTTAGATGATCTTTTCATATCAATACAGCTCTTCTGATGATCAACAGCTTCCTTAAGCCATTACCTGATCATTCTGAGTTGTTCCTCCATCACTCTGACTGCATCTAGTCCTATGACAAATCGATCCTCCAAATTATACCAAGATAGGATTTTTTCATCGTCTATCGTACAAGGCTTCAAACAAGGCCATTTTCAAGGAAGCATGATAACCATTATTATAAGCAAACTCTACTAGATGCAAAAAGTATTCCCATCAAGTCCATGCAGTACATACAAACCATGTCTTCCAAGACTTGGTTTACCCTCTCTGTTTTATCATTTATTTTTGGATGGTATGCAAAACTAATGTTCAACTTGGTGCCCATTGCATAATGAAAGTCAAAACTTATATGTGAATTTGGAGTCCCTATCTGATATGATTACCTCAAGAAACACATGTAACCTGAATATCTCTTTGGAAAACCTATTTTCCACCACCAAAGCATCATCCTTAGTGTTCCCTAGTATGAAGTGTGCAACCTTAGTCAACTTATCAACCACTACAAGGATTGTGTCATGTTGATACCTAGTCTTAGGTAAACCCATAATAAATTCCATAGATATAACTTGTTATTTCTACATTGGTATATCATGTGGGTATAACTATCCTAATGGATGTCTATGCTTAGCTTTCACTTTCTAGTATCCCATACATCGAGCAAAAAAATCAATGATATCTCTCTTCATTCCTGATTGAAAGATCTTTTTCATGTTCTCCCTCATTTTAGCCCCTCTAAGGTGAGTAGGGTAAGGAGATCTATACAAATCTTACATAATAATTATCCTCAAATCACCAATTTTAGGTATAACTACCCTATCTTTAAAACATAAAATACCATATTTTATGTCAAACTCCTTGTTCTCTCCAAGATTCCTTTTCATTTTGGCCCAAATTTCACTACAATATTGATCCTAAGATTGCAATTTCTTAGCATGGTCCATTAAGTCCACGTGACTAAAGGTCAATATAGCTATATGCCTTCTTCTACTTAAGGCATCAATGACCTTATTTTCCTTTCCTTTGATATACTCTATACCAAAGTCATATTTTGCTAAGAAATTGATCCATCTTCTTTGTCTTGCATTGAGCATAGACTAAGTAAATATATACCTCAAGCTATGATGGTTGGTTCTTAACTCGAAAGGTCTTCCTATCATGTAGTGTTGTTAAATCTAAGAGTGCACACAACCGTTGCTAGATCTAGATGATGCGTAGCATATTTTACCTCATGCTTCTTGAGCTTCCTTGACTCATGTTATGATTGATTTATCCTACGATAGAACTCCTCCCAAACCTTCCAAAGAAACATTAGTATATAGTAAAAAAATCTCTTGAGGATCCAAAATTTTAAGCACAGGTGCAATATTAAGCTTCTGCTTAAGCAACTCAAAGGTGACTTCACGCTTGTTTGTCCATATGTATTTCTTTCCTTTCCTGTGGAGGTTAGTTATAGAGTAGGCTATTTTGGAATAATCCTTCACAAAGCGCCTATAATAACTTGTCATGCCCATGAAGCTCTACACTTCATGCACATTAGTAGGTGGTGACCAACTCAATGGCTTCTATCTTCTTTGGATCCATAACTATCCCTTATGTATATGATATTGTTAGCTTTTGGAGCCTTAAACATAAAGGAAATGCATTCACAAGTATAGAAATAAACATGCAATGATACAACTATGATAATAGCAAAAAACCATGCATGAAAATATGATAGAAAACTTGATACAATACTCTAGAAATGCTCATATAGAAAGCTCATAAAAATTACAATGCTCCTCTCATGGAGTTTGCAACTCCTCCATGATAGCAAAATGGAGCTACATTGTGCCTACTACTACTCTCACCTATGCACTACTCAACTCTCTCACAATCACTCACAATGAGGCCTTTATATAGAAATATAGATTACTTACCTCTCACTCAACCCTAAGACTCATGTACATGTGGACTACATGCACATTTACATCATTGCACATTCTAACACTTGTGCATTTATTGAATAACTCTAATAAAATATTTATCTCCTAATATAATCCTAACCTAAATAGGTACCCATGAAGGTACATTAGTAAATAACCAAATGATGTAATAGCCATATTTTCCAACACCCCCTGTATTACATTATTTGGTTTTGAAGACTTTAGTCTTCAATATGGATCTGCAATCTGGTATTGTAGTTTGTACTCACCTTCTTGTTCAAGTAAATAGTTAGTGTCTTCATAAGGGTCTATCCTTGCTGATAGAGCTTTAATTCCACGTTCATCTGTAGGTTCTTCCATTTCTTCAACTTCTTGAATATTTTGGGCAATGTGTCCTTTATGATTTCCTCCCTGATATTCGAGTTGAGGGTACTACTTTTGAGAAGGGTATGTCCTTTGGAACTACTACTTTTGAGGTTGATACTGCTTTGGCTAAAATATCCTATTTTGTTGATTTCCATAGGATGTTTGATTTCCTTGACCTTGATTCTTTGGATTGAATCTATAGTAGTTTGTGTTGTGTCCTTTCTTTCTGCATATCTGAAATATCTGTTATTCCAAGGTCTTCATCCTTTTGAGGATGATGCTATATTTCCCTATGGATTATCTTTTGTCACCAAAGCATTGTTAGTCATCTCATCTTTAACTATGTTCTCTACCTCATACTCTTGGAGAACATTGACTAACTCATCAAAGGAAATATCTTTACTTAATATTTGCAAGGAGGTAACTAGATGCTTGTAATTATCTGGAAGTCCTCTCATGGTCACTTGAACAAGAAATTTATCCTTTACTTCTTCTCCTAATGTTAATAATTTTCCTTTGATATCTGCTACCTTCCTTAAAAATAACTCTATACTTTCACCATTGTTCATTTTTAAGGAGTGTAATTGAGTTTGAAGGTTTAAAATGGTAGCCTTGTTCTTTCCTTCAAATATTTTCTCTAAGGATTTCCAGGCCTCTATAGATGTTTTTGCTGAACTGATATACGGTTGTATTTCATCTATGATAGCAAAGGTTATTATCATTAATGCCTTAGCATCACTTTCTTTGAATTTTTGAATTTCTATATCATCTGTAACTAGTTTGGTTTTTGTCCCCATAGTAATTTCCCAGAGTTTCTCAAATGTCAAGATGGCCTTTACTTTGTTTTTCCATGATAAATAGTTTGGACCTTTAAGTAATTGAGATTTTAAAAGAATGAACTTATTTGATGTCATGATGGTCCTAGTAGGATACCTTATATCTCCCTAGTATTGTTATATGCTATAAATATGATTCACCTCTATCACTTGCAATCAATTACTTTTGGAAATCTATTAGAAATGTAATCTTCAACAATAAGAACTCAATATATTTAGTTGGATATGTCCTTCAAAACTAATCTTCCAACTAAAATTTTGATGCAATGATAGGTTTCTAAACTTCTTAAAATTCAATTTGAAGTAGGATTCCTTATATCTCCCTAATTAGAAGTTTTAGAAATATTAAATGTTTGCAAACTAAATTTTGTTTACTACTCCTTATATCTCCCTATGTTAAGAGTTTGCAACTATACTTTTGAAGCAATGGAAATGATATAAATGCTTCTAGTTTTACTCAACGTCTTCTATATAACCAATATCCTTTTCTAGAGATCCTTTCAACACCTTATTACTCCTACTAATATCTCTAGAATATTAAATAAAATTTGATATCAAACTTGCAATATAATAAATATTTCTCACCTTCTTAGTTTTGATTTGCAAGTTGGTTGTATGCGGTTTGCAAGGACTGATTTCACTTGTTTCTCTTCACCTTGCTTGTCAACGTTCTCCTCTTTGAAGCTGGACTATTTGGTCTTCCTCTCTTCAACCAAATGCTGGTTGGATACGTGCACTGTATGAGGCTTGAACTCCTTTTCAAATATGATCTTTCACTGGTATGTAGCCATCACTTTGATGTTGGTTTCTATGTACTCTTTAAAATAGCAGCCTTTCACTTGCTTTCAACACTACTTCAACTCTCCTCCTTTGCATTTACGTACATTGGGTGACTTCTTAACTAGAAGTAAAATGAGATGGGAGTTCCAAGTGGCACTTGTCTTCTTGAAAATATTCCTCCTATGCCTTCATGTAGTGCATATGACATGTGGTGCTTGTATTCTACTCACTTCTTGGAAACGTTTGTCGTAGTTCCTTCCTTTAACGCCTATGACAAGTGTTGCTCAATTTCTTACATCTTGGTGGTTGATAATTTCTTTTACCTTCTACCTCCATGTTGGGCACTCGTATATGGAGGATTCTTCAATGTTATTTTGTCTTTTCCACCTATGTTGGGTACTCATATTAACCTTGTAATGTGAAACGTTACACTATGATGCTTGGCACTACTAGATTTTGAGACGTTATACTATACTATTGGGAACTTATATTCCCTCTTCAACATGGTACTTTGCATGGAATAATCTTCTACCACATGGCAACTAGGTTTCTCACTCTTCTTTGAACCTCTTTAGTGCTTTCCAACACTCAACTCATGTTATGTACATTTTTTTCTTAGCAGAATGAATAAACTATCTTCTAAGGATTTTTTGGATGTGCAAACATGTTGGTTTTCAACTTGCACCAATTTTAATGGCACCTCCATTGTTAAGATAGAATACTTGCACTATGACTTCAATGTTTATAATTGTACTTTCACCCATTTTCCCAGGTCTAATTTTATCCTCTGTGTACGCAATAACTTCAATGATTATGGTGCTCCATTGGGTGTATTTTACCACCTCAAATACCTGATGTTTAGACCTCATGAATGGTACTTTATTTTGCCTTTCGAAGGCACTCTAATACCTATATTTTCTAGTTCTTATGGAGTCCATTAAATGACTCTCCAATGTAGATTACAACTACCCCCTATGCTTGAAAATGTTATCTTTATTTTGCTCGAAATGTGGGCTTCAATTTTTTGATCTGGTTATTTGATTGTATGGTCCAAGCTTGCTCTCAAAAACTATTTTTAATCTTCTCCAAGACTATCCACAAAATACGTTTGGAGATGTGCACTTAAAACTAGGAATTCCTTCTTCCTTTCAAGCTCTTTTCCTAACTATAATATGTTGGCTTCTCTTCTCCATATTTTGGAGGTATTACTATCCTTTTTGGTGGCTATTCCTTTCCACAAAATTTTGCCATTTACTTCCTCAAAAGAGCTCTCAATAAATCTACCTTTGATCACTGGTTTGGCTGAAATAGAATATTACCTTTAACTCTTGACAATATCTTCCTTGCTTGGCTATTCTTCACTTATAAATCCAAGCTATTCAATGTAATACTTTGCACTCTATCTTATGCAAGTATGTAGTCTCCTTTTGATTAGAATTAGCAATAGAATGTTGATATGTTTATTTCTCTTGAAATATACCTAACTTCTATTTTCTTCTATGTGCAGGTTTGCTCCTTGTAAACTATAACTTCTGCACTATTTTGAAGACTTGAAATGAAACTATTCTATGCAACTCTTTGATCCTTTGAAAATGGTGCTTGATAAACCTTAATATGAAACCAAATATAAAAGCTCAACTAATGAACTTTTGCACCTTATTGTTGCATACCTTTTTCTCTCGTAGATGATGAAGATAGTGGTGATCCAAGTCACCTCAATGGCTACCTTTTGTGGATGATTTTGCAGCTCTCCTATGTTGTCCAAAAATAGCTCTTTGCTCACATTTTCTATAGCTTCAATACCTTATCAACTTGCTGCTCTAAACTCTGATTTGGTGGCTTCAAAACTTCTTCAAAATGTGCTTCTAGAATCTGATTTTTAGCAATCACTAACGCTGCCCAAACTTTCTAAAATTTTCAGCACTAAGCAATCTTATCTGTTGCTTCTAATTCCTTTGATTTTCTGCCCTTTTTGTTGTCCATGAACTCTATATTTTGTAGCTTTGAGTGTTGTTTAATGTGTTGCCCTTTCTTTATCTTCAAATATGAAAATTTTCTAGATTGTAAGGTAGTCAATACCATCACTAAAATGTTGTCCTTGAATCCCAAAAATTTGGTAGGATTCTCCCCAAATCGCAGCTGAGATGTTGCTCAAGAACCTCCTTCAATGATGGCCCCCAAATATCATAAATTTGGTGGTTCTTCTATCTCTTTTCTCTTGTCAAATTCTATCTTCAAAGTAGATCTCCTCCTCAAAAAATCTATCAATCTTGAGATCTATTCAATACTACCTTTTTTATTTGAAAAACTTCTTGCCAAACTTTCTCCTTTGGGCTTGTTTTCGGATGGTGACAATTATCCCAATTCCTTAGCTTCTTCTTTGGTAGTAATTTCTTCAATGAGTCCTTCTATGAACTCCTTCAATGAGGCTCACCAAGCCTTCTTCTTGTTTCTCCTTGAGACCTCTCCAAGGTTCTCAATCTTGTAGCTTCAAAATATTCAATGAGACCTTCCTTGGCCTCTTCAATCTTCAACTATGGAAATGAGATATTCTTCTAGGATCTCTTGAATCTATGCTACTAAAATATGTAATAGAATATTTTGTTAGTTCTTATCAATGCTCAATCTTCCACTATGGAATTTCTTCAATAGGGACTTCAATGGACCTCTTCTTCAATAGAGTCTTCAATGGATATCTTCTTCAATAGGGCCTTCAATGGACCTCTTATTCAATCGGGCCTTCAATGGACCTCTTCTTCAATCGGAAGTTTTTAGTCTTCAATGGAGATCACCAATCTCCAATATTTTGCTAGGACTCTTCTCCTTGAGTCTCTTTGATCTTCAATGGGGTCTTCTTTCTAGGACCTCCTTCCTAGATTTTCAATCTTCAATGTGGCTTCCATGGCCACTAAATCTCTCCTCGATCTATCAACTAGGAGTCTTCAATCTGCAAATATTTCAATGGGGTCTTTCTCCTTAGGCCTCCAAATATTCAATCCTCATTTTTTTGTTGGCAATTTGAGTTATTTTGTGTTGTCATTGATGTCACATGGATCATTGATATCACATGGATCACATTGAGTTTTGGTGGCAAAAGCACTTCATAAATAATCATTTATGATATTTTGGAGAGCATGGATGTATACAGGTTTTGTGGCATAAGAGGCATATAATATTTAATTTTTAAATATTATATTAATGGTTTTTATGAAAACCAATGGTAAAGGTTTTTATTAAAACCAATGGCAAGGGTTTTTATTAAAACCAATGGTAAAGGTTTTTATTTAAACCAATGGAAAGGGTTTTTATTAAAACCATTGGAAAGGGTTTTTCATTAAAACCACTATGCTAAGACTTCTCCAAATAATGATGGATGAAATTTTTTTTCAAATAAAACCTAGGTGCAAAAAGTTTCATGGAAAAATTCAAAATAATGAAGGAGATATCCCAATTCAAAGTTAAGAGGTGAATTATTAAATTCTTATTTAATAATTCTAAGGTCTAAAGTTGAATTTTATTATTTGCCGACATGCAATGGTTGGGGAGATTAATAAAATCCACCGATGTCATTAGAAGGTATGGAGGTGCATATAAATAAAAGGTAAAAACTTTTTTTATAAGACATTGGAGAATATTGCGCATGAAGGAGAATCGTCGAAAGGGGAGCAGTGAAGAAATAAAGAAAAATAATTTTCATTTGAGAGCAAGGTCAAGGAGACAGCATAGGAAAGTGACATCACGCAGGAGCCTATAGCACAGTTGGTAGTGCATGAACTTTGCACAAGGCAGGTTCGTTGTTCGAATCCCACCAAGGGTAAAGTGTTTTACTAAGGAAGGTAATTTGAGTTTTCAGATTTGAGCGCAGGAAAATTTGGGTGTTTGGGATTAAATTCCAACGTGGGCTGATCCCCACGTGGTAAGCGCTTCATAACGCTAAGTGAGAGGAACAGAGTTTGACTCCCGCAAAGGTGTGAAGGCACATTGTTTTTGGCAAGGCATTAACGATTTCGAAGATGGTGAAGGCACATTAATTTTGGCAAAGGCATTATTTATTTCGAAGGTTGCGAGGGCTATGAATTTTGTAAAAAGGTATTTATCTCTAGCGCATGGTAATATTTGATATTGCCAAAGTTTTGGTGCATTGAAAATCATTTCTATTATAACTAGGGAGTTATAAGGTATTTAGTAAAAATAAATAATTGTTGTATGTGCTTAGGGAGTTATAAGGTTTTAAGTTAAATATTTGTGATTGTTGTATGTGGAGTTATAATATGTGGAATTAAAAATAAAAGCATAGGTTCTTGTTGTATGTATTAATAAAAATTAGGGAGTCATAAGGTTGAAAAGTGTTGAATTTGTTATGTGTTCTAGTGCATGATTTAATTATGAAATTAAACTAGGAACTTGAGACCTAGTTAATTGCCACCTTGAATTAGAAGACATGCACATGAGTTAGGGTTTGAATTTGAAGACAAATTGCTTGATTATGTTCTTTGGCTATTAAGAAGAAGTGGTTGGATTAGAAAATCAATTTTGTGGATAAAATTGAAGCTTGAGTTCATTATTGCAGTAGTGGTGTTCATTGACAGTATTGCTATTATTTAGGAGGTTTTTACCATTGCTTGAGGAGATTATTGTTGGTTACTTGTTGAGTACATTGCCACTATTTGAGACCATTGAGGAGATCCTTTGCTAGTCACTTGTGGATACATTTATGTTTCATTTGAGGAGATCATTGTTGGCTATTTGAGAGCTCTTTGCTTGAGGGAGTTGTGCTTGTTTCTTGAGAGATTATTGACATTGCATGAGGAAGATATTATTGAGAACCTATTGCTATCACTTGTGGGGATTGTCCTTGGTTGGTTAAATTCCTCATTGTTATTTCTTGGAGAGTTTTTCATTAGAGATCTCATTTGCCATATATTTGAGAGTTCATTGTTGAGCATTGTTATCATCCATTTGAGAGAGTATTTGTCATACATGGTTGAGTTCATTGTTGAGCATTGTTATCATCCATTTGAGAGAGTATTTGTCATACATGGTTGAGTTCATTTTTGAGCATTGTTATCATCCATTTGAGAGAGTATTTGTCATACATGGTTGAGTTCATTGTTGAGCATTGTTATCATCCATTTGAGAGAGTATTTTTCATACATGGTTGAGTTCATTGTTGAGCATTGTTATCATCCATTTGAGAGAGTATTTGTCATACACGGTTGAGTTCATTGTTGAGCATTGTTATCATCCATTTGAGAGAGTATTTTTCATACACGGTTGAGTTCATTGTTGAGCATTGTTATCATCCATTTGAGAGAGTATTTTTCATACACGGTTGAGTTCATTGTTGAGCATTGTTATCATCCATTTGAGAGAGTATTTGTCATACACGGTTGAGTTCATTGTTGAGCATTGTTATCATCCATTTGAGAGAGTATTTGTCATACATGGTTGAGTTCATTTTTGAGCATTGTTATCATCCATTTGAGAGAGTATTTGTCATACATGGTTGAGTTCATTGTTGAGCATTGTTATCATCCATTTGAGAGAGTATTTGTCATACATGGTTGAGTTCATTGTTGAGCATTGTTATCATCCATTTGAGAGAGTATTTGTCATACATGGTTGAGTTCATTGTTGAGCATTGTTATCATCCATTTGAGAGAGTATTTGTCATACATGGTTGAGTTCATTGTTGAGCATTGTTATCATCCATTTGAGAGAGTATTTGTCATACATGGTTGAGTTCATTGTTGAGCATTGTTATCATCCATTTGAGAGAGTATTTTTCATACATGGTTGAGTTCATTGTTGAGCATTGTTATCATCCATTTGAGAGAGTATTTGTCATACATGGTTGAGTTCATTGTTGAGCATTGTTATCATCCATTTGAGAGAGTATTTGTCATACATGGTTGAGTTCATTGTTGAGCATTCTTATCATCCATTTGAGAGAGTATTTGTCATATATTTGTGAGATCATTTTGGATCATTGTTGTCATCCATTGAAGAGTACATTGCCATTCATTTTTGAGTTCATCATTGAGCCTTTCCTTCGTTGATTTATGGATGGTATTTGAGTGCTACTTGAGCATGATTTATTGAGCCTTTGAGAAGGCTTTTGGGATAGAATTTTTGGATATATTTGAGGCAGCTTTTGTGCATGATTGAGTGAACCTTTGAGAAGGCTTTTGGGACAGATTTGTGGACATATTTGAGGCAGCTTTTGTGCATGATTGAGTGAGCCTTTGAGAAGGTTTTTGGGATAAAATTTTTGGACATATTTGAGGCAGCTTTTGTGCATGATTGAGTGAGCCTTTGAGAAGGCTTTTGGGATAGATTTGGGATAGCATTTGAGTAGCATTTTTTGAGCCTTTTTGTGAAGGCCTTAAGTACATATTTGGGACAATATTTGAGCAGGATTATTTGAGCCTTGTGAGAAGGAATTGAGGCAAATTTGTTAGCAGTGAAAGAGATAGAACAAAAATAGAAAAACATACCAACACCAGTTGCCTAGCTAAGCAGATCAGTGAAGAGCCCACCTGAGCAGATTAGGATTGCCTAGCTGAGCAAATCAATGGATTGCCTGCCTAAGCAGATCAGTGGATAGCCTAGCTGATTAGATTAGTGGATTGCCTAGCTAAGAAGATCAGTGGATTACCTAGCTGAGCAGATCAGTAGATAGCCTAGCTGAGTAGATTAGTGGATTGCCTAGCTGAGCAAATCAGTGGATTGCCTACCTAAGCAGATCAGTGGATAGCCTAGCTGATTAGATTAGTGGATTGCCTAGCTAAGAAGATCAGTGTATTACCTAGCTGAGAAGATCAGTAGATAGCCTAGCTAAGTAGATTAATGGATTGCCTAGCTGAGAAGATCAGTGGATAGCCTAGCTGAGCAGATCAGTGGATAGCCTAGCTGAGTAGATCAATGGAGCCCACCTGAGCAGATCAGGATAGCCTAGCTTTGAGCAAATCAAAGTCATCATTTGTATTAGGATAAGGATCCCTATTTCTTTGTGAAATATTATAAGGATATTATCTTGTGGAATACCCCACATTGGGGGAACCATGTTAAATCTTGTGTCTCAATTGTGTGTAGTGATTTGTGCACTTGCTTACTATTGCTATCTATGACATTAATGCACACTGATATATTTGGTTATTGTAATTAAGGACACTAATTGATATTGGTTTGGAAAGAAAGTAAAAATTTAACGCTATACTATTCACTCCCCCTCTCAGTATAAGCTTGTGTTCTTCATTTTCTGCAACAAAGAATCAATCCTTGCACGAGGAAAGTAACTTTGAATTTCAGGCAACGAAGATGAAGTTTTTCTCTATCTATTGTAGAAAGCTTCCCACATTCTAAGAGTTAATTTTTTACAACAAGAAAATCTTAGTTGATAGTAACCCAATGGTTCTCCTAAAAACTTATTTTTTTCTCTTGCAATGAAATTTTAGAGATAATAAAAAAATTTAATGACTCTATGAAAAATAAAATTCACTAGTTGAATTACCAATCTATTGGATACAATGTTGATTTCTATTCTTCACAAGCGTTACAACTCTTGTGGTAAAACTCTAGATAAATCTATCATGTGGATTTCTCTATTTTCTATTATTCTACCTAGATCTACTTCTATCAAAAAATATTTTGTGGTGGTATTTGCATGCAGTGGTGCACTATGGCTTATCCAGTTTGGAAATACTCAACAATAGTACTTGTGAATTTCCTTTGATCCACCATGGCTCTAATACCACTGTTAGCTTTTGGAGACTTAAAAATAAAGGAAATGGATTCACAAGTATAGAAATAAACATGTAATGATACAACATAATAGCAAAAAACCATGCATGAAAATATGATAGAAAACTTGATACAATACTCTAGAAATGCTCATATAGAAAGCTCACAAAAATTACAATGCTTCTCTCATAGAGTTTGCAACTCCTCCATGATAGTAAAATGGAGCTACATTGTGCCTACTACTACTCTCATATATGCACTACTTCAACTCATCTCACAATCACTCACAATGAGATATTTACATAGAAAGATAGATTACTTGCCTCTCACTTAATCTTAAGACTCATGTACAAGTAGACTACATGCACATTTACATCATTGCACATTCTAACACTTTTGCATTTATTGAAAAACTCTAATAATTTATTTATCTCCTAATATAATCCTAACCTAAATGTGTACCCATGTAAGTACATTAGTAAATAACCAAATGATGTAGTAGCCATATTTCCCAACAAATATTTCCTAGATATTGAACCTCTAGAACATAAAAGTTACACTTTGAAAAATTCCCGTAGAGTTGGTTCTTTCTTAACAACTCAAGTATGATTCTCAAGTGTTTATCATGCTCTTCCTTGTTTCAGTAATATATCAGGATATCATTCAAAAATATTAATATAAACTGATCTAAATGCTTCCTGAATATATTGTTCATCAAATTCATGAATGTTTTTGGTGCATTGGTCAACCTATAGGTCAAATGACTACATCAAGATGAGTAAGGAGATATCTTATCAAAAATTTTCTAAGTGTAGGAGAAACATCACAATCTCACAATATTTTAGAGCCCACAGGCTAAGTCAATGAGAAACATCATGATTTCATGATATTTTGGAGCCCACAAGCTAAGTCAAGGAGAAACATCATGATTTCATGACATTTTGGAGCCCACAAGCTAATTCAAGGAGAAACATCATGATCTCACAATATTTTGGAGCTCATAGGCTAAGTCAAGGAGAAACATCATGATCTCATGATATTTTGGAGCTCACAGGTGCCCACAGACTAAGTCTATGAGAAACATCATGATCTCACGATATTTTAGAGCCCACAGGCTAATTCAAGGAGAAACATCGTGATCTCACAATATTTTGGAGCTCACAGGCTAAGTAAAGGAGAAACATTGTAATCTCACTATATTTTGGATCCCATAGGCTAATTCAATGGGAAACATTGTGATCTCGTGATATTTTAGTATCCACAGGCTAAGTATGGAAGATGATCATGATATCATGATATTTTAGCATCCACATGCCATCTCTAGAAAAAATGTTACGATTTCATGACATGCCATGATTTCTTTAGCCAAAGAACCAAAAAGTAAATAAGTGGAGGACAACTGGGCCATGACATCTCTAAGAAGATAGAGGTGGATATGAAATAACAAGAAGATCTCAACCATTTGTTGTTGAAGATCCCATACTCTCTTAACTATCAATTTACTAGAATGAGCCTATGGATATTTTGTTGTCACAACTTTCAGTTTTTATGTTATGTAAAATATATATATATAGGATGAGTGACCCTAAAAAATGATCAGATCTTGGATGTTTACAAGGCAATGTACACAAGCTTCTGAAAGCAATAAAAGACTACTCATTCTGGTTTTTGGCTCACTGGTGTTTGATCAAGTATGTATGGATTGTTGATTTCTATATAAACTATGTTGAATATAAATCGCCTTAATTATCATTCTGGATTTTTGCATTTTAAGTTTCACTAGCTCTAAAATTAACAGTTCTAATAGGTTTAAGCTTGTTTAAATTTTCACCAGAGGACTGGTTATTCTAATTTTGATGGTTCAAAGAATGCTTATCTGTAAAAGGTTGTAGATGTTTCTTTATGCACTTTACTCTACCCCCCTTTTATAAAACAAAGCAAGGAACTAGCCTTCTCTGGAGATTACACCGGGTAACCTTTGTTTAAACCTAATCTTTCAATGTTGGCAAAGTCTTGGGGGAAAACATAACCAAAGGTAGATTTTGCACCAACACAACCCAAAAGGTAATACTGTGAACTCATAATATCCATACTTGATCTTAAAAGTAGTCTTGTAAGTATCCTCCTCTCAAATTCTCAACTGATGGTATCCTAATTTTGTTAGTTTTTTATGTAAAGAGCACTAGGAGATAACAATCACAAGATGCAAAATAATATGAAAGAAATTAAATCTTCTAGATGACTGAAATATGTTGTAAATAGAAATCATATAAAAGAATACAATGTAGCTATGGAGGAAATGAAAAGTCCATTAATAAAGCTATTGAACTACATTGCACCCATCACTAATGGATGGTGAAGTACACAGAACTATATTATCCCCTAAGCTACACTATCTGACTATGTCCCCTGACTCTATATCTATCTAACAATGAGGCCTTTCTTATATAGGAATACAGGTTCCTTGGCCAACACTCTACCTAGTTGTGTAAGGGACAACTTACACATTGACACTTGTGCATTTATTACATTGCATGAAGTAACTATATAAATTGCCCCTAAAGTAATCTAAGTATGTACCTTGGAAGATACATTTGCATAACTCAAATTATGGAATAGACTCAATTTCTAAAACCCCCCTATATTATATTATTTGGGTATTGAAGAATTTTAGTCTTCAATATGGATCTTCTTATTTGGCTTGTTTAGAGCAGTCTTGATCAGGTTCTTTCTCTGCATTCTTTGTATTTAGGTTCAGCAGGTAATTTGTGTCTTCATATGATGCAAAGTAAGTTGTAGCTGGAGCTTCTTCTTTCATTGGATGATCTTTGGCTTATTTAGATTCATCTTTTTTATCTTCTACCAGCCACCTTTATAGTTCTCCTTACAAGTATCTTCATTTGATTCTAATTGATGATAAATGAGTAGGGCATGATGCAATTATCCTATCATATTTTTGTTTTTTATCCTTCTATACTTACCTTTTTAGTGTACTGGTTCTTCATTTTCTTCAACCTGTTCTTCTGCAAATATGTTAGTATCTTTTTAAAACACCACAATATCTTGTGAGATTTCTATTGAGTCTAGGATGTATGTATTTTCATGGATTGAACATGTTTCTTTTATTCCATCTTGATTCATAATGATACATGTATTGATCACATCCATATATCCAAAGTTAATCATATAGTTGTTTTCTAGTAGCTTGCATACTGATATGATATTGAATGTTAATCCAGGAACATACAATAGTTTTTGTAGTAGAAGATATGGAAATGATTTTTTGGGTGTTACACATCTATATCCATGTATAGGATAAGTTTAGTTTTCTACAATTCTTAATTTGTAACTGTAGACATTGAAAATTAACAAATTTTGACAATATAATAAATTAAAATAAATATGCCTAAATAAAACCTTAGAAAATTAAAATTAATTTGAATTTCCTAATAAAACCTTAGAAAACACCACAAATATTAAAAATAAAACTCAATTTTTGATATACTCTCCTCACACCTACAAAAATGATAAAAATAATAAAATGTAAATAAAATAAAAATATTAAATTCCCACCCATCTCCCTACACCATTAATAATTAATTAAATCCAAATTAACCTAATTAAATAAGATCAACATCACTATCATGGCCCTACTTATTACCCCTACTACATAGAAAATGACAAAAACAATTAATAAATAGTAATATTAATTAAGATTAATTAAACACATAATTAAATGCCCCTTTAATCAAGATTAAACAATGATCTAGGCATGGCATTTAATAAAAAAAATCTCTAGAAGCCTAGAGAATTGCCCCTTCTTTTAAAATTCAAAAATCCCCATTTAATATACCACCTCATGGTACTCCCCCTCATGGCATAAAAAAGTAATTTTAAATTTAAATTTAAAAATCATGTCAAGTCAAAGATGCATTTAAGCCACTTGGCCCAAGGACATGTCACTTTATTACACTTTGTAATTTAAAATTATTAATCCTTGCCCCCTTGGCCTTTGGAAATTAATTTTAAAATGATTTCCCATCCCCCTAGGACACCCTACCCAAAGCCCTTTAATGTGCCACCTCCCCATTGGGACACCTCATAATTTTTAGGAATTTTAAATTCCTCCACAATCCCCCATGCATCTAGAAGCACAATTTAAAATTACTTTCCATCCTTCTAGACTTCTCCTTCCCCAAGGCACTTAAATGCAACCCTCCACCTCACCCTCTCTAGATTTTTCCCTCAACTACCCTTGCCTATGTGGAGTCCATGTGGAGTCCACATGGCATCCTACTCACCCAAGGCAAAATTACCTATAAATATACCTTCCCTTGCCCAAATCAGAGGAGCCCAAGTTGTGCTAGCCACATGCTGCCAAAATTTACCTAGGATCTTTTCTTAGCCATTTGGTCATCTACAGGTATATTTACCATTGTTATTGTGCTTTAACAACAATATTTCCTTGTTTTATTTGAATATCATCTTACTTGAGCAAAATCCCAACAAAGGTGGGCTTCCTTTATTACTAACATTCTCTTTGAGTGGTTGCATGCAGGTATACATCACTATTGGAGCAGCCCTTAAGGAGATAGCACATACACACACATACCCGCATCACAATTATGTTGTGAAGAGGAAACATTACACCATATTATGTTGTAAAAGCCTTTGAGGCTTCATTTTATTTGTAATAAAGCAAAGAGTTGTTGGTTATCATTGTAAAATCTTACATATTTGCAATAAAATCTATTGTATCAGTTAATCTCTTTGTCTTTATTTTACTCTTGCATATGGTGGTTTTCTTCGTTTACAGTAACCTATAGCATCTTCAAGACAAGTCAAACCATTGTATATTTCCTGTCATATGATGACTGGATTCTGAGTCAATAAACCACATGTGATCATGTTTTGTGAATTGGTTCATGTTGAAGCAATTTTTACATTCACTGTATGACATTCCTTTACCCTTTTGAAGAGGTTGAATTTTAAGAATTGAGATGGAATTGTAGTCTTTATTATAGCTCCCAATTAATGAGAGTATGAACACCTAATTTTAGATTTTGAAGAAAGTTTATATCTTCCCAACTTGATAATCTTAGACAAATATTATTATTATCAAGTTTTGTAGAATGCCTTATGACTCCCTAATTATTTTGGAGTATGATATAGTGCTTTTGTAAAAATATAGTTCAATTTTGGTTGATTTTGTACAAATTTTGTAAAGATCAAAAATCAACTTCTTAACACCTTATTACTCCTAATTGAACTAAGCACTTTTCAATTTTTGAAGAGGTTTTAATGTTGGATTTCTTTTGTCCCTTTTTAGAAGTTTTGAGACAAGAAAATTATAATTATCCAACCTTAGTAAAAACCCTAATAACCTCTTTTTATATCCCTTGGATTATTTCTAATTTCCAATAAATTAATTTGATGTAGTAACCCTTGTGGCTCCCAAATTTGGAAAATTAGAAAAATAATAATATTTGCAAAAATGTTAAATAATTTAATCCAAGTAGAATTCCTTATTTCTCCTAGGTTAAATTGCAAATATTAATTCAATTAGATAAGTTATCCCTTATAGATTTTGCTTTCAAAATCTAAGTTTTAACCTTAGTTTATAACCCTTATATCTCCAAATATGAAAGCAATAATAAAATGGGATTAAACCTTACCTTTTGGATGCTAAATCTCCTCACTATTTGATGCTTTATTTGGTTAGATATAACAACAATATAAATGTCACCTTTGGTACTAGAATCAATGGAGATACCTTGGAGTTGCTTGTCTTCAATGTTGGTACGTAGGCACTATAAAAATAGGAAGGTTTGACCTTCAATACCAGGAGCCTTTAATGCTCCTTCTTCCTTCCTTCCACGTTGCACTTCGGATGGCTTTGACCATGCTTTGCTCTTTGTTGAACTTTGGACTTCGGGCACCTTTTATGGATGAATAATCATGGGCTTTGTGACATGTGTCACACCCATTACAAATGAGCGCTCCTCTCCTTCTATAACGTCCCAATTTCTTGTTCAACGCTCTTTGATCATTCTGTAACGTATGGGCACTCGTGTGGGCACTTGTGTGAAGCTTGTGGAGGATAACAAGTGTCACCACTTCGTTGTAACTCTTGCGTGAGGTTTCTTGAGCATTGAGAGAGAAATGATGTCTTAGAAAGTTTATGCCAAGTGGCATTCAAACTCTCTGCATGAAGTCCTTCCCTGTAACATCTTCCAAGGTGGAGATTATAACTCCTCAAATCCTTTCATATGCCATTCCTTTGCTTTGCTACATTTCTTGGGTAGCAAGCAAGCTATTCTTCTGTAGGTGGATTGACGATGCGCTATGGAGCTTTGAACATCAATTTGGAGCTTCCTTTGGTGGACGGTCTTCTCCAAGTTAAAGACCTTGAATGTAACACCTTTGCTCCTTCTCTTCTATGCCTCCAATCGTGTTGATTCTTGTGTAGATTTTTGACGTCTTTTCGTAGTAGATGTGCACTCTTTTATCTACGTAAATGTAGCTCGATGATAGCCTGATATGAGCTTTGATTTTGCAGGTTCGTACATCCAAGATGAGCCCTTTGAGTGGCTCCTTTTGCTTGGGAAGAAGAGTGTTGACGTTCGACCTTCCTTGGATGATTTACCCTATAGTTATTGTGCCTTTTGTGGCACTTTCAAATCTGCTCTTTTGCTGTAAAAACCAGATTAGAGTAGTGCAATAAAATATATTATAAATTGTACATAAGGCTTCTTTAATGTACCTTCTTTTGCACTCTATTTCCAGATCTGAAATTCTGGTTTTGTGGCAGATTTTTCCTGCAATACAAGGGTTTTGAGGTTGTCTTTTATGAGTAGACACACCTTTCTCTTTTTTCTTGGACACTTTGATAACAAATCCAAGCTTAGATAATAGTAGATAGAAGCTTTTCAATTGATGCAATTTTCTGCACTTTCTTTCCTTGCATCTAACCTTGTAATGCTTTGGATTTGAGACTCACCAAGTCTCAATATTTGAAGCTTCTATTTCTATTTTTGGTTAGTTGTGTTCTTCTCTAGATTTTGGAGGATTCTAACCTTATTGGTGGCTCCACTTGGCCACTATGTGTTGTAGATTTATGTGCTTTAATAGTGTCTTTAGACACTTGATACAGATCAGATTTTGTGCCTTTCAAAAACACAAATCTAATTTCTTTTGAGAGTAGTATAATAGTGCAAAATAAATCTAATAGACTTTATTTTTAATGCACTAACAATTTTCACCTTATCACTCCAATCAACTCTCAAGATAATGCACTTAATCAAATTTACTGCAACTAATCAAGAATAATCTGAAATGAACCTTCAATAATTATTCTACAATTTCACTACAATTTAGTATTGTAGGACTTAGTCTTATTTTTCTTTTTCCAAAGTAGATGATAGGTAGTTGATAGAAGAAATTCTAAAATCTAATCAACTCCTAATTAATGTGCAAATAAATCCTTAAAAATAACCTTTTTCCTTTTGCACTTTAGAAGACTGTAATCTAATTTTCTTCTTGCAACTTTAATCCAAATTCAGGTGCTCTAACAAATCTGATAAGTAATCCAATTAATGAATCTACTTGCACCAAAATTTGCTTACCTTTTGTTGTAGCTCTTTTCTCACTTTTGTAGAGGATGTAGATCTTGGTGTCTAGGATCACCAAGTTGCTGCTTCGAGTAGGATCTTGTAGCTTTTTGTAGACTATCCTGAATAGCTCCTTCTTCACCAAATGATGGTCTCAAACTTTCTTTCATGAGCCTAAGATTTGGTGGCTTGTTCTCCTCTTGTGTTCTCCTCCTTTTGTTGTAGATTTGGAGAAGTATTTATCTCTGAAGTGGTGCCTTCTTGTTGTGAGAGGTAATCTTCAAATCTCCAAGATTTGGTGAGCTTCTTCTATCTTCAAGTCTTCTTGTCGAATTATGACTTCAAGCAGGATCTTCTTCTAGGATTTGACACTCCTTGCCAAATTCTTCTTCATGGATTTGGTGCTCCTTGCCAAATTCTCCTTCATAGATTTGGCACTCCTTACCAAATTCTTCTTCACCCTACCAAATTCTTCTTCTTGGGCTTGTTGTCGGATGGTGATAATTATCCCAAGTCCTTCACTACTCGGGGCTTCACCTTGGTAGTGGATTTCTCCAATGAGTTCTCCTAAGAACTCTTTTGATGATCTTCAACAAGGCTCTACAGGCCTTTTTCTAGATTCTTCTTGAGACCTTTCCTAGGTCTTCAATCTTGCAACTTCTGATGGTCTTCCTTGAGACCTTCTCTTCAACCTTCTACTCTTGGAAGTGTTGGTGGTGAGATCTTCTTCTAGATCTTCTGATTCTACTGCTTCTAGCTTCGAGCAGGACTCTCCTAGTCCTTCTTCTTCTTCTTCCAAGACTGGAAGTTCTTCAATGAGATCTTCTCCTGATCTCTTCACTTTTGCTTTAGGTGCTGAGTTGATTCTAAAGAAGATACTCTTCCTAAATTTCTTGTAGGAAGTTTCCCAACTCACTGAATATTCTTTCCCTACAACAAAGATATTAGTACTAAAATCTTAATCTGCTTCTGAATCAGATATTCTTTTTAAATTCTTCTTCAGGATCAAGGCTTCTATGGCCTTTTTTAGTATCAAGGCTTTTGTGGCCTTTTTTAGTACCAAGGCTTCTATGGCCTTTTCAGTATCAAGGCTTCTATGGCATTTTTAGTATCAAGGCTTCTATGGCCTTTTTCAGTATCAAGGCTTCTATGGCCTTTTTAGTATCAAGGCTTCTATGGCCATTTTCAGTATCAAGGCTTCTATGGCCTTTTCAGTATCAAGACTTCTGTGGCTTCTTCTTCAAGGCTTCTATGGCCTTTTATTCAAGGCTACTATGGCCTTTTTGTGTCAAGGCTTCTATGGCCTATTCTTCAACTATGAAGTTCTTCAATCCAACAATGGAGATCTTCAGTCTCCTGACTTCACCACAACTCTTCTCTAGAAGTCTTCTTTCATAGTGTTCTTCTCTTGCACAAGGAACTAATATTTGCACTATGAGGGCACATCAACCTTCGGGAAATGAAGTTGGAGTCTCCTAGATTTCTATTGTAGGAGGAGTCCCAATCCTCTGAGAATTAATTTTCTACAACAAAAGAAACTTTAGGCAATAGTTAGCAAATTCCAGATAACCTGGATGATCTTCACTAGATGATTTATCAATCTAGTGGATTGAATGTTGAGTCCTAGTCTTCACGAGTTTTCCTTGCAACTCTATGGAAAAGACTCTAGACAAATATAATCTCAGTATTTTTTGGAACTAAGATTTCTTTCAGTCCTAACTTTGTGACTCTCCCTAATTCTACCACCTAGATTCTTCTGAGATATTTTGATAGTGGTTGGTCCAGTGGTGCATCAGTTTGAAAAAATACTTAGGCTCAATGATAATGGTGGTTTCCCTATTGACCTACATAGACTAGATCTACCATGGCTCTGATACCACTATTAGATTTTGATGTAAAGAGCACTGGGAGATAACAATCACAAGATGTAGAATAATATGAAAGAAAGTAAATCTGCTAGATGACTGAAATATGTTGTAAATAGAAATCATATAAAAGAATACAATGTAGCTATGGAGGAAATGAACACTCCATTAATAAAGCTACTGAACTACATTGCACCCATCACCAATGGATGGTGAAGTACACAAAATTGTACTATCCCCTAAGCTACACTATCTGACTATGTCCCCTGACTCTATATCTATCTAACAATGAGGCCTTTCTTATATAGGAACACAAGTTCCTTGGCCAACACTCTACCTAGTTGTGCAAGGGACAACTTGCACATATACAACTTGCACATTGACACTTGTGCATTTATTACATTGCATGAAGTAACTAGATAACTTGCCCCTAAATTAATCTAAGTATGTACCTTGGAAGATACATTTACATAACCCAAATGATGGAATAGACTCTATTTCTAACAAATTTATAATCAATTTCTAAAAATATAGTGGTGCCCTTAAGTTGATCAAATAGAATCTTGGGTAAAGGATACCTATTCTTGATTATCACTTATTCAACATTATATATTCTATGCATAAACTTAGTGAACCATCTTTCCCTTTGACAAATAATACAAGTGCACCCCATAGTGACACACTAGGTTTAATCAAACATTTTTCAAGCAACCCTTAAAGTTGTACTTTTAACTCCTACATCTCAATAGGATTCATCCTGTAAGGAGTTCTATGAATGGGTTCGGTTCTTGGCATTATTTTGATAGTGAAATCAAATTCACGTTTAGGTGTTAGTCGAGGGAGATCTTTAGGAAACACATCCTCAAACTCATACAAAATTAGATGATCCCTAAACAATTCCTCCTTTTTATCTTCCCTGGTCTTATGGTTCAACTTAATGACATAGACCATTCCACCTTTTCTAATAGCTTTCTTTAGTTGTATTACGGATATCGACTGAGGTATAAATGATCCTTGCTCACTATTGATTCTCAATCTCTACTTATCTTAATATTCTCTTGTTCCCATTTCATAAAACCAATACTTTTCTTTTTTCTCAAGGACTATCGATCCTTCTCTAACAATTTTGCATATTTAAAGTAAGTCCTATTTGACTTCAAGTTCGATTCTGCTTGTCGAGCTAAGTCATAAGCCTTTTGTAGAGTCTTAGGCTTATGCATGTTTATTACGGATCTAATCTTAGAATCTACTCTTAATATAAATTTATGTACCTTCATTTTCTCATCCTTATCATATAATAGTACATACTTAAGCAACTTCACAAGATTTTATTAATAAATCTCTACCATATTTGTTCCTTGGTGAAGTGTGAATAATTCTTAAATTTCTCCACATAGTATCATTATGTAAGGAACCTCTTCTTAAAGGCCTTAACAAAGCCTTCCCACTTTAGTTTTATTGCTTGAATATTATGTCTGGATTTAAAAGTGTTCCATCATTCCAACCTTATCTCCTATAAATGGAGAGTGGCCCAAATTGTTTAGGTCACTTAAAGAGTTCTTCATGGATTTATAGATTTCCAACTCATTCAGTCAAGCCTCAATTGAATCAGCTCCATATTTTCCAAAGAATTTAGTTATTTTCACGTTCTTCATATCCTTATCCAATTTTACCTCTATAAGGTCCCTGGCTTCTTGCTCTCCTATAATAGGATTTCCTTCCTATCTAACCTCAAGATTTCTATTCTATGAACTTTAACTCACTATAGTTTCCAACAGTTGATTTTGTTGGTTTATTTTTCCCTTTGTTGCTCTATTTATTCTTGCAGTAGTGAGACAACAACTGTGAGGTTCTCTACCTCTCTATTTAAAATCCCTAAACTTTCTCCTTAGGGTCTAGCCTCAACACTATCCTACCTAGTTTACCTTAGAATTTGGGAATATCCTCTTCTTCCTCTTCTTAATTTTGGTGCCATATTCCTTGGCTACACAAAATACCTAAGTCAGGTTACAATTTATCTTCCAAATTGTAAGTCTAACTTTCTAGTTAGTTACATCATCCATGTGAACTAACAACATAGTATTATCATCCACTGATGATATTAATGGCCACTCTTACTCCACGTAAGGTTTCATTCTCAATGGAATATTTTTTCTTTCTAAAGTCACTCATCAAGTCCATCCAATCCTAATTTCTCTTAATGGGAGCTTCTAGTCCTATGACCTAGAGCTTTAATACCAATTGTAACAACCCATAAACTAACCAACCCAAGAGAGAGTAATTTTTTTACACCAGGTAAAAATCATAGTCAAGGTTCACCTAAGATGTTTCCATCAGGATTAAATTTGACAAGGCATTACCACATTTCGATTCTATAATGTTGTAAATGTTTCTCAAGTGGATAGGAGAGATCAATCTCTTGTATATTCTAGGGTTTACCTTGTATACCTTTATGGCATAAAGGATACCTCAAATGGTCACCCATATTTCTTACATTCTCTACGAATATAATATATCTTGATGATAGCATTAGGATTACCCCTTCTCAATTTTTCAAGAAGGGAGATGCCAATTCCTTTACCAATCATATTTCAATATATGTTGGTTCTTTTGGATGTAATACCTTAAGGTTTAGTTTAATTGCACCTCTAAAATGGTTCTACTAAATATTTAGTGCTTGACTACCCCATATCCATGATGGGTTTAGTTATGATTACTATCACTCTATGTAATAGTTTTGCATGGATATCCGAGCTTACCCACTCAAGTTGTCATCACTTAGTTCCTTGCATTTGGGTTCATATCCTCTACAGTTAGAAGTAATATTCAATCTACACCACTTAGAATCTTATCCAAATACTCCTTATCTTTGGATCACACTCGAGTTCCCACTCAAGTTGTGCCCATTGCAAAAGAAACATGGGTGTTGCCTCCTCATAACTCCCTCAAGTTTGGATTCATCTTATAGGGATTCTAGACAAGGTTACTTATGGTGTCCTTTATCCCTTCCAAAACCTGAAACTAAAACAATTATCATAAACATTAAGTAACTCTCTCTTTCTCTCTCTTACATGAAAAATAACATATTCGTCTTGCTAAAGCATAAAATGATTTAAAACATTTCTTTAATCTCAATATCAAAAGTAATAACCAACCACACATGGTATACTCTTTCTGATAATTAAGAACATTAGATAAGAATAATTCCTTCTAATCTTATCTAACACAACATGAAACACTTTGTAAAAGTCACACTTCATTCTATTAAAACATGAATATTTCCATATACAAGTAATAACTATTGAATTAAATGTCAATCCCCAATCTATAGCAATAACACATAATCATAAACATCTATCTTTCAATGTTAGGGACAATTATACTATTTTATTTATTCAAAGTAGACAAGGAGGAAAGCATTCAATTACATATATGTTTCTCTTAGTGAAAAGCTTCAATAACAATATTTCACTAATTAAAAATTGCACTATTCTAAAGCCAAAATATCAAATTAACTATTACAATCTTCTATCATTAATCCTCTCTTTCCAAAAGTGATTCATTTAATAGTCCCTCCATAGGATATTACATAATTTGAAAAGAAAACTATTCGTGCAACATAGATAGAGAATAATATTTCCTCTTCATCCTTCAACATCTTCTTTGTTCTTCAAGGTAGAAAGGCTTTGAGAAAGGGATCAGGACAGATCCTAATATTTGTATATGAATGCATCTCTAAATGATTTATTTTCAAATGTAATTTCATACCATGCAAATATGTGCATAGAATATTAATCCATACTCTTCATACTACTTTTCAAGACGTATTTTCCAAGAAAAGTATGGCACATTCATTCCCTATTCTCTTTTCCACAAAATAAAATATCACAATACATGAGAGAAATCTCATAATTTTCCCATGTGTGAAATTCTCTATCTAATTTCACTTTATTGGACTCCACGTCCAAGTCTTAATATTTAGCTAAAAACTAAATAACCTTTTATAACATAAAATACTAATACCCTTTTTCATCTTCATTTATTTATTAAAAAAATAAAACAAACTCCCTTTTGTTTCACCCTATCATAAAACACATCAGCAAATACATAATCTTATGCATATTATCATGATCTAATAATTTTTCCATAATCATGAAACCCTATATAAAACCATAAGGCCTATAACATAATATCCATTCAAATGAATACTTAATAGGATAAAACATTAACCTATTTTATAATCCAAATGGGCATGATCCAATAGGCAGTATAATACTCTTTTCCTAGTCTTCAAAAAACATACTCTAAAACAAACAAAGAAAAGTTGAGTCCAAATTGAAAGAAAGGCATCCATTATAGGAGTGCATCACCTGACAGTGGTTGTTCAAATTAATGGTAAAATATAATCCCAATGAAGACATAAAACCTCCATGCTTAAGCCTTTCCAATGAACATACTTTATCAACCAACATGTAAATAAAATCCAAGGAACATTACTGCAGCATACCAAGGTAATATCACACTACCAAACAACAAGAATTTCATTGTATAAACTTAGTACGTTCCACAGACATTAATTTAAATGTTTTTCCTTGTCAATATATCAATCACCTTCACAGGATAATTTCTACTATTTACCAGTAAGTATTTCTATGCATAAAGCATTACCACCTTTACAAAACCATTAAATATAATGCCTCTTTATTATTTTTAAAATAAATAAAAGGACCAACTGGAAGAAAACAACAACCCACCTAGGTAAGAAATTTTTAGGTTTTAAAAGAGAACCCCAATGCACTACAAAGCAAATTACATTTAAACTTAAGGTAACTTGGGTCAAAACATCAGTCTTAAATCTTAAAACAACACGGTGCTTCTTGGAACAACAAAATGAATTTATGCTTAAGGAAACATAGGTAGCAATGCAATACCTTGGAATACACTTTGGTTACATTGGTTTTAACAATACCATAGGTAGCATTGGTAAAAAGAAAATAAAATGGCAGACAACTCCAAACACCATAATCTCTTTGGTCAACTAGATGCCTACACCCAAGCATTACTTTTTTCAAATGTGAAAACTTACACTATCAACCCAACACCCAAAACATCCAACGGCTAAGGTAATGACACAAAGAGAAAAAATATTCTTTTAGAACTAGGCTCAAGCATTCTTATCACAGCAGATGGTGGCTTAAAAAGAACAAAATGACTACAGCCCTTTGAATGCCCCAACCAGTTACATAAATAAATAAAACAATCATGTTCTTAAAGGTTGAAACTTAAAACCATACAAGATTCACTCGGGTCAAAGCAAAGCATTTTAAACACCATCCAACAAAAAGGGTTATCAAGCATACCTTTTTCTTGTTAGAATATATTTCAATATTTCTTTCATTAGTTAATTCAATCCTAACGATCTTATATTGTTAGAATTGATTAATTTAGGCTAGTTGTTATTTTGTTACAACTGCGCCTATATTGGTCTCGGGTGGTTCCACAACCTCCGGACTAATCCTGGCCCTAATGTATTATTTATACTTCATCAAATAATTGAATTGTCGTTCCGCTTCTCACATGGTATCAGAGCTTACCACCACTCTCTCTCCGCCACTCTCATTTTTTAAATGATCTTGTAGTAGCGTGAGAAAGAAGCAGCTGAGGAAGAGTTTTTTTTTTATTGGAGGCGATTTTTTGAGGCTGAGCTTTTTGGTAGCGAAGCTGAGAAAACTTGGTTTTATTTTTCGAGGCAATTATTTCAATTTTTGGAATTCAAAGAAGCACGGTCGACGGATCAAAGAAGCACGGTCGAAGGTCAAACGAGGCAAAGAAGGGTCGAAGATCGAAGCGGAGTTCGAAGGCTCGCGACGAAGCTCGGCGGCCAACACCAAGGCCGCTTAGCCAAGCGCGAGAGGAGAGCTCGCGACCTCTCGGGTGGGAATCCCCGAGAGGAGATACTCCTCTACGGAGGAGAAACCCTCTTAAACTCCTAACGGAGTCACTGCGCCCTCGATGTGGGACATTGAGTCCTAAAATACAAATGCTCGGATCTGTGAATACGTCGTCACCTGTGTCACCTGCGTCAACTGCATAAACCAAGACGTATTTTTCCTTACTTTTGAGGCCGGTAGATCAAACATCTACAAATTTTCTTGGAGAATGAGGTAAAATCCGAGTCATTTCACTGGATTGAAATTTCATTTTAGCTCTCGGATCTTTCCTCAAAGCATTTTTTTCCTCCCGGACGACGTCAATGGAAAAATTAGACAGACATTTTTGAGCAGTTTTCTCCACTTGGTTTGGTTGCAAACTGTTCTATTCTTCCTCTGTGATCTCTGTGCATCATTTTGATACATCTGTGGCAAGTTTTTGGTTGAAAAAAATGATTTTGTTCGCCCGCCACCCGAGCGCCACCCTGCTGCCACCGGTGCTCCGCTCCCGAGCTACACCGGCTGCCGCTCCTCTTCATCGCCCGAGCTCCGCCCGAGGTGGCAGAGCAGCCGCGCGTTCTTCAAAAGGTGCGTCGAAGCTGTTTAAGGAGGAGGGCACCGAGAATAGTTCTCGGATCAGCCCACTGGCTCACCGGTTGTGAGCCGAGTGGTAAGGGCTCCGGGAGCCCTCAGGTCGCGGGTTCGAGTCCCGTCGACCCCCCCCCCCGCTCAAAGGTATAATTTTTTTTATTTATTAAAGTTTTTTTTTAATATTCTCTAATCAAAGTTAAATTAAATATAATTTTAATTTATTTTATCATAGTTTAAAGGTTATTTTTTTTAAAATAATTTTTTTTACTATGTAGAATAAAGTTATTTTTTTAACTTTGATTATAAAAGAATGTTTTAAAATGCTTTATAAAGGAAAATTTTAAAGGGGGGAGTGATTTTTTTTCGAAAAATCAAGGGGGGATTGAGAGTAATTTTTTGAAAAAGCAAAGTTTGGCATTATTGTAAAGGTGCATTTTCGGTTGCGCCCGACACCTAGTGGGTTATTTCTGTGGGCACTTTTATGTTGTATGTTGCATTTTTTCCTTCTTTTGCACTACATCATTTAAGTTAAAATCAAACACTCCCTAAGTCCCCGGAATAATTAAAACCCATCCGTGCAATTTATTGCACTGCAGCGTTCGGTATTTGTGATACCTCTGGCCAGCACTTACAGGTAAAGCTGTCATGATTGCGCTACTGTATCCACCGCCTAATATAGCTGCCACAATGACGTCTGAGCTTGTTCTCTATTAATCATCGGGGAGAGATAAGTTTACCATTTTGCTATTTTTTACTCCATCCACTACCCCAATCACTCTCGTGTTTAGGCTTAAATCCAGATGAAAGTTCAGATATCCAAAGTGTTTAGGGGAAGTTACGCCCCACGCATGAGGATTGAAGGCTTTCTAAGGTCGGTGCCATCAACGAGGTGATTCCATTTCAGTACCGCCTAAGTACCACGTATCGTATAATCATTAAAATTACCTACAGTCTCCCTCACGTAAGGGCGGGTAATTTTTTTGGTTTTTCAAAATACCTATAGTCTCCCTCACGTAAGGGTGGGTATTTTATATGGTATAACGACCTGGAATTAAGGTATATCGAAGGGGCGACCATTTGGTGTTATAAGGAACCTTCACAATGTCTGCAAAACTAATGACTGATGCTCATCAGTTATTGAAAGGTCCAAATTATACACCATGGAAAAACAAAATGAAGGTAATCCTAGAGATGGATGATCTTTGGGAAATTGTGTCTGGAACAACAGTAAGACCTTCATCTTCAGCTGGAGCCACAACTCCATCTGCTGATCAGAAAGACTTTGACAAGAAAGATAGCAAAGCAAAGGTGCTCATTTTGCTTGTTGTTTTTGATGAAGTTCAACCTCATATTGCTGACTGTCCAAATAGTAAAGCGGCATGGGATGCCCTTAAAACTATATATGAAGGGAAGAATGACTCCACCATTCTATTTCTTCAGTCTCAATTACACAGTCTAAGCATGAAACAAGGAGAGACGGTTGAAAACTTTCTTTGCAGAGTGTCTGAGTTGAAAGGAAAATTGAATTCCTTAGCAGCACCAGTTGATGATAAGCTCCTTACCTCAGTGGTAATGAGAGCTCTTCCAGATTCTTTTAGAGTGTTGATTACCTCACTTCATGTATCACAGAGACAAGTTACCTATGTTGAGTTGGTAAATATGCTTCAAGAAGAGGAGGCACGCCAACTACAGCGAGATGATTCTTCTAACACTGCCCTATACACCAACAGGAAGGGGCAAAACAAGAAGAAGGGTAATTTTCAGAAGGGAGGTAGTTCTCAAAAGGATTCAAAAGGGAAACAAACTCAACCTCAACAGAAAAAGAGATATTGCAAGATCTGTGACAAAGAAGGTCATGATACAAACAGATGTTGGCATAAGAATAAACAATCAAAATAGAAAGGCCAGAACAAACCACAAAAGAACAAACAACAGCAAGTGAATGTTGTTGTTGAGGAATCTGACATGGATTCTGAAAGAGCACACAAAGTGCTCATGACTACCACAGTATCCAAGCAGATGGATCCTATTTGGTATGTCGATTCTGGAGCCAGTAAACACATGACTGGTGACAAATCATGGTTTGAGTCTTTTGAGGCCAAAGAGGGCAAACCTGTCACTATTGTCGATGATAAAACCTACAAGGTTCAGGGAGAAGGAACAATTTTTATTACTCTTCCTGATGGCAAGTGCCAGATTGAGAAGGTTCTCTATGTTCCAGGATTGGTGAACAACTTGTTGTCAGTCACACAAATTCTGGATAAAAATATGGTTGTAAACTTTAGTGTTGAGGGGGGCAAGAAGTGTTGTTCTATCACCAGGAGGGGTAAGAACATTGCAACCGCTTCATATAAGCATGGCTTATTTGCCCTAGATACTATCTCTTCTCCAGATGTAGCCATGATTGTCTCTACAAAGGAGGCAACTTCCCTATGGCACAAGAGATATGGACATATGAGTTCTGGTTACTTACTTGAGTTAAGTAAGTATGAAATGGTAAAGGGTCTTCCTTCCCTTTCTACCACATTGCCAGTTTGCTCTGACTGCTTGGCAGGAAAGCAGCATAGAGTGCCTTTTGAAAGGAGCTCTACAAGAGCAAAGAAACCTCTGGAGTTGGTTCACACCGATCTGTGCGGTCCTTTAACTCCCAACAGTTGTGGGGGTAAGAGGTATTTTTAGTTATTCATGGATGATTACTCATGAAAGATGTGGGTATTCTTTCTTCAACTAAAATCTGAAGCATTTGGCTTCTTTCAGCAATTCAAGAAATCTGTTGAAAAGGAGTCAAGGACTTCTATAAAGACCCTCCGCTCAGATCGAGGGGGGGAGTTCACCTCTAAAGAATTTTTTGAGTTCTTAACTAAAAATGGGATCACACGACAGTTGACTACTACTTATACTCCTCAACAAAATGGAGTTGCTGAAAGGAGAAACCGTTCCATCATGGAAATGGTTCGTTGCATGCTCACAGGAGCTAGAATTGGGCAACAATATTGGGCAGAAGTTGTCACCATAGTAGTATATCTGTTGAATAGGGCACCCACTAAGGCCCTACAAGGAATGACTCCATAGGAAGCATGGAGTGGCAGGAAACCCTCCATCTCTCATCTACGCATTTTTGGTTGTAAAGCATTCATGCACATACCGAAAGAAAAGAGGAAGAAGCTAGATGAGAAAACATTGAAGTGCATTCTTCTTGGGTATGATGAGCACTCCAAGGGTTATCGATTGATTGATCCTTTAACCAAGAAGATACACATCAGTAGAGATGTAGTTTTTGATGAGGCTTTCACATCAGAAAACACATCAGATGTATACCTAGACCTTGTGGAAACTAAGGTTGAGAAGTCTCCTTCATCCAAGGTTGGAGGTCCTTCTTCATCTTCTTCATCACCACAGAAGAAGAATCCAAAGTGGTATACAAGTACAATTAGAGACTCTAAGCTATCCACTCCACCAGACTTGACATTGGATAGGCCTCGTACTCGCAGCATGGCTCGACAGGAGAAAGCTGCAACAGAGATTACTGGGGTTGATGATCTGTGTCAATATTTTGAGGAACTTTCTGTAGATCCAGAGAGAGATACAGAAGATATGGATATTGATGATGACAGGGTGTTTATGTCCTCAATAGATGAACTTGAACCTGCATCAGTGCAAGATGCTCTTGGTGAGCCTCAGTGGAAGGCCGCTATGGATGCAGAGTATAAGTCTCTGATGAAAAACAAAACTTGGAAGCTTGTCGATCTGCCATACGAAAAGAAGCCCATAGGCTGCAAATGGGTGTATAAAGTCAAGTACAAGGTATATGGGACAATAGATAAGCATAAGGCCCGACTTGTGGCAAAGGGCTATGCTCAAAGAGAAGGCATTGACTACGAGGAAACTTTTGCACCTACTGCTCGGATGACAACCATTCGAGTTCTTTGTGCTATGGCAGCACAGTATGGGTGGAAAGTGCACCAAATGGATGTCAAGAGTGCCTTTCTAAATGGTGATCTCCAAGAGGAAGTCTACATGACTCAACCGGAAGGATTTGAAGTGGAAGGCCAACAGCAGAAAGTTTGCAAATTGGTCAAATCCTTATATGGTTTGAAACAGGCCCCTCGGGCTTGGTACATAAAAATGGATAATCACCTACTGCAACATGGATTTAAGAGATGTCCATCGGATGCAAACCTCTATTTCAAGAAGCAAGGCTCTAAAATAGTGTTGCTTGTACTCTATGTTGATGATCTGCTCATAACAGGGAGTTCAGAAACAATGATCTCTTCTATCAAACAGGATTTGAGCGAATATTTTGAAATGATAGATCTCGGACTTCTCCATTACTATCTTGGTCTGGAAGTGAACCAGAAGGAGCACTACATCAAAGTGTCCCAGAAAAAATATGCCAAGACACTACTAGAAAAATATCGCATGATTGATTGCAAGCCGATGGCAACACCAATGGAAACAGGACTTCAGTTATCATGATATGACAAATCACCTCAGGTAGATGCTACTCTCTATCATCAACTGATTGGGAGTCTCATATATCTGACCAACACTAGGCCAGATATCGTATTTGCTATCAACTATCTTTCGAGGTTCATGCAGGAACCTAAGACTACACACTGGAAAGCAGCAAAGCGAGTTCTTCACTATGTCCGTGGCACAATGGAATATGGCCTAGAATACAAGAAGAACAACAAATTCTTCTTACAGGGATACACGGACTCCGACTATGCCGGATCATATGATGATCGTAAATCAACTTCAGGATATTTGTTTCATCTTGGATCTGGTCCTGTCTCTTGGCACAACAAGAAGCAACAGGTGGTTGCTATCTCATCAATAGAGGTAGAATATCATGCTGCACGTGAAGCTGTGTGCGAAGTGATATGGTTGCGTCGCATCCTGACAAGTATGGGTCTTCCATCAAAATCTCCAATACACTTGTTCTACGACAACATGGGTGTTTTGAATCTTGTTAAGAATCCAGTGCATCATGAGAAAATGAAGCACATTGATACACAATGCCACTTCATTCGAGACGAAGTACCAAAGCACCGAATCCAGCTTCAGTACATCTCCACCAATGCTCAAGTTGCGAGACATATTCACTAAGGCACTTGCACGTGTCAAATTTGAATTGTTTCGCAGCTCTCTATGTATTTCAAAATAATGGGGGGATGATAGTATAGCTAGTAGTTATATGTTTCCTAAAATATTGTAATATGGGGGGATGTTAGAATATATTTCAATATTTCTTTCATTAGTTAATTCAATCCTAACGATCTTATATTGTTAGAATTGATTAATTTAGGCTAGTTGTTATTTTGTTACAATGCCTATATTGGTCTCGGGTGGTTCCACAACCTCCGGACTAATCCTGGCCCTAATGTATTATTTATACTTCATCAAATAATTGAATTGTCGTTCCGCTTCTCATATTTCTTTAAGCTAAAAATAAAATAGAATTGATGAAGGTGTCCTTCCTTCTACATTCTAATTGGACGCTTCCAGAAGACATCTGCTTCCACACTCTTTTTTCGTCCCTTTCACATTTTTCTCCTCAATAACCCTCTGTGCTTCCTCTTTCTTGGATTCAAGAACCAGATAAGGGAATCCCTAACTAACTCTTTTTAACTTCCCCTCGAAGATATTTGCACTTTTTAAGAAGATTCAAAACCTCGTTACATGCACCACTTATTAGTTAATTTTTAGAAGTTTCTTTTAAACAAAACCATAAGTCAATCAATATTTTTCTTATCACCTTTAATATGAAAGCATTTCATATTTTTGGAATAATAATATTTTTAATGTAACTAATAACATTATAAAATATCTAAAAACATCCACATATTAGTATTGCCTTTATAATAATACCATAGGGAATTTATTTATCTTACAAAGCATTCAAACTCTTACGCAAAGAAGATAAACATTGAATAAATATGGATAAACCAAAGCAAGCATTTGTTAATCATATGCAGAAGGATTTATGATAACTGTCAGGTTATCACCTTCTATCAACAATTGTTCCATTTCTCTAAGTGGCAACTTCCTTGTCGTTTGATTTAAATTTTAAACATGCTAAAATAAGATGCAACTATAAGCGGGTAAATCCTACACTGGAACTGTTGTCAATCAGACTGAAGATCATTTCCCTTTTTTGGTATCTCATTCTCGATGGTCAACTTCATTGGTCACAAATTTGCCTAAGTATAAAAATATGTGCCCTAGATTTTGCCAACATTGAAAGGCCGAAGGAAAGAGATGTCCTTCAGGCCAATCTCTAGAGAGGTTTGGTGATGGTAGTGGCACTGGCAGAGATGGCAATGGTGGGAATAAAACTAGAGTGAGCAGTTGTGGAATAGAAGGAGCAGGAAGTTGCGGGACAAAAAATATTGGGGTTTGAGATGAACTAGGATTCCATGAAGGAACTGGATACATGGAGGATATTGGTAAAGGCTGAGAAGATGCATTGGAATATAAATGCTATGGGAGATCAAAAGGCATCGTCATCTTCGATGGGAGCTTACCAATAGCGATAAAATTAGCTTCCTCCTTTTGCGCTTGGGAGTACAAGTTCGAACATGTATCAACGTTGGACTAACGGATGATCATGCTAATGTCATAATTGAAGACTCAGAGATAATAAAATGTAGCTTGTTCAGGATTCGATCGGAGATCGTCAGGGACTCTCTGCCAAGTTCGAGCGAACCTAAAATTGAAGTCAACGATTTCCTCCTATGGGTACCTCTAAATATTAGTAAATTGATGCAACAGAGAAAAAGGATCCTCTTGTTCATTGAATATTTTTATCATTAACTCATCCAACTAGTCCCATGTGGAAATAGTGGCAACTGGTAAGGACCGGTAGCAATAAAACAACTTCCCTCTGAGAGAGAGTACAAGCAGTCTAACCATGATATCTTCGTTTGTGATGCTATGAATAGTTGTCAAATATATCACATCTTGAACATGCTCATAAGCTATTTTTCTCATACCATCGTAAGTAGGCAAAGCCTTCAATGTTGTTGGCGGGATCAGGTTTTGAGCTTGCAGATTCAAAGCTTTGGAATGGTTCCATGCTGGAAAACTGCCATGGTGGCAGTGGATTTTGATCCATTTGGATCGGATAAGTTGCTCAGGGAGGAAAGTTAGTGGTAGTGCTAGAGGGACTTGAAGGAATGGAAAACACACCAACGACCTGTGAAGACGTTACGATTGATGGGATAATCTAAGGGATTAATCTAGGATGCTCTCGTAAGACTTGGGTGTAAAGCTCAAAGCACTCAACAAGATTTTCTAAATTTTTGGCCTTCAATCTTGTGATCATGAAGTAAAGCTTTCACAAAATTCACGTTTGAAGACTTCTAGGTAAAACCAATTTGCCAGATGTTCTAATCAGATAGAAAAAGACGAACATCAAATCTTAATACTACTTAAAGTGGACCTTTTGATGTCCCATCGGGCGTGCCAAAAACTGTTGGTCATGAATATGCCTAAGAATAAAAATATGCACCCTCTCTAGAGATTGGCCTGAAGGACATCTCTTTCCTTCGGTCTTTCAATATTGGTCGGGTCTAGGGCGCATATTTTTATACTTAGGAAGATTCATGACCAACACTTCCTCTCGAATATATTTGCATTTTTTAAGAAGATTCAAAACCTCATTACATGAACCACTTATTAGTTAATTTTTAGAAGTTTCTTTTAAACAAAATCATAAGTCAATCAATATTTTTCTTATCACATTTAATATGAAAGCATTTCATATTTTTGGAGTAATAATCTTTTTAATGTAACTAATAACATTATAAAAGATCTAAAACATCCACATATTATTATTGTTTTTATAATAATACCACAGGGAATTTATTTATCTTACAAAGCATTCAGACTCTTACGCAAAGAATATAAACATTGAATAAATGTGGATAAACCAAAGCAAGCATCTGTCAATCATATGCAGAAGGATTTATGATAACTTCCAGGTTATCACCTTCTATCAACAATTACTCCATTTCTCTAAGTGGCAACTTCCTTGTCGTTAGATTTAAATTTTTAACATGCAGAAATAAGATGCAACTATAAGCAGGTAAATCCTACCTTAGAACTGTTGTTAATCAGATTGAATGTCATTTCCCTTTTTTGGCATCTCATTCTCGATGGTCAACTTCCTTGTGCACCTATGAGAGTACCTAATCCTGCAAACACACATAACATCAGCAATACCATATTCTCATAAAATATAAACAAAGCAACAATTACAATTAAATATCCAAAATGCAATTAATAATATGCATTAAAATATTGCATCAATACATAATCCATCTCATAAATGAGTCCTTCAAAGGTGGGTCATGACACATTATCACCTATGGCATGGTGTTATTATTATAATGTTATACTTGGAAGATCTTGTTTTCTTGACCATCAAGTGACCTACTGCCCATAGCAATAGTCAATGCATGTCAATCGATATGCTCTTTCACATAATAGAATACCTACCCCATAAAAGTTAACTATAGTATCAACCAAGTAATATAAGAAATTCATTTCTCATGCCAAAAAAATATTTTGCTTATTGTCTAATCAAGTGGTAAAATATTCTCGTATAAGGCTAATAACAATTGATTCTATGCAATCCCAACAAATGAACACATTGCTTCAACCCAACTTTAATATTTTTCAATATCCTTAAGTATTGTTACTTTACTATTAATTCAAACATCAAAATATCTCCGTAATAGTCCTTTGTATTGTCATTTTATCTATAAGAATGATTAAATTCAATGACATGTTTAATAATTGATTGATCAAGGCACAATTTGTTGGAGATTTTAAATTATTTAGCCCCTTTGTAATTTTTTTAATGGGTTATATGGGATTGAAATGGGCCCCACCTATATTACATTATCACCACATAGTGGTATTACAACAAAGCTTTGATATTATCCATGTATCGTTTGACAAGATTTGAACCTGGATATTCTCCTTAAAGTGTTGAGGAATTTAACCGGTTGAGCTAATGCCACTTGATATGACCCCCTTGTAATATTAGTTTGGTAGTTGATTTATATCTTATAATGTATGTATCAATATGAGAGAAAGTGCAAAGTTTCAAGAGAGAATGAAGAGTCACATTAATATGTGGAAATATGAGAGCTTTGTCTTTATGAAATGAATATGAAAGGTTGCATCTCCCGGATGATAGAGGAGAGTAATAGTTAGAGTACTAAAAAGTCATGCAAAATGATATATTGGAGGTGAAGCTCCATGCAATATGGCAGGATACCTAGGAATAGATATTTGGGGATATGTTATTATATTGTATAAGGGTTTGCATGGGCCACACATAACCCAAGGTTGATTGTATTATAATATTATTATATTAGTAGTAGGCTCTCCAAAGTAGAATAATAATATGGATATATAAAGAAGAGATATTTGTTATTGTAATCATTCATATCATTGGAGAATAATCTTATGTAATCGTCGTTGCCCATGAAGTGGCTTATGGGACTTTGCCCTCCTTAAGTGGCTCTCTCATCTTGGGAGAACTTGTGGAGTGATTCTTTCCTTTAGGAGTATTATTGGTGTTTCCCTACCTTAAGGGTATTATATATCTCTCTCTCATTTGTAGATTGTTATTGTGGATAATTATTTGTGGATGAATGATTTGATATTTCTGCATATTGGTGAATGATTTATGTTTATAATAATAAATTTTTGCAACAAGTGGTATTGGAGCAACGATTTTGAAGTGGGGATTTTTTTGTAAAATTGCAAAATTAGGGCAAATTTGTTTTTGGAAAAAACGTCTCATCTTTCAGGAGCCATATCTCTGCGCAAGTTTATCTAATTCAGGTGATTCTTGGATCAGATTGTGCAGAATTTGAAGTGCTTTAAAATAAGTGGTCATATGAAGGAATTCAAGCAGTATTGAGGGAGATATGACCTTTTTAAGTTAGTCATTAAAAACAAGGATAGTGACGAATTTCGCATATTTTTTTGGAAAAACGTCTCATCTTTCAGAAGTCATATCTCTGCGAAAGTTTATCCGATTCAGGTGATTCTTGGACTTGTTTGTGCAAAATTTACAGAGCTTTAAAATGAGTGGTCATATGAAGGAATCTGAGTAGTATTAAGGGAGTTACGACCTTCTAAAGTCAGCCATATTGAACAAGGGTAGTGACGAATTTTCAAGTCACGCATTTTTTAAAAGACGAAATTTATTTAGTTCGGGTAAGCAAATAAGTTGCACTTTACTTTGTTTGGAAGAAAAATTGCAGATCTAGTTGTCTATGTGGATTTTTAGCTTCAAATCAGTGGGAAGTTATTTATTTCCATAAAACCCTAGTTTGCATTAGGGCATGAACAATGGCACAAGGTTTTTCTGGAGAAGATGATATTGATGTTAGGGATTGGTGGAAAAATTTTAAATCCTTGTTTCATCATAATCCTATTTGGAAAAGTTGGCTTTCTTTTTATCTTAGAGGAGAAGCTATGATTTGGTATTCTAGAATTCCTCTCGCCCATCAAGATGAACTCACTTGGGAAAAAATGGAGCATGAATTCTTGAGTAGATGGGACCCATATAAAAAGATAGCTAGTTTGAAGGTCACCATCAAGGGATATGAAGAAGAAATAAAATTACTCAAGAAGAAAGAGGAAAAGGTCAAGGAAGATAAAAAAATATGTCAGTATGCAGATAGAGGAAACCATACCTTTTGTAGAAGATAAATAAAAAATATAGACAAAGGAATTTGTTTGAATCTCAAAAGTCTATTTTACAGGTTCATGGAAGCATTCAAAAAGAACAAGTTATTATTTTCATTGACCCTAGTAGCCGATATAATTTTATTAATATTGCTTTGGCTAAGAAGTTGCAAGTTCAAGCAATAAAATTTAAGGACATACAACTAGAGGGTGAGAATGTTTAGATTTTTGAAGATTTGAAGATCACCATGGATAAATATGTTTTACATTCAGATTTTCATGCTATTCAGATGGATGATGAGGATATTGTTCTTGGTTATCCTTGGTTATATTATTTGGGTACTATTAACATTAATGTGCAAAATAAGTTTATGAAGTTATGGTATAGGAAAAAGAAGATAACATTGCAGGATATTTCTCAGCTTAAGGAGCAAGGATACAAGGAAAATCAAAAAGTGGTTGTAGAAGAACCTGAAACAGAATCCAAGAAGGCAGTAGTAGCAACAGAGTCCATGGAAGAAGTAGCAGCAACTGATTCAGTGGAAATAACAGTAACAAAGTCCAAGGAAGCTTTGATAGAAGAGCACAAGGACACACCAAATAAAGAGAACATGAAAGAACAATGTGTAGAAGAATTTAAAGCAATGGAGCCAAATGTTGGAAAGTCAAAAAAGGTAGAACATCAAGTTAAGGTTGCACCATATCGCCATCCACACCACCATGAGCAGCAACAATCTTGGAGGTATGGTTCAAGACATCAATATTATGGTTCTACATGGAATCATAAGGGCACCAACTATGGTAGTGTTTGGCAGAGAAAGCATAGTGATCCTGTTTTTTAGAGTGGATCATCAACATCAAGAAAAAAGTGGACCCATCATTCAAGTTATCAAAATACAACAGCAGAAACATGGAGCCAACAAAGCAGATTTGGATACTCAAGTAACAAAATGGTATACCAGCATCAACATGTTTCACTTGGATGGATGGATGATCGAGATTGGTACCAGTTGCTAACATTGCTTAGCGAATCATATTATCATGCTTCTTCATATGTTTCAAGGACGAAACATTTGTAATGGGGGTGGCATGGTGTGATACCTAGGAATAGATATTTGGGGATATATTATTATATTGTATAAGGGTTGGCATGGGCCACACATAATCCAAGGTTGATTGTATTATAATATAATATTATATTAGTAGTAGGATCTCCAAAGTAGAATAAGAATATGGATATATAAAGAAGAGATATTTGTCATTGTAATCATTCATATCATTGTAGAATAATCTTATGTAATCGTCGTTTCCCACGAAGTGGTTTATGGGACTTTGCCCTCCTTAAGTGGCTCTCTCATATTGGGAGAACTTGTGGAGTGATTCCTTCCTTAAGGAGTATTATTGGTGTTTCCCTACCTCAAGGGTATTATCTATCTCTCTCTCATTTGTAGATTTTTATTATGGATAATTATTTGTGGATGAATGATTTGATATTTCTACATATTGGTGAATGATTTATGTTTATAATAATAAAGTTCTGCAACACAATATGAATCAATTTGTAAATATTTTTAGTAATCATGTGATATTGTGTATATCGTGTTATATTTGTGAAATATTATTGTTGTTTCAATATTGAGATTCGTTGTTAGTTTGATTAATGGTATCCATTTGATTCATTCTTGATCTTGGTAGAGTTTTTTGTGAGTTAACCTATTTAGAAAGCTAACAGTGGTATCGAAGCCACAACAAGAGTTGCTTACACGGTTTTTGAGACAATTGTCACCATACGATGACATGCCCATAAGACAGAGAAAGAATGTTATGCAATTCATGACAAATATGTTTAAGAAGACAAGTATTTTTTGAAAGGCAACAAAGAAGGTTTGAAGGAGTGCAATTTAAATAGAAAATAACATTGTAAAATTAGAGAGCTTTCATTACAAGCATTGCAGAGTTAAAGAGTTGCCATTACAAGAGAACATTGCATAATAAGCAAGACCACAAAGGAGAAACAATCTCTATGCTAGTAGATATTCAGCCAAAGATAAAGAACAGTTTATGAAAGAGCACAAGGGAAAATAGAGAATATATTCAGCTAAGGAATAGCTATAAAAGTTTCAAGGTAAAAAGAAATCAAAGAAGATTGATATTTGCACCTACAAAAATAAGAGAAGAAATATTAGAATAATAAATAGTTGTAGGATGTGATAAAGACATTAAAGAGTGCAGTATGATGGAAATATGAAACTGTGAAGAAGAATCGAGTGCAAAATCATCCTTTTCGCCACAACATTCCCATTGCAAGCTAACAAAGAACGTTGCTATCCAAAAATCATGCACCACACTTAGTAAAGTCGAACGTAGGTCTAAAGGAAGTACCAAAGCATCATTACTAAGTGCACTTGAGCCACACAAAGAATGAATAATATGCAATGAAGCATCACATAGAAGCGCAATCACCAACCAACTAAAGAGAAAATGAAACTCTACCCTAGCGTAAAATAAATAAGCCCAAATAGTGAACCAAGCAATTATAATGTCAAGCGAGTTGGACAAGTGCCAAAAAATGAGAAGTGCAATCGATTTTTGAGCACAAACGCCAGGTAGTAGGAGCACAGTTGAACATTACTATCCTCAAAGCATTAGAACATTTAAAAAAAATTCAAATGTCAACCAACATTGTCATGCACTCTACCATGCAAAAAGGAGGAAGGTGAATGGGTATATTAAAGCATTTTTAGAAAGATACAAATTAAGGCTCTTTGTTATTGGAGAAACCAATTGATGATGGCGAAAGATGATTTTTTTGACTACTTTAGCAATGAAGATTCGAAGGAGGACAAGGAGAACAATGCTTTTGGAGATGTGATTGTTGATTTAGAGCCTCTAAATTTCAACCACAATAGGATTCTGTAGGCAAAATCGTTATAGTATATGGTGCTAGCCGTTACACCAAAATATTTGAGCCTAAATTAATTACTAGACTTCTGGCATGCCCGATTCATTATCAAGGCCAAATGCAGTCAATAAAGGACAGTGAAACATTTGAATCTCTAGCATCAAGTTTGTCGAGCAATGAGGTAATTTAGGGTTTGCATAATTTATTTTTGAAATCTGATTTTTGGCTATGGAGAGATAAGGTTGTGTGAAATTAATTTATTTTCTAATTTTTTATATTAATTTGGAGTAATAAGGTTATTAATAGTTTAATTAAATTTTTAATTATTTTTAGAAGTTTTGGAGTGATAAGTAGGAATAGATATAAATTTTTTTTAAGTTTGAAAGCATTTGAAAGTTATTTTATTATATTTCTTTGAAATTCAAAGCTTATGGAATACTTGCAAATTAATTATTTTTGGAGATAAAAGGAAGTCTACTTCAAATTTAAGAAATGATTAAATTTGCAAACATTCTTATTTTCTAAAATAATTAGGGAGGCATAAGGAACTCAACTTCATAGGTTTGTGAAAATTTAGAAACTTGAAATTTATCATTCAAAACCTAGGGAGTCATAAGGTTGTCAACTTCAAAGGAACATGACGAAGAAAAAGCAAGTGAAATAGAAAATAAATGTTAAAAAAATAGAAACACAAAAATCAGAAATACATGAGTTGTCAAAAACAATTGAAGAAGAAAACCTATGTTTTCAAGAAGAACAAATATACATTCTAGATGACTCATTAGAAGAAACTAAGAAAATGTTGCAAAAATTAAAATGTTGGACTCAAAAAATGATAACAAAAATTGAAAGTCAAGAGAATACATCAATGAAGGAAAAGAGGGTCTTGCAATCAATCATGAGAGAAGCCAAAGATGAAAGTTTTTCAATGCTAGAAAATTATCTAAATTCAAAACTTGATGAAGCAGTTAAAGACTCTAAAGATGTTTTCACATTACCTAATGATATAGGAAAGATAATGTATATGACATTACTTTCTAATGAAGTTCTAAAAGGTAAGAATAGAAAGCAAGAGGAAATGACTGCATATTTGGAAAATGAGCTTGTTGATATTATTAGTGAAGCAGAACAAGGAGAATTTCTAATGCTTCAAAAATGCATGCAAAGTGTTCTTAATGATGCTAATGATTGTTATGAAAACTTTGTTACTATACCTGTTAGTCTATGGAGAACAATCTACAAGGGAATAGTTACTCTAAATATTTCTAAGATAAGAAAACAAGAAAATATTGAAGAATTAGGGAACAAATCAATGATGAAAGATGTTTCTTATGATACAAATGATTTAAGGCCCATGATGATAGATTCATGTTGTGATACTATAGAATTAAAACCATTAATGATAGATGCATGTTGTGATACTAGTGATCTTCATCAAAAAGAAAAATATGCAAATTGTGATTCTTATCAAAATAAAAGGAAATATTGTGATGCAAGCAATGATACTTGTGACTTAGAATTCATGATAAAGATAGAAGAACCTATTACAAAAATAGATGTTACATGTGATGCAAATGATTTGAATATAGTTCATGATTGTTCAAAAAATGCTTAATATATCATAATTGATGTTGATATAGATTCAAATGATGATAGAGATAGTGATGCTCATAGTTGTGTTGATATTGATAGAGATTAGTCTAATGATATTTTTGGTTATTTTGAAAAGTATACTAAAGGATTTGGTTCAAAGTTGTTAAATAAAATGGGATATAAAGATATAGGTTTGGGAAAACATGAACAAGGAATGAAAGAGTCAAATGTATTATAAATAAGATCAAAATATGATCTTGGATATACAAGACAGATGAGCAGCAAGGAATCAAGAACTAAATTTGCGAAAAAAAATAGCAACATCAAATTTATGATAGAGACTAATAGAATAAAAAATAATAAATGATAAATTGGCAAAAAGAATTTTGTAAAAAAAAAATGTAGTCATTGTGGTACACATGAACATAAAATAAAGAGATGTTGGAATCTCTATAGTTGTAAAATTTGTGGAGGATACAATCATTCACAAATATTTTATCTACAAAAAGAAAAGAAAGACTATAGATTAAAAATAGATTATGGTTGGATAAACATGAATGAATGGGATAATATAAAAGGAATGTTGTATGGTTTCTACAAAAGGAAACCAAGTATGATCAAAGTTTGCTAAGGATATTTCCACTAGGTTGAAGAATAACTAGTGAAGATTAAGTTTCAAAATTTTGAGAAAGAACCAACTTAGGAAAAAGTTGGTCATTGTTATTTTGCTTCAGACATTGGAAGAAGTTTCATATTGGATTCTTAGGTAATGCTAAAGAAAGTTATCTAAGATATTGTTGCAGTGAAAATTTGATCTTTAAAAGTTGAGAAGCTTCCTACAATAGATAGAGAAGAATTTCATCTTCAATTGCTTGAATACCGAGAGCTTTCCTCACGTAGGGATTGATTTGAGTTGTAGTCAAGTATACTTCAAGTTATTAAGATATTGACCTTGACAAGATAGATTGAGTTTACCTATTCCAAGAAATCTATTTTGAATAGAAGGTAATTTATAAGATTGATTCAAGTCTTGAAGACAGACCTTGATTTTTAAAGCATACAAAGGAGACCCACTAGAAGAGGTCCCATTGAAGGTAAATTAAGGAGACCCATGAAAAGAGGTCCCATAGAAGATAGAGAGAAAGAAAACCCGAGTAAGAAGGTCCATCATAAGTATATTAGTCCTTAGTAAGAGAAGATACCATTAATCTAAGCTTGTTCTATAGAGATAGAAAACATCTGTAGTGATGGTCCTATCGATATGATGATCTTATAAATGTTCTAGTGGATAACCTAAAGATAAAGTTCCAGAGGTAGTGATCCAGAGGCAATGATCCAGTCGCAGTGACCCAAAGGTAGTGATCCAGAGGCAAAGACCTAAAGGTATTGACCTAGAGGCAGATCCATTGGCAGTTATCTAGTGGTAGTGACCTAGAAACAAAGACCTTGAGGTAAATCAGATACATTGAACTAGAGGTAGACACAAATAATTTATCCAACCATGAAAAATTCAGTTGAAGAATGAAGAGAGAGGAATCAGATATTGAAGGCTAAATCCTTCCTACCAAATAATGTAATACAGAAGTGTTGAAGATATTACATTATTTAGCCCCCTTGTAATATTAGTTTGGTAGTTGATTTATATTTTATAATGTGTGTCAATATGAGAGAAAGTGTAAAGTATCAAGAGAGAATGAAGAGTCACATTAATATGTGGCAAGATGAGAGCTTTGTCTTTATGAGAGGAATATGAAAGGTTGCATCTCCTAGATGATACAGGAGAGCAATAGTTAGAGTGCTGAAAAGTCAGGTAAAATGATATATTGGATGTAAAGCTCCATGCAATATGAATCAATCTGTATTATTATTGTAATCATGTGATATTGTGTATATTGTGTTATATTTTTGAGATATTGTTGTTGTTTCAATATTGAGATTCATTTTTAGTTTGATTAATGGTATTCATTTGATTTATTCTTGATCTTGGATAGAGATTTTTATGAGTTAACCTATTTAGAAAGCTAACACAATTAATCCAATATTTTCTTAAAGTAGTCCCATTGTTCTAGTTCCAAAGAAGAATGGCACATGAAATTCGTGTATCAACTATAGAGATCTAAACAAGATATCAATGAATAACAAGTATCAGCTACCTCACATCAATAACCTTCTAGTCTAGCTCAAGAAATCTCAACACTTTACAAAAATCAACCTCAAGTCAAGATATCATTAAGATCTTATTAATCCCTCAAACATTTGAAGATAATTTTTAATACTTAAGAAGGATTATATGAGTGGTTGGTTATGCCTTTCAGCTTGACCAATGCATTTGCTACATTTATGTGCTTGATGAACAATATTCGTCACTCCCTACATCCTTCGTCACTATCTACAAGGATGACATCATCATATTTTCCAAGATATGAGAGGAGAATTTACAACATGTGCACCAAGTTTTAAACACTCTATGCTAATAAAATTTGCAAGAAAATCTCGCTTACATTTGGCATCATAGAGATATACTAGCTAACAATGGTGTATATATAGACCTTGAAAAAATATACATCGTCCAAGAACAATATATTCCAAAGAATTTTATAAAGCTCAAAAGATTTGTTGACCCTACTAACTTCTATTGATCCTTATATTTTCACATGTATATTGGTTGCTCAACTAGACAATGCACAACAAAGCAATTTTTTAATGGACTCAACAAGAGTGGCAAGTATTTAATGAACTTATATAGAATATTTACTTCATGCTAGTACTAGCCATGTCAAATGGCACTCAACCCTTTGAGATTGAGATCAGATTTTTTTACTATGCCCTTATTATTATCTTGATTCAAAATGGGCATCTTGTTATATACCATTATGAGACACTCAATGACATGCAAAGTGCTACTCCACTTATGAAAAGGAATTATATGGCATCGTCAAAGATATTCAACAATCATAACATTAAATCAAAGGTAAGACAATTGTTATTCATGTTGATCATAAGTGGTTGTATGTTAGGGTACCTAGGAATAGATATTTGGATATATGTTATTATATTATATAAGGGTTGGTATGGGCCACACTTAACCATAGGTTGATTTTATTATAATATAATATTATATTAGTAGTCGGCTTCCCAAAGTAGAATAAGAAGATGGATATATAAAGAAGACATATTTGTCATTGTAATCATCATGGAGATCAATCATATGTAATTATCTTTGCCCACGAAGTGGCTTATGGGACATTGCCCTCTCTAAGTGGCACCCTCATCTTGGGAGATCTTATGGAGTTTTTCCTTAAGGAGTATTATTGGTGTTTCTCTACCTTAAGGGTATTATCTATCTTTGTCTCATTGTGTGGATTATTATTGTGGATATTATTTGTGGATGAATGATTTGATATTTTTGCATATTGGTGAATGATTTATGTTAATAAGAATAAATTTTTGTAATAAGTGGTATTAGAGCAACGATTCTAGAAGGGGGGATTTTTTTGTAGAACTGAAGTAGATTTTTTTGGGAAAAATATCTCATATTTCAAGAGCCATATCTCTGTGAAAGTTTATCCGATTTAGACTATTCATGGATCATTTTGTGCAAAACTTGAAGAGCTTTAAAATGAGTGATTACATGAAGGAATCCAAACAATATTGAGGGAGATACGACCTTGTGAAGTCAGTCATTTGAAACAAGGGCAGTGACAAATTTTAAAATCGTAATTTTTTTCTTGCAAGACGAAATTGGTTAGTTTGGGTAAGCAAATCAGATGCAATTTATTTTGTTTGGAAGAAAAAATGTAGATCTAATGGTTTATGTGGAATTTTAGCTTCAAATCATTTGTGAGATATATTTTTCTAAAACCCTAGTTTGCATTTTTGTTCTTTGTGGCTATGAACTCATGGCACTTCAAAGTTTTCTACGAAAAATGATATTGATGTGAGAGAGTGGTTGAAAATAATAAAATCTCAATATGCTAAAGTCATATTATACCTTGATTTTCACATTTTTTTATGGGGAAACCTTACAATGGGTAGAAAGCTTTGATAGGTACAATCCCTTGTGCCCTTGGTATGAAATGGAACTAGCATTGTTGAGCAAATTGTTACCTATTCAATTACAAAGAAAGTTAGATATTGTAATACAGATCTTCAAGGAAGGAATAAAAAGATAGATAGCCTGATGGATGTCATGAAAGACATTGAAAAGAAACTACAGGAGATTCAAATTGAGCGAAATGAAATGAAAGGAGAATGGGAATTTTTCAAGAAAAATAATGAAGACTATGAAAAATAAATAAAACTACTCAAGAAGGATAAAGAGGAAAATGTTAAGATAGTGAGAAGAATGAAGTCATATCTTTAGATTTACAAAAGCAATAGAAGGATCAAAAGGGTTTAAATTCATCTAAAAGTTCTATTTTGCAGGTTCATAGAAGCATTCAAAAGGGACATATTATTTCCATTAACCCTAGCAGCAAATATAGTTATATTAATATTGCTTTGGCTAAGAGGTTGCAGGTTCAAGCAAAAAAAATAAAGGACACACATCTTGAGGGTGAGAATGTTCAATTTTTTTAAGATTTAAAGATCACCATGGACAAATATGTTTTACATTCATATTTTCATGTTATTAAGATGGATGATGTGGATATTGTTCTAGGTTATCCTTGGTTGGATTCATTGGGTACTATTAACATTAATGTTTAAAAGAAGTTTATGAAGTTATGGTACAAGAAAAAGAAGATAACATTGTAGGACATTTCTCAGCTTAAGGAACAAGGATCCAAGAAATACGTTACAAAGAAACAAATAGAAGAACCTAAAACAAAATCTAAGAAGGAAATAGCAGTAATAGAGTCCATGGAAGAAACAATAGCAATCAAGTTTGTGGAAATAATAGTAGCAGAGTCGAAGAAAGCTTTGATAGAATAGTGCAAGGACACACCAAACAAAGGGAACATGAAAGAACAACATGTAGAAGAATTTAAAACAATGGAGCCAAATGTTGAGGAGTCAAAGAAGGTAGAACATTAAGTTAAGGTTGCAGCATATCGTCATCCACACCACCATGAGCGGCAACAATCTTGGAGGCATGACTCAAGGCAACAATATTATGGTTCTACATGGAATCAAAAGGGCACCAAGTATGGAAGTGTTTGGTAGAGAAATCATAGTGATCCTGGTTTTCAGAGTGGTGCATCAGCATCAAGGAACAAGTAAACCCATCATTCGAATTATCAAAATAAAGCAGCAGAAGTGTGAAGCCAAAAAAGCATATTTGGATATTGAAGTGGAAAAATGGCATATCAGCATCAACGAAGACCACCACCAATCAATGTTTCACTAGGATGGATGAATGATCGATATTGGTATCAATTGCTAACATTGCTTACAAGATCATATTATCTTGTTTCTTTATATGTTTCAAGGACAAAACATTTGTAAGGAGGGTGACATCTTAGACTACCTAGGAATAGATATTTGGAGATATGTTATTATATTGTATAAGGGTTGACATGGGCCACACATAACCCAAGATTGATTGTATTATAATATTTTATTATATTATATTAGTAGTCAGCTTCCCAAAGTAGAAATAGAAGATGGGTATATAAAGAAGAGATATTTGTCATTATAATCATCATGGGAGATCAATCATATATAATCATCTTTGCCCACGAAGTGGCTTATGGGAATTTTCCCTCCTTAAGTGGCACCCTCATCTTGGGAGATCTTATGGATTTATTCCTTCCTTAAGGAGTATTATTAATGTTTCCCTACCTTAAGGGTGTTATATATCTATGTTCCTTGTTGGATTATTATTGTGGATATTATTTGTGGATGAATGATTAAATATTTTTGCATATTAGTGAATGGTTTATGTCAATGAAAATATAGTTCCAAAATGGGCATCTTTTTATATACCATTATGAGACACTCAATGACATGCAAAGTGCTACTCCACTTATGAAAAGGAATTATATGGCATCGTCAAAGATATTCAACAATCATAACATTAAATCAAAGGTAAGACAATTGTTATTCATGTTGATCATAAGTCTAGGAATAGATATTTGGATATATGTTATTATATTATATAAGGGTTGGTATGGGCCACACTTAACCATAGGTTGATTTTATTATAATATAATATTATATTAGTATTCGGCTTCCCAAAGTAGAATAAGAAGATGGATATATAAAGAAGACATATTTGTCATTGTAATCATCATGGAGATCAATCATATGTAATTATCTTTGCCCACGAAGTGGCTTATGGGACATTGCCCTCTCTAAGTGGCACCCTCATCTTGGGAGATCTTATGGAGTTTTTCCTTAAGGAGTATTATTGGTGTTTCTCTACCTTAAGGGTATTATCTATCTTTGTCTCATTGTGTGGATTATTATTGTGGATATTATTTGTGGATGAATGATTTGATATTTTTGCATATCGGTGAATGATTCATGTTAATAAGAATAAAGTTTTGTAATAAGTGGTATTAGAGCAACGATTCTAGAAGGGGGGATTTTTTTGTAGAACTGAAGTAGATTTTTTTGGGAAAAATATCTCATATTTCAAGAGCCATATCTCTGTGAAAGTTTATCCGATTTAGACTATTCATGGATCATTTTGTGCAAAACTTGAAGAGCTTTAAAATGAGTGATTACATGAAGGAATCCAAACAATATTGAGGGAGATACGACCTTGTGAAGTCAGTCATTTGAAACAAGGGCAGTGACAAATTTTCAAATCATAATTTTTTTCTTGCAAGACGAAATTGGTTAGTTTGGGTAAGCAAATCAGATGCAATTTATTTTGTTTGGAAGAAAAAATGTAGATCTAATGGTTTATGTGGAATTTTAGCTTCAAATCATTTGTGAGATATATTTTTCTAAAACCCTAGTTTGCATTTTTGTTCTTTGTGGCTATGAACTCATGGCACTTCAAAGTTTTCTACGGAAAATGATATTGATGTGAGAGAGTGGTTGAAAATAATAAAATCTCAATATGCTAAAGTCATATTATACCTTGATTTTCACATTTTTTTATGGGGAAACCTTACAATGGGTAGAAAGCTTTGATAGGTACAATCCCTTGTGCCCTTGGGATGAAATGGAACTAGCATTGTTGAGCAAATTGTTACCTATTCAATTACAAAGAAAGTTAGATATTGTAATACAGATCTTCAAGGAAGGAATAAAAATATAGATAGCCTGATGGATGTCATGAAAGACATTGAAAAGAAACTACAGGAGATTCAAATTGAGCGAAATGAAATGAAAGGAGAATGGGAATTTTTCAAGAAAAATAATGAAGACTATGAAAAATAAATAAAACTACTCAAGAAGGATAAAGAGGAAAATGTTAAGATAGTGAGAAGAATGAAGTCATATCTTTAGATTTACAAAAGCAATAGAAGGATCAAAAGGGTTTAAATTCATCTAAAAGTTCTATTTTGCAGGTTCATAGAAGCATTCAAAAGGGACATATTATTTCCATTAACCCTAGCAGCAAATATAGTTATATTAATATTGCTTTGGCTAAGAGGTTGCAGGTTCAAGCAAAAAAAATAAAGGACACACATCTTGAGGGTGAGAATGTTCAATTTTTTTAAGATTTAAAGATCACCATGGACAAATATGTTTTACATTCATATTTTCATGTTATTAAGATGGATGATGTGGATATTGTTCTAGGTTATCCTTGGTTGGATTCATTGGGTACTATTAACATTAATGTTTAAAAGAATTTTATGAAGTTATGGTACAAGAAAAAGAAGATAACATTGTAGGACATTTCTCAGCTTAAGGAACAAGGATCCAAGAAATACGTTACAAAGAAACAAATAGAAGAACCTAAAACAAAATCTAAGAAGGAAATAGCAGTAATAGAGTCCATGGAAGAAACAATAGCAATCAAGTTTGTGGAAATAATAGTAGCAGAGTCAAAGAAAGCTTTGATAGAATAGTGCAAGGACACACCAAACAAAGGGAACATGAAAGAACAACATGTAGAAGAATTTAAAACAATGGAGCCAAATGTTGAGGAGTCAAAGAAGGTAGAACATTAAGTTAAGGTTGCAGCATATCGTCATCCACACCACCATGAGCGGCAACAATCTTGGAGGCATGACTCAAGGCAACAATATTATGGTTCTACATGGAATCAAAAGGGCACCAAGTATGGAAGTGTTTGGTAGAGAAATCATAGTGATCCTTGTTTTCAGAGTGGTGCATCAGCATCAAGGAACAAGTAAATCCATCATTCGAATTATCAAAATAAAGCAGCAGAAGTGTGAAGCCAAAAAATCATATTTGGATATTGAAGTGGAAAAATGGCATATCAGCATCAACGAAGACCACCACCAATCAATGTTTCACTAGGATGGATGAATGATCGATATTGGTACCAGTTGCTAACATTGCTTAGCAGATCATATTATCTTGTTTCTTTATATGTTTCAACGACAAAACATTTGTAAGGAGGGTGACATATTAGACTACCTAGGAATAGATATTTGGAGATATGTTATTATATTGTATAAGGGTTGACATGGGCCACACATAACCCAAGATTGATTGTATTATAATATTATATTATATTATATTAGTAGTCAGCTTCCCAAAGTAGAAATAGAAGATGGGTATATAAAGAAGAGATATTTGTCATTATAATCATCATGGGAGATCAATCATATATAATCATCTTTGCCCACGAAGTGGCTTATGGGAATTTTCCCTCCTTAAGTTGCACCCTCATCTTGGGAGATCTTATGGATTTATTCCTTCCTTAAGGAGTATTATTAATGTTTCCCTACCTTAAGGGTGTTATATATCTATGTTCCTTGTTGGATTATTATTGTGGATATTATTTGTGGATGAATGATTAAATATTTTTGCATATTAGTGAATGGTTTATGTCAATGAAAATATAGTTCCAAAATGGGCATCTTGTTATATACCATTATGAGACACTCAATGACATGCAAAGTGCTACTCCCCTTATGAAAAGGAATTATATGGCATCGTCAAAGATATTCAACAATCATAACATTAAATCAAAGGTAAGACAATTGTTATTCATGTTGATCATAAGTGGTTGTATGTTAGGGTACCTAGGAATAGATATTTGGATATATGTTATTATATTATATAAGGGTTGGTATGGGCCACACTTAACCATAGGTTGATTTTATTATAATATAATATTATATTAGTAGTCGGCTTCCCAAAGTAGAATAAGAAGATGGATATATAAAGAAGACATATTTGTCATTGTAATCATCATGGAGATCAATCATATGTAATTATCTTTGCCCAGGAAGTGGCTTATGGGACATTGCCCTCTCTAAGTGGCACCTTCATCTTGGGAGATCTTATGGAGTTTTTCCTTAAGGAGTATTATTGGTGTTTCTCTACCTTAAGGGTATTATCTATCTTTGTCTCATTGTGTGGATTATTATTGTGGATATTATTTGTGGATGAATGATTTGATATTTTTGCATATCGGTGAATGATTCATGTTAATAAGAATAAAGTTTTGTAATAAGTGGTATTAGAGCAACGATTCTAGAAGGGGGGATTTTTTTGTAGAACTGAAGTAGATTTTTTTGGGAAAAATATCTCATATTTCAAGAGTCGTATCTCTGTGAAAGTTTATCCGATTTAGACTATTCATGGATCATTTTGTGCAAAACTTGAAGAGCTTTAAAATGAGTGATTACATGAAGGAATCCAAACAATATTGAGGGAGATACGACCTTGTGAAGTCAGTCATTTGAAACAAGGGCAGTGACAAATTTTCAAATCGTAATTTTTTTCTTGCAAGACGAAATTGGTTAGTTTGGGTAAGCAAATCAGATGCAATTTATTTTGTTTGGAAGAAAAAATGTAGATCTAATGGTTTATGTGGAATTTTAGCTTCAAATCATTTGTGAGATATATTTTTCTAAAACCCTAGTTTGCATTTTTGTTCTTTGTGGCTATGAACTCATGGCACTTCAAAGTTTTCTATGAAAAATGATATTGATGTGAGAGAGTGGTTGAAAATAATAAAATCTCAATATGCTAAAGTCATATTATACCTTGATTTTCACATTTTTTTATGGGGAAACCTTACAATGGGTAGAAAGCTTTGATAGGTACAATCCCTTGTGCCCTTGGGATGAAATGGAACTAGCATTGTTGAGCAAATTGTTACCTATTCAATTACAAAGAAAGTTAGATATTGTAATACAGATCTTCAAGGAAGGAATAAAAAGATAGATAGCCTGATGGATGTCATGAAAGACATTGAAAAGAAACTATAGGAGATTCAAATTGAGCGAAATGAAATGAAAGGAGAATGGGAATTTTTCAAGAAAAATAATGAAGACTATGAAAAATAAATAAAACTACTCAAGAAGGATAAAGAGGAAAATGTTAAGATAGTGAGAAGAATGAAGTCATAGCTTTAGATTTACAAAAGCAATAGAAGGATCAAAAGGGTTTAAATTCATCTAAAAGTTCTATTTTGCAGGTTCATAGAAGCATTCAAAAGGGACATATTATTTCCATTAACCCTAGCAGCAAATATAGTTATATTAATATTGCTTTGGCTAAGAGGTTGCAGGTTCAAGCAAAAAAAATAAAGGACACACATCTTGAGGGTGAGAATGTTCAATTTTTTTAAGATTTAAAGATCACCATGGACAAATATGTTTTACATTCATATTTTCATGTTATTAAGATGGATGATGTGGATATTGTTCTAGGTTATCCTTGGTTGGATTCATTGGGTACTATTAACATTAATGTTTAAAAGAAGTTTATGAAGTTATGGTACAAGAAAAAGAAGATAACATTGTAGGACATTTCTCAGCTTAAGGAACAAGGATCCAAGAAATACGTTACAAAGAAACAAATAGAAGAACCTAAAACAAAATCTAAGAAGGAAATAGCAGTAATAGAGTCCATGGAAGAAACAATAGCAATCAAGTTTGTGGAAATAATAGTAGCAGAGTCGAAGAAAGCTTTGATAGAAGAGTGCAAGGACACACCAAACAAAGGGAACATGAAAGAACAACATGTAGAAGAATTTAAAACAATGGAGCCAAATGTTGAGGAGTCAAAGAAGGTAGAACATTAAGTTAAGGTTGCAGCATATCGTCATCCACACCACCATGAGCGGCAACAATCTTGGAGGCATGACTCAAGGCAACAATATTATGGTTCTACATGGAATCAAAAGGGCACCAAGTATGGAAGTGTTTGGTAGAGAAAGCATAGTGATCCTGGTTTTCAGAGTGGTGCATCAGCATCAAGGAACAAGTAAACCCATCATTCGAATTATCAAAATAAAGCAGCAGAAGTGTGAAGCCAAAAAAGCATATTTGGATATTGAAGTGGAAAAATGGCATATCAGCATCAACGAAGACCACCACCAATCAATGTTTCACTAGGATGGATGAATGATCGATATTGGTACCGATTGCTAACATTGCTTACAAGATCATATTATCTTGTTTCTTTATATGTTTCAAGGACAAAACATTTGTAAGGAGGGTGACATCTTAGACTACCTAGGAATAGATATTTGGAGATATGTTATTATATTGTATAAGGGTTGACATGGGCCACACATAACCCAAGATTGATTGTATTATAATATTATATTATATTATATTAGTAGTCAGCTTCCCAAAGTAGAAATAGAAGATGGGTATATAAAGAAGAGATATTTGTCATTATAATCATCATGGGAGATCAATCATATATAATCATCTTTGCCCACGAAGTGGCTTATGGGAATTTTCCCTCCTTAAGTTGCACCCTCATCTTGGGAGATCTTATGGATTTATTCCTTCCTTAAGGAGTATTATTAATGTTTCCCTACCTTAAGGGTGTTATATATCTATGTTCCTTGTTGGATTATTATTGTGGATATTATTTGTGGATGAATGATTAAATATTTTTGCATATTAGTGAATGGTTTATGTCAATGAAAATATAGTTCCAAAATGGGCATCTTGTTATATACCATTATGAGACACTCAATGACATGCAAAGTGCTACTCCACATAGGAAAAGGAATTATATGGCATCGTCAAAGATATTCAACAATCATAACATTAAATCAAAGGTAAGACAATTGTTATTCATGTTGATCATAAGTCTAGGAATAGATATTTGGATATATGTTATTATATTATATAAGGGTTGGTATGGGCCACACTTAACCATAGGTTGATTTTATTATAATATAATATTATATTAGTATTCGGCTTCCCAAAGTAGAATAAGAAGATGGATATATAAAGAAGACATATTTGTCATTGTAATCATCATGGAGATCAATCATATGTAATTATCTTTGCCCACGAAGTGGCTTATGGGACATTGCCCTCTCTAAGTGGCACCCTCATCTTGGGAGATCTTATGGAGTTTTTCCTTAAGGAGTATTATTGGTGTTTCTCTACCTTAAGGGTATTATCTATCTTTGTCTCATTGTGTGGATTATTATTGTGGATATTATTTGTGGATGAATGATTTGATATTTTTGCATATCGGTGAATGATTCATGTTAATAAGAATAAAGTTTTGTAATAAGTGGTATTAGAGCAACGATTCTAGAAGGGGGGATTTTTTTGTAGAACTGAAGTAGATATTTTTGGGAAAAATATCTCATATTTCAAGAGCCATATCTCTGTGAAAGTTTATCCGATTTAGACTATTCATGGATCATTTTGTGCAAAACTTGAAGAGCTTTAAAATGAGTGATTACATGAAGGAATCCAAACAATATTGAGGAAGATACGACCTTGTGAAGTCAGTCATTTGAAACAAGGGCAGTGACAAATTTTCAAATTGTAGTTTTTTTCTTGCAAGACGAAATTGGTTAGTTTGGGTAAGCAAATCAGATGCAATTTATTTTGTTTGGAAGAAAAAATGTAGATCTAATGGTTTATGTGGAATTTTAGCTTCAAATCATTTGTGAGATATATTTTTCTAAAACCCTAGTTTGCATTTTTGTTCTTTGTGGCTATGAACTCATGGCACTTCAAATTTTTCTACGGAAAATGATATTGATGTGAGAGAGTGGTTGAAAATAATAAAATCTCAATATGCTAAAGTCATATTATACCTTGATTTTCACATTTTTTTATGGGGAAACCTTACAATGGGTAGAAAGCTTTGATAGGTACAATCCCTTGTGCCCTTGGGATGAAATGGAACTAGCATTGTTGAGCAAATTGTTACCTATTCAATTACAAAGAAAGTTAGATATTGTAATACAGATCTTCAAGGAAGGAATAAAAAGATAGATAGCCTGATGGATGTCATGAAAGACATTGAAAAGAAACTACAGGAGATTCAAATTGAGCGAAATGAAATGAAAGGAGAATGGGAATTTTTCAAGAAAAATAATGAAGACTTTGAAAAATAAATAAAACTACTCAAGAAGGATAAAGAGGAAAATTTTAAGATAGTGAGAAGAATGAAGTCATATATTTAGATTTACAAAAGCAATAGAAGGATCAAAAGGGTTTAAATTCATCTAAAAGTTCTATTTTGCAGGTTCATAGAAGCATTCAAAAGGGACATATTATTTCCATTAACCCTAGCAGCAAATATAGTTATATTAATATTGCTTTGGCTAAGAGGTTGCAGGTTCAAGCAAAAAAAATAAAGGACACACATCTTGAGGGTGAGAATGTTCAATTTTTTTAAGATTTAAAGATCACCATGGACAAATATGTTTTACATTCATATTTTCATGTTATTAAGATGGATGATGTGGATATTGTTCTAGGTTATCCTTGGTTGGATTCATTGGGTACTATTAACATTAATGTTTAAAAGAAGTTTATGAAGTTATGGTACAAGAAAAAGAAGATAACATTGTAGGACATTTCTCAGCTTAAGGAACAAGGATCCAAGAAATACGTTACAAAGAAACAAATAGAAGAACCTAAAACAAAATCTAAGAAGGAAATAGTAGTAATAGAGTCCATGGAAGAAACAATAGCAATCAAGTTTGTGGAAATAATAGTAGCAGAGTCGAAGAAAGCTTTGATAGAAGAGTGCAAGGACACACCAAACAAAGGGAACATGAAAGAACAACATGTAGAAGAATTTAAAACAATGGAGCCAAATGTTGAGGAGTCAAAGAAGGTAGAACATTAAGTTAAGGTTGCAGCATATCGTCATCCACACCACCATGAGCGGCAACAATCTTGGAGGCATGACTCAAGGCAACAATATTATGGTTCTACATGGAATCAAAAGGGCACCAAGTATGGAAGTGTTTGGTAGAGAAAGCATAGTGATCCTGGTTTTCAGAGTGGTGCATCAGCATCAAGGAACAAGTAAACCCATCATTCGAATTATCAAAATAAAGCAGCAGAAGTGTGAAGCCAAAAAAGCATATTTGGATATTGAAGTGGAAAAATGGCATATCAGCATCAACGAAGACCACCACCAATCAATGTTTCACTAGGATGGATGAATGATCGATATTGGTACCAGTTGCTAACATTGCTTAGCAGATCATATTATCTTGTTTCTTTATATGTTTCAAGGACAAAACATTTGTAAGGAGGGTGACATCTTAGACTACCTAGGAATAGATATTTGGAGATATGTTATTATATTGTATAAGGGTTGACATGGGCCACACATAACCCAAGATTGATTGTATTATAATATTATATTATATTATATTAGTAGTCAGCTTCCCAAAGTAGAAATAGAAGATGAGTATATAAAGAAGAGATATTTGTCATTATAATCATCATGGGAGATCAATCATATATAATCATCTTTGCCCACGAAGTGGCTTATGGGAATTTTCCCTCCTTAAGTGGCATCCTCATCTTGGGAGATCTTATGGATTTATTCCTTTCTTAAGGAGTATTATTAATGTTTCCCTACCTTAAGGGTGTTATATATCTATGTTCCTTGTTGGATTATTATTGTGGATATTATTTGTGGATGAATGATTAAATATTTTTGCATATTAGTGAATGGTTTATGTCAATGAAAATATAGTTCCAAAATGGGCATCTTGTTATATACCATTATGAGACACTCAATGACATGCAAAGTGCTACTCCACATAGGAAAAGGAATTATATGGCATCGTCAAAGATATTCAACAATCATAACATTAAATCAAAGGTAAGACAATTGTTATTCATGTTGATCATAAGTCTAGGAATAGATATTTGGATATATGTTATTATATTATATAAGGGTTGGTATGGGCCACACTTAACCATAGGTTGATTTTATTATAATATAATATTATATTAGTATTCGGCTTCCCAAAGTAGAATAAGAAGATGGATATATAAAGAAGACATATTTGTCATTGTAATCATCATGGAGATCAATCATATGTAATTATCTTTGCCCACGAAGTGGCTTATGGGACATTGCCCTCTCTAAGTGGCACCCTCATCTTGGGAGATCTTATGGAGTTTTTCCTTAAGGAGTATTATTGGTGTTTCTCTACCTTAAGGGTATTATCTATATTTGTCTCATTGTGTGGATTATTATTGTGGATATTATTTGTGGATGAATGATTTGATATTTTTGCATATTGGTGAATGATTCATGTTAATAAGAATAAAGTTTTGTAATAAGTGGTATTAGAGCAACGATTCTAGAAAGGGGGATTTTTTTGTAGAACTGAAGTAGATATTTTTGGGAAAAATATCTCATATTTCAAGAGCCGTATCTCTGTGAAAGTTTATCCGATTTAGACTATTCATGGATCATTTTGTGCAAAACTTGAAGAGCTTTAAAATGAGTGATTACATGAAGGAATCCAAACAATATTGAGGAAGATACGACCTTGTGAAGTCAGTCATTTGAAACAAGGGCAGTGACAAATTTTCAAATCGTAGTTTTTTTCTTGCAAGACGAAATTGGTTAGTTTGGGTAAGCAAATCAGATGCAATTTATTTTTTTTGGAAGAAAAAATGTAGATCTAATGGTTTATGTGGAATTTTAGCTTCAAATCATTTGTGAGATATATTTTTGTAAAACCTTAGTTTGCATTTTTGTTCTTTGTGGCTATGAACTCATGGCCCTTCAAAGTTTTCTAGGGAAAATGATATTGATGTGAGAGAGTGGTTGAAAATAATAAAATCTCAATATGCTAGTCATATTATACCTTGATTTTCACATTTTTTTATGGGGAAACCTTACAATGGGTAGAAATCTTTGATAGGTACAATCCCTTGTGCCCTTGGGATGAAATGGAACTAGCATTGTTGAGCAAATTGTTACCTATTCAATTACAAAGAAAGTTAGATATTATAATACAGATCTTCAAGGAAGGAATAAAAAGATAGATAGCCTGATGGATGTCATGAAAGACATTGAAAAGAAACTACAGGAGATTCAAATTGAGCGAAATGAAATGAAAGGAGAATGGGAATTTTTCAAGAAAAATAATGAAGACTATGAAAAATAAATAAAACTACTCAAGAAGGATAAAGAGGAAAATGTTAAGATAGTGAGAAGAATGAAGTCATATCTTTAGATTTACAAAAGCAATAGAAGGATCAAAAGGGTTTAAATTCATCTAAAAGTTCTATTTTGCAAGTTCATAGAAGCATTCAAAAGGGACATATTATTTCCATTAACCCTAGCAACAAATATAGTTATATTAATATTGCTTTGGCTAAGAGGTTGCAGGTTCAAGCAAAAAAAAATAAAGGACACACATCTTGAGGGTGAGAATGTTCAATTTTTTTAAGATTTAAAGATCACCATGGACAAATATGTTTTACATTCATATTTTCATGTTATTAAGATGGATGATGTGGATATTGTTCTAGGTTATCCTTGGTTGGATTCATTGGGTACTATTAACATTAATGTTTAAAAGAAGTTTATGAAGTTATGGTACAAGAAAAAGAAGATAACATTGTAGGACATTTCTCAGCTTAAGGAACAAGGATCCAAGAAATACGTTACAAAGAAACAAATAGAAGAACCTAAAACAAAATCTAAGAAGGAAATAGCAGTAATAGAGTCCATGGAAGAAACAATAGCAATCAAGTTTGTGGAAATAATAGTAGCAGAGTCGAAGAAAGCTTTGATAGAAGAGTGCAAGGACACACCAAACAAAGGGAACATGAAAGAACAACATGTAGAAGAATTTAAAACAATGGAGCCAAATTTTGAGGAGTCAAAGAAGGTAGAACATCAAGTTAAGGTTGCAACATATCGTCATCCACACCACCATGAGCGGCAACAATCTTGGAGGCATGACTCAAGGCAACAATATTATGGTTCTACACGGAATCAAAAGGGCACCAAGTATGGAAGTGTTTGGTAGAGAAAGCATAGTGATCCTGGTTTTCAGAGTGGTGCATCAGCATCAAGGAACAAGTAAACCCATCATTCGAATTATCAAAATAAAGCAGCAGAAGTGTGAAGCCAAAAAAGCATATTTGGATATTGAAGTGGAAAAATGGCATATCAGCATCAACGAAGACCACCACCAATCAATGTTTCACTAGGATGGATGAATGATCGATATTGGTACCAGTTGCTAACATTGCTTAGCAGATCATATTATCTTGTTTCTTTATATGTTTCAAGGACAAAACATTTGTAAGGAGGGTGACATCTTAGACTACCTAGGAATAGATATTTGGAGATATGTTATTATATTGTATAAGGGTTGACATGGGCCACACATAACCCAATATTGATTGTATTATAATATTATATTATATTATATTAGTAGTCAGCTTCCCAAAGTAGAAATAGAAGATGGGTATATAAAGAAGAGATATTTGTCATTATAATAATCATGGGAGATCAATCATATATAATCATCTTTGCCCACGAAGTGGCTTATGGGAATTTTCCCTCCTTAAGTGGCACCCTCATCTTGGGAGATCTTATGGATTTATTCCTTCCTTAAGGAGTATTATTAATGTTTCCCTACCTTAAGGGTGTTATATATCTATGTTCCTTGTTGGATTATTATTGTGGATATTATTTGTGGATGAATGATTAAATATTTTTGCATATTAGTGAATGGTTTATGTCAATGAAAATATAGTTCCAAAATGGGCATCTTGTTATATACCATTATGAGACACTCAATGACATGCAAAGTGCTACTCCACTTATGAAAAGGAATTATATGGCATCGTCAAAGATATTCAACAATCATAACATTAAATCAAAGGTAAGACAATTGTTATTCATGTTGATCATAAGTCTAGGAATAGATATTTGGATATATGTTATTATATTATATAAGGGTTGGTATGGGCCACACTTAACCATAGGTTGATTTTATTATAATATAATATTATATTAGTATTCGGCTTCCCAAAGTAGAATAAGAAGATGGATATATAAAGAAGACATATTTGTCATTGTAATCATCATGGAGATCAATCATATGTAATTATCTTTGCCCACGAAGTGGCTTATGGGACATTGCCCTCTCTAAGTGGCACCCTCATCTTGGGAGATCTTATGGAGTTTTTCCTTAAGGAGTATTATTGGTGTTTCTCTACCTTAAGGGTATTATCTATCTTTGTCTCATTGTGTGGATTATTATTGTGGATATTATTTGTGGATGAATGATTTGATATTTTTGCATATTGGTGAATGATTTATGTTAATAAGAATAAAGTTTTGTAATAAGTGGTATTAGAGCAACGATTCTAGAAAGGGGGATTTTTTTGTAGAACTGAAGTAGATATTTTTGGAAAAAATATCTCATATTTCAAGAGCCATATCTCTGTGAAAGTTTATCCGATTTAGACTATTCATGGATCATTTTGTGCAAAACTTGAAGAGCTTTAAAATGAGTGATTACATGAAGGAATCCAAACAATATTGAGGGAGATACGACCTTGTGAAGTCAGTCATTTGAAACAAGGGCAGTGACAAATTTTCAAATCGTAATTTTTTTCTTGCAAGACGAAATTGGTTAGTTTGGGTAAGCAAATCAGATGCAATTTATTTTGTTTGGAAGAAAAAATGTAGATCTAATGGTTTATGTGGAATTTTAGCTTCAAATCATTTGTGAGATATATTTTTCTAAAACCCTAGTTTGCATTTTGTTCTTTGTGGCTATGAACTCATGGCCCTTCAATGTTTTCTAGGGAAAATGATATTGATGTGAGAGAGTGGTTGAAAATAATAAAATCTCAATATGCTAAAGTCATATTATACCTTGATTTTCACATTTTTTTATGGGGAAACCTTACAATGGGTAGAAAGCTTTGATAGGTACAATCCCTTGTGCCCTTGGGATGAAATGGAACTAGCATTGTTGAGCAAATGGTTACCTATTCAATTACAAAGAAAGTTAGATATTGTAATACAGATCTTCAAGGAAGGAATAAAAAGATAGATAGCCTGATGGATGTCATGAAAGACATTGAAAAGAAACTACAGGAGATTCAAATTGAGCGAAATGAAATGAAAGGAGAATGGGAATTTTTCAAGAAAAATAATGAAGACTATGAAAAATAAATAAAACTACTCAAGAAGGATAAAGAGGAAAATGTTAAGATAGTGAGAAGAATGAAGTCATATCTTTAGATTTACAAAAGCAATAGAAGGATCAAAAGGGTTTAAATTCATCTAAAAGTTCTATTTTGCGGGTTCATAGAAGCATTCAAAAGGGACATATAATTTCCATAAACCCTAGCAACATATATAGTTTTATTAATATTGCTTTGGCTAAGAGGTTGCGGGTTCAAGCAAAAAAAATAAAGGACATACATCTTGAGGGTGAGAATGTTCAATTTTTTTAAGATTTAAAGATCACCATGGACAAATATGTTTTACATTCATATTTTCATGTTATTAAGATGGATGATGTGGATATTGTTCTAGGTTATCCTTGGTTGGATTCATTGGGTACTATTAACATTAATGTTTAAAAGAAGTTTATGAAGTTATGGTACAAGAAAAAGAAGATAACATTGTAGGATATTTCTCGACTTAAGGAACAAGGATCCAAGAAATACGTTACAAAGAAACAAATAGAAGAACCTAAAACAAAATCTAAGAAGGAAATAGCAGTAATAGAGTCCATGGAAGAAACAATAGCAATCAAGTTTGTGGAAATAATAGTAGCGAGTCGAAGAAAGCTTTGATAGAAGAGTACAAGGACACACCAAACAAAGGGAACATGAAAGAACAACATGTAGAAGAATTTAAAACAATGGAGCCAAATGTTGAGGAGTCAAAGAAGGTAGAACATTAAGTTAAGGTTGCAGCATATCGTCATCCACACCACCATGAGCGGCAACAATCTTGGAGGCATGACTCAAGGCAACAATATTATGGTTCTACATGGAATCAAAAGGGCACCAAGTATGGAAGTGTTTGGTAGAGAAAGCATAGTGATCCTGGTTTTCAGAGTGGTGCATCAGCATCAAGGAACAAGTAAACCCATCATTCGAATTATCAAAATAAAGCAGCAGAAGTGTGAAGCCAAAAAAGCATATTTGGATATTGAAGTGGAAAAATGGCATATCAGCATCAATGAAGACCACCACCAATCAATGTTTCACTAGGATGGATGAATGATCGATATTGGTACCAGTTGCTAACATTGCTTAGCAAATCATATTATCTTGTTTCTTTATATGTTTCAAGGACAAAACATTTGTAAGGAGGGTGACATCTTAGACTACCTAGGAATAGATATTTGGAGATATGTTATTATATTGTATAAGGGTTGACATGGGCCACACATAACCCAAGATTGATTGTATTATAATATTATATTATATTATATTAGTAGTCAGCTTCCCAAAGTAGAAATAGAAGATGGGTATATAAAGAAGAGATATTTGTCATTATAATCATCATGGGAGATCAATCATATATAATCATCTTTGCCCACGAAGTGGCTTATGGGAATTTCCCCTCCTTAAGTGGCACCCTCATCTTGGGAGATCTTCTGGATTTATTCCTTCCTTAAGGAGTATTATTAATGTTTCCCTACCTTAAGGGTGTTATATATCTATGTTCCTTGTTGGATTATTATTGTGGATATTATTTGTGGATGAATGATTAAATATTTTTGCATATTAGTGAATGGTTTATGTCAATGAAAATATAGTTCCAAAATGGGCATCTTGTTATATACCATTATGAGACACTCAATGACATGCAAAGTGCTACTCCACATAGGAAAAGGAATTATATGGCATCGTCAAAGATGTTCAACAATCATAACATTAAATCAAGGGTAAGACAATTGTTATTCATGTTGATCATAAGTGGTTGTAAATGTGCATACCCAAAGTAAGTTAAAGAATGTATGTCACACGAAATGGATGGCATGCTTGCAATAATTTCACCTTATGATCAAACATTAGAGGGACGAAGAGAATCAAGAATATGACTATCTCAATTGCCCTTCAAGTCATGCATTATTGACAATCATGAATGCTAGATTATTTATCTTCACTAACTAAAACGCATTGTATTTCAATGATGTCACTTTCACCATCATACGTAACTAGCTAGTACATGGCAAGTTAGCACCAAAGATTACCTTGGTGATGGGTTGTTGTATTGTCTAGGTAAGCTTTAAATACATTTTTGTCATTGCCAAAACTTGATTTGAAAAGTGCATTACTCTAAGGTAGTTGGACCCTTTGACGTCAACAAAACACTTGCAATGCTTTAATAGTATTTTTACTAAACATAAATGTGCCAATAGGTACAAATTCATATCGAGTGTTGTATACCATGCAACATTGCCAATCTAATAAATAAGAAATTGAAGTTTTATTCACCATTCCTAGTTTCCTTATGCTTGAAAATCCAACGATATAAATTATTTGTTAGGTTTGCCTTCCACTAAACACCTAAATAATCATCTCTTTGTTGTTCTAAACAACTTTTCAAAAATGGTGGTCATAGTTCCTTGTAAGAATATATTTGGCATACTTTAGACAACTTAACTATTCTTTTAACACGTATGGATTCACTTCAAAATCCCATAATCCATTATGACAAATTGTGAATCTCGCTTTATCATTTATTTTTGACATCATCTCTAGGATCAAATTTGACACCAAATTGAATCACTCCACAACTTTTTATCCACTAACTAATGGATGGATGAAAGCAATGGACATAACTTTAAGGCACCTACTGAGGATGTACAACCATAACCATCTTTGCACATGGAACAAAACAATTACATCTAGCATTCCTATAATAGGTTAACATAGTTCCATTGGTTACAACTTATTCTAGGCATGTTTTGGGTTTTAGCCTAATGCACTCATAGGTCTCTTTCCATGTTCCTAGTCATGTCATGATGTTAGCATGAATTAAAGATATCAACAAGGCTTGTACAACATATTCAACATGTTCATCAATAGGTTTAATAGACATCAACATTAGAAGTACAAGGAGTGCCATGCCCAAGACCATACTCCTAACACTTTTCAAGTTAGACATCAAGTTTCCCCATGCTTGAATAAAGAACGCATTTTGACCCTCGCAAAAAATCAAACCTCTATGCTATGGACCATACATGATAGAACATGTGACATGTGAGAATGCTTTCATTCTCTATTTGCCTTCATACTTGGAAATGTATCCAATTTTCAATGTAAAACTTCTCAAACCATACTACCCTCCTCTCTTAGAGTCTATAATAATACATTGCCCTACATATTTGGATCCCACGCAATTGGTAGTTGTTTCATCAAAAAAACGTTGACTAACTTCAACACCATACTTGCCAAGGAACACAACCTATTCATGGTTGTTCAGTGGTTAGTTTGTAGTGCAAGTAAGATGGTATACACTTGACCAACTCAAGCATTTGTTTTCTTAGTTCAAATCTGACATTATGAGGGTCATCCCTCCAAAACTAGGGGCAAACAATCCAAGAAAAGTTGGTGTTCCACAATTCCCTAAAGATCATGATACCAAAACAATGTCATCCATCAAGCATTAGCATCCATCAATAGTTTTAACCTAACGTGCTAATGCCATAATAACTTATGATGCCACACTTGTTCAAGCAACCAATCTTACCTATGGCAACAACATTAGCTTTGTTTCTTACCTACTATGGATTGGCCATGTTGGGAATGACACCAACAACTCTTGTCATCAACATGCCCAAAATTGCATAGAGGATCTTCTTAGCATGAGTGTTAGAGACAATGATCCTTGTCTAATCTCACCATCAATCATTCTGCTAAGTTCCAACATTGACTTGAATGATGACCAATTCATCCACAATAATTGTAGCCGAATATTCCTCTAATTCTCTATCTTGCTTTAAAAACACATGTTTGTGATCATGTTCTCCTTTTTCTTCTTCCTCTCATTGTCAAGAGTCTCTTCTTTAATTCTTTTGATGCTCTATTTGAATTGTACACTTAGTCACAAACATCTCCACGAAAGCCATGATCTATATTTTTGGATTATTTTCAACTTCAATTGGCATTAAGATACCTTGTTTGTTCTTTGCAATTCATCTTTGATATCAATTTTGAAGACAAATCCAAACAACCAAAGTTGTAACAAGCTACATCCTTTTTGTGTATCACTTCTTTCTAACTCAATTTTGTTTTTGACAAATTCAGTATTTTCTTGAAAACTGCAAACACCATCATCATCAATCTTACTTATCACATCATATAAATCTATTTTTTTACAAGAAAATTCAACAAACTTTATCAAAACCACTCTATTGGAGGAATAATCAACCAATAAAGGCTTAGCTTTTAATTTGTTCTTTTTTCAACCAGTAAATCAATTTGTTCTTTAGTTTCTTATTCGCCTCCAAGTGTCAGCATAACAAAATCATCATCAAGATTTATATCTTTGATAAGTTCTTGCCCTTGCACATAAATATTTGAAAGCTTTCCCCCATAAAGACTACAATGGTGTAGTGATTCTTTATTAGGTTTTGCTTTAACTTACTTCCTTTTTACCTTACCCAGTAAGTCTATCTCACATGTAAGACAACATACACATCCACAAGCATGACACTGAATGCAAGGGTTTAATACAACTAACCTTTCACTTTCACACTTGTTTAAAGCAATTGTGCTATACCAAAAACATACAAACACAACGTAATAAACAATTTAAAAAAGAAATATTGGGCACAATATCACCTCTACATGCACTTATGCTGGACTATACCAAAGCATACAAACACAATATCACCTCTACATGCACTTATGCTGGACTATACCAAAGCATACAAACACAATATCACCTCTACATGCACTTATGCTCCTCGGAGCACAATAAATGGATACACAAATAAACAAATGAACTCACTTCAGATAAAACCATTGAAGATACAACACATATATAGCATACTTCAAACTGTTGATAACATGCAACATATCTATAACAGCACAAAAAGGGCTACTGATTTTTTTATTTTTATTTGTTTTTGGCATTTTACCAAATGGCATGAATTTGATTTTATTTTTTCATTTGTTTTTGGCATTTTACCAAATGGCATGAATTAGATTGGTTATACTCCGTAAGAGAAATTTAGGTTTGAATCCTACAAAACTATAGAAGCATAATAACCATTTCTTATAATACTACTATGTGATCATATTGTAATATCAGTAAACTTCTTTCAATCTCATATGACCAATTTTATATATATTTTGGATATTGATTTTTTTTTATTATTTGTTTTGGCATTTTATCAAATGACATGAATTTGATTGATTAAACTCCTTGACTTTAGGAGAAATCTAGGTTTGAATCCTAGAACACTATACAAGCATAATAACCATTTCTTATATCAATAAACCCTTTTCAATCTCATATGACCAATTATATATAGAAAGATATGACGCATAATAAAAGCAACCAACTCAAGACATGTGACTACCACCTATATCCATTATATCAACAAATGTTTTATATCAAATTCATAGAATATGGTTTTGGTTACAACCTATATCCATTATATCAACAAATGTTTTATATCAAATTCATAGAATATGGTTTTGGTTACAATGTCGCTTAAGTCTATGGAAATCATAGAGGCCCTCTTTTTACTAATAATGGGTGCTTGATTCCCAAATGAATTGTCCTGGCCATAATCAAAATCCATAATAACATATTTTCAAAAAATAAAAATAGAAAATCACACTTATACTTTAAAAACAATGTTCTATATTTATATTTAATTATTCGTTGCATGCATGCATAACGCCTCACCTAAAAAAGAAAAGATTAGGTTTTCTATTTACCTATTTTACTTCATGGCCCATAACAAGCTACCTCCTCTATACACCATTTCGGTAGTGTTGATCGAAGGAATTATTCTGATCAACAATGGCAAATTTACAATAAGCTCTCACCAAATAGTTCAGCGAAATTATATTTGAATCAATACATAAAACCCAAGTAAGAATTCTTATTACAAAGATGTCTCTGATGCCCGTTAGATATGGAGGCTGAGACTCAAGAATCACCTTTATGTTTATATGGATAATTGAAGCCAAGCCTTTTTTGTCAGCAAAGATTGCTTTAAAAAGCGTTCTTCAAAAAACTATGTAATGCCTTTGGTTGCACGAACTCTAAGTACTAGCAGAGGGCTAATTAAAATTTACAGAATATGCCTTTGGTTGCGTAAGTTAAAAATTCTTGCAGATAGCTTAAATTTTACAGGGTCTTTCCTATAAATCTGAAAGCATGATGCAATCATTCCAGTTTTCCAAGAATCCTTACATTTTCTTTCTTTTAAATGGGAAAGAAAATATTCCAATGTATTATTGAATACCTATTACTAATAAAAGAAATAATGACTCTTATGTTACTTCTTCACAAAAGCCCACAACACTTGAATGCAATTACCAACATACTGACTCAGGTTCAAATCATAGTGAGCTCATACCCCACACAAGTGAGTAACCAGATTCTGTACCTCTGTCCAATCAAAAGGAGATTTCTCCAAATTGAAAATAATTTTATAAAATTGCAAAACAAACTACATATCCAACAGAAATGAATCTGAAAAATACAAAGAAAAAGAAAGCAGAGCCCCTAACCAGTAAATGAAATTATTATAGCAATGACTAAGGATTCCTGCTACAGCAGTCAAATCTGCAGCAAAGTACTGTGTTCAAACTCTCAAATAAGCTTATTTAAATACTTGAACAGAGTGAGTTACCCACTAATAAATGAATGAGTAAACAAAGGAATCTTAAAGTCTATAATATTAAATTGTACTTGCAATTGAAGGCTTCATTAGTTGTATATAATCTGTATAGTAATAGATACACTGTGAAGCATAGAAAAGATAACAAAAGCCCACACTATTTGTCACTGCATCTATCCTTGCACACTTTTAAGATCTTGCATAAAATATTCAGCCAACTGATGCCAATAATTATGTCCATGACGGGAACTCTCATTAAAAAATAAATAAATATTCTGAAAACAATAGCAGTCCTGAATATCAAGCATATACATATAACCTATCATCTGTGACATACATTCCAATATGTGATAGGCATGAATCGGTGCATATCCTAAGTTGTTTTTGTTTGATAACAAGCTGCAGGACAGAAGGTTGAGTAATTATCACTCAAATACAGAGGATAAAGGATTTGTACTTTGCTGGAAACAGCAACCAATCTAAAGTTTCATGTCCCTTGTCTCGACATTTATTATCTACATGATACAAACAAATCTGGAGACATTATGGTGCTCAAATAAGTCCTGGTTCACCCAAATTCACTCACAAGGAATATTACTGATGGAATCCTTTAGCAATTGACACCACACTGCTGTGTCGTGGATGAGTATGTGGTGTTTTGTGTGAAAGGATCTATTCTCACCCAAAGCAAGGAGAAAATGGAAGCAAGAAGAATTGACCACACAATGACAATTGTTGGTGTGCGGTTCTGGCGTCCCAACAACCCCTTGAGGAAGGGGTAAAGATGGACAATCACCCAGAGAGCAAAAAAGAGTTTTCCAAAGAGGGGACCCCATGATTGATAACCACTATTAATGGCATATGAAACACCTGCAACGACACCAACAATGTTTACAACAAGCAGAGTAGTTGGCGGGATAAGTAGAGTAGTCCACTTGAAAACATATAACTCAGAAAAATCGCCATCCTCATCTGAAGCCTTTGATGTAACAGTAAAGTTTGTGTCAATCCCTGCAAGAACTTTCAATAAACCCTGAAAGACAGCAAACAGATGTGCTGATGTGCCTCCAATAACCCAGAATTGCTCATTCCTCCACCAGTCTTCAATCCCAACTCCACTCCAGCGCATCTCTAAAATACTAGTTATATAAATGGATAGAAAGAGTGCAATGAAAAAAAAGCTTGCAAAGTTGCTGATCTGCAATTCAGAGTAAAGAGCACCATAATAAGGCAAAATGGCAAAACAAACATTAGAACGAAATTCAATTACAAAATAAATTTAAAAAAAAATATATTCAGAAGGCCAGTCACAAGGCGAATCAAGCATATATACGCAATCTTACCTCAGGAATGATAAACTTCCCTGTAAGAAGACAAACAGCTGGCAGTGTACAGTATGCAAGCAGTGGCAGTGAAGTAATAGGATAAACAATGGTGTTGATATATGCTAGCCTCTGCAAAGTGTTCAACCTTCCACTGTACCCATACCAAATTGGACAATGCCTGCTCAGAAGAATCTCAACAGAACCAAGAGCCCATCGAAGAACTTGATTCAAACGATCTGAAAGATTGATTGGCGCAGATCCTTTGAATGCAGGACGGGGAGGCATACAATAGATTGAAATCCAACCTCGAGCATGCATTTTAAACCCAGTCAAAATATCCTCAGTAACCGAACCATAAATCCACCCAATCTGTACAGGAAATGGGATTTCGTTCATATTAGAAATGCATCCCATGACTATACATTAGGAACAAGATATAGGGATGCTTATAAAGACAAATATTTTATTGTGCAGGGTCTTCCATGCAACTTAGTCGATAAAGGAAGTCCAATTAGTGAAATGAAATAAAGTACTTTGCTTCATCATAGTCCTACTCTTTTCAGTGTACCTCTTTTCCCCATTCCGATTTGTCTTCATATCCACAGCTTATAACATGAATAGCTTCTTTCATTAAAGCAGCAGGATTGGCAGATTGAGGCTGTCCGCCATTTTCCATAAGGGTGGCTGCAATCAAAACTGGTGATTGACCGAATCTTTTCTCTAAGCTCTTTTGGGACATTAGCAGTGACTTTTCATCATCAAATCCTGCCATTCATAAATGCAAACAATCTAGTGAATGAGAAATATGTAAAGATAAATCATTCATTTTAACGGATAGCACTAATTGATCTCGTTAGAAATCACCTTCCACACTCTCTTCTATGTCTTCCAAATTGAAGATGGGGATTGTGGATTCAGTTCGCTTAGTTCTCTTCTTCTCACCATACCTTCTATTCAATCTCTTGCTTTTCTTTCTGGACCCACAGCAGCTCTTAAAGAAAAAGTTTGGTTCAAGATCCTGCTCCGTCAAAACAGGATCATAACCATAGAGAGCTTGTCTATTGAAGACACAACCTGTGCCGACATAAACAGGCCCCTGGAGCCCATCCAAACCTTTCAAGTTGATCTGCAGAGATTTTCATAAACAATGGTTAGTCTGCTATATTGAATATATATTTAAATAGCAAAAATTTGTACAAGGATACTGCTTGTTAATCAATGCTCACATCAAAGAACACTGTGTTGCGATTTGCATATCGATCATGACGATCAATACCATCAAATCTCTGTGGAAATTGCACATAGCATGTTTTCTTTCCATAAGCAGGATCCATCATAAAACACATAGCCTCTCGCAGAGCCCTACTGTTGTTAATATAGTGATCACAATCAAGGTTCAATAGAAAAGGGCCATTTGTCAGGACAGCAGAGACACGGACCTGGAAATCAGCAATGTCAATGATCACTATTGTAAATATTAAATAAAGAGATCCAAAAGAACCTATTATTACTATATTAGCAAACAAGAAAACAGTATCCTTAGCACAATGTGTACCAATGCATTCATTGCACCAGCTTTCTTGTGATTTTGGAAACCAGGCCTCTTTTCATGAGATACATAAACTAAGAACCTATTATTACGATATTAGCGAACAAGAAAACAGTAAGTATAGCACAACATATACCAATGCATTCATTGCACCAGCTTTCTTGTGGTGTTGGAAACCAGGCCTCTTTTCACGAGATACATAAACTAAGCGAGGTAGTTCATTGCCCTCGGTGTCAAGTGCCCCACTGTGACCTAAGAACACCTGAGATCAGAATGCAAACAAGAAATGATTAACTTGTAACTTTGCAAAATGTTTACAAACATGACAATAAAAGCAAAGAAAATACATTCAAGACTGCATCTATAGTACTAATAAACAATGTGGCAATCAGGTATAAAGATAGCAATAATTCAATACCTGAATCATCCCAGGATGATCTCTAGGGTTGTTGCCTGGCCATGGAGTCCCATCTTGCATGGTCCAGCCCTCCTCAGGAACTTTTTGTGCTTTGGCAACAAGAGCATTAATTCGGATCTTGAACTCTTCATACTCCCTCTGAAATCAAAGCAGTGATAGAATGTGTTAATTTCTCAAAAGTCTATAAACTATAATAACTATTAACTTATTTTTAGTCTATTAACTTGGACTTGCCTTCATTGCTCTGCGGTCCTTCACAAAGGAAGGCTGTACTTTATCTTTTAGGTAATCGATCTTTTGAGCAAAGTAGAATTCTGGAGCCCTAGGTTCAATGTTGTATTTTTTGCAGAACGGCACCCATTTCCTTGAAAATTCTGAAGTTTCTGAGAGGGCTTCAAAAGTTAACATTGCTGATCCGTCATCAGATACATAGCATGAAACTTTATGAACAGGATAATCCACAGAAAGGATTGACAACACAGTATTTGCTGTGACAAGAGGAGGCTCCTTTAGAGGGTCCACTGTACTGACAAAAACATCAACAGCAGCTAACTGAGATGGCTCTCCTTCTCTGTCATACCTGTAAAATTAAAAGTAAGGAAGTTCAGCTGTCTCGTAAAAGTTTTCTTCTCATTACCAGAATGATTTCTCTCAATAGCCATAATTAAGTAGACAAATCTCAACGCCCTTAATAAAGAGGACCAAGACGTTACATTTTCAACAACATGCCAAAGTTCATCATCCTCAACCTAATAAACTAACCTCAAAGAAAGCCGGTCAAGATATGTTTCTCTATTGACAGGCATCCATTTAGGAAACTGATCAAGAATCCATGATACTGCAAACCAGATCTCACATATCACTGAGACTAACCACAGTGGATATGCATCATTAACAGGAGTCCTTATTCGGTAGTTAAAGAAAAATCCCAGTATGATAAGTCGAAGAATAATCACAATCCTATATGGAGTGAGCTTGGCGCTGGAAATAGAAAAAGTCCTACTCAGAGGTTGTCGAGCTTCATCAACCCTGCCAAGCAAACATACATACAAATCATCTTAAAATCCCTTCTACATATAAAAATAATAATAATAACAATAAATGAAATTGAATTTTTTGCCCATGGGATTTAGGGAAAGTGGTTGAGAGTGAAGAGTTTCACATCATAAATCAAGGTTCAAATCTCATGGGTGAACCTTAACATTAATAAAATGGCATTAGCTCAACCGATTATATTCCTCAACTTTTTTAAGGAGGAGAACCAGGTTCAACTCTTCTCAAGCAATACATGCATAATTGTCAAACTGTTGTAATACCACTATGTGGTCATGATGTAATACAGGTGGGGCCATTTCAGTCCCCATACAACCATTTCAAATAATAATGATAATAATAATAAATACATAAATAAAAACTAGCTATACAGCATTCGCTTAATGCTGAAAATTTGCCTGTTTCAAATAATATATTTGGATTCTGGACCTGTGATATTTTGTCTTTTGCTGAAGGTCATCAGGATAAAACACTGCAATTGATTGAAAATGTATATGAATACTTGTCAAGTTAGCTAAAGATTTACATGAAAACTAGGAGGAACAGAGATCTCAATTAGAAAAACAGTATGGTAGACTAAACAAATTTAGAACAGATTTATGAAGAGTTAAAATAATGAAATAAAAACAATATAAAGTATAACAGATTTGTTACTAGCAGCAGGATTAGCCTTGCAAAATAACTCAATGTGCTTCTTCAGTGATAAAGCTCATGAAAACAACTCAACCACATAAATGTCAGCATTAAGAAGAACAGCCAGTGTCAAGTTCTTTCACAACACCAGCACTGAAAAATGAAACAGAAAAATGTTTGGTTTATACTTGAAAACTTCAAATCACTCCAAACCATGGGCTGACAAGCAGCTTAAAATAAATAAAGAACCGTGCATTTTTTTAAGTTTAGAAATCACAGTGAATCCTTTTTGAATTGAACTTTCAATTTTTTAAATTTGGCATCAATCTAGAAATAATTTTTTTTAAATCTTCTAAGATTGTGTGTTTACTAGATCAAAAAAATAGTAAATTAGAAACTGAGGCAACTCTTAAGTACCAAATGCCAATATATTCATAACATAATTTTTTTTTGTATTAGTAAATTAGAAAGTGACTCTAAACAAATATAAAAATATAGTCAATTTTAGCAATTAAGCTTTTCCCTACTTACAAAGGGAGGTCTTCAACATTTGAACCAGTGCCCTCCATATCTCCTTTTCCATCAGCATACCGACCACCACTGGTCATTTGCAACATATTCTTCTCCTGCTTCAGCTTCCAGCTCTCTACTCTTTCCTTCCAGTCAACACTTCCAATTCCATAGGAATTCAAGTCTTTAGAAGGATCCACAATTCTCACTTGAACTATGAAAATGCAGCCGCATATTCACAAGAACATTTTGTTTGGTCAGTGTATGTGGAAAGAAAAACTCAAATAAAGAGAAACCAACATCAGCATGTACTGCATTTATGATCCAAACCTCAAAATAAGAAATGCAATACATGTCCCTCAAAGAAATTATATACCTGGTTGATTTGGGTCAGCATATGGGAGTGGATGAGCACGCTTTCCACCAGAACTACCATTAGCAGTCACACGATCAGGAGACATATCTGAAAACTCACCAGAGAACTGCAAAAAGGCATTGAAGTTTCTATCTTAACCTTAGCTAAATCAGGTTACAATTAAATCCACTGTGGCTAATATCGTCACCAACTATGGATAAACACCATCCAGCCAACTAAAAAAAATAAAAGCAAACATAAATGCCCATATAGCCATATAACCTGTACAAATGTGCATTTATTGATTTTTTTTTACCCTCAAATACATTCCCAAGTGACCGTTGGCTCCAATGACATGTTCAGGCATTGAAAATGAAGATAGCTAACATTCTTTTGCTAGAGATCATACCGGTTGCCCATTAGTGAGTAATGGGACTTGGGTCGGGGCCTCCTGTCTGGAAGACGTAACTGAACCAACTTCCTCTCCTCCTTGGCCATACGCTTGCCATTGCAGCATCGCTTCACCCCTCTCCTGTCTTTCATTTCTTCGCCCCTGGGCATAATTGAACTCGTTCTCCAAATCATCAACATCAACTTCTTCATCGTCACCTTCCACTCTTGGACTCCCTGACCAGGGGGTAAAAATAATATAAACTAAAATAAGCTATCTGCATCTTTGACCATCCTCCGTGCAATATGGGATTTCAATATGTTGATAAATTTCATATACATCAAAGGACAACCACTGACCTTTGTGTCTCTTATATCTTGTCTTGCATTGAGGACAACATTGGTTTCCTTCTTTACGCTCGTATTCGTAACACGGCCTGCAAACTGGAAATGCACACTCATTGCAGGCAACAAAGAGCTCCCCATTAGCTGTCAACCCCACGTTATCTCCACAAATCTGGCATACTTGGCTGCTCAAGTGTTTCAGAGGCTTTGGCTGCGTACTCAAAAACACCTCTCGTCAGGAATACAGTATAGACCTTACCAGTTTGGCTGGACTTGTCTGTCAAATTAGCAAAAACTAATATACCAGTCTTCCATGATACCAATTTTCTAAAAAGGTATCTAAGATACCCTCACACAAAAACATAGAAACACCAGATTTGAACATCAAGAAGAACTGCAGCTCTGCTGATTCCTATTTTCTACATCCCTGAACATTGTCAAGAGAAGGAGGATCCAATAAACCAATACTCATATTCCATCCTTCTTTATGTTACAAAACCAGTATGCCTAATCCATGCCACAAATGTTCCTTGGCAAAACTGTAAAGGTTTAAAAATGACATAGCACCATTTATCAAGCCAATCAGCATAAATTTCAATAATAATTACAACCGCCGGACTCAAGATCACATCTATGATAAAAAAGTTTATTGGGCAACACTGTAATAGTTAAAAACTAATACACTGACCTTCCTCAAGCCAACCAGCATAAACTTCAATAATAATTACGACTGGCGGACTATAGATCACATCTATGATAAAAATGTTTCTTAGGCAACACTGTAATAGTTAAAAACTAATAAAGTGACCTTCCTCGAGCTGTAATATATAAAAGAAAAAATTTGCTGCTATTGGGATTCTAGAATATGATAGAATATAAGGTTTAGGCTAAATGCAGCCTACGCAACAGCAACTTTACAAAGAACCATGGTTGGCAACCACAAAATCTGACCCAATCATTTTTCTTTCTGCAATATTGATCTTTTGCTACTAATTTTGATAATGAATTCTCCTACTTTCTCTACTTTCTCTCCTCTTCAAACAAATCATGCATTGATTCGGCCGCTGGAGTGTCAGCATAGTTAGATAAATGTTTCTATGAGCAGTTTATTTAGTACTTCAGTAAAGTATGTTATCAAATAAAATGCCAAGTCCATAACATGGTAGATCCAGCTGCCAAGAGTTGAGGAATACCGTCAAAGAAACACGTGAGGTAAACCCAGAACATGAGAACAACATCCTGTAAGGAACAAAGCATACAAATTCCAATAAGGCTCTCCTCTAATCTGGGGGACCAGTAAAAGAAATACAATGTCGGTTCTCATCAAGCCATGGTACCAATGAAGTAAGAATGATGATGTCATGCTAAGGGGTTCTTGGGGAAAACTGTAATGGGTACTCTAACAAAATGCTTATAGTCGCATCAAATTCGAGGAGATCAACAGGTCAGGTTAAATAAGTCAAATTTCAAGGCGGAGACAAGGGTTCAAATCTTTGCCATGATATATATGCATAATTGTCAAGATGTAATGCATCAGGATGAAATGAGGATGAGGCTTCTTTCAATCCCATATAACCAATTAAAAAATAAAAATGCTTGTACTCTCTTAATGGATTTGATAGTAAAGGTCCTACAGTGAATCCTTTAAAGAGAAAATCTGTTGCGGGTAATCTACCAACCCTCGTTATGTTCTCAAATGCAGTGCCATTAGAAGATGCGTCTACTAGTGGCATTAGTGAATCTACTGTCAGGACGCACTAAATGCGGAAAACTGTTGTCGATATCTCTCCAAATTGTGAATCCCCCCTCTTTATTTAGCTGTTCTCAAATGCAATGGCACTAACAGAAACATCTACTAATGATGTCACTGAATCATTTTAGGGCTTGTATTTTAGTGTGGAAAATTATTGTGAGTGCTTGAACAAAATGATTTCGGTCTTATTTTTCTTCAATATGTTCTTAAAAGACAATGACGTCAACAGATGCCCCTCCTAATAGTGGAGTAAATCTACAGGGATGCATCCCTCAGGAGGTAAATTTTTTGTGGGTATTTTAGAAACCTTTGATTTCGTCGATCTGTTGCCAAATGCAATGCAATTAACAGATAAATCTATTGATGGCGTAGGTGAAACTATTATGGGAATATATTTCAAAGTGCAAACTGTTGTCGACATTTTAGCCAAGCGGCTATAAACTCGTTCAATACGTACCCAAATGCTGTGACATTCGCAGACAAATCTTCCAATGCAGTAAATGAATCTACTTGCTACAGGGATGCAAATTATGAGAAAACAGCTATTAAGATTCCAGCAAAAAGCTTAAGAATCTCTTTTTTCACCAATCTGCTGTGAAACCCACTGAAATTAACAAATCCACTTGCTAAGGTTGTCAGATGCCCCAGATCAAAAGCCAAACTACTCACGTTACCCAGCAATCTCAAAACACTTGAACAAAAGCTTCCCTTCACCAGATCTATATCTGCAAAAATGCAGCTCACCAATGCCATTGACCCTCACAGCTTTCCACCTAGGCCCCCTTGGTTTCCCAAACCCAAAATTCAACAGAAACCCTAAAGCAAAGGAAGACAAACAATGCAATCAAGGAAAACTTACACCAACTTCTCCCTCATGGCGGATCAGAACGAGCTCATTCCTCTTGTGAGATCCTGCAACCATTCCAGCGTTGGCCTCCATTTTTTGCAGCCCAGTATGACTGAAACCTCCTGGTCAATACACACCACAACTTCAAGCAATATCAAACCACATTTTCCATGTATTCTGTCCTTTGGGTGTGAAGAGATCTATCGGCCCATATTGCCCTCGAGAGCAATCTGAGCTAAAGTAATGCGATAGAACTTTCCGGCCCAGAATCTCATAAACCTACTTCAAAACTTATTTAAAAAAGAGAGAGCCCCTACGAAGTAGTACTATTCCCCATATCAAACCTTTTTTAATTATTTTTTATTGGTAACTGCACCCCATCATTATGCTAATCGGGAAAAGACCAATGAAATATATATTTTTAATGTATATAACGCAAATATTTACATATATACAATGTGTATATGTCCATTGAAAATCTCTGTGGCAGCTGTAACACTCGATGATTGATGACTTCTATTCGTGATATTACTAAAACGCAAATATTTACATATATACAATGTGTATATGTCCATTGAAAATCTCTGTGGCAGCTGTAACACTCGATGATTGATGACTTCTATTCGTGATATTACTAAAACGCAAATATTTACATATATACAATGTGTATATGTCCATTGAAAATCTCTGTGGCAGCTGTAACACTCGATGATTGATGACTTCTATTAGTGATATTACTGGCTCTTCCCGTAACCCTCTCCTGTCTTATCCGCAGAACTCTCACGCGTCGTCTACGGGTACCGTCGGTGGAACCGGTAAGCGCGCCAACTGGCGGTTGCGGTACAGGCTGGCATGTCCGCGGCGGGCAGCCCCTTCCAGCCCGTGAAGTCGACGTCTGAAGTTTTGTCCACGTGTAACGGTAGTCAAGCGAATAGTTTACCGGATTTCACCCCCGGGTAAATCTAAGTGGATCTAGTGAACCCAACGCGTGATTTAGAGGAGTAATTGTTTTAACCACGTGGAAGCACGTCTGCCGGTGACGGTGACTTTTTCTTGCCGCTGCCGACGGCCACGTGAACTAGTCGAATCAATTTTACAAAGTTAAAAGGTGTAACTGATTTTTTTAAGATGTACTTAATTTTTACGGTCGCTATTTGCGTTAGTCTAGTTGAGTTTCAGCTGAGTTTAAGTGGAGGAGATAAAATCTCCTAGGTTTTAAATTTTAATTAGTGTGCATGAATGAAAATTTCAAATAAAAAATATATATAAAAAATAAAAAATATTTTTTTTAGAAAGATTGAGTGTTTGTTTATAAATTGTCTTAGTTCAATAACATAAGTTTTTATGGATAATGGGTTTGGTAGGGCCCAGTGCTTCGACCACCTATTAAGTGAACAATGGGTTTGGTAGGAGCGGAGTATTTATCAATGCTATCCAATAAGATCCCTTGGATAATCCATTTCCATTAACTTTAACTTTATTTAAAAAACTAAAAGTTTTGATAATGGATTTGTGTTAAATTTAAAGGCTAAGATTTTTAAAAATTATTTTTCAAATACTAAATACATGGTAAGAAAAATATTTAAAAAATTATTGTATTGGGTTGAAAGAGTGGAGAAACTTTATGTGGTTAGGTTACATGTCAAATCTTATAATAGAAGATGACTCATCCTTCCTTTTTTTTAATGCCACCGACACATTTAGTATGTGGTTATGAGTTTTGACCGAGTGAATGGATTATAATTATGTTAATTGGGGATGGGATTGGCTTTCGATAATAATTATGAGAGTGGAAAAGGAACCAAAGGCTATAATGTCTATTCAATGACTTGCTTTGTGGGGCCAAACACAACATTTGTCCGACAATATGAGTCTCAAAGTGATTGAGAGCTCATTGCTTTAAGGGGCGCATTACCGACCACACAATGTGGGTTACACCATGTAACCAGATGTATACACCGTAGGATGATGTCACTTTGAAGATGAATGTTCTTTAAGGTCATTTAAGATGTTAGAGAGCTCAAACTTTTAATCTATTAAAAAGGTTATAAATGTTTCATATATGGGAAAATTTGTTTTAAAAGTTAAAGGTTTAAATTTATTTTAATATTTATATATTTTAGTTAATGACAAGAGGAAGAGTGGAATAAGTTTCAAAGGTTAGGTGGATTGGTAGGTTTCCGTGTTTATTAAGGGGAGATCTAGGTTCAAACTTTGGAGGTAAGTTTTTTTTGGGGTAACAGTAGTAGATTGTCCTAACTCCGGTTCAGTGCACGTTAGTCTGATTACAACGGTTTCAATCCCAAGTCATATGTGGTCTCTCTCACACTAAGTCACTAATAACAAGGTGAGGTAGGGGTTATAAAGGTAGTTCCAAGGATTTGAACCCAGGTCTGGTTGTAGAAAATGAAGGGAAGTTACTAATTCTTTTATGTATTAAAAAAATAAATATATAACAAAACTTTATTGAAATACTATTTCATAAGTGTATATCAAAGATGGGATGATTGAGTATGATCTAATGGTTCTAAAAACGAGAGGGTTAATATTGATCAAGTTTTTATGAGACTTAAAATTGGATCAAGTAGAATTGGGGATTGAGTTCAAAATACTCCATGGCTTTTCTTCCGAAAGGGTTTTTCCTTGTTGTCTTCTCTGGTTCAAAAATATTGGATAAAATAATAGATGGTGGTCTTTGGTATAAGGGCAAAGATGCATTATATTTAAAACTATGGAGTGAGAATTTTGCTGTGGAGATAAAGACTATTAAAAATTTTTCAATGTGGATTAGGATTTTTGGACTTCCTTATCAACTCGTCAATAAGGAGGTTTTGAAAAATATTAGTAATACTCAAGGTGAGTTCATCCAGGATGGACCAACTACTAAGGAGAGAAGGCATGTTGTATACACTTGAATGTGTTGCCATTGATATTTCAAAACCTTTACCATAGTTCATTAGGATTAAATCTAAATCAAGAGAATGGGATCAACAAGTGGTTATGAAAACATTACATTCCAATATCACAAATGTCATGAAATCGGACACATGGCAAGAGACTACAAAGTGAAAATAATGGAGAAATAGATGGAAATTTTTGGGTATGAGGGTAACTTCAATATGAAACAAGGAGATCATATCATATGAGAAACTACGTCAAATCAAATATTTTCCACTCTTAAAGGAAGTGGTAAGAAAAAACCCTTTGCATCATTAGATGGTAAACGCACAGTTCACTCGAATCAACTATTAGAAGAAAAAATGACATGAGGAGTGAGGAATTACAATGCACAAGTTCAAATATGGAATTTAAAGGTATGAAGGAAGATGGGAAGGCAAAATTTAAAGCAAAAAAAGTTGGGGATGCAAATTTTAATGAAAACAAAGTGAAGGAGGTCAACCTTAATTAATGTAAATCATCTTCATTTTTCTCAAGTAGCATAAAATCTTCTCCTTACAATAAAAATAAAAGTAGTACATATTGTATTCGTTGCACTTTAGAGTTTTAAGAGCATCACAATAAAGAAAATCATGTGGAGGATATCCAAGGAAATTTAGGATTTCTAGGTCAACATATGAAAGTAATAATTATGGAAGATCATTTGGGCACTTTAGCGATTTTAGGGCAACATAAAAAAAAAAGTGTTAATAAGGTTATTCCGTGCATTTTTTATTATTTAGGGCAACATAAATCTTTACAAGATAAATCTCATTATGAACAGTATGAAAAAAATAGAAGACATTGATGAAGATGAGGGTGTTGATGGGAATGAAAAAAGGAGAGGAAGGCCATCAAAGAATGAACAAAAAAAAAAAACTCAAAGGGATATCAATTTAGGAAGCCAAATAAAAATATCACAGGTGTTAACAAGAAGTAGGGCTAAGCCCACTAAAAAAATAAAAAGTGAAGATGATGAAAATGATATCATAGAATATTAGGGGTGTGAATAAGACCCCTAAAAAAAATTATTAAGGAATTAATAGGTTATTATAGTTTTGGGATTGAAGCCTTTATGAGAAGTAAAGACCAAGAAATTCCATTCATGATCATAGGAGATTTCAATGCCATAACCAAGTTGGATGAAAAATTTGGGGGAATTAGGAAATTAACACGAAGTTTGAGAGTTTTCTAAGCTTTTGTTCATAATAATAATCTATGGAAGGTTCATTTTGAAGACAACTATACATGGACCAACAATAGGAGAGGCCATGACCTAATAGCAGAAAAATTAGACAAATGCATACTCTTAGATCATTGACTAGATGAAGGGGCTTGTGCTAAAATTAATACCTTGACAAGGATCGGTTCAAATCACTAGCTAGTAAGAGTTAAAATGGTGGTAAGTGAATTCAAAAAATATCATATTTTAAATATGAAGAGATGTGGGAAGATCATCCTCAATTTGTTGATATTTTAGCATAAATGTGGAATTCTTTAGGAAACTGTGGGTTGTATACACTTCATAATCAAATTAAATCAATGACATCTGGATTAAAATAATGGAACAATAACACTTTTGGAAATATCTTTAAGAAGAAAGAAGAACTAAAAGATAAAATTAAAAAAGGTGATCATAATAGCCCAAGCTTAGAGGAAAAGTAGTTGTTTGGTGAATATCATGATATTTTGAGTAAGGAAGATAAATTTTAGAGATTAAAATCGAGACAAACTTGGTTAATAGGAGATAAAAATACATTTTTTTTTATAGGATAGCAATAGTAGAGACATCAACATCCAAAATTAGTAGAATTAAATCAGAAAGGGTTTGGATTGAATATCATAGTGAAATCAGAAAGAAGGCAATTTTTTGTACCAGAATATTCTAGGATCATAGGAGGTTAAATTTCTTAATGATAAACTACTACAATAAGTACTTTTAGTTATAACAGATGAAGACAAAAGAAAACTAATGGAGCATATTACTCTAGAAGAAGTTCATTTAGCTCTTTGTCTCTTTTGATAAGGATAAATCCCTAGGTTCGGATGGGTTCTCTACAACATTCTATCAACATAATTGGGATATAGTGAAGGATTCCTTATTGGTGGTAGTGGAAAATTCTAGGGTAAAACAATACATTCCTTATAGATTAAATGCAGCATATCTTACCCTAATTCCAAAAAAGAAGGAGATAATATGGTTTATACTATTATCTCCAAAGTGATGGTGACTCGATTAAGACCTCTATTAGATAAAATTATTTTAGAAGAACAAGGAGGATTTGTGAAAGGGAGATAGATTCTAGTTGGGATCATAGTAGCTCATGAAGTTATGCATTCAACAACTTCAAGAAAAGAGAGAGCAATGATCTTAAAACTTGATATGAGCAAAGCCTATGATAGGCTTATATGGGATTTTATTTTTGCAATATTAGAAAAGTTTGGATTTGGTAATAAATGTGTTAGGTAGATTAAAGCTTGTGTCTCTATGATTTCATATTCAGTGTTGGTCAATGGGTTAGTAATAGAATCTTTTAAAGTTGAGAGAGGTCTTAGACAAGGAGATCCTCTATCACCATATTTGTTCTTTATTATGGCAAAGGTTTTGGGTAGCAACTTGATGAAGGCTAATAAAGATGGATTGATAAGTGATCTTAAGGCTAGTAATAACATCAACATCATCCATAAATAGTTTGTAGATGATACAACCTTTTTTGGGAGGGCAAGGATAAATGAGACCAAAGCTTTGAATAACTTATAAAAGGAATATGAAAGAGCGTTAGGAAAAAAGTTAATAGGACAAAATCTAAATTTTACTTCCTAAACACCCCAACTAGAATCAAAGCAGGGATATGTAGGTTACTTCAAATGGAGGAGGCAAATTTACCATGAACTTATCTAGGGATGCCCTTATTTCATGGGAGAGTGAGCATAATATTATGGAATCTAGCTATAAGTAAAGTTTAGAATAAACTACCAGCATGGAAAGGTAGATGGTTATTATTAGCAGGAAGAGTGCAACTAATTATATTAGTCTTATAGACCATTCCAACTTATTATGTCCTAGGATCTAGAGCGGAGCTGGTTTTGCCTTAACACCTGAGGTTTTTTAGTTTTATATGTATCCCCTTTGGATGAAGTGTTGTGTGTAGGCTATGGAACATCCTATGGCTATCGATGAAGGCCCTTATAGGCCCCATCCTTAGCCCCCCTCCCCCAAGAGATTGTTTGTATAACAGTTAAAGGGAAACATGACATGGAGGACGTCTTGTTTAGAGACTCGACCCTTTATTTTTATCTTATCTACAACGGTCAAGAAGCTAGAGCAATAATATTTCTAGGAAAGGGTTAATGGTTGCCTCCCCCAGGTGGCCTTCTATCTTAAACTAGTGATAGATCAAGTCCTAGTGGCGGATTGTAACAACCCAAAACTACCAATCCATTTTTTAAAAGAATGATTATAATAAAATGTTCACAAGAGGGGACACCCTTATTTTATTTATCTCAACATATAAGGCCTCGCCACATTTGAGTTATAAGTCATTGCAAACGACACTAAGTGGGCAAGAGTGGCCAACTCCCATTTTTTTTTGGGTTCACCTTACTAAACCTACACGTTTAGAAGGATGCAAAAATTGGTCCCCCCACCTTTCCCATCCCCTCATCAGCATAGGTACATGTGACTAGGATGTAGGATTACCCTTTAAGGTCCTGTTGGCATTTTTGCCACATTTATTTTGATTGCTGATTATTCATGCTTAAGCTGTTGAAATTCTAACTCCTCTACAGGTTTTGATGCAAAAAATGACTAAGTCCGAAAGTTGTCGCGAAATCGCGACAAAAAACTAGCATGGAGAGCCAAAGTGAAAACCGTCGCGATATCGCGACATGTCGCAAAATCGCGGGTCGGATGAGGAGAGAGAAAACAAACGCAAAATTGTCGCGATTTCGCGACGTGTCGCAAAATCGCGGTCAACGCAGTCAACGGCAGCAGGGGGCAAAACCGTCGCGATATCGCGACGTGTTAGATTTTCGCGGTCAAAATGGTCAACGGAGGGCAGAGCGACAAAGTTGTCCACGAAATCGCGACAAAACCAAGCCAAGGGCGATGAGACTCGAAAGTGTAGCGAAATCGCGACACAATATGGCACAAGGCACATAAGGCAAAAGACGTCGCGAAATCGCGACGCGTCGCGTTTTCGCGGCGTGGGTGGACAGAAAGGCTCAAGTTGTAAAATGGTCGCGATTTCGTGCCAGTTGAATGATGAAGCCAAGCTAAGCAAAGAATGTAGCGAAATCGCTACGTGTTCCGTTATCGCGGTTCAAGTGAATGAAAAGAGTCTAAGGCACGAAAATCGTAGCGATATCGCGACACTTTTGAGAAAGAGTTCAAGCAAGACGAAGACGTCGCGAAATCACGACAGAAAGTGAGAACAGTGGAGAAGGCAAGAAATGGTAGCGATTTCATGACACATTGTTGAAAAAAGACTAAGTGCAGAGAATTGTAGCGAAATCGCGACATGGTGGAAGTTGAAGAAACACTAAGGCAAAATGTCGCATTTTCGCGGCTTAGAAGTAGGACCGTACAGTGTGCATAAAAGTGGTAGCGAAATCGTGACATGTCGGATTTTCACGATGCAGAAGGGAAGATAGAGCCAAAGACAGAAATTGTAGCGAAATCGCGCAGCGTTGTGTTTTCGCGGTTCAAGGTAGCGAAGGAGATAAAGAAGCCGAATATGTAGCGATTTCGTGACATGGTTGTTTTTCACGGGTTCGAAGCGGCAGAAGCGTACGGAGCAGAAAGACGTCACGATTTCGTGACCTATCGCGTTTTCGCGACCTATTGCAGTTTCGCGCCAGAAAGCGGTTCAAACGGCCCGATGCAGTTTTGTGAGTTTCGATGATTCAAAGCGCTCCAAAATTAAATGTGTTGCTACTTTTCGATGCGGTCAAGGTAGAAGAACGTGCCCAAGCTACCAGAATTGAAGATTTCCAGTATTCGAAGCTGCTGTTCACGATTTTTCTAACGGTTTCAAGCATATTTCCAAGAACAACAATTTAATGAAGACGACCGACTCTTCCTTATGGCATTTAATTTCTGATTTTTTCGAGGTTGTTTAAGGATATCATCTCCTTGTTTCTGTTGCATAATTTGTAGATCTCGAGGAGGTCCGTCGTAAGTTTTTAATGCTGCAAAGAGGCAAGACCTCTATATAAATCAATGTAAATCTCAAGAACAAGTATCGGGAGTTTGAGAGATACTTTTGCTGAAAGCTTTTCAAGTACTTTGCATGAATATAAGACATTCGGCTCTCTGGTTTCGCAAGCGATTTTCTGTGTATTTTCCCTTCTGCATTCTGCATTCCTAATTTGTGCTCGCATTTCTTATTTGTTGCTTAGTTTTAATTTTGTATTGAGTTTTAACATTTGCTAGTAAGGGAGTGAGTTCTGGAATGTTATTTTGGAGGTCATCTGCGCAAGGTTGCGAGTGGATCACGTCATTGTCTTCTATTATTTGTTGTTTGCGTACTTAGAGTTATCTGTTGTTGTTCTTTCTCGATCAGATAAATTCGGCCTACGGCCATATTTCTCGTTTCTTTCTGCATCTTTACAATTCCTTTCCTGTAACTTTGATCTAAAAACAAACTTAGAATAGTAAGGGAACCAGCCCACTCTAGAGATTGGTCTGGGAGACATTTCTTTCTCCCAGCCTTTCAATGTTGGCCGGGTCTAGGGTGCATTTTCTATAAAAATCCTTTCCTGTGGCAGATTCGTGACCAACAGTTTTTGGCACGCCCGGTGGGACAGACTTCTTCTGTCTCAAAAAGATCCCATAGTATTGAAGGTTTAATGTTCGCCTTCATACCGTAAAGTTAGAGCATTTGGTGACTCTGTAGTACTCAGAAATCTTTGAACGTGGATGCAGTGAAAGTTGTACTTCATGATCACGAGATCACAGTCTAAAAAAGTTGGAGATCTTGTCGAGTTTTTTGAACTTGACAACACAAGAAGTGGTGAGCATTCTAGGTTGGTTTCCCCATCGCTTGCATCATCTGCCATATCCACACAAATCCTCGGTATTGTTACTAGTTTTCCATCTTCTCAGTTACATACACTAGTTCCAATGGCCCAGTATCCTCCACCTAGGCAGTTTTCAGCTTGGAACAGCTCAGGGGCCTTGAATCTGTAGGCTCAAAATCTAGTTCCCCAGGCTGCCTTGAAGGCATTGCCAACTTATGATGGTACGAGAAAGACTGCATACGAACATATTCATGATGTAGCTTCTCTGGCAGCCATTCATGACATAACAGATGAAGATGTAATGGTGAAGTTACTAGTGTTATCTTTGAGAGGAAAATTGTTGTACTCGGTATAGCACTATTGCATCCTGGGATCAGCTAGGAGAACTGTTAGTTAAGAATTTTCATGAACAGGCTGACCCATTTTCATTGTTGCACCAGTTTAATGCAATCCAGAGGCATCCGCAGGAGGCAATAGCAGATTTTAATGTTCGCTTCACCAGGAGCTGGCAGCGAGTACCTGAAGGACTTCGCCCTACCCCTGAGCAAGCTACGTTTTACTACCTCCGAGCGTTCAATACAGATATTGGCTTGGCGATCAGGCAGTCCAATGTGATGACTTTCTCGAAACTGTTCGAGCAAGCACAGAAGGCGAAGGCAGACTTGATTGCAATCGGCAGGCTTCCCCCAAAGGTAGCAATGCCCATTCTTCCTGATATTCCATAACATTTATATCCTAGTTCTTTTTCGCAATCTATGTCCACTATGTACCCTGTCCCATCATGGAATTCTAGTGCACCACAAATTGCACCTATCCCAGCTCCTCAGCTGTCTACTTCAGCAAATCTCCAGCTGCCTGCACCCAGCATTCTGCCATTCCCTGCTTCCACCTCATTTCCAGCATTACCGGCACCACCAGCACCTTTGCCCTTACCAGCACCTCCTGCAACTGTAAACCCTGATCCTTATACAACACTCTTGCAAGAGGTAAAATCTGCCAATTCTGCAATAAGAGCAATGGGTAATAAGATCACGCTTATTGAAAGGAAGCAAGCTGAGCGAGATTTCCAGCCAAGGAGATTTCAACCCCCTCCAATTACTAGAGACCAAGCTGCTTCAACAAGCAAAGCACCTGAGAAAAGCCTGACTGCTTTGGTAAATGAAGATGCAGTCCTCGCTGAAAGAACATATTGGTGTTCGACATGTAATGATCCTCATGGAGAAGACACCTGCATGGTCCATCTGAATTATGTGCAGACATTGGCTGCTAGTTCTTCAGGAGGGCAAGTCAATATGATCTCTGAGGCAGGCCATAGCTTGATGACTCCATCTGAAGAGCAAGTTTCAGTTCTCACAAGGACTGGAAAGAAGTCTGTTACAGTAGATCCTGCTGAGTTAGAACCGTTAAAAGTGCCAGCTGATTTGAAGAAGCCAGTGAAAGCTCCTGTGCCAGTTTCAAAGCCTGATGCGCCTGTTTTGCCGAAAGATCCTGTTTCCCACAGAGTTCAAGAAAAGGCTGCAACTGCACAGGCAAGATCAGAAGCAGAAGAGCAAGCTAGAGAAAAGTTGAAGTATCCTTCATTGACGAAGAGGCTAAGAGTGGAAGCCACTCAGCAGTATCAGAGCAGATATGAACATCCTATTGAAAAGAAGGACTCTGCTACGGTTGCATACAACATTGTCGAAGAACTAAAGAAGACCCCAGCTAAGGTTAGTCTTTACGATGCATTGCAGTTGCCAGGGCAGGTAGATTTATTGTAGGAATCTTTAAAATCTGTGAAGGATAATGAAAAGGGTCCTACCTAGACAATTTATGCTCAAGCCTTAACCACTTCTATTACTGGTAAAAATAGACCACCCCCGTTTTATCTATCACTACAAATAGAGGGTTGGATCGTGCATAACTGCATGATCGACTCTGGAGCTGCTACAACTGTCATGCCAAAGGCAGTTTGTGAGGTTATGGGCATGGAATACACATGAAGTAGCCCTAGAGTTTTGCAGTTAGATGGTACTCCTATAAAAATGGTGGGTGTAATCAAAGATGTCCCAATTGTTTTGCATACTATGCCTCAGATTACAGTCATTCAAGAGATTGTTGTGGTAGATCTAGAACCCTATTTTAGTATGTGCTTATCCAGAGAGTTTACTACAAAGTTGGGAGGTTACCTTGCACTGGATTATTCCCACTTAGAAATCCCTTTCAAAGGTAAAAGGCTCAGGATTCAGAATGAAAAACCTTCCTCTTTTCATATCGAGAAGTTGGAAGAAGCAGAAAAAACCATGCAGTCTGTTAACATGCTAACCGAAGAGTCAGAGGGTTCTGATTTGATGAATGAGGTTTTAGATGAGCTTCAGTTGGACGATCAATTTTCCATGCTTGATTTCAATGCTATGCTGGAGACCGAAATTGGCTGTTATTCCATCACAAGACCCGAGGGTGGCACAAGGCAGGTATTTCCTAACCAAGATGATCAGAGCTCTATTACAGATCAACTATGGAAGTTATATTTCGATGGGGCTAGATGCAAAAATGGTGCAAGAGCAGGTATTGTTTTGATTTCTCCTTCTGGTTTACAAAGAACATATTCATACCGTCTTACTTGGAATTGTACTAACAATGCTGTCGAGTACGAAGCATTATGCTTAGGCTTGAAAAAGGCAAGAAAGTTGGGAATCGAACAGCTCCAGATTTTTGGTGATTCTGAGCTTATTGTAAACCAGGTAACAAACAGGTGTATTTCTAAGCAGCATTATCTCAAAGCATACCGCAACCAAGTTTGGGACCTGTTTGAGTTTTTCACAGCTCTGAATATTCAAGCCATTTCCCGAGAGCTGAATAAGCATGCAGATCTTCTAGCATCTCTTGGAGCCAATTTTTCTCCTATTGAGCAGGTAGTGAAGAAACCAAAGACAGTAAGGATGGTGTACAGGCCAAGTGTCCCAGACAAGGATACTTTTTGGCAAGTCTTTGAGGATGATGAGCAAATTGTCAACTTTTTGATTCAAGAAGTTGCCACTATCAAAGGGAGAACCTTGGAGCACGAAGAAGCTGAAGGTCTAATTCAGTTATGGAATAATCACATTTCGAAGGGTCTTATAACTCTAGAAAGTTTGTTTGATCAGCATGATCGGTCCAAGAAACATCGGATTGAGATTGATAAAAAAGAGTACATGGAGTTGCAGTTGGAACCCAATAAGGTCATTAAGATTGGAACTGATTCTACCCCTGATGAACTGCAAGAAATCAGGCAACTGTGTCAAGAATTTTCTGATATTGTGGCTTGGAGTTATGAAGATCTGAAAGGATATGATAAACAGATTGTTCAACATACTATTGAGTTGGAAGAAGGAGTCAGACCCTTCAGGCAAAAGCAACGACCAGTAAATCCAAAGATTGAGACTCTAATGAGGGCCGAGCTTGTGAAAATGCTGCAAGCCAAAATTATATATCCAGTTAAGCACTCGACTTGGGTTGCTAATCTGGTTCCAGTTCGAAAGAAGAATGGAGACATACGATCGTGTGTAGATTTTTGGAATCTGAACCGTGCATCTCTAAAAGATCATTATCCCTTGCCTCGTATAGATCAAATACTGCATGTTGTGGCTGGGGCTCAGCATTTTTCACTGTTGGATGGATTCTCTGGATATAACCAGATTTGGGTTAGAGATGAGGACCAGTACAAGACAACATTCACAACTAAGTGGGGCACTTTTGCTTATCAGCGAATGCCTTTTGGACTATCAAATGTTGGGGCCACATTCCAGAGAGCCATGGACATTGCATTCGAGGAACTCTTGAACAAGATTATTGTTATATATCTTGATGATATGACTGTCTTTTCACATAGACGGGAAGATCATGGTTCGCATCTGAGGCAAATTTTTGGAAAATGCAGAGAATTTGGTATTTCCATTAATCCAAAGAAGTCAGTGTTTGCAGTGAAGGAAGGTAAACTCTTGGGGCATGTTATTTCAGAAGATGGTTTGGCAATAGATCCAGCTCGAGTTGAAGCATTGAAGAAACTATCACTCCCTGCCAATAAAAAGGAACTGCAGTCTTTCTTTGGACAGATTAATTTTATCAGGAAGTTCATTTCTGATTTTGCCCAAGTTGTTAAACCTATGACTGAGTTGTTGAAGAAGGATGCAGACTTTAAATGGACAACTCAAAGGAAAGAGGCATTCCAAGAAATTAAGGATAGAATAGCGCAGGCTCCTGTACTCATTAATCCTAATTATTCAAAAGATTTCATTCTGTATGCAGTTGGGGAAGATGAAAGCTATGCCGCAGTACTCACACAAAAAGGAGACGATGGGAATGAAAGGCCCATTGCTTTCCTTAGTCAGGTTATTTTACCTCATGAGGCAAAGTATAATTTCATTGAAAAATAGGTGTATGCTGTCATGAAATCTCTTAAAAAATTCAAGCATTTCATATCTCAGAGTAGAACAATTGTCTATGTTATACATCCTGATGTAAGAAATTTCATCATTCAAGGAGAGATGGGTGATAAACGCGTTGGTTGGGTCACCAAGATCCAAGAATTTGATGTTGAAATTCATCCGACTAAGCTAGTGCGTGGTAAGGCTTTATGCCAGCACTTAGCAAAGATGGCAGCATCTGGTATAGTTGAATATCAAGCAGATGACCTTGCTAGTGATGACAATCTGATGAACCTCTTAGTTCAGGAACAAGATTGGGCAGATGACCTCATTGATTACTTCACGACTGGTAAATGCCCTTCACAGTTGAATGCCTCACAACGGAGAAGATTTCGTCTGCAAGCTCTTAGGTATGTTTTATTGCCAGAAGGATTGTTTTTTAAGAATATTGATGGCGTTCTTTTAAGGTGTGTCAAGGAATCAGAGAAGGCTAGACTCCTGGAGGAGTTTCATTCTGGCATATCAGGAGGACACTATGCAGGTAGACCGATGGCTTTAAAAATAATTCGAGCTGGTTACTATTGGCCAACCTTGTTCACAGATGCTTTCAGGATTGCCCAAGCATGTGACAAATGTCAGAGGTATACAGGAAGAGTTAGGAATGCATCACTGCCTTTGCATCCAATTCAGGTTGAAGCACCTTTTCAGCAGTGGGGGTTGGACTTTATTGGGATTATTGATCCGAATTCTTCAGCCGGACACAGGTATATTTTGACAGCTACAGATTATTTTACGAGGTGGTCTGAAGCTATTCCAACCAAGGTTGCAAATCAGAGTGTGGTGATTTCTTTCATTGAAGGGCTAATTACACGCTTTGGCATTCCTGATGCTATTATTACAGATAATGGGACTCCATTTATTGGAGCTGAGTTAGCTGAGTTTGCAAACAAGTATGGTGTTTTCCTGAAAACATCCTCTAACTATTATCCTCAGGGAAATGGCTTGGCAGAGTCCACAAATAAAAATTTGCTCCGGATTTTAAAGAGGTCTTTGGGGGATAACAAGAGATCATGGCACCTTCTACTGAATCAAGCTTTATGGGCAGATAGGATTTCAATCAAGAAGTCTATCAAGACTTCACCATATGCCCTGGTTTATGGAAAAGAGGCAAGGTTGCCTGTTCATCTAGAGTTGCCAAGTATTGCAGCAGTTGCAGGAATTTTAGGATGATGAAACAGATATAGATTCCTTGGATATGCGGTTGGCTCAGTTGTTACAGTTGGAAGAGCAACGTTCTGAGGCATATGAAGAGTTTGCTAAGCACACACAGGTTATTTCAAAGTGGTTCCATAAGAATTCTACAGATCGTCCACTTAAGGTGGGTGATTTGGTCTTGAAATGGAATGAAAACAAAGCCAAGCCTGGGAATCACAAGAAGTTTGATGCTCTGTGGGAGGGTCCCTTCCGCATTATCAGTGCTGGTGCAGCAAATTCATTTTATCTGGAAGACTTGGATGGCAGCCCACTTCCTATTTCAGTGAACGGCTTTCATCTGAAAGCCTACACTTCATGAACTGACAGTCCAGTATCACCTTGTATATAGAAAAAAAAAAAAAAAAAAAAGAGAAAGAAAAAAAAAGTATTGTTTTTATTTTTCACTTCGGCTCTTTTTGCATGCGAGCCGTAGGTGCCTATTTTTTTTCTTTTTCTTCTCCTTTCCCAGCAGTTAGTGGCTTTCTAGCAATTTCTTCCTTCCCCTTCCCTTTTTCTTCCCTTCCCTTCTTCATTTTCCTCCTTCTTCTACTTCTTTTTCTTCTACAGTAAAAAAAAAGCCATTGTTGTTGTTTCTTTTCCCCTTTCCTATTATTCCCGCTTCTTCTTATCCCTTTCTTCTAAGTTCTCTGTTGTTTTTAGCATTTATCGCAATTTATCCACGGTTCACACCTTTTTCATCATTTATTCCACTTCCATTCCATTATTTCATTTACTTCCATTCCCCTTCCATCGCAGCTGGTAGCACAGAAGCATTCTGTTACTGTATCTACCGCATCACTCCTCTACTTCACCATTCCATCATATCACTATTCCATTTGCATTTCACCGCCTGCGCATCCGCAGGATCTCATTCCATTCATTTCCATTCCATGATCAGTTGAGCCAAATGCAGATTCTTTAAGTTTCAGTTATTCAACAAAAGATGTTGCAACAGTCCATCGAGATGAACCCCAGCAGCCAGCTTTCTGTTCTAAGTTTTCATGACTCTGTTGCCCAATGGATTCAGGCTTGGGATTCTTGCATACAGTAGAACTGTATACCCCGTGAGCCGCCAAGAATGTTGGCATTTTTGCCACATTTATTTTGATTGCTGATTATTCATGCATAAGCTGTTGAAATTCTAACTCCTCTACAGGTTTTGATGCAAAAAATGACTAAGTCCGAAAGTTGTCACGAAATCGCGACAAAAAATAGCATGGAGAGCCAAAGTTGAAAACCGTCGCGATATCGCGACATGTCGCAAAATCGCGGGTCGGATGAGGAGAGAGAAAACAAACGCAAAATTGTCACGATTTCGTGACGTGTCGCAAAATCGTGGTCAACGCAGTCAACGACAGGGGGCAAAACCGTCGTGATATCGCGACGTGTTAGATTTTCATGGTCAAAATGGTCAACGGAGGGTAGAGAAGTTGTCATGAAATCGTGACAAAACCAAGCCAAGGGCGATGAGACTCAAAGTTGTAGCGAAATCGCGACACAATATGGCACAAGGCACATAAGGCAAAGACGTCGCGAAATCGTGACGCGTCGCATTTTCATGGCGTGGGTAGACAGAAAGGCTCAAGTTGTAAAATGGTCAGCGATTTCACGCCGTGAATGATGAAGCCAAGCAAGAAAGATGTAGCGAAATCGCTACGTGTTCCGTTATCGCGGTTCATTGAATGAAAAGAGTCTAAGGCACAAATGCGTAGCGATATCGTCGACACTTTTGAGAAAGAGTTCAAGCAAGGTAAATACGTCGCGAAATCATGACAAAAAGTGAGAACTATATAGAAGGAAAGAAATGGTAGCGATTTCGTGACACATTGTTGAAAAAGACTAAGTGCGAGAAGCCTAGCGAAATCACGACAGTGGTGAAGTTGAAGAAACACTAAGGAAAGTAGAAAGAGAAAATGAAAAGTGGTAGCGAAATCGTGACATGTCGGATTTTCGCGATGCAGAAGGGAAGATAGAGCCGAAGACAAAAATTGTAGCGAAATCGCGCAGCGTTGTGTTTTCGCGGTTCAAGGTAGCGAAGGAGATAAAGAAGCCGAATATGTAGCGATTTCGTGACATGTTTGTTTTTCGCGGGTTCGAAGCGATAGAAGCGTACGGAGCAGAAAGACGTCGCGATTTCGTGACCTGTCGCGTTTTCGCGACCTGTTGCAGTTTCGCGCCAGAAAGCGGTTCAAACGGCCCGATGCAGTTTTGTGAGTTTCGATGATTCAAAGCGCTCCAAAATTAAATGTGTTGCTACTTTTCGATGCGGTCAAGGTAGAAGAACGTGCCCAAGCTACCATAATTGAAGATTTCCAGTATTCGAAGCTGTTGTTCACGATTTTTCTAACGGTTTCATGCATATTTCCAAGAACAACAATTTAATGAAGGCGACCGACTCTTCCTTATGGCATTTAATTTCTGATTGTTTCGAGGCTGTTTAAGGATATCATCTCCTTGTTTTCGTTGCATAATTTGTAGATCTCGAGGAGGTCCGTTGTAAGTTTTAAATGCTGCAAAGAGGCAAGACCTCTATATAAATCAATGTAAATCTCAAGAGCAAGTATCGGGAGTTTGAGAGATACTTTTGCTGAAAGCTTTTCAAGTACTTTGCATGAATATAAGACATTCGGCTCTCTGGTTTTGCAAGCGATTTTTTGTGTATTGTCCCTTCTGTATTCTGCATTCCTAATTTGTGCTCGCATTTCTTATTTGCTGCTTAGTTTTAATTCTGTATTGAGTTTTAACATTTGCTAGTAAGGGAGTGAGTTCTGGAATGTTATTTTGGAGGTCATCTACGCAAGGTTGCGAGTGGATCACGTCATTGTCTTCTGTTATTTGTTGTTTGCGTACTTAGAGTTATCTGTTGTTGTTCTTTCCCGATCAGATAAATTCGGCCTACGGCCATATTTCCCGTTTCTTTCTGCATCTTTACAATTCCTTTCCTGTAACTTTGATCTAAAAACAAACTTAGAATAGTAAGGGAACCAGCCCACTCTGGAGATTGGTCTGGGAGACATTTCTTTCTCCCAGCCTTTCAATGTTGGCCGGGTCTAGGGTGCATTTTCTATAAAAATCCTTTCCTGTGGCAGATTCGTGACCAACAGGTCCATAACACTTAAAGAGGGATGCTTATTCCTTATATGGGAGCAAATTACAATGGACAAAGGAAATAGAAGACAATCACAAAACTTGATATTACATTGATAACAGATGCCTATAAATAGGCATTTACAAGACATGAATGGATAAGGGTGCATTCAATAATAATGACACCTTAATCCGTTGTAACAACTATCATTTATTACATTACACACCTAATTCCCTATCATTCCTCCCCACTGAAGAAGCATTGGTCCCCAATGCATACAAATTGTGGAAGAGAAAGAAGGAAAACAACCAAGAGTATCGGGTACAACCGAAAATGTACTCCTATTACAAAGCAAAATGACAACTTTTTACATGGCTACATGAAACCAAAATCTAGCATTGAATGTAAATTGGGTTTGGATAATGCTCTCCGATGACTGTAAACACTGTTATGCCGATGGACGGTAGAAACTGATCCCTTGAAACGGTAGAAGATAGCAGTAACTAGAACAATAAATAAGTCAGAGAAAAATACCTCGGGACAAATGATTCCTCGAAATGTGTGCCAAAGGTGCAAAGCAAAGCTGGAAATTTGCATTAAATTTTGTTTTGAATGCGGGAAACCTCAAATAGGATCAACGGACATGCATTTAAGGTGAACGCATTAAATGGGGAAGCTTTAAAAAAAAAGTTCCATTTAATGCGGCATGCACTAATTAAAAATATGGTTTCATTAGTTTTTTTATTAGGGACCGCGGATGGCTGATGTGGCACGAAAACCAAGATGCACAGGGAATGTGGACCACTAAAGACCCTTACAAGGTGGACTGACGACACCGACATAGACATGACGACTGCCAAAGACTAGGAGGACGTGGACGACCAAGACTAGTGGCAAGACAGGCAACGATGGAGTCGAACGCGCTGAGAGGTTAAAGACTACGTGGCATATCTGGCGAACGCGGGGAGGGAAAGGTAGCCAATGCAGTTGCAGGATGATAGGAGTTGGTGGCAAGGGGGATAGCCAACCAATAAGAAATTGGGTGACGGACAACCACGACACATGCCGGACGAAAAATAACAAAAATAAATTGGTAGTCAAAAAATATTTGTTTACATCGAAAAAATAGACCTTAGCAAAACATATTGTGGCCTCGAAGCGAAGCGACAATGGCCATTGAGGTGGCCAAGGAAGACACCGACGTGGAGGCAACGAGGATGACCGAAATAGGCACAACCACGAATAGCAATGTAGATCAAGCAATGGAAGAGCATTAAAATTGTCGTTCGAAATGAAAAAGAGCACGGATGGAGACTTGCATAACGATGGAGATTTGTCAAGCGAAAGCGTGCAAAAGTGTGCTGAAAAAGGCATATCATCGTCGTATGATGATGGATCGGCATAAGCCGTGGTAGGAACCATAGCAGATGGTAAAACATCTTCTAGCTCAACAACAAGAGCTTTAAAGCTTGGATCTGCTTTAGGAGCAATGAAAGCCACATGGTCTAATGGCAAGACGTTGGGAATTTTACCCAGAGACCCTAGTTCGAATCTAGGTGTGGTTGTAACTGCTTCAATTACTGGATCAAGAACAAAATCTTGATTTCCTTCAATGAGATCGTCATTGTTAGCAGCGGCAAGGTCAACTTGGAACTACTGAAGACTGGTGATGAAAGCAGCTTGAGTTTGTTGAATTTGCTGAAGTCATGTGGTTATATCGATAAGGTTGACAGAAAGCTCTATGAAAGTCAACAAGGAAGGGCTACGATTGTCAAAATTTCTAGGCGAAATGCGGGGCGAAACTGCGAAGCGGGACGAAATCGCAAAATGAAGCCTGAAATGAAAAATATCCAAAACGAATGTAACACTCCCAAACAGATCTACGGAGGCGTTCTCATTCCCCATCTAAATCAAACTTAGACTAGGGAAAGAGGATACTAGCCTATAACTCGTAACTTGCTCTGATACCAATGATATGGGAGCAAATTACAATGGACAAAGGAAATAGAAGACAATCACAAAACTTGATATTCCATTGATAATAGATGCCTATAAATAGGTATTTACAAGACATGAACGGATAAGGGTGCATTCAATAATAACGACACCTTAATCCGTTGTAACAACTATCATTTATTACATTACACACCTAATTCCCTATCAATTTCCTAACATAACTCTAAGTCCATCTAGGTAGGTTAATCACGCGTAGAGCCTTGAAGCTTAGTTACCACACCTTCATGGACTAACTAAGGTTATTATCACTTTGACGACAACTAACATGATCACCTGATCCTACATGATCGAGGGATCACCACTGCTAACTTATGAATGATTTTCAAACTACTATTGGAATACACCCGATCATACTCATTCAAGGTATAAAGATTCACAAGATTCCTGCTTATTGTATTCACACAACTCCTTCCAGGTTTATGAGATCTTAGCTATTGCATCCTCGCAACTCCTAAATCTCATATTTACTTGGTTATTGCATCCACGCAACTCCTCCCAGGATTGGGTTTTATTATGTTTTGATTTACAAGAGTAATTCTAACCACCCCAATATAAGGTAATAAAACTTGCATCAAAATATAATTCTCTAATAAAACATTACATATTACACTATATGAAAAGCATTTATTAAATAACTACTTGATCCAACATGTTGCAATTTATAATAAATATTCAACATACAACAAAGCCAAATTGCACATATTACAAATGCTTAACATATACTCCAAGGATCCTTTATGCTAACATACATACTTTAACACAAGAGATCCAATTATCATAATGATGTATTATAGAAATTGAAAGAACTCATTTCTATCTATCCATGGCAAAGATTGTTGAACACATCTTAGAGTGCAAAACTCAAAGCATCATTTAACAATATAACCTTTAACTTTGTACAATAATCAAGTTTACAAAGCTATTAAACAAAGTATTCCTTACTATGAGAGTCATGGACTCTATCTTTATATTTGTATTGAATAATTAGAATTATACACTAGAAGTTGCAGAATAATTACGAATCATTGTTAAAGAAAGAATCATAGTTGCATTGATAAGGACAATCCCTCCAATGGATACACAAATAAATTTGTTTTCTTACTTGATGCTTTTGTAAAAATAACTATCCTACTTTTATAGCTACATAATGCCGCCACACTAAGGATGTAATGGTCCATATGAAATAAAATATAAATGAGTGATTAATTAATGATAATGGTTAGGATAGTGAATCCTAACATGCCACCCTCCTTAAAAGGAGCTTTGTCCTCAAAGCAAAAAGTGAGGAAATTGTTGTTGGATTTGATGAAGTGTTTCCCATGTAGCATCTTCGGAAGGTAAGCCCCACCATTGAATCAAAAGCTCGGTGATGGTGCGATGGCGAAGTTGACGAGTGCGGCGATCCAAGATGGCTTCAGGTTCAACCATGAGTGATCCATCCTCTGTGAATTTAGGTAGTTGAGTTTGTGTGGTAATGTGTGTGCCGACTACTAGTTTAAGGCAAGATACATGGAACACGGGATGAATTTTGGAAGACTCTGGTAACTCTAGTTTATAAGCAATGGGCCCAATGCATTGTAAGATTTTATAAGGCCCATAGAATTTGGGAGCTAACTTTTGTGAACCCTTGATCTTGAGAGAAGTTTGGCGATAAGGTTGAAGTCGAAGGAATACCATATCACCTTCTTGAAATGCTCGTTCGATCCTATGTTGGTCCGCTTGCTATTTCATACGATGTTGGGTCGTGAGTAAATTATCTTTGAGAAGGCGAAGGATATTAGCTCGAGTAGAGAGTTCAGAATCCACGGTTGGCACATTGGTACTTCCTGGAATATAAGAGGTGATGGAAGGTGGTACTTGGCCATATAAAGCTTCATATGGTGTCATCTTAATGGCGGTATGGTATGAGGTATTATACCACCATTCTGCTAAAGGAAGCCATTTGACCCAATGAAGGGGTTGAGCAGAAGTAAAACAACGCAAGTAAGTTTCCAAACATTTATTTACAATTTTTGTTTGACCATCGATTTGGGGATGATAAGCAGAACTCATACGGAGTTGAGTGCCTTGGAGTTTAAACAATTCCCTCCAAAAATTACTAGTGAAGGTGGGATCACGATCACTTACGATGGTGGAAGGCATACCATGTAGTTTAAAAATATTATCAAGAAAGAGTTGGGCGACGGTACTAGCCGTGTAAGGGTGGGCTAAGGAGAAAAAATGAGCATATTTAGACAAGCGATCCACCACAACTAGAATAGTAGTTTTACCCGATGATTTTGGAAGACCCTCAATAAAGTCCATTGAAATATCGGTCCATGTTTTGGTTGGGATAGGGAGAGGTTGAAGAAGGCCAGGGGTACCTACTGTCTCTCCTTTTTGTCTTTGGCAAATCTCACATTCAGCCACAAATATCTTGATATCTTGTTTCATTCCTACCCAATAAAAGGATCGAGCCACTCTCTTATAAGTTTTGAGGAATCCAGAATGTCCCATTGTAGGTGTGGCATGTAACTCATGGAGTAGTTTGGTTCGATATAAGGAGGTAGGGGATAGGACAATACGCCCTTTGAACCTAAGTATGCCATTGCTCCAAGTATAGTGAGGCTTACTGGTGGGGTCTTGTTGGATTTGTTGAATTAATGCTTGCGTTGAAGTATCACTAAACCATTCTTTTGTTACCTGGTCTACCCATTGGGGAATAGGGGATGAGAGCGCATGTAACTGGGGTAATTCTTCAAATTTTTGGGAGAGGGCATCGACGACCATGTTGTCCTTCCCTTTACGATATATGATCTCATAATCATACCCTAATAGTTTAGTAACCCATTTTTGTTGCTCAGGCGTGGATATATGTTGCTCAAGAAAATACTTCAAACTATGGTGATCGGTACGGATAATGAAATGTTGACCAATAAGATATGGTCACCAATGTTGGATGGCATGAATGATAGCCAACATCTCTTTCTCATATGTGGAGCGGGCTAAGTTCTTCCTGGAAAATGCCTTGCTAGTAAAAGCCAAAGGTCTTTCATCTTGCATGAGAATGACTCCCAATCCTACTCCAGAAGCATCACTTTCAATCACAAAGGGTTTGGAAAAATTTGGCATGGCCAACATAGGAGTGGAACACATGGCATTCTTTAATTTAGCGAAAGCATCGTCAGCCTTGGAGGACCAAAGAAAAGCATTCTTCTTAAGTAAAGTTGTTAAGGGGGCAACAATCTTGCCATAGTCTTTAACAAATTTACGATAATACCCAGTTAATCCTAGAAAGCCACGTAAGCCTTTCAAATATTTGGGGGTAGGCCAATTTTTCATATCTTCAATTTTTCTAGGGTCCACCTTAACGCCATCCTTGGAAACAATATGGCCAAGATATTCAATCTCTTGTCGTCCAAAAGAGCATTTTGAGCGTTTGGCATATAGTTGATTTTCCTCCATAATTTTTAAGGTTTGTTCTAAGTGAAGCAAGTGATCCTCCCATGTCTTGCTATAAATCAAAATATCATCAAAGAAAACCAAAATAAATTTTTGAAGATAAGGGTGAAATACCTGGTTCATTAAACTTTGGAATGTTGAAGGCGCATTGGTAAGGCCAAAAGGCATGACCAAAAATTCATAGTGCCCTTCATGAGTTCGGAAGGCGGTTTTCGGGATATCATTTTCTCTGACTCGAATTTGATGATATCCTGATCGTAAGTCCAATTTTGAAAAGTATTTAGCCCCATGAAGCTCATCTAGTAACTCATCAATAACAGGGATGGGAAATTTGTCCTTGATGGTGAGTTTGTTAAGAGCACAAAAATCGACACATAGGCGCCATGATCCATCCTTCTTATGAACCAATAAAACTGGGGAAGAGTAAGGACTAACACTAGGTCGGATAACTCCTGCCTTTAATAATTCTTGCACAAGTTTTTCAATTTTAGTTTTCTGTAGGTAGGGATATCGATAAGGTCGGATATTTGGGGGTTGATGACCCAGAAGAAGTTGAATCCCATGATCTTGACTACGATGAGGGGGCAACCCTTTTGGTTCGTTAAATACTCTAGAATGGCGTGTTAGGAGTTGTAATTCTGGCACCTCCTTTTGTTCCTCCTCGGAGGATTGAATAGAAAATAATTGTGCAATCATTCCTTTGCCTCCTTTGCGAATAATTTTCTCCATACGGTGAGAACTCACTATTTGGGAGGGGCCTGATTGTAATCCTTTAAGGGTATATGTCTGATTTTTTATTGTAAATTGCATCCATAATGCCTCAAAATCCCATTGGATTGTCCTGAGTGTTCGTAACCATTGCACCCCTAGGACGATATCACATCCTCCTAATGGAAGTGCATACATATCATTTTTCATGCTATAATCGCCCATGGTAAGCTTAATATTTTGGCACTTTCCTTTACAGGCAATCCTTCCTCCATTACCGATCATGACTTCAAAACTATTACAGGGTTGTATATAGTAGTTAGCTTGTTTGGCCACACGTGGGTCGATGAAATTATGTGTACTATCAGAGTCGATAAGCACAATGAGGTTTTGTCGTTTGAAATATCCTCGGACTCTCATAGTTTGTGGAGAAGAAAATCTTGCGAGGGCGTTGAACGAAACTTTGGGTGTATTCTCAGTGCTATCTTCGGGTGTATCCATCACTACTTCTACTTCTATCTTGTTTTCTTCTTCTATTGAATTACCAGGATCAACTGCATCCAAAATATATAACTTTCATGTAGTGCATTTATGATTTTGCTCAAATTTCTCATCGCAATGATAGCAGAGGCCTTTTGCTCGTCGTTCCTTCATTTCTTCAAAACTGAGACGTTTAATTGGTAAGGTTGGGTTAGGTTTGGGGGTTGTGTAAGTGATTTGTGATTTCCCAATAGGTGTAGGCTTGGGGGTAGTGTAAGTGATTTGTGATTTCCCCATAGGTGGTTTTCCTAATCGACGTTGAGCATTGAATTTATCTTCGACTAATTTGGCCAATCCAATGGTCTGCATCATGGTACTGGGATTGAACATTTGTACCTCTAGCCAAATTTCTTCCTTTAATCCACTGATGAAACAATCTTGAAAAAATGAGGCATCTAGCCCTATTGTGCGATTGGCTAATTTCTCAAATTGAGCTTGGTATTCGCGCACTGAAGTGGTTTGACACAACTTGGTAAGGGCTCCTATGAAATTTTTGAATTTACTAGGGCCAAACCGTACCAATAGATTCTACGTAAAGTCTAGCCAAGTAGGGGTGCCATTAGTCTTCTCATACCACTGGTACCATTGGATAGCCTCATTTTCGAGGTGGAAGGATGCAATATGAACTTTTTGTACCTCAGGGATCTGGTTTAGGGAAAAGTATTATTTTTCTCGATAAATCCAGTTAGTGGGGTCACCTCCTTCAAATTTGGGAAAATCCAACTTAGTAGTTCTGGGAAGGATGGATGTTTGTGGCCCCCCAAGTGGTGTCGGGTGTGTCGGTCCTCCGGTGGTTTGGCCAGCTTGAACTAGTGCCATATTTTGATTGAAGGTGTCCATTTTCAAGTCCATTGTTGACATCCTTTGCTCAAATTCCTACCTCGTAGCTAAATTCTCTTGAGAAGTTTGGTCCTTAAATTGGCGAAGCTCGTGGTAGATTTTTTTGAGAGTAATATCTTGCGATCTTCGTCCGTCGACCATCGAGGAGTTTTTGCAAAAGTTAAGTCTTCACAAAAATCAAATTTGTTTTCATTTTTGTAAATTTTGAGCAAAATTTAAATCAATTTTCCACAAAAATCTAATGTAATTGCCTTCAAAATTTGGTTTTTAAGCAACTTTTTAAGACCCATAACGATCAGATTTTTTTGAATCCTCAATGGTTAGATTTTATGTGGTGTGGAGTGGTCAAGCTGTGACACTGACAACACGGCAAGCGAGGCACGGGCATCACAGTATGGTAGGCGAGGCACGAGCAAAAGGTGGACTAGACAGGCAACACGATAGGTTGTGGCATAGAGTGAACAAGTTGTGACACTAACAACATGTCATGCGAGGCACGAGTGGAGGGCAGACAAGGCAGACAATACAACAGGTAAGGAGTGTGGACAAGGCAGTGACAACGACAAGCATGAGGTGATGGCGTCAGTGGGTAAGGGAATGACGGACGTCACGCGAGGTGTGCGAGGGGGCGTGTGACCTATGAGTCCTTTCCCTTGCAAATGTGGGACTAATGTCCCTTAAATAAAATAAAACTTTTTTCCTCGCGCATGATTCTGGTGACGAAGAATTATACGATGGTAAAAAATATTTCAAACCTTATGTTTGAATTAATTTATTTTGTTGGATTTTTTCTGTTGGGTTTCCAAGAAACATCGATGTGGGACAGATTGAGTTTCTTCCATGAATTTGACTATGTTTTTAGGATATGGCAGCGATCTATCGCTGAGAATTGATGTCGAGTAGAGATGGGATCGAAATAATGTTCTAATGATGCTGTAAAAGTGATCTGTCGAGGACATCGAACATGATACAAAGTTGGAGACGACGTTGCGCAAAGAATGAATCTGGAATAGTTTCAACTACTTGCTATAATGGGTAATGGTTTTCAGAGATTTGTGAGTGGAGTGATATAATATATGGTGGTTAATGTGACTATGAGCGGTGCTATCACTATCGGGTGGAATATGATATGCAATGGATGGTTTACGAATAGGAGCGGGTGGTGTACAGGAACTTGAACCGCTTTGATACCAGATGTGAGAGTCCTGGACTCTATATTTATATTTGTAATGAATAATTAGAATTATACACTAGAAGTTGCAGAATAATTATGAATCACTATTAAAGAAAGAATCACAGTTGCATTGATAAGGACGATCCCTCCAATGGATACACAAATGAATATGTTTTTCTTACTTGATGCTTTTGTAAAAATAACTATCCTACTTTTATAACTACCTAATGTCGCCACACTAAGGACGTGATGGTTTGTTTGTGAAAATAAAATATAAAATAATTAATTAAGTGATTAGGTTAGGAGGTGGAGTCCTAACACTTACAAAGCCTTTGATTCATTTTCATCAACTAAACATCTATAGAGCCTATGAAGCCACTCCACAAAGATCTCCAAGCCTTCTAAAGCTCTGCAACATCTTCTTGGTAAAAACTCCACCCACAACTTATGAGAGATACTTAGGGATCAAGACAACCCTAGATGCAATGCAATTTTAAAACATGTCATTTTCTAGTATGCAAGAAACCATGCATAAATATCATAATGAGAAATAAGCCAACACAAAGAGAATCCCATACTTCTCTTTATAATGATCCCTTAATCCACATAGATCTTCGAAATCATTATAATAGTTTCTCTTTCAAAACCAACATACAATAAATTATTTTATTAAAGAGAATCCCATACTTCTCTTTATAATGATCCCTTAATCTACATAAATCTCAAGAATCATTATAATAGTTTATTTTTCAAAACCAACATACAATAAATCATTTTATAAAAGAGAATCCCATACTTCTCTTTATAATGGACTCCTTTATCTACATAGATCTCAAGAATTCATTATAAGTTTTCAACTTATCCCAAAACATACTTAAACTTGAACCAAATCCATAACTACGGAGAATCTATCTTCCGTTAACAAAATTAAGCTTAAACATCTATTAAGCAAGGGTGTAGCCTTGCATGGGATGAACGTGAATGAAATGCCCAAGAGAGTGTTATTCATCACCTTTAAGTGAGTGCTCAAAAAGGATAATTTACCCTAATCTTTATTGAAACCGAAGCTTACCTTAATCCACCAAAGGGGTGGCATTTATTATTACTTTGATATTAATTAATTTCCTTTAAAACTTAAATATCAAAGATCCATTTAATACTTTATTTAACTAAAGTATTTAAGCTATCATTTAAGTAAATTCAAAAGTATTACAAATCAATACTTATCAACTTTATCAAACTATGCACAACATAGACAAACATGGATTTGCATCAATAATGTCCTACACCATCGTTTTATCCCTAAGTAGGTGGTCTCTTTTAATCCCATATAACTTATTTAAAAAATATATATACTAAAATAATCAGCATTATATATGTTGTAATATAAGTGAAGCCTATATCAAGTGGCATTAGTTCAACCGGTTCGATTCATCAACATTTAAGAGGAGACCAAGATTCAAATCTTGCCAAGCAATACATGGATAATATCCAAGCTTTGTTGTGATGTTATTTGGATGGAGCCTGTTTCAATCCTGTATAACCTTTTGAAGAAAAAATATAGGTGAAGCCTATGGGCAAAGTTGGAGCGTGAGGGTCCGTTTCAATATTGTATAACCTTTTGAAGAAAAAAATATAGGTGAAGCCTATGGGCGAAGTTGGAGCGCGAGGAACTACAAGGCACAAACTATGGGTGAAGTTGAAGCATAACTAATTCTGGGTGAATTTGGGGCACAAACTGTCAAAATCAGCGTGAGCATTAACTGTAAATTCAAAAATGGTGGAAATATATACACTTTGTATAGTTGCAATAACTAGCATGTAGTTCTATGAACCACCCCAACTACCTTGGAGAGCGTAAACCAAAATAACATAATAAACCTAAGTACTATGATAATGGGTGAAGTTGAAGCGTAAGTAACTAATTAAGTTGGAGTGCAAGTAACTATGGGACACAAACAATGGGTGAAGTTGAAGCATAAGTAACTAATTAAGTTGGAGCGCAAGTAACTATGGGTTGCAATTTGCGAGCGAAGTTGGAGTGCAAGGAATTACGGGTAAAGCTAGAGCTTGGTCGTGAAGTTAGAGTGCGAGGAATTGCAGGTGAAGCTAGAGCGTGGTTGTTTGAAGTAGAGCGCAAGGAACTCGTGTTTTAATTTTTGAAATAGCCTTGCCACTATGTGCCATGAAATCCTTGTGCTAAAAGAAGTGTTTGTGCTGATGCAAAGAATGAAATGTTAAAATTGTGTGTGGTTTATTTTAGGACTATGGGTGAAGCTGGAGCCACGATGCACGAACTAGAGAGTCTGGTCGTTTGAAGGCTACTGGAAAGTCAAATTGTCATGGAAATAACCAAAAACGAAAGAGAATTCACAAACAACAAACCTTAGAGCCAAAAGCGAAAGAGAATTCACAAACAACAAACCTTAGAGCCAAAAGCGAAGGAGAATTCACAAACAATAAACCTTAGGAGTTGTAGAGTATAGTGAGAGGATTCCTGATGAAGGAGGATTCAAATCTTTCCAATCTTGATCTTTAAATATAGCAAAAGAGCAATAGGTTCATCTGGAGTGTATCAATGCTTTGTACCCTTAACATGTATGTGGTAAATATTATTTTCAAAATATTAATGAAACAAAGGAATGTCCGGAGAAAGAAGAGACAGAAGCAAGTGCAAGTTGGGAGGAAGTGTGAATCGAGAGTGAGTGATAGCCAAGAAGGAGTGCAAGCCAAAAAAGAGCCTCAATAGTTAGTACAGAAGGAAAGTCATATTTGAAATCCATAATGGCAAGTCAAGATGCCCTAAATGGAAGTATGGATGCCCATTTTAAAAATAAGTGGAAGTTCAATCCAAGTAACCTATATTTATAAATATGAAAATTGGGTAGCAAATATTATAACCATTCAAAGTGTTAAATTTTTTTAATCAAAATTTTTTATACACATCGACAGGTCTCATCATCGATAATCAAACCACAAGTCTCATCACTGATAATACAAGAGGCTTCCTTGCCAGTAGACCACAAGCACACAGATAAAGTGTTGAATTTTATCTTGACAAAATTAAAATTTTCTAAGACATATGTATGAAATAATATATAGGAGTTGATTGTGGAAACTCAATAGCGAAGACGGTGGATCTATTCAATAAGAAAGACAAATGATTTTTTTTTTAATAAAATAGTTGGATATAATTTGATTATTTTAACAAATATGTTTTTTTTTTCGGTTGCATAGGAGAGTTGGTTACAACCACACTATTTTTTAGTAATAAATATGTTTTTTTGTTCAGTTGTATAGGAGAGTTGGTCACAACCACACTATTTTTAGTAACTGATAAGTGTAGGGTTTAAACCATACGAGTTGCTTCTACCAAACCTATTTCGCTTTGTTATTGCTGACCCGACGTGAAGGGAACCACTGATATCTTGGGATTCATACCATTATTGTTGGTTTAACACACATTCAGAGGATTCAAATCAGATTACTATCTTTGCAAACAGGCTGCCTCCGAAATTTGAACCTAAGTGTCTTCTTGGTAAATACATAAATATGTAACTAATTCAACGTAATGTTTTGTTTTTGCAATGGGAGTGGTCCCAGTAGAAACCACACATAGCTTTTTATATATATAAATATATAAATAAATAAGTGAAGCTTGTTTCAAATTTTATGTAATTAATTAAAACCGCGATGTGAGCAAGTGTGTGAGGGGGTAGGTGTGTGGTGGCTTTGTGTTAAATTCTCTATTGATAAGTATAGCTCTCGGTTTTACGAGGGGTCATGGTTGGGAGGAGACCGCTCGCGGCCATAGAGGTTTCTCACAATAACCAATTAATAATATATATATATATATATATATATATATATATATATATAAATATAAAGACTGCTCGCGGCCATAGAGGTTTCTCACAATATTTATTTATTTATTTATATATATAAATAAATAAGTATAAGTAAAACCTATTTCAATTTTATATAATTAATTAAAAAATAACTAAAGTCCCAGTGGGGACAACATTCCGTGTATAATTCCATGGAGGTCCTTCTCACTTGGTCTTTATCCTTAGCCAATGGTTAGGGATTATAGAGGATTGGAGGTCCTTCTCACTTGGTCTTTATCCTTAGCCCAAGGGTTAGGGATTATAGAGGTTTCCTATGCACTACCATACAACAAAAATATTATTATTATTTTTTGTTTCAAGGATTCGATAACACTTGACTTCCAATCCAACTAGGATGCCACCAATATAAATTCTAACCCACGTTCAAAGAATTGAATCAAACAAAATAATAACCAAATTATTATAATACCATTATAATGCCACATATAAGGTAACAAACCTACTTCAATTTTATATACTTAAAACATGCAAAAGAGTGCAGTGGTTAGAGCTTTCCGTTTTTTTTTTTAGGACGTCCAAGGTTTAAACCATGGCATATTTAGAAAGAGATAAAGGCTGAATGGAAGTAATTGAGTATTTGCTAATTGATTACCCTATTCACTTAGTTTACTATAATAAAAGCTGGTGGTGGTTTTATTGGTTTCCTATACTAGGTTCAAACCTTGGAGGCAAGCTTGTTTGGAGCAAAGGTAATAGTCTGTCTTGACTCGGCTGAATGCGCGTCAACCCAACGACAACTGCATCAATTCCAAGATAACAGTGGTCTCCCTCATCTGCAAACCTGACTCTACTGAATGCACGCTAGGCTGCCCAACAACAACGGCACCAATTCCCTCTAGAATAAAAATTATAATTAAATTTGATAACAAAAATATAGAAAGTTACAAATTCTTTAAAAAAAAAAAAAAAAAAAAAAAAATTCCGACCAACTAATGGTTATTATTTAAAAGATATATGGTCTGTTTTGTTAAAACTCCAAAGGAAAAGCATACTGGCGACTGGGGCTTCAAATTACATCGCCCTTCCTTTTCCTGTCTTTAGGGAAATCCGAAGCCTAGTCGGTTCTCTTATTGACTCTTGGTTCAAATCTCAACGAGGAGCAGGGAGCATCTCAGATCAGATCAAACCATCACAAGAACCCCATCATGCCTGTAAGTAATTTGACATTAATAGTTTTCTTTAATTCTGTTTCTCCCAAATTCTGTGGGGGAGTATAACGAATCCTTCCCCAGACAATGCATTGGTTATCATAGTTCATATCAACTAGATCCGTGGGATTTGGATTGAATTGGGATCATTGGTTTTTAATGAAAACAGCTACGGAGGCTTTTAGAAGTAGAAGCTCCAGGGCCTGCAAGGTATTTGATAGGGGCTTTGATCATGATGGTGGGTGTGGTTTTGCCAGTGGGGTATATGATGTTCAGAAACAAGCGCGTCCCCAGCTCTTCTGTTTATGCCAAGCAGACGTAGGTGCGCTCATCCCACATTCCTCTTCTGCTTTTCCATGCTTGCCATTTTACTTAGATTTCCATTATTCTATCAAAAAAAGAAAAATCAATTACATACAATCTGTTTTATGGGTAGTGGGTAAGGCATCTTGTTTGGATAAAATTAGGAACTATGGGATCAAATGACTGGAGCAGGAGCTCAACCGGTTAAATATATTGTGAAAATCTTGGTTCATAAATGCATTCAAATCTTGACCAGCGAGATATCTGTAATTGCCAATATGCTGCTGCAATGCCCTGTTGTTGTACCATGGGAGGGGACGTTTCAATTCCACATAACCAAATTAAAAAATAAAAATAACTATGGGGTATGTTAGATACCCTTGTAAGACCAACTTTTTTTTGTAAAGCCTGAGGGCTTTGGACCAGTGGTAAAGCTTAGGGGGTTAGCTATTACTGGCACTGTTTCGTGTTTTAGGGTTGCTCGCAGGAAGTGATTCACCATGAGAACACCACTTCTTGAGTTAAAAATTTAAAAAATAAAGATATATATCAGCCAAGTGAAGCTCATCAAGAGGACCGCATAGAGTTGTGGAATTGTTTCCGGGCTAGAGGCCTTGGCATACCAAATGGAATGCATTCAATTGGGACCTCAGGGTCATCAACGCAGTAGAATTGCAGGCTGGAAGATGTAATCTAGGAAATGGAAGATGAAATGAATGTCTTATAGAAACCCGAGTCAGACTTTAAGTGGGCTGTTCAAGGCAAATGTTGACAACAGGCTCATCTTGCACGTTGCACCAAGAACAAGCAAAAGATCTAGGAAGTTGAAAAACCAAAAGCTATTGGAAAAAATGCTGGTAACCATTGTGATAACAATGTCTATGACTGTAAAATCTGAAATTCCCACCATCTAAAATTCAATGGATTTTTTTTTTTTGTTGAATTAAGACTGTTGTGAACCTCTCTTCTCGTTATCAGAAATCATTCACCAATATGTAGAAATATACAACATGCGTCCACAAATAAATTGCACAATAACAATCTACACAATAAAATAGAGATTAATAATACCCTCGATAAAATAGAGATTAATAATACCCTCGAGGTAGTGCAACACCAAATAAATTGCACAATAACAATCTACACAATAAAATAGAGATTAATAATACCCTCGATAAAATAGAGATTAATAATACCCTCGAGGTAGTGCAACACCAAATAAATTGCACAATAACAATCTACACAATAAAATAGAGATTAATAATACCCTCGAGATAGTGCAACACCGTACAATGCTCCTTATTGAAGGGGAGTCACTCCACAAGATCTTTAGCTCTATGAGCCAAGACTTCTACAAGAATACTTTCATATATCACCTTTTATAATGGGGATACATCTCTCTTTATACAAGAGTTTGATGGTTCACCTTCCATGAGTTACAAGATCATCCATGTGGTGGTTCACCTTCCATGAGTTACAAAGTGCATAATAATATGACAATATTCCCTGATGGTTACATATATGATTCTATGACATTATTCTCCTACCTATTTCTAATTTGACATGTGGCCTTCCTTACTCAATAATTCATTTATGGTTCATACCAATATACAATACAATATTATATTATTAAGTACCTATCTTGGGTACCTAACAACAATACAATATTATATTATTAAGTACCTATCTTGGGTACCTAACAAAGGCAAAGTACAAAGGGTGGCACAACTGAGGGCCACATTCCCCAGGAGCACAACGGGGGCCTCCCTTCTGTGATTGAACTTGGGTAGCCTAGATAACAGTCCAACGATATACCACTAGGGTGTCCGTGCGGGACTAATGGAAAAGTTCTCTTCACTGCAAAATGATCTCTTAAAACAACTGATAAAAATAATAATTGTTTTGTGTCGATATACCTGCCTATATATAAATCAATAAGGTATGTATAAATTAATAAGTAGATAATAGAGTGAGTAGAGTAGTTTTGTATTTAAATGTTGTTAATTATATTTAAGAGTTGCTATTATTTTACCATTCGTCTTGTATTTGAATATTGGCTTTAGCATGGGTTAAAAACAGCTTGGAGCTATAATGCAAGGAAAAGTGGATTTGCAAGCATATCGTTTTAAAATTCATGAGACTAAAATTTTATAACACATAGTTATGAGATTATAAGATCAGCAAGGAAAAGAATATTAAGAGAGATACAGAGTCTGTAACAGAAAACAATAATCTGCAGAAAAATGAGCCTAGTGATGAGCAAGAAACAAATAAAGATAAACCGGAAAACTTGCCAACTATCACCAGGCTAATGCTAACTCAAGCACAAGCACAAGCACAAGAAGATATTGACACATTAGCATTCTCTTACAAAGAAGTTAGAGATGCAATGAAATGATTGGTAACACCACACTAAAAGAACTATTAATAAGCCACAAATGAAAAATGTGATACATTATGAGTGGGGGCAAAATAAACATAAATGTGATACAATATATAGTAATCAAGGTGTCAAGAGAGAAATCTATACACCAACCTACTCCACTTACTACTGGCATATATCATGACACTGTCTAACTTGTCATATGTACAAAATGCCCTTTATGGACATGAACATCTAAGAGCTAGGTTTGCTAGGAACATAGCTCCTGCAAATTAAACCTTGAGATAGGATTAGAAGATTGAACGTGATGACAAAAAACTGACACCAAACTTGAACCAACTTGACCAAAGTGTGAGGAAGACGTGGGAATGAATGAAGTCACATACTCCTTTATGCAGTGTTGAGTGAGGAAAATGTTATATTCCCTAGGAACTACAAACTATGTAGGAAACTGCTTCTTACAGGCAGTTTTGAGAAAAGAATGCAGTCATCAAGTACCAAAAGTGACTACCAAGAATTAAATGACTAGAACTCAAATGGTTAAAAACATTGACTTTCAAGGCAGAGACCATTATTTAAATCTTTCCAAGCGATATATGTGTTATTGCTGAATATTGTTGGTGTAATGAAAGTGAGTCCTGTTTCGATCCCATATAACCAATTGAAAAAAAGAAAATTGACTACCAGGGAAAAATATTTGGACCGAGCCCCAAAGTCCACAACTAACCATAGTTGCAAGAAATGAGAAATGAGAAATGAGAACCGTGACAGTGACGGCAACGTGACAAAAATTGGAAAAGCAGTGACAATAGAGGTTGTGTATAAGATATAGATTTTTGTTGCACACACTCTTTAAATATATGTAAGAGATATTCTTTTTAATATTTTGGATATTCATCCAGTAGGCATAAATAGAAAAATTTAACAGCATATAATGTCTTTGTAGATAACAAATTACATCAATTTGATGTTCATTTTGGGCAGACATTTCACTTGTCAATTTGGCTTAGTTTCAAATTTATTATGGGTGGGTATTTTATTATTGGCAGAGTTAATATTCATAACATTCTATGATGTGGGATTGGTCCTTTAAGTGAGTATGAATTTTGGATTTTACAAGCACATCAGTTTCACTAGAAAACACAAATGCATTGGCAAAGAACAATCTATCCCAACTTTAGCAGCTTTTTTCAGTATGCTAATACCCAGGTGCTGAATCTGGCAGCCATACTGCCCATGTGGAGGCATTAATGTGGAGCAGAAGCATAGTGGGCGGTGGGGTTCTGGGTTGTCTTGCGGTAATTTCAGTAAGTGGCAGGTAGGGAGGGGGGCATAGGGAAGGGGGAACAGAGATGCATTTTCATATGTGGTTTGTTTGGCAGTTAAAAAGAGTCTGGTACAAAACTTTATTTTCATAAACATGAATTATCCACAATATTTAGAAATATCAAATATTCATCCACAACATAATCCACACAATGAAACACAGAAATAGATCCCTTAACGTAGGGCAAAACCAATTATACTCCTTATGGAAGGAATATTTCTACAAGATCTCCCAGGATGAGAGGCCACTCTGCCAGCAAAGACGATTACAAAAGAATACTCGATATGAATGATTGATTAATCCTTACAATGATAGCATCCCTTCTTTCCATACCCAACATCTAATGCTACTTTGGGGAAGGTATAAACCTAGTCCTAGCCAACTCCTAAACCCTTATCCAACTCATTAATATAATATTACAATACAATCAACCTTGGGTTATGTGTGGCCTATGCCAATTATCTATAATACCCATACACAATACAACATCATATCTTGATATACCTATCCCTAGGTACCATTGCAGAGTCCCAGGGGTTGGAGGCATTGCGTTTTGTGGAGACAATATTGCAGATATATTTTGGATGGGAAAAAAGATGGAGAACATATTGTCAATGACTATTTTTGTCATGAATGTGTTGCAGCCCTGGAAAACATAAAACGGGTATGTTCCGTTGCATTTCTTGCAACTGTGCAACCAACTGATGCAGACCAGCTATAGTCTCTGGATCATCATTTGCACATCTCTTGAAACAAAATGAACCAAAGAATCAAATGGCGATCAAAAGGCAAATAAGAATGCCCAACATAAAACCAATGCCAAATCAACAAATGCTTGAACAAACTCAAAGCCAGAACAAGCAAACCAGAAAACATCCCTATGATGAAGGAATCCAAACGTCTTTGTGAAGGTATGGAGCTGTGAAGTTGAACCTGGAGCACTCTATGCCAAAATAGGGACACCCATGTGTTAACCTCCATTTCTCAAAATAAGTTGATGTCAAAGCGAATAAGTAGACCAAAGACAGTCCATTGGCAATTTGAGCCAACAGTTGGGGTTCAAATAAACTTCAAAACCACAATGGAAGAATCTGGTACACTGTTTGAAGCATCTTGCATCCGTTGAAAAACCAAACGAGCAGTGCTATTTTCCAAAAAGACCAATCACCCATTGCTCTAAACAACTTTAAGTTTGGAAGAGCAAACCACCAAGAATGTGCATTAAGTACTTAGCATCCTGTCCCAATCTTGAAATAACATGTGCCACAACAAAGCAAAAGAAGAACTCACTGGTGCCAAGCAAAAATGAATTGGATTAAATTGATCCTCACAAATCATTTAGCTTGTATGCTGTCACAACTAAATGAAATCTCCAACAAACAATTCTGTGTCACTCACCAAGAAACATCAAGTGGCCTGAAAGGAAATCAATATGCTGAGAAACCTATGCCCAAAAAACGAGAACTGTGCAAAAACATGCTCAAATCCTCTGTTTTAAAACCATCCTGAAATTCTAAGCTTGAATCTATCTCCAAAATGAGAGCAAGATGAGCAGTAATGAGTAGAAAATACATCTCTCACCAACAGCATTATGACCTGATAAAAATGAAGTCTCCATATATCTCCGAAGGCCAAAATAGAAGTGTGACTGAACAAAGTGAAAATTCTTCAAAAAATGAAGCATGCCATCAAGTGTGTGAAGAAAATATCCTATGTTACATTAAAAAATGCATATTGCATTGTAGAAAACACCATACTCAGAGTCTATGCTATTCCCTACTTGGGAAGATCATAACATACTATCAATATCAGTATGAACACTCTAACCATTGGCACCTGAAATCAAGTTAATGCTACTAGTACTGAAAGCATGAAGAATAAACTCAAAATAAGGAGCAAGGCTATGCACACGACAATTTGAAATGTCCATGGCATTGACCTCAATTTGAGTAGTAGCACAACAAGATCTCTATCAAAAGCGTGCAAATGGAACTGAAAAAGTGGATAAAGAGTAAGAGAATCATAATGGTCATCTAAATCTAGAAGATTTTGAATCGGTACTAGCTATGGAAGAACTGGACCCAAATTTGTTGTATTTCTGTGACAATCTAAAGCACACATGCCTTCATTGTCACTCAGCAATCCATCTAAGTTCAACTCACCAGACGGGTGAAGAAGAATCCGAAATGTTACAATTAATGTTAGATTTACCAGCTCTCTGTATTCGTAAGGGATACTTCAAGAAACCTCAAAAAAAAAAAAGTTGGTCTTTAGCTGTCAAGTGCTTGATAGCCAAGACCAAGCCTATGGCATTTGTCACAGATCTCCTCCTAAGGTTGAATAATGTACATTTGTTTGGATGCCGAGGATTCCCATGGTGCTAATCAATGACGAAGAAATATATTCTCCCTTGGGAGTTGCATTTTCTCCAACTGCGACATGTAATCTTCTCTTTTGTTCCATAAATCAAGAGTGCAATCACCACAAAACCACAAACTTCATCTTCAATGTTAAGAAAAATATATTTGGGTGTGAAAATGTCTCCAAGTTACCAAGATCAAGAACAGTGTCTCAGAAGCAAGTAGGACCACCGCCAAATAATGTCTTTAGAACATCAATGTTCAACCACTGTGCAAAAGAAAACTATAAGTGTAGGATCACCATAATTATCCCTTAATGAGAAGTGCAGATTCCAAACACACTAAATGTTGCAGTTTCCAAATTCAGGTACAGATATATCCAAGTGTCCTCCACTCTGAAGATATGAAAACCTCCAATCAAAATGCCCCCAAATGTTAAATGAAGTAAACAATGCAATGATATTCTGTGAACTTCAATGGTTTATATGAATGCAAATATCAAAGTCTTCATAGCAATCTTAAACTCTCCAAATCTGGAAAAGCTAACTCTTCAAGTCTCAAGTATCCAAGATGGAAAATGTCACAAGAGTTCCAAATGTTTTGCTGTCAATGTCATGTGACAACAAATAAATTTAAATTATCCCATATATCACAAAGTCTCTGAAATGTCAATTGTTTCCAACTCCAAAAAATTGACCAAATTTTCAAAGGTTCTAATGACAACATCCTTGTCAGGACTATCACTAACTCCAGAAAAATAGACCTCAAGGGCAGGTTCTTGGACACAAAATGGGACGGGACAGACTCCAAAACAATTGACAATGGAAATTCCTTGTTTACTCTTATAACAAAAGGAACATATACTTGAAACTATACATTACTTACTTGTGACTAAAACCCTATTTCTCCATTGTAGGCCCCATGGACATTAGATGAACACATCGTATTCATCCACCTGGCATACCTTTACAAGGCAATCAAATTTTCTCTCAAATGTCCTTGTGGACCGTGTCTTTACATGAACTCAACTCTGGACCAAGTCTCCTTATCACGTAAAATTACTTCTCATGAAATGACTTCACAAAACATTTTATTATTTGTTTTTATATGCAACGACATGACAAGGACTCTTTAAAACTGTGACGACTGACAATATTAGATATGCATGACCTATTTATAACTATTCAATGGGATGACCAAAGCCACCGATTACAATTTTATGAACACAACAATAAGAAATTAAGAAAACGTGATGTGTACATGCCAGTAATATCTGTGTTGCTTTAACTGTTTCTGACAGCAGAAACTGGCAGCATCATTCAGACAAGTATTTCTTATTGATTCCTAATTGATTTGAGTGATACTGTTGCTGTGGGCATGATGTCACTGCAATCTCTTCAACGGTTCCAACAACTGCAAGTGATTTTCTTCTGATGATGCTTGCAATTGCCAACTTCTAAAGCTGCCCTGTCATTTTGTCATTCTTCAAACTTTGATACGGAAAGTGGGCCCAGAACAAATTTGTAAAAGGTTTTGGATGTTAACTTGGTTGACTTTCTATATTTGAGATCTATGTTCCTTGGGGACTCATTCCCTATGCTTGATACCCATGGGTACTCATCCCCCCTTTATTTCTTTACCATGAACTTTCAAGTATAGTTTTTGTTGTTAATATAGTCACTGAAAATGGGCATGAACCTTTTCTTTTTGGCTAACATTTCTCAGCCAGGCATAATTCATAGTAGAAATGAACTATCTGCTTCTAAAATTTGTAATTTATTTATTTATTTTTAATATTTTTTACAGCCATCCATTTTGTCATCCCCCTTTTCCTAGGATTTGAGGAGAACTTTCACACATCTCATATTGGTGTCCCTATGTTTCCTTGCCTCCTTTAGAAGCGGACTTCGTTGAACATAGGTTGAGATTTGCTTCAAATAGGTATTTCTGAATAATACTAACAAAATTGCTGACAATTCAACACCCCTGCCAATCAAAGTTTCGTTAACGGGGTCTTGGAGACCATTGACAAGCATTGTAACCTGATGCAGGCCCTGTGAAAGGAGATCGGGCAGTTTGTAGACGAAGCAAAAAAGAAGCTCAGGGAAATCGTCGAACCTTCAGAGCTTATGGTCAATGGGTGCCTCTAGTTTGTTGTTTTTCTGTCCTGTAGGATCTGGTTTACTTAATTGGTTTAGTATGATACTACTTATGCTTTGATGGTCTGTTTCTAAACCCTGTTAGTAGTTGTTCTGTATGTATGTTGTTTGGCTATGAAGTAGAATGTGAAAGGAGTGTTTGTATTATAGCCTTATTTGTTTAGCATAGATGTTTTGTGGAGAAGTTGTATTTCTGAGCATATTGTTAAATCTCTGACTACTATGTAAAAGGTTTGGGGACCTTTCAACACCAAAACCTTAATAAAAACAAAAAAAACAAAATTTTTGACAACTATGTACATATCATTTTCAGAAAAATGAGAGCAGCAAAGATCTTTCCAATGTTGATGGTTTTGTTCCTGGCATGTTAAATGCCTTGTATACTTTCAAAACCATTGGCTGTGAACAAACAGGAAGTAATGCAATCTTGAACTTGTTCACTTTCACATATCTCTAAAAAGATTCTGTAATAAGCTTATTGACTGCACTCTGGAACCAGTCTTCTGCATCACAAGTCTCTCAAACAGCTTAAAACATTATTTACTCCTCTATAAAACCATTGATAACTCATTCACTCAAAAATGTTCTAACACGAACTCAAGTATCTCCAAAACTTATTCACTTCTGCACGTTGTGCTCTGTATTACAATCTCCATATCCAAAAGGAGTGGAAATTTGACGAGGATGAACAAACACGAACAAAACCATCCAAGGAGCCAAATCACAATAGAAAAGAATTATTTTAATAATGCCAGCCAAAGGGGCAGAAATTACAATGCCAGACTTGTTGAGGCTGAACAAACACGAACAAAACCATCCAAGGAGTTAAATCACAATAGAAAAGAATTATTTTATTAATGCCAGCCAAAAGGGGCAGAAATTACAATGCCAGATCGTACAATCTTGGAGCCCAAACGAAGCCCTTTTTTCAGATCCAAAATCCCTTTTTAAATCCTATTTTCCCCCCTTTTACATGATTTTTAAGTTTCCCGCCCATGCAAAAAAAATTAAATTTAACTTTCCCGCCCATGCAAAATTTTAAATTCTACTTTCCCGCCCAACTGGCGGCCGACAAACACAAAGGCAAAACACTTAGAAATTTTTTTTTTTTTTGTTGATGCAAGATTGCTCTGCTGCCACTGGATGCTCCTGCATCAGACACCCAGGGTAAGTTTGAGAAGTGACCTCACTTCTTTGCTGTTGGAGGAAAACCAAGGCGGTCAACCTCGGACTTGGACAGCCAAGTCGAATCTTCTACAGGCCTTCCCTTCCATTTCACCAGATATTCTTCATACTGCCTGTTTCTTGTACTTCTGTCGATGCGGGTATCCAGGATTTCCTCTATCTCTTCTGTCACTGGAGCCGATGTCGGAACACTCCACAACTCTGCAACTGGTTCCTTAGAACTGTCACCTTCATGATACTCTACCAAATCAGAAATATTGAACACAGGTGATATGTTCAATCCACTCGGCAACTCCACCTCATATGCATTTCCTGAATCTCTTTTTTGTATGATCCTGCATGGTCCAAACTTCTTCATTTTTAGCTTGTTATATGTTTTAGCAGGAAACCTCTCCTTTCTCAGGTGCACCATGACTTCATCACCAACCTGGAACTCCTTAAACCTCCTTTTCTGATCAGCCTTTATCTTGTACTGAGTGTTCATCTTATTGATGTGTTGTTTTACTTCTTCATGCAAATCCTTCAGATGCTCTACAAAGTTCTCAGCTTCAACACTATTCTTTTCTCCCCTATCCAACTTCCTCAACTCAGAAGCATTTCTTGGACTACTCCCATATACAATATGGAATGGTGATTTACCAGTACTCCTATTGACAGAATTGTTATAGGTAAATTCTGCCTATGGTAAAATCATATCCCATCCCTTGGGCTTATCTCCTACCAGGCATCTCAGTAGGTTACCCAAACTCCTGTTCACCACTTCTGTCTATCCATCAGTCTGTGGATGGTATGCAGAACTGAACTTCAAATCTATCTTCAATTTCTTCCACAAGGTCTTCCAAAAATACCCAATGAACTTTGTGTCTCTATCGGAGACTATACTCTTTGGTAGACCGTGAAGTCGTACCACTTCCTTGAAAAATAGTCCAACAACATGAACTGCATCACTAGTTTTCTGGTAGGGAATAAAATGTGCCATCTTTGAAAACCTATCAACTACCACAAATATGGAGTCATTTCCCCTTTGTGTCCTTGGCAGACCAAGAACAAAGTCCATGTTGATGTCCTCCCAAGGTCTCTCTAGTATAGGCAATGGCTGATATAACCCGGTGTTCTGCCTCACACCCTTGGCCATCTGGCATATTCTGCAACTTTGTACAAACTTCTTCACATCTTGCAGTAACTGTGGCCAATAGTAGTTCTCACTCACCAAGGCAATGGTCTTGTCTCTACCAAAATGTCCAACCAATCCTCCACTATGCTTCTCTTTGACCAGATTCTCCCTCATTGAACTCCTAGGAATGCACAACTGGTTCCCCTTAAACAACATTCCATCTTGGATCATAAAATCCAACCACTTAGTCCTATCCAGAGTAACTGGTGTTGTACAAGCTCTCCAAGCTTCAACAAAATCTGGATCTTCAAGGTACAAACTCTTAAGTTCTTCAAACCCCACAACTTCCACTCTCATTGTTGTCAGCAAACTCTACCTTCTACTTAAGGCATCTGCAACTCTGTTTGACTTCCCACTCCTATGCTTCAGCACAAAGGTATAGCTCTATAAAAACTCAACCCATTTTAAGTGCCTCTGATTCAATTTCCCTTGACTGTTAATATACTGTAAAGCCTGATGATCAGTATACAAAACAAACTCCTTTGGAAACAAATAGTGTCTCCACTTCTTTAGAGCCTGAACTATAGCATAAAACTCCTGATCATAGACAAAATATTTCTTCCTGGCATCATTAAGCTTTTCACTAAAGTAGGCAACAGGCTTACCTTCCTGACTCAATACAACTCCTATGGCACTACCACTAGCATCACAATCTACCTGAAACACCTTATTAAAATCTGGAAGTGCCAACACAGGTTGCTCAGTGACCTTCTTCTTCAACAACTCAAAGCTCCTATCAGCTCCTAAGGTCCACTTAAAGTCTTTCTTATCCCCTCTCATTGTTTCAGTTAGGGGTGCACAAATACTGCTAAAATTTCTAATAAAATTTCTATAAAAACTTGCTAGACCATGAAATGATCTTACCTCAGTTACGCTCCTTGGGGTAGGCCAGTCAATGATAGCCCTTACCTTCTCTGGATCCATCTTCAGACCTTCAGTTGAGATGACAAATCCCAAGTACACCAACTCCTTCTTCACAAAACTGCACTTCTTCAAATTTATCAGTAGATGTTCCTCCCTCAGCTTCTCCAGAACTCTTCTGATGTGCCTCAGATGTTCCTCCAAGGTCTTGCTAAAAATCAGAATGTCATCCAAATAGACAATGACAAACTTTCCCATAAACTCCTTCAATACTTCATTCATAAGCCTCATGAATGTGTTGGGTGCATTGGTTAGCCCAAATGGCATGACCAACCACTCATATAAACCCTCTTTGGTCTTGAAAGTTGTCTTCCACTCATCTCCTTCTCTGATGCGGATCTGATGATACCCACTCTTCAGATCAATCTTTGTAAAATACTTGGACCCACTCAAACAGTCCATTATGTCATCCATCCTTGGCAATGGAAACCTATACTTGATGGTGATCTTGTTAATAGCTCTGGAATCTATGCACATTCTCCACTCTCCATCCTTCTTTGGTGTTAGTACTGCAGGCACTGCACATGGACTTAGGCTTTCCCTAATCAGTCCCTTCTCCAGTAGCTCCTGAACTTGCCTGTTCAGTTCCTCATTCTCCACAGGAGTCATCCTATGGGCAGCCTTGTTTGGCAAACTAGCTCCTGGTATCAAATCAATATGATGGCTAATATTTCTCATGGGTGGCAAACCCTCTAGCACATTATCAGATATAATATCTGAGAAGTCTTCCAATAGACCTGAGACTTCTACAGGGACATCTTTGCTTGGTTCTTCCCTAACTCTAGGAATTAATGCATAGCACACATGCTCATGCTTCAAATCATCTAGAAATTTCCTACCATCAACCAAACAAATTTTGGCACTATTACATACCTTTTCATCCATCTCCTTCAGTGGCTTTAGTTTATGGTGCACTCCTTCCTTTGTTAGGGAGTAAGTGTTGGCATGTCCATCATGGACTGCACGATGATCAAACTGCCATGGTCTTCCTAACAACATATGGCAAGCATCCATAGGCAGGATATCACACAGGACCTCATCCTTGTATCTCCCAATATTAAACTTGACTAAGCACTGTTCATTGACCAATGCCCTATGGTCCTTCTGCAACCATGCAATCTGGTATGGATGCGGGTGTCTCCTCCTCTCTAGCTGTAACTTAGTAACCATTTCTTTAGAGACCAAGTTATCAGTACTACCATTATCTATAATAACATTACAGACCTTACCTGAACATTTGCACCTTGTGCGGAACAGGCTCTTCCTCTGGTCTGGTTCCTTCTCCTCATTCAACAAGGTTCTCCTTGTGACCATAACTTCTCCTCTCTCTGCCTCCTCAGAGTGCTCTGATTCAGCTCCTTCATCTGCAATAGCAGCTCTGGCATTACCCGTTGGCCTCCTATTTGGCTTCTCTTGGTGTTGTGGACACTCATATGCTCGATGTCCTTCTTCTCCATAGTTGAAGCAGGTTCCATGAAACCCTCTTCCTCCATTTCCTCGGCCAGATCTACCTCTTCCTCTTGGGTAGTTGTTGTTCTGACCATGAGATCTGTAAGCATTATCTCCCTTCTGGTCCTGACTACTGCTAGCTTCTTCTTTCTTCTCACCTCATCCTCCATCTGTTCTTCCACCAGTTATTTCTCCATGACCTCTTCCTTTTTGCTTACCCTCAAACCTTCTGTTCAGCTTCTCTTCAACTTTTAGAGCAAACTGGTAAGCATCCTCAATGGTGCTCATCCTAACCAGACTCAACTCTTCTTGAATACTGGTTCTCAACCCATGGATGTAATGGGCTACCTTCTCCTTGTTAGCCTCAGAATGGCCGGTTCGGATCAAGATCTTGTAGAACTCCTCGATGTATTCTTTGATAGACTTTCCTGACTGTCTCAAACTTTGCATCTTCTTCAGCAGATCCAACTCATAATCTACCGGAATAAACTACCTCTTCAGCTTTTCCACCATTCATTCCCATCTGGTGATCCTCTCTTTTCCCCTTCTATTTCTGTCAAGTTGTACTCCTTTCCACTAGATTCTAGCATGACCCTTCAGTTTGGTCTTAGCAAACTTGACCCGGTCAGGATCTTCCACCTCTTCATATTCAAAATATTCTTCCAGGTCATTGATCCAGTCAATCAACTCCTCCGGGTTAAGATTTCTTGAGTATGTGGAAACCTCCATCTTTGACCTCTTCCCAATCTGGGATATGGCTCTGTACAACCTCGCTTGGGCAGGATCTACTGCCTCTTCTTCTTCCTCAAACTGGTCTTCCTCTTCTTCGGCTTCATCTTCACTCTTTTCCTCTCTTCTTGGGTCAAACCCTCTACGCAACTCTTCTTGTAATGCCTGGACTTGCCTCTGCAAAGCTCGAAAATCCTCTGCTAGCACTACGACATTACTAGCAACACCTCGGTTCCTTCATGGGGGCATCTTGCTCCGGCTTCTCCAAACCCGAACCACAGATCCTAGTGTAAACTACCTCACGTTCGATGATCTGCTTACACACTCAGGAACTCCCGCTCTGATACCACTTGATGAGGATGAACAAACATGAACAAAACCATCCAAGGAGCCAAATCACAATAGAAAAGAATTATTTTAATAATGCCAGCCAAAGGGGCAAAAATTACAATGCCAGACTTGTTGAGGCTGAACAAACACGAACAAAACCATCCAAGGAGTTAAATCACAATAGAAAAGAATTATTTTATTAATGCCAGCCAAAAGGGGCAGAAATTACAATGCCAGATCGTACAATCTTGGAGCCCAAACGAAGCCCTCTTTTCAGATCCAAAATCCCTTTTTAAATCCTATTTTCCCCCCTTTTACATGATTTTTAAGTTTCCCGCCCATGCAAAAAAAAATTAAATTTAACTTTCCCGCCCATGCAAAATTTTAAATTCTACTTTCCCGCCCAACTGGCGGCCGACAAACACAAAGGCAAAACACTTAGAATTTTTTTTTTTTTTTTGTTGATGCAAGATTGCTCTGCTGCCACTGGATGCTCTTGCATCAAAATTTGTGCCTCATCCCTTTGATGATCTTAGATTTGTGAACATTCCTTGCAGATGTGTGTTGGCCATTAGAATTGCAAAAAATTTGACAATCAAAGATCCAAATGGTGAGTATCTTCCATTTCCATTCCTGACCTTGTTGATTGCTTCAGATAGTCATGTAGAAAGTTCCCCGGTATTTGCTGGTCCTTGATACTCGGAACTGTAAGAACTTCAAAAAGACACATATCTGTTCTCTAACCCAGGGGTAATTCATGGATTTGGGCTCCTACATCATGTGTTTGTTCACAGCCATGTCCCTGTCAGCATTTTCACACTTCGAATTTGCTCAAACTTAATTTGTCTGAGTTGCTGTAATTTTTCTTCTATTCATTTACAATAGATGAATTTGGATCACATCTGTCTTCCTTCACTTCTGTACAGACATCTACTTCTGGCCACATTCACTGGGGACTCGGTTCATTCCTCAGATATACTGACTTGAGACTGTCTGAACCAGTCTTTGCACTGCGCTCTCATTATTAAAAATTATCTTTGTTTAATAAAAGGAATCACCAAAAGATATTCTTCATGATGCCTCTAGCATGTTAAAACTTGCCTTTGTGTTCACATGGCTCATGCTTTGTCTTAAATATCAATAGATATCTGCAGATTCTTGATCAAATTCCCAGTGTGTTCTTAAATTTCCGAATATTTTGGATCTGGTCAACAATGTCAGATCGGCCTTGGATGGTCCACATCATTGACAATCAGGTTTTCAAGAATGTGTGGTGAGCTGTATTCAAAGATTTTCACAAATTCATAGTACAGAATTGTGGGCCTGCTGCAATAGAAATACATCTCTATACATTTGAGTACATCAGAATGTGGGCGCTCTAACAATTTTGTATTGAATAAATTGCCAAACTTCTTGTTTCTTGATTTTGCAGATTTCAGTGCATTTGGAAAACCAATTAAAGCAGTCCTCTAGTCATACAACAATAAATTTTCACAAATTCTGTACACTACATCCACGTTGAGAACAAACTTGGTGTTAGAAAAATAGCAAAATTCTGTGCAAGCAGAAAAACACAATAACACAGGAAAAAACAGTAACACAGATTTTACGTGGAAAACCTGCAATGTGCAGGAAAAACCACGGGGCAATGGCAGCTTGATCTTTTATTGATTTTGGCAGAATTACATACAATCATCGTTTACATACAAGGGGTCATTCCCCTTTTATAGAAAAAACAAAAACTGTTCGTTTCCTCTTCCAAAGGAAGAGTCCAAAAACTGTTCGTTTCCTCTTCTGAAGGAAGAGTCCAAAAAACTGTTCGTTTCCTCTTCCAAAGGAAGAGTCCAAAAAACTGTTTGTTTCCTCTCCCAAAGGAAGACTACAGAATACTGTTTGTTTCCTCTTTATAAGCTGCACCACCATGCACCTCTCTCCTGAAGAACATTGGAGATCTGGATATTGACTTCACCTCCTAACATTCTCCCACTTGAAGTCGATATACAAGAATTCTTTGCCTATGTTTTTCCATCCAAGTGCCAATTGCCCAATGCTGCCCTTATCACATTTTCAGCAAGCCCAGAGAAGTTCTGCACCACTCAAACTTCTCTCGTCTTGACCGGCTTAGTAAGCATATCTGCAGGATTCACTTCAATGTCGATTTTCTGCAACAGATCCTACCTTCTTCCACCACATTTCTTATAAAGTGGTACTTGACATCAATGTGTTTCGTGCGATCATGGAATGTTGGGTTCTTCACTAGCTGAATAGCACTTTGGCTATCACAATGCAACGTAATTTTCCCCTGCATTACCTTGAAGTCACCCAACAAGTCGCTCTAGCCAAATTGCCTCTTTGCTGGCATGAGTCGCTGCAATATATTCTCGCTTCAGGGGTTGATAAAGCCACCACAGACTGCAACTTAGAAGCCCAACTCACAACTCCACCAACAAGAGTGAAAGTATATCCTGTAGTGGACTTTCTCCCATCTCTATCTCCACCATAATCAGAATCCACAAAACCTTTAACTTGCAAACTATCCGATCCGTAGTAAATAGCAGCATCTGAAGTGCCTCTTAAATATCTAAATATCCACTTCACCACATTCCAATGCTCCTTACCAGGATTTGCCATGTACCGGCTAACTACTCCCACTGCTTGGGCAATATCCGGTCTGGTGCTCACCATGGCATACATGAGGCTTCCTACTGCTGATGAATACGGTACACGAGACATGCTTGTCTTCTCTCGCTTCGTTCTAGGACACCGGTTGGAAGACAATTTTAAGTGTGAAAGAAGTGGGGTACTAACCGGTTTTGCATTCTCGCATATTGAAGCGCTGCAGAATCTTTTCTATATATGACTTTTGACTTAACCAGATCTTTCTTCCTTTTCTGTCCCTGTGTATCTTCATCCCTAAAATTTGGTTTGCTGCTCCTAAATCCTTCATTTCAAATGTCCTAGCCAACCGAGCCTTAAGATCAATGATTTTCTTCATGCCGGGACCTGCAACCAGCATATCATCAACATACAACAGCAAAATAATAAAACTGCCATCATCAAACCTCTTATAGTATCCACAATGGTCAGCTTCACTCCTGCTGAAACCTTGGCTCTTCATGAAGGTGTCAAATTTCCTGTACCACATCCTTGGCGCTTGTTTCAACCCGTACAGAGATTTCTTCAGTTTTCTTCACCGCAAACCGGATGCTCTTTGCCTCTTTCCTCATAGCCCTCAGGCTGATCCATATAAATCTCCTCCTCAAGATCACCATGCAAGAAAGCAGTCTTTACATCAAGCTGCTCCAGTTCTAAATCCTGTGCAGCTACAAGTGCAAGTAGAACTCTAATAGTTGTCATCTTCACAACTGGAGAGAAAATTTCATTAAAGTCAATACCTGACTTCTGCACATAGCCTTTTGCCACCAAGCGAGCTTTATAACGTTCCAACAGCCCATCGCTGTTCTTCTTCACTTTGTACACCCACTTGTTTCCAACAGTCTTTCTTCCAGGTGGGAGATCCACAAGTTCCCACGTTTTATTCTTGCGAAGTGCCTCGATTTCCTCCTCCATGGATTTCCTCCACTTTTCTGCATTCTCAGACTCTCTAGCTTCCTGAAATGAACTAGGCTCACCATCATCAGTTAACAAAGCAAAAGAGGACTGATAAACATGAGAGTACCTTTCCGGACACTTTTGTGGACGTGTAGATCTTCTAACCCAATGATCTGTTGATTGTGGCTCTTGGTGTTGTGACTGTTGTTGCTGCTCTACTTGCTGTTCTACTTGCTGTTCTGCATGCTGGTCAAAAATTTCAGCATGCTGATTTTCATTTTCATCTTCGTTCATGTCTACTTCAACTGGTACAACATTAGGTGTTTGCTGTACCTCCTTCCTTTGCATGGATTTTTCATCAAAAATAACATCTCGGCTAATAATTACCTTGTGGGCAGTAGGATCCCACAGTCTATACCCCTTTACTGCATCTCCATAGCCGAGAAAAACACATTTGCTTGACTTCGGGTCAAGTTTGGACCTTTTTTCTTTAGGCACATGGGCAAATGCATCACAACCAAAGGTACGCAAATGAGAGTAATCAAATGGCTTACCACACCAAACCTCCTTCGGAATCTGTCCATCCAACGCAGCTCGTAGGTGACCCCGTTAATGAGGTAAACGGCTGTATTAACAGCCTCTCGCCCGTAACCTTTTATCCAACATGGATGCGCCGAGCATGCTTCTTGCACGTTCCATGATTGTGCGATTCATCCGCTCACCCACACCATTTTGTTGTGGAGTATATGGTACAGTCTTCTGGTGCTTAATTCCTTCCCGCGTACAAAATTTATCAAATTCCTTGGAGCAATATTCACCCCCATTATCTGACCTAAGACATAAAACAAACTTGCCCAAACTTTTCTCTACTCGAGTTTTGAACTCTTTAAATTTCTGCAAAGCTTCCGACTTCTTCTTCAGAAAATAAACCCACACTCTCCTAGAATAATCATCTATAAATGTCAGAAAATAGATGGCACCATTTAAGGACCGAGTGGGGACTGGTCCAAATATATCCGAATGTATAAGTTGCAGAAAATCAGAACTCTTACCAGGGCTTGCAAGAAACCGAGCCCTCTTTTGTTTACCAAAAATACAAGTGCTCACACAAGTCTAAATTGCAAGACTTAATCCCAGAAAGCATACGCAGAATTTTCAGACCTTTTTCACTCATATGGCGTAGGCGTTGATGCCATAGCATTACCGCATCCTGAACCGAAGTTGCTTCCGCTGCATGGTTTGTCACCGTATCACCGCATAAACGATATAGGGTCCCATAAGATTCTCCCTTTGCTACTACAATAGCACCTCTGGTAATTTTGCAATAGTTGTTACCAAAAGTGACAGAATACCCTAGCTTATCCATCATCTTGATTGAGAGCAAATTCTTCCGCAAATCTGGCACATGTCGCACATCACATAACATCCTTTCTCTACCATCGTCCAACTTGATCCTTATGTCCCCTCTTCCCACAATTTCTAAAGGGTGATCATCACCCAAGTAGACCTTCCCACCACTATATGGCTGATATTTGTCAAACCAGTCTTTGAGGAGACATGTGGAAAGATGCACCCGAGTCCAAAACCCTGTATATAAAACAGATCTGCTGTTGCTGATACAAAAAGCCTCACATGTTGCCGTCTCTCCATAATTTATCAGTACCGGCCTCACCGAAGGCTGAAATTGCTTTTCACCATTTTTTTCCTTTTTTAACCGCCAACAATCCTTCTTTGAGTGCCCTGGCTTCCCGCAATGCCAACACTTCCCTTTCAGCTTGCGTCCTTTAGACTTAGATCTGGACCGTGATCTACTTTGTTGACTCTTCTCAAAAGATCGACCTCTCACAGCTAGGGCTTCATTGGTTGAGGGTTCCAAAGACGTTTTCCGCCTCAACTCTTCTGCCAACAAAGCGGCTACCACATCATCAAAAGTTAGAGCTCCTGATGATGAATTGCTGATGGTCATCACCAAATGATCCCAAGTCTCCGGGAGGGAACAAAGTAGGGTGATAGCTCTGTCCTCATCCTCCATCTTCACATTAATTGAAACCAGTTTATTGATAAGGGTATTAAACTCATTCAAGTGATCTCGCCACGGATGAACCCTCCTTCATCCTTAGGTCAGTAAAGCTGTTTTTTCAGAAAAACCTTATTTGTTGCAGATTTCGTCTCATACAACTTTTCAAGCTTCTTCCAAAGGGCTTCCGTAGTCTTTTCTTCAACAACATTGAACAAGACGGAGTCCGCTAGGCATAGACGGATTGTAGAAACCGCCTTCCTATCCAGCGTTGCCCACTCCTCATCTTTCATGCTGCTTGGTTTACTCGCGACCCCTTTCAAGGCTAGGGCTTGGTCATTTTGAACCAACAAATCCTCCACCTTCATCTTCCATAGGGCGAAGTTCTTGCCATCAAACTTTTCAATCTCAAACTTGGTTACACTTCCAGTCATTGTTGCAGCTCCCACTCACACAAAACCCTAGGCTCTGATACCAGATGTTAGAAAAATAGCAAAATTCTGTGCAAGCAGAAAAACACAATAACACAGGAAAAACAAGTAACAGATTTTACGTGGAAAACCTGCAATGTGCAGGAAAAACCACGGGGCAATGGCAGCTTGATCTTTTATTGATTTTGGCAGAATTACATACAATCATCGTTTACATACAAGGGGTCATTCCCCTTTTATAGAAAAAACAAAAACTGTTCGTTTCCTCTTCCAAAGGAAGAGTCCAAAAACTGTTCGTTTCCTCTTCCAAAGGAAGAGTCCAAAAACTGTTCGTTTCCTCTTCCAAAGGAAGAGTCCAAAAATCGTTTGTTTCCTCTCCCAAAGGAAGACTACAGAATACTGTTTGTTTCCTCTTTATAAGCTGCACCACCATGCACCTCTCTGCTGAAGAACATTGGAGATCTGGATATTGACTTCACCTCCTAACACTTGGAAGCTCCCAAATGCAGGCATATAGATCCACTGACACTGAGGCAGTTGAAAAATTGGTTCGTCGATGTCTTCTTGCATTGTGGGTCCAATTACATGCACATACTTCATCTTTTGCCCCTTTCTTTAGTTTTTGTCACATCATGTGATGATCAATCACCCTTCTTTCCCCTCATTAAAAAATAAGCAGGGTGTTTATGGAATCTCCAGACCTCACTTTGTATCAACGGTCGTTCCATTTGGCGGTTTTGTACAACATTCCACTGAATAGATCTCATGAACTTGCTTTTGGTGTCGCCAGTGTCTGAAATATTCACCGAGATAATTTGGTGAGCAACTCATATACAATAGCAGTCAGCATATGAAATAGGGATTATGCTCAAAATCTCATTCAGCATGGCGTGTTCAGTGCAATATTTCCAACCCTTCTGCATAGTAGACCTCACTTTGTCGCATTTTTCTCAATTAACCATAAATCAGATAGAAAAGGAGAAAGACGATTGGTATCATTAGTAACAGTCCCATCATAGTTGCTCTAATATCATTGATTAACACACACCACAAGAATAGTAAGCTGCAAAAAAGAAAATTTAATCAAGATTCCACGAGGCAGGGAGACGGAGGGGGGGGGACTGTTGGGGAACAACAAGCATAGTAGTATTAAAATTTTTAGAAATTTAAAATAATTTACATAGCAAAAATGAAAAATACTAAATACTAATAGTTTACAACAAAAATATTTAGAACTTAGAAGTCATTATAAAAATACTAATAGTATAATAGTCTCATTACGACAAAAAGAGCTTACATTGTACAACAAAAATAGTCTCATTAGAACTGCTGGGCTGCCCTCATCATTTGAGTGTTTTAACTTTTAAACTTTTAACTTTTTCTTTTTAACTTATAGTCTTATAGTCTCTTTTTAGGGTTTGGGGGGTGGAGACTTTCATGGGTCCCACCCCCATACTTTTTTTTTTTTTAATTTAGTGTGAGACGCCCAACCAGTATCCCACCCCTCATATGTAGTGTTTAATTTTAAAAAAGAGTTATTTTTATTTTTATTTTTTTAAAATTTAGTGTGAGAGGACAGTTGGGCGTCTTTGGGGACGCTCGACAGACGCCTAGGTCCCCCAGCCATCCCCGGGGACGTACCCTCACAAGAGATGTTTCGGGGACTTCTGGGAAACGTCCTCGATGCTGTCCCCCGCTTCTGGGGACGGGGGGGCGCGGCCCCGTGGAACACTGAATTTAAAGTATTATGCATGGAGATGCAATGAACATAAATATGATGCAAACTATAAGATATAATGATGAAAGGTCTCAGGAGAGAAACCTGTACATTAGCCAACCTAAGTACTTACTAACATACAACATGATATTATGAATTCAATATGTTGAATGTACAAAATGTCTTTTAGAATATGTCAGAGCTAGGTATGATCCCAACAATCATTGTCCATGATGTGCAATTTTAATATTAGTTAAAGCAAGAAGTGACACCTAATGCTTTTGACAAGAAAATGGTATTTTAAATCAAAGCATTCTTATTATATTCTTAGAAAGTGTAATTCCAGTTTTTAGAGCCACAAATGTAACACCAATCAACACCGCAAGAAGAATTTATTGAGCAAGAAAATATTAAAATTGATTGATGTTGTAAGGCTAAACGCAAAACGTATCAACGATTATCAATATGACAATATCAGACCATATCGCAAATTTGCCTCAAGTGTAATTCCAGTTTTTAGAGCCAGGAATGTAACACAATCAACTCAGCAAGAAGAATTTAGTGAGCAAGAAAAATCTCAAAGTCGACTGATGTTTTAAGGATAGATGCAAAGCCAATCAACAATTATCAATACGCTGTATTGAGCCATATTGCAAATTTGCCAAAGACATTGAATTAATAACCTTCTACCTCCATTTTGACTACACAACTGGTATTTACATTTTGTTGCACGACATCAATGTTTATGTGATGTCATGAGCACAATGTTGATGCAGAATAGACAAATATTGATGATGTGGAAATATTGGGAGAAGAATGAAGCTTGTCTCAAGATTCTAAGGGCTATTTCAGGTGCAAAGTTATTTTACATGTGGTATGCAAATTAAAGAACGAATGATCAAGATAATGTTCCTCATTTATTAAAAACAATTTGAAGTCTGCATAAGAGAAATATATTCCTTTGAGCCTTATCTCTAATATCTTGAGCATAATGCTGATATGAAATGCAAATAGTTTTGCTTATATTATATATAGTAGCAGAAGTAAAATTTCTGAAGATATTCAAGTTTTGGGAGCAAGTTTTGCTAAATGGTGAATATGTCACTCTAGCAATCTATATAACAAGAAGCTGTTTCTAGCTATCAGAGTGAGTGTAATATTTGTTAGAAAATATAGCAAAATTATGTGCAAGCAGAAAAACACAATAACGCAGAAAAAACAGTAACACAGATTTTACGTGGAAAACCTGCAATGTGCAGGAAAAACCACGGGGCAATGGCAGCTTGATCTTTTATTGATTTCGGCAGAATTACATTCAATCAACATTTTTACATGCAAGGGGTCATTCCCTTTTATAGAAAAAACAAACTGTTCGTTTCCTCTCCCAAAGGAAGACTCCAAAAACTGTTTGTTTCCTCTTCCAAAGGAAGACTCCAAAAACTGTTTGTTTCCTCTTCCAAAGGAAGACTCCAAAAACTGTTCGTTTCCTCTTCCAAAGGAAGAGTCCAAAAACTGTTCGTTTCCTCTCCCAAAGGAAGACTCCAGAAAACTGTTTGTTTCCTCTCCATAAGCTGCACCACCATGCACCTCTCTGCTGAAGAACATTGGAGATCTGGATATTGACTTCACCTCCTAACATTCTCCCACTTGAAGTCGATATACAAGAATTCTTTGCCTATGTTTTTCCATCCAAGTGCCAATTGCCCAATGCTGCCCTTATCACATTTTCAGCAAGCCCGGAGAAGTTCTGCACCACTCAAACTTCTCTGTCTTGACCGGCTTAGTAAGCATATCTGCAGGATTCACTTCAGTGTCGATTTTTTGCAACAAGATCCTACCTTCTTCCACCACATTTCTTATAAAGTGGTACTTGACATCAATGTGTTTCGTGCGATCATGGAATGTTGGGTTCTTCACTAGCTGAATAGCACTTTGGCTATCACAATGCAACGTAATTTTCCCCTGCATTACCTTGAAGTCACCCAACAGTCGCTCTAGCCAAATTGCCTCTTTGCTGGCATGAGTCGCTGCAATATATTCTGCTTCAGTGGTTGATAAAGCCACCACAGATTGCAACTTAGAAGCCCAACTCACAGCTCCACCAGCAAGAGTGAAAGTATATCCTGTAGTGGACTTTCTCCCATCTCTATCTCCACCATAATCGGAATCCACAAAACCTTTAACTTGCAAACTATCCGATCCGTAGTAAATAGCAGCATCTGAAGTGCCTCTTAAATATCTGAATATCCACTTCACCGCATTCCAATGCTCCTTACCAGGATTTGCCATGTACCGGCTGACTACTCCCACCGCTTGGGCAATATCCGGTCTGGTGCTCACCATGGCATACATGAGGCTTCCTACCGCTGATGAATACGGTACACGAGACATGCTTGTCTTCTCTGCTTCTGTTCTAGGACACTGGTTGGAAGACAACTTTAAGTGTGAAAGAAGTGGGGTACTAACTGGTTTTGCATTCTGCATATTGAAGCGCTGCAGAATCTTTTCTATATATGACTTTTGACTTAACCAGATCTTTCTTCCTTTTCTGTCCCTGTGTATCTTCATCCCTAAAATTTGGTTTGCTGCTCCTAAATCCTTCATTTCAAATGTCCTAGCCAACTGAGCCTTAAGATCAATGATTTTCTTCATGTTGGGGCCTGCAACCAACATATCATCAACATACAACAGCAAAATTATAAAACTGCCATCATTAAACCTCTTATAGTATGCACAATGGTCAGCTTCACTCCTGCTGAAACCTTGGCTCTTCATGAAGGTGTCAAATTTTCTGTACCACATCCTTGGCGCCTGTTTCAACCCATACAGAGATTTCTTCAGTCTGCAAACCAAATGCTCTTTGCCTCTTTCTTCATAGCCCTCAAGCTGATCCATATAAATCTCCTCCTCAAGATCACCATGCAGGAAAGCAGTCTTTACATCAAGCTGCTCCAGTTCTAAATCCTGTGCTGCTACAAGTGCAAGTAAAACTCTAACAGTAGTCATCTTCACAACTGGAGAAAAAATTTCATTAAAGTCTATACCTGACTTTTGCACATAGCCTTTAGCAACCAAGCGAGCTTTATAGCGTTCCAACAACCCATCGCTGTTTTTCTTTACTTTGTAAACCCACTTGTTTCCAACAACCTTTCTTCCAGGTGGGAGATCCACAAGTTCCCACGTTTTATTCTTGTGAAGTGCCTCGATTTCCTCCTCCATGGATTTCCTCCACTTTTCTGCATTCTCAGACTCTCTAGCTTCCTGAAATGAACTAGGCTCACCATCATCAGTTAACAAAGCAAAAGAGGACTGATAAACATGAGAATACCTTTCCGGACACTTTTGTGGACGTGTAGATCTTCTAACCCAATGATCTGTTGATTGTGGCTCTCGGTCTTGTGACTGTTGTGGCTGCTCTACTTGCTGTTCTGCATGCTGGTCAAAAAATTCAGCATGCTGATTTTCATTTTCATCTTCGTTCATGTCTACTTCAACTGGTACAACATTAGGTGTTTGCTGTACCTCCTTCCTTTGCATGGATTTTTCATCAAAAATAACATCTCGGCTAATAATTACCTTGTGGGCAGTAGGATCCCACAGTCTATACCCCTTTACTGCATCTCCATAGCCGAGAAAAACACATTTGCTTGACTTTGGGTCAAGTTTGGACCTTTTTTCTTTAGGCACATGGGCAAATGCATCACAGCCAAAGGTACGCAAATGAGAGTAATCAAATGGCTTACCACACCAAACCTCCTCTGGAATCTGTCCATCCAACGCAGCTGTAGGTGACCTGTTAATGAGGTAAACAACTGTATTAACAGCCTCTGCCCATAACCTTTTATCCAACATGGATGCGCTGAGCATGCTTCTTGCACGTTCCATGATTGTGCGATTCATCCGCTCAGCCACACCATTTTGTTGTGGAGTATATGGTACAGTCTTCTGGTGCTTAATTCCTTCCTGCGTACAAAATTTATCAAATTCCTTGGAGCAATATTCACCCCCATTATCTGACCTAAGACATAAAACAGACTTGCCCAAACTTTTCTCTACTCGAGTTTTGAACTCTTTAAATTTCTGCAAAGCTTCCGACTTCTTCTTCAGAAAATAAACCCACACTCTCCTAGAATAATCATCTATAAAAGTCAGAAAATAGATGGCACCATTTAAGGACCGAGTGGGGACTGGTCCAAATATATCCGAATGTATAAGTTGCAGAAAATCAGAACTCTTACCAGGGCTTGCAATAAACCGAACCCTCTTTTGTTTACCAAAAATACAGTGCTCACACAAGTCTAAATTGCAAGACTTAATCCCAAAAAGCATACCTCTGTCATGCAGAATTTTCAGACCTTTTTCACTCATATGGCCTAGGCGTTGATGCCATAGCATTACTGCATCCTGAACAGAAGTTGTTGTTGCTGCATGGTTTGTCACCGTATCACCGCATAAACGATATAGGGTCCCATAAGATTCTCCCTTTGCTACTACAATAGCACCTCTGGTAATTTTGCAATAGTTGTTACCGAAAGTGACAGAATACCCTAGCTTATCCATCATCTTGATTGAGAGCAAATTCTTCCGCAAATCTGGCACATGTCGTACATCACATAACATCCTTTCTCTACCATCGTCCAACCTCGATCCTTATGTCCCCTCTTCCCACAATTTCTAAAGGGTGATCATCACCCAAGTAGACCTTCCCACCACTATATGGCTGATATTTGTCAAACCAGTCTCTCTGAGGAGACATGTGGAAAGATGCACCCGAGTCCAAAACCCAGGTATATAAAACAGATCTGTTGTTGCTGATACAGAAAGCCTCACATGTTGTCGTCTCTCCAGAATTTATTGTACTGGCCTCAGCTGATGGCTGAAATTGCTTTTCACCATTTTTTTCCTTTTTTAACTGCCAACAATCCTTCTTTGAGTGCCCTGGCTTCCCACAATGCCAACACTTCCCTTTCAGCTTGCGTCCTTTAGACTTAGATCTGGACTGTGATCTACTTTGTTGACTCTTCTCGAAAGATCGACCTCTCACAACTAGGGCTTCATTGGTTGAGGGTTCCAAAGACGTTTTCCGCCTCAACTCTTCTGCCAACAAAGCGGCTACCACATCATCAAAAGTTAGAGCTCCTGATGATGAATTGCTGATGGTCATCACCAAATGATCCCAAGTCTCCGGGAGGGAACAAAGTAGGGTGATAGCTCTGTCCTCATCCTCCATCTTCACATTAACTGAAACCAGTTTTACTGATAAGGGTATTAAACTCATTCAGGTGATCTGCCACAGATGAACCCTCCTTCATCCTTAGGCTATAAAGCTGTTTTTTCAGAAAAACCTTATTTGTTGCAGATTTCGTCTCATACAACTTTTCAAGCTTCTTCCAAAGGGCTTCCGCGGTCTTTTCTTCAACAACATTGAACAAGACGGAGTCCGCTAGGCATAGACGGATTGTAGAAACCGCCTTCCTATCCAGCGTTGCCCACTCCTCATCTTTCATGCTGCTTGGTTTACTCGCGACCCCTTTCAAGGCTAGGGCTTGGTCATTTTGAACCAACAAATCCTCCACCTTCATCTTCCATAGGGCGAAGTTCCTGCCATCAAACTTTTCAATCTCAAACTTGGTTACACTTCCAATCATTGTTGCAGCTCCCACTCGCACAAAACCCTAGGCTCGATACCGGATGTTAGAAAATATAGCAAAATTATGTGCAAGCAGAAAAACACAATAACGCAGGAAAACAGTAACACAGATTTTACGTGGAAAACCTGCAATGTGCAGGAAAAACCACGGGGCAATGGCAGCTTGATCTTTTATTGATTTCGGCAGAATTACATTCAATCAACATTTTTACATGCAAGGGGTCATTCCCCTTTTATAGAAAAAACAAACTGTTCGTTTCCTCTCCCAAAGGAAGAGTCCAAAAAACTGTTCGTTTCCTCTTCCAAAGGAAGACTCCAAAAAACTGTTCGTTTCCTCTCCCAAAGGAAGACTCCAGAAAACTGTTTGTTTCCTCTCCATAAGCTGCACCACCATGCACCTCTCTGCTGAAGAACATTGGAGATCTGGATATTGACTTCACCTCCTAACAATATTGAGAAAACAAGGCATACTCTGATATATCAAAAGGAGGAGAAAACCAAAAAAAAAAAAAAGATTTAATACAACATTTACTAGCCAAACATTACAAACAACATGCATTGGTTCCTTGATTTTGAAGTACTAATTATAAAATTTCTTTCAAGTACAATACCTTATGAAGGAACTTGTATGACTAAGAATTCCTTAGACAAGCAGATAGACTGTATTCATGCAAACAGTCTTCATCTAGTTTGTTTATCAGTATCTCAAAAAAGCAGTTTATCTATCAAATATAAAAGCCAGCCTATCATGGATTTTCATCTACTACTTTAAAGAGCTTTTTTGAATCTTGATTATGTTGCTGCCAAGATGTATTTTAAGCAAGAAATGAGTCTGCCAAAAAGATAAGTAGAGGGACTTCCTCTGACCAAAGCTTGGAGCGATGGTTAAGCAAAAACACTTTATTTTTACCAGCTGGCAGAGGAGGTAGACTTTATTCATGCTATTAATATTATATAGATGCTACTGATATATGAGAGGTTATTTTGAAGAGTTGTGACTTCACCCTAATATGACTATAAAGGAAGAGTTATGTAGGAAGAAAAATGTGTGCTGCAGAAAAGACAAGAGACACCTTTTGATGACAGGAAAGATGTCCTTGCAGTGTGGAACAAAACAGTTCCTAAATCAAATGGAGCAGTTACTCTTTACATTGTAGCTTTGTAGTATTGTATAACCTGCACGTTATAGACATGGCCTAGTACTTAGTTGTACATATTTAGTGGTTGGTAATCTGCAGCAACCCTTTTTTACTAGAGAAGTAAAGATCTTAATTGTTTGTAATATTCTTAATCAAGAGATCCTGGCCAAGGCTGAAATAACCTAGGGCCCCAGAGAGACATCGTCTAAGTCTGGCTTCCCAGCCTGCCAAGTCCGGCAAATGTGATATTATCTATATAATTCATCTCATGGAAGGAATAAAACACAAGATCGGGAGAATGAAAACCGACTCACATATTAAAAGAGTCAGTTGGGCATATAGCATATACATGATCCTTTTAATAGAAGAAAAAGAGAAGTTACAGTACAGGAATTCAAGTGATGAACCCCAACAATGTTTGATTGGCATATTTCTGGTGAAGTTATGCAAAATCAGGGTTTATGTTCATTGATGCTTGTCACTTTGACATACATCTTGCACTTTCTACCCCCAATGGCAACAATAGTTATCATGGTTCTTAAATGCTAAATTTTAGTTTAGTAATTCCTTGAGTAGCTATAGTAATTTCTGACTTCAAAATGAAGACCGCTACTTCAAATGAGACAACAACTGCTATGGAAGTATCATCCAAAACTTTGTGTTGCAAGAAAATAAACAATTCATTGTAGAATGTGGGCCTAAAACATATGGGATTTTGTCCAAACCAGAGTAAAAAATAGGACTTGACCATATAAACTACATAATTATGTGAATTGTGTTGAGATTGACTTGATTGTTTTGTGAAATCTACACTATGGTAGCCATGTCTACATAAAAAATAATTAATAATACAAAAAAATTCAAAATTACTTATTATAAGTTAATGATTTCCATTTCTTGTTCAGTCTGTGATTTCTCTGTCTCGTATTATTCAACTTCTTCATTTTCTTCTCCGATTCATAGGATGTTAAGCATTAATTTGCATCTGGAGAAATGCCTCAGAGTCCACTGTTTCACTTCCTTTAGCCGAAAACATTTACTAGAGATTTTTTTTATTAAGGATTTTACTGTCAATGTCAGGAAAATGCAAGGTTGTTTTTTGTTCATCTCCATTGACAAGTGCATTGGTTGCATGTCCTGCATTGGGAGTTCTAACTCTTCCATTTGTCATCAGCTTTGTAGTTTGAATTTCTTTTGTACTTTGCCTTTCAGGTCATTGATAGAACTTTATCCTAGTTAGTATCCAATTAGGATGGTAGCATGGTAGCAATTCTCTTTTGAGGCACGTTAGCTTTGAGCTTATTGTGAAAATTTCTTAGTTACTTTATTCTCAAGGCCCTCTTTGCTTTTCTTCAGCACTGTAGCTATCCTAATATTTCCTAAGAACAGAGATATTACTTTAGTCTTGAATGATTTATAACTATTCTAGTTAATAATGCAGGTCATGGTAAGGGTGACAGGATGTGGGTGTTCTGCTGTCTTCAGCATTAGACAGCATCTAGCTAGAATTGTTCAGTAGCTCGTATGCTTCCACTTAGAGAGCATAGAGCACATTCATACATATCAATGAATGAAAAAAATCACCTGTGATATACACACATACATAGTGTTGAAACAGGTCCCACCCATATTACATCTTGACCGCATTATTGCCACATTTCAACTAACCACAATATTGTGGTATTACAATAAACCGTATTATTGCGGGCTACATTATTGTGGGAGTGTCCATCACAATGCAGGGATTTGAATCTGTGCTCATACAATTACTTTCCATTTACCATTACTATGCTTGAGGGAGATATCTCTTCCCTAAGATTTCAGTAAGTCCTGAGTTTCTATATGCTTTTTGCTTGTAATTGTGCTTGTTATGTAATGATTCTAGGTCTTCCATGATTACATGATTTTTTCTCAATTACTAGTCATTTCAACAATCCCACATGCAAATTTAAATATTACTTTGTCTTACTTAACAAGCCATCTGTCCGAGATTTCTTCAGGTTAATGCTGACCACCCTCCATACTAGACCCATATTATATGGCAAAAGTTATTTAAATATTTTGAATCAGTTAAAGTCCAGAATGAGCAGAATTCTTATTAAAATGTCATATAAAAAGATACTTAGAAAGAATGCTCTAAAATCATCATTGGCATAGAGATAGAGAAATATCAAGGCTTCCAGTATTTTAAACAACTAGAAAGGTTTGCATACCCGGTTGCAACTATTTATTTTTCTGTAGTTCATATATTTTTTTTCCTCGGAAAAAATCAATAACTTTCATTTCAGAGTTTTAAAAAAAATTACAATGAGATGGGTATTTTATACCCTCATATAGGCCTTACTAAACAGCCCCATTAAGAGCTATTCTAAAATCTCCCAATAATGACTCAAATTTCTTTGAAAAGTCTATCAGACCTGATACAATAAAAACTATGAACAACCTGGTGCAAGCCTTCAGTCATCTTATAGAGTGCCATTTTGGTACTTCAGCCCTGTAGCCATCAGTCATCTTACGAATATGACCTTAATTATCAAAAGACATCAAAAAGAACACAAAAAGTGTCCTAAACCATGACTTCTATCAAAAGGAAACAAGTATCAAAAGGGAGCAGACTGTGGTGGGATCACAGTCCCACACACTACTCCTTTTAACCAAGTACCAACTGGAATATCCAAGGCAGCTTTTGATAGACCATCCGCTTTCTTATTTAGTTCTCTGTAGATATGTTTATAAGAGATCTCTGCAAATGATGCTTCTAGCAATTTCACTTGCTCATAATAAGGCCTAAGTATCAAATTTTGCATCCCCACTAATCCTGAAGCCCAATCCACCACCAATTTTGAGTCACCAAAAACTTGGAGTTTTGTTATTCCTTGTTCCACTGCCATTCTTATCAAAAAGATCAAAGCCTTCCACTCTGCCACATTATTGGTGCCTTCACCAAGACCCACTTTGAAAGTGAATTTGTGATTTTCATCTTAATATAACACTCCTCTTGCCCCACATCTACCTGGACTGTCTTGACAAGCTCCATCGAAAAAAGCCCAAGACTTCGTAATATCCACTGTTAAACTGCCAACCTGCCTTACAACCTTTAATTTTGGGGCTTGTTTTATGCCTTCATAAGTATATTTGATCTGAGCTTGAACTTGTATAGGTGGAATTTCCTTGCTCTCAAACAACATAGAATTTCTTGCCAACCACAGACCCCATGCCACTATTAATGGAATGCACCTGTATTCCTTTAAGCCTTTGTCTTTGAACCATTGCTGCATATTCTCCAACAGATTCCTTGCTGGCCACTGTCCCTTCCCCTTAGTCATGGGTAGAATAGACCTCCACACTTCTCTCGAGAAATCACAATGAACTAGTAGGTGATCCATTGTTTCTTCTTCCCTTTTACACAGGCTGCATTGACTTGGACCCTGCCAGGACCTCTTTTGCAGAACATCCCATGTCAATGCCTTCTTAGCTAACGCTAACCAAGAAAAAATTCTGATTTTCAAGGGCGCTTTCACCTTCCAAATCTTGCTCCACCACCAAAGGACCTCCTCATTATTATCTTCAAACATTGCCTTGTATCCTTCCTTAGCTGTAAATTGTCCACTAGTTGGGTTCTTTGACCATACTAAAGAGTCTTCTTGTCTCAGTCTTATAAAAGCCCTTGTCAGACCCCTTGTATAATTGCTCCATTGCTCAGCTTCATTTCCTTCCAAAAGTAATTCTTCTGTTGAAAGCCACCCTTGATTCCACAAACTGGTTCTGTCCACAGAGGCTGCATCTGCCAATACCCTGAGCCCTTGTCTATTTAGATGTTCTATTAAATTTTGAGACAACTGGTAATCTCCTCCACTCCCCAGCCAGGGGTCTTTTCCTAGTCTTACTTTCTTCCCATTTCCTATTCTCCAAACCAAAAAAATTGCCCACTAATGGAAAAGCCTTCACTAATGCTTTCCAAATGATAGTAGCATTGGTCACTGACTTGATAGGAAGTCTAATCCACTCTTCAAAGGACATGCCCCCCGAACCCAAATATTTCTCCCTTAACCTCATGCCATAATCCTTTACCAGTTATCAATCTCCAAAGACTCTTGGCAGCTAGTGCTTTCCCGAAGTTATGTATATTCTTAAGCCCCCATCCTCCTGCTGATTTAGGTTTGGCAATCTTACTCCATTTAACCAAAGCCATTGCATCCTTCTCCCTTCTTCCTGGTAAAGGAAAGCATTTCTTCCTTATTTTTTCCACTATTTTAACAGGAATATAAGCCATGGAGTGCCAATATACTGGAATGGCCTCCAAAACCGATTTCACCAGTGTTAAACGACCTCCCAATGATAACCATCTATTGCACCATGAAGTTACCTTTTTTCCACTTTATTGTATAACCAAATCCAATCTTGGTATCCATAATCATTTGGCTTCAGCCTAAACCCCAAATATTTAACCCTTTTCCAAACTCAATTAGATTGAAGCCAAAAATCCTTATCATTACTTCTTCTTGTCCTAGCTATAGTCTATTAAAAGCTATATTAGTCTTCTAGAGGTTTATTTCCATTCTTGTAGCAGCACAATATAGATCTAACAACTCTTTATATTTTAGTGCTTCTCTTAAGGTGCCATTTCCAAATAGGAGTATATCATCTGCAAATAGTAAGTGAGTCCCAACTAAAGAGTTTTCCATTTTAATGCCTTTGATCATGCCAAGTATTTTCTATTCCTTAATCATTCTACTCAACCCTTCAGCCACAAGCAAGAATAATAGGGGTGATAGGGGGCATCCCTATCTCAGCCCTCTAGAAGGCTTGAAGAAGCTAGAAGCTAAACCATTAATTAAGACAACAAAGGAAGTAGAATTAATACATCCCATTACCCAATTTACAAAGGGTACACTACAACCAATATGAATTAATATGAGCCTAATGTACAACCAACTTACCCTATCAAAAGCTTTTTCCAAATCATTAATTATCATTGCTTGTTGCTTCCTTGATTTGACTGAATGAAGTGCTTCCTGAGCAACACCAATAGCTTCATGGATTTGTCTTTTACTCAAGAAACCAAATTGTTCTTCTGAGAGGGTGTCTGAAAAAAAACCCTTTTAACCTCCTAGCAATAATCTTGGAGATGATTTTGTAGAGAGTATTACACAAGGATATAGGCCTATACTCCCCAAAGGATTATGGGTTATCCTTCTTAGGAATCAAGGCCAGGAAAGTTGTATTGATAGACTTAAGTACCTGCCCAGAAGTCCTTGATTCCTCAACCACCTTTAAAAGGTCTTCTTCCAACAACTCATAAAAACCCACATAAAAGTCAATGGACCAACCATCCGGTCTTGGACTCTTCCCTTTCTAAAAAGATTTAACTATTGTTTGTAGCTCCTCCTTAGTAACTTCTGTCATCAAAGCCTCTTTGACTTCATCACTGACCATCTTAGGTAGATAAAGTGCTAGCTTAATGATTTCTTCTATATTTGCTTTATTGGGTTCTTGATACATTTTCTTAAAGTAGGATACTCCTAATCCAACTATATCTTGAAACCTTCTCATATTTCTTCCATCCTCCCCTTTCATCTCCTAGATGGTATTTATCATATTTCTTTGTTTTGCATACTTTTGAAAGAATTTTGTATTCTCATCCCCCTTGCTCTAGCCAAAGTGCTCTACTTTTCATCCTCCACTTTGCATCTTCCCATTCTAGCAATTCCTTCTTCTTTTTTTCCCACTCCTTGACCTACAAATTCTCCTTATTCTAAAAAACCTCATTGCCTTCCTGATTATACAACCGATTCAATTTAGATTCTATGTCAACTATCTTTGCCTCTGCTTCCCAATATTTACCTTTGGCCCATGCGATTGTAGCAGATTTGATTCTCCTCAGATTTTTAGAAAACTGAAACATAGTTGTCTCTTCTATTGTTGGGTCAATATGTCTTCACTCATCTTTTACTAAATTTATAAATTCCTCATCTTCCAACCAAATAGCATTGAACTTGAAAGGACCTGCTGATTTCTCTTGATCTTTTTCTAACTGAAAGAAAATCGGTGAATGATCAGATCCCCCACCTTGATCTATCCAAGACCTCAGTCTTTCTACTTCAACTATGAGGTTTTTAGACACTAAAAATCTGTCCAACCTTTTAGAAATACCTTGTCTTCTAGTTCTTTGATTCCTCCAAGTGGGAACTAATTTAATGGGTTCTACATCACACAACCCTACATTCTAGATTTTTTGTAGGAAAAATTCAGTGAGGGGATCCATTCTAGCCTCCTCTCCCCATATTTATACTCTTTTAGTTACAAAATTTAAGTCCCCTCCCACCACTACATTTTTTTTTTTTTAAAGTCTTGTATAAAGAATTCTTCCCAAAACTCCCTTCTACCACCATAAGGACCATACAGATTGACTACAAAAATCAGCTTTCCTAGCTCCATAGAATGTAAGTCTGTAACCACACCTTGCCTTAATATATACCTTGTCAACTAGCTGGAAGGAGGAATTCCATCCTATTACATTCCCCCCTGATCTTCCATTTGAGTCTATCCCTTCAAAGTTCCAATTTGATAGGAGAGAGGTGAGGATGGCTATTGTTTTTTTTGCATCCAACATAGTCTCCTGGATTAAAATTATATTTGGCTTATGAAGTTTAAACAAATGCTTTAGGGCTATTTTTTTATGAGGGCCCCGAGCCCTCTGACATTTAAAGAGAGGATGATCATTGATTCCCTTTCCCTTAGGGCTGTCCTGCTCTAAGAACCCCAACTATGGATTTTTGTTTACCAGATAAAATTTCCTTCTCAGTTTTTTTTGTGCAATTTTTAAGTAGGATTTCCTTCCTACTATAAACTCTTGAGATTGACTTGTCTCAAGACCCAAGCCCCCTGATACCTGACCATACCTAGTATCTCCTTTACCATTTTTCAGGGCTCTTAGGGCATATCTGCCAGAAGATGTGCTTGTATTATGGTGATTTGGAGGACTTGGTGGGGAAGAGAACCTACTAGGGTTGTTTAAGCCCTTGCTTGCTTCCTTGGCCTGAAATATCTTTGTCTAAAGAGGGTAAGAACTCAGTAAGTTTTACACCCTTCTCCTCTACTTGTTCTAAGCCCTTGATAGAAAGAGGTTGTAGAGTCCCCCTTGGATTTAAAACCCTTCCCCCTTCCTCCTTTTGACCATAAGATTTCTCCTCCCTACCTTCCCAAAATGAAGGAACAACACCACCCTCTTGCAATGTCCTATCGGAACTATGGCCTGTCAAGACCTCCATATAGGGGCTCGGCCCAGGACAAGATGATATAGCAAGTTTATCATTATTAGAATTCAATCCCCCATCCCCAAAAAAGGGCAAGATTAGGTTTGGGCTTTGATGGATACCTGATAAAATGCCTCCATACACTTTGTCGATCGCAGGTATGGCCTCCCTTCCCTCATCTGAAACTTCCCTATTGCAATTGCTTGGAGCCAACTCTTTCTCCTTCGTCTGGACATTGATGACAGGAAACCTTTCTTTAAGCGATTCAGGAGTCTTGACTGGGTCCTCCTCTATCTATGCTTTAGCCATCGCTACCTCCTCTAAATTTTTTAGACCAGAAGAACCTCCAACTTCCTTTTGTACAGTCCCTTGCCCTCTGCTCTCTTCCATTTCACAATCTGCCTTGAGATGACCATAATGATGACAATTACTACATCGAAACGACACCCCGATGTAGTCAAGATTCTATAAATACATCCAATTTCCTGACATGAACTCCATGTTTTCTGGCAACCCTAAACTGAGATCAAGCTCCACTAAGATACAAGCTATCATTTTTTGGATACCATTTAAGTTTTCTGTATCTACTCCAAGGAAAACTCCCAAGGAGTTCCCAATCTCATGCAACATTCTTTCATTCCAGAATTCAAGGGGCAAAGAGGGTAGCTTGACCCAGATAGGTTGGGTATTAGTCCTCTCAGAGCATGGATCGAACCCAAGAGTCCAAAATTTTAGATTTAAAATGTTGAGCCCCCAACTCCATCTTCCATTTTTTATGATTATAGCATCTTCTGCCTTTTGGAAGACAAAAACCATCCAACCCTTTGTCATCACATGATATGTAGGAGTATAGCCCAGAACCTCCAACCAGGTAACCTTGATCCATTCTTGCAGAGTTTTCGGTTTCATGGAGCGGCCCATAAATCTACCTACCAAAGCCTTGTCCTTCAATGACAAAACTTGCTCTAGCATCAGATCCTCACCTACAACCATTTAGACCAGCTCCTTCCACAATTTTATACAATATTTTTGCTTTCTTTTCCCCTTTTTTGCTTAGTTTGTTTATCTCCCAATCTAGCCAGACTACCCTTCAGTGTTTCCTTTGGTTCATTTGGTGGCACTTCCCCTTCTCCATTGCCCCCCTTGTATGCCCTATGGTTAGGGTTTGAAGTTGATTGGGCCTTCGAGCATGGGTCTAAGTCGAGTCCTCCACATACCTTGTGTCCCTCTCATGCCAGATGTCAAAAGGTTCTTCCTTGGAAATAAAATTTTATGCCTTCATATATTCCTCAGGCACTTCACTGTAGTCCACTACATCCTCTTCATACAATGTCGACTCAGTTGTCCTGCCGTTGTTAGTGATCAGTGGGTCAAGTTTGCTGAATTGTTTTTTGAAATTTCCATCCTCCCCTGTCCTTCTTGGCCTTGCTAACCAAAACCTGACAACAAGAGCCTTATTTGCTTGAGTGCAAGCAGTTGCTATTTTCTGCCGGATCCCAGCGGTCGTCCTCTACCCTGCTTCTATAATGATGGCAGCCCCATTTTCCTTTCAAGCTAGCTTCGCTGTGACCTGTTGTTTCTTCTTAGATCTGCAAATCTTCAAGCCAGCTCCGCCATGACCTGCTGTTTCTTCCTTTGAAGTGGTAGAGATGCAAACCTTCAAGCCAGCTCCGCCTTGACCTGTTGATTCTTCCTTTGAAGTGGTAGAGATGCAAACCTTCAAGCTAGCTTTATCACGACTTGCTGCTTCTTCCTAGATTTGCAAAGCTTCAAGCCAGGTCTGTCATGATCTGTTGTTTCCCTCTAGATCTTCAAACCTTCAAGCCAGCTTCGCCATGACCTGCTGTTTCTTCTTAGATCTGCAAACCTTCAAGCCAGCTCTACTATGACCTGTTGCCTCTTAGATTTGCAAACCCTCAAGCCAACTCTGTCGTGACCTGTTGTTTCCTTTTAGATCTGCAAACCTTCAAGCCAGCTCTGCCATGACCTGTTGTTTCTTCTTAGATTTGCAAACCTTCAAGCCAGCTCTGTCATGACCTGTTATTTCTTCTTAGATCTGCAAACCTTCAAGCCAGCTCCGCCATGACCTGCTGTTTCTTCTTAGATCTGCAAACCTTCAAGCCAGCTCAGCCATGACCTGCTGTTTCTTCTTAGATCTGCAAACCTTCAAGCCAGCTCCACCATGACCTATTGTTTCTTCTTAGATCTACAAACCTTCAAGCCAGCTCTACCGTGACATGTTGTTTCCTTTTAGTTCTGCAGACCTTCAAGCCAGCTCTGCTGTGACCTGCTGTTTCTTCTAAGATCTGCATATATATATATATATATATTTTATAATTTTAAGCTTTAATTTGTCTATTCCCATGGTTTTGGTAATTTATTTGGAATTAAAAAAATGTTACTATTTCTTTAGGTCGAGTGCTTCTTTGGGAGTGCTCCTATAGGGGAAAATAATCACCATTTTTTAATTTTTCCAGGTGAACAATTGCTCTGGTAATGTGCACTTTACTTTTGTTTACTGAATAACTGACGGTTTTATTATTTCATTTCAGGAGCAAAGGTTTGACATAAAAGATGCAAGGTTGCATATCTTCACTACTATTCTTTTGTACCTGTTTGAAGACAGTTATATTTTAGTCAAAGAATCTAAACCTCCATTTAGTCATTCTTTAGTATATTGAGATAATTTGTTTGACAGGAGGGTTATGCTAACAATCACTTTGAAACCCTATTAAAGTGTCAATGGAAATGTTCTATTATCTAAAGGTAAGCTATTGTTGTTAAAAATTCTGAAATTCTTCTCTGGTGGGTTGCAATTAGAGAAAAGCAAATGTGAACACGTTCTTGTTTCACATCTTTCTTTTAATTTGAAGTGTGGATCACTTTTTGTTATACTTTTCTCTGGACTCATCATTCAATATTTATGAATAAATGCAATTCTCTTTTGCATTGTCATTTGAGATAATATGTTTGACAGGAGGGTTTGTTAAGCTGACAAATGACAGTCACTTTGAAACCCTATTAAAATGTTCAATGGAAATGTTCTATTATCTAATGGTAAGCTGTTGTTGTGGAAAATTTGCAACTTGTGGTGAGTTGCAATTAGAATTTAGAAAACAAATGTTAACACATTCTTGTTTTACATCTTTACTTCAAAGGATGTCTTGCATTTTGTTATACTGCTTTCTAGGATCATCGTTCGATATTTATCAATAAATACAATACTCTTTGCACCTGTTCACTACATAAATCCTTTAAATTGGGCTTGTATAAGTTGGGATACCACATGAGTAACAGCTACATCTCATTTTGAAGTCCGATGCATTTGTTCTTTTATGAAATTTTGGACATCCTGGTTATTAATGTAAGACGTCGCAAGTATCTCTATAAATTTGTCAAGTTGCTGGTAGGCCCCTCTCTCAGACTACTTTAGTATTGTTTCAGCAACATACTACATGTTAATATCTTAATAAATACATCTTGCATTGCCATTGAAAACTTGTACTATATTTGGATCTTTCCACACAGAATTATGTGCTTTGGTGTCATTTTATATAGAAGCAGTAGGATTCCTCTGTTTTGGTGCGTTTGAATTGTCCAGGAGGCATTGAACTGAAAGCATTGTTGAACTGAACAAGAATAAGCGGAACAAAACCTAAAATTTATATTATTTATGTAGGAATATAATTTAATCACAAAAAAACAAATTAATTTTCTTGACATGATTCTGTTTCATATGTTTCATCTTTGACTCGTACCATTCAAGAGTCCAAGGTTCAGCCCAGATCAACAAAATTATGTCTGTTCGTTTTGCTCAGCTCCTAAAGAACTGTGATGGATTTTGAATGTCTAAGTTTAGAATTCTTAGATGACACATTAGACACAAATCTTTGGAACAAAATATTCTTTAATATGTGTCTCATTTAAAACCAGTTTGAACTATCCTAACTAGCTGTTACAGCCTATTGGTCAATTTAAATGCTTCAAACATCAAATTTATACATCAATGTGATGAACTAATGTGCTGAGTATATTATTGGTTTCAAATAATTCTTTTTAGTAGAAGATGCAGCAATCTAATGTTCTGTACATAAATTGCCCTCATATGTTTCAGACTGATCCCTGATCCCTCCCACATGTTTTGTCTTAAGATTGATATTGTGGTGAAGTCATTTCAAATTTGATATTTTTGGAGAGTGATGCCATTCTGTCCGTGGACTGGGTTCATGGAAGTTGAACCGGTTGCCATGAAACACCCTGTAACCTTGTTTCAATATAACTATCTTATACTTTGATTCCAAGCGGTATGAAGTGGTTATGGTTTTGAAAGATTTTTTTCATATGGAATGGTAGTTGAATGTGAATAGCTTTGAAGCTCTACGCAGCTTCTTTTGTAGCCTGTTATCTCATTTTATTTTCAAATGATGAAAGGATGTTCGGAATCCTTTCCGTAGCATCTTCACCCTATGTGACAAAATAGGTTGAATTGGGTTCTTCTGATCTTTGCTTCATTTTTATCTTCTAAAATTAATTGAGATAATGCATTATAGTTGATGAATTTTACAATTCATTGCATGAATGATTAAATAGAATCAAAGTTCTGAACTCAGAATTTTAAAATATGAATTTTCTTGTGCGTATTTGATATGGAAAACATAATGGTCTGAAAGATTTTTATTTTATTTTATAAATTTAATTTATGTTGCTTCAAATTCAAAGTACAACATTGGGATTATACATAGATCTTGCATTTGTGTTTGTGATTTATTTGAAACTGTGGAAGAATGCAAGCATTAGAAAACTATTATTTTTTAAAGAATTCTACTACTTTATTTAAAACTTAAAATATATATATATATATATATATATATATATATATTAAAGACTAAAGATTTGGAGTGGCTAGTACCTGCTGTTTTGTATAAAATTTGATGATGTTATATTTGTGTGTTGTGTTGGTTTTGCACATAGAATACACTAGCGTTTTATGTGAAACAAATTTTATATTAAATAGTTACAATCCAATTGCAACTGTGAAAGAAGAAAGGTATGCATAAAAATAATCAAATAATATACCTAAAATCTTTGAATATTCAGCCTCCCATTTATTAGGGTTTGAATTTGGGTCTCTTGGATGCAAACCCAAAGACTTACCACTGAGTCAACTTATATTATTTTTTATATTATAAATTAATTAACCTTCTTTTTAATAATTTAAAAACTATATACATAGAATAAACTATTTGTAATTAAATGTAAGTTTTAAGAAATTCTAGTATGCTAAAAGAAGATAAAAATAAACAAAATTTTAAATTTATCTTTTTTAAAGTAGTTACATGGGATTGAAACGACTCTTTACATCGTGACCATAGGTTGGTATAACAATAGCTTGTTAATTATTTATACTTTGCTTTGCAAGATTTGAACCTGGATCTTCTTAAAAGTTGAGGAATTTAAGTTGAGCTCATGTCATTTGATAATTTAAATCAAATTTTTATTAATAGAATAAGTTTTATTTAAAAAAATAAAAACAATACATAATACAAGTTGCATTTGAAAAAAAAATTTAATACATATAAATATATATTTTTTAATAAGTTGTGTGGCTTTTAGTGAGGTCACTTCCATTAAAATAACAAAATATTATACTTGTTGTTAAGTCAATTACACCATATTCAACTTGAATTTTTATAAAAAATATTCATCTTCCTTAGATTGTTATATTTCCACAATTAGTTCCTCGACGTTATTGTCATTAAGAGATTTGGCTAGTTGCCTTGTAAAACTTAAATTTTATCAAGACAAAGATCCTAAATTATTTGTTACCTAATTTCCTTCTCTATAGTTATGGTGACATTTCTAAGATACTACCTCCAACAATAATTAATGAATATCAAAGTTAATGTTATTTATGATCCAATCCATACATCCATTTTTGTGAATCCATCTAAATTAAGATATATCATGGCAATTTTGATCCCAATAAGAAGTGGCCTAGCCTTTACATATTTGTTAGATGAAGTTCTCTATGGTTTTGAGTGAGGAGAGGCAAGCACCTTCTCTTTTGCTTATTTTTAAAATTCTATTATCTATTTCAAGCTATAAATTCAACCAATATTGTAGGACCAATCCTCCATAGAATAAATAATGTTGTAACTTTGAAACAACTAATGTAACATTTCATCAACTCTTTCAATGTTGATGGAAGTGCCTAATATAATCTCATGTTTTTTAAAAAGCAACCCTAAATGGTGTAAGCAAAGGGACAATAAAGAAGTAAATGATCTGATGTTTCTAGATCCTTCTCACACCAAGCACACATGAAAGGTCTACGATATCCTCGTCTTTGCAGATCTCTCCAATAAGAATCTGATTGCAACGACAGAAGGGAATCCTCCTATGGACGACCTTCTCAAGCAGCATAAGTTTACTATCCATTCACAACCTCTAGACGCACAAGCAAACTCCTATGACGACCTCTTAAGATTGCAATCCTACAGACACTGAATTTCTTTGTACAACAATGTTTTCCTTATTGTACAACCACCTTCATTGTACGGTCACATTTGTTGTATGACCACTTATTCTACGACAAAGTGAACCATCGTTCAATTGTATAACAAGTATGTTCAATGGTACAACTCCTTTGAACGATGAGATTTCTTGACTACACTCATTGTAACAATGTGAACCATCGTTTAATTGTATGACAAGTAGGTTCAATGGTACAACTCCTTTGAACGATGAGATTTTCTAGTTTTGAACGATATTCATTCAAAGGTAGCAATTTTGAAGGGTATTGAATTTGAATGGAACTAATGACACTCAATGTTTCTCCTTAAATGACAAAAATTCATCATTTGCATTTCACTTGGATAGTAATCACACGTCCTTTATATATATTTTTGTTTGTGGAAAACACCCCAACTAGGATGCCACTTTTAGGTAAGTCCCAAGGAGGAAGGGGTATCTATTCCACCAAAAACATCCAGGGCTCACACCTAGCCTGCCCCCTTCGGCACACTCAAAGAGCATGCCTAAAACAACAAAAACACAAACAAACAAACATAAAAACACAAACAAAAAGAAAGACAACAATAAAAAATAATAAAAAATAAAATAAAATAAAAACACAAAAACAATAAAAGATAACAAAAAACACAAAACAAACACAAAAACATAAAGACCACAAAAAGCACAAAACAAACAAAAAAACATAAAAAACAACAAAACACACAAAAAACCACAAAAACAACACAAACACAACAAAAAAGCGCGCACACACAAAAAGAACAAAAACACACAAAAAACAAAAACACCAAATACAACACAAAAAACACAAAAACAAAATAGAACGAAAACAATACAAAACAACACTCCGAAAAACAAAAAAGAAGGAAAAACGTAATACAAGTTTGGCCTTTCTAGGCCAAAAGGCTATTCATGCAAGAATCAACAAAGGAAACATAAGAATGATCAGTGTATGCAAGGGAACTAAAATACCCTGATCGAACCAAAGAGAAGCAAAAACAAAGAAAAAAAGAACTAAGTACCTTTAGTACTGGAGTCATTCAAAGAAATAATAGAAAGAAGATATTCCCTTATTTGTGAATCCCACCATCTAGGAGGGTGGTCGTAGTAATTAAGATCACCTTTGTCCAATGTCCAATTAGCTAAAGTATCAACACTCCTCTTTGTTCTTTGACCACATGATTGTATTCAACTATCAAAAAGCCCATATGGATTAATTGAATCTTCTCAACAATTCTTTCTATTCTCCAATCAACCTTTTTCCATCCAACCTTAGTAGCCTCTCGAAGGCCTCTAAGGATACCATACCCCTCAACAAGGTTATTGGAAAGGTGATGGAGATCACAGAATCACAGAGAATCAATCAAGCTTTCATTTCGTTAAACTTTCAAAAGAAAATTTACAATCTAGCCAACAGGCGTAGTTTCTAGTTCCCAGTCCCCATCTCCTTGATGCACCCTCCTCCTTCTATATCCATGTCTCCCCCTTTCTTTCCAGGTCCGACCTTCTAGGCCATCAATGACCCATCTGTCCCAAAATACATCCTCCCTGACTGAACCTTTACATATTTCCCTAACTGGCAACTGCCATCGGGTTGGCCGCGGATGCATGCATTGATGAGCCGTCTGACTTCTGGGCATAGTCTTCGAATGGCCGCCATGCTCAGCGAGCTTACCGGGCGAGAAACCATGCATTAATGAGGCCCTGACCGCCTCGAAAAACATCGTTTGGGAATGCGGGCTTCTTCAAACAGAGAACCGGCAGTATGTCACGATATTTTCCTTGCTTGTTGCCCTTCTCTCCTTCGAGTCGCGATATCGCGACAATTTCCTTCCTTGCAGCATTTCTTCCTTCGGGTCGTGATATCGCGACAGTTTTCCTTCCCTGCAACATTTCTTTCCTTCGGGTCGTGATATCGCGACATTTTTCCTTCCCTGCAGCATTTCTTTCCTTCGGGTCGCGATATCGCGACATTTTTCCTTCCCTGCAGCATTTCTTTCCTTCGGGTCGCGATATCGCGACATTTTTCTTTTTCTCGGCCTTTCTCTCCTTTAGGTTGCGATGTCGCGATGTTTTTCTTTTTCTCGGCCTTTCCCTCCTTCAGGTCGCGATGTCGCGATATCGCGACATCTTCCCTTCCGGTTCTTCTTTCTTCCTTCTCGGTCGCGAAATCGCGACATCTTGCTCTCTGCTTTCTTCTCGCCTTTACGGGTCGCGAAATCGCGACATGTCACGATATCGCGACAACTTTGCCTTCTGTTTTCGCTCTCTGCTTCGGGTCGCGAAATCGCGACATGTCGCAAAATCGTGACATGTCACGATATCGCGACGCTTTTCTTCCTTGCTTCCTTTTCTGCTCCTTCGGTCGCGATTTCGCGATATGTCGCGAAATCGCGACATTTTCTTCTCTGACCCTTCCTGTTCCCTTTCGGTCGCGATTTCGCGACATGTCGCGAAATCTTGACATTTTCTCCTCTAGCCTTTTCTGCGTTCTTTCGATTGCGATTTCGCGACATGTTGCAAAATCACGACATTTTTCCTCCTGTGCCTTGCTTCGTCCTTTTGTCATGATAATGCGACATGTCGTGATATCGCGACACTTTTACTCCCTTGCGCCATCTTCCGTCTTCTGGTCGCGATTTCGCGATATGTCGCGAAATCGCGACATTTTTGGCTTCGCGCCTTCTCTCTCCTTCCTGAGTCGCGAAAACGCAACATGTCGCGATATCGAGACATCAAAGCTAACACTTGGAATTTTTTTTTTTTGTTGATGCAAGATTGCTCTGCTGCCACCGGATGCTCCTGCATCAGACACCCGGGGTGGATTGAGAAGTGTCCTTCACTTCTGTGATGTTGGAGGAAGACTCAAGCGGTCGACCTCTTCTTTTGACAACCAAGTTGCATCTTCGACAGGCCTGTCCTTCCATTTGACCAGGTATTCAGAATACTGCCTGTTCCTGGTACTTTTGCCTGCTCGAGTGTCTAGTATTTCCTCGATCTCGTTTTTAGCTGGGGTAGATGTTGGAATACCCCACAATTTTGTGCTCGGTGTCTCGCTACTGCCCTCTTCATGATATTCTACCAAATCTGCAATGTTAAAAACAGGTGATATATTCAGCTCGCTTGGCAGTTCCACTTCATAGGCATTTCCCGAATCTCTTTTACCTATGATCCTGCATGGTCCAAACCTCTTCATCTTCAGCTTGTTGTAGGTTTTGCTAGGAAACCTTTCCTTTCTCAAGTGAACCATGACCTCATCTCCCACTCGAAACTCCTTGAAACGTCGCTTTTGATCGGCTTTGGCTTTGTACTGAGTACTCATCTTATTGATATGTTGCTTTACCTCTTCATGTAAACTCTTCATGTGCTCTGCAAAATCTTCAGCCTCAGCACTACTATTTTCTCCCTTACCCATCGTTCTCAATTCAGAAGCATGCCTTGGGTTGTTCCCATACACAATCTGGAATGGGGATTTACCAGTACTTCTGTTGATGGAATTGTTGTAAGCAAATTCTGCTTGTGGCAAAATCAAATCCCATCCCTTGGGCTTATCTCCCACCAGGCATCTCAGGAGATTACCCAAACTTCTGCTCACCACCTCTGTTTGCCCATCAGTCTGCGGATGGTACGCAGAACTGAACTTCAAATCCGTTTTCAGCTGCTTCCACAATGTCTTCTAGAAATAACCCACAAATTTGGTATCTTTGTCAGATACTATACTCTTGGGTAGACCATGAAGGCGTACCACCTCCTTGAAAAACAAGCCTGCAATATGAACTACATCACTCATTTTCTGACATGGGATAAAATGAGCCATCTTCGAAAACCTGTCCACCACAACAAAAATGGAGTCACTCCCTCGTTGTGTCCTTGGTAGGCCAAGAACAAAATCCATACTGATGTCCTCCCATGGCCTCTCTAGCACAGGTAATGGCTGATACAATCCTGTATTCTGTCTCACTCCCTTAGCCATCTGGCAAATTCTACAACCCTGCACAAATTTAGTCACATCTTGTTGCAACTGTGGCCAATGGTAGTTTTCACTAACAAGGGCAATGGTCTTATCTCGACCAAAATGTCCATCTAGCCCTCCACTATGCTTCTCCTTTATCAGATTCTCCCTCATCGAACTCCGTGGAATGCATAATTGACCTCCTTTGAACAACATCCCATCTTGGATCAGGAAATCCAGCCACTTGGTCCTGTCCAAAGTAACCGGTGTCAAGCAAGCCTTCCAGGCTTCTGCAAAATCAGGATCTTCGAGGTACAAACCCTTCAGTTCATCAAATCCTACCACTTCCACCTTCATTTCCGTCAACAAACACTGCCTTTTGCTTAAGGCATCTGCAACTCTGTTGGACTTTTCGCTCCTGTGCTTCAACACAAAGGTATAACTCTGTAGAAACTCAACCCACTTTAGGTGCCTTTGGTTTAGCTTCCCTTGGCTATTAATATACTGTAAGGCCTGATGATCAGTAAATAGAACAAAATCTTTTGGCAACAAGTAATGTCGCCACTTCTTTAGAGCCTGAACTATAGCATAAAACTCTTGATCATAAACTGAATACTTCTTTCGGCATCATTGAGTTTCTCACTAAAGTAAGCAACAGGTTTACCTTCTTGACTCAATACAACCCCTATGGCACTACCACTAGCATCACAGTCTACTTGGCATAGCTTATTAAAATCTGGAAGTGCCAAAACAGGTTGTTCTGTAACCTTTCTTTTCAACATATCAAAGCTCTTGTCTGCTTCTAAGGTCCACTTAAATTCTTTCTTATTTCCTCTCATTGTTTCTGTAAGGGGTGCACAAATACTGCTGAAATTCCTAATGAATTTCCTGTAAAAACTTGCTAGACCATGAAATGATCTCACCTCAGTCGTGCTTCTCGGAGTAGGCCATTCCATGATAGCTCTTAGCTTTTTTGGGTCCATTTTTAGACCTTCGACTGAGATGACAAATCCCAGGTACACTAACTCCTTCACAAAATTGCATTTCTTCAGATTAATCAACAACTGCTCCTCCTGCAGCTTCTCAAAAACCCTTCTGATATGCATCAGATGCTCTTCAAGGGTTCTGCTAAATATTAGGATATCATCTAAATAGACAATAACAAATTTGCCTAAGAACTCTTTCAATACCTCATGCATCAACCGCATGAATGTGCTTGGTGCATTGGTCAGCCCAAATGGCATGACCAACCACTCATACAAACCTTCTACGGTCTTGAAGGTTGTCTTCCACTCATCTCCTTTTCTGACATGAATATGGTGATAACCACTCTTCAGGTCAATCTTGGTGAAGTACTTGGCTCCACTCAAACAGTCCATAATGTCATCCATCCTTGGTAATGGAAATCTGTATTTTATGGTGATCTTGTTAATAGCTCGAGAGTCTGTACACATTCTCCACTCCATATTTCTTTGGTGCTAGTACTGCAGGTACTGCACATGGACTCAAACTCTCCCAAATCAGTCCCTTCTCCAGCAGTTCTTGGACTTGTCTGTTCAGCTCTTCAATTTCTGTAGGAGTCATCCTATGTGCTGCCTTATTGGGTAAACTAGATCCTGGTACCAAATCTATGTGGTGACTGATCTTCCTCACTGGTGGTAAACCCTCAGGCACATTATTAGATATAATGTCTAGAAATTCTTTCAACAATCCTAAGACTTCTACAAGGGTATCCTTGCATTCTTCCTTCCTAACTCTAGGAACCAATGCATAGCACATATGCTCATGCTTTAAACTATTCAAAAATTTTCCTCCTTCGACTAAACAAATTCTAGCGCTGTTGCATACCTTTTCTTCTGCCTCCTTCAAGGGCTTCAGATTATGGCGCACTCCATTCTTCGTTACTGAGTAGGTGTTGGCACGACCATCATTCACTGCACATTGATCAAACTGCCATGGCCTTCCCAACAGCAAATAACAAGCATCCATGGGCAGGATATCACACAGTACCTCATCACAGTAATTCCCAATATTGAACTTCACTGAACATTGCTCACTGACCAAAACTCTATGATCCTTTTGTAACCACGCAATCCGGTATGGGTGCGGGTGTTTTCTCCTTTGTACCTGTAACTTGGCAACAATTTCTTTTGAAACCAAGTTATCAGTACTACCATTATCTATGATAATATTGCAGACCTTACCCGAACTTCTGCACCTAGTGCAGAATAGGCTTCTCATCTGGTCTGATCCTTTCTCCACATTTAACAGGGTCCTCATGGTGACCATAACTTATCCTCTCTTCGCCTCCTCAGAATGTTCTGATTCAGCACCTTCATATGCTACAGCCGCTCTGGCCGGACCCTTAGGTCTTTTATTCGCTCTTTCTCGGTGTTGTGGACACTCAAATGCCTGATGTACTTCTTCACCACAATGGAAACAGGTTCCACAAAATCCTCCTCTTCCAAATCCACGTCCAAATCTACCTCTCCCTCTTGGGTAACCATTGTTCTGATTACGGGGTTGGTAGGTGTTCTCATATTTTTTCTCTTGGGTATTACTGGTTTCACCAGCCTTCTTCTGGTCCTTATATTTTTCTCCACTGGTCCTTCCACCAGTCCTTCCACCACGACCTCTTCCTCTTTGCTTGCTCTCAAACCTTCTGTTCGGTTTCTCTTCAACCTTCAGAGCAAAGCTGGTAAGCATCCTCTATGGTGGTCATCCTGACCGGGCTTAACTCTTCTTGAATACTTGCTCGTAACCCATTAATATAACGGGCTACCTTCTCTTTGTTGGCCTTTGAATGGCCTGTTATGATTACAATCTTGTAAAACTCCTCTGTGTATTCTTTAACAGACTTGCTGGCCTGCTTCAAACCTTGCATTTTCTTCAGCAGGTCCATCTCATAGTCAGCTGGGATGAACTGCCTCTTTAACTTTTCTAGCATTCTATCCCACCTAGTTATTCTCTCATTTCCTCTTTTGTTTCTTTCCAACTGCACTCCTTTCCACCATATGTTGGCATGACCCTTCAACTTGGTCTTAGCAAACTTGACCCTATTAGGATCTTCAACCTCTTCATACTCAAAGTATTCTTCCAAATCATTGATCAAGTCAATCAGTTCCTCTAGATCAAGATTTTCAGAATACGTAGAAACCTCCATATTTGGTTTTTTTCCAATCTGAGAGATGGCTCTGTATAACTTGGCTTGTGTAGGATCTACAACCTCTTCTTCTTCCTCAAACTGGTCCTCTTTCTCATCATCTCCATCTTCACTTCCTTCTTCTCTGGTTTCAAGTCCTCTGCGCAACTCCTCTTGCAATGCCTGGACTTGCCTCTGCAAGGCTCTAAAATCTTCTGTTGGTACCATATTTCTTCCACCACCACGATTTCTTTGTGGAGGCATCTTGCTTCACTCTCTTCTCACAACCCTTCCACAGATCCTGGTGCAAGCTGAATCACTTTCGGTGATCTGCTCACACACTAAGTCCTATAGGCTTTATAACCCAAAAATTCACAAAGTGGTGGTGTCTAGAGATGTGATTTTTTATGAAAGGGGAGTATATGGTCATCAAAAACTTTATGTTGATGATGGCAGCAGTGGTGGAAGCTCTTCTAATGTGCAGCCTAGTTCTTCTAATGTGCAGTCCAGTTTAAAATTAGTCCCACCAAGTCCACCAACCAATTCTTCAAAGTAGTCCCAAACAAAGCTCTTCAAACGGTCCCTCTTCAACTGATGATTATCCAAACATCTTTTTAGATATTATGAAGACAAAAAGGGGGAAAAAAGCACTTCAAATTCATCCTCCTACTCAAGTTTTGGACAACAATTTCCATAGAAGACTTACTAGAGGCCAAGCTCAAGAAATTGACCAAGTTGTTCAAAGGCTTGAGAAGATGCACATGTATGGTGATGAAGATGAAGGTGAACCAGAAGGAGATGTTAATTATGCTTTGATAACTGTTGCTAATTTTGAATTTTCTTGTTATGAAGAAGCTTGTACTAATGGTGTTTGGATGCAAGAAATGCAAGAGGAGATCAATTCCATTGAGAAGAATGACACTTGGGAGCTTGTAGAACTGCCCAAGGGAAAGAAAAGTGTGGGTTCTAAGTGGGTCTATAAGACTAAGTATAACAGTGATGGCAACATTGAAAGACACAAGGCTAGACTTGTAGCTAAAGGATTCACACAAAGGTATGGAATTGACTATGAAGAAACTTTTGCTCCCATAGCTAGACAAGAAACAAGTAAGGATGGTACTTGCTTTGGTTACCCAAAAGCAGTGGACTGTACATCACTTAGATGTAAAATGTATCTTATTGAATGGGTAACTTAGATGAGGAAGTGTATGTACAACAAACCTCAAGGTTTTGAGGTGAAAGACAAAGAAGAACATGTCTACAGGTTGAAGAAGGCATTGTATGGCCTTAAACAAGCACCTAGAGCATGGTACTTTAGGATTGATGGATACTTTCAGTAGAGTGGCTTCAAGAGAAGCAAAAGTGAACCTACCCTAGACTTCAAGAAAGAAGATAATAATATTTTGTTTGTTTGTTTGTTTGTATGTTGATGATTTTATTTATATGGCTGGTAATTCAAAGTTGAAAGATGAATTTAAGGCTGCCATGATGAGTGAGTTTGAAATGAAGGATTTAGGATTGATGCACTATTTTCTTGGAATGGAGGTGCATCAAAGTAAGGATAAAATCTTCATTTGTCAAACTAAATATGCCAAGGATATGCTAAAAAATTATGGCATGGATAGTTGCAAACCAATCCCTACACCCATTGCTCATGGTGAATTACTATGCAAAGATGATGGGGCTGAAAAGGTGAATGTGACCAATTATAGGAGCATTGTTGGGAGCTTGATGTTTCTCACAAATACTAGACCAAATATTGCATATGCTGTCTGATGAGGCCCAAAAATGCCTCATTATTGCACAATGTTTGACTACCATATGATAAGTTAATTGCCAAATAGTTGACTAAAATATACTATTGTTAAATGTTTACATGATTTTATGTTAGGAATACTATATCTCTGTTTTTGACTATTTTCAGCATTTTGTGACTGATTTTGCTTGATTAAGTAGCAAGTAAGAACATGCATTTCAATTAACCAAATGTGGTATGCTGATATCCATTAACTTCTCAATGATTTTTGAATGTTTTCCTACCATTCAACTTGTTTCAAATCCACATTGAAGCCAAAAGTTTAGGACTGTCATAAATATGAAAATCTGAAAAAACAACCATATAAATCAGCAAGCTGTCACTTTATAGAAACACCTTGAAGTTTTCAAGCAAAGAATGAGGATATGGATGGAATGAGTTCAGAAGGACTACATAAGACATCTGACCTATTTAAAAGCATTCCCACATGGTCTAAATAGGCAGCAACAGGGTATAACAAAGCAGGGACAATTGTGCAAGACCTTGTTGCACTATTTCAACGATGGTTACTTGGTGAATGAAGTGTATAAATTCAGTAGCAACTTGATGTACTCAATGTTGATATTTGAATAATTTTTCCATGTTCTAATTTTTTTGAATTTGCAAGAAATGCCAATCTGTGCAGCAGAGCTGGAAAATGCAATAATTTACCATGTAAATTCCAGCAAGCTACCAATGAATGGCAAGGCATGGAATTCACACATGGAGAGGAATGAAGGCTTTGCAATATGATCCTGAGGGCTAATCCACCTGAGAAATGCAGCTAAAATCACTTGAAGAGCACATAGTTGTTCATTCCGAAGATCTTCGGAATGAACAGACATCTTCGAAATGAGAAATGTAGTCTCTTCGGAATGAGCCACTTATCTTCGGAATGAGAACATAAAGTGTTTTTTGACTTGTTGACTGATTTCTGAAGATGGAAAAATGGAAAGAAGGTTGAAAAGGTTAAAATAAAATATCTCCCATCTGACTTTGCCGTCCTTGCCGTCCAAAGCCACCATTCATGGAAAAGATCAATTTTGATCCTCTTCTAGGATAAACCCAAAAAAACTGCAACATAATAGAAAGTTGTTTGCAAGATGGAAATGACATATTATGAAGTAGAGAAAGATGTGTAAGATATTTCTAGACTCCTCCCACGTACTCCCACCATTGAAGATGCTTTCTAATGGCCAATGAATACTACTGCAACACAAACTGTCTAGATTTGCATTTATTTCAGATCCAAAATTATTAGCAAATCACTGTAAAGCAACACATAGGCTGATTTGAGCATGGGATATATTGTAAATATTTATATAAATAACACAGCTCCATCCTTGGTTGAGGCAGTTAAGAATTAGAATAGAGGAGAGTTTTCAATAGCAACAATTAGGACTGTACATCAATTTTCTGTAATGAGTTTCAAGCATGTTCTGTCATCAATAAAAGTGCGACTATTTTATCATTTTCCGTTCCGAGTGTTAATTAGTTAAGGAGTGCTTTTCACCTCCTTCTAGATCGGAAGTATGGGCCCACTTTCGGATCTAGAAGGAGGGATTTTATGGCAGGTTTTAATCTATAATTTTGTCACAGTTAGAATTAATAGATTGCTTGCCAGATTTCATTTTCTTGTTTTTATTTTGTATTAAGTGATTTATGTGTTTCTATTATGTTTGTGTACAACATTTGTGTGTATGTCAGCAAATAAATTATATTAAGCATTTTTATTTTCCTTTCCATGTTTTCCCTACTTTCTATTTTAGCAACTTTCCATTTTCAGCATATTTCATTTTGCTGTCAATTCTTGCAGCAGAAGCTTGATGACATTTTGTGGCAGGGCATTGATAGGTGTTTCATTTCCAAGCATCACTTCTATTCTGCAAGAGTAAAATAGGTTTCAATTTTGCAAGTGTAATTTAGGATTTCATTTCAACAACATTTCAATTTAGCAATTTCAATTTTGTCATTTCAATTCTACAAAAGTAGATTAGATTTCAATTCAGCAATTTCAATTCATGCAATTGTAGTTAGATTTCAATTCTTGCAACTTAGAATTAGTTTTTAGTTCCTGCAAGTTTCCATTTTGTAGACTAGGTTTAGTGTGACACCAAAAGGCTAAACCAAAATCTGCTTCACCAATAAATGCTTGAAATCTGAATGCCTGAATTGTACTCTGCCCTAGCCTTCTATCGTAGAAAGCCTTGGACACCACTCCGGATTGATAAATCATTGAGATTAAATGATGAGACTCAACGACGCTCATCACTGTCTCACTTGTTCCTAGGTATATGAGTGAGCCATCTCTCTTGCATTTGAAGACTGCAAAGTGAATTTTGAGGTATGTTAAAGGTACTTTTGACTTTGGCATACATTACTATCCTACTGAAGAGATGGAGCTAGTTGGTTTCAGTGACTCAGATTAGGGCAACAAATTGGATGATCGAAAGTATACATCCAACAATTATTTTTCTCTTGCATATGGGCTGATCACTTGGAGCTCAAGGAAGCAAGGATCAGTAGCACTCTCTTCAACAGAGGCTGAATACATTGATGTCACTTCAGCCAGTTTTTAGGCCTTATGGTTCAAGAAAGTGTTGGAGGAGATAGGTGAGAAACCAAGTGGTCCTACTACAAATTTTTGTGACAATTTGAGTGCCATACAGTTGGCAAATAACCTTGTCCACCATAGAAGATCTAAGAATTTTGACATGAAGTACCATTTTATTCGTGATATGGTAGAAAAAATTAGTTGGGTTGAGGTATTGTAGCACCCATGATCAGTTGGCTGATGTTTTCACTAAAGGTGTTGCTAAAGCTCAATTTCTTAAACTGAGAAATAGTCTTATGATCCCTTTCAGCATTAAGGGGGAGAATGTTGAAAAATGATGCTGACATGTATGCATTTTAGGATTAGAAGGCACAAGAGAATATGTAACCACTTTGTAATAGTTTTGTAATAGTCTTGTACAAGTGTAGGTGTAGGAATATTGCAGTTGTAACAGTCTTGAACTGTTACCTTTTTGTAACTGCCATAGATTCTTTAGGTTTTAGTTCCAAGATAGATCAATATCATTACTATTGCATTGTACAAGTTTGGATTGTGTGAAAACATGAATTGAAGGTGAAAAATCCATTTTTTCTAGCTTGCTATTTTTCTTGTATGGTGCAGTCCAGATTTAAAAAAAGTCTGAACAACCTACTTTGGAGATTAATATTTATTTATGTGTTGCTATGATTGTTGAATGTGATACTCTGTTGGAAATATCTTACCAAGAACTTTCTATCTATATATCACATAACCCATTTCACATATGTTAAGTACTTCGTTTTCACCTCTGAAAAATGATTTTTAGTCTTTTCTGCCCAGATTTCAGAACACATTGCAGACCTCAACTTTTTTTTTAGTTGGTATTTTTTTGTGAAATAATTTTTTTTGAGTACCCATTATTGAGTATAATTTACCCTAAAATTTTCATAGAATTCTGAATACTTTTTGTCTTGTCGATTTTAGTGCTCTCGGAAAAAAGTGTTGGGTCAAAACACTTCAGTTGCCCTTAAAAGAGTTAATATTCAATATTTTAATCACATAATACCATCTTTGGTGGGAGTTTTGGGGTGTTTAAGGAGTTTTTGGACTAATTCAACTAAGTTGGCAATGGTCTTTTGCTAGATATAATGAATGTCCTTTCTTTCTTGATTGAAAATCTAGTTGTTCTTTCTTTCCCAATATTCCAAGGTAGGATGGTAGAACCCATCCAAACTAGATGCCTAATAAAGTGATCAACACCCTTATGATTAGTCCAATCCCTCCAAAGTTGTTCAAAAGTAAAAAAAATTGGACCCCACTGTAAGACAAGTAAGATGGCCATTCTCCTCCATAGCTTAGAGGCTAAGGTACACTCAATAAAAATATGGCTAAGAGTTTCCATATTCTCTCCACACATTTTGCATCTAAATAGGCCATGAAAACCATATTTCATAAGTTTCTCACTAGTAAGCACTCTATGATGCAATAAAAGCGATGTAAAGAACCTCACCTTAGACCAAAGATTTTGAGCCCATAACTAAGTAAATATGTCATATGATTGGTTGGGATTATTATGGCATAAGGTCAAATAACCTTGAGCAACTGAATACTTGCCCTTAACAGTGTTTTTCTATCCAAAACAGTCTATATCATGGGACCAAGAGAGAGATCTCATATGAAGGATGCTTTGGATATCTTTTCTTTGCATTTCTAGCATTAACAACCTTTATCCAGTTAGATTGATGAAGCTCCTCCATCCAAGGCCTCCAATCAGAAACTGAGTTATCAAAGGTTGGTGACCATCCCAAGAATTTGTCCAAAAATTTACCTATTGACCATTATGAATGATCCAAAATAACTTTTTCTTAATCAAATCCTCACTAGTCTTAAGAACCACTAAAATGGGAGAACCTTTGGTAGGCAATTGATAGCGAACAAGGTCTTCGGGACTTTTGTTATCAACATATTTAGCATGAATATTATTGGTCCAAAGGGCATTGGGGTTATGCGAGAATCCTCCAATATAGTTTAGAAGCTAAAGTCTTATTGTTATTAATAGTAGACCAGAATACTTACCCCCCTTCATGCTTGAAAAGACAAAGTATCCCATTTCACCAAGGCCCATTTTATTTTCTCCTTAGTACCACTCCCGGAGGAATCGATGATTGATTTGATCAAATTCTTGAAGAACAACCTTTGAGATATTCAATACAGTAGAAATATAAACATATATAACTTGAAGGACTAATTTTACCAAGGTAATTCTGCCCCCCAAAGGAAAACCACCTATTGGTCCATTTTCCAATTTTCTTCTTAACTCTATCCAACAACCAATTCCAGTTTATTTTTTTTGTCTTTGAATATTGAAAGAAATGCCTTAATAAGTTATTGGAAGGGAGGTCTTCTTATATCTTAATTTATCTAAGACCATGGATTCTTGTCTAGGAGAGCAATGAAAGAAAATGACTTTAGATTTGTCTTCATTGATTAGTTGCCCTTTAGCATTAGAAAAACAGTTGATGATTTGCTTGATTTTAGAAGATTCCTTAACTGTAGCTTTACCTAACAGAGTAGAGTCATAAACAAATTGAATATGAGAATTTGGCCTAGCTCCACGAGCAATTGTAACTCCCTCAAGGATTATGTTTTCTTTGTTTTTGGTTATAGGCATGCCCAAGCATTTAGCAAGAATGATGAATAAATAAGGGGAGAGGGAGTCACCTTGGTTAATACTAGGGAACAATTGAGAAGACCTCCTAGTGATAAGAATAGAGTAGAACACCAAAGAGATACATCCCATAATCCAGTCCATCCAATCCTGAGAGAAGCCAAATTGCCTGAAAACATTAACAAGAAAGTGCCTATCCACTCTGTCATAAGCTTTAGATAAGTCTAAACGAATGAACATGGATGGAGATTTTTGTATTTCCATAGAATGGATGGCTTCCTATGCAAGAAATATTTCATCCATTATTTGATATCCTTCCACATAACCCCCTTTTTCAGGGGAAATAATCTTATGCAAAAGAGGCTTCAACCTTTCTACCATGATCTTCGTAATGATTTTGAGAAGAACATTACATAAAGCTATAGTCTAAAATATTAAATATGATCTGCCTCTTGAGCTATTGGGACAACAACTATATAAGTTTTATTGATAACCTTTAAAATTTATTTGGATTTCCTGGCTTCTTCCACCACCTCTAATAAATCAGCATGAAGGATATCCCAAAAATATTTATAGAACTCAATAGGAAAACCATCAGGACCTAGGATTTTTTCTTTTTGTATTTTAAAAACCACCTATTGAAGCTCATTGATAGTAACTAGAGCAGTCAAAATAGAGTTCTCCTCAAAAGTGATAAGAGTAGGGATGGCTTGAAGAATATTTTGTTGAGAAGTCGAGTCAAGAGGTGCAACAACAAGCAAATTGGAAAATAATTGACAACAGAGTTCATGCCATCCCAAGTGTAGACAACATCTCCAAAATCAAATTTTAGGTAAGAAATAAAGTTGTGAGATCTTCGAGCTAGAAGAGATTTGTGTTTCGATCTCCATCTTTGATCTATTGGATCCTAGATTTTTGCTTCCATAAGAGTTCTCTTTTTTTCCATTCCTCTAACTTAGCAGTGAGTCTAATTTTATTTGTACTTCTACTCTATGTGAGACCATCTAAACAAATATTATTATTCAAATTTTAATGCTAAGTAATAACTTCATGTTTTTTTATCGGACATCTCCAAACTTCTTCCAGTTTCAAATCTTGATTTTGGATTTAATGTATTGTAAACTTTTGGCAAAACAAAAGATCTTAGTCCCATACCTTGGTTTACCTTCCTTCCACCATTGTTGCACTTGAGGTATGAAGGAACTATATTTAAGCCACATTAACTGAAATTGAAAAGGCGAGAAAATCACATTAGTTTTCCAAATTTCCACCATGACTGGCTAATGGTCCAAACTAGCATTGTTAAGAGTCTTTACCTTAGGAATGTGACCATGAATTAAGAAATTGTCAGAGAACAAGAACCTATCCAATCTCTCCATAATACAAGCTAAGCCTTGCCTTCTGTTAGACTAAGTCATAATGCCATTATTTGGCTAGATGTCGACAAGATGAAGGTTTGCTATATATTCACTCATGAGGTCAGTGTTTTTGTCCAAATTTCTATTTCCCCTCATTTTCACATCCAAAGAGAGGATGGTATTGAAATATCCTCCAATCAAAATCTAAGATTTAGGAAAATGAGAGATAATATAGGTTATATCCTTCCATTGTCTTCTCTTTTCCTCCAATGTAGTCAGAGCATAAACATTTATACAAAGTATAATTTGGTTAGAATGTCTACTTTGAATAGCTATAGCCAAAAGACCCTAGTTGCCAACCATATGGTGAATAACAACCTCTTTTAGGTCCCAAAGGCAAGTGATGCCACCAGAAGTCCCCTAGGAACTGAGAGAAGCAACTTTTCCAGCTGGTCAAATTTTACTAGCAATTGAATTCATTTCCTCTATTGAAATATTTGTTTCCTGAAGAAAAACAAGATGTGGATGATTTGTTTGAATAATTTTTCTACTTTCATTTTATTTTGAAAGACTCCCTTTGAGTCCTCTAATATTCCAAGTGATGATTTTCATTGATACCAAGGCTAAAAAAAGTTGGTAAGGGCAGTATTCTTACCTTCCTCTATAAGATTTTCACCTTATTTGGGTTGGAATCCATATTTAGTTTTTTTTCCTGTTTCTTGACTTACCCCAATTGAATCTGAGATGGCTTCTAACCTCAAATATTGCATATATAAAGCCAAAGTGTTACTGAAGGTTCAACATAGTCTATCTTAGAACTTGTATTATCTAAGTCTCAAAATTTAAAAGATTGTTTTTCTTGTGTATATTTCCTCTTTTTTTTCTTGTTGAAAACCTTTAATTTGTTGGTTTATCTCTGAGTCTTTCCCTGTATCTTTAAATTGTGTTTCTAAGATTTTTGTCTCCATTATTTCCTCTTTCTCACTCGGGACATCATTTGTTGAAATAATTTCAAACATATTAGTTGATAACTTCGATTGATCATTCATAACTGGTTTTTTATTAGTGTTCTTCTTAGGCATTTGGAAACCTGCTAAGTTTATATCCTCTTTATTTTGATCTAGAATTTTATTTGGATAGACATTATCCAAATAACCATATTCATGGAAAATTCGACAACGAAAAGGAATATTCTCATAGTCCACCACTTGCTTCCAAGTGTCCTCCCCAAATTGTAATGAGATATTTTTAGGAAGGGATTTATTAAAATACATTAAAACACAAACCCGAGCATAAATATTATGTTCAAATTTTTTAGTACAATAAAAAATCATCATAAAATTTCCCAGAGAGTTTCCAATTGAAGAAAAAATAGTCGAATTCTATATTTCAATTTGGAGGTCAAAGAGTCTAACCCAGATAGGACTTGCAGAAGGCATCTGTTCTTTGGCTTTAAATTTAGTATGCCAAGGCTTCATGAAAAGCACCGACCTTCAAAAGAACCAAGGACCCTCTTGAAATATTTTCTCTCTATCTTCATTATTAGCAAATAAAACAAGAAAATAATCATTTGGATAAATAGAGATTTGTAATTCACCTTTTATTTTCTAATTTTTTGCAGCCCAAACTTTGAAAGCAGATAGGCTTGAACGAAAAAACCCAACAAATGACAAATTATTCCTTTTTTTTCAAATCTTCTATGCTAGTCTAAATGATTCCCTTTTCTAGATTAATAATCAGAGTTCCATAAGCTACCCTAAGACATCTCGAATTATTTTTCCTAGGATCAATCTTAGGTATTCTCAAAGGTTTACGAGATACCCTAATTTTAAAGTTAGCATTAGGTTAAGGCTGTCCACCATGGAGGACATCCCTAAAATTATTTTTTGGGGTTGAGTCTTTGGAATCCTTTCCCTTGAAAGGAGTTTCCATAGTGGATTTTTTTGGGGGTGCTCCTTAGTGCCAAATTCACTTGGGATCTGAACCATTTTTTGATCAACTACTTGAAAATTATTTCGAGATCTCTTTAATCCATGCCTTGGACATTGTAAAAAGGTATGATTTTCACTTTTATTTTGTGCAACAAATTTGAATTCGTTTTCAATCAAGTTTGCAACATGAAGATTTATTGAAAGATATATTTTAAACCCATCATGGATCCCCTGCAACATATCCCACTAAAATCTTGAGTAGAAACAATAAAAATGTTGGCCACTAGGGCCTAAAGGTCCCAGAAAACAACCTCTTGAGCGACTTGCACTCAACATAGATGAAATCCTTGCACAGTCGCTTGCTTTCTCAGATATTTACCATAATGATATTTTGTTGTTTAAAGTCCCAACTTGGATAACTTTCCTGATTTTTTCAATGAGTTTACACATGTTTTTATGAGGGATCATGGTCCCCTCATACTGAGTGGGATTTGAACCTTAGACCTCTCAAAGAGAGGCCAAAGCCCTTACCACTACAGTAAGCTTACAACTTTATCACATGTCCATTATAAAAGGAAGGTCTTAGAAATTAATCAAGACATTAGTCATATAATTCTTCTTATAGTGTTAATGTGTGATGTCTTGTACAACATTCCTAAGACAACACCATTTTCACTAGCCTACAGGGTCAACGTCCTCTGTCCAGCAATCCTTCGTACTGGTAGTTAGCACTCTTCCACAATATTTACCTATTCTAACATTCCATATTGTTAGCTTCCTTTATCTTCTTCTACAATCCTATAGTCATACACACACTAAATCTTGCAAAGCATAATCTATAGTCTAAAATTCTACATTCACAAAGGATAGAATGGAATTCAAAACATAATTGTATTAATTATGTTCTTATATAATCATAGAAAAAATAAATTGTTCTTCCAAATGATAATGAAGTCGGAGAAGAACCCTCAGTTTTTCCCAAGGTTCCACCTATCCCCTGCATCCCCAACATATGGGGACATCATCGAGGATGTTTTCTTGGAGCCATCCCCGAGATGTTGGAGGCCTGTTACCTTTTATCCTCGGGACATCCCTTATTTTGGGACGTCCCTTGGGACGGTTGGGCGTCTCCAACCAAACACAAAACATAAAAATAACTTAAATATAAAATTAAAAAAAAGACTAGACATGTTAAGAGTTTATTAATATTACATTTCTGTTTACAGTACTATTAAGAGCTCCCACCTAGACAAAAAGACTATAGACATGTCATTGCACGGCATTATCAAGAGGGACTGAAAACAAATACTGTTAAGTTGCATGGTCCATACCCAGGGCATCTTTATTTTAGATGACTGTCACATTAGTTACTGCAAAGAAACATCAGAAGCTGAAGACAATGTGCAATTAAATCAAACACATAATGAACAAACTACAGATGCTACAGGGGCTTTGTAACCAATTTGAAATTAAATCAAGCCCCCAGAGACTAAAACAAGGCTCATAAAATGTGAATTATAATTAAAATATCATGACAAAAACAAAACACAGGGCCTAGGAACATCATAGTCTGACACGTACATTCAAACACTAATATGAATATTTTGTTGTAACTTGATCTTTCATGAAATAGTGTTGGTGTTTTCCTTGATGCCTCTGTTATAGAAATATGTTGATGATGCAGATGTCAAGTTTTATATTGTGGCAGTATATTTTATGCTTTGTGTGACAGTAAAGGAACTGGTAGTGTGATGTGAGTTCTTACTTGAGATATGAATGCTTGTGTGTATATGCATAGATAGTATTGAAGCAAATATAAATTTGAGATTGTATATCTATTGAGTGGATGAGCCAAACTAGAGTCAGGATATGGATGTATTGTAGAAGGACTTGCAATCCAGGCCTCAAAGTGGATGGACAAAAGTGGTGGGCATGCTATATAGTGTTGATATGTGGCATAATTATTACATGGTAATTGACTTTGTGGTATAGAATGGATAGACTATATTGAAATGCTTGGCCAAGCTATGACTAAGGAAATCATTTTGTTCGTATGCTACATGATTTAATGTGACTTTGTGTAGATGGAATATTGATTGCTTGATTGCATTATTTAATATGACTTCATGTAGGTTGGATAAATTCAATGATTTGTGTGACTATTTGAATTGCTACATTATTGAAAGTGACTCCATGTAGGCATAGTTGCATTTCCATGATTTTCTCTTCCATTATGCCAGTGCCTTGTATTTGCCTTCCTTGCAAAAGGGTCAGTTCTCTTGGATAAGGAAAAGAATCGAGAGAATTCCTAATAAGAATACCATGGCTAGGTAGTAAATCACCTTAATGATGCTCTTCCTCCTCTCAGTTGTAGCAGAGCTTATTATATGCCTTTTTTGGTGATTGCAAATAGAAGGGTGCAAGATTTATGTGATTGTCCAAGAATGCAAATGTCATTAGTAGAGTTACCAGGTATGATTGGCGACAAAGTGAATGAACTTACGATTCATCAACTTCAAAAATTATCTACCTGTTCATTCAACATGATGGTTATAGGTATGGATTGCTTTCATATGATACACTGTTCTGGTTGGATATATGGACCATTGTATACTTACCTTCTTACATGTACGTGGTTGATTCTATGAATGGTCATCACATAAATGCAAGTTGGTATAAAATTTGGTATAGGTTTGGTGTAAATGTTGTGTAGAATCTATAGATTATTCTAAATTTCTAAAACAAATCATACTATTATATCAGTCGTCCCCTAAAAACATCCTGTCATCACCCGCTGTCCTCGAAACCCATCCTCCTATCCCCCTATATCCTAGGCTCGTCGAACCTTGCTTTTTCCTTTCTTTTCCTACCAGATCTACGTTATGCCATCTCAAAACATATTTATCTTCTCCAATTCTCTCCCCTATCCTCTCAGCCAATGTTGTCCCTGATGAACACCAAAATTGCTCATTTTTTGTGCATGTTTTAATGGGGTATTGTGTGATATTATTAACATTAGAGATGTTTTTTTTTAAATTATTGCATGCATTTAATAGAAATTGATGTATTATACTTGATTGGTGTTTTTAGTGGAAAATGTGTGTAGATGCAATACTTTGTTTCTTTTTCGCACATTTTAGCCGAGGCCCCACATGGACCTAGTGTTGATTAACACATGTAATGCACTTAAGGAATGACATGTATTTTTATGAAGATAATGACATTGAAAAAAAGGAATCTAGTTTCGCTAAGGTATAGCGCTTGTATCGCGACCACAGATCGAAAGGCACCTATATTCCTATGAAAGGGAAAGCGTCTGTCTTCCAGTGATAGAACAAGTGTCTATATTTCATTAATAGGTCAGAAGGAACTTTTATTTTGATGACAGAGCGAGTGCCTATCTTTCAGTGACTGAAAATTTGACAACTCTCAGAGAAACGAAAAAGACCTATATGCAACGCCTTTATCCTGACGATAGACCAAAAAGATGCATGTATTCCAACGACAGGCCAATAGATGTTTATATCCAATGGAATAAAGTACATGTTAACTATTTGATTTGAAAACCATGCGTAAGTTTAGAAAAATATTGTTTTACAAACTTAGGGAGCACTATTGTTAACTTAAAAATATTAATTTTAGAATGATCGCTCTTTTGTTAGACACCAACTAAAATTGCGCATGAACCAACCATAGCGAATCGCATGAAACTATTAAATTAGAACAATCTAATTTTGTAATGGGGGACAATCGTGTTTTGTATAAAACATAGGCCACCCTTGAAGTAAAAAAATCCTAAAAAATGAATGTTATTTTGTACTTCATTATTAATAAAATCTCAAGTGTTCTTTTTATTTGCGTGTCCGAAATATTGATTGTGTGAACTAGCTGAGTGAATGTCTGCATGAGCTTGGGCCCACTCCAAACAATAATCCTCCCTTGTTTCTGCTTTTATTTATTTATGTTGCGTGTTTATTTTCTCATTTTATTTATTTCTACAAGTGTGTTTATTTTTTGCAATTTCAATTAGAGTTGTGTGTTTGCTTTCTGTAAAAAAATTATCATGTGTTTGATAATGATAATTTAATTTACTTTTCCTATAGTTTCAATTAGTATTTATTTTCCTACATTTAATTATTGTTGGTTTGGATGAATTAAACTACACGAACAACACACATCCCCCAAACCAAGTGACACATAGGACTCATCTTCTCATATACTACAAGCATATATTTTGCACAGGTACACAACAAGTTTACGAACTCCTGGATTGATAAATTAAATGGAAACAAAATAACTATTTTCAAAAACACCATTTTCTAGCTCACCATTTTGGCATCATTGCCAAGGAGTGCCAACTGTAGTATTCTAATATTTGTAGGTTAGTCAGCCTAAAAATAATTGTTTATACTACCTTACCCATAGATCCCCTACCTGAGAGTGCATGAGTCCAAGACCAAGAGGATCGGATGAGCAATTTATTAAAAGGGTAGAAGTCACCTCAAAACCACTTGAAATATCTTCTTATATTCCTTTTGAAGCATCTCAAAAAATAACTAAAGTTGCACCATCATCTCCACTTGATATACCTTGGCATATTAATCTAATATTTGGACAAACTTCCTCTAAAAATACTCCACCAGAGGAATTTGTTTCAAGTTTTAATTTAGGATTTGTGCTTGAAAACATAAGAACCAAGGGAGATTTATTGAATACCCAATAGTGGGAAGCAGTTGAAGGTGAAACTATCTTACATTCAGAATTAGAAATATTGTTAGAAGATAAGAAAATGAGTGTGACGCCTTGTTATCTAGCTTAGATGTAGTCGGAGTAGACCCTACGTCACCTAAGATTATGGCTAAAAATGAAGAGGCTTCAACTAGCTTTGATTTTCCAATTGAGGAATCAAGAGGAGAGACCAAAATGAAACACATCTCTCCAACACATATTCCTACTTTTAGAGGACTACCAAATGAGGACCCTAATCCATTCCTTTTCAACTTTGATGTAATTTGCAGATCAGTGGACTATAAATATAATGCCCAAAAATTGAATTTGTTTTCCTCTACACTAGATGATTCAGTATTACGCTGGTTTATTAGTTTAGGAAACAAACACATTGCCACATGGGACGACATGAAAAAAATATTCCTAGAATAATAATAGAATTTTGGTAGGGCATGAGATGCTAGGGAAGAAGTCCTAGATATGTCCCAAAGAAAGGAAGAGTCATTGGAATATTATTGGAATAAAGTTAATTTCAATCTTCAAAGATGACCCCATGCAAAACTGGGTAAAAAATCCTTGAGAAGCATATTCTTAAGGGTTCTCACAAATGAATCCTTAGAGGCCTTAGATTTGTTATCGAGAGGTGACATTTACCAACACCAAATACCAGATACTCGATAGTTGTGTCCAAATTATTCAAGAAGATAGGGTAAACCCATCAATCAAGTAACAAAACCCATAGCCTCTATAACCAAGGAAAAAATATAAAATTTTCTAGAAAAAATGAAGAGTGATATGCTAGCATAAATTGCACTTCAATACACTCCTACTTTAGATAAAGAAGCAGGAAAGTGAAGCAAAACTAGCATTTTTCTGCCTGTGATGTAGAAGAAAATGTTGGACATTTTGAGTCCCTAAGCCAAAGTTGTCATTGATGTCAATATGCCAGTGATAGTTCTTCTCTAGTTCAAGTGCAAAGTTAAATGGAAGTTGTAATGGGTTAAAATATTTTTATTTTACACCCAAAAGAATGGTTCAGAAAATGGTTTCAGTTCTCCTTTGGAATCAAATATATCTGAATCAATGGAAGGATATAATATTATAATCTTTATTATAATATTTATCCAAGGTGGTGAAAAACCCAAATAAATTATTATAATTTTAATTATAATATTATTTGGTTTACAAAGGACAATTAATTATTTTTTATAAAACCCTAAGGTTGGATTTTGGAAGGAAAAAGATTTCAAAGCACAAAGTTTAAAGTAAATTAAACCCAAAGTTGGGGTTTAAAGAAAAAGGCTTTCGAAGCCTCTATATTTTCGTCGATGTCGTCATGGAGGAGCTAGCACCGACGTGTCCAAAGAAAATATAATGCATATAAATACTTTGCAAAAACCATTGGAAAGTTACCCTTGCTCGAATTAATAAATCGATGGCATGCGAAAAAGAGAGCTTGTGATTTACGAAAATGTGGTAGCGAAAGGCATAGAGGAGGAAGGTTCCATCCTCAAGTTTCATTGGGCAAGCATGGCCTAGTGGTAGTTGGGAAAGCACAAAGGCACTGACAGCAAAGTGGTTGACATTTCGAATCCCCGCATGCATTATTTGGTGTGATTTTTGAGGCGCCCAAGGCGCACGACCTTTTGCTTGGCAGAAGGTGGTGTGAAATTAAGAAGCACGTGGTGCTTCTTTGATCTCAAGCGATCGCTTGGCTCGTGCAACGACTTTGGCCGCGGTTAAGGCGCTTGTGGTGAGATGAGGTTGAGGGTTTGATTCCCTCCAAGAATAAGGTATTTAATTTTGATTTAATTTTGTTAGCTGCCTAATGTTGGAGGAATAAGGGTGCATAAGTGATTATTATTTTTATACATTAAGGCATAAAATTTATGGTGAATGTTTATTGAGGATTATTGTGGAAGGTTTGATATTTGAAATTTATGGTGAATTTTTGTTGAGGATTATTGTGGAGGTATTGATATTTGATATTTATTATTTTAGGAGTAATAAGGAGTTTTAGTAAAGTCTTATTAATTTCTTATTAAGACTTCCACCTTCATTTTCGTCAACAAACACTGCCTTCTGCTTAAGGCATCTGCAACTCTGTTGGACTTTTCGCTCCTCTGCTTCAACACAAAGGTATAACTCTGTAGAAACTCAACCCACTTCGAGTGCCTCTGGTTTAGCTTCCCTTGGCTATTAATATACTGTAAGGCCTGATGATCAGTAAATAGAACAAAATATTTTGGCAACAAGTAATGTCGCCACTTCTTTAGAGCCTGAACTATAGCATAAAAATATTGATCATAAACTGAATACTTCTTTCTGGCATCATTGAGTTTCTCACTAAAGTAAGCAACAGGTTTACCTTCTTAACTCAATACAGCCCCTATGGCACTACCACTAGCACCACAGTCTACCTGGAATACCTTATTAAAATTTGGAAGTGCCAAAACAGGTTGTTCTGTAACATTTCTTTTCAACATATCAAAGCTCTTGTCTGCATCTAAGGTCCACTTAAATTCTTTCTTATTTCCTCTCATTGTTTCTGTAAGGGGTGCACAAATACTGCTGAAATTCCTAATGAATTTCCTATAAAAACTTGCTAGACCATGAAATGATCTCACCTCAGTCGTGCTTCTCGGAGTAGGCCATTCCATGATAGCTCTTACCTTTTTTGGGTCCATTTTTAGACCTTCGACTGAGATGACAAATCCCAGGTACACTAACTCCTTCACAAAATTGCATTTATTTAGATCAATCAACAACTGCTCCTCCTACAGCTTCTCAAAAACCCTTCTGATATGCATCAGATGCTCTTCCAGGGTTCTGCTAAATATTAGGATATCATCTAAATAGACAATAACAAATTTGCCTAAGAACTCTTTCAATACCTCATGCATCAACCGCATGAATGTGCTTGGTGCATTGGTCAACCCAAATGGCATGACCAACCACTCATACAAACCTTCTCTGGTCTTGAAGGCTGTCTTCCACTCATCTCTTTTTCTGACACGAATATGGTGATAACCACTCTTCAGGTCAATCTTGGTGAAGTACTTGGCTCCACTCAAACAGTCCATAATGTCATCCATCCTTGGTAATGAAAATCTGTACTTTATGGTGATCTTGTTAATGGCTCGAGAGTCTGTACACATTCTCCACTCTCCATATTTCTTTGGTGCTAGTACTATAGGTACTACACATGGACTCAAACTCTCCCGAATCAGTCTCTTCTCCAGCAGTTCTTGGACTTGTCTGTTCAGCTCTTCAATTTCTGTAGGAGTCATCCTATGTGCTGCCTTATTGGGTAAACTAGATCCTGGTACCAAATCTATGTGGTGACTGATCTTCTTCACTGGTGGTAAACCCTCAGGCACATTATTAGATATAATATCTAGAAATTCTTTCAACAATCCTAAGACTTCTACAGGGGTATCCTTGCATTCTTCCTTCCTAACTCTAGGAACCAATGCATAGCACATATGCTCATGCTTTAAACTATTCAAAAATTTTCCTCCTTCGACTAAACAAATTCTAGCGCTGTTGCATACCTTTTCTTTCGCCTCCTTCAAGGGCTTTAGATTATGGCGCACTCCATTCTTTGTTACTGAGTAGGTGTTGGCACGACCATCATGCACTGCACACCGATCAAACTGCCATGGCCTTCCCAATAGCAAATAACAAGCATCCATGGGCAGGATATCACACAGTACCTCATCACAGTAATTCCCAATATTGAACTTCACTGAACATTGCTCACTGACCAAAACTCTATGATCCTTCTGTAACCACGCAATCCAATATGGCTGTGGGTGTTTTCTCCTTTGTAGCTATAAATTGGCAACCATTTTTGCTGAAACCAAGTTATCAGTACTACCATTATCTATGATAATATTGAAGACCTTACCCAAACTTCTGCACCTAGTGCAGAATAGGCTCCTCATCTGGTCTGATCCTTTCTCCTCATTTAACAGGGTCCTCCTAGTGACCATAACTTATCCTCTCTCTGCCTCCTCAGAATGTTCTGATTCAGCACCTTCATCTGCTATAGCCGCTTTGGCCGGACCCTTAGGTCTTTTATTCGCTCTTTCTCGGTGTTGTGGACACTCAAATGCCCGATGTACTTCTTCACCACAGTGGAAACAGGTTCCACGAAATCCTCCTCTTCCAAATCCGCGTCCAAATCTACCTCTCCCTCTTGGGTAACCATTGTTCTGATTACGGGGTTGGTAGGTGTTCTCATATTTCTGCTCTTGGGTATTACTGGTTTCACCAGCCTTCTTCTAGTCCTTATATTTTTCTCCACTGGTCCTTCCACCAGTCCTTCCACCACGACCTCTTCCTATTTGCTTGCTCTCAAACCTTCTGTTCAGTTTCTCTTCAACCTTCAGAACAAACTGGTAAGCATCCTCTATGGTGGTCATCCTGACTGAGCTTAAATCTTCTTGAATACTTGCTTGTAACCCATTAATATAATGGGCTACTTTCTCTTTTCTGGCCTCTGAATGGCTTGTTCTGATTACAATCTTGTAAAACTCCTCAGTGTATTCTTTAACAGACTTGCTGGCCTGCTTCAAACCTTGCATTTTCTTCGACAGGTCCATCTCATAGTTAGCTGGGATGAACTGCCTCTTTAACTTTTCCAGCATTCTATCCCACCTGGTTATTCTCTCCTTTCCTCTTTTGTTTATTTCCAACTGCACTCCTTTCCACCATATACTGGCATGACCCTTCAACTTGGTCTTAGCAAACTTGACCCTATTAGGATCTTCAACCTCTTCATACTAAAAGTATTCTTCCAAATCATTGATCCAGTCAATCAGTTCCTCTAGATCAAGATTTTTAGAATACGTAGAAACCTCCATATTTGGTTTTTTTCCAATATGAGAGATGGCTATGTATAACTTGGCTTGTGCAGGATCTACAACCTCTTCTTCTTCCTCAAACTGGTCCTCTTCCTCATCATCTTCATATTCACTTCCTTCTTCTCTGGTTTCAAGTCCTCTGCGCAACTCCTCTTGCAAGGCCTGGACTTGCCTCTGTAAGGCTCTGAAATCTTTTGCTGATACCATATTTCTTCCACCACCACAATTTCTTTATGGAGGCATCTTGCTTCACTCTCTTCTCACAACCCTTCCACGATCCTGGTGCAAGCTGCCTCAGTTTCGACAATCTGCTCACACACTCAGGAACTCTCGCTCTGATACCACTTGATGGAGATCACAAAATCACAGAGAATCAATCAAGCTTTCATTTCGTTAAACTTTTAAAAGAAAATTTACAATCTAGCCAACATGTGTAGTTTCTAGTTCCCAGTCCCCCTCTCCTTGATGCACCCTCCTCCTTCTATATCCATGTCACCCCCTTTCTTTCCAGGTCTGACCTTTTGGGCCATTAATGACCCATCTGTCCCAAAATACATCCTCCCTGACTGAACCTTTACATATTTTCCTCACTGACAACTGCCACTGGGTTGGCCGCGGGTGCATGCATTGATGAGCCATCTGACTTCTGGGCACAGTCTTCGAATGGCCGTCATGCTCAGCGAGCTTATCGAGCGAGAAACCATGCATTAATGAGGCCATGATCGCCTCAAAAAACATCGTCTGGGAATGCGGGCTTCTTCGAACAGAGAACCAGCAGTATGTCGCGATATCGTGACATTTTCCTTGCTTGCTACCCTTCTCTCCTTCGAGTCGTGATATCGCGACATGTCACGATATCGCGACAATTTTCCTTCCCTGCAGCATTTCTTTCCTTCGGGTCGCGATATCGCGACATTTTTCCTTCCCTGCAACATTTCTTTCCTTCGGGTCGCGATATCGCGACATTTTTCCTTCCTTGCAACATTTCTTTCCTTCGGGTCGCGATATCGTGACATTTTTCATTTTTTCGGCCTTTACCTCCTTCAGGTCGCGATATCGTGACATCTTCCCTTCCGGTTCTTCTTTCTTCCTTCTCGGTCGTGAAATCGCGACATGTCACGATATCGCGACATCTTGCTCTCTGCTTTATTCTCGCCTTTACGGGTTGTAAAATCATGACATGTCACGATATCGCGACAACTTTGCCTTCTATTTTTGCTCTCTGCTTCGGATCGCAAAATCGCGACAGTTTTCTTCCTTGCTTCCTTTTCTACTCCTTCGGTCGCGATTTCGCAACATGTCCCGAAATCATGACATTTTATTCTCTAACCCTTCTTGTTCCCTTTCGATCATAATTGTCGCGAAATCGTGACATTTTCTCCTCTAGCCTTTTCTGCGTTCTTCCGATCACGATTTCGCGACATGTCATGAAATCGTGATATTTTTCCTCCTGCGCCTTGCTTCGTCCTTTTGTCGTGATAATGCGACATGTCGCGATATCGCGACACTTTTACTCCCTTGTGCCATCTTTCGTCTTCTGGTCGTGATTTCGTGACATGTGAAATCGTGATATTTTTGGCTTCGCGCCTTCTCTCTCCTTCCTGAGTTTCAAAAACGCGACATGTCGCGATATCGCGACATCAAAGCTAACACTTGGAATTTTTTTTTTGTTGATGCAAGATTGCTCTGCTACCACCGGATGCTCCTGTATCAAAATGATACCCAAATTTTCAGCAAAAATGAAAGCTAGGGAACGATATGAAAGTCTACCAATTTCTCTCGCACTAGCTTTTGCAGGGTTCACCCTAGAGTCTCCATTAGTATCGACTTTTCCAAAATCCTTAGGAGGAGGTTGCCAATTCCTTGTTCTCTCCATCTTTTGATTACTCACATTCCCTTTAAGTTGGTTGTTGTTGGAAAATGATGCTGATATGTGTGCATTTTCGGATTAGAAGACACAAAAGAATATGTAACCACTTTGTAACTGTTTTGTACAAGTGTAGGTGTAGGAATATTGCAGTTGTAACAATCTTGAACTATTACCTTGTTTGTAACTGCCATAGATTCTTTAGGTTTGAGTTCCAAGATAGATTAATATCATTACTATTGCATTGTACAAGTTTGGAGTGTGTGAAAACATGAATTGAAGGTGAAAAATCCATTTTTTCCATCCTGCTACGTTTTCTTGTATGGTGTAGTCCAGATTTTACAAGAAAGTATGAAAAACCTACTTTGGAGCTTAATATTTTTTTATGTGTTTCTCCATTTTTTGCATTTGATACACCGTTGAAATTTTTTTACCAATCACTTTCCATCCATATATCACATGCCCCATTTCACATATGTTAAATACTTTATTTTCACCTCTGAAAAATGGTTTTTTAGTATTTTCTACCCAGATTTTAGAACGCATTGCAGACCCCATAAATTTTTCTGTATTTGGTATTTTTTTGTGAAATAAAGTTTTTTGAGTACCCATTATGGAGTAGAATATACCTTGAAATTTTCATGGAATTATGAATACTTTTTGTTTTATTGATTTTAGTGCTCTCAGGAAAAAGGGTTGGGTCCAAAAACTTCATTTGGTATCAGAGCAAGGTTCGGTTGAAGGGTTAGAGTCATCTATGGTCTTGCTAATAGTTTATCAAGTTTTTTGTAAGATTTTTTGCAAGAGCATAGTTTGTTGGGTGTAATGGCCAACAACACTAACTCGTCAATCCCTGAGTTTGATGGAGCTGATTATGAATACTGGAGAATTAAGATGAAGACCTTGCTGATGGAAAAAGGTCTATGGAATATTTTAGAATATGGGTACATAGAACTAGTAGATTGGAGCACACTTGCAGCAAAATAAAGAACAACAAAGAAGGAAGCTCGAAAGAAGAATTGCTTGACTCTTTACCATCTCCAATTTGCATTGGAGAAAAGTATTTTTCCAAGAATAGTAGGCTATAAAACAACTACTAATGCATGGAAGGCCTTACAAGATGGTTACCAAGGGAGCGACCAAGTAAAGCAAGTGAAGCTGCAAACTCTTAGAAGAGAGTTTGAAAATTTGAGAATGCAAGAGGTTGAGAGTGTTGGTGATTATTGTGTAAGGGTAAAGGCTGTTGTCAATAAAATGACAACTCTTGGAGAAGCACTGGACAAAGTGGTTGTTGTTACGAAAGTGTTGAGAACACTTACCCCAAAGTGGAATCATGTAGCAATTATTATTGAGGAGAGTAAAGATTTGTCTACTCTTAAGTTTGATAATTTGATAGGATCTCTTATGTCTCATGAGGAGAGGCTAAGGGAAACTATAACTGTAGTTGATGAGAAGGCATTTGCTTCTAAAGCTACAATTTCAAAGGGTGATGGAGCAAGGTCTAGTGGACATAAAAATGACCAAGGAAGATGTCAAAATCAAAATTTTTCAAGAGGAAGAGGTGGTAGAAGAGGAGCAGCAAGTAGAGGCAGGGGTAGAAATGATAAGAGGAACGTGTAATGTTACCATTGCAACAAGTATGGGCATTATGAGAGAGAATGTAGATATAAGGATAGAAAAGAAAACAGGATAGCCCACTATGGTGAAGAAGAGTCTATTGTTCAAAATCTATTCTTATCATATAATAAGGCTGATTAGAATATTCAAGAGACTTGGATACTTGATTCTGGTTGCTCCAATCATATGACATGAAATTGGGAGCTTCTTGCTTCCATGGATAAGTCCTTCAAGTCCAAGATCAAACTTGGAGATGAAAAGGCTTTGGAGGTGGTTGCCAAAGGCATAATGGAAGTGAACACAAATAAAGGTAAGAAACATGTTCATGATATCTATTACACACCAAATTTAAAACATAATTTGTTAAGTGTAGGGCAACTATGTGAAAATAACTACAAGGTAGTATTTGATGATAAGAAATGCACCATCTATGATAAGAACAATAGCAATAGGATTGTTACAACAGTCCCTATGACCAACAATAGGTTATTTCCTTTAAAGTTTGGAGGTCAAGGGAGCAGCCTTGCTAATTTTACTATAGAAGATAAGAGTTAGTTGTGGCATCTTAGATATGGCCATTTGAACTTCACTGGTTTGAAGTTATTAACTTCCCAAGAGATGGTTTATGGGTTACCAAAAGTGCAAGAACATAAAAGTGTTTGTGAGGGGTGTGCAATGGGAAAACATGCAAGGCAAAATTTTCCTAAATGGAAAGCATGGAGGGCCTCATACCCACTCCAATTGGTCTATTATGATATTTGTGGGCCTATGCAAACCAAAAACTTGGGTAAAAACTCTTACTTTCTTACATTTATTGATGATTTTTCTAGAATATGTTGGGTGTATTTTTTGAAGCACAAGGATGAAGCATTTGATTGTTTCAAGGAATTTAAATATTTTATTGAGAATTAGAGTGGTTGCAGCATTAAATGTTTAAGGACAAACAATGGTGGTGAATTTTGTTCTAATGAGTTTAAACAATTTTGCAAGAATATTGGCATTAAAAGGTAATTCACAACTTCCTATACTCCACAACAGAATGGAGTGGCAGAAAGGAAAAATAGGATAGTTGTTGAGATGGCAAGAAGTATGCTACAAACTAAGAGACTTACCAATATGTATTGGGATGATGCAGTCCGTACAACAGTCTACATACTGAATAGGAGTTCCACTAGATCATTGGAGAAGATGACTCCTTATGAGGTATGGTATGAAAAGAAGCCCAATGTTAACCACTTCAAAGTTTTTGGTTGTTTGGCTTATGCACATTTGGATGATGAACTTAGGAAGAAGCTTGATCCTAAGAGTGAAGCATGTATATTTATTGGCTACTATGAAAATACTAAGTCCTATAGGCTTTATAACCCAAAAATTCACAAAGTGGTGGTGTCTAGATATGTGATTTTTTATGAAAGGGGAGTATATGGTCATCAAAAACTTTATGTTGATGATGGCAGCAGTGGTGGAAGCTCTTCTAATGTGCAGCCCAGTTCTTCTAATGTGCAGTCCAATTTAAAATTAGTCCCACCAAGTCCACCAACCAATTCTTCAAAGTAGTCCCAAACAAAGCTCTTCAAATAGTCCCTCTTCAACTGATGATTATCCAAACATCTTTTTAGATATTATGAAGACAAAAAGGGGGAAAAAAGCACTTCAAATTCATCCTCCTACTCAAGTTTTGGACAACAATTTCCATAGAAGACTTACTAGAGGCCAAGCTCAAGAAATTGACCAAGTTGTTCAAAGGCTTGAGAAGATGCACATGTATGGTGATGAAGATGAAGGTGAACCAGAAGGAGATGTTAATTATGCTTTGATAACTATTGCTAATTTTGAATCTTCTTGTTATGAAGAAGCTTGTACTAATGGTGTTTGGATGCAAGCAATGCAAGAGGAGATCAATTCCATTGAGAAGAATGACACTTGGGAGCTTGTAGAACTGCCCAAGGGAAAGAAAAGTGTGGGTTCTAAGTGGGCCTATAAGACTAAGTATAAAAATGATGGCAACATTGAAAGACACAAGGCTAGACTTGTAGCTAAAGGATTCACACAAAGGTATGGAATTGACTATGAAGAAATTTTTGCTCCCATAGCTAGACAAGAAACAGTAAGGATGGTACTTGCTTTGGTTACCCAAAAGCAGTGGACTGTACATCACTTAGATGTAAAATGTATCTTATTGAATGGGTAACTTAGATGAGGAAGTGTATGTACAACAAACCTCAAGGTTTTGAGGTGAAAGACAAAGAAGAAAATGTCTATAGGTTGAAGAAGGCATTATATGGCCTTAAACAAGCACCTAGAGCATGGTACTTTAGGATTGATGGATACTATCAGCAGAGTGGCTTCAAGAGAAGCAAAAGTGAACCTACCCTAGACTTCAAGAAAGAAGATAATAATATTTTGTTTGTTTGTTTGTTTGTATGTTGATGATTTTATTTATATGGGTGGTAATTCAAAGTTGAAAGATGAATTTAAGGCTGCCATGATGAGTGAGTTTGAAATGAAGGATTTAGGATTGATGCACTATTTTCTTGGAATGGAGGTGCATCAAAGTAAGGATAAAATCTTCATTTGTCAAACTAAATATGCCAAGGATATGCTAAAAAATTATGGCATGGATAGTTGCAAACCAATCCCTACACCCATTGCTCATGGTGAATTACTATGCAAAGATGATGGGGCTGAAAAGGTGAATGTGACCAATTATAGGAGCATTGTTGGGAGCTTGATGTTTCTCACAAATACTAGACCAAATATTGCATATGCTGTCTGATGAGGCCCAAAAATGCCTCATTATTGCACAATGTTTGACTACCATATGATAAGTTAATTTTCAAATAGTTGACTAAAATATACTATTGTTAAATGTTTACATGATTTTATGTTAGGAATACTATATCTCTGTTTTTGACTATTTTCAGCATTTTGTGACTGATTTTGCTTGATTAAGTAGCAAGTAAGAACATGCATTTCAATTAACCAAATGTGGTATGCTGATATCCATTAACTTCTCAATGATTTTTGAATGTTTTCCTATCCTTCAACTTGTTTCAAATCCACATTGAAGCCAAAAGTTTAGGACTGTCATAAATCTGAAAATCTGAAAAAACAACCATATAAATCAGCAAGCTGTCACTTTATAGAAACACCTTGAAGTTTTCAAGCAAAGCATGAGGATATGGATGGAATGAGTTCAGAATGACTACAGAAGACATCTGACCTATTTAAAAGCATTCCCACATGGTCTAAATAGGCAGCAACAGGGTATAACAAAGCAGGGACAATTGTGCAGCACTGTTGCACTATTTCAGCATGGTTACTTGGTGAATGAAGTGTATAAATTCAGTAGCAACTTGATGTACTCAATGTTGATATTTGAATAATTTTTCCATGTTCTAATTTTTTTGAATTTGCAAGAAATGCCAATATTTTACAACTGTGCAAGCAGAGCTGGAAAATGCAATAATTTACCATGTAAATTCCAACAAGCTACCAATGAATGGCAAGGCATGGAATTCACACATGGAGAGGAATGAAGGCTATTGCAATATGATCCTGAGGGCTAATCCACCTGAGAAATGCAGCTAAAATCACTTGAAGAGCACATAATTGTTCATTCTGAAGATCTTCGGAATGAACAGACATCTTTGAAATGAGAAATGTAGTCTCTTCGGAATGAGCCACTTATCTCCAGAATGAGAAGAGAAAGTGTTTTTTGACTTGTTGACTAATTTTTGAAGATGGAAAAATGGAAAGAAGGTTGAAAAGAAAATATCTCCCATATGACTTTGCTGTCCTTGTCGTCCAAAGCCACCATTCATGGAAAAGATCAATTTTGATCCTCTTCTAGGATAAACCCAAAAAAACTGCAACATAATAGAAAGTTGTTTGCAATATGGAAATGGCATATTATGAAGTGGAGAAATATGTGTAAGATATTTCTAGAATCCTCCCACGTACTCCCACCATTGAAGATGCTTTCTAATGGCCAATGAATACTACTGCAACACAAACTGTCCAGATTTGCATTTATTTCAGATCCAAAATTATTGGCAAATCACTGTAAAGCAACACATAGGATGATTTGAGCATGGGATATATTGTAAATATTTATATAAATAACACAGCTCCCTCTTTGGTTGAGGCAATTAAGAATTAGAATAGAGGAGATTTTTCAATAGCAACAATTAGGATTGTACATCAATTTTCTGTAACAGTTTTTAGCATGTTCTGTCATCAATAAAAGTGTAGCTATTTTATCATTTTCTGTTCTGAGTGTTAATTAGTTAAGGAGTGCTTTTCACCTCCTTATAGATCAGGAAGTATGGGCCCACTTTCAGATCTAGAAGGAGGGATTTTATGGCAGGTTTTAATCTATAATTTTGCTGCAGCAGAATTAATAGATTGCTTGCCAGATTTCATTTTCTTGTTTTTATTTTGTATTAAGTGATTTATGTGTTTCTATTATGTTTGTGTACAAAATTTGTGTGTATGTCAGCTGATAAATTATATTAAGCATTTTTCTTTTGCTTTCCATCTTTTCCCTACTTTCTATTTTAGCAACTTTCCATTTTCAGCATATTTCATTTTGCTGTCAATTCCTGTAGCAGAAGCTTGACGACATTTTGTGGCAGGGCATTGATAGGTGTTTCATTTCCAAGCATCACTTCTATTATGCAAGAGTAAAATAGGTTTCAATTTTGCAAGTGTAATTTAGGATTTCATTTCAGCAACATTTCAATTTAGCAATTTCAATTTTGTCATTTCAATTCTGCAAAAGTAGATTAGATTTCAATTCAGCAATTTCAACTCATGCAATTGTAGTTAGATTTTAATTCTTGCAACTTAGAATTAGTTTTTAGTTCCTACAATTTTCCATTCTGTAGACTAGGTTTAGTGTGAAACCAAAAGGCTAAACCAAAATCTGCTTCACTAATAAATGCTTGAAATCTGAATGCCTGAATTGTACTCTGCCCTAGCCTTCTATTGTAGACAACCTTGGACACCACCCCGGATTGATAAATAATTGAGATTAAATGATGAGACTCAACGACACTCATCACTGTCTCACTTGTTCCTAGGTATATGAGTGAGCCATATATCTTGCATTTGAAGACTACAAAGTGAATTTTGAAGTATGTTAAAGGTACTGTTGACTTTGGCATACATTACTATCCTACTGAAGAGATGGAGCTAGTTGGTTTCAGTGACTCAGATTAGGGCAACAACTTAGATGATCGAAAGTATACATCCAACAATTATTTTTCTCTTGGATATGGGCTGATCACTTGGAGCTCAAGGAAGCAAGGATCGGTAGCACTCTCTTCAACATAGGTTGAATACATTGATGTCACTTCAGCCAGTTCTTAGGCCTTATGGTTCAAGAAAGTGTTGGAGGAGATAGGTGAGAAACCAAGTGGTCCTACTACAAATTTTTGTGACAATTTGAGTGCCATACAGTTGGCAAATAACCTTGTCCACCATATAAGATCTAATAATTTTGACATGAAGTACCATTTTATTCGTGATATGATAGAAAAAATTAGTTGGGTTGAGGTGTTGTAGCACCCATGATCAGTTGGCTGATGTTTTCACTAAAGGTGTTGCTAAAGCTCAATTTCTTAAACTGAGAAATAGTCTTATGATCCCTTTCAGCATTAAGGGGGAGAATGTTGAAAAATGATGCTGACATGTGTGCATTTTAGGATTAGAAGGCACAAGAGAATATGTAACCACTTTGTAATAGTTTTGTAATAGTCTTGTACAAGTGTAGGTGTAGGAATATTGCAGTTGTAACAGTCTTGAACTGTTACCTTGTTTGTAACTGCCATAGATTCTTTAGGTTTTAGTTCCAAGATAGATCAATATCATTACTATTGCATTGTACAAGTTTGGATTGTGTGAAAACATGAATTGAAGGTGAAAAATCCATTTTTTCTTGTATGGTGCAGTCCAGATTTAAAAAAAGTCTGAACAACCTACTTTGGAGATTAATATTTATTTATGTGTTGCTATGATTGTTGAATGTGATACTCCGTTGGAAATATCTTGCCAAGAACTTTCTATCTATATATCACATAACCCATTTCACATATGTTAAGTACTTCGTTTTCACCTCTGAAAAATGATTTTTAGTCTTTTCTGCCCAGATTTCAGAACACATTGCAGACCTCAACTTTTTTTTTAGTTGGTATTTTTTTGTGAAATAATTTTTTTTGAGTACCCATTATTGAGTATAATTTACCCTAAAATTTTCATAGAATTCTGAATACTTTTTGTCTTGTCGATTTTAGTGCTCTTGAAAAAAAGTGTTGGGTCAAAACACTTCAGTTGCCCTTAAAAGAGTTAATATTCAATATTTTAATCACATAATACCATCTTTGGTGGGATTTTTGGGGTGTTTAAGGAGTTTTTGGACTAATTCAATTAAGTTGGCAATGGTCTTTTGCTAGATATAATGAATGTCCTTTCTTTCTTGATTGAAAATCTAGTTGTTCTTTCTTTCCCAATATTCCAAGGTAGGATGGTAGAACCCATCCAAACTAGATGCCTAATAAAGTGATCAACATCCTTATGATTAGTCTAATCCCTCCAAAGTTATTCAAAAGTAAAAAAAATTGGACCCCACTATAAGACAAGTAAGATGGCCATTCTCCTCCATAGCTTAGAGGCTAAGGTACACTCAATAAAAATATGGCTAAGAGTTTCCATATTCTCTCCACACATTTTGCATCTAAATAGGCCATGAAAACCATATTTTATAAGTTTCTCACTAGTAAGCACTCTATGATGCAATAAAATCGATGTAAAGAACCTCACCTTAGACCAAAGATTTTGAGCCTGCAACTGAGTAAATATGTCATATGATTGGTTGGGATTATTATGGCATAAGGTCAAATAACCTTGAGCAACTCGAATACTTGCCCTTAATAGTATTTTTCTATCCAAAACAGTCTATATCATGGGACCAAGAGAGAGATCTCATATGAAGGATGCTTTGGATATCTTTTCTTTGCCTTTCTAGCATTAACAACCTTTATCCAGTTAGATTGATGAAGCTCCTCCATCCAAGGCCTCCAATCAGGAAACCGAGTTATCAAAGGTTGGTGACCATCCCAAGAATCTGTCCAAAAATTTACCTATTGACCATTATGAATGATCCAAAATAACTTTTTCTTAATCAAATCCTCACTAGTCTTAAGAACCACTAAAATGGGAGAACCTTTGGTAGGCAATTGATAGCGAACAAGGTCTTCAAGACTTTTGTTCTCAACATATTTAGCATGAATATTATTGGTCCAAAGAGCATTAGGGTTATGCAGAATCCTCCAATATAGTTTAGAAGCTAAAGTCTTATTGTTATTAATAACAGACCGAAAACCTAACCCCCCTTCATTCTTGGAAAGACAAAGTATCCCATTTCACCAAGGCCCATTTTCTTTTCTCATTAGTACCACTCCAGAGGAATCGATGATTGATTTGATCAAATTCTTGAAGAACAACCTTTGAGATATTCAATACAGTAGAAATATAAACATATATAACTTGAAGGACTAATTTTACCAAGGTAATTCTGCCCCCAAAGGAAAACCACCTATTGGTCCATTTTCCAATTTTCTTCTTAACTCTATCCAACAACCAATTCCAGTTTATTTTTTTTGTCTTTGAATATTGAAAGAAATGCCTTAATAATTTATTGGAAGGGAGGTCTTCTTATATCTTAATTTATCTAAGACCATGGATTCTTGTCTAGGAGAGCAATGAAAGAAAATGACTTTAGATTTGTCTTCATTGATTAGTTGCCCTTTAGCATTAGAAAAACAGTTGATGATTTGCTTGATTTTAGAAGCTTCCTTAACTGTAGCTTTACCTAACAGAGTAGAGTCATAAACAAATTGAATATGAGAATTTGGCCTAGCTCCACGAGCAATGGTAACTCCCTCAAGGATTATGTTTTCTTTGTTTTTGGTTATAGGCATGCCCAAGCATTTAGCAAGAATGATGAATAAATAAGGGGAGAGGGAGTCACCTTGGTTAATACCAGGGACCAATTGAGAAGACCTCCTAGTGATAAGAATAGAGTAGAACACCAAAGAGATACATCCCATAATCCAGTCCATCCAATCCTGAGAGAAGCCAATTTGCCTGAAAACATTAACAAGAAAGTGCCTATCCACTCTGTCATAAGCTTTAGATAAGTCTAAACGAATGAACATAGATGGAGATTTTTGTATTTCCATAGAATGGATGGCTTCCTATGCAAGAAATATCTCATCCATTATTTGATGTCCTTCCACATAACCCCCTTTTTCAGGCGAAATAATCTTATGCAAAAGAGGCTTCAACCTTTCTACCATGATCTTCGTAATGATTTTGAGAAGAACATTACATAAAGCTATAGTCTAAAATATTAAATATGATCTGCCTCTTGAGCTATTGGGATAACAAATATATAAGTTTTATTGATAACCTTTAAAATTTATTTGGATTTCCTGGCTTCTTCCACCACCTCTAATAAATCAAGCATGAAGGATATCCCAAAAATATTTATAGAACTCAATAGGAAAACCATCAGGACCTAGGATTTTTTCTTTTTGTATTTTAAAAACCACCTATTGAAGCTCATTGATAGTAACTAGAGCAGTCAAAATAGAGTTCTCCTCAAAAGTGATAAGAGTAGGGATGGCTTGAAGAATATTTTGTTGAGAAGCTGAGTCAAGAGGTGCAACAACAAGCAAATTGGAAAATAATTGACAACAGAGTTCATGCCATCCCAAGTGTAGACAACATCTCCAAAATCAAATTTTAGGTAAGAAATAAAGTTGTGAGATCTTCGAGCTAGAAGAGATTTGTGGAAGAAATTTGTGTTTCGATCTCCTTCTTTGATCTATTGGATCCTAGATTTTTGCTTCCATAAGAGTTCTCTTTTTTTCCATTCCTCTAACTTAGCAGTGAGTCTAATTTTATTTGTACTTCTACTCTATGTGAGGCCATCTAAACAAATATTCTTATTCAAATTTTCATGCTAAGCAATAACTTCATGTTTTTTTATCGGACATCTCCAAACTTCTTCCAGTTTCAAATCTTGATTTTGGATTTAATGTATTGTAAACTTTTTGCAAAACAAAAGATCTTAGTCCCATACCTTGGTTTACCTTCCTTCCACCATTGTTGCACTTGAGGTCTGAAGGAACTATATTTAAGCCACATTAACTGAAATTGAAAAGGCGAGAAACTCACATTAGTTTTCCAAATTTCCACCATGACTGGCTAATGATCCAAACTAGCATTGTTAAGAGTCTTTACCTTAGGAATGTGACCATGGATTAAGAAATTGTCAGAGAACAAGAACCTATCCAATCTCTCCATAATACAAGCTAAGCCTTGCCTTCTGTTAGACTAAGTCATAATGCCATTATTTGGCTAGATGTCGACAAGATGAAGGTTTGCTATATATTCACTCATGAGGTCAGTGTTTTTGTCCAAATTTCTATTTCCCCTCATTTTCACATCCAAAGAGAGGATGGTATTGAAATATCCTCCAATCAAAATCTAAGATTTAGGAAAATGAGAGATAATATAGGTTATATCCTTCCATTGTCTTCTCTTTTCCTCCAATGTAGTCAGAGCATAAACATTTATACAAAGTATAATTTGGTTAGAATGTCTACTTTGAATAGCTATAGCCAAAAGACCCTAGTTGCCAACCAAATGGTGAATAACAACCTCTTTTAGGTCCCAAAGGCAAGTGATGCCACCAGAAGTCCCCTAGGAACTGAGAGAAGCAACTTTTCCAGCTGGTCAAATTTTACTAGCAATTGAATTCATTTCCTCTATTGAAATATTTATTTCTCGAAGAAAAACAAGATGTGGATGATTTGTCTGAATAATTTTTCTACTTTCATTTTATTTTGAAAGACTCCCTTTGAGTCCTCTAATATTCCAAGTGATGATATTCATTGATACCAGGGCTAAAAAAAGTTGGTAAGGGCAGTATTCTTACCTTCCTCTATAAGCTTTTCACCTTATTTGGGTTGGAATCCATATTTAGTTTTTTTTCCTGTTTCTTGACTTACCCCAATTGAATCTGAGATGGCTTCTAACCTCAAATATTGCATGTATAAGCCAAAGTGTTCATCGAAGGTTCAACATAGTCTATCTTAGAATATGTATTATCTAATTTAAAAGATTGTTTTTCTTGTGTATATTTCCTCTTTTTTTTCTTGTTGAAAACCTTTAATTTGTTGGTTTATCTCTGAGTCTTTCCCTGTATCTTTAAATTGTGTTTCTAAGATTTTTGTCTCCATTATTTCCTCTTTCTCACTTGGGACATCATTTGTGGAAATAATTTCAAACATATTAGTTGATAACTTCGATTGATCCTTCATAACTGGTTTTTTATTAGTGTTCTTCTTAGGCATTTGGAAACTTGCTAAGTTTATATCCTCTTTATTTTGATCTAGAATTTTATTTGGGTAGACATTAGCCAAATAACCATATTCATGGAAAATTCAGCAACGAAAAGGAATATTCTCATAGTCCACCACTTGCTCCCAAGTGTCCTCCCCAAATTGTAATGAGATATTTTCGAGCGAGGATTTATTAAAATACATTAAAACACAAACCCGAGCATAAATATTATGTTCAAATTTTTTAGTACAATAAAAAATCATCATAAAATTTCCCAGAGAGTTTCCAATTGAAGAAAAAATAGTCGAATTCCATATTTCAATTGGGAGGTCAAAGAGTCTAACCCAGATAGGACTTGCAGAAGGCATCTGTTCTTTGGCTTTAAATTTAGTATGCCAAGGCTTCATGAAAAGCACCGACCTTCAAAAGAACCAAGGACCCTCTTGAAATATTTTCTCTCTATCTTCATTATTAGCAAATAAAACAAGAAAATAATCATTTGGATAAATAGAGATTTGTAATTCAGCTTTTATTTTCTAATTTTTTGCAGCCCAAACTTTGAAAGCAGATAGGCTTGAACGAAAAAACCCAACAAATGAGAAATTATTCCTTTTTTTTTCAAATTTTCTATGCTATTCTAAATGATTCCCTTATCTATATTAATAATCAGAGTTCCATAAGCTACCCTAAGACATCTCAAATTAGTTTTCCTAGGATCAATCTTAGGTATTCTCAAAGGTTTACGAGATACCCTAATTTTAAAGTTAGCATTAGGTTAAGGCTGTCCACCATGGAGGACATCCCTAAAATTATTTTTTGGGGTTGAGTCTTTGGAATCCTTTCTCTTGAAAGGGGTTTCCATAGTGGATTTTTTTGGGGGTGCTCCTTAGTGCCAAATTCACTTGGGATCTGAACCATTTTTTGATCAACTACTTGAAAATTATTTCGAGATCTCTTTAATCCATGCCTTGGACATTGTAAAAAGGTATGATTTTCACCTTTATTTTGTGCAACAAATTTGAATTCGTTTTCAATCAAGTTTGCAACATGAAGATTTATTGAAAGATATATTTTAAACCCATCATGGATCCCCTGCAACATATCCCACTAAAATCTTGAGTAGAAACCATAAAAATGTTGGCCACTAGGGCCTAAAGGTCCCAGAAAACAACCTCTTGAGCGACTTGCACTCAACATAGATGAAATCCTCGCACAGTCGCTTGCTTTCTCAGATATTTACCATAATGATATTTTGTTGTTTAAAGTCCCAACTTGGATAACATTCCTGATTTTTTCAATGAGTTTACACATGTTTTTATGAGGGATCATGGTCCCCTCATACTGAGTGGGATTTGAACCTTAGACCTCTCAAAGAGAGGCCAAAGCCCTTACCACTACAGTAAGCTTACAACTTTATCACATGTCCATTATAAAAGGAAGGTCTTAAAAATTAATCAAGACATTAGTCATATAATTCTTCTTATAGTGTTAATGTGTGATGTCTTGTACAACATTCCTAAGACAACACCATTTTCACTAGCCTACAGGGTCAACGTCCTCTGTCCAGCAATCCTTCGTACCGATAGTTAGCACTCTTCCACCATATTTCATTAATAGGTCAGAACAAGTGTCTATATTTCATTAATAGGTCAGAAGGCACTTTTATTTTGATGACAGAGCGAGTGCCTATCTTTCAGTGACTGAAAAATTGACAACTCTCAGAGAAACGAAAAAGACCTATATGCAACGCCTTTATCCTGACGATAGACCAAAAAGATGCATGTATTCCAACGACAGGCCAATAGATGTTTATATCCAATGGAATAAAGTACGTGTTAACTATTTTATTTGAAAACCATGCGTAAGTTTAGAAAAATATTGTTTTACAAACTTAGGGAGCACTATTGTTAACTTAAAAATATTAATTTTAGAATGATCGCTCTTTTGTTAGACACTAACTAAAATTGCGCATGAACCAACCGTAGCGAATCGCATGAAACTATTAAATTAGAACAATCTAATTTTGTAATGGGGGACAATCGTGTTTTGTATAAAACATAGGCCACCCCTGAAGTAAAAAAATCCTAAAAAATGAATGTTATTTTGTACTTCATTATTAATAAAATCTCAAGTGTTATTTTTATTTGCGTGTCCGAAATATTGATTGTGTGAACTAGCTGAGTGAATGTCTGCATGAGCTTGGGCCCACTCCAAACAATAATCCTCCCTTGTTTCTGCTTTTATTTATTTATGTTGTGTGTTTATTTTCTCATTTTATTTATTTCTACAAGTGTGTTTATTTTTTGCAATTTCAATTAGAGTTGTGTGTTTGCTTTCTGTAAAAAAATTATCATGTGTTTGATAATGATAATTTAATTTACTTTTCCTATAGTTTCAGTTAGTATTTATTTTTCTACATTTAATTATTGTTGGTTTGGATGAATTAAACTACACGAACAACACACATCCCCCAAACCAAGTGACACATAAGACTCATCTTCTCATATACTACAAGCATATATTTTGCACAGGTACACAACAAGTTTACGAACTCCTGGATTGATAAATTAAATGGAAGCAAAATAACTATTTTCAAAAACACCATTTTCTAGCTCACCATTTTGGCATCATTGCCAAGGAGTGCCAACTGTAGTATTCTAATATCTGTAGGTTAGTCAGCCTAAAAATAATTGTTTATACTACCTTACCCATAGATCCCCTACCTGAGAGTGCATGAGTCCAAGACCAAGAGGATCGGATGAGCAATTTATTAAAAGGGTAGAAGTCACCTCAAAACCACTTGAAATATCTTCTTATATTTCTTTTGAAGCATCTCAAAAATAACTAAAGTTGCACCATCATCTCCACTTGATATACCTTGGCATATTAATCTAATATTTGGACAAACTTCCTCTAAAAATACTCCACCAGAGGAATTTGTTTCAAGTTTTAATTTAGGATTTGTGCTTGAAAACATAAGAACCAAGGGAGATTTATTGAATACCCAATAGTGGGAAGCAGTTGAAGGTGAAACTATCTTACATTCAGAATTAGAAATATTGTTAGAAGATAATAAAATGAGTGTGATGCCTTGTTATCTAGCTTAGATGTAGTCGGAGTAGACCCTACGTCACCTAAGATTATGGCTAAAAATGAAGAGGCTTCAACTAGCTTTGATTTTCCAATTGAGGAATCAAGAGGAGAGACCAAAATGAAACACATCTCTCCTACACATATTCCTACTTTTAGAGGACTACCAAATGAGGACCCTAATCTATTCCTTTTCAAATTTGATGTAATTGTTGAGCAAGGTGTAGCAAAAGAATTGCAAAAGTATTGTCATTGTTGTCAACACAAACATATTGATGCAGTTGATGCAGTTCAGAGGTCAGTCAGATCAAGTGCAATGAATTTCAAGGAAAACAGAGGTGACCCGATTCAAAAATTGGCAGAAAGAGACAAGGAAGAAAACTATCGCAATATCGCGACATGTTTTTTGTCGCGATATCGTGACAAAACAGAGGAGAGAGAAAATGCAAGAAAATTTGTCGCGATTTCGCGACATTGCCGAGGAGAGAGAAAATGCAAGAAAGATTGTCGCGATTTCGCGACATTGCCGAGGAGAGAGAAAGTGCATGCCAAATTGTCGCGATTTCGCGACATAACCGAGGAGAGAGAAAATGCAAGAAAAATTGTCACGATATCACGACATAACCGAGGAGAGAGAAAATGCAAGAAAAACTGTCGCGATATCACGACATAACCGAGGAGAGAGAAAATGCAAGAAAAATTGTCACGATTTCGCGACATGGCCGAGGAGAGAGAAGCCGGAAGCAAAATTGTCACGATTTCACGACATGGCCGAGGAGAGAGAAGCCGGAAGCAAAATTGTCACGATTTCACGACATGGCCGAGGAGAGAGAAGCCGAAAGCAAAATTGTCGCGATTTCATGACATGGCCGAGGAGAGAAAAGGTGCAAGGCAAACTGTCGTGATTTCACGACATGTTGGCAGAGAAGGAAGCAAGGTGAAAAGATGTCGTGATTTCGTGACATAAATGGAGGAAAGGAGCTTGCAACGAAAAGTGTAGCGATTTCCCTACATGTCGAAGTTTCGCGATCCAAAGCACAACTGGAAATGCAAGGCACAAAGGTGTAGCGATTTCGCTACAAATAGGAAGTGCAGAAAACAAAGGTGTAGCGATTTCGCTGCATGTTAAAACGAATGACAACAAAGGTGTAGCGATTTCGCTACAAGTGAAAAGGCACAAACAAGAAGGTGTAGCGATTTCGCTGCATGACAAAATGTATGGAAACAAAGGTGTAGCGATTTCGCTACCAGTCAAAATTGCAAAACTAAAAGATGTAGCAAGTCGAAAGCACAAGGCACAAAGTTGTCGCGATTTCGCTACTGCATAAAGCAAAGATTGTACGAAAGCAGAGAACGTCGCGATTTCGTGACATGTTCCATTTTTGCGGTTGTTGGCAAAGAAGAGTGTACGAAAGCGAAAAGCATCACGATTTCGTGACAAAGCTGAGGATGATGTCAGCAAAATTAAAAATGTCACGATTTTGCGACAGAGTGCAAGGAAAGCTGCTGGAAGCTGAAAGTGTCATGATTTCGTGATAAGAATGATGATGACATCAGCAAAAGCTGAAAGTGTCGCGATATCGCGACAAGGTGCAAGGAAAGCTGCTGGAAGCCGAAAGCGTCGCGATTTTGCGACAACATTGAGGATGACGTCAGCAAAAGCTGAAAGTGTCACGATTTCGTGACAAGTTACGAGAGAAGCCTCAGGAAGCTGAAAGCGTCGTGATTTCACGACATCATTAAGGATGACGTCAGCAAATGTTCAAAGTGTCACGATTTTGTGACATGAACAGAGGGAAAGCTTTCAAAAGCCAAAATGGTCACGATTTCATGACAGCAAGGGCATGAAGGGTACGACTACAAAAAGTGTCACGATATCACGACAAGTAACAGTTTGGCAGGTAAAAGCTGAAGGAGCATGCAAGGTGACATGTGTCAGAAAAAGCAGACAGGAAAATCATGCAACCGATTCGTAAAAAGTAACTGATGTCAGATCTGTAGTTACAGATTGACAAGTGTTAGTCATGCACTAGAACAGTTGTATATGCATGACTGGAAAAGCATTTGAAGAATCAAATATGAAGGATCGAAAAAGCTTTATAAAAGACATTTTTGTGGCATTCAAAAAGTCATATTTGCAGGGTTTCGAACAGCCGTATTGCAGGGTTTTGAACAGTCGTATTGCTTGGAATCGAACAGTCGTATTGAATGGATTCGAACAGCCAAATATGCAGAATAGAAAAAGTATTCGAATGGTCGTATTTGATGTATTCGAACAACCGCTTATTGGGAAGAGAAAAAGAATTCGAACAACTCGAGAATGTCATTCGACTGTATGCAGGATTGAAACGCTATAGAAGTCAAAGAGTCCCAATGAGAAAAGGAAGGTTATAAAAGAACAGTCGTACAGAGAATAAAGTTGCTACTGTAAGAGGGAAATTGCTGTAAAAAGAGGGTTAGAAAAGAGTCAAGAGAAAAATTAGCAGAGTCGTGAGAGTGTGCAGAGTTGGGTTAATTGCAGACCAGTCAGGGTCGTGCATGAAGACATTCTTATGTCATTTTAAATTGATCAGAATTGCAGTCCAAGTTGGTGCTTGGTACTAGGGGTTGGTGCTCCATCTATTGCAGCAGAAAATTAAGGGGTTGGTGCTCCTTCTAGTAGATGCTGGTAAAGTATTTGTAAAATTGGTATTTTGCAAAGACTGGATTTGGATTGAAGTCCAAGCAGTCATTTTTGAGGAGTAGCCAAATTAGTGAACTTCGGTATATTGAGTGTTGTGGTGTGCTCTCTTGTTCAATTTGTTTTTCTAGTTTTCAAGTTCCCTTTATTTCATATTAAATGCTGTAGATATTAAAATTAATAGCTACACTGATTCACCCCCCCCTCTCAGTGTCATTGTGTGAATATCAGTAATTTGCAGATCAGTGGACTATAAATATAATGCCCAAAAATTGAATTTGTTTTCCTCTACACTAGATGATTCAGTATTACGCTGGTTTATTAGTTTAGGAAACAAACACATTGCCACATGGGAGGACATGAAAAAAATATTCCTAGAATAATAATATAATTTTGGTAGGGCATGAGATGCTAGGGAAGAAGTCCTAGATATGTCCCAAAGAAAGGAAGAGTCATTGGAAGATTATTGGAATAAATTTAATTTCAATCTTCAAAGATGACCCCATGCAAAACTGGGTAAAAAATCCTTGAGAAGCATATTCTTAAGGGGTCTCACAAATGAATCCTTAAAGGCCTTAGATTTGTTATCGAGAGGTGACATTTACCAACACCAAATACCAGATACTCGAAAGTTGTGTCCAAATTATTCAAGAAGATAGGGTAAACCCATCAATCAAGTAACAAAACCCATAGCCTCTATAACCAAGGAAAAAATATAAAATTTTCTAGAAAAAATGAAGAGTGATATGCTAGCATATATTGCACTTCAATACACTCCTACTTTAGAGAAAGAAGCAGGAAAGTGAAGCAAAACTAGCATTTTTCTGCCTGTGATGTAGAAGAAAATGTTGGACATTTTGAGTCCCTAAGCCAAAGTTGTCATTGATGTCAATATGCTAGTGATAGTTCTTCTCTAGTTCAAGTGCAAAGTTAAATGGAATTTGTAATGGGTTAAAATATTTTTATTTTACACCCAAAAGAATGGTTCAGAAAATGGTTTCAGTTCTCCTTTGGAATCAAATATATCCGAATCAATGGAAGGATATAATATTATAATCTTTATTATAATATTTATCCAAGGTGGTGAAAAACCCAAATAAATTATTATAATTTTAATTATAATATTATTTGGTTTACAAAAGACAATTAATTATTTTTTATAAAACCCTAAGGTTGGATTTTGGAAGGAAAAATATTTCAAAGCACAAAGTTTAAAGTAAATATAACCCAAAGTTGGGGTTTAAAGAAAAAGGCTTTCGAAGCCTCTATATTTTCGTCGATGTCGTCATGGAGGAGCTAGCACCGACGTGTACAAAGCAAATATAATGCATATAAATGCTTTGCCAAAACCATTGGAAAGTTACCCTTGCTGGAATTAATAAATCGATGGCATGCAAAAAATAGAGCTTGTGATTTATGAAAATGTGGTAGCGAAAGGCATAGAGGAGGAAGGTTCCATCCTCAAGTTTCATTGGGCAAGCGTGGCCTAGTGGTAGTTGGGAAAGCACAAAGGCACTGACAGCAAAGTGGTTGACGTTTCGAATCCCCGCATGCATTATTTGGTGTGTTTTTTGAGGCACCCAAGGTGCACGACCTTTTGCTTGGCAGAAGGTGGTGTGAAATTAAGAAGCACGTGGTGCTTCTTTGATCTCAAGCGATCGCTTGGCTAGTGCGACGACTTTGGCCGCGGTTAAGGCGCTTGTGGTGAGATGAGGTTGAGGGTTTGATTCCCTCCAAGAATAAGGTATTTAATTTTGATTTAAATTTTGTTAGCTGCCTAATGTTGGAGGAATAAGGGTGCATAAGTGATTATTATTTTTATACATTAAGGCATAAAATTTATGGTGAATGTTTATTGAGGATTATTGTGGAAGGTTTGATATTTGAAATTTATGGTGAATTTTTGTTGAGGATTATTGTGGAGGTATTGATATTTGATATTTATTATTTTAGGAGTAATAAGGAGTTTTAGTAAAGTCTTATTAATTTCTTATTAAGACTTCCACCTTCATTTTCGTCAACAAACACTGCCTTCTGCTTAAGGCATCTGCAACTTTGTTGGACTTTTCGCTCCTATGCTTCAACACAAAGGTATAACTCTGTAGAAACTCAACCCACTTCAGGTGCCTCTGGTTTAGCTTCCCTTGGCTATTAATATACTGTAAGGCCTGATGATCAGTAAATAGAACAAAATATTTTGGCAACAAGTAATGTCGCCACTTCTTTAGAGCCTGAACTATAGCATAAAACTCTTGATCATAAACTGAATACTTCTTTCTGGCATCATTGAGTTTCTCACTAAAGTAATCAATAGGTTTACCTTCTTGACTCAATACTGTCCCTATGGCACTACCACTAGCATCATAGTCTACCTGGAATACCTTATTAAAATATGGAAGTGCCAAAACAGGTTGTTCTGTAACCTTTCTTTTCAACATATCAAAGCTCTTGTCTGCTTCTAAGGTCCACTTAAAGGGTGCACAAATACTGCTGAAATTCCTAATGAATTTCTTGTAAAAACTTGCTAGACCATGAAATGATCTCACCTCAGTCATGCTTCTCGGAGTAGGCCATTCCATGATAGCTCTTACCTTTTTTGGGTCCATTTTTAGACCTTCGACTGAGATGAAAAATCCCAGGTACACTAACTCCTTCACAAAATTGCATTTCTTCAGATTAATCAACAACTGCTCCTCCTGCAGCTTCTCAAAAACCCTTCCGATATGCATCGGATGCTCTTCCAGGGTTCTCGCTAAATATTAGGATATCATCTAAATAGACAATAACAAATTTGCCTAAGAACTCTTTCAATACCTCATGCATCAACCGCATGAATGTGCTTGGTGCATTGGTCAGCCCAAATGGCATGACCAGCCACTCATACAGTCCTTCTTCGGTCTTGAAGGTCGTCTTCCACTCATCTCCTTTTCTGACACGAATCTGGTGATAACCACTCTTCAGGTCAATCTTGGTGAAGTACTTGGCTCCACTCAAAAAGTCCATAATGTCATCCATCCTTGGTAATGGAAATCTATACGTTATGGTGATCTTGTTAATGGCTCGAGAGTCTGTACACATTCTCCACTCTCCATATTTCTTTGGTGCTAGTACTGCAGGTACTGCACATGGACTCAAACTCTCCCGAATCAGTCCCTTCTCCAGCAGTTCTTGGATTTGTCTGTTCAGCTCTTCAATTTCTGTAGGAGTCATCCTATGTGTTGCCTTATTGGGTAAACTAGATCCTGGTACCAAATCTATGTGGTGACTGATCTTCCTCACTGGTGGTAAACCCTCAGGCACATTATTAGATATAATGTCTAGAAATTCTTTCAACAATCGTAAGACTTCTACAGGGTTATCCTTGCATTCTTCCTTCCTAACTCTAGGAACCAATGCATAGCACATATGCTCATGCTTTAAACTATTCAAAAAAATTTCTCCTTCGACTAAACAAATTCTAGCGCTGTTGCATACCTTTTCTTTCGCCTCCTTCAAGGGATTCAGATTATGGCGCACTCCATTCTTCGTTACTGAGTAGGTGTTGGCACGACCATCATGCACTACACACCGATCAAACTGCCATGGCCTTCCCAACAGCAAATAACAAGCATCCATGGGCAGGATATCACACAGTACCTCATCACAATAATTCCCAATATTGAACTTCACTGAACATTGCTCACTGACCAAAACTCTATGATCCTTCTGTAACCACGCAATCCGGTATGGGTGCGGGTGTTTTCTCCTTTGTAGCTGTAACTTAGCAACCATTTCTTCTAAAACCAAGTTATCAGTACTACCATTATCTATGATAATATTGCAGACCTTACCCGAACTTTTGCACCTAGTGCAGAATAGGCTCCTCATCTGGTCTGATCCTTTCTCCTCATTTAACAGGGTCCTCCTGGTGACCATAACTTATCCTCTCTCTGCCTCCTCAGAATGTTTTGATTTAGCACCTTCATCTGCTACAACCGCTATGGTCGGACCCTTAGGTCTTTTATTTGCTCTTTCTTGGTGTTGTGGACACTCAAATGCTCGATGTACTTCTTCACCACAGTGGAAACAGGTTCCACGAAATCCTCCTCTTCCAAATCCATGTCCAAATATACCTCTCTTGGGTAACCATTGTTCTGATTACAGGGTTGGTAGGTGTTCTCATCTTTCTGCTCTTGGGTATTACTGGTTTCACCAGCCTTCTTCTGGTCCTTATATTTTTCTCCACTGGTCCTTCCACTAGTCCTTCCACCATGACCTCTTCCTCTTTGCTTTCTCTCAAACCTTCTTTTTAGTTTCTCTTCAACCTTCAAAGCAAACTGGTAAGCATCCTCTATGGTGGTCATCCTGACCAGGCTTAACTCTTCTTGAATACTTGCTCGTAACCCATTAATATAACGGGCTACCTTCTCTTTGCTGGCCTTTGAATGGCCTGTTCGATTACAATCTTGTAAAACTCCTCTGTGTATTCTTTAACGAGACTTGCTGGCCTACTTCAAACCTTGCATTTTCTTTAGCAGGTCCATCTCATAGTCAGCTGGGATGAACTGCCTCTTTAACTTTTCCAACATTCTATCCCACCTGGTTATTCTCTCCTTTCCTCTTTTGTTTCTTTCCAACTGCACTCCTTTCCACCATATATTGGCATGACCCTTCAACTTGGTCTTAGCAAACTTGACCCTATTAGGATCTTCAACCTCTTCATACTCAAAGTATTCTTCCAAATCATTGATCCAGTCAATCAGTTCCTCTAGATCAAGATTTCTAGAATACGTAGAAACCTCCATATTTGGTTTTTTTCCAATCTGAGAGATGGCTCTGTATAACTTGGCTTGTGCAGGATCTACAACCTCTTCTTCTTCCTCAAACTGGTCCTCTTCCTCATCATATTCATATTCACTTCCTTCTTCTCTGGTTTCAAGTCCTCTGCGCAACTCCTCTTGCAAGGCCTGGACTTGCCTCTGCAAGGCTCTGAAATCTTTTGCTGGTACCATATTTCTTCCACCACCACAATTTCTTTGTGGAGGCATCTTGCTTCACTCTCTTCTCACAACCCTTCCACATATCCTGGTGCAAGCTGCCTCACTTTTGGCGATCTGCTCACACACTCAGGAACTCCCGCTCTGATACCACTTGATGGAGATCACAGAATCACAGAGAATCAATCAAGCTTTCATTTTGTTAAACTTTCAAAAGAAAATTTACAATCTAGCCAACAGGTGTAGTTTCTAGTTCCCAGTCCCCCTCTCCTTGATGCACCCTCCTCCTTCTATATCCATGTCTCCCCCTTTCTTTCCAGGTCCGACCTTCTAGGCCATTAATGACCCATCTATCCCAAAATACATCCTCCCTGACTGAACCTTTACATCTTTCCTTCACTGGAAACTACCACTGGGTTGGCCATGGGTGCATGCATTGATGAGCCATCTGACTTCTAGGCACAGTCTTCGAATGGTCGCCATGCTCAGCGAGCTTACCGAGCGAGAAACCATGCATTAATGAGGCCCTCACCGCCTCGAAAAACATCATTTGGGAATGCGGGCTTCTTCGAACAGAGAACCAGCAGTATGTCGCGATATCATGACATTTTCCTTGCTTGCTGCCCTTCTCTCCTTCGAGTCGTGATATCACGACATGTCGCGATATCGCAACAATTTTCCTTCCCTGCAGCATTTCTTCCTTCGAGTCGCGATATCGCAACATTTTTCCTTCCCTGCAACATTTCTTTCCTTCGGGTCGTGATATCATGACATTTTTCCTTCCCTGAAACATTTCTTTCCTTCGGGTCACGATATCGTGACATTTTTCTTTTTCTCGGCCTTTACCTCCTTCAGGTCGCGATGTTGTGACATGTCGCGATATCGTGACATCTTCCCTTCCGGTTCTTCTTTCTTCCTTCTCGGTCGTGAAATCGTGACATGTCACGATATCACGACATCTTGCTCTCTACTTTCTTCTCGCCTTTACGGGTCATAAAATCGTGACATGTCACGATATCGTGACAACTTTGCCTTCTATTTTCACTCTCTGCTTCGGGTCGCGAAATCGCGACAGCTTTCTTCCTTGCTTCCTTTTCTACTCCTTCGATCGTGATTTCGCGACATGTCACGAAATCATGACATTTTCTTCTCTGACCCTTCCTGTTCCCTTTCGGTCATGATTTCACGACATGTCACGAAATCGTGACATTTTCTCCTCTAGCCTTTTCTACGTTCTTTCGGTCGTGATTTCGTGACATGTCGTGAAATCGCGATATTTTTCCTCCTGCGCCTTGCTTCGTCCTTTTGTCATGATAATGCGACATGTCGCGATATCGCGACACTTTTACTCCCTTGTGCCATCTTTCGTCTTCTGGTCACGATTTCGTGACATGTCATGAAATCATGATATTTTTGGCTTCGCGCCTTCTCTCTCCTTCCTGAGTCGCAAAAACGCGACATGTCGCGATATTGCGACATCAAAGCTAACACTTGGAATTTTTTTTTTTGTTGATGCAAGATTGCTCTGCTGCCACCGGATGCTCCTGCATCAAAAGGATACCCAAATTTTTAGCAAAAATGAAAGCTAGGGAACGATATGAAAGTCTACCAATTTCTCTCGCACTAGCTTTTCCAGGGTTCAACCTAGAGTCTCCATCGGTATTGACTTTTCCAAAATCCTTAGGAGGAGGTTGCCAATTCCTTGTTCTCTCCATATTTTGATTACTCACATTCCATTTAAGTTGGTTGTTGTTGGAAAATGATGCTGATATGTGTGCATTTTCATATTAGAAGACACAAAAGAATATGTAACCACTTTGTAACTGTTTTGTACAAGTGTAGGTGTAGGAATATTGCAGTTGTAACAATCTTGAACTATTACCTTGTTTGTAACTGCCATAGATTCTTTAGGTATGAGTTCCAAGATAGATTAATATCGTTACTATTGCATTGTACAAGTTTGGAGTGTGCGAAAACATGAATTGAAGGTGAAAAATCTGTTTTTTCCATCCTGCTACGTTTTCTTGTATGGTGTAGTCCAGATTTTACAAGAAAGTATGAAAAACCTACTTTGGAGCTTAATATTTCTTTATGTGTTGCTCCATTTTTTGCATTTGATACACCGTTGAAAATTTTTTACCAATCACTTTCCATCCATATATCACATGCCCCATTTCACATATGTTAAATACTTTATTTTCACCTCTGAAAAATGGTTTTTTAGTATTTTCTACCCAGATTTCAGAACGCATTGCAGACCCCATAATTTTTTTTGTATTTGGTATTTTTTTGTGAAATAAATTTTTTTGAGTACCCATTATGGAGTAGAATATACCTTGAAATTTTCATGGAATTATGAATACTTTTTATTTTATTGATTTTAGTGCTCTCAGGAAAAAGGGTTGGGTCAAAAAACTTCATTTGGTATCAGAGCGATGTTCGGTTGAAGGGTTAGAGTCATCTATGGTCTTGCTAATAGTTTATCAATTTTTTTGTAAGATTTTTTGCAGGAGCATAGTTTGTTGGGTGTAATGGCCAACAACACTAACTCGTCAATCCCTGAGTTTGATGGAGCTGATTATGAATACTGGAGAATTAAGATGAAGACCTTGCTGATGGAAAAAGGTCTATGGAATATTTTAGAATATGGGTACATAGAACTAGTAGATTGGAGCACACTTGCAGCAAAATAAAGAACAACAAAGAAGGAAGCTCGAAAGAAGAATTGCTTGACTCTTTACCATCTCCAATTTGCATTGGAGAAAAGTATTTTTCCAAGAATAGTAGGCTATAAAACAACTACTAATGCATGGAAGGCCTTACAAGATGGTTACCAAGGGAGTGACCAAGTAAAGAAAGTGAAGCTGCAAACTCTTAGAAGAGAGTTTGAAAATTTGAGAATGCAAGAGGTTGAGAGTGTTGGTGATTATTGTGTAAGGGTAAAGGCTGTTGTCAGTAAAATGACAACTCTTGGAGAAGCACTGGACAAAGTGGTTGTTGTTACGAAAGTGTTGAGGACACTTACCCCAAAGTGGAATCATGTAGCAATTATTATTTAGGAGAGTAAATATTTGTCTACTCTTAAGTTTGATAATTTGATAGGATATCTTATGTCTCATGAGGAGAGGCTAAGGGAAACTATAACTGTAGTTGATGAGAAGGCATTTTCTTCTAAAGCTACAATTTCAAAGGGTGATGGAGCAAGGTCTAGTGGACATAAAAATGACCAAGGAAGATGTCAAAATCAGAATTTTTCAAGAGGAAGAGGTGGTAGAAGAGGAGCAACAAGTAGAGGCAGAGGTAGAAATGATAAGAGGAATGTGTAATGTTACCATTGCAACAAGTATGGGCATTATGAGAGAGAATGTAGATATAAGGATAGAAAAGAAAACAGGATAGCCCACTATGGTGAAGAAGAGTCTATTGTTCAAAATCTGTTCTTATCATATAATAAGGCTGATAAGAATATTCAAGAGACTTGGATACTTGATTCTGGTTGCTCCAATCATATGACATGAAATGGGGAGCTTCTTGCTTCCATGGATAAGTCCTTCAAGTCCAAGATCAAACTTGGAGATGACAAGGCTTTGGAGGTGGTTGCCAAAGGCGTAATGGAAGTGAACACAAATAAAGGTAAGAAACATGTTCATGATATCTATTACACACCAAATTTAAAACATAATTTGTTAAGTGTAGGGCAACTATGTGAAAATAACTACAAGGTAGTATTTGATGATAAGAAATGCACCATCTATGATAAGAACAATAGCAATAGGATTGTTACAACAGTCCCTATGACCAAAAATAGGTTATTTCCTTTAAAGTTTGGAGGTCAAGGGAGCAGCCTTGCTAATTTTACTATAGAAGATAAGAGTTAGTTGTGGCATCTTAGATATGGCCATTTGAACTTCAGTGGTTTGAAGTTATGAACTTCCCAAGAGATGGTTTATGGGTTACCAAAAGTGCAAAAACATAAAAGTGTTTGTGAGGGGTGTGCAATGGGCAAACATGCAAGGCAAAATTTTCCTAAAGGGAAAGCATGGAGGGCCTCATACCCACTCCAATTGGTCTATTATGATATTTGTGGGCCTATGCAAACCAAAAACTTGGGTAAAAACTCTTACTTTCTTACATTTATTGATGATTTTTCTAGAATATGTTGGGTGTATTTTTTGAAGCACAAGGATGAAGCATTTGATTGTTTCAAGGAATTTAAATATTTTATTGAGAATTAGAGTGGTTGCAGCATTAAATGTTTAAGGACAAACAATGGTGGTGAATTTTGTTCTAATGAGTTTAAACAATTTTGCAAGAATATTGGCATTAAAAGGTAATTCACAACTTCCTATACTCCACAACAGAATGGAGTGGCAGAAAGGAAAAATAGGATAGTTGTTGAGATGGCAAGAAGTATGCTACAAACTAAGAGACTTACCAATATGTATTGGGATGATGCAGTCCGTACAATAGTCTACATACTGAATAGGAGTTCCGCTAGATCATTGAAGAAGATGACTCCTTATGAGGTATGGTATGAAAAGAAGACCAATGTTAACCACTTCAAAGTTTTTGGTTGTTTGGCTTATGCACATTTGGATGATGAACTTAGGAAGAAGCTTGATCCTAAGAGTGAAGCATGTATATTTATTGGCTACTGTGAAAATACTAAGTCCTATAGGCTTTATAACCAAAAAATTCACAAAGTGGTGGTGTCTAGAGATGTGATTTTTTATGAAAGGGGAGTATATGGTCATCAAAAACTTTATGTTGATGATGGCAGCAGTGGTGGAAGCTCTTCTAATGTGCAGCCCAGTTCTTCTAATGTGCAGTCCAGTTTAAAATTAGTCCCACCAAGTCCACCAACCAATTCTTCAAAGTAGTCCCAAACAAAGCTCTTCAAACAGTCCCTCTTCAACTGATGATTATCCAAACATATTTTTAGATATTATGAAGACAAAAAGTGGGAAAAAAGCACTTCAAATTCATCCTCCTACTCAAGTTTTGGACAACAATTTCCATAGAAGACTTACTAGAGGCCAAGCTCAAGAAATTGACCAAGTTGTTCAAAGGCTTGAGAAGATGCACATGTATGGTGATGAAGATGAAGGTGAACCAGAAGGAGATGTTAATTATGCTTTGATAACTGTTGCTAATTTTGAATCTTCTTGTTATGAAAAATCTTGTACTAATGGTGTTTGGATGCAAGAAATGCAAGAGGAGATCAATTCCATTGAGAAGAATGACACTTGGGAGCTTGTAGAACTGCCCAAGGGAAAGAAAAGTGTGGGTTCTAAGTGGGTCTATAAGACTAAGTATAACAGTGATGGCAACATTGAAAGACACAAGGCTAGACTTGTAGCTAAAGGATTCACACAAAGGTATGGAATTGACTATGAAGAAACTTTTGCTCCCATAGCTAGACAAGAAACAAGTAAGGATGGTACTTGCTTTGGTTACCCAAAAGCAGTGGATTGTACATCACTTAGATGTAAAATGTATCTTATTGAATGGGTAACTTAGATGAGGAAGTGTATGTACAACAAACCTCAAGGTTTTGAGGTGAAATACAAAGAAGAAAATGTCTACAGGTTGAAGAAGGCATTGTATGGCCTTAAACAAGCACCTAGAGCATGGTACTTTAGGATTGATGGATACTTTCAGCAGAGTGGCTTCAAGAGAAGCAAAAGTGAACCTACCCTAGACTTCAAGAAAGAAGATAATAATATTTTGTTTGTTTTTTTGTTTGTATGTTGATGATTTTATTTATATGGGTGGTAATTCAAAGTTGAAAGATGAATTTAATGCTGCCATGATGAGTGAGTTTGAAATGAAGGATTTAGGATTGATGCACTATTTTCTTGGAATGGAGGTGCATCAAAGTAAGGATTAAATATTCATTTGTAAAACTAAATATGCCAAGGATATGCTAAAAAATTATGGCATGGATAGTTGCAAACAAATCCCTACACCCATTGCTCATGGTGAATTACTATGCAAAGATGATGGGGCTGAAAAGGTGAATGTGACCAATTATAGGAGCATTGTTGGGAGCTTGATGTTTCTCACAAATACTAGACCAAATATTGCATATGCTGTCTGATGAGGCCCAAAAATGCCTCATTATTGCACAATGTTTGACTACCATATGATAATTTAATTGCCAAATAGTTGACTAAAATATACTATTGTTAAATTTTTACATGATTTTATGTTAGGAATACTATATCTCTGTTTTTGACTATTTTCAGCATTTTGTGACTGATTTTGGTTGATTAAGTAGCAAGTAAGAACATGCATTTCAATTAACCAAATGTGGTATGCTGATATCCATTAACTTCTCAATGATTTTTGAATGTTTTCCTACCCTTCAACTCGTTTCAAATCCACATTGAAGCCAAAAGTTTAGGACTGTCATAAATCTGAAAATCTGAAAAAACAACCATATAAATCAGCAAGCTGTCACTTTATAGAAACACCTTGAATTTTTCAAGCAAAGCATGAGGATATAGATGGAATGAGTTCATAATGACTAAATAAGACATCTGACCTATTTAAAAGCATTCCCACATGGTCTAAATAGGCAGCAACAGGGTATAACAAAGCAGGGACAATTGTGCAGCACTGTTGCACTATTTCAACATGGTTACTTGGTGAATGAAGTGTATAAATTCAGTAGCAACTTGATGTACTCAATGTTGATATTTGAATAATTTTTCCATGTTCTAATTTTTTTGAATTTGCAAGAAATGCCAATATTTTACAATTGTGCAGCAGAGCTGGAAAATGCAATAATTTACCATGTAAACTCCAGCAAGCTACCAATGAATGGCAAGGCATGGAATTCACACATGGAGAGGAATGAAGGCTATTGCAATATGATCCTGAGGGCTAATCCACCTGAGAAATGTAGCTAAAATCACTTGAAGAGCACATAATTGTTCATTCTGAAGATCTTCGAATGAATAGACATCTTCGAAATGAGAAATGTAGTCTCTTCGGAATGAGCCACCTATCTTCAGAATGAGAATAGAAAGTGTTTTTTGACTAAAATGACTAAATTTTGAAGATGTAAAAATGGAAAGAAGGTTGAAAAGGTTAAAAGAAAATATCTCCCATCTGACTTTGCCGTCCTTGTCGTCCAAAGCCACCATTCATGGAAAAGATCAATTTTGATCCTCTTCTAGGATAAACCCAAAAAAACTGCAACATAATAGAAAGTTGTTTGCAAGATGGAAATGGGATATTATGAAGTGGAGAAAGATGTGTAAGATATTTCTAGACTCCTCCCACGTACTCCCACCATTGAAGATGCTTTCTAATGGCCAATGAATACTACTGCAACACAAACTGTCCAGATTTGCATTTATTTCAGATCCAGAATTATTGGCAAATCACTGTAAAGCAACACATAGGCTGATTTGAGCATGGGATATATTGTAAATATTTATATAAATAACACAGCTCCCTCCTTGGTTGAGGCAGTTAAGAATTAGAATAGAGGAGATTTTTCAATAGCAACAATTAGGATTGTACATCAATTTTCTGTAACAGTTTTTAGCATGTTCTGTCATCAATAAAAGTGTAGCTATTTTATCATTTTCTGTTATGAGTGTTAATTAGTTAAGGAGTGCTTTTCACATCCTTATAGATCAGGAAGTATGGGCCCACTTTTAGATCTAGAAGGAGGGATTTTATGGCAGGTTTTAATCTATAATTTTGTTGCAACAGAATTAATAGATTGCTTGCCAGATTTCATTTTCTTGTTTTTATTTTGTATTAAGTGATTTATGTGTTTCTATTATGTTTGTGTACAACATTTGTGTGTATGTCAGCTGATAAATTATATTAAGCATTTTTCTTTTGCTTTCCATTTTTTCCCTACTTTCTATTTTAGCAACTTTCCATTTTCAGCATATTTCATTTTGTTGTCAATTCCTGCAGCAGAAGCTTGACGACCTTTTGTGGCAGGGCATTGATAGATGTTTCATTTCCAAGCATCACTTCTATTATGCAAGAGTAAAATAGGTTTCAATTTTGCAAGTGTAATTTAGGATTTCATTTCAGCAACATTTCAATTTAGCAATTTCAATTTTGTCATTTCAATTATGCAAAAGTAGATTAGATTTCAATTCAGCAATTTCAACTCATGCAATTGTAGTTAGATTTCAATTCTTGCAACTTAGAATTAGTTTTTAGTTCTTGCAATTTTCCATTCTGTAGACTAGGTTTAGTGTGACACCAAAAGGCTAAACCAAAATCGCTTCACTAATAAATGCTTGAAATCCGAATGCTCGAATTGTACTCTGCCCTAGCCTTCTATCGTAGACAGCCTTGGACACCACCCCGGATTGATAAATCATTGAGATTAAATGATGAGACTCAATGACACTCAACACTGTCTCACTTGTTCCTAGGTATATGAGTGAGCCATATCTCTTGCATTTGAAGACTACAAAGTGAATTTTGAGGTATGTTAAAGGTACTGTTGACTTTGGCATACATTACTATCCTATTGAAGAGATGGAGCTAGTTGGTTTCAGTGACTCAGATTAGGGCAACAACTTGGATGATCGAAAGTATACATCCAACAATTATTTTTCTCTTGGATATGGGCTGATCACTTGGAGCTCAAGGAAGCAAGGATCAGTAGCACTCTCTTCAACAGAGGCTGAATACATTGATGTCACTTTAGCCAATTCTTAGGCCTTATGGTTCAAGAAAGTGTTGGAGGAGATAGGTGAGAAACCAAGTGGTCCTACTACAAATTTTTGTGACAATTTGAGTGCCATACAGTTGGCAAATAACCTTGTCCACCATAGAAGATCTAAGAATTTTGACATGAAGTACCATTTTATTCGTGATATGGTAGAAAAAATTAGTTGGGTTGAGGTATTGTAGCACCCATGATCAGTTGGCTGATGTTTTCACTAAAGGTGTTGCTAAAGCTCAATTTCTTAAACTGAGAAATAGTCTTATGATCCCTTTCAACATTAAGGGGGAGAATGTTGAAAAATGATGCTGACATGTGTGCATTTTAGGATTAGAAGGCACAAGAGAATATGTAACCACTTTGTAACAGTTTTGTAATATTCTTGTACAAGTGTAGGTGTAGGAATATTGCAGTTGTAACAGTCTTGAACTGTTACCTTGTTTGTAACTGCCATAGATTCTTTAGGTTTTAGTTCCAAGATAGATCAATATCATTACTATTGCATTGTACAAGTTTGGATTGTGTGAAAACATGAATTGAAGGTGAAAAATCCATTTTTTCTAGCTTGCTATTTTTTCTTGTATGGTGCAGTCCAGATTTAAAAAAAGTCTAAACAACCTACTTTGGAGATTAATATTTATTTATGTGTTGCTATGATTGTTGAATGTGATACTCCGTTGGAAATATCTTACCAAGTAATTTCTATCTATATATCACATAACCCATTTCACATATGTTAAGTACTTCGTTTTCACCTCTGAAAAAAGATTTTTAGTCTTTTCTGCCCAGATTTCAAAACACATTGCAGACCTCAACTTTTTTTTTAGTTGGTATTTTTTTGTGAAATAATTTTTTTTGAGTACCCATTATTGAGTATAATTTACCCTAAAATTTTCATAGAATTCTGAATACTTTTTGTCTTGTCGATTTTAGTGCTCTCGGAAAAAAGTGTTGGGTCAAAACACTTCAGTTGCCCTTAAAAGAGTTAATATTCAATATTTTAATCACATAATACCATCTTTGGTGGGAGTTTTGGGGTGTTTAAGGAGTTTTTGGACTAATTCAACTAAGTTGGCAATGGTCTTTTGCTAGATATAATGAATGTCCTTTCTTTCTTGATTGAAAATCTAGTTGTTCTTTCTTTCCCAATATTCCAAGGTAGGATGGTAGAACCCATCCAAACTAGATGCCTGATAAAGTGATCAACACCCTTCTGATTAGTCCAATCCCTCCAAAGTTGTTCAAAAGTAAAAAAAATTGGACCCCACTGTAAGACAAGTAAGATGGCCATTCTCCTCCATAACTTAGAGGCTAAGGTACACTCAATAAAAATATGGCTAAGAGTTTCCATATTCTCTCCACACATTTTGCATCTAAATAGGCCATGAAAACCATATTTCATAAGTTTCTCACTAGTAAGCACTCTATGATGCAATAAAATCGATGTAAAGAACCTCACCTTAGACCAAATATTTTGAGCCTACAACTGAGTAAATATGTCATATGATTGGTTGGGATTATTATGGCATAAGGTCAAATAACCTTGAGCAACTGAATACTTGCCCTTAATAGTGTTTTTCTATCCAAAACAGTCTATATCATGGGACCAAGAGAGAGATCTCATATGAAGGATGCTTTGGATATCTTTTCTTTGCCTTTCTAGCATTAACAACCTTTATCCAGTTAGATGGATGAAGCTCCTCCATCCAAGGCCTCCAATCAGGAAACTGAGTTATCAAAGGTTGGTGACCATCCCAAGAATCTGTCCAAAAATTTAACTATTGACCATTATGAATGATCCAAAATAACTTTTTCTTAATCAAATCCTCACTAGTCTTAAGAACCACTAAAATGGGAGAACCTTTGGTAGGCAATTGATAGCGAACAAGGTCTTCAGGACTTTTGTTATCAACATATTTAGCATGAATATTATTGGTCCAAAGAGAATTAGGGTTATGCAGAATCCTCCAATATAGTTTAGAAGCTAAAGTCTTATTGTTATTAATAACAGACCGAAAACCTAACCCCCCTTCATTCTTGGAAAGACAAAGTATCCCATTTCACCAAGGCCCATTTTCTTTTCTCATTAGTACCACTCCAGAGGAATCGATGATTGATTTGATCAAATTCTTGAAGAACAACCTTTGAGATATTCAATACAGTAGAAATATAAACATATATAACTTGAAGGACTAATTTTACCAAGGTAATTATGCCCCCAAAGGAAAACCACCTATTGGTCCATTTTCCAATTTTCTTCTTAACTCTATCCAACAACCAATTCCAGTTTATTTTTTTTGTCTTTGAATATTGAAAGAAATGCCTTAATAAGTTATTGGAAGGGAGGTCTTCTTATATCTTAATTTATCTAAGACCATGGATTCTTGTCTAGGAGAGCAATGAAAGAAAATGACTTTAGATTTGTCTTCATTGATTAGTTGCCCTTTAGCATTAGAAAAACAGTTGATGATTTTCTTAATTTTAGAAGCTTCCTTAGTTGTAGCTTTACCTAACGAGTAGAGTCATAAAAAAATTGAATATGAGAATTTGGCCTAGCTCCACGAGCAATGGTAACTCCCTCAAGGATTATGTTTTCTTTGTTTTTGGTTATAGGCATGCCCAAGCATTTAGCAAGAATGATGAATAAATAAGGGGAGAGGGAGTCACCTTGGTTAATACCAGGGAACAATTGAGAAGACCTCCTAGTGATAAGAATAGAGTAGAACACCAAAGAGATACATCCCATAATCCAGTCCATCCAATCCTGAGAGAAGCCAAATTGCCTGAAAACATTAACAAGAAAGTGCCTATCCACTCTGTCATAAGCTTTAGATAAGTCTAAACGAATGAACATAGATGGATATTTTTGTATTTCCATAGAATGGATGGCTTCCTATGCAAGAAATATCTCATCCATTATTTGATGTCCTTCCACATAACCTCCTTTTTCAGGGGAAATAATCTTATGCAAAAGAGGCTTCAACCTTTCTACCATGATCTTCGTAATGATTTTGAGAAGAACATTACATAAAGCTATAGTCTAAAATATTAAATATGATCTGCCTCTTGATCTGCCTCTTGAGCTATTGGGATAACAAATATATAAGTTTTATTGATAACCTTTAAAATTTATTTGGATTTCCTGGCTTCTTCCACCACCTCTAATAAATCAGCATGAAGGATATCCCAAAAATATTTATAGAACTCAATAGGAAAACCATCAGGACCTAGGATTTTTTCTTTTTGTATTTTAAAAACCACCTATTGAAGCTCATTGATAATAACTAGAGCAGCCAAAATAGAGTTCTCCTCAAAAGTGATAAGAGTAGGGATGGCTTGAAGAATATTTTGTTGAGAATCTGAGTCAAGAGGTGCAACAACAAGCAAATTGGAAAATAATTGACAACAGAGTTCATGCCATCCCAAGTGTAGACAACATCTCCAAAATCAAATTTTAGGTAAGAAATAAAGTTGTGAGATCTTCGAGCTAGAAGAGATTTGTGGAAGAAATTTGTGTTTCGATCTCCATCTTTGATCTATTGGATCCTAGATTTTTGCTTCCATAAGAGTTCTATTTTTTTCCATTCCTCTAACTTAGCAGTAAGTCTAATTTTATTTGTACTTCTACTCTATGTGAGGCCATCTAAACAAATATTCTTATTCAAATTTTCATGCTAAGCAATAACTTCATGTTTTTTTATCGGACATCTCCAAACTTCTTCCAGTTTCAAATCTTGATTTTGGATTTAATGTATTGTAAACTTTTGGCAAAACAAAAGATCTTAGTCCCATACCTTGGTTTACCTTCCTTCCACCATTGTTGCACTTGAGGTCTGAAGGAACTATATTTAAGCCACATTAACTGAAATTGAAAATGCGAGAAACTCACATTAGTTTTCCAAATTTCCACCATGACTGGCTAATGATCCAAACTAGCATTGTTAAGAGTCTTTACCTTAGGAATGTGACCATGGATTAAGAAATTGTCAGAGAACAAGAACCTATCCAATCTCTCCATAATACAAGCTAAGCCTTGCCTTCTGTTAGACTAAGTCATAATGCCATTATTTGGCTAGATGTCGACAAGATGAAGGTTTGCTATATATTCACTCATGAGGTCAGTGTTTTTGTCCAAATTTCTATTTCCCCTCATTTTCACATCCAAAGAGAGGATGGTATTGAAATATCCTCCAATCAAAATCTAAGATTTAGGAAAATGAGAGATAATATAGGTTATATCCTTCCATTGTCTTCTCTTTTCCTCCAATGTAGTCAGAGCATAAACATTTATACAAAGTATAATTTGGTTAGAATGTCTACTTTGAATAGCTATAGCCAAAAGACCCTAGTTGCCAACCATATGGTGAATAACAACCTCTTTTAGGTCCCAAAGGCAAGTGATGCCACCAGAAGTCCCCTAGGAACTGAGAGAAGCAACTTTTCCAGCTGGTCAAATTTTACTAGCAATTGAATTCATTTCCTCTATTGAAATATTTGTTTCCTGAAGAAAAACAAGATGTGGATGATTTGTCTGAATAATTTTTCTACTTTCATTTTATTTTGAAAGACTCCCTTTGAGTCCTCTAATATTCCAAGTGATGATATTCATTGATACCAGGGCTAAAAAAAGTTGGTAAGGGTAGTATTCTTACCTTCCTCTATAAGCTTTTCACCTTATTTGGGTTGGAATCCATATTTAGTTTTTTTTCCTGTTTCTTGACTTACCCCAATTGAATCTGAGATGGCTTCTAACCTCAAATATTGCATATATAAAGCCAAAGTGTTACTGAAGGTTCAACATAGTCTATATTAGAGCTTGTATTATCTAAGTCTCAAAATTTAAAAGATTGTTTTTCTTGTGTATATTTCCTCTTTTTTTTCTTGTTGAAAACCTTTAATTTTTTGGTTTATCTCTAAGTCTTTCCCTGTATCTTTAAATTGTGTTTCTAAGATTTTTGTCTCCATTATTTCCTCTTTCTCACTCGGGAAATCATTTGTTGAAATAATTTCAAACATATTAGTTGATAACTTTGATTGATCATTCATAACTGGTTTTTTATTAGTGTTCTTCTTAGGCATTTGGAAACCTGCTAAGTTTATATCCTCTTTATTTTGATCTAGAATTTTATTTGGATAGACATTATCCAAATAACCATATTCATGGAAAATTCGACAACGAAAAGGAATATTCTCATAGTCCACCACTTGCTTCCAAGTGTCCTCCCCAAATTGTACTCAACATAGATGAAATCCTCGCACAGTCGCTTGCTTTCTCATATATTTACCATAATGATATTTTGTTGTTTAAAGTCCCAACTTGGATAACATTCCTGATTTTTTCAATGAGTTTACACATGTTTTTATGAGGGATCATGGTCCCCTCATACTGAGTGGGATTTGAACCTTAGACATCTCAAAGAGAGGCCAAAGCCCTTACCACTACAATAAGCTTACAACTTTATCACATGTCCATTATAAAAGGAAGGTCTTAGAAATTAATCAAGACAATAGTCATATAATTCTTCTTATAGTGTTAATGTGTGATGTCTTGTACAACATTCCTAAGACAACACCATTTTCACTAGCCTACAGGGTCAACGTCCTCTGTCCAGCAATCCTTCGTACCGGTAGTTAGCACTCTTCCACCATATTTACCTATTCTAACATTCCACTGTCTTTTGCACCCATAGAATCCTCAGAATTCACTTTTTGCCTGATTTGGTCAACATCAAAGAGCCGCTCTAGTTCCACCATCCCTTTTGGAATTCTGTTGTCTTTCAACCTTATTATTCCCCTGTCATCATCTAACTGTTCCAATAGAGTATCCCTTTGGCCCTCATCGATTATAGCATTTACAAATGTGTTAGTACTCTGCAAAAAGTTTACAATTTGTTGATCATCAGAGAAAACCTAAAAATTATTTATATTATTTGGGACTGAAGGACAAGGGACTAACTCAATTGAAAACTTGTTCCATTTAAAATCTTCCAGTGGTTTTAAACTTGCGGCTGAAGAAGCCAAGACATCTGCATGGGAATTCTGCTCTGGGTATGTGTGTTAGATTAAAAGCATCAAAGTCTTCTACAAGATCCCAAGCCTAATGTTTGTATCCTTTTAAATAAGATGCTTTACACTGGAATTTACCTTTGACTTGATTAGCCACCAATTCTGAATCTGTAAAAACTCGGATATTTTTTACACTTCTGTCCAAAGCAAATTTCAAACCTAATACCAGAGCTTCATACTCTGCTAAATTATTTGTACAAGGGAACTGTAGGCGATAAGACATAAAATATGTCTGACTTTCAGGCCCTTTAAGGACTACCCCCGTACCAAAACCCTATTTAGACCTAGCCCCATCCACATGAAGCGTCCAGACTTCATTACTATGAACAAGATGGGCTTTATTAAACTTCTCATTTTGTCCCATTGTTAAATTGTAAACTCCAATATCTACCTCCGCAATATTTACAGTCTCATTCTCTGCATTGTACTCTGTGATTGTATGCTTGTACCTGGGTTCTCTTTCAACTCGTAATTGATTTGCCACTCCCTTCCACGGCAACCACATGTGTGAAAAGTCTATTGCCAAGTATCCGTTCAGAGATCTCGACCAATCCCTGCTCAAAAGCATCCTGTACCCCACGGGGATATCCACAACCTCGAATTTCAATTTTATGTTGAGCCCTTGGCTCGGATGCTAATTGGATATGAATATTTTGAAGTTCTCCCACTACTTTAACCTCTCGATTTGTCTAATTGGACAACTCTCCTTTCGGACTTCATTGGGGTCGGACCCAACTGTCGACAAATGGCCAAAGGCATAACATTAGCGAGATGCACCCGAATCTACCAAACAATTATGTAAGTTCTTCCCAAAAATACGAACGATCAGGTAAAAGGGGGGAACTTCGGTTTTTTCTTTGTACATGGCTACATTCGCATTTGTTATTTTCTTCCCCTTGTCCAAAGATTTTGTAGTATGCCCGGAGTATGTTTTTATCGAGTTCTCTCTGTTCGAAATCCGGGCCAACTCATGAAGAGTAATGTTGGCCTTGATCTTTTTCATATCCTCCACTATGTTATATCCCTTATTAAGTGGAGGGACAAAAGCATCTGGTCCTCTCAGATTTCTTCCCTTGGGTGGAGATGGATTATTACTTGGAGATGGATTTGGAGGAACATTGTGAGAGTTGTCCGGAGGGGTTGATGTAGTGTTAGGCTTCGGATTTCTATTTCTCAGGTTGTAGTTGTCTCTCCTGTACTGTTGGAAAGCCTGCACCTCATCCATAGGCATTTCAACTACATTCTCAGATTCATCCGGGAAAGTGAAAGAATCCAAGACCATAGTTGCATTGTTGTTGGATGAACTTGGGCCATCCGCAGTTCTTTGATTTTCAGGAGAAATCAAATCCCTAGACAAAGCTTCAAATGCATTACAAAATTCCAAGTAATCCAACTCCTCGTGCTGAGAAGTAGCATGTATTCTGCACCAGTTAGGCAGAGCTAAATCGCAAATATTCACATCATGACCCTTACCTTTGTAATATTTATTAGGTTCATATGGGGGCCGGTTGAATCTGTTCGGTTGATATGAATACTTGTTTGAGTTGTCCCCAGTAGAAACTTGCCTTTTAAAACTCAAAAAATCATTGGCCAGCTTCTGAACTATTTTTGAGACTTCTTCTACTCTTGCATTGTCAGCTTCTTTGCCTGGTTTCTGTACATTCTCAACAGGTGCTACAGCCAATGGATTCGTTGATGGTAGAGTCTGACAAACTGGCAACATCATTTGATGTGGTATGGGATTGAACACAGGGGTAGCTTGTGTAACCAAAGGAATTTGCTGAGCATTTAAAGGTTGGGGTCCCAACTGTCTTTCCAGAATCAAAGCTTCTTTATAAGCCTCTGTTAAATTAGTAACATAGGGATCTCTTTTCAAGAAAACTGAAGTCATGGGATCCAGAGAGTTTCTAAAAATATCTAATGCCAGGTCTGCATTCGGTACATAATAGCTAGTAAGTCTACCATAAGCTTTCTGGAATCTGACATTATAAGATCTGATAGATTCACTTAATTCTCTTTTGATACCAGAAAACTGCTAGTATAATATACTAAGATCTATCACTTCATCGAACTGTGACACAAAAACCTTTTCTAAGTCATTCCAGCTGGTGACAGAATCATTAGTAAGATTTAGAAACCAGTCATAAGCTCCCTCCTGGAGAGTGAACGGGAACAATCTGCAAGCAACATCCTCATGCTGTACATTCAACAATTTTAGAGCATTTTTGAAAGCTACCAGATGTTCCTCTATTGTCCTTGTCCCATCATGTTTATATCTGGGAAGATATCTTTCGAGATTTCTGGGCAGGTCATGGGCTATATCTGGGATATTTAAAGCAGTGGAACCCAACCAGTTTGCCATTACTACTTGATTGCCGATGATATTCTGAGTTGTAGTTGGAGCAACTACCAGTGGTGATAAAACTGTTTGAGATAGAGACTTGGCCCTTCCGAGGCTACTTCTTCTCGGAGTTTCTAATTCAGGCACAAGGAGCTCTCCAGCTCTGGGGTGGGACCTTGTTACCCTATATGTAGAATCCAGCTTTTCACAAGCACTTACAAACTTACAATCCTTAACAGAGTACTGAACTTGAGGTCTTCTTTTCTGGCAATTTTAAATATTGTACTGACAATTTACAATACTGACCGGAGTTCAGTGGGCCCTCCTTCTAGCGCCATTTTTAAATGTTGGTGTTAAGTTCCGCTGTTCAGGCAAAAAATTCAAACAACAAAATTTTAAAGGCAAAGGAGGAGGGAAAACTGGCTACCAGACTTTGGATAAAATACAGTATTTTTCAAATACCACATACAATCAGATTTCTCAACTCAAGCGCACTAAGAACGTAAGTTCAGCCCTCCTTCTAGCGCCATTTTTAAATGTTGGTCCGACTTTTATACACACCCTGCGAAGAATGAGCATGAAACTCTGATAACACTTATACGGGATAAATCCCACTCACTTTAGGATCTTGCTGGTTATCCAAGGTGTGAGTTACAGAGTTGGGTCGAATGTCTATTCACTCTTTTCTGCTTCTGGAATAGTTTTCAATATAGACTTTTTGTTACCTTACAATGGGTTCTTGAACTTGTTCAGTAATGTTTAGAAGTTGTCACTTGTTGACAATCAGATTTAAAATTAGTTCTTTGATCTAGCTCTTATGGGTCAATAGATTTAAATAAAAGACAAATTTAAAAGAAAATAAAAATGGATCATTTCACGATAAAACAAAGAAAGTAGGGTAGGGCAGAAAGAGAAGTCTATCAAACTTAGTTGTAAAACCTACACTGCCAATTTTATTTATACTATCAGCTTCACAACAGAACAAATCAAAGAAGAAAGTGTCCAGCTTTCTAAGATCACTTTCTACTAAGAGCACAAGGCAGAGATGGAACAGGTCTAAAAGAAAATCATAAACAAAAGGAGAAGTCCGTTAAAATTGGTATTTCTCACCAGCAGCATAGCTCACACAGTGAGGACAGAGCAATTAGAACAAACTTGAACCTTAAATCCGTGATTTTTCCTAGCATACAATAGAACAAATGAAGCCCAACAACATATTTAATATTGATAACACAGATTTACGACATATATTTAATAAACTTTAAAGAAACGGATAACAAAAGAAGATGAACTTATCACAATCTGCAAAAGATTAGGCTCCTGGCCATGCTACCACAGAAAACAAAAGCACATCAACTCCATGTCCAGAAATAAAGTATTTAACAAGATTTGCAAGAAATTGCTTCAATAGCCTTTTATTCCTAAGTTTCCTCCTCCTGCGATTACATTGAGAAGAAGTATTTATAGACTCAGGACAGACCCTGATCTTTTTAGAAATATCTTCTTCTCAAACCCTAAATCTTATCATCTTAAACCCTAGTACCCGAGTTTTACAATATAAAGCCATTTAAAATAAAATCTTGATAAAACTTAACCATTCCGCAAATCAGTGCAGTCACTTGCCATAAATGGAAAAGATAGAATTCGAATGCCACTTGCATTCACCCGCAACTGTGAATAAATGTCTTCATTAATGCCCTCGGGTAATTTGGATGAATCACCACTTTTCTGACATTTCATCCCCGCAAAGCCATCCCTGAGTTGAAAATCTCTACAAGCTATTAATTCTGCCATAAATTTTCATTAAATGCATCCATCGGCAAATTTCGATAACTGAGTGTAGATATTTTCATTTTTCGGTCAATTCTCGACATACTCCATTAAATGGGCAGTTGCTTAGTCACCGTAAAGTCTCTTTGCGGCCAGATCTGAAAAAATTGGATGAAACAGCAATTCTCGGCATCTCTCATTTCAATATGGTTGTCTTCGATTAATTTGCACTTAACTTTGTCTTTATGGCCATTTCTTCGTTATCATGTAAGTGCCAGATGGCTTCCTGTATGAAAGACAAACAAGGATTAGCATTTTAAAATTATTAAATCAAAACCTTAAATATTAAAATGAAATCCTGAAGTTCAGTATACGCGGCTCTAATCATCTGATACGTGGCTTGCTTTGTCTTGACACGTGTCACAAAATCACGACACATGTCCATTTCCAGCTGTTTTCCACTTTTGGGCCTTTTCTGTTAAAGTCGCGAAAATGCGACATGTCGCGAAATCGCGACCTGCTTCCCTGTCGCTGCCGCGAAATCGTGACCTGTTTTTCCCCCTTCGGCACTTTCTTCCTTTCACGCAGCGAAAACGCGACATGTCGCGAAATCGCGCCCCTTGTCTGGCCTTGGCAACTTTCTTTTCCCTTTGTTTCTTCTGGCATGTCGCGATTTCGTGACGCCAAGCTTTGCCCTGGGTTCCCTTTTCTGTCGTGTCGCGATTTCGTGACACCTTCCTTCCATAGGCACTTCTTGCTCACCACGGTCGCGAAATCGCGACCCTTCCTTGCCTTGGCGGTTCTTCTGTCAATTGCGTCACGATTTCGCGACACTTTTATGCCTTGGTGATTTCTTGCCTTCTAGTTCCTTTTGACTGCTCTTTCACCTGTCGCGATTTCGCGACATCGCGAAATCGCGACACTTTTTGCGACTTATGCCTTTTCTCCTTTCTGCGTCGCAAAAATGTGACATGTCGCGATTTCGTGACATGTCGCGATTTCGCGACCATTTCTTGCCTTAGCTTCCTTTCCTAAAAAACGTCACGATTTCGCGACATGTTTGTGCCTTAGCCAATTTTTTGCTTCTGTCGCAGCAAAAATGCGACATGTCGCGATTGCATTCTTCCAAATCATGTCGCGATTTCGCTACAATTTCATGCCTTGTGCCTCCGACTCAAACCCGTCGCGATTTCGCGACACCTTCCAAAAATGGAAAGTGTCGCGATTTCGTGACCCTTCCAAAAATGGAAGTGTCGCGATTTCGCGACGTTCCGTACGTTCTGGCTTTCTCTCTCCAAACCTGTAGCGATTTCGCAACATTTCCAAAAATGGAAGTGTCGCGATATCGTGACATTTCCAAAAATGGAAGTGTCACGATTTCGCTACGTTTTTGCGACTTGGCCGACTTTCTTGAAACCCGTCGCGATTTCGCGACATTTTCAAAAATGGAAGTGTCGCGATTTCACGACTTTGCCAAAAATGGAAAGTTTTGATTTTCAATGAAATCATCTATCTGGAATCTGCATTTTCTCATATCAGTGAAATATTTTCTTTACTCAGCAATGATCCTAACATCTGAAAAATGAATTCTGAACTAAATCAAAGTCAGATGCAAATAAAAGCACAACTTTAAAAAAGAGGCAAGCAAATTTGGAATTAAAACCTGAAAAACATCAAGAGGGTCCCAACTGCAAAAATGAAAGTTCAAAATTTTCAAAGGGTGGAAATTTATTTTTCAGTGGGGGTGTGTTGCTTCTCAACAGAACCCATGGATTATTATATTTGGGTTAATATATTTGAACCCATGGATTATTATATTTGGGTTAATATATTTAAACCCATGGATTATTTTATTTGGATTAATATATTTAAACTCGAGTTTTGTGGCCATGATATTGTAAAACCCCTTGTTGTGTTGTTGGTATATAAAGCAATGCTTGCATGAGGGTTTGTGGATGTGAGAGACTATATAGTGAATTTTCGGACACCCCACAAAAGGGGGGGAACACAATGTGTAGTGAGGCGCATGGCTGTGTATATAAATATTTTTTGGATGGAATAAAAGGCCTAGTTAATTTCTCCGTGGATGTAGCCCATATTGGGTGAACCACATAAATTTGTGTCTCTCTTGTATTGTTATTTCTTATGCATTTTATTTTTGCATTTAATTATTGCTCGTGTTTTATTATTTAATCCTAACACCAATTTCATTTAATCCCGACCATCCATTTACATCAATTCGTGCCACACCCTAGATTTATTGTCAATCCTTGGATATGTTTTAATATCAACCACACGATTAGTGTTGTTGAAACCCTAGTATGTCGTAGGGTAGATTATAAATAAGATCTATATTGATGGCTAAACCCCTAGATTTTTGATGCCTTGAGTTCATGATCCCTAATTCTAAGTTCCCTAAGTGCTTGAGTATTATATCAAGCCTTTGGTGCCCTAACCCCATTCCATTCATCGCATTTTACCTCCCTCACTCGCTATATCCACCGTCGTAACTTGCATCCTCATCCTATCTGCTTCTACAAAATTTCCCATCAACTACCAGGCACCCATTGGTGCCTCCTCACCAGTCCTAGGTGCCCATAGGCGTTTCCTGTAGTCGCCAGGTTCTCACGGGCATTTTACGCTCTCATTCCTGAAGTCCCTCTAGCCTTCGGGTGATGCTAGGGCATCACCACACCAGTCACTTGCATCAAAAATCACGCATCAAAAGATAATAAGAAGATAAAATAGATCAACCCTAAATTTATTTATCTCATTACATGTGTTTTTGTTTCTGTATATTGTATTTACAACACTTACTATTTTATTATTGCATATAGAGCACCTCACGCTATGGAGCCCTCGCATATACTACTAACTATTTTCTGTGTCATTGTGTGCAGATCTGGAGCATTACATAAATATCTGGAGTGGCCCAACCTTGGATATCCAAAAAGCCCACTCAACCTTGTTGGGATCAAGATGCGATTGAAGACACCACAACCTTGCTTCTTAGGATTTTGGAGAACCCTAAATTGTTGTATTATTGTATCAAAAATGATTCAAGGATCCAAGCTTGTAACAATGGAGTTTCTAGGCTCCCCCCATCAATAAAGAATTTATTTTGTTGTGCAAACTTGTGTTATCTTGCATTTTATTTTGTTCAAAGCATTGTTTGTAGTGTTGTGTTTTGCATCTTTCAAATGGCGATCACGGTGGGACCCCCTAAGGGTTCCTATTTATGATATATTTTACTAATTTGTTTTATTTTTCTATTTTTTGTCATCTTGCAGGTTTTTCAGAAGCATGGATTTCACAGATTCTACCAGATCTAGGGTTTTAAGAAGTTTGCAAAAGGTGCACGAAGTGCCCAACGACATCTGAAGGCAATCCAGAAACACCCAATGGTGTTTCAAGCCATCCAAAAGCACCCATGGACGTCTCAAAAGCATTCAAAAGTTCCTAGAGGCATTTACGAAGAGTTAGGAGCAAAAACGTAGGCTTTATAGTAAGTCGACTGCTTAAAACCCTAATTTTCTATCTTACGTATTTTGGGTATATTCTGTATTTTTTAGATTTCAAGCAATAAAATGAATCATCATTAAGAAATCTGGAAAATGAATGCATATTAGTTTTGCATATTTTAGATCTACATTCATTCACATATTCATATTAGGGTTTTGTTTTTTGGGTGTAAACTACTACATTTTGTCTACATTTGAACTAAAATTGCATAATCTAGCATTGCATCTTAGGGTTAAAGACATTTTCTTTTGTATATCTAAGTTGGAACAATAATAGATTGCCAAAAGTATCCCTACCAGTTGGGTGATTCTAGGTAGAGGGGTGGACGAACCCTCCAATTGTTATTTAGATAGGGGGTCTTAAGCGGTGTACTTCACACCCTTTGGAGAACTTGGCAATCTTTTGTTGGCTTATGATTTAGGTTTATGAAATTAATTGTTTTTGACATTGTTTGTACACTATAAAAAAACATAAACCTTAAAAATAATCCACACACAACATGATTCATGTAAAACAGTAGTGGTTGAATTTCATCACCAACCATTTCTTGAGATTTGGTGACGGTGGCATTCATCTCCATCCACCAATCTCTGCCCTTAGACACTCTAGGAATACCCCCGAGAAAACTTGTTGGATTTCATTACCAACAAGAATCTCGTTGCCCTACCTTAGCCATAGTTTTTCACCTTTTTTTCATTAAGAAATATTAGAAAATAAAAACACACAAAACTGGCACATAAAATGAACACACATTAAAAGGAGATAATTAATGAATGAGGTAAGCCACATTGATTGAGACTTAGCATTGTTTGTTTATTTCCTTAAGCATTCCAATTTTTTTTTTTAAATTTGGTATTTTAATTTGCATCTTGATTTGCTTTGATTATGGTATTAACTCAAAATCAAAAGAAAGCAATAATTCAAGAAAAATTAGTGGAACCTTCATCCACCTTCTCCACCACTTTAGTGGTAGATACCCTGAATGTGACATAGGCAGATTTATCTGTAGGTCCCTCACATTATTTGCCTTCCACATCCTATCATATGGCCATGCCCCAAGAGGATTCAAACTCCCCTACCATCAACCACAACATCACCCATATAGACATGGCAAAAGTAGAAGCCTTCAAGAAGTCCTCTAATTATGTCTTAGAGTCTATCACCAACTCACCTAGATAGGATTCTACTTTATAGCAAGATCCCTCTATTGTCAACCTCCATCCAACTTTACCCAAGTGTATACTAAACCTATTTTTGAGGCATCAGTTGCACCTTCATCCCATACATCCATCCCTCAACCTTCAAGTGCTCCTAGCACCTCATATACCTCCACCTACACTAATCCCTTGTATGAAGCACAAGTCAATGCTGCTTCACAAGTCCCCACCTCACAAGTTGCCATACCTAGTGTAACTTTTATCCCAGATACATTTGACATACCATCTACCTCCATACCCCTAGCCTCTGATAGAGATATTAGTGAAGCATGGTAACACCTGAAAAAATTGCTTAGACATCATCAAAATGCTCAACAACAAGTACAGGTTAACCCTACGCCTTTACATAACTTTGCTCAGACTATCCTTATCAACCAAGGTCCATCATGGGCACCTCAGTCTTTGGTGGTCTCTATCTTGATTCCCCCATCAACTCATACCATTACCCATCCTATTCCCACTAGCCAACCTAGACATACCTTTCATCCATCAACATCATTCCATAATTCCCCATCCTTTCATCAACAATCTCTCATTCATCATATTCCATCCAATTCACCTCATCATCAATACCAATCTCCTCATCATTTAGTCACTCAACATCTGTCCACGCCACCACAAACCCATCAAGTAATTCAAGGTTTCCACATTCCTAAGGAAGACCCTCAAATTGAGGCCATGCAAAAAAAATAGATCAATTGATGCAATTCACTCTTGGATTTTCAAATAATAAAGCAACTTTATGCCAATTGATCAATCAACCAATTCATCCTTCGATGCCATCCCTGCCATATCTGGCAGACTTTACGATACCCAAGTTTGACAAGTTTAAGGGAACTGAGGATCCCAAAGAACATGTGAGCACCTTTGTTCATGCATGCTTCAAAATTCAAGATGATAATGCTCTCATGCTTCAAAATTTTCCTTAAGCATTAGGAGGGGATGCCATAAAATGGTACAATCAATTGCCAAGCCATAGTATCTATACTTTTGACCAATTGATTGAGCAATTCTTTGACTGTTTCATCCTAAATGTTAAAAATAAGATCTCATTATATGATGTTTATGCCTTAAGATAATAGTATGATTAATCTATCTATGATTTTGGAAATCATTGAAGGGTTATCATCATAAAATTGACATTCACCCTACCAATGGATGAGCTAATTAAGCTATTCACCAAGAGTTGCTTAAAACCCATCTCTTGGATGATCCAACTAAGAACTTATCAAACTTTTGAAGAATATTTAGCTCAGGCTAGTGTCATTGAGGATATCAAAATCCAAGAAGGCATCATTAAGCCCAAGAAGAAAGAATGGCAAAACAAGGGCCAATACAAAAGTAATTATTCTGGTCAACAAAAATCAACATAGGCTACCCCAACCACCCAATCCAATCAAGTTAATCAAGCGGTCATGAGCCAGCCGGTAATGGCTCAACAACAACTTGTGCAAAAAGTACCACAAAAAATTTTCTATCATGCGGTCCCCTCCACAACACAAGCCCCAATAGTTCAAAACACAGTGCCACCTATGGAAAATCATCCCCGGTGATAGTCTGTCTAATAGAATTTCCAATACATCCCACTATATGAGTCATATGCCTCTCTGTTTAGAAGGTTGTATGAGACAAAAAAAATTGCTTTACCCAATATTATATCGAATGATCCCACCAAGCATGGTAAAAATTACTAGGAATATTTATTTTACCCCTATCATAGGAAAAATGGGCATGACATCAACAATTACCACACATTTAAAAACATAGTCCAAGACCTCATTGACTTGGAGGCAATTAAAGTTAATAGTCCCCTTGCTCAACAAAACCAAAACCTTGGTATATTTCAGACACTACTTCCTCATCACGAGGAGGTGCAACCAAACATAGAGGGAGCTAACACTAAAATAACCCCAAACCAATTCAACCATATTCAACAATACCAAGGGTTTGTAGGGGCCATTCATGTGGTCACTAGAGGTCAACAGAATAATCAACAAAGGCAACAACCTCAAGCAAATGTCTCACAACCTTCTACATTGCCACCCATCCAAGTGTCCCCTAATCTATCATCACCCATTCATATACCTAGTCAATCAAATCCATCAAATCCACCCATCAATCGTCCACCCCGACCAGTCATATCATTGAGTAGCCGGTTAACCACAAGTTTGAAAATGGCATTCGCCAAATTTTCAATATATGAGCTAATCCAACAATCTCCCCCACATCGGGAGGTATTAATGGAAATTCTGAAATCCATCAAATTATAATCGCAATATCCTAATGCCTTCAACAATTTTGTGGGGAGCATTCAAACATGCATGGAGCCTTCTATAACATTTTATGACTTTGAGATTAAGCCAATCTCATTAGGATTAGTAGACCCTCCATTGCATATCATGGCTCTAATTGACAAAAAAACTTTCAAGAGAGTCCTAATTTATACATGTTCCTATATCAACATTATCATCACATCTACTTTCCATCATTTGAACCTTCCTCCATCTCACATCACCAAATCATGCTTCACCCTCAAAGCATTTAATGATGCTTTGTGTTCCATAGTTGGCACTATTATTTTGCCCATCGAAGTAGGGGCTAAAATGTTGCACACAATGTTCCACATCTTGGAAGGATCCATGGTGTATAATGTACTCCTTGGAAGACCTTGGATGAGGGAAATGAGATGTGTTCCCTCCATTTTACATCAATGCTTGAAATATGTCCATGAGGGATAGGTACATTGCATACTAGTGGACATCGAGCCGTTTAAGTATTGTAATATAATATTAAATCCTTATGAATCCATGCTCCCTTCCACTCAACTTTTCCTATCGTCATCATCCAATCCATCCACCACTCCACCAACCTCTTGATCAAAGGATCCCATTCTTGAAGAGCTCCCATTTACCAAGCCTCAACCAACCACCATACCCTCATCATTGTCATCAATGACTACATGTACATGTGGTCATGGTCCATCCACATCATCAACATCATTTGAAGAACACAAGCTTATACTGAGAGGGGGGTGAACAGTATAAGACCACTTTTTACTTTTCTTTCCCAATCAATATTATGCAATGTATAGATAGCAATATCAACAACAATAATCAAAGCAATGCACAAATCACCACACACAATAGAGACACCAATTTTACGTGGTTCACCCAATGTGGGCTACTCCACGGAGAAAATATTTCACTAAAATTTTCTCAATCAATCTCTTGGGAATCCTTTCCCTATTACAATGTTTATGGACCTCTATCCAAAGGAGACACCAATCCCCTAATCAAGTTCGTGGATCTCTATCCACAGGAGAACTCCTTTCTCCTTAGCTCTGACTGGTGATCTTCTAGAAGAACTGTTACCCCCACTACTCTAGCTAATGGATCTCTATCCACTGAAGACACCTGTCCTCACTACCCTGGCTAATGGATCTCTATCCACTGGAGACTATCGTCCTCTATACTCTATCACCTTCAAAGCTCTATCTCAAATCTGTACTAAACACAGTCCTTCGGTCTAGCACAAATCTGCTCAATATCTATCTCTCTGATCTGGCACAAACCTATCCTCAAATCTGCACCAAAATCTATCCTCAAATCTATACTAAACACAGTCCTTCGATCTAGCACAAATCTATCCTCAATATCTATCCTTTGATATACACTAAACACAATCCTTCGATCTAGCACAAATATATCCTCAATATCTATCCTCAAGCCTTAACACAAAGCTTGATTCAATCACAAATCAACTCTGCTAGATCTGCCCCAAACCTTAACTCAAGGTTTGAACAAATCAATCAATCAACTCTGCTCACAAGTCTTCTCAAAGACTTATCTCAAATCTGCCTTGTAAGCTTCCACAAAATCTCACACTAATATATCCACAAGTCCTCTCTAGAACTTGTCCAAATCTGCTCAATAAGTCCTCACTAGAACTTATCCAATTCTTCTCAACAAGTCCTCTCTAGAACTTGTCCAATTCTGCTCAATAAGTCCTCACTAGAACTTATCCAATTCTACTCAATAAGTCCTCACTAGAACTTATCCAATCTCATAGAAACATAAAGAGAATTGTTAGAGACTCAATATGCTTCACATTCATCACAATGCTCAATCACTTTCAATCACTCTTTTAGAAACATATAGAGAATTGTTAGAGACTCAATATGCTTCACATTCACCTCAATGCTCAATCACTTCCAATCACTCTTTTAGAAACACATAGAGAATTGTTAGAGACTCAATATGTTTCACACTCACAAACTCTCAATCACTTTCAATCTCTCTTTTATCATAGAAACATATAGAGAATTGTTAGAGACTCAATATGTTTCACATTCACAAACTCTCAACCTCTTTCTCAAATCAATTTAGAATATAGAACAATTTGTTTCATAGAACTTGAACTATCACATCAACACATCCACTTGACTAGGCTCAACCAACTTTACTCAACCAATCACTCAATGAACTAATCCTTGCTCACAAACCCTAGTCCAAGCATATGAACACTCACTCAAATGTTTCCAACAATGCTTATCAATCAATCTCACATAACAATGATACTCATGATCTTTGCAAACCCTAGTTCAAGTTCCTCACTCAACCAATTGCTTCAACAACAATGCTAATCTCACAATTCTTTTTAACTTCACATAACAATGATACTCATGATATTTCCACAACCTCTAGTTCAAGTTCACTCAACTAATCACTTCAACAACAATGCTTATAAAACAAGGTTTCATCAACAACTCTTTATTCCAGAAAACCTTGAAGCATTAATTCAACACACACTCAACAATGCTTACCAAACAATCCTTTTCACTCCAACTTTGCATTCACAACATTCAACAATCACACACTAGGAAGATGTGCCCATACCTTTTGTTTGATGTAAAAGTGCCTTTAGAAAACCTGTCTCAATCACAATTTTCTTCTCTCCAATTTCAATGGTTAGATAACAAAATATCACTCCAACACTTTCTCAAAATATTCCTTAGACACAAGAATAATCAAAACTCAATTATGCCTTATTGCTCCCTTTTTAAAATTAACATCCATCAAATCATACATGAAAAATAATTACTTGGATACACCTTATAAACTCCAACTTAAAATAATATCCAACACCACACAACTTCCTAAAACACCTTACTACCCTTTCCAAACACTAAAGCAAATAACACCAAAAATTTAATTTTGCATAAACCTTATAACTCCCCTTACAACCTTACAAACCAAATCAATATGCAAAAAATTAATTTTTAAATGCCCAACTAATATCCCCAAAAATTTTGGTGCTCAACTTTAAAGCATACCTTTGACTTCCCCCAAAAGGGGTTTCGGCGTGATTCGATCCGCCGTCTCCCCAAGCCTAAGTGCCTTAGCGCTTGGGAGCCCACCGCATGGGCTATTGGTGCCCACGTGAAGGAAGGAGGACTTCCTTCCTCTTATACCTCCGTGCGCCTTTGACTTCCCATGAAAATCAAGAAGTACTCCTCTTTTCAGCATGATTCACACAAGCTCGCATTAATCAAAAATTCGAAGGCATGGTGATTTTGGGTAAGGTGGGTAATCCCCTTTTTATACACATGTGGGTATTTGCTCCCCACGTCGGCGCTTAATAATTTGAATTCAAATTTTAAATTTAATAACCCACCCCTTAGTTAAAAATTAATATAAATTAACTTTATACACTACTAAAATTAACATTAATAATTAATATAAATAACTTAATAAATTACTAATTAAATATTAATTTATAATAAAAATTATATTAATTAATTTATTAATTAATTTAAAACTTCCCTTTATAATATTATAAAAAATATTATAATATTATCCACTTGGGCTTCTTCTTTTGCACTTTGGGCCATATCTGACTTCCTAGAACCGGGTCTTGATCAACTGAAACTGGAGAACCTAAAACTGATGCTGCCCACCGAAACTGCCATTGACTGGTGTTGAAAGCTTGACATCAATGACCACTTACTCTTGACATCAATGACAACTTATCCACTCAAAATGTCCAACAATCTCCCCCTTTTTCATTGATGGCAACCCAAATTCTTTTTACCAAACACTTGACCTTTTTCTTGTTCTGCTCCCCCTAGGAAATTGCTCCCCTGACTCAATGCTCTTTCCTTAAACCAAATCTCTCCCCCTTACTCAAATATCTCCCCCTTTGACATCAATGGCAAAGGGTCACCTTTGGGGCTCGGGGCTAAGAATGAGTCTCTTAGCTTAGCCCCTCCCCCACCTCCTCTTGAGGTGGTTAATTCTGGGGTGGGAGTATTTCTACTCCCAGCAAGCACTATTCTTTACCTTTGTCCTCTTTCCTTCTCATCTGATCCTTCTGATTCCTTTGACTATTCTTGTTCATGTCCATGTTCTTGTTCCTATCCATATTCCTATTTCTGTTCATGTCCATATTCCTATTCTTGTTCATGTCCATGTCCATATTCTTGTTCCTGTTCATATTCCTATTCATGCTTGATTCTGGAATATCTGCTCTACACCACTTTGTTGTATGTCCATCATTATTGCACTTATAACACTTAATGTTATTATTCCTTGGAGGTGCAAATATCTTGGGATTTCTCCTAGTGAAGCCATATATGTTCCTGTCATGTACCTTGCAATTCATTGCCTTGTGACCAAACTGATTACATGAGTAGCAATACCCATGGAAAAGTTACATGTTTCTGAAGTTCCCATATTCCTGTCTTTCATGTGTCCTGCATTGTGAAGCCATGTGCCCAAATCTGTGACATGAGAAACATCGTCCATTGAAATTTCCTTGCCTTGACCTCATTGGTCTCTTAGTCTCTTTTTCTCTATGTTGGTTCATGTTCCATATGTTTCTTCTTTGTGCATTGTTCCTTTCTTTGTTGAAATTTCTGTTGTCCAACTCATCCTAGAAGTCTCACTTTCTCTTACACTATCTTCTTCTGAAGTTTCTTCTTCTTTAGAACTTGAGGTTGACTCTTCTTCTTGTTTCTTTTGAGCCTATTCAAAACCAAGACCTATTTTATTTGTTGACCTTCTTTGTACCTTGATCATCTTATCTACAATATTTGAGCTCTTCCCAAACTTGTGTAGCTTGTCCTTGGACTTTTCTAATTCTTCCCTTAGTAGAGCTACTTCTTGTTCTAACCTTTCACATTCTAAGACCTTTGCTTCTAGCTTATCCTTGAACTTCTTTGTCTTAGCCATTGACTTGTTTAGATCATCTATAAGCTTTCCTCTCTCTTCATCACATTCTTGAAACTGAATCTCAAGTTGGGAGTTTTGCTTTCTTACTTTCTTTAAAGTTTTAAGAGCATAAATAAGCTCTCCCTCAAGATCAACTCCTCCTTTCTTTGATTCTTCCTCTATTTGTTTGCCTTTGTCAACATCTTCATTTTATTTTGACTTGTCTTCTATAGGATCACCTTCTTCTTCTTCTAGTGCCATTAGAATATTCTCTTCTAGTCCTTCAAGTGCATCCTCATATTCATCATCACTAAAACTGAAACCATTCCTTGTACAACTATCTTCAAGATGTCCAAAATTACCACATCTAAAACACTTGAGAATTATTGGTGACCTTTTCTTAACTTCTTTTTCTTCAATCAGAAATAAGACTTCATCTTTATCATTGTCTGAAAAACTATTATCACTATCACTTGAGTACTTACTTGCCTTGTCTGCATAGTAGCTCCTCTTTTGTCTTTGAAAGAACTTCTTTCCTTGTTTGTCTCGTCCATCCTTGCCTTTCTTTTGGTACCTATATCTTTCTGATTCCTTGTTCCTGTGATCCTATTTTTCTTCATCATTGTTATTTTTAGCTTCTTGACAATCAGTTGCATAGTGACCATACTTTCCACAATTGAAACATCTAACAGATTTTGCATCTTTAAATCTTCTTGAATCCTTATTCCTTCTGCCATAATTAGCTTCTTCATAACTGGATGACTCATTGCTTGAATCTGACTTTTTGCCCTTTGTCTTCTTAGTAGTTTTGAATGTTGCTTCCTTCAGGAATTAGGTTCCTCTTTTGTTCTTAACTCAAAAGTTGTAAGAATACCAAGTAACATATCTCTTGTCAAAGAATCACCATATTTTGATTCTTCTATAGCAGAAATATTTTCACTAAATATTTTTGGAAGAGATCTTAAGACCTTATCACAAACATCTGATTCTTCAACATTAAGTCCAAGTCCTTGCATGGCATTAACAACCTCATCTACCCGAAGTAGATAAGTACTAATATTTTCCTCATCCTTCATTCTTAACTCTTCAAATTTCCCTTTGAGATTTTGTATCTTTGCCTTTTTGACACTTTTATCTCCTTCATATATGCTTTGCAACTTATCCCAAATTCCTTTTGCATCTCTACAATGCATAACTTTTATTGATTATGTTCTATGCAAACCTCTCAAAATTGCATTCATTGCTTTTGAATTGTAATGTTGTAGAAGCTTACCTTCCTTATCTGTAGGTGGATCAGTTGGTGGTATGTATCCATTTTCAACTGCTTCCCAAATTTCATTGCCAAGTGCCATCAGGTGAATCTTCATTCTCATACTCCAAAATATATAATCACTTCCATCAAATATTGGTGTTGAATTATCTGAGGACACATTCTTAGAATCCATTGTGTTCTTGAAAGATTTTCCTTCAAGTTGTTAAACTCTTTCGAAGGAACCCACTCTGATACCAATTGAAGAACACAAGCTTATACTTGAGAGGGGGGTGAACAGTATAAGACCACTTTTTACTTTTCTTTCCCAATCAATATTATGCAATGTATAGATAGAAATATCAATAATAGTAATCAAAGCAATGCACAAATCACCACACACAATAGAGACACCAATTTTACGTGGTTCACCCAATGTGGGCTACTCCACGGAGAAAATATTTCACTAAAATTTTCTCAATCAATCTCTTGGGAATCCTTTCCCTATTACAATATTTATGGACCTCTATCCAAAGGAGACACCAATCCCCTAATCAAGTTCATGGATCTCTATCCATAGGAGAACTCCTTTCTCCTTAGCTCGACTAGTGATCTTCTAGAAGAACTATTACCCCCACTACTCTGGCTAATGGATCTCTATCCACTAAAGACACCTATCCTCACTACCCTAGCTAATGGATCTCTATCCACTAGAGACTATCATCCTCTATACTCTATCACCTTCAAAGCTCTATCTCAAATATGTACTAAACATAATCCTTCGATCTAGCACAAATCTACTCAATATCTATCTCTAATCTGGCACAAACCTGTCCTCAAATATACACCAAAATCTATCCTCAAATCTTACTAAACATAGTCCTTCGATCTAGCACAAATCTATCCTCAATATCTATCCTCTGATCTACACTAAACACAATCCTTCGATCTAGCACAAATCTATCCTCAATATCTATCCTCAAGCCTTAACACAAAGCTTGATCCAATCACAAATCAACTCTGCTAGATCTGCCCCAAACCTTAACTCAAGGTTTGAACAAATCAATCAATCAACTCTGCTCACAAGTCTTCTCAAAGACTTATCTCAAATCTGCCTTGTAAGCTTCCACAAAATCTCACACTAATATATCCACAAGTCCTCTCTAGAACTTGTCCAAATATACTCAATAAGTCCTCACTAGAACTTATCCAATTCTACTCAACAAGTCCTCACTAGAACTTGTCCAATTCTACTCAATAAGTCCTCACTAGAACTTATCCAATTATACTCAATAAGTCCTCACTAGAACTTATCCAATCTCATAGAAACATAAAGAGAATTGTTAGAGACTCAATATGCTTCACATTCATCACAATGCTCAATCACTTTCAATCACTCTTTTAGAAACATATAGAGAATTGTTAGAGACTCAATATGCTTCACATTCACCTCAATGCTCAATCACTTCCAATCACTCTTTTAGAAACACATAGAGAATTGTTAGAGACTCAATATGTTTCACACTCACAAACTCTCAATCACTTTCAATATCTCTTTTATCACAGAAACATATAGAGAATTGTTAGAGACTCAATATGTTTCACATTTATCCACACTCAACCTCTTTCTCAAATCAATTTAGAATATAGAACAATTTGTTTCATAGAACTTGAACTATCACATCAACACATCCACTTGACTAGGCTCAACCAACTTTACTCAACCAATCACTCAATGAACTAATCCTTGCTCACAAACCCTAGTCCAAGCATATGAACACTCACTCAAATATTTCCAACAATGCTTATCAATCAATCTCACATAACAATGATACTCATGATCTTTGCAAACCCTAGTTCAAGTTCCTCACTCAACCAATTGCTTCAACAACAATGCTAATCTCACATAACAATGATACTCATGATCTTTGACAAAAAAATGATACTCATGATATTTCCACAACCTCTAGTTCAAGTTCACTCAACTAATCACTTCAACAACAATGCTTATAAAACAAGGTTTCATCAACAACTCTTTATTCCAGAAAACCTTGAAGCATTAATTCAACACACACTCAACAATGCTTACCAAACAATCCTTTTCACTCCAACTTTGCATTCACAACATTCAACAATCACACACTAGGAAGATGTGCCCATACCTTTTGTTTGATGTAAAAGTGCCTTTAGAAAACCTGTCTCAATCACAATTTTCTTCTCTCCAATTTCAATGGTTAGATAACAAAATATCACTCCAACACTTTCTCAAAATATTCCTTAGACACAAGAATAATCAAAACTCAATTATGCCTTATTGCTCCCTTTTTAAAATTAACATCCATCAAATCATACATGAAAAATAATTACTTGGATACACCTTATAAACTCCAACTTAAAATAATATCCAACACCACACAACTTCCTAAAACACCTTACTACCCTTTCCAAACACTAAAGCAAATAACACCAAAAATTTAATTTTGCATAAGCCTTATAACTCCCCTTACAACCTTACAAACCAAATCAATATGCAAAAAATTAATTTTTAAATGCCCAACTAATATCCCCAAAATTTTTGGTGCTCAACTTTAAAGCATACCTTTGACTTCCCCCAAAAGGGGTTTCGACGTGATTCGATCCGTCGTCTCCCCAAGCCTAAGCGCCTTAGCGCTTGGGAGCCCACCGCGTGGGCTATTGGTGCCCACGTGAAGGAAGGAGGACTTCCTTCCTCTTATACCTCCGTGCGCCTTTGACTTCCCATGAAAATCAAGAAGTACTCCTCTTTTCAGCATGATTCGCACAAGCTCGCATTAATCAAAAATTTGAAGGCATGGTGATTTTGGGTAAGGTGGGTAATCCCCTTTTTATACACATGTGGGTATTTTCTCCCCACGTCGGCGCTTAATAATTCAAATTCGAATTTTGAATTTAATTTAATAACCCACCTTAGGGTTAGTTAAAAATTAATATAAATTAACTTTATAACTAATATTAAAATTAATTAATAATTAATTTAAATAACTTAAGTTAAGTAAATTAAATTATAAATTAATTTATAATAAAAATTATATTAATTAATTTATAATTAATTTAAAACTTCCCTTTATAATATTATAAAAAATATTATAATATTATCCACTTGGGCTTCTTCTTTTGCACTTTGGGCCATATCTGACTTCCTGGAACCGGGTCTTGATCAACTGAAACTGGAGAACCTGAAACTGATGTTGCCCACCGAAACTGCCACTGATTGGTGCTGAAAGCTTGACATCAATGACCACTTACTCTTGACATCAATGACAACTTATCCACTCAAAATGTCCAACATCATTACCGTCCACTTCATCATCAACCATTCCGTAGCCTTCCCAATCTAATCCATCCCCTTTGTCTAGTGTTTGACAAGTCGAATTGATAGATTGTGAGGTACTTCCATTTCCACCCTTTCTCGATCCATCGCCTGACCATGATTCTCCCATATCATCCCAAGTTGAAGTCCATATCACCAATCCTAGTATTGGTGAATACCTCACCATCACACCCCTCACCATCCCTAGTGCTACGGATTTCAGTCACCCACGTGACCAACCTTTAGCAATAGGAGCAGTTTACAATATGGGTTCAACTCCAAATAGCATTAACTTTGTATATGGGGGAATTGAATCTTCATCAAGTCCAACACCCATAGAAGAGCCCAAAGAATCAAAACTTGCCAATATTTCAAACATGTCGGGATTTCCATATTGATATTTCCACATTATCAATTGGCAAGGCCATGGCCTAGGATTGCATGAACAAGGTGTGCATCAACCTATCGATGTTCTATATCAATAAGTGCACGACCATTCAGATCTAGGTTTCCACCCATTTCCTACCATCTCTTCTTTTGAACAAGCCTTCCAAAGGCTTAGCCTCAATTCAAGAGAAGAAGTCCTCCATCACAATAATTTTGATGAGGAAATATATGAAGAATTTAAACTTATGTCGATTATTTCATATGAATCTAAAGAAGAATCAGAGCCCATCATTCCCCATACCGAACAAGATGATTTTTATCTCAACGTGTTCCCTATTCATGAGCCCATATTTCACTTGCTTCTTCCACAAGAGCGAGCCTCCCCTACCGGTGAACCACCACCTCCATTCCATTAAGCCATTCCATAAGACAATTTGTAACATATGTACATAATCTAAAACAGTGGTTATCACCACTACAAAAAAAACAAAAATCAATCCAAAAATAAAAAAAGAACATGTTTTCTTTGCATTACATATGTAAATACACCATTTAATAAAACATGTTTTGTGTTGCTTGTTGTTGTTCAAGTTAACCAGGCTCTTAGCACCAGTTCCATCCATTCCATCCAACCTTATCCACCTTGCCCATAAGTCAAAATGAATCTTGTTGATTGATTCACCCCGCTCTGTAATCCATACGATCCGGCTAAACCAATTCCAATTGACATAAGCATTATTGATATGGACCATATTTCCTCGCCTCCAACCTTTGTCAAATTTGTTTTATCCGAGGAACTGTTAAGGGCTTCCACCAACTACATTCCTCCATCCCCTCCGCCTTCACCTTCACCTTCACATTTAGATCCCAAGGTTTTCCAGGTAGATTTAGATGAGGATAAGCCATAAGAGTTTGATGACATCTTAGATGATATTCATTTGATCCCTACACCCCATCATCTATAGGAAGGTTCCCACATGTCTATTGAAGATACTATCGACATGGACCTTAGTTCAGACAAAGACAATCCCCTAATTGTAAAGCTTGGAAAAAGCTTATCACCTGATGAACAAGAGCAATTTATTGCTTTCCTCAAGAGGAAAAAGGGTATTTTTGCATGGTCATACAAGGACATGCCTGGTCTTGACCCTAGTTTGGTTGTCCACAATCTCACCTTATAGCCTAATGCTAAGCCAGTCAAACAAAAGCTTAGGAGAATGCATCCTATCATGGCCCTCTTGGTAAAAATAGAGCTTCAAAAACTCTTAGACGTAAACTTCATAGTTCCTATCGATTATCTTGAGTGGCTCTCAAACATGGTACTCATTCGCAAGCCTAATGGGGCGATACGTGTATGCACTAATTTTTGAGATCTTAACAAAGTGTGTCCTAAGGATGACTTCCCTCTCCCAAACATTGATACTCTTGTTGATACCTGTGTTGGCCATGAAATGCTTTCACTCATGGATGGTTTTTCAGGATACAACCAGATTCGAATAAATCCTAATGACCAACATAAAACAACATTCACTACACCTTGGGGAACTTTTTGTTACAAAGTGATGCCCTTTGGCCTAAAAAATACAGGTGCCACTTATCAACGTGCCATGACATACATTTTCCATGACTACATGTATAAGATTATCGAAGACTATGTGGATGATCTCTTGGCTAAATCCAAAACTCGACAAGAACATATTGGTGTATTGGAGAAATTTTTTGACCGAATCCTAGAGCATAATGTAAGGTTGAATCCCAAGAAATGTGTCTTTGGTGATACCTACGAAAAACTTCTAGGATTCATTATCTCCAAAAGGGGCATTGAGGTGGATCCTAACAAGGTCAATGCTATCCTAGAGATTCCTCCCCCAACTAACTTAAAGGAATTACGTAGTTTACAAGGAAATATTCAATCAAACCATCGTTTTATTGCGTAACTTTCTGATAAATGTAGGTCATTCAATCACCTACTACAAAAGGGGTGCCATTCTCTTAGATAGATGAATGTAAAAAAGCCTTCAATGACATTAAGAAATACCTATCTTCTTCTCCAGTATTAGCTCCTCCTCATCTGGGGGTCCCATTTTATCTTTACATCTCAACAACGGACTTTGCATTAGGGACAATGCTTGCACAAAAGAATGAACAAAATTGAGAGCAAGTTGTCTACTACATTAGTCAAACATTGGTAAGCTATGAAACTAAATACGCTTATGTAGAAATATTGTGCTTAGAGATGGTTTTCACCACTAAGAAACTTCACTTTTATATTCTTAGCCACACAACTTACGTCATAGCTAGAGAAAATCCTCTACGTTACATGATGTCTCGCACTTACAATAATACCTGCACCGCTAAATGGATAATGCTCCTTACGAAATTTGACCTGGAATTCATTAGCCAAAAATCCATTAAAGGGCAGGTAATAGCCGATAAAATTGTGGAAGCTCCACTACCTAGTGATCATCCCTTGATTATTAAGCTCCCATATGATTCGATATTTACTATCACTGAACAAGAATAATATGTCATTCTAGAGGAACACGTCGATATCACATTATTCTTTAATGGCTCTAAGTGTGCAAAATGTCAAGGTGTTGGAGTCATATTTCACACACCACAGGGGTACCTATCCCCTTGTCATTCAAACTAGACTTCCAATGCACAAACAACACCGTAGAGTATGAAGCCTTAATATTAGGTCTTCAATCAGCTATAGCTATGAGCATTAAGCATATTAGGATATTTGGTGATTCTCAACTTGTTGTAAAGCAAATCAATGGATAATACCAATGCAAAGAACCTACCATTAAGCTTTATCACGAAGTAGCAATGAGGTTGCTCTCTAATTTTGATTGGTATGAGATCAATAGTTTACCATGTTCGACTAATATATTTGTAGATGTGATGGCCTCCCTTGGATCCTTGATTCCAAAAGACTCCTTTGGAGAGGTACAACCCCTTATCATTTCAACGGTCTCTAAATATGCAATTTCTCGTGTTGAGTCAAAATATGAAAAGGATGTTTATTTTATCCAATCGGATTCATATGAGCCTTGGTCGAGCCAAATAGTAGCCTTTCTCAAGTTTGGAACACTCCCATCTGACATGTCTCAAACTTCCAAGCATACTTTCAAGCAAAAGGTAGCCCGTTTTGTTCTTTTGGGGGATGTGTTGTATAAATGTGGTTATGATGGAGTCCTCCTTCATTGTCTCAAGGCTAGAGAAGCTCAAAGATCCATAGTTGAAGCCCACGATGGTACTTGTGGTGGTCATTTTAGTGGAATGACCATTGCAAAGCATATTCTACACATGGGTTATTATTGGCCCACAATGGAACGTGATTGTTGCACCTATGTTAAACATTGCAAAAAGTGCTAAGAACATGCGAACCTAACTCATGTACCATCACAAGCTTTACAACCTATTCAAATCCTTTGGCCCTTTTCACAATGGGACCTAGATCTAATTAGTAAAATTTCACCTCCTTCCTCGGGACAACATACATTCATCATCACAGCCACTGAATACTTCACAAAGTGGGTTGAGGCAATTCCTCTAACCAGCATGTTAGGACCTAGAATTATGGAGTTTATACTCCATCATATCATTTGTCATTTTGGTATCCCCTCAAAAATCATTTTAGACAATGGCAAGTCTTTCAAGAATAAGGATGTTCGAGCACTTTGTGAGAAATATAATATTCAACATAGTTTCTCGACTCCTTATTACCCACAAGCAAATGGACAAGTTGAAGCTTCCAACAAGAGCTTGATTGCTATTCTCAAGAAACTTGTCAAAGGAAATCATAGATATTGGCATACACATATTCCCTTGGCATTATGGGCTTATCGAACAAGCATCCGCACGCCTACAGGGGCAACACCATTTTCATTGGTCTATGGAGCCAAAGTAATCATGCCTCTTGAGCTCGAGATCCCTTCCTTGCAAATTTCTTTGTAGGAATTCATAGATGATGACACTGCTAGACAAGCACGTCTTGACCAACTCACACTTCTTGATGAAAGGTGAGTCAATACTTTAGAGCACTTACGAGTTTATCAAGACCACCTCAAACGTGCTTACAATGCCAAAGTTCATCTACGTGAATTCCAAGTAGGAGATCTTATCCTTAAAGAGAACCAACAAAACACCAATGCATTATCACATCTTCATGATAAATTCACGGCTAATTGGTTAGGTCCATACATAGTTACACGAAGAGTGGGTAATGGTACTTATAGGCTTGCTAGTCTAGAGGGAGAGGAAGAATCCGAACCACTTAATGTTATACACTTGAGAGCATTCTATGCATGATTTTATTATTATATATACATGGCTAATACACAAAAACATTTGCATACACTTCATTCATAACATTGCATTTCACTTGCATACACTTCATTCCAAACAATGCATTCACCCACATTTCACATTACATTTCACAAAATTGCACATCATACATTGCATTCACATCCACATTTTGCATTTCATATTTAGGGATCATTTATTCAGTTCAAGGTCTTAATTGGTCCTACAAAAGTCATGTTGCCTTAATCAGGGGCACCTTCACAAAGTCATCCACATCATTCCATAAAGTCAAATTGCCATCAGCACAAGCCACATTCACAAATTCCTAGGTGTTTTCGGTCACTCATCCACTCCTAGTGTTTTAAGAAACCTCCAAAAATCATGTCGAGTTCTTCTTAGGACCATTGCACATATACATTAAGAAAATTCTTGAGTTTGGAACTGATTCCAAAAACATTCTTGAACCAATCACAAATTTCACATCTTAAAAACATCTTGTGTCAAAAAGGGATAACACCATACTTGGTATAAACCTTGAAGTGAAAAGGGTCATCCTTGCTAGTCCCATCATGCAACATAGTCCATAAAAATAGTGGTTATCACCACTATCACAATTCCAAAAATAAAAGAAAGAGTAGGGACAAATCCCTAACAAAAAACTCTAAATATTTTTATCACACACCACTGATCAATTGGGTTGTAAGGATCATACTACATTTCCAGTCAAATTATTAGGTAGTCATCCCCAAATATTAAAATATCAAAAACAAAAGTCATGGATTATGGAGTTAGCCTCCATAGGAGCTATAGACGCTTGACCGACAGTGGAGTACGCTCATGCATAGTGACATGTCTCTTTTAGAAAAAAGAGACCTCTGACCACTCATACGGACAAGCTAGCTTCTTGGTTTCATCCATAACATGTTTACCCAATTTACTCAAGATGAGTTAATGAACTCACTTGCACACACTTGTTCTTGATTTTTTAGGGTTATTACCTTACTCTTGATTCGGTAAATGAATTCACTGCACACACATTTGGTCCTAGAAGGATTAGGTAGTTTTAGTGAGTTTTTTTATGCCACTAGGATGTTTGAGTCTCTGCAAAACAGGAAGTCTTCCATATCAACATCCATATCTTCTTCCATATCAACATCCATGTCTTCTTCCATATCAACATCCATGTCTTCTTCCATGTCAACATCCATGTCACGTCATGAGTCATTCACCCCATATGCCACCAAGTTTGGTGCCCCTGATTAAACAACAATGCTAGAAAATGGCCAAAACAAAGATCTAAACCATAAATGATCATTAGCATTAATCATCCATACATACCATCTTTCATTAGTCATCCATAACATATCATATGCATCAATTATAAACATAAACATGCATTCCACAAAATGCTTTCACAAAAGTATATAACACAAAAGGTAAAAGTCATGTATATATATATATATATACATAAAACAACCATCATCATTCATGTCATAATTCACACATCATCTCCACATCATTTCACATCATCATATTTGCCAAGTTCACCTAACAAGCAAGTGAATCTTGTATCTAGTGGGTTATTCTACACACTTGACGATTGCAGCAATTTGGGTCCATGTAATTCGGTAAGATGAACAATTTACAATAAGGACACTTGACCATGATCATCATTACTTATTTGCTTGCTCGAAATTGCAATCATATTTGGTACTTCCTCATATTTAGAGTGAAACATTACCAAGAACAATTTCCACAATCATTGTCATTGATGGCCTAGTTTGTGAGGCTTAACACATGGACAAAAACTAAAATTTCATCATTCACAATCTCCTTAACACCTTAGAGATAGGTACTAGCTAGGATGATTGGTTCCAATTGTGGGAATTATCCAAACAGTCACTAGTAGGCCATCCAAGGTTGATACTTTTTCTTTTTGCATATCAATGACGTCGAAAAGGCAAAGTGTTTCAACAACATCGAATCACCCCAAATTTGGGGACAACCATTTTTTGTTATGACTTTACCACAATAGGATACATCTTACATGATCATGGCATCTACACTTTGCAAAAATCCCTTCCCACCGTTGGGGTAAAAATGGTCTCTAATTTTACATCATTCATATCGTCCTCATCACCTCATATTTTGCACAAAACCCTTCATCTGTTGGGGCAAAAACAGACACATCATATCACATTTTCCACCACCCCCCTTCCCATCGTTGGGGAAAAAATGATATCAACTTTTACTCATTCATATTATCCTGATCACCTCACACTTGCACAAAACCCTTCATCTGTTGGGGCAAAAACAGACACATAATATCACATTTTCCAACAATCCCCTTCCCATCGTTGGGTAAAAATGGTATCACATTCATTTGCACAAATTTTTCAATTGGCTCATGAGATTCATTCGTAATCTCATTTGCCAATTGAGGGGGTAAGCTACGTAAAATTCTGAATTCTTTTATTCTTTTGTCTTCAAGCTCATATTCCAACAAGAGAGAGAAGTTGCTTCTGTACCTCGCCAAAATAGGTGTCTCGTATTTTTGCATCGCATTGTGTTTCACGCAACGCAATACAAAAAAGGGTATCTGTAGACATCAAATCCTAGCCACTTGCCTTCCATCTTTGCCTTCCCGCTATTTCCACCACCAAATCCTAGCCAATTTGCCCACTATTCCTATTTTCTTGCCATTTCCAATCATTATTCACATTTATTTATATATATTTATTTTTTATATATTTAAATATAATATTTTATATTACATTTTAATATATATTTAATAAATATGTATTTATTTAAGTGAATTAATCTCAACCATCCAATTTCATTTAATCTCGATCATCCATTTACATCAATCTGTGCCACACCCTAGATTTATTGTCAACCCTTGGATATGATTTAATCTCAACCACACAATTAGTGTCGTTGAAACCCTAGTATGTCTTAGGGTAGATTATAAATAAGAGCCATTTTTATGGCTCAACCCCTAGATTTTCGATGCCCTGAGTTCTTGATCCCTAATTCTAAGTTCCCTAAGTGCTTGAGTATTATATCAAGCCTTTGGTGCCCTAACCCCATTCCATTCGTCACATTTCACCTCCCTCGCTCGCCATATCCACTGCCGCAACCTGCATCCTCGCTCGATCTACTTCTATAGAATTCTCCATCTCGCCAGGCACCCACGGATGCCTCCTCACTAATCCCAGTTCCCATGGGCGTTTCTTGCAGTCATCAGGTGCCCGCGGGTATTTTACACTCCCATTCCTGAAGTTCATCTAGCCTCTGGGCAACGCTAGGGCATCACCACACCAGCCACCTGTATTAGACATCACGCATCAAAAGATAACAAGAAGGTAAAACAAATCAACCCTAATTTTATTTATCTCATTGCATGTGTTTATGTTTTTATACATTTTATTTACAATACTTAGTGTTTTATTATTACATATAGAGGGCCTCACGCTATGGAGCCCTCGCAGATACTACTAACTATTTTATGTGTCATTTGTGCAGATATGGAGCATTACATCAACATCTGGAGTGGCCCAACCTTGGATATCCGAAAAGCCCACTCAACCTTGTTGGGATCAAGACGCGATTGAAGACACCACAACCTTGCTTCTTAGGGTTTCAAAGAACCCTAAATTGTTGTATTATTGTATCAAAAAGGATTCAAGGATCCAAGCTTGTAACAATGGAGTTTCTAGGCTCCCCTCGTCAATAAAGAATTTATTCTATTGTGCAAACTTGTGTTATCTTACATTTTATTTTGTTCAAAGCATTGTTTGTAGTGTTGCATTTTGCATCTTTCAGGTAAATACCAATGTACCATCATGGGTACATCTATAGATTAGAAATGAGTGTCTTAGATTAGGATTTACTTTATGCAATGTAATACACAAGTGTGCAATGATATTTTGGCAATGTAAATGTGATCGCTGTCCCTATGTACATGTGTCAATAGAGTAGGAAGATGAAGAGTCATAGTAAGAGTGATGGCCAAGAAACCTCCATATAAAGAATCACATTACATTCTATATATATGGATGTATTGATGTAAAAGAGATATAATGAAGGAGAAAGAGTCACCTACATAAGCAATGGAAGGTGATGTAGTATGATGTATTTTGTGCTCTTCATTCAATAAATATTTCTTAGTATTTTTGAGCATTTGTCATTAGCATTCTTTGAGTTATTATATAGTTGATTATGAGTTTATATGCTTGATTGATCAACGTTATTATATCTTTCATATTGCAATTGTATTATTGATCTTGAGGCAATATTATTTTGAGTATCTACTCATCAAAAGCTAACAGGGAATTCATCAAGAAAGGACTGGTTACTAAGGAGCAAAAATATGCTATATATACTCAAATATGTGTTGCTATGATATTTTAAAACCTTTGCCACAATCACTAAGATTAAATCTAAATAAAGAGAATGGGATCAAAAAGTAGATTATGAAAATATCGTATTTTATTGCCATAATTGTTATAAGATTGGACACATGACAAGAGTTTATAAAGTGAAAACTATGAAGAAAGAGGCACAATTCTAACCATGATATAAACTTCAAGATGAAACAAGGAAACCATACAATAATAGAAGCTAGATCAGATCAAAAATATTCCATGTTGAGGCAAATAAAGCCTATCTACAATATCATTTGACAAGTTTGGAAGGAATTAAAGGTACAAAAGAAGATGTGGAGAGAAATATTAAAACAAAGACAACAAAACAGGTCAAGTTTATTCTAGGTAAATCGTCTTTTTTTTTCTTAAGTAGTATAGAATCATTTCCAAGTAATAAGAGTGAAAGGGATGAAGATGTTATCCTTGCACTTTAAGTATTTAAGAGCAATATAATAAAGAAATGAGGATAGAGAAAACCCATAACAATTTAGGTTTTTAAAGCAGAATAAGAAGGCAATTGCTATAGAAGAGCATATTTGCACTTTAGGGTTTATAGGGAAATGTAAAGAAGATTATGCTTTTGAGGTTATTCTTTGCACTTAAGATCCTTTAGAACAAGGCAAACCTAAATATAATAAGTCTTATTATGAACAATGTGAGAAGAATTGAAAAAAAAAAGAGAAGACCCAAGAAGCAAAAAAAAAGAGAGAAAAAGAAACCCAGAGGGGTATTGATATGGGAAAACAAAAGCAAATATCACAAGTGCTAACAAGAATTGGGGCTAAACCCATAAATAAAAACAAAAAATAACAATGAAAATAATATCTTGGAATATTAGGGAAATGAATAAGAACCCTAAAAATAGGTATTAAGAAATTTTGAGGTTGTTATAGGCAAGATATTTATAGATATATAAGTTAGGCAATAAATATTTCAACCATTAGCAGTGTTGAATTTCATCTTGATAGTATAAAAATTATGGAAGGCATCTGATATAAAAGGAGTTTATTGTGGAAACTTAGCAGTTTGAGGAAGATGGAGAATATATTCGATAGAAAGGCAAACGAAAAATATATTTGATAGAAAGATAAAGTTGGATATGCTTTAATTAACTTGTTATAAATGTAACGAGAGTAATGTAATGTTATGTTTTTGCAATGGAAGTGCCCCCCAATAGAAGCTACACATAAGATACCTAGGTACTTAACCAGAAGAGACTTAGGTATTGGCCCCCTCTTAGCTCGCACTTCCTCCTGACTCACACTAAATTTTCTTCAACTAGATCACACTTTGTTTTCTACTTCTTGTCTTGCTCACACTTTCTCCTCACTCTTGGCTCATGTTCGCACTTGATTTTAGCTACACTCACTCTTGGCTTGTGCTTGCACTTGTTTTCGGTTGCACTCACTCCCGGCCCGTGCTCGTACTCCACTTTTATGTTAAATTTAAAATTAAACCAAACACCACTTTTCATACAACTCGCTTTTCACAATTGCCATGTGAAAATGTTCAAATTTTATGTATTCAAAATACATTTATATGGGTATTAAAAGCAAATTTGATAGCTAAGGCTTATGCTTCATTGTTCGTAGCCCTTCCCAGGCCTTACAGTTCTCAATAGAGCATTGCCCCAACATGATTCCTGCAGACCACTCTAATTCTAGCTCTACCTAGATTGCCTTTTGCAGCTCCATCAGTATTAATTTTAATCTAACCTTCTAAGGATGGTTTTCAACTAGCTCTATCGTACCTCTCTTGCACTTCAACTTTCTTCTTCATCGTCCTTATATCAGCTTGAGTTTCCTCTTTAGCATACACTACCACCGTTTGTGTGACTTTGCTCCAAATGACCTACCAAAAACCATCTAAGGATGAAAAGGTTTCTCTAAAAATTTTGCCATTTCTCTTCAACCACACTTGCCACCAAATGAGTTTAATCCAAGCTTCAAACCAATATAAAGAGCTTTAGATTTAAATATACCCCTCTTCCATATTTCCCAAATATTAATCGATTCAAATCACCATTGGCTCAAATTTTATAAGATAAAAAATATATGTTATATTTAGCGTGTAAATGGACACAAAAACATCAAGTGGTCATGTGTTTCCTCGCTCTTGTAGCATAAAAACATTGATATGGACCAACGATTCCCCTACGTCTCAAATTATCAAAAGTAAGAATTCCATTATGCATGAACTACCACACAAAGAAGTTTACTTTCAACCAACCCTTGGACTGCCAAATCTTTCTCCAATCCTCAATTTGATATGCATGAGGAGGAGGTTTTGGAAGGATCTTATAATATCCATCCTTTACTGTGTAGACTCCAACTATAGCCCCAAGCTAATTCTGTTAGGGTACCTAGAAATAAATATTTGGGGATATATTATTATATTGTATAAGGGTTGGCATGGGATACACATAACCCAAGGTTAATTATATTATAATATTATATTATATTATAATATTATATTATATTATAATATTATATTATATTAGTAGTAGGCTCCTTAAAGTAGAATTAGAAGATGAGTATATAAAGAAGAGATATTTTTCATGGTAATCATCGTGGAGATGAATCATATGTAATCATATTTACCCACAAAGTGGTTTATGAGACTTTGCCCTCCTTAAGTGGTTCTATCATCTTGGGAGATTTTATGGAGTTATTTATTCCTTAAAGAGTATTATTGGTGGTTCCCTACCTTAAGGGTATTATCTATCTCTATCTCTTATGTGGATTGTTATTGTGGATAATTATTGTGGATGAATGATTTGATATTTCTGCATATTGATGAATGATTTCTATTAATAAGAATATAGTTTCGTAATAAATTCACATTCCTCATCTCTACTTGTGAGAAATATTTTTACCAATATTTTAGTCATGATGGGTGTCGATTCCAGAGGGATTGGAATTGGTAATTCATCCAACTTCTTAAACTGCTTAAACTTATAATCCCCCAACTGACTAGTGTTGAAATAACTTTCAATCTAGATCCAACCCTTGCTTTCCATGGTTGTTTTTACTAGTTATAATTTTAGAATTTCAACAATGATAGGTGGGTATTGATCCCATAAATTTGTCCAAAATTGGTAGGAACCAATGTTCCTAGAAAGTTGGCAAAGATGAAATGTAATACAACTAATAGAAAATAGAAAGAATCACCATTTATTGGATCACTTTTTACATTGGATATGGAGATCAACCAATGGATAATGAAATATATAATTCTTCTTTGATGGATGATTCATAACACCCATGCGAATGCATAAATATATCTACCCTAAGTTGTGATGAAAGGACACATTGGTTCGTAATAAAATTAGTGAGTTAGATAATTAAATTAGTGAGTTAGATAATAGTAAATATTAGGATTAGAATCCTAACAAAAATCGTGCCTTCTCCTCTCTCCCCACTTTCTAAAATAATCCATCTTTCACTACCTGAGATCCTAACTTTCCAAGGATGTTAAATGCCTTCTTGAAAATTTTCTCCTCCAACTCATAGATAACTTTACAAATGAACACCTAGCTTGGTCCTACTGCTATGTTGGTTCAAGGAGTACTTTTATAGTATTTTTCACCACTACTAGGATGGATAACATCATTTCCTATAGGAGGATTTGTTTAGCCTAGGATGGTGGTCTTGGTGGGCATGTGGAAATAATTGGTGGAGTGAATTAATTAGTTATGGAAGGGAATGTAGTGGATATAAAAGGGGTTGGTTGTGATGCTAGTTATATTAAAGTCTTTGCTAGTTATGGCATCATCAATGATGAAGTGGATGAAGGTGGTGATGATAATTCATATGGAACTAATGGTTGTGTTGTGGATATCTGGGTGGATGAAGATGACAACCAAGTGATTGGGGCGATGGTTAGATGTAGGGTGCCCCTAGGATAACCATGGTTTGAATTGGAAGAGGACGAGATAAGTGTGTCACAAGAGGGGTGGGAAGATAAGAAGTAGGAATATAATTATAAAGTATTGTAAAAGAAGAAATAGTATTGTAAGGTGGAATTATTGGGGGAAATTCCTACATCCTTAATAGATTTATCACCCTGTAAGACTTCCCTGATCCAATCAGCATTGTGGACTCTGGTGGATCCACCTATTTAACTCAATAAAATATTATCCTAAGACTCTAGACAGACCGATTAGGGTAAGGAAACCCAAAGGTGAGCCTACAATATTTCTTATATGCTTATGCTCATACAGATTTGCAAAATTAAAATAAAACTGCAAAACAAAATTTGACCAAGTTTGAAAGTAACTCGTAGCTAGTACTTCAATTTTTAGACCGGTGTCTTATCCATTGGGTAATTGTAGCTAGAATTTAAAGATGATGAAGATAGAAGGGGGAGAAGATAAAATTGAGCCAATCACATCCATTCAAATAATGTAACATAAATGATTCAACATGCCAACAAAATAAGACGTCATCTACACTTTTAAATGATGTAACATGTAAATGGGAGAACACACAAAATTGCACATAGAACTACTAAAAGGAGGAAACAAGATTGTATTAAACAACAAATTATTTTTTTTTGAAAAAATTGAAAAAACTTGTATTAAAACAAAGATCAGTTACATAAGGGAGAAGACCCTTCCCAGTCGAGAACAAAGAAAACACAAGATTACAAGGCGCGAAAACGCGACACAAACCACCTTTGACCGCAAAAAGTCAACAAGTCGCGAAATCGCGACAAGTCGCGATATCGCGGCAACTAACCATCCTTGACCGCGACGGAGCGACATGTCGCGATTTCGCGACAACTATCCAACCTTGGCCGCGACGAGGCAACAAGTCGCGATATCGCGACAACTATCCTTCCTTGGCCACGACAGAGCAACATGTCGCGATATCGCGACATGTCACGATATCGCGACAATAATCCTTCCTCGGCCGCGACAGAGCAACATGTCGCGAAATCGCGACAACTTTCCTCCATTGGCCGTGACGGCGCAACACGTCGCGATATCGCGACAACTTTCCTCCCATGGCCGCGACGGCGCAACATGTCGCGAAATCGTGACAACTTTCCTCCGAAAACCGCGACGGCGCAACATGTCGCGAAATCGTGACAGCTTTCCTCCAGTAGCCGCGACGGCGCAACATGTCGCGATATCGCGACAACTTTCCTCCAAAGGCCGCGATGGCGAAACATGTCGCGATATCGTGACAACTTTCCTCCAAAGTCCGCGACGGCGCAACATGTCGCGATATCGCGACAGCTTCCAACCAAAGGCCGCGACGGCGCAACAGGTCGCGATATCGCGACAGCTTCCCTCCAAAGGCCGCGACGGCGCAACATGTCGCGATATCGCGACAACTTCCCTCCAAAGTCCGCGACGGCGCAACATGTCGCGATATCGCGACGACTTCCCTCCAAAGGCCGCGACGGCGCAACATGTCGCGATATCGCGACGGCTTCCCTCCAAAGTCCGCGACGGCGCAACATGTCGCGATATCGCGACGACTTCCCTCCAAAGGCCGCAACGGCGCAACATGTCGCGATATCGCGATAGCATAACAGGTCGTGATATCGTGACAAAAACCACCCTTAGCATTTTCTTTGCTCATTGTCTCAAGGATCTTTCAAGACCCTGCCTAATCACTTCATCCTCCAAAGGCATGTCACTGTGCAGTTGCACCCCTACCTCTTTCTCAGCACCCATCTTCGCAAGGAAATCGATCGCTTTATTTAAATCTCTACTCACATAAACGGGGATCACATCATCTAATTCCCTCCATAGTTCCTTGATTTGAGAGACCAGAATCCGCAACCTCCATGCTTTCGAAGCAAAGTTCCTCATGCAGTCTAGAGCGCCAACCAGAATTTGAGAATCAGATTCGAGAATTATCCTCCTGTGGCCCTGATTAACTGCCCATATGGAAGCAGATTTGATAGCAATGGCTTCTGCTTCATTGTTTGTGGCTCTTCCCAAGCCTTGCAGTTCCCAATAGAGCATTGAACCAGCATGATCCCGGCAAACTACACCAATTCCGGCACTACCCGGATTGCCTTTTGCAGCTCCATCGGTATTGATTTTAATCCAACCTTTAGGGGGTGGTTTCCAGCTAGCTCTGTCCTGTCTCTCTTGCTCTTCAGCTCCCTCTTCCAGTGGCCCGGGACCAACTTTGATTTTCCTCTTTAGCATAGATGGCAACGGTTTACGTGACTTTGCTCCAGATGACCTGCCAAACTCCATCTAGCGAGGAGAAAGTTTCTCTAAAAATACGGGCATTTCTCTCCAACCACACTTGCCACCAGATGAAAAGTAAGCCAAGCTCCCAACCAATTCGAAGAGCTTTAGATTTAAATCTACCCCTCTTCCATCTTTCCCAAATATTGGTCCGATTCAGATCACCATTAGCCTGGAGTTTATAGTGAGAGAACCAACGCTTCCAAATCTGACGCGTGAAAGGGCACTCAAACATCGGGTGATCGATTGTTTCCTCGTTCTTGTGGCATAATACACCATTGAGATGGACCGATGATTCCTCTACTTCGAGATTGTCAAAAGTGAGAATTCCATTGTGCATAAAGCTGCCAGGGCAAAGAAATTTACTTTCGGCCGACCCTTGGAATGCCAAATCTTTCTCCAATCCTGAACCGGAAATGAATGTGGGGGAGGCTGCGGGAGGATCTTGTCGTATCCGTCCTTCACTTGTATATACACCAAGGTTCCCATAGCCCCAAGCTAATTCATCCTCCTCGTCTCTCCCTGTGAGAAACCTTTATGTCAAGATTTTGGTCAAGATGGGTGCCAGCTCCGGAGGGATTGTAATTGGCCACTCCTCCAACCTCTTAAACTTCTTAAACTTATACTCCCCCATTTGGCTAGTGTTGAAATAACTTTCAATTTGGACCCAACCCTTGGCTTCTATGGCGGATTTAATTGGTTGTAATTCGGGGAACTCGGCAATGATGGGTGGGTACTGGTCCCATGAATCAGTCCAGAAACGTGCCTTCTCCCCTCTCCCCACTTTCCAAAACAATTGGTCTTTAATAACCTGAGATCCAAGCTTGAGAGCCTGCCACACTAAGGATCCGGTACCCTCCAGAGGGAAACGGCCCACCTCATTGGGGTGAACATGACCCAAATATTTACTGGTGAGGATTCTGCTGAATAAGGAGGTTGGCTGGGAAATCCACCTCCAATACGGTTTTCCAGCCAAAGCTTTGTTATTAAGCTTGGAGCTTCTCAGTCCCAACCCTCCTTTTTCCTTGGGCTGGGTAACTTTATCCCAACCAACCAAGGCCCATTTCCTCTCCCCTTTTGCTCCTTCCCATAAAAATCTTCTAGCCATTTTGTCCAGCTCTTTCCATATAGTATGTGGGGCAGCCAGGATAGAGAATTTATAAATTGGCATGGCATGAATAACTGACTGTAAGAAAGTTAATCTACCCCCATAGCTTAACCATTTATGAGACCAATGATTCATTCTATCTTTGATACCATCCAAAAGATCCTTCCAGATATCTATTTTTAATTTTTTGAAATGCAAAGGAACCCCCAAGTAAACCATTGGAAGAGAAGTCCTTGTGAATCCCAAGATCTCTATAACTCTGTCCTGTAGCCTTTGGTCAAGATTGAAAAAGACCACTTTGGATTTTTTATCATTGATGACTTGGTTTGAAGCCCTAAGGTAGACATTAAGAGTATCTCTGATTCCTCTAGCTTCCCTGAAGCTGGCCACTCCAACCAATCTGTATCATCCACAAACTGTAAGTGAGTCAAAATTTCCTCACCCACCTTGATACCTGTTAGCAGGCCTTGATGTCTTCTCCTCAAGAAAAGTCTACCTAATCCTTCAGCCAAAATGAGGAAAAGATAGGGAGAGCAAGGGTCCCCTTGACGAAGACCACGTGTGGCTCCAAAAGGTTGCGAGGGAAGACCCTTGATTAGAACGAGAATAAGAAGGCGTAGAAACACAACTCATGACCCAATCTATCCAGTCCTGAGAGAAACCAAAGGCTGCCATCATCTTTGACAAGAAACTCCACTCCACCCTATCATAAGCCTTGGACATATCCGAGTTTAATGAACATTCCTTTATTACCAGATTTTTGCATTGTATGGATTGCCTCTGAGCGAGAACCACCCCATCCAAGATCTGTCTACCCTCTACAAAACCCCCTTGCTCCGAGGAGATAATGTTATGAAGGAGAGGTTTTAGCCGTTCAGCCATTATCTTTGTGATTATTTTATAAATCACGTTGCATAAGGCAATAGGTCTGAAATCAGAGATATGAGCCCCCTCCTCCCCTTTTGGAATTAAAGTGATGAAGGTATGATTTATTGCCTTAAGCATTCTTTTATTAGTTATGGACTCCTCTGTGATAGACAAAACATCCTCCTCCAAAGTATCCCAAAAGGCCTGAAAAAACTCAATAGGAAAGCCATATGGACCTGGAGATTTGCCAGTGCTCATTCCAAAGACCACATTCTTCAGTTCATCTCTATCAATGGGTCTAAGAAGGGTCTGATTTTCTTCTTCGGAGATAACGAGAGGGTATGACATCAATAACTTCATTTTGAGCCTCTACATCTTGCTCCATACTTTCCTTAAAAAGTTTAGAAAAATAATCCATTGAATGGGAATGCATACCCAGAAGAGTATCAAAGGAGTGTCCATTCTCATCTTGAAGGGCTTCCATGTTATTCATCTGTCTCCTAGCACAAGGTGATCGATGGAAAAATTTGGTATTTCTATCACCTTCTAATAACCAAGTGTTTCTTGCTCTCTGTTTCCAGTAAGTCTCCTCTTGGTTATCAATGTCCTCAACCGCTTTACGCAAGGCATCATCCTCGGTTTTGAGCTGCTCTGTAATTGTTCCTTCCCTAAAGTGTTTTTGAACCTCATCCCATCTGGCCACCAAGGGAGCTCTTTGGAGCTGGAAATCGACTTATTAGCTTGCCTCCATTGTTTCAGTTGAACTTTGACAAAATGAAGCTGTTTGTGGAATCTAAACATTGTTGTCCCAAAAGGTAGACGGCCTTCTTCCCACCACTGCGGAATTTTCTTTCGAAGATCCTCCTTTTGTAACCAAAAATTCTCAAATTTAAAAGGTTTGTGATGTTGCCCTGTCATAGTCCCTCCCTCCAACAAAATGGGAAAGTGATCTGAAGCTGGGCCCTCCAAAATCTGGAATTTAGTATTCCACTTTACAAATGCCTCCTCTGAGACCAGAAAATGGTCTAGCTTTACCTTCTGGCTATGTGGCTCCCTCCTCTTGTTAGTCCAAGTAAAGTAGGTTCCAGGGCCTTTAATATCCACTAAGTGAAAGGCCTGGACTTGGGCAATCAGAAGCCGATCCCCTGGATCCAAAATTGGGGTTCCACCTTCCTGATCTCGAGCAGATAATTTAGCATTAAAATCCCCAGCAATAATCCAGTCTAAATCTTCCCTTGAGGACCTCATGTTATGTACGACTTTCCATTGGAGCCTCTGGCCATCAAGGTTTTGAGCCCCATAAAAATTTGTGATTAAAACATGTTCAGTTGTGACATTATTCCTAAAATGAGATGTGAGAACACCCCTCCAAGCTATATGTTCTATTGCAGTCCATTCCAGAGGGTTCCAAAGAGTAACAATCCCCCCCTAGGCACCTTGGGCAGCCACATCCATATGACCGGCGCCCCTCCAGATTCTATTAACTGTTTTACACATAAGATCTAAAGACATTTTTGTCTCCTGGATAAGCAAAAAGTCTGTTTTACATTTTCCTAAGAGTCTTTGAACAGCAGATTGATGGGTTCTATTGTTTAAACCCCTAACATTCCAAGATTGAATAATCATTGAAAACCTTGAGAGCAGTAAGAATCAATTGTCCTCACCGATCCTCCAGTGATCAGCTTGTCTCCTTGAACTGCTAGCAGGTCCTTATTTGATTTTATGCCCGCTCCTTGAGAGTTGCTATTTTTGGATCTCTTTTCCACTTGAGTTATCCCTAGGGCTGGCCTTTCTCTATTCTTTTCTGCAATTCCCATGCTGACATCCTTAATTACTGGCTGCGCTTGGGAGTGCACTATCAATGCCCCTGCATTCTCTGGCTGCGGTAACTCAGTGGACTCAATCACCTGTTCTAAGACGGGGGAGATGAAGGAGAAGCATGAGTGTGGATGTTATTGTCCTCAATATTCCCATCCACTCCTTCCATGACTTGATCCTCTTGATCCACTAGTGTCTTAAAAATTTCATATCTATTGGGTGGCTTGAGTTGTGATTGCTCCTTACCATTTTTCTTTTGCTTTCTCCTTCTTTTGGGCTGTTCAAAGCCATCTTTACGAACATCATTACCTTGAGGAGTATTGGATGGTTCTTTGGCAAGAGTAGACTTACCCTCTCTGGGGCGATTTGGCATTCCAAGCGGGGCCTCCGTTTTTGTGTTCAAAATATTTGGACAAAACCGGGCCAAATGCCCATGTTTGTGGCAAACTCTGCATCTGAAGGGCAGAGCCTCATAATCTAGCTGTTGGATCCAAGATAGTCCTGCCAGTTCAAGTTCCACCTCTGTCGGTAGAGGCTGGCTAATATCCATTTCCATGCAAATTCTTGCAAAGACAGTTGTGTTACCTTCTATGGTGTCCTTGGAGACGCCCAGATGTCTACCGAGGGAGTTACCGATCATTTCCAGAACCTGCTCACCCCAAAACTCCATTGGAAGAGCGTACAACCGGATCCAAACCGGGACAGCCGTGGGTTCAATACGAGGATCGAAACCCACTCTCCAGGGTTGAACAAATAACCCTGCCGGACCGTGGTTCCTCTTTTTTGATTCAAACGCCCTGTTTCTATCGGCTAGAGAAGAAAAACTAACAATGAAATACCCATTGCTAATAAACCATAAGGAGTACTCACCATGAGGCTCCCAGTTCTGTCTGACCCAGGTATGCAAGAAATTCAGGGTAGGTCGGATACCCATGAATTTATAGATCAGATCATGGTTAGCTCTGTATATGATTGTGTCTTCGACCATCTTTGGTTCGATGACAATCTTGGGTCTTGAGGCGGATTGTGGAAGGCATCCATTAACTCGATGTCTTTGTTGAGCTCTTGCCAGCGTTCTTGAAGAGCGTATGAAGAGTATTTCTACGAGCTTCGTCATTGGAAGACGAAGAATTTTCTTTTAGCAATTCAGCGTAAGAGCTCTTTCTCCCGAGAGAGAGGGTGCGGAGGAGACCCCATTGGGCCCTCCTGGGGCAGCGAGACGTTCCTTCGGATCCACGGTAACCAAAAAAACACTACAACAACCCACCTGATGCCCTGGATTTTCCTTCGCTCCATAAACCCTAGAACATCGCCTGTCGCCTGCTCAAAAATTTTCCTGCCAGTTCGCCAGAGCACCCCGCTTGGTTAAGATTTTTCCATAACACATATATTACAATATTAAACAACAAATTATTACAATGGGAGTTTGATCGAAATAACCAGATCTCATTGAACTAGTATAAACAAATTCTCCATTCAAATGATGTAATAGATAACTGCAACTCTTTATTCAAATGATGTAACAAAGAGCCTCCTAGCTTCCAGCCTCAACCACTGGAAATGATCTTAGTAAACTGGGCACCTCCTCAGCAAAACCTACAAAATAATAGGTAAGAAACAGGGGTGACTAGACAAGACACACAAAGTAAAATACAATTGACAAGGACGAACACACTAGTATACCTCTCGTAAAATTACTGTGCAAAACCTTGATGATTTTTCTATTGCAAAAACTCTCTCATATAACCTGCAAATTGGTTCTCTTTCAAAGCTTGATGATGGTCCATAATTACAAAATCTACAACAGTTTCGATGATGGCCCATATCTGCAGATGTCTTCATGATGGCCCGTATTATTAATTATGTTTGTAGTGGTTTTTATTTGTAGTGTGGTAGTGGTCTTAGTTGGTCAAAAATACCTATTACATAAATCTTGATAATAACAATATTTTATAACTGAATGATGACCTCTCACTATCTCTTAATTGAATCTAAAAAATGGCCCATAATAGTCTATCTTTCGAAGGGCATAACTTTTGATCTGATTGTTGGATCGGCTTTAAATTCTATGTGGAGCTAGATAAAGAGGAGGACAATATCGTGGAAATATTTCTCTTGAAGCCTTGAAGGATCCATTACCATCCAAAGGGAAATGACTCACCACATTCGGGTTCACCTATCCCAAATATTTACTATTTAAAACTCTACTGAATAAAGAAGTTGTTTGGGAAATCCACCTCCAATAAAGCTTTCCATCCAAAGCTTTATTATTTAACTTTGATCTCCTCGGTCCCAAACCTCTCTTTACCTTGGGTTGGCTTACTTCCTCCCAACCTACTAAGGCCAATTTACTCTCTCCTTTCACTCCTCCCCATAAAAAATTTCTAGCCATCTTGTCTAACTCTTTCCATATGGTATGTGGGGCAATAAGTATAGAAAATTTATAACCTGACATGGCTTGAATGACTCATTAAAAAAATTAATCTACCCCCATAGCTTAACCATTTGTGAGATTGATGTTTAATTTTTTCTTTGCTACAATCCAAAATATTCCTCTAGATATTTATTTCCAATTTTTTAAGATTCAAAGGGACCCCTAAATATACCACTAGAAGAGAAGTTCTCGTGAATCCCAAGATCTCTAAACGTATGTCATGAAGCCTTCGATCAAGATTGAAAAAGACCACTTTAGATTTTTTATCATTGATGACTTGGTTCGTAGTCCTAAGGTAAACATTAAGAGTATCTCTAATCATTCTTGCTTCCTTGAAGTTGGCCACTCCCACACCTAGGTGTTGTAGGTGAGTTGGAGAGGAGAGAGCAATCCTCCAAGGGAGGTCCCAAGTTCAAATCTCCACCCTACCAAAAAGCTGAATTGGGTATCCAAAATCCAATTGATAATGTTGGTGCGGGTAGGTTCGGGTGCGACTCTCGGGTGAATTTGACGGTGTAGAACCCCTGTTCGTGGTCTCTCAGACCAAGGCGGCCCCACAAGGGGTTTTTCGCTTTAAAAATAAAAGTTGGCCACTCCCATCAATCCAGCGTCATCCATAAACTATGAGCCAAAACTTCCTCACCCACCTTGATACATATTAGCAAACCTTGTCTTCTCCTCAACACGAGTCTACCCAAGCCTTCAACCAATATGAGAAAAATATAAGGGAAACAAAGTTATCCTTGATGAAGGCCTCGAGTAGCTCCAAATGGTTGTGAGGGAAGGCCTCTAATTAACACTGAGTATATCGAAGTAGAAACACAACTCATAAACCATTTTATCCAAACCTGAGAGAAACCGAAGGCTGCCATCATCCTTGACAAGAAACTCCACTCCACCCTATCATAAGCCTTTGACATATCCAATTTTATGAACATTCCCATATTGTCAGATTTTTGCATTGAATGGATTACCTCCTAAGCTAGAACCACACCATCCAATATATGCTTGCCCTTTATTGAACCCCCTTGCTCTGAGGAGATAATGCTATGTAAGAGAGGTTTTAGCCGCTCAACCATTACCTTTGTGATTATTTTATATATGACATTGCATAAGATAATAGGTCTATAATCTAAAATATGCACCCCCTCCTCCCCTTTTGAAATTAAGGAAATGAATATATAATTTAATGCTTTAAGCATTCTTTTACTACCTCTGGACTCCTCTATAAAAATCATTACATCCTCCTCCAAGTTGTCCTATTAGGTCTAAAAAAACTCAATTGAAAAGCCATATGGACCTGGCGTTTTTCCAATACTCATTCCAAAGACTACTTTCTTTAGTTCCTCTCTATCAATGGGTTTAAGTAGGGCCCAATTTTCTTCTTCAAAGATAATAGAGGGTATGACAACAAGAAATTTTTGAGCCTCTTCATCTTACACCATACTTTCCTTAAACAATTTAGCAAAATAATCAATTGAATGGAGATTCATACTTGGGATTGTATCAAAGGAGTGCCCGTTCTCATATTGAAGAGCTTTCATCTTGTTCATTTGTCTCCTAACACAAGCAACTTGATGGAAAATTTTGGTATTTGTGTCACCTGCTAATAACCAAGTGGTTCTTGCTCTTTATTTCCAATAGATCTCCTCTTGGTTGTCAATGTCCTCAACCACTTTACGCAATGCATCATCCTCTTCTTTGAGTTGCTCTATAATTATTCTTTCCCTAAAGTGTTTTTGAATCTCATCCCATTTGGCCACCAATGGAGCTCTTTGGACCTGAAAGTCTATCTTGTTAGCTCGCCTCCATTGTTTCAATTTATCCTTGACATAATGAAGCTACTTGTGGAATCTAAACATTGTTGTCCTATATGTTGGGTGTCCCTCTTCCCACCACTGTGGAATATTCTTTCAAAGTTCTTTTTGTAGCCAAAAGTTTTCGAATCAAAATGGTTTGTGATGTTGCCTTGTCTTGATCCCCCCTTCCAACAAAATGGGGAAGTGATCCGAAATGAAACCTTTCAAAATTTGATTGGTTATATAGGATTAAATCAATCCCTTTCTTATTAATCCTTGTAATTTTTTTATAATTAATTATATGCTATTGAAATGAGCTCATTTTTATTTTGTTATGATAACCATGTCCAATAATGGTACTACACCAGTTTAATAATTGTGCATGTATTGGTTGAAAAAAATTGAATATGAATTTCCTCAAAAGTTGAATAATATAACTAGTTAAATTAATATCATTTGATCGTTCCAATTTAATTAAAGAATTTCAAATATTTGTATTTAAACTTTTAATTTAAAAATATGTATATAAAAAATAGTTGTATATAGTTATATGGAATTGAGACGAAACTTATAAAGATTACATCATGACCACATAGTGGTATTATAACAGTTTGGTAATTATGGTTAAAGCAAGCACAATTAAAACAACTTAAAAAAAATCTCAGTAGTCTAATCTAAATCCTTTGAATGCGTGCCAGATTGACGACGATGGTACAAATCTCAAGCAATCGACGACGATAATACAAATCTCAAGCGATCGACGACGATAGTACAAATATCAAGCGATCGATGGTCCACTTCATGCTAGGTTAACAATAACGAAGTGAAATAGGCTTGTTGGAAGCAACCCATGTGGTTTGGACCTTGTGCTTGTTAGTTACTAAAAATAGTGTGGACGTAACCAACTCTTCTATCAAGCAAAAAAAACTCAAAAATTAGTGATTTAAAGGATATTGGTTGAAAGTTGCAAGCTTACCACAATAGTAAGGGCTTTGGCTTCTCTTTGAGAGGTCAAAGGTTCAAACCCCACTCAGTATGGGGGCCAAGAGGCATATGAAGAATGCAATTTTATATATTTTTTTCAATTGGTTATATATATTGAAAGGACCCCAGATGTATTACATCATCACCACATAGTGGTATTATAACAAAGCTTGCATATTATCCATATATCATTTGGCAAGATTCAAACCTTGGTTATATTGAAAGGACCCCACCTATATTACATCATCACCACATAGTGGTATTATAACAAAGCTTGCATATTATCCATATATCATTTGGCAAGATTCAAACCTTGGTCTCCTTAAATGTTAAGAAATCTAACAGGTATTATTATTATTTTTGAAACCCTTAGGTTTATTATTTTTGAAAACCTTACGTTAAGGAAAACCGTTTCTCGTATCCCTGGGACCAGGAATTTCCGTTCCACAGGGACTATCCCATCCGGGTATACCCCTCACGTTAGCCAGGGCAGTTAGTCAGGGGTTTTTTTGTGTATCCGATGCAGGCCGTCAAGCTTGAACCCCGGACCTCCTTCTGAGGATTGAAGAAACTTGCTAGTAAGGTACTTGATGCGGATAGTGATATTATAACAAAGCTTGGATATTATCCATATATCATTTGGCAAGATTCGAACTTTGGTCTCTTTGAATGTTGAGGAATCCAACCGATTGAGCTAATGCCATTTGATTCATTTTTTCAATGAGTTTACACAAGTTTTTATAAGGGATCCTGGTCCCCTCAAACTAAGTGAGGTTTAAACCTCGAACCTCTTAAAAAGAAGCCAAAACCCTTACCATTGAAGTGTAATGTAATTTCATATTTACTTAATATAAAATTATGAATTTTTTATTAAAAAACAATTTAATAACTATGCATACATTGTTTGAAAAATATTTGAACCTAATTAAAAAAAAAAACTAAAATTTTCAAAAAAAAAAATTAAAAAAAATATAACCAATTAAACCAAAACCATTTTATTAATTTCAAATAATCTTTGTACCAGAGGACAACTCAACGGTTCGAGGTTTGGCTCTTTTTTTGGAGGTTCGAGGTTTAAACCGTGACATGGGCGAGTGTGTAAGGGGGTGTGTTAAATTCCCTATTGATAAACATAACTCTCAACTTTACGAGGGATCATAATTGATGATAGGGATTTCTCATACTAACCAAATAAAAAAAATCAAATAATCTTTAATATAACTATTTAATTATAATATTTTTATTATAAATAATTTTAAATGTTTATATAATTTTTTTTAAATCGATTCCTAATAGTTGAGGAGGTTTGGTTTTAGCCGGAGATGTGGTGAATGAGGAAACCAAAACAGTCTATCACATCCAATAAAGGATGGGGTCAAAGTTTTATTATGTTGAAGAAAAAAATTGTTCAACAAAAATGTTATAACTAAAAGTGTAAGTATTAGATATGTGGTGTGGATAAATTGTTTATTATTATTATGGGAATCGATAATATCTTTTCATTTTTAACAATTAGGCATGGACATTTTTTTGTAAGGTTTTCGCATCCGAACATAGTTCGAATTATTGAAGTTGTTTCTATAACCCTTGTTGGGTCGGAGCGAGGGAGACCATCCTTTCATTTTTAACAATTGAACCTGGGGTTAGACATTTTCTTTGAGGTTTTAACCTTCAAACACAGGTCAAATCATTGAAGTTGCCTCTATAACCCTTATTTCTCCTCGGTAAATGTGGTCCGATGTGAGAGACCCCAATGACTCAGTGTTGATACTGTCATCGTCAATTTGATGCGCACTTAATAGACTCAATTCAGACTACTACCTTTGCCCATATTGAACATGCCCCTAAAGTTTAAACCTAGGTCTCCTCTTGGTAAGCACCCAAAGTCTTACCAATCCACCTAACCCTTGAGGATTAGGTTTGAACCTAAGTGTAGATCAATTTTTGTGATGAAGAGATGTAGATCAATTGGTGCGGTGAAACCTTGTAAGGGGACAAATACCCAAGGTTCAAATCCCAAACCTCGCCAAATTGAACACTTGTCTCTATTTTGGTGATTTCAGCAAGGCAAAAAGTTTACAATGAATATTGCATGGCAGTTACAAGAACGGATTGCACGGACATGGCGGTTACAAGGATGAATTGCGTAGAGTATTGTGTGACAACTTTCGAGGCAAACATGGTGGTTACAAGGATGAATTGCGTAGAGTATTGTGTGACAACTTTCGAGGCAAACACCGTAACTATGGAGTATTGTGTGGCAGCTTTCTTGGTGCTTTCAGCTGTGTAAAAAGTTTAAAATGTATACCACATAGCACTTTCAACGGTATAAAAAGTTTTAAATGAATACTGCATGGCAATTACAAGGGTTGATTGCACGGGCATGGCGGTTACAATGATGGTTTACGTAGAGTATTATGTAACAACTATCGAGGTAGACACCACCGTAACTATGGAGTATTGTGTGGCAACTTTCTTGGTGCTTTCAGTGGTGTAAAAAGTTTAAAATGTATACCGCATGGCGGTTACAAGGGTGGATTGCGTAGAGTATTGTGTGGCAGCTTGCGGGCATGACGGTTACAAAGACAAATTACGTAGAGTATTGTGTAGCAGCTTTCAAGGGTTACAATGATGGTTTGTGTAGAGTATTATGTGACAGCTTTTGAGGCAGACACCATTGTAACTATGGAGTATTGTGTGGCAACTTTCTTGGTGCTTTCAGTGGTGTAAAAAGTTTAAAATGTATACCGCATGGCGGTTACAAGGGTGGATTACGTGGGCATGGCGGTTACAAGGGTGGATTGTGTAGAGTATTGTGTGGCAGCTTATGGGCATGACAATTACAAGGACGGATTATGTAGAGTATTGTGTAGCAGCTTTCGAGGCAGATATCATAATTATGACGACCATAAGGATGGATAACGTGTCTGAATCATCGTAACGACTATCGATTCCACCATTTAAAAAAATGAAGTATTAAGTCTACAAAGGTTGTCTTCCTAGACACAAAGTGGTTAGGGCTTTGGCCTTGAAGGTCTAAGGTTCAAACCACAACGCACCCAAAAGGAATAGGCTAAATAGTAGCGATTAAGTGGTTGTTGGTTGACCGTCCTAATTTGATGGCCTCAAGATCAATATCCATTGGTTTTATTTTATCAAATGAATTAATATTTACAAAGGCAACATCCAATGGTATTATCAATTTCAAAAAAAAAAAAAAAATCCCTTTGACTCTAACATTTCCCTCTTCTTAAATAAGTCTTTATATATATTATTGAATATTTTATACAATTTAAGTGTACCCAACTATGAAAGCGTGAGGTCTATTGACTTGTTTGTTGAATACCACAGGGCAGTTCCAAGGGCGAATTGCGCAGGCATGGCAGTTATAAGGACAAATTGTGTAAAGTATTGTGTGGCAACTTTTGAGGTAGACATCGTAACTTTGGCAACCATAAGGATGGACAATGTACCCGAATCATCGTGATGGTTATCAATTCCACCATTAAAAAAAATATATTAAGATTATAAAGGTTGTCTACCTAGACACACAGTGGTTAGGACTTTGGCCTTGAAGGTTCAAGGTTCAAACCACAACGCACCTAAAAGGAAATAGGCTAAATGGTAGCGATTAAGTAGTTATTGGTTGACTGCCCTAATTTGATGCCCTAAAGCCAGTATCCATTAACTTTGATTTATCAAGTTAAAATTTATAAAAATGATATCCAATAATATTATCAATTTCCAAAAAAAAATAATTCCTTTCACTCTAACATTGCCTTCTTCTTAAATATGAGATAAAGTTGGTATCCGTTGACTCTGATTTTAAAATTTATAAAGACAACGTCCAATAACATTATCATTTTTTAAAAATTATAATTCCTTTCACTCTAACATTGCCCTCTTCTTAATTATGAGATTAGAATGAGTCTTTTTATATATATTGTCAGATATTTTATACAATTTAAGTGTACTCAACTATGAAAGCTTGGAGTCTATTAACTTGTCTTTATCCTAGGTTAGGGTAGGTCCTTTGATTTGATCTTTTAGTTAATGGGTTAAAATTTATAAAATGTTGGTTACGCATAAAAAATAATATTTTTTTGAGAAATACTTCTTATAAAAAATAATATTTTTTTTTCGTAATTAAAAATTTATTATTAACACGGGTTTTTCAGGTTGACCCAAAACCTTTTTACAAAAAACAGCCCGCGGTTGAAGAACTTAACCAGAGATACATACTGAGGATACTTCGTCCTCTACCCCAACAATTCTTCCTTACCTGGGACCCCACACCCTGGGCATCCCACCCTAAACAGAGCTTAAAACAAAAAGACACACAGGGCCTTTGCCCAGCCTGACCCATCCTAGGCATCGCACCTAATCCTAGACAAAACATCAGCAAAAAGGAAAGCAACATGCAACCCTTTGCCCTGACAAAAAACGTAAAAATTTAACATTGAATACCACCAATAAAATTAGCAAAAACAGACAACCCAGGGCAACAAAATAGCAGAGAGGACCCTAGTCCTCCTCTTCGGCCTCCTCCTCCTAATCATCCTCTTTGTCGTCTTCATTGTCGTCTGTTTCTAGGTTGTAAACCACCAGCTTGTTGCTTTGGTAGCCCTCGTTAAAGAAAACCTTGGCCAGGACCTCTTGCAACTCTTGCATCTGATGGTTGATGTTGGCTGCAGTATTCAGGATGAACCTTTTCATCTCCATAATAGACGGGTCAGGACCCTCATCCTCGAAGGTAATGTACAAGATTTTGCTGCTACCCTGAACTTGCTTATTCTTTAGCCTCAGAGAGGACCTGGGGGGCGGGTCATAAATCCTGAGACGCTTCCTGGCCGACCCACCCTTGGCACTTGACTCACCCTCTCTCCTCTTGGCAGGGGAAGGTTTGGGTAACCCGGGGCTGTCTCTCCCCCTCGAACTCTCACCACGAACCCGCGGGGGATCCTTAGGAGGTGGGGGAAGGAGCTCAGGTTGGGAAACATTGTTAAGGACGAATTTATAGATAACCTTAAGAAGGCCTTGGTGCATGGGCATTGAGAAGCCTTTCTTGCTGCGAGATGAGGTTATGGTGTGGTTGAGGGAGTTCATCAGGAATTATGGGATGCTCATGGGGTTTACATCCCTGAAGAAGTTTACAAAAGTGTAATGAAAGCTCAGCCGCACTTTACCAGGGTCTTTTGCCATGATAAATTCCAGGGCATTCTTCATCATCGCGTTTCAGGGTGTCAGGAGGTCCGTCCTTGTGAGACCGTTCTTTGCCTCCTTGTAAATTTTTGGATTGTCTTTGAATTCTTTTAACTCCACCTCCCAGTGGTGCTTCTATCGATGAATCGACCTTCCCTTAATCGACTGACTAGTAATAGTCGCCAGCAGATTGATGTCAATGACGAATTCATGCCCTCGGATCTCCACTCTGCCATCCTCCCAAGTCTCCATCACATCCAGCGTGATTTCGTCCTCCACACCAGAGAATAGGTCAAAAAATTGGGTAAAACACCTATCGGTTAGAATAGCCTGAGCATCAGGCTCCATGACCACCATGTTGGGCTCAATGTAAATCATATTTGGAAGGGTTACCGTCAGATTCCTCTCAAGATTATTGTGGAGCTTTGTACTCATAATTTCAGACATAATCATGCAGTAGTAGGTACTAATATGAGGGTGGCGCCTTGGCAAGCCTCTGCCATCCGAAGTTGGTTCCTTAAAGCTCGTGCCAGTTCTAGAAGCGTACCTCTGAACGTCGTTATCTTGGAAATCAAGCCACTTCAGCATAGGGATCGTGCCACAGTATTCCTCGTCATATCTCTTAGGATCCGTTATCTGAACAATGATGATAACGATGGCCGAGAGAAACCTCACGATACGCAACCTTCTCTTGGAAAAAGCACCCGCGTATATCAAGACGTATGGAAACTTGCTCTTGATCCCGCGGTAGGTCCTCTTCGCATAAATATCATATTTAGGGATGAGGTCCACCACCTCGAAATTATGCCACCTAGTTAACCGATTTTCCATGCTAGCCTTGGTCTTACTAATTGCTCTTTCCAATATAGGCGTGACCATTGGGAAACACCTTCTAATTTGGGCCCTCTGCCCACTGCATGTGATCTGCTGGCGTGAAATCCACCTCATCAAGTTTCGAAAAGGATGATTTCTTCCACGTCACTTGGGACCTCATTCGTCCATATGATCAATCTGTCAGCCTCCACCCCGATGTTTGCCAGCTTGTCCGCTGCCTTGTTGTCTTCATGAAACATGTGTTGGGCCTTCTTCTCTTCACCCCCGTTAGCAAGGATCCTTGCTTCATTGATTAGGGCCTCGATCCTCCAAGGAGGTTTTCTTTTATTGTTAAGGAGGTTGATAATATTCAGGGAATCCCCTTCCACATAACATTTACCCTGGACCTCTTGGAGCATTTGTAGACCATACCACAGCGCCCATGCCTTAGCCTCGTTATTAGTCTTGATCTCGATGTTTTCAGAAAAGGTAAAAATGACTTTACCGTGATGATCTCTCACCACCCCTCCAGCTCTAGCTTTGCCAGGATTGTCCTTGGCCGCCCCATTGAAATTGAATTTGATCCATCCCACGGGGGGCGGTCCACCTAGCCTCCGTCCTCGGATGAGGATTAATCACACCTAAAGACTCATCTAAGGACATATCAAGAGATTGGGCTAGGATTCTTTCCTGCAAGGGAATGGTTTGGGTAGTTGGAGGGAGGATGCTCAGGTTCTCTTTGGCGAAAACTAAGATTTTTTTGAGAACCAACTGTGGGTCAAGGTTAGAATCAGAAAAGGCTCTATGGTTCCTTTCTAACCAAATTTGCCAAAGGTAATGGTGGAGGCAAATATTCGAGAGGAACCTGAGCTTAAGGCTTCTGAAGGGAGAAGACCACTAATGGAAAAGCTCCAGGATGGTGGCAGGTTGGACCCAGGAGATATTAAAGGTTTGGAATAGTCCATTAAGGATGGTTGTTGACTAGGGGCACTCTAAAAAAATGTGATGAATGGATTCCCAACTGTTCCTGCACAAATAACACTTGTTAGGCAAAAACATACCTCTTCTTACCATGTTGTCAATGGTGAGGGTTTTTCCTTGAATTACCGCCCATGCGAAATGAGCTATTTTGGGGATCAACTTGCTGATCCAAACCAGATTGGTTTCGAACGGAGGATCGTCATGGTCAATAAGCATCCTGTATGCGGATTTGACTGAGAATTTGCCACTCTCAGTCGTGTCCCACCTCAGGTGATCATCCTCTGCTCTTATAAAAATTAATTGTTGATAAAGGATAGCTTCTAACTCCATTGATTCGCCTTGAAGTCCCTGAGCCCTAATAGGTTTCCATCTCAAGTTACCTCCCTCCTGACTTAGGAAATCGGACACCCAAGGTCCAAAGTTGTTATCAGTATAATTTTTGAGTCTTGCTAACCTGGGATCTGAAAGCAAAGCCTCTTGTGTAGCCCATCTGTCCTCCCAGAATCTGATCTTTGAGCCCCTCTCGACTATCCATCTCATACCTTTTTTCACAATGTCTCTGCTTGCCATAATTGCTTCCTAGAGAGCTAAACCTCTTAATGGAATGAGAGTGTTAAAAAAATCGGATCCCTGAAGATATTTCCTTTTCACAATGGCTATCCACTCATTCTCTTCATTTGTGAGGACCCGCCATGCTTGTTTCGCTAACAGGGTTGTGTTTAGGTGGGAAATTCTCCTAAGACCTAGGCCACCTCTATCTTTGGGTCAACAAACTTTGCTCCACCCAACTAGGTGGATCATGTTCTTGCCTTCAGAACCTGACCATGAAAATTTTTTTGCAACTGCTCAATTTTTTGGAAGACTCGAGCCGGGGCCCTGAAGGCTAACAGGAAGTAGACCGGGATACTTTGTAGCGAGGCCATAGTCAGGGTAGCTTTACCTGCTTGAGATAAAAAATGGCCTTTCCAGCCAGAAAGTCTTTTTTGGATTCTTTCGATCACATTGTTCCACATAACTCCCAAAGGAGCCCCAGTGAAAAGAGGTAGGCCTAGATAGGAAGTTGGCAATGAGGTGATAGCGCACCCCAAGATCCCTGCGATCCTATTTTGCCTAGGGATAAGGGTGTTAAGGAAGAAAATCTTACTTTTGTTGAAATTAACCTTCTGACCGGCCACCTCCTCATACAGGTTTAGAATGAATTTGATTCTTTTAGCCTCTTCCACATAAGCTAAGGATAGCATCAGAGTGTCATCAAAAAATTGTTGATGAGAGATAGAAGTCGTTTGAGATGTGGCTTTGATATTCGATATCAAGCCTGCAGAGTAGTCAGCTTTGATAGTCCTACCCAAGGCTTCGGCCACAAGGATGAAGAGCATAGGACTGATAGGATCCCCTTGCCTTAGTCCCCTACGACTTAAAAAAAAATTGATCGGGGACCCATTCACCAGCACAGAGAACCAGGGTTTCTGAATGCAACCTCGAATAAGTTTAACCCACTGATGATGAAAGCCAAATTTGACCAATACTACCTCTAGAAATTCCCAATTGATACGGTCAAAAGCTTTGTTCATGTCGAGTTTCAGGGCAAAGGAAGCTTTCTTGGTTTGGTTGGCCGAATGGAGAGCTTCATGAACCGTGATGACCCCATCAGGAATAGATCTCCCTTGGACCGAACTCCCCTGGAATTTGTCAATGATAAGAGGCAGGATGCCTTTCATTCTTATTGCGACCAATTTGGTGAGGATCTTGTAAGTTACATTACAAAGGCTCATAGGTCTGTAATCTGCCATTGTTTTTGGATCTGCCCCTTTAGGGATCAAGGCAATAAACATGGAGTTATAGCTTCTAGGAATGTGTCTGGAAGTCTGGAATTCCCTGATTGCCGCACATACATCAGCCCCCACTGTATCTCAGTTTATTTGAAAAAAATGAGGAGAGAAGCCATCGGGTCCTGCGGCTTTATCAGGATCCATGGAGAACAGAGCCTCTCTGATTTCTTCATCTAAGAAAGGATTAGTGAGATTCCTATTCATGTCGTTGTCAACAACTCGAGGAATGGCCCTCAAAAGAATATCTTTAGCATTGGCCTGACATTGCACTTCTTCTCCCAGAAGGTTGCTGAAGTAAGTCACAACTTCGTTTCTGATTTCTTGAACATCATTAGCATTGGAGCTGTAGACACCAAAACAGCACCAATCCGATTATGTGACTACAAACACTGATCACATTAACACACACAGCCCCTAGGGTAGCCCCCAGAGGTTAAACAGTGGTTCTAACCACTTACACGATGGTTTTGCAAGTCAAAAATCAGTTTGGCACCTTTTAAACACTTTATTGCTTATTCGTCCCACCCCGTGACGAGTGCGGATTTGTACTCGTCCTACCCAAGGACGAGTATGGATTTGTACTCGTTTCACCCAGAGACGATTACTAGCGCTCGCTCCAGGGTGGGACGAATGCCAGGTTTGACCGGCAAAAAGTCGGACCTCGGCGCATGACAACTCAGAACTACCACTCAGCTTTTCATGCATTGCATGGGAGTACAAGTGAGCTTTGCTAAAACATGCAAAGACATGCACGAGAGGCAGTTAAGAAGCCCTTGATCAAGAAGAAGTCTTCTCTTCACAAACAAAAGCATTCATGCAAAGAAACACTTTTGCATGTTAATTCAAAGAGACCCCTTGGGTCTATAAAATGGTGAGTTTCCTCACCCAAAAGGATATACAGAGAAGGAGCATTTTGAGCGACGAAGTGCTGCTAGTTCACTTACTGGCGATTTGTGCTTTCATAATCGTGGTATTTCTTTTAGTTTCATGTTTATGCTTTTGTCAAGTTTTTCATTTCATTTAGATTCATTTCAACCATCGTTAGATTCATCTTTTATTTTTCATACACGAGTGCTCTCGACTTTCTTGTTTGTTTCTTTGAGTGCGAGTTGCGGCATTAGAGGAGCGGCGAGGAGTCTACCTTACCAACGCAAGCGGCGGCAACATTTGGCCCGCCCATTCCAAACGTGGGCATGCGGAAGGAGGAAGACTAAGTCACAAATTGTAACAAAGACCAATTTAACGCTCCTAGCCCCTAAAAAGGGAGGAGACGTCTATGTAACCGAGGATAAGAAATTTGAATAAAGAGGGCTGTGATTTCCTTACATCTTTTCTTTCGTCTCCAATTTATCTCCTTTCCTTGTTTTTGTGCATAGGATTAAAGCGTTACATTTCGTCTTATATTGCATAGTTATAGTTTTCCTTTTGCTTTCGGAATCTCGTGCTTTCAATGGCGATCACGGTGGGACCTCTGTCCTCTATTTTTTTTAGGTTAAATTACTGATCTAAAATTGCTTGTTTTTTTTTTTTACAGGTACCTGTTTTTCAACAATCGGACTGTTATTCGTCTCTGCAAGTGACGATTACAGAATTGTTACTCGTCTCACCTCGGGACGAATAAACTATTCGTTCCACCCTGTGACGATTACGGTTATGTTATTCGCCTCACCCAGGGATGATTATAGATCTGTGCAAATTTTCAGAGCAAATCAGAAATTTCCGATTAGGCAGAGAAGAGGTAGGGGTTTTTTTTTACAGCTTCTGTTAAATTTCTGTTTTTATGTTTTTGGTTTTCAGTTTGAATGGCTTAGGGAAAGATTTCTTTTCGTTTGCTTGTTTCAATTTCGCAAAATTAAAACGAACCCCACACATCACGTTACATTTTAAACCAAGGCGTTGGTCGTAAGACCCCAACCCTTGAGCAAGACCAACGGTGGGTTCATCACCACCTTGGCTTAGCTTTGCATCCATTCCCCGATTGTCAACTGTTGTTAGGCGTAAATCCTGACGAAAGCTGACCGAGTGTCGCTGGGGTGATTCCCATGCGTGCGAGGATAAGTCTTCTATGGTAGGTGCCATTAACAGGACAATCCCCCTTTCGTACCGCCTACGTACCACGTACCATCTGCTCTCACGTACCTATAGTCTCCCTCTCGTAAGGGCGGGTATATAGAGAGGTTGGTATATCGGCCTAGTTGGTATATTGAAGGGGCGACCATTTTGGGAGTTATATGAGCCGTCATAATGCATTTAAACGTTCTTCAAAACCTACAAAAACAAAACAAAACAACAAAAACACACTAAACCAGATTTAGGGCACACTATTAATCTTTAAAAGAGATAAACATTGCTTGTGTGTGTATGCTATTTTCTGTTTAGACAAAAAAAAATCAAAAATCAAAAAAATCATAAACAAAGATAAAAATCTACGCATTTTGTCACTCGCTCCAAAAAGCTCCAAGGATTCCCGCAATCGCTTGGTCACCCCAAAATGCTCCAAAGGTGTCCATGAACCCTTTGGTCAACCCAAAAGCACCCTGAAGGTGCCCATAAGTGATGCAGGACCATCCAACAAAATATGGGAAATTTTATATTTTTCTCTAAATTTTAGTGCATCTTGCTGGGGCCATAACTTCTCAACCGTAGCTCCGATTGACTTGAAATTTTACAGGGAGTTAGTTGGGAGAATTTTAAACAAATATAATTCCCTAGAATTCTATTTGCCCAAAAAAGTCAATTTTCGGGGCCAAATTCCATCATCTAGTGCCTCAAAATTAGGTTTTAAAATTGCGTACCTAATTTTTTGCACTTTTTGAGTTATTCGAAGGTCAATATCTCCTAATGTATTTAGAGTTAGGACTTGAAACTTCATTTTTGTCTTATCTATGGTAAGAGGGATGCGCACACCAATTTTGGGCCCCATCTGACTCATTTTCAATTTTTAGGGTTTTTAGAGAGACATCGTCATGGTGCTCACCCGTAGTCAAGCCCACTCATGGGCAGACGATGTGGAGAATGTCCAAGGAGGCACGAGTCGCATCCGTTATAGTCCCCAAGATTTGGTCATACCACCTTGGCGACCTAACACACAAGGCAGTCCCCTACACACCTTAACGGAAAGGGACTATAGGGGCACCTCTTCTAGGGGCACTCCTATTCAACATAGCACCCAACACGCACCCTCCCATGAGGGGTACATCCGTAGGAGAGCTCCCTTAGATGCTCGCTATGAGTGGTCACCACGCGATGAAGTGCTAGGTCAACATAGGGTTCGACGGGAGGAACCACATGATTACACTATCCCTCCTTCACCCCCTCTAGTTGTCAGGACTACAAGGACAAATCCAGAGCACAAGGCTCCTCAGGCGGGGCGAGCCAACTCTTCCCGTTCCTCTTTCACTTACAAAAGAGAGCATGAGGAAAACCCTTACCTTCCTCAAGAACAATATACATCGCGGGAGCAACACGCCTCCGCAATTGCTAGCTTTCAGGATTACCTATTGAGGCCAAAGCCTCGGGGGAATGCCGCTACCCCCAATAGAGGGAGGCGACCTATAGAGATCTCGGATCACCATGACCGAGATAGATATCTAGGAGAGGCATCTAGGCCTTCTAGACATGAGACGATAGGACCAACTATCTTAGAATCTGCCAAGCATATTGCACGTCGGATGCAACTCACGCTACTTGAGCTAGAACAACAACAGTTAGAGCAACAATATCTTTTAAATCAAGAGTGCCTTCAGCGCCAGGAGGATGAGTTGTTACAACACACTATGCAGGTGAAGACTCCAACCCCTCGCATGCATAAGACAAAACATTATGAGAAACACAACTGGGTGCAAGACAGGTCTCTACGACCTTATCAAACGTTGCCCTCGATGCCTCCTAGACTTGAGCGGGAGGCCAATCCTAAGACCAATGACGGGTGCCTTCTTCAGGCGCCCACCCAGGTTCATGGACCACCCCCAAAAATTCTTCAAGAAGCCTCTGAGGAACCTGAGCTAGAAAAAGAGTGGACTAAAATGAAATACCAAAGCATGGGGGGTGCTATTCAGTCATCCCTCTCAAGGCATCAAGTTTCCCACAACTTGCAACGGGAACAAATCAAAGTGGAGGAGCTCAAATTCCCCGATACAAGCAATGTGCTGCCCGATAACTTAGAGTTGGTAGAGACCAAGATTTTGGGGCCCCAAAAGCCCAACTCACGTGAAACTCCTCTCAAAGAGGATCAACCCCTGGTTGTAGAGCTACCTGATGATGAGGTCTTCCATATCTTAGAATCACCAGATTCTGATAAGCCTGACTCTCTCGCCAAAGACGAGTCAGCATATGCAATAGCGCCATGGGACCCATTCGATTTCGACAACATTAATTCACAGGTGGTCCCGATGGATGAGCATCACAAAATTCTCCTAACATTACTCCCTTTGGAGGCTCCCATCGAGCCCGTGCCATTGCCAAAAAATTAGGTCCCCCGCAAAGCGCGAAACAACTCCATGAGGACCACATCAATCTGCTCGAACAAGAAGAGCTTAACATGTCGCAGAGACGACTATCGAGGCCAACGAGGGCCTTTGGATCACTGACAATGATTACGAAGATGAAACTGAGATGGCTTATCTCAATCATGCACGATGGCACAATCACCCTGTCACCCATGACGAACTAATGGCCCAACTAGGCATAAGACTAGGGCATGAGTGGCGCATAGACCCAGCCCACTGGCATCACATGTTGATCCCACTCCTTTGGGAAGATCGCGAGCACCTTCCACCCGAGAGATATCATAGCACCATCGGTGCCGAAGGCAGACCTTGCCCTCCTATCCGTGCATAAGGCCGATCCATTCGTGCCAATTCCTACAGAGCCGGATCCGGTGCACAAAGATCATCACGTCTGGGGTACCTCTATTCCCTGAAGAGCCGAGTGGGTTACACCAAATGCTCCAAAGGTGTCCATAAACCCTTTGGTCAAACCAAACGCTCCAAAGGTGTCCATAAACCCTTTGGTCAAACCAAAAGCTCCAAGGATTATCGCAATCTCTTGGTCATCCCAAAAGCTCCAAGGATTATCGCAATCGCTTGGTCATCCCAAAAGCTCCAAGGATTATCGCAATCACTTGGTCACCCCAAAAGCTCCAAGGATTATCGCAATCGCTTGGTCATCCCAAAAGGCTCCAAGGATTATCGCAATCGCTTGGTCATCCCAAAAGGCTCCAAGGATTATCGCAATCGCTTGGTCATCCCAAAAGCTCCAAGGATTATCGCAATCGCTTGGTCATCCCAAAAGCTCCAAGGATTATCGCAATCGCTTGGTCATCCCCAAAAGCTCCAAGGATTATCGCAATCTCTTGGTCATCCCAAAAGCTCCAAGGATTATCGCAATCGCTTGGTCATCCCAAAAAGCTCCAAGGATTATCGCAATCTCTTGGTCAACCCCAAAAGCTCCAAGGATTATCGTAATCGCTTGGTCATCCCAAAAGCTCCAAGGATTATCGCAATCGCTTGGTCATCCCAAAAAGCTCCAAGGATTATCGCAATCGCTTGGTCATCCCAAAAAGCTCCAAGGATTATCACAATCACTTGGTCATCCCTAAAAGCTCCAAGGATTATCACAATCACTTGGTCACCCAAAAACGCAAGGATTTTCATAATCGCTTGGTCAAACCCTAAATGCCCCAAAGGTATCTATAAACCCTTTGGTCAAGACAAAAGCTCCAAGGATTACCACAATCGCTTGGTCAACCCAAAAGCTCCAAGAGTTACCATAACTGCTTGGTCAACATAAGTATTCAAAAATCAACAAAAACAACACAAAAATCAAAATCACAAAAACATTTGCATTTCAATTCCATGCATTCTCATAACACATCAAAATTACAAAAACAATTGCATTTCAATTCCATGCATACTCATAAAAAAAAAAAAAAAAAAAAAATCAAAATCACAAAAACAATTGCATTTCAATTACATGCATTCTCATAAAAAAACAAAATCACAAAAACATTTGCATTTTCCATACATTCTCATAAAAAAAAAAACGAAATCACCAAAACATTTGCATGCATTTTCATAAAAATCAAAATACAAAAATATAGGTTGCATTAAACATTGCATCCATCCCTTGCATACTTCGATAGGTCATACAAGTCAAAAGCACCATAGGCTGTCATTACTTGGCAATTCCATCATTTCCACCTCAAATCCATTTCCATAAACGCATACATCCAGCATATCACCTTTTTATTTTAGCATAGTCGAGTTGTTTCCTAATGTATATAGGGTTTTCGTCATTCAGATGTCTTTAAATTTCTAGCCAAAAACTGTACACAATTAAACAGATTTTACACGGGAAAGTTTTACTTGGATCACACCTTGTTACGTCACGTCCCAACACAAATTAACACACATAAAAATTCCTAAGTTGTGTGAACGAAAGATGAAACCTGCACCGTAATCCGGGGTCACCATAAGCGAAACGGCTATCTTGCTTATCCCCCTGTGCGAATGACCCTAGGAATGTTGAGAGTTGGCAAAAGGACAAGCATCCTCCCTACCCAATTCCCCATGAATCCCAAGTTCTCAAAAGTTGCAAAAACATCAAAAATTTGCAAAACGTCAAAACATTCAAAATTGACATCCTACAGTGCACACATCAAAAGGCACGTACAATAGTGATTCTCGTCACTCCATATTCAAATCCCTTGCTCAAAAAAAAAAAAAAAAAAAACATCAATAAAACAAAATAAACAGTGATCTTATCACTATAAAGAGCAAGTATCCCAATACAATTGAAGAAAAGCAGGGAGTCGAACTTGAATCCCTGGAATTCTCAGCATTTCGACAGGTCATGAGGCAAGCTTCAGTACCGGTTTGGTTGATAGCCTATCAATCCAGCGATAGTAAACCTCCCGCATGACGATATATCTGTCACATTAACTTGTGTATAGATCAATGTTTGCATGTGGATGAGCTAGCTTATGGTATCCTAGATAGCATCGCAGATTAATCTAACTAAACACAATCAAGGAGTTAGTGGAGCTAATTAGGTGATCCTCGGTACGGAGTTCGGTTGAAAGCCCATCCGGCATGGCGGTATCCCGATGAATAACACATAAACGAACTCAATTGCACACACGGGGATGTGAAATAACTTGGTTAAATTCAAGTCGAATTTATACCTTGTTCAAAAGTCTTGCGAGATAAATGTACGAGTCTTGGCTAGTTAGTTAAAATATCTGAATCTAAGAAAAGCTTAACTACATTTTAAAAACAAGCTGTCACATTTTATTCCGTACATCACCATCAAAATATATGCAAAATACAAAAACAAAGTTTTCACATGCAAAGTCATTTCACAAAGTCATCCCATTAGTATAGCAAGTCGGTCAAATCTTGTACGAGTCTATGGTGCATCGACACATCATCAACACCTCATTTCATTCATTCCCTATCCATACATCATACAAATTAGAAACATCACATTCATAATCGCCTCTGCATACATCAAACACATACATAAAAACACGCCACAAAAAAAAAAAACAAACAAACACAACAAAACAACCAAAATATAAAAATGACAAATGCCAACAAAAACACTAAAAATTGCCGGACAAAAGTGCTCTTGCACTTAACCTCTTGGCATAAGAAAACTGATGTCGGGGTCTACCTTGTCGTTATCCTACTCCCCAAGAAGGCTACCATAGCCGGACCGCTCCACGGGAAGACGGATTTTCGCCAATGTTACCCCCAAATGGCATCCCAAAATGGGTTCACACCCACCAAAAATAGGTCCAAAAAGAATCGAGAAACTGCTCGAGCATTCAACGGACAACATCTGAAGGCACCCTCACTTAAGTCATCTTGGGTCAAGCGACTCGTCGCTTTTCTCATGTCGGTCATTCCTTCATCGATTCGTCGCTTGAGGGGGTAGTCACACTTAAGTCACCAATCAACAAACACACACCCAATCAAGGCAATGGCATGCATTCAAAGAATCATTGACAAAGACAATCACGCTCCTGCTTGGGGCAGCAAACAAGCAATTATCACAAAATTGATCAAACACTTGGCATTCCCGAAGCATGAACACAAGGTTCCCCCGTGGATAAAAGGTTGCGCCCTTTGCCTATTCATGACTGATCAATGTCCAAGCTCAAGTCACACCTCACCAAAATAGGTTAATACTTGAAATCAAATTCCTTAGCTCGTCGGAAGCAAGGATTCAAGAATGCATGCCCTTTCCATGCTTGGGGCATCAAGAGTTGGTTAGGTTATTGAGAAACCCTAATCATTAGTGCTTTGGTTATCTATTTTTGCTCGGCGTTGTGCCATGCACAACGCTTCCCAAAAAGGGGCATCCGTAGACACCAAAACAGCACCAATCCGATTATGTGACTACAAACACTGATCACATTAACACACACAACCCCGGGGTAGCCCCCGAGAGGTTAAACAGTGGTTCTAACCACTTACACGACGATTTTGCAAGTCAAAAATCAGTTTGGCACCTTTTAGACACTTTATTTCTTATTCGTCCCACCCGGGGACGAGTGCGGGTTTGTACTCGTCCTACCCAAAGACGAGTGTGGATTAGTACTCGTTTCACCCGAGGGACGATTACTAGCGCTCGCTCGGGGTGGGACGAATGCCGGGTTTGACCAGCAAAAAGTCGGACCTCGGCGCATGACAACTCGAGAACTACCACTCGGCTTTTCATGCATGACATAGGAGTGCAAGTGAGTTTTCTAAAACACACAAAGACATGCACGAGAGGCGATTAAGAAGCCCTTGATCAAGAAGAAGTCTTCTCTTCACAAACAAAAGCATTCATGCAAAGAAACACTTTTGCATGTTAATTCAAAGAGACCCCTTGGGTCTATAAAATGGTGAGTTTCCTCACCCAAAAGGATATACAGAGAAGGAGCATTTTGAGCGACGAAGTACTGCTGATTCACTTACTGGCGATTTGTGCTTTCATAATCGTGGTATTTCTTTTAGTTTCATGTTTATGCTTTTGTCAAGTTTTTCATTTCATTTAGATTCATTTCAACCATCGTTAGATTCATCTTTTATTTTTCATACACGGGTGCTACTGACTTTCTTGTTTGTTTCTTTGAGTGCGAGTTGCGGCATTAGAGGAGCGGCGAGGAGTCTACCTTACCAACGCAAGCGGCGGCAACATTTGGCCCGCCCATTCCAAACGTGGGCATGCGGAAGGAGGAAGACTAAGTCACAAATTGTAACAAAGACCAATTTAACGCTCCTAGCCCCTAAAAAGGGAGGAGACGTCTATGTAACCGAGGATAAGAAATTTGAATAAAGAGGGTTGTGATTTCCTTACATCTTTTCTTTCGTCTCCAATTTATCTCCTTTCCTTGTTTTTGTGCATAGGATTAAAGCGTTACATTTCGTCTTATATTGCATAGTTATAGTTTTCCTTTTGCTTTCGGAATCTCGTGCTTTCAGGAGCCATCTCCCTTAATCAGATCTTTTATTCTGTTGTTGCTTCTATTTCTAAGGGTGGTCACATGGAAAAATTTGGATTTAGAATCCCTGTCCTTAAGCCAGAGAGCTCTCGACTTATGCCTCCAATACATTTCTTCGTAGGCCAAAATGTTGTGGAATTCGATCAAGAGAGTTTTTTCTTCGACTTTGGTAGCTTCATCATACTGGCCATTTTCAATGCTCCTTCCGATGACACTTAGTCTTTTACTTGCCTTTTTTTTTATTTTCAAACAAGTTCCCAAAAACTTCCTTATTCCACCTTCTGAGGTTATATCTTACCATTCTTAACTTATGGGACAGTTTGAAGGATGGGCTACCCTGGCAACTAATCCTCCACCATTAATTCATTTTTTCTTTAAGGTCCTTATGCTTGGTCCACATTGCCTCAAACCTGAAAGGCTTCGTCAGGCAGGACTGTTGGGGAACCTCAAGCAGAATAGGGTTGTGATCTGACGCAATCTTGGGAAGAGACTGCAGGGAAGACTCCCCAAAGTCCATAAAAGCCTCCTTAGTTAAGAAGAATTTGTCCAGCCTCTCCTGGATGTGGTTGTTCCCTACCCTCCGATTACTCCAAATAAACTTAGCTTCTTTTAGCTTTACGTCCATAAGCTTGTTTGAATTGACAAACATATTAAAGTCCTCCATGCTTCTGAAAGGCAAGCCAGATCCTTCTTTTTTATCAGATGGGTATAGGGGTGTATTAAAGTCTCCACCTATAACCCAAGGAACGCCCTTAAAGGCTTCGCTCAGATGGGTCAGGTATTCCCACAACGAGACTCTTTCTTGAATGGTGTTAGGAGCATACACATTCGAGGTGATCCAAGACTTATTACAGTCTAGGTCATGAAAAAGAACACTAAGAACCCTCTCCTCTGCCTGAATAACATTTCCTTCCACTTTCTGAGGATCCCACATCGTTAAAAGTCCTCCCGAGGCTCCTTTCGCTTTCTTGAAAGCCATTTTCCCATGCTTCCATAATGTAGTGTCTGCAAGAATTGCCTGTCCCTCATCCATTTTGGTCTCTTGAAGTAATAATATAGTCGGATTCACTGTTTTCCTTAATGACTTGGCCATCCTTTGTTTAACTGGGCCATTAAGGCCTCTCACATTCCATGAGAGGATCTTCATTTAGATGACTTGTTATTTTTCCCTCTCCCCTTTCCTTGGGTTGGGGGAGATTTGTTGTTTCTGTTATCTTCCTGACTTGAGATAACTTGTTGTAGTAGTGTCCTCTGTTTCCCATTTGCTATTTCATTGTCAATCTTGAGTTTATAATGGTCTGCCTCGGACATTCTTCCTCTATTTTTTTCACTTCCAAAGTCAATCGAGGATTTCGCTGAACTTTTTGTCTGCTTTGGGCTAAACTTAAGAGGAATGATTTGTTGCAAAATGGGGCTTGATCCCTCATTGTTCCTTCTGGTATTAGTAATGCCGATACTTGTTTCTGTGCCCTCCAGATTTAGCCTGTATTTATTTGGGTTCTGGACCAACCCTTGAGGATTGATCAGGTCAACAGATATATCTAGATACGACCCTGCTTTTGAAGGGGATTCAAGGATTTCGGGCCACACGATATGAGGCTCCTCATTCTCCTCATTTTCTTCATCACAATCCTTTTAAGCTAAATCTTCAAATATATTTAAACTTAGGGTTTTAAGGCTTACCTTATCTCCCTCTTCAACTTGTTGCTTTCCTTTCTCCCTGGCTTTGGCTTGACTCTCTCTGGTAGTGGGGTCTGCTCTAGCTTTCCTGAAAACTCCTCTACCTTGTGGGACCCGAGGTCCTTGGTTTCTGGCATTCCTTCTTCCATTGAACCCTAAAGGGTTTGGATTCTTCGGGCCTTCAAGATTGGCGGCCACGGTTGGCAATTGGCTTGGAAGGTGACCTTGGTTTTTGCATTCCGTGCAAAAGGCAGGTTTATTTTCATATTCTACCATTTGTTTCCTCAAATATTTTCCATAGCCCAACTCAACGAAGGTTGGCAGTTCACATTCTAAATTTGCGTTAACACAAATCCTTGCCTGAGTCATTCTTGTCCTTGCTAGAGTGGAATGGTCGATAGCAACCAGTTCCCCTATAGTTTTTGCTATTCCTTGAAGCCAATATTCGTTAACGAACTGGGCAGGTAAAATTGGCAAACGAACCCAAGGCTATGTTAATGTTTTGTGTCTCCGGGTCGAAATCTTCTCCCCAACGCCTTAGAAACAGGCTGCGCCTCCCTAGAAACCATGACCCACCTGTTAAAATTCGCTTCGCGTCTTCCTTGTTGTTGAACCTTATTATGAAGAACCCTCTTGCAAGGGCCACTATCTCCAGGTTGCCTACCGTTTTCCATTTGTTCCAAGCCCATGCCCTTATGGTCTCTATGTCGGGCCTACCGCCCAAGAACTTCCTAACCAACGAATGCTTTTCCATCGCCAAAAACCCGTCCATAATGTTTGTAGAAGCGATGATCCTTATTTTTTCGGGAATCAACGGAGGGAGATTTTGACAAAAATCCCTCCTAGACCTTTTTAGGGTTTCCGCAAAGGACCAAGCCTTTTTGGGTCCCTTTGTCAGGTTCTTTATCGGGTGGGTCGGATCCTCTTGTCGAGCCTACTAGGTTAGGCTTTAGATCTCGACCGTCCTCTACCTCGATTCCATCCTCTAGATCCTCGCCTGTCCCTTGCTCCTTACTCTTACATGCCCCACCTAACCCTCCACTGGTCCGCCTCTTCTCGCCTCTTGACCCACCGCTGCTCCTCTGCTCCTCCATTTTTTTTCACGCAAGCCCTACTCATTTTTTTATAAAAAATAATATTAGGAACATTATCTTTAGCGAAAAAATACTTCTTATAAAAAATAATATTAGGAACATTATCTTTAGCGAAGACAATGCGGGGACAGTTGAAGGACGTTAAAAATTACGTTGTCTTTATTTATGAACCTTTACGAAAAATAATATTATTTAAAAAAATCGACTTAGATGATTAGTTGAGCAACAGAATAATGAATTCTTCATTTGTGGATATTATTAAGATTATGTAATAATCACGCTACTTAAAAGTTTGAATTCTTGGAGGAAATTAATGACCTACATTTCACTCCGAAGAAAGTGCACGCCCCTCAACGCGGCCCATCAAAGTTAACCGCACATAAATCTCTTCAAACTAAACCCCTAGTCTTACCACTCCAAACCTTCCATTTTACCCCGTTTAAAATTCAAATTTACTTTTTTTATCCAAATTTCAAATAACCCTCCCGGTTCAGTCCCTTCGGAAAATCAAACCCTTAGCCCGCCAAAAATAAAACAGTTATTAGCTCCCGGTCCCATGGGCGGTCACATCAAAACTCCCGTTATCGCCTTTCCTTCCCCCTCTCCTGTTCTCGAAGTAGTTAAATTTATCCAACATTTTTCCTATATTTTCTCAGACACTTCAAGTTTGCACGGAAAATTCTTTATTGGTACTGTTTCAGCCAGCCATCGTGTTTGGGGAATACCATCTCAAGACACGAGAATCACATGAAGACATGTAAAACTTAGTTTTCTCTGCAAGAAAATCTCAGGTATAAGTGCTTTCTTCTTATCTTTTCATGCAGCAAAAATCATTTCATGACATTTCGATGCGATGGAAGGCCGAACGCCTACAAGAAATGTGAGGCCCAAGCTCCAAGCGACAGATTCCACTAATATTTCTGTTTCTGCAAATTCAACGGATTTTCCCCCGGGACAAAATGCAGAGAACTTTATAGTGAAAAGGAATCATGCAGCATTTGTTTTCACGGCTGCCTCAGGCAATACCTCCACAGCCAAAGCTAAAACCAGGCTTAATTTCGAGCCCTCGGATCTGTCAGCAAGTCTTCCTCGGGAAAGCTCGGAATCATCAAATTCAAACTCCAGCAATTCCTCGTTTCAGGATCTTTTGCGGCCTCAAAGTGAATTATTGGCTTTAAATTCGAGAAAGCGGCCAAAGGAGGCCCTGAAACCTGCGAGAACAGCATTGGCCAAGGAGCACGGGAGAGATTCTTTCGGTTCTCGGCGAATTCCGTCGTCTGCGAGGGAAATATTCAAATGTGCCGTTAAAAATGCGCATGTTGCTATGGAGGCGAAGAAAAATGTCGGAGCTGAAGCTCAAACCTCGGAATATTCAAATTTACACTCAAGGAAGCTTGGAGATGATACTTCATTCTCAATTCAGGAAGCTTCGGGTGAAAATGTGGTCGCGACTTTGAGAAAGGGGACGAACGAAACCGTCAAACCCTACAGAAGACCTTCGAGAGGCCCGGACTTCAGAAATTCATTTAGTTTTCGAGAGTCTCCGTTGTCTGCCAGTAAAAATTTTAAATGCACTGTAAAAAGTGAGGCAGGAACTTCGGAAATGAAGCAAAGCCTCGAATCCGAAGGAGAATTCTCGTTTGCTTTTCCGGCGCAGCTTGTTAACGACAGATTAGTGCAAAAATCATGGAGCTCTTGCTCTTCTCGCCCGTCTTTAAGCGGAAACAAGGGAATTACTCCATCAAAATTGCAGAGAGGGCGGAAGCTTTCAATGGCTGGCAATCGTCACCGAGCCGAGGCAGCTTCCAAGTTAAAAGCCATGGAAAACGAGAAGATTCAAGCCTCAAGACTCGCCCAGGCTAGAAAAGATCTTTGGCTGGATCGACAGGAAAGGGCTTATACTGCTTGGCTAAATTTTGTGCTTAAGCAACCCATGAAACCAAATGTATCAAAACCAAGTGAAAATTCAACTGAGAGCATTATCCCAAGTACTCCCAATGGAAATCGTGGCAAGCGGGACAGCTTCTTTAGGACATGTGGGTCAGACAGCGAGAGCTCTTGGCGTACGCCGAGGGGACAGAGGGTAAAGTCTTTCAGAGGTATGGCATTTGATGGATCAAAGAGTGCAGAGAAATTCAGGGCAGAAGCTTGTCTTCAGAATGTATGTGCTGTAGCTGAATTGCGACAACGTTTGGAAATCTATCTCGAGCCTGCTGATGTGGAGGATGTCGTCGCTACGATGATTAAGGTTGCAAAGGTAAGCTTCTTTAAACACTGTCGTAGCTAAAATAAGCGGTAGGAGTCTGTTCTGAACTTTGCTTGTGCAATGTGTGTTTTTGTCAGGTGAACCCCTGTTGTTGGTTGGAAACAGGTTTGAACTTAAGCCCCAAACCTTGCCTGCCCCCTAATTTTGTTTTTTTTTCCGTTCTCCCTGTTAATATAGGTTATATTAATATATAGTAACTCTTCATCCTTGTATCCCACCACTTCGACGTTCGAGAACATCTAAATATTTAATGTTATTTTTTCAACGAAACACAAGTCGAACTTTAGGTTCGAGACGAAGGGTGCGGCAGGAAAGCTGAAAATTTTCAGTAGGTGCCTGCTCAGAAATATCAGGAGGCTTTTAGCTAAATTATGGTCCCATACAAAATTCAAAACTTTATTTTATATTAGCTTGCCGGAAAGTCCAGAAACCCAAAAAGTAGTTGAGAAGCTCAACCAAATGCAAAGTACTACGTAGCATGAAAATGTCTCTATGGGTACTTTAAGCATCTTCCTCTCCAATGATCGCTGAATGTTTTCTGTAGAAATTCATGGCATTCCAAAATTTAGGGATAGATTCCATTTTCCCCTGCAGTTGCATTCTTTTCTATTTTATGGAACCATCCCCCACATTTATTTAGTGGGTGCCATCGAGAAGATTTAGGGGACATTTGCGGCAAAGTTGGTTTCAAGGAAGCTTGTTCAAAATTGCTCGTTATCGTTTTTTAAACGTGCCATCAAATTAGTAGAGATTTATGGAAATTTTAACCTTTATATATTCCCGGTTAGCACTAAAGCATTTAAGAGGCCATTGCATTTTTTAAGTCCCCTCTCTCCACAGTCTGCTTAAATGTCTCATTCTAAACAGTAGCTGCTCTAATCTTTTTAGAAAGATTCATATCATACTGTTGCAGAGTCTAGGAAAGTTTCATTTGGACTCTCTGCCCAATGGAAATGGAAGCTGTAGTGCCCTTCAGGGGACCACACTCTTAGGTATATCATATTTCAGTTTCATATTAAATTTTAGGACTATTAGTGTTTTTTTTATCATCTTTTCTTCCCATGTATGAAGCTATTTGATTACGAAACTGTCAAGCCAGCATGCAAGCTTTTGGCACTTCTCTCCAGAAGTTGGATTCCTCTTAAAAAGTTGTTGCTCCATATTTTTCTTTTTGTAAAGATTCCTCTTTTTTGTATTTCATGGATACATTTCATGGGATCACCTGCAGCTTAAAAATCGAAGCAGTGACTCCCTTCATGGGACAACTGCCTTAGGTGTTGATTCTATCTTTCTATTTTTTTTTTGTTTTTTGTGTTTTTGCAGGGCTGTCCTGTATTATTGTGCACTCTTATGGATTATTCCTGGTCCCATTGATCTTTCTGGGGTCAGTTGGAGATATTAGCATAATTGTAATTGGTTGTTGTCCTCCTGTATGTTTGGAGTTTTATTAGAGTTTGAGATTAGAGGAGGGCGTATCTAAAATTAAGTAGTGTGATTGGAGGAACACAATTTTGATGTATGCTATTTTCCTTTTAAAAACTTACAGTATGTTGAGGATGGACGACTCAAGATGAAAGAAGAATGTCCAATACTAACAGATGTTGCTTTAAAGGAGAAGGCAGTTCAAGTTCTAACAAATTACAATCCAATATGGTTGCGAATTGGACTGTACATTGTGCTTGGACATAATGTGCTTGTAACAAAAGAAAGGCCTAGTATTTTGCTAAATGAAAAATTTCCTGCTGAGGGGAATGCTGAAGCAGACTCGGAGTTTTTGAAGCTTGTAATCGAGAAACAGTTCTTTGCACATGCTGGTCTTTCGAAAAGTTATGCATCGAACAAGTGAGTATGCTTCTCTAACCTTTTACATGAGTGCAGTACTGTGGGTCATTAAAATCAAATGGCATATTGTTAGATTGAAGCATTATTCACTTGTGTCTATTATGGCAGATCCATTGATGGCCTCTACCGGCCAGGATATTATGAAGATTTGGGAAAGGTAATCCTAAAAAGGTTTTTCTTGTTTGTCCTAGCATTGGACAAGGCCAAGTGTCAGACCACTCTTCCAATAAGAAATGGAATTGATGGTCTTGATGGCGGTTCTCCTTTACTGTTTAGCCAAAACACATCTGTAAAATCCAGTCGTCAAGCTCTGCAAAGTGAGTTGGTTATTAATATATTTGCCTTTAAATTTTGGTTTTTGACTGAACATGAAGCTAATAAAAATGTGTTTCCCTTATATATGGTCCAGATTTTTTGTTAGATGTGATGCATGGAGAAGGTGATTTGCTTGGACGACTTGCTACAATAGGCTACCAAGTTTTTCATGTTCAGGTCTGTGAGGTTTTTTTTAGGAGGGGTCGAAAATATTATTGATGTAAACTATGCTACTTGGGACAGAGGCATTTTGTGCACATCACCCAAATGAAAACCAAAAAGAAAAGAAAAGAAAACTTCTGATATATGTAGATAGGTCTTCCTTGTTAATTTACGTTGTCAAAGTTTTTGTTTTAATTATATTAGAGTGATGCTAGAAGAGCTTCTTTGAACATTTAATGGGTCGACTTCTGAAGCATGTGTCCATGATAATTCCAGGTTCCACTTGCTGATTATGACTTTCATGTGGTAAATTTGATTGAAAATATTCGAGATGGTGTTAGACTATGTAGACTTGTTCAGCTTCTTGAAGGAGATGCTTGTATTCTTACGGTATGCATTTTTTTATGCATTTGATTTCTTTATCATGTGATTAATATGCTATTAATGAACATTGTAATGATTTTGGTTTGCTTTTTGATCATCAATGTGGTTGTTATTTCTGGAAACAGAAAATTCATGTACCTTCTGATCATCCTAAGAAGAATTTGCATAATTGTAATGTTGCGCTTCAATATTTGATTGGAGCTGGGGTGCCTTTAAGGGATGAGGACGGTTATGATCTGACAGCAGAAGACCTGGTGATGGGAGACAGGGAGATGATACTATCTCTCATTTGGAATATATTTGTTCATTTGCAGGTATGGTTGTATTATCCACCCCAGAAACATACTTATTCATAGGGTCAATACTAAATACATTAGATAGACACAGTTCAAAAGATCTTTGTTAGGGAGGTGATGAATCGACTTGCCATCATTTTCATCCATTGCATTATCACTTAATGTAACTTTTGTTGTGATCATGGTTCTATTAGCCATAAGGGTAAAAGTTAAGGTACAATGCAGTCATACTGAAACAGTAGATGAACTAAAAATCAATAACCTAATAAGCTTGAGTGATTTCAAAATAAAGACAAGGTGCATGGCTATAGTTCATTATAGTTGAGAAAATTGGAATTGGATTGGAATCGGCATAGAAAAAGAATCGGAGAAAATCTGGAATCGGAAAAAAAAAAAGACCGAATAAAATGCAATCATTCATTGGAAAAAGTTTTTTCCATGCATATTACAATGAATTAACATATGCAAATCAAATATTAATATTGTAACTGATACAAGCTTAAACTATACATGAAAGTGGCAAGTGATACAAGCTTAAAAGCTTAAACTACACATGAAAATGACAAAACACATTTTAAATAAAGAAATTTTAATGTGTCCAAAATTCAAATATTCTTGTATTGCTTATAATATAAAAAAGGTACAAATTACAAAATGTGTCATGAGTCATGACAAATACAATGCCTCAAGATCTTTGAATGCCTTTGCCCTTTGCCCTAGCAGAAGCTCTAGTCTCTCTTTGTCACTGTGCCTGTGCCTCTTCTTGTGCCTTGGTTGCAAATGCCCGTCGCCACCTGTCGGGGGTCAAGGGGGTGGGAGCCCCCTTGTAGGGTCAAGGGGTAGTGCCCTTTGCAAGGTCGAGGGGTAGTGCCCTTTGTGTGTACCTCAACAGAAAAACTTCTAATACCTTCACTGTCTGAATTGAATTTTTCTCCTTGTTTGCATTTTGGTGCAAAAAGGATGCTGCAATTACTAATTTGGGACTTCAACAACTCATAGGCTGAATAAAACACCAAAAAATTAACTTAAATGATGATTGCGATTGGTTTTAACTTTTTACTATCTCTTAAGACCCATGTGGTCTAATGAACCTACAAAACAAATAATCACTTGTGCTTTTAAATATTACTCCTATATACAAGCATATTAAAAAATGAAATCCCTAACCTTCTTTTGGATCTCAAACAAATTTTACATAGTAATGTTGCAAAAATTTGTGAAGGTGTTTTTGATATTAAGCTTCTAAATTTGTCTTTTGCAAGGTGTTTTAGGCTTTGTGTAACAGTTAGTTTCACTCTGCCCATTAGTTCCAATGTTTGCAACACCGATTTTTTCTTTCTTAGATAACAAAAACCGAGCAATAAGTTTGGACTGATAGTTCAACATCCTTTTATGGAGAATTTTATCAGTTAATAATGTATAGCATTCCTGCTGGTGGCTGTTGGTGGCTGCCGGATTCCTTCAAACTGCAAAAAATCTGCTGTTAGGATGTGCTTTAGTGTTTTGTTTGGTGTGGTAGCAGGTAGGCAGATCTCTCTCTCCAGTTTGGAACAAGCAAAACGAAAAAAAAAGGTCTTTATGCCCTTTCCCCAACCCATGCTGCTGCAGTCGATTTTTTTGGCAAAAAATCGTGATTTGTGATTTTTTGCTGTTTTTTTCAGAATTGCGATTTCCAATGTAGATTTTGTTGGCAAGGGCAAATCGGAAGTAGAATTGGCAAAAATCGAAATTTTTGACGATTTTCTCAACTATGGTTCACATACATTGTATAACCTATTTAGAATACTATCTAGATGAATACTAGTGTTAAGTAGAACGGCTGCAATTATACATGCCATAAATATGGTTTTCACTACACTATAAAAGATTTAAGGTGAAAAAAAATGCAAAACTGCCACTTGCCTATTCAATAGTTTTTAGGATGAGATATCAGGTATCTTATCTTTCACAAGAAGTGAGGAATAACAAAAATATTTTATTTTACATAGGAAGGGTAATTGGTGTTTCATTGTATCGACGTATGAATTTTTCACCCATACCTTTGTATTCTGTCTTTGATGTGAATATAGGAAGACATGTTTTCAGAGTTGTAATCAAAGTTTGTTTGCAATCTCCTATATACCTAATTAATAGCTACATCCTGAATGTGACCTTTCTTATGATATTAAGCACTTTGTATGGTCTGTAACAATGGTGGACAATTAACCCAGCTGTTGTAGGTGAGTTGGAGAGGAGAGGGCAATCCTTCAAGGGAGGTCCCAGGTTCGAATCTCCACCCTACCAAAAAGCTGAATTGGGTACCCAAAATCCAATTGATAATGTTGGTGCGGGCAGGGCTAGGTGCGACTCCCGGGTGACTTTGACGGTGTAGAACCCCTTGTTCGTGGTCTCTCAGACCAAGGCGGCCCCACAAGGGGTTTTTCGCTTTAAAAAAAAAAACAATGGTGGACAATTTCTTCATATAATTAGCTTCTAGATTGGTTTGTTTGCATGTTAGTAACCTCAAGTAAAGTGTTACCACAATCATATTCGGTTTTCTTTTTTTTGCAGTTATTTCATTATTTCTTACATTTTTTCCATGTTCAAACTTCAAAGCAAGTATACATTGACTACCATTAAATAAATAAGAAACTAACATAAGGTACTGATGATAGACCAACCAATCAGTAATATGGGTTAATAATTACGATGTATCAAAAAGGTTTTAACTTTTTATACCCTTGGAGGTATGGTTTGAACTTTGTGGTATCTTACCTATTCTTCATCAAATAAAGCGATTTGATCTATTGGGTCTACAACTTGACTACAAATTCTTGCAAATACTACTTAATGGTATATCAAAAAGGTTGTTATGCCCATGGAAGTATGGCTTGTGGTATTTTACCAATTCTTTATCAAATGAAGCAATTTCATTATTCAATCTACTACTTGATTACAAATTCTTCTAAGGCTTTACTCATCATTATTTTTTTCAATGGGTTATATGGGATTGAAACGGGCCCCACCCGTATTACATCATCACCACATAGTGGTATTACAACAAAGCTTGGATATTATCTATGTATCATTTGGCAAGATTCGAACCTGGGTCTCCTCCTTGAAATGTTGAGGAATTTAACTAATTGAGCTAATACCATTTGATTGCTTTACTCATCATTATTGCCTGCCTATCAAAATGAGATTAATTCTAAGTAATAGAGAAAAACATGTACATTGGTGGTTATTGTTAAATAGATGTTTACATACTCTCTATTAAATATAAGGAGCTTAGCCATTGACTACTCACCATGTCTATATACAGTTACAACTTGTAATAATTATGAACAGCCTTGCTAGCCTTAATACAACCCTTAGTTTTTGGCCACATTTAAGGGGAATTATAGGCACACACAAGGAAGATAGAGTGAAGAGGAATAGGGCCATTGTTTTCATTTCATGATTGATAGTTAAATGTTATGAAATTTGTTAGATTTACTATAGTAATTCTTATTATTACTTTATTTATGTTGATAGGGTAGTTAGTTAACTACCTAGGTTAGTTACGCTATTGTTAGCGTAATAATATTTGGTCTATTTTTATTTTTTATTTGAAGACCTAAGTTGTTGATTAGATCCTAGGATTACGAGCTAATCTGGGCTCTCAATGTATTATTTAAACTGGTTCTAATCAATAGAATATTGTTCATTTATTTCAACATGGCATCAGAGCCAGTTTGATAATAGGGGGCGACAAATTTTTTTTAGAGCTGGTCTGAAAAAAGGCAGCGGAAGCTTGCCTGGAGAAAGCGGAAGTTTTTTTGGAGGCAGAAGATTGTTGGAAGATAATTTTTTTTTTTGGTGCACGCACTCCCACGCACAGTGTTTTCTGTGTTTTTTTGTGCACGCACTCTTGTGCGTTTTCTTGTGCACGCAACTCCTGCGCGTGATTTTTTTTCCGCACGCGCCCCCCCCCCCCCGACGTCGCAACTCTTGCATGATTTTTTTTCACGCACCTCCACCCCCTCGACCCCTTCCCCGATGTCGCGCGCGGCGCAGCGGAGGCTGCCACCCAGTCGCGCGACGCAGGCGAGGCAGCCACCCGCGTGACGCAGCGAAGGTAGCCACCCAGCCGCGCGACGCAGCGGAGGCAGCCACCCAGCCGCGCGACGCAGCGGAGACAGCCACCCAGCCATCGCGACAGGAAGGGCTTACAGGACCCTCCTCAAATAGGAGGGGGTCCCTGATCCTTTCGGATCAGCCCGCTAGTCCACCTGGTGGTGGACTGTGCGGTAAGGCTCAGGGAGCCTGCAGGTCGGGGGTTCAAATCCCGCCGACCCCCCCTTGGAAAGAAAAAGGTAAAAAAAAAAATTTTCTAAAGTTTTTTTTAATTATTATTTTTTTTTAGTTAAATTAAAAATTTTGATTTTAATTTATTTTTCAATAGTTTTTAAACTATATAAATTAAAATTTGATTTTAATTTATTTTTCAATAGTTTTTAAACTATATAAATTAAAATTTGATTTTAATTTATTTTTTAATAGTTTTTAAACTATATAAATTAAAATTATTTTTTTTAACTTTAAAACTATATAATAATTATAAAAAAATGCTTTGTTAAGAGATTTTTTTTAAAGGGGGTATTTTTTTTTCAAAAATCAAAGGGGGAAAGTGAGTAATTTTTTGAAAAGCAAATTTGGCATTATTGTAAAGGTGCATTTTCGGCTGCGCCCGACACCTAGTGGGTCATTCCTGTGGGCACTTTTTATGTTGTAGGGTGCATTTTTTTTCTGTTTTGCACTACTTCATTAAAAAGTTAAAAAAAATCAAATTCACTCCCTAAGTCCCCAGAATAATTAAAACCCATCCGTGCAATTTATTGCACTGCAGCGTTCGGTATTTGTGATACCTATGGCCAGCACTTACAGGTAAAGCTGTCGTGATTGCGCTACTGTATCCGTCGCCTAATATAGCTGCCAAAACGACGTCTGAGCTTGTTCTCTATAAATCGTCGGGGAGAGATAAGTTTGCCATTTTGCATTTTTTTACTCCATCCATTACCCTAATAGTTCTTGTGTTTAGGCGTAAATCTGACAAAAGTTCTGAAATCCAAAGTGTTTAGGGGAAGTTACGCCCCACGCATGAGGATTGCAGACTTTCTATGGTAGGTGCCATCAACAAGACTATTCCCTTTCGATCTTGCTTAAGTACCACGTATCGTATGATCTCTAAAAATTACCTATAGTTTCCCTCACGTAAGGGCGGGTGATTTTTTTTTATCTTTCTAAATACCTATAGTTTCCCTCACGTAAGGGCGGGTATTTTGTACGGTATAACGGCCTAGCAAAAGGTATATCGAAAGGGGGACCAATTGGTGTTATAAGGAACCTTCACCATGTCTGCAAAATTAATGACTGATTCTCATCAGTTGTTGAAAGGTCCTAATTACACACCATGGAAAAACAAGATGAAGGCTATCCTAGTCATGGATGACTTATGGGATGTTGTATCTGGAGCAACAACAAGACCTTCATCTGCTGTTGGTGCTACGACTCCATCTATTGCTCAAAAAGACTTTGACAAGCTAGACAACAAAGCAAAGGTGCTCATTTTGCTTGTTGTGGCTGATGAAGTTCAACCCCATATTGCTGACTGTGAACATAGTAAAGAGGCATGGGATGCCCTTAATACTATATATGAGGGAAAGAATGATTCCACTATTCTATTTCTTCAATCTCAATTACACAGTCTAAGCATGAAGCGAGGGGAGACAGTTGAATTTTTTCTTTGCAGAGTGTCCGAATTGAAAGCAAAGTTGAATTCTTTAGGAGAACCGATTGATGACAAGCTCCTTACCTCAATTGTATTGAGAGCTTTACCCGATTCTTATCGGGTGTTGATCACTTCCCTTCAGGTATCGCAACGGAAAGTTACTTTTGTAGAATTGGTTAATATGCTTCAAGAGGAGGAGGCACGCCAACTACGACGATATGATTCTTCTAACACTGCCCTCTACATCAACAGGAAAGGGCAGAAACAGAAGAAGGGTAATTTTCAGAAGGGAGGGAATTCACAAAAGGATTCAAAAGGGAAACAAACTCAACAACCTCAACAGAAAAAGCGATATTGCAAGATCCGTGACAAAGAAGGTCATGATACAAATAGATGTTGGCATAAGAATAAACAATCAAAACAGAAAGGCCGAAACAAACCACAAAAGAACAAACAACAAGTGAATGTTGTTGTTGAAGAATCGACACGGATTACGAGAGAGCCCACAAAGTTCTCATGACTACCACGAGTGTCCAAGCGGACGGATCCTATCCGGTATGTTGATTCCGGAGCCGATAAGCACATGACTGGTGACAAATCGTGGTTTGAGTCTTTTGAGGCCAAAGAGGGCAAACCTGTCACTATTGTTGATGATAAAACCTACAAGGTTCGGGGAGAAGGTATTATTTCGAGTCACTCTTCCCGATGGCAAGTGTCAGATTGACAAAGTTCTCTATGTTCCGGGATTGGCAAACAATTTGTTGTTAGTCACACAAATTCTGGACAAAGATATGGTTGTGAACTTTAGTGTTGAGGGAGGCAAGAAGTGTTGTTCTATTACCGGGAGGGGTAAGAACATTGCAACTGCTTCATATAAGCATGGCTTATTTGCCTTAGATGCTATCTCTACTCCACATGTAGCCATGACAGTCTCTACAAAGGAGGCAACTTCCCTATGGCACAAGAGATATGGACATTTGAGTTACGGTTACTTACTTGAGTTAAGTAAGTATGAAATGGTAAAAGGTCTTCCTTCCCTTTCTACCACTTTACCGGTTTGCTCGATTGCTAGCGGGAAAGCAACATAGAGTGCCTTTTGAAAGGAGCTCTACAAGAGCAAAGAAACCTCCGGAGTTGATTCACACCGATCCGTGCGGTCCCTTCACTCCCAACGGTTGTGGGGGTAAGAGGTATTTTCAGTTATTCGTGGATGATTACTCACGAAAGATGTGGGTATTCTTTCTTCAACTGAAATCTGAAGCATTTGGCTTCTTTCAGCAATTCAAGAAATCTGTTGAAAAGGAGTTAGGGACTTCTATAAAGACCCTTCGCTCAGATCGAGGGGGGGAGTTCACCTCTAAATAATTCTTTGAGTTCTTGAAAGAAAATGGGATCACACGACGGTTAACTATCGCTTATACTCCTCGGCAAAATGGAGTTGCTTGAAAGGAGGAATCGTTCCATCATGGAAATGGTTCGTTGCATGCTCACGGGAGCTAGTCTTGAGCAACTATATTGGGCGAGAAGTTGTCACCATAGCGATATATCTGTTGAATAGGGCACCCACAAAGGCTCTACAAGGAATGACTCCACAGGAAGCATGGAGTGGTAGGAAACCCTCCATTTCTCATCTACGCATTTTTGGATGTAAAGCTTTCATGCACATACCAAAAGAGAAAAGGAAGAAGCTAGATGAGAAGACATTGAAGTGTATTCTTCTTGGGTATGATGAGCACTCTAAGGGTTATCGTTTGATTGATCCCTTGACCAAGAAGATACACATCAGTAGAGATGTAGTTTTTGATGAGGCTTTCACATCAGAAAACACATCAGATGTATACCTAGACCTTGTGGAAACTAAGGTTGATAAATCTCCTTCATCAAAAGTTGGAGGTCCGTCTTCATCTTCTTCAACACCTCAGAAGAAGAATCCAAAGTGGTATACAAATACAATCAAAGACTCTAAGCTATCCACTCCACCAGATTTGACATTGGATAGGCCTCGTACTCGCAACATGGCTCGACAGGAGAAAGGCTGCAACGAGAGAATACTGGGGTTGATGATCTGTGTCAATATTTTGAGGAACTTTCACGTAGATCCAGGAGAGAGATACGGAAGATATGGATATTGATAATGATAGGGTGTTTATGTCTTCCATAGACGATCTTGAACCCGCATCAGTGCAAGTTGCTCTTGGTGAGCCTCAGTGGAAGGCTGCTATGGATGCAGAGTATAAGTCTTTGATGAAAAACAAAACTTGGAAGCTTGTCGATCTGCCATACGGAAAGAAGCCCATAGGCTGCAAATGGGTGTATAAAGTTAAGTATAAGGCAGATGGTACAATAGATAAGCATAAGGCCCGACTTGTTGCAAAGGGCTATGCTCAAAGAGAAGGCATTGACTACGAGGAAACTTTTGCACCTATTGCTCGGATGACAACCATTCGAGTTCTTTGTGCTATGGCAGCACAATATGGGTGGAAAGTACACCAAATGGATGTCAAGAGTGCTTTTCTAAATGGTGATCTCCAAGAAGAAGTCTACATGACTCAACCGGAAGGATTTGAAGTGGAAGGCCAACAACAGAAAGTTTGCAGATTGGTAAAATCCTTATATGGTTTGAAACAAGCCCCTCGGGCTTGGTATATAAAAATGGATCATCACCTTATGTAGCATGGTTTTAAGAGATGTCCAGTCAGATGCAAACCTCTATTTTAAGAAACAAGGTTCTGAAATAGTGTTGCTTGTACTCTATGTTGATGATCTGCTCATTACAGGGAGTTCAGAAACAATGATTTCTACTGTCAAAAGAGACTTGTGTCAATATTTTGAGATGTCAGATCTCGGACTTCTCCATTATTGTCTTGGTCTGGAAGTCAGCCAGAAGGAGCACTACATCAAAGTGTCTCAAAAAAATATGCCAAGACCCTATTGGAAAAATATCGCATGATTGATTGCAAGCCAATGTCAACTCCGATGGAAACAGGAATTCGAGTTATCGCGATATGATGATTCACCTCAGGTAGATGGTACTCTCTATCGCCGAGTTGATTGGGAGTCTCATATATCCGACCAACACTAGGCCAGATATCGTATTTGTTGTCAACTATCTTTCGAGGTTCATGCAGGAGCCTAAGACTACACACTAGAAAGCAACAAAGCGCGTTCTTCACTATGTCCATGGCACAATGGAATATGGCCTAGAATATAAGAGGAACAACAAATTCTTCTTACGGGGATACACGGACTCCGACTATGCCGGATCATATGATGACCGTAAATCAACTTCAGGATATTTGTTTCATCTTGGATCTGGTCCTGTCTCTTGGCACAACAAGAAGCAACGGTGGTTGCTATTTCATCAACGGAGGCAGAATATCGTGCCGCACGTGAAGCTGTGTGCGAAGTGATATGGTTGCGTCGCATCCTAACAAGTATGGGTCTTCCATCAAAATCTCCAATACACTTGTTCTGCGACAACATGGGTGTTTTGAATCTTGTCAAGAATCCGGTACATCATGAAAGAACCAAGCACATTGACACACAATGTCACTTCATTCGAGACGAAGTTCCAAGGCACCGAATTCAGCTTCAGTACATTCCCACCAATGCTCAAGTTGCAGACATTTTCACTAAGGCACTTGCACGTGTCAAATTTGAATTGTTTCGCAGCTCTCTTTGTATTACCAAATGATGTAATCAGGGGGGATGTTAGTAGTTTTTTAAATTACATAAATAATGTAATAAGGGGGGATGTTAGATTTACTATAGTAATTCTTATTATTACTTTATTTATGTTGATAGGGTAGTTAGTTAACTACCTAGGTTAGTTACGCTATTGTTAGCGTAATAATATTTGGTCTATTTTTATTTTTTATTTGAAGACCTAAGTTGTTGATTAGATCCTAGGATTACGAGCTAATCTGGGCTCTCAATGTATTATTTAAACTGGTTCTAATCAATAGAATATTGTTCGTTTATTTCAACAAAATTAGTTTCTACTATGTGATATCAATTGCCAAATTTTTACGCTGCCTAAGCACCAACGTTTATTATTATTTATAATAAACTAAATTGAAACTGATTTCAAAAATAACTTCTAAGCTTGTATTTAGTTTTTCAATCCCTTTAGCCCATGAGGATGAAGTCTGAATGGTGAGAGTGTTTGGCTCACAAAGATCCCACCGAGGTTCAATTCCCATGGGTGTTGTGATAATATGGTTAGTTGAAATATCATGATAAGTAATTCATTGAAATACCATGGTACTGCAATCATGATATAATACGACCAAGGCCCGTTTCAATTCCATATAACCAATTAAAAAAATAGATTTCTTTGAACCCTTTTAGTAGAGCATTTATAAAACGACTACATTGGTTGAAACATTCTTCTACTATAGTGATCATAGTCCCATCTCACTTGCAAGTCAAGAGGCTTTCCCAAAACAAATTCTTATTGTTTTTTATCGGTAGTACATGACATTGCATTTACTCCTCTTATATACTAAAAATAAAACACAAACTTTTCTTTGATACATGAAATTAATTCTTTCCCATTTTTTGGGATCTATATTATATTAAGGAGACGATTGTGGTAACTTCTATCTCTGAGTTTTTGTTTCTCTTTGTTTAAGAATATTTCAGAATAATTCCTAAGAAATATTTTTGTAGAGCATCTTAAACTCATTTTCCCATGTTTAGAAAGGAGTTTTGTTCAATCATTCTTTTTCCTATGCGCAATCAGGAATGCAGAAAATTATCTATAAAAGCCTTTTCATTGGATTTAGAAACCTGCACTTTGTGATGTGCATGTTAGTTTTTTCTAAGCTTTGCTCCTTTTGTGATTGTGGATGTATGGAACTCTAGCCAACCAAGTTCTAAAACAGGTTGATACCACCTTCATGGTTTGCACCTTGCACTCAACAAAGGTTATTAATTTCAAAGTTACTCTTTTCCATGGGTGTGGGATGTTTAACAATCATATTATTGATCAATGTTTTGTTCATTAACTTTCTGCTTCTTGCATCCTGTAGCAGTGCTGACATTTAGAAATGTTTGAAATTTTGTGGTGGGTCCCTTCGGTGAGCTTGTTCTCACATGCACCATGTGTTGTCCATTGCTTGTATGCATTTAATGCCAAATCTTTCTAGATTTCTCCCAAAATTTATGTAATTAATAGTGTTGTTTTGCAAAAAGTATTGGCGGCACGTAACATTTATATTGTACAATGCCAATTTATGTGGGAACTTTGTGTATAAATTCAAAATTCTTTTTGTAAGGCCATTTGCATGCCCTCTTTTGCATCCACTTCATTGGTCTCATATTCGGTTTTACACAAGACATTTTGGATTACTAAAATCCATAACCATTCACCACCTATTTGACCATTTTTCTTGTTCATCAAGGTCAATGTTTCTTTATGCTTATTGTATCTTTTTTTGCTGGAGAACATGGGGTTGTACTCGGGTCCCCCACCCTTGACAAATCACAACTCTCTTCTTTAGAGCTTGAGAGTTTACAAAATTGATTCAATTCTCATCTCAATTGAGTTGCTATAGCTAGAAACCTACATCATTTTACATAAAATGTCTAAATTCTTGATTTTCATTTTTTGGATCTTTTTCAAATTTTTGTGTGAATATAAATATTCCAGAATTCAACATCTTTCTTGACATGTTCCTACAATAGCCTTCACAATACCAAAACTTCACCTTTACTATCTATGCATTGCATCTTAGTAGAGTAATATTTCCAAAACATCGCACTATCATTGTTCGCTTTACCAGATCTGGATTGCTAGTTTCTTTTTTGAAGCACAAGTGCAACCACAAAAATCGTAATATATAGTTTATATGAAAACACATTAATGTTATAAAATAAAACATATATTACCAATGGAAAACATTAAAGTAAATCTTAATCATTATTTGATTAAGGCAGTCAACATTTTCTTGTCAGCTTCAACTAATCTTACTAATTTCTCTAACCATGGATAAGAGTATTTAACTTCATGATCCTCAATTAAAACCCCTCTATTGGCTAGCTTATTTGCACATTTGTTTCCTTCCCTTAACGTATGTGTAAACTTGATTTTTTCAAACTCTATAGCAAGGTCTTGAATTTCCACAATTATCTCTTATATGTTCCATGGAGCCTTTGCTTTCCTCAAAATCACATTTATTACTATGAGTGAATCACCTTCCATCCATACTCTATTCCATTTCATTTGTTTGCATATTTTTAACCCTTCCAAAGCTGCTTAAGCTTCAACTTCATTATTTGTCTTAAATCCACTATTGAAAGCTTAATGAGACAAAATCTCTCCTCTATTATTTCTAATTATTCCTCCTCCTGTTTGTTTTGGTTTTCCTTTAGACGCTCCATCAAAATTCAATTTGACCAACTCCACATTTGGTGGATTCCATTTTATATTCTTTGCCTTCTTTTTGTTTCTCCTATACTCAACATCATAATTCCATTTTATGACTTGACTCCATCTATCAAGGCTCTCCGTTTCCAGATTAGGGATTGGGTGAGTTGATAGGGTTGGTTTAGACTCCTCTATGGCTAAACAAATCTTCCTTTGCATTATCTCTAAACTCCTTTCTTTTCCTTTAAATAGTCTTCTATTCCTTTCTAGCCATACAGTCCAAAGTATTGTATCTTTTGATATATCCCAGATTGTCTGTAAAGCCCAACTTCTAAAAGTGCTTTGCCATTGCTTTAACCATTCTTCAATTTTTCCATTCATCACCATGCATTTGCCAAACATATTAAGAATCCATTGCCATAGTTTCCAGACTATTGGGTAGTGTCCCAAGAGATGGTCTATACTCTCCTCCTCCTTTTGCAGAGAACACATTGTGAGGGGTCATGAAAAACCCCTTTTTATAAGGTTATCTCAGGATGAAATTCTTCTATGACCTACTAGTCAAACAAACATTTTGACTTTAGGAATGCTTGGGCTATCCCAAATATCTCTCCATATTCTTGCGATATTCCTATTTTGTTGTTGCTTTACATTATATCCACTTCTTGTTGTGTATTCTCTTGAGCTATTCAACTCCCAAATCAACTTATCCTTAGTTCCCCTCGGAATAATCACTGTTGTTATCTTTCTTCTCAATTGCCTCTTAGCATCAATGTTTTGTATACTTGTAAAAAAATCTTCTTTCCATTTGTATCTTCCTTCTTGAAATTTGTACAAAATGTTTGAAACCCTGTCACCATATTTGTCTTGAAGTAATCTCATCAGTGGCTTCAAAATTGGGTCTATATTGAGTGGTTTTTTATCACACCAAGTATCCATCCAAATAGAAATTTTTCTCCAGTTCCCACCACCCATTTTAAACCTTTAATCATCACTAGATCAATTAATTTTTTTAAACCGTTCCATAGTGCAAAACAATTTGGTAGAGAGAATGTAGTAAATATTAAGCTTGGGTCATTGGGCTCAATATACTTAGAAGAATTCTTGCCCATTGTCTTTGACTCTCTTTGTACAATCTCCAAATTACTTTTACCCTAAGAGCTAAGTTTGCATTTGTAAGAACTTTTAAACCGAGACCTCCCCTAGTTTTATCATCACACACCTTGTTCCATTTCACCAAAGGAATATTCCTTTTATCATGTGATCCTGACCACAAAAATGATCGCATAATATAGATTACTTTATGCTTATTGTATTGAAAAATGCTTCATTTTGAAAGTCCCTTACAAAAAAGGGGTCTCTCTTTCATTTTTTTCTTTCCTCAAAAGATTTAATTTTAGAATGCTTTTGTTTTTCTTAGTTTATTTTGAAATGCATCTTAGAATTAGATAATTAGATAAGTATATATGGAAATTGTTGCTAAAATATGAAACCGACCACTACACATTTCACTATTTTTCTTTCTCATTAGGCTTAGTGTTCCTTTCTACTTGTGCTAAAAAATGCTCCATTTTGAAATTTGCTTCTAGAACAAATGAGGCTCTTTTCTTTCCTTTTTCCCCTTTCCAAAAAAGATTCAATTTTAGAATGCTTTGAGATTTTTCTTGGTTTATTTTTGAAGCGCTTCTTAAAATTAGATAAATAGATAGATATATAGATATAAAAATTTTTGCTCATAGAACTTGGAGAAACTATAAACACTTGGTAGTACATGCGTCCTTAAATTCAGTCCTTGTCATTTGGGTTTTGCTTAGAACATATTGATATAAACATATTTTGCATGGTGAAAATTTTGGAAATAAACCGTCCTTATAATTTTTTGCTCTTGTTTGTGCTATATTATTTATTTGTTTAGGTCATACAGATCCAAAATTTTGTCCATCTATTTTTTATGAGGCCTACATTTTCCCTTTTCATTTTATGAAGGCAAAGCCTTCAATTGTCGAACTCTAATTAGTTAGAGCTTGCGATTCATATCTCACATCTTGCAATGTTTTCATTTTGAAAGCCATTCCCTTATGTGGGCACGGGTTGGTGGAACTTTAGATAGTCATGTGTTGATTTAGTTGCCTTTTGATTCCTTGCAAGCTGGATCCTTGTGAGAATGTTTGTGAAATTGGTTAAGTATTCACTCTTCTGCGCATGCAAAAATGCAAACCTTAACAAAATCATTTCCGCTTTTTCTCTTATGATTTTAGGTTCTAAGTTTTCATGGGAAGAGTTCTCTCCTTAGCTTAGAGGAGTTGAGGTGTTTTAAACAGGGGTGGGCTGTTCTCATTAAATCCAAGCTTGCTTGTTTCGTGGAGAACTAAATCGACGATCGAAATTACTAGAGAAATTTCTTCTATTGCTGTGCTGGGGTGGATTTTTGCTATGTTGGGATGGATTTTTGTTGCGCTCGAGGTGGATTTTTGTTGCGCTCGAGGTGGATTTTTGCTACGCTTGGGAGTATTTCTGCTGCACTCGAGGTGGATTTCTGCTGCGTTCGGGTGGATTTCTGTTGCGCTTGGGTGGATCTTTGTTGTGCTCGAGGTGGATTTTTGCTGCGCTTGGGTGGATTTTGCTGCGCTGAGGTGGGTTTCTGCGTGTGCCCTAGCGCAGCCCTGACTGTGCCCTAGCATATCCCAGGTGTCCTCACTGTGAATCGTTTAGCAGCATGTTGTTCCTGGTGTTATGGGGATACTTGATGAAGGAGGAATGGAGGAGACACGGGCTTCTCCTCTTAAATCTGTCCAACGCCTTCACACAACAATTTCATATTAGCGGTTGTCTAAACAGATCAATTCTTTCTAAAAACAGCTAGACATGCAAGCTAGTATTATACTCTCCTTGCAAGACCAAGTGAAAGACGAAAATCGCATTATCGCAGATATCCAAATTAAACTTCAAGATCAACAAGCAATCATTGTAATGTCCCTAATTTTTAATTATTAGGATTATACATAAAATGTGGTGTGTTAATGTTTATGTGGCTCGGATAAGAAAAAAATAATAAATAAAATAAAATAAAAGGGGTTATAAGGGTTAACGCCACATTAGGGAGTTATAAGGTTAATTTAGCTATTTTATTTAAATAAAATAAAATATAATTCTCAATGGAGAATTAGGGTTTTGGTTAGTAAAAGGAGGCTTGGGCTTCATTCTACACATCCATTGTTATTGTAATTGATCTCTTTCTCTTGTATTTGGCTGCAAAGTCATTTGCAATTCTTTTGTGGACGAAACCTTGCAAAAGTGAACTCTTGTGGACGAAAACCTGCAAGAGTAAAGCCTTGAGGACGGAAACACTCTTGGTTTAGAGGCAGAGGACGAAAACCCTTTTGTCTCAGAGGGGCAAACTCACCCAGGGTTTGCATATGAGCTTGTATTGATCAACATTTGTGGGCAGAGTTTCAACATTTCAGCCATTGAGGGCTTTATATTAGAAATTGATATCCAAATCAGCATTCAGGGTTTTTTGGCATTTGTTTGGAGGGATTCCGTTTTTCCACAGGCCAGATATTGTTGATTCGACTTCAGAATTGGATAGAGAATTTCATGCCATTCGTTTTGACAGGTTACACGACATGGTTTTGTTAAGAAACGAAAGAGTTAGGCATTTTGAAGTTCGCCTGCCAATCCAGATTTCTAATATCGCGCGCGCAGGAATTTCAAGCTGCAGCAAATTTTGGACCTGTTCTTCATCAGTTATTATTTCTTGCATTTCAGAGACTTATGCAGTTCCCCATTGATCAAATTTACCTAGCGTGGATTTTGAAGTTGGTTTCAAGGGTTTTCAGGCAGATTTGAGTATCATCTTTGCTGTTGTACTTTTCCGGTACCTGTCCGTACAGTTTTAGTAGTTAATGTGAAAGTTTTGGGGCTGAAAAACACCATTTTGCATGTGGGTATTGACAGAGTTGGAACAACAACAAATGGGTATGTTTAATTTGATATTTTGAAGACATTTACCCATCTGAGTATTCTTAATAATTGCTGTAAACTTGCAGATTTGAAATTATAAGATTCTTGATTGAGGGTTTCCTCAAGAAAGCTAAATATTCAGTGTTTATGCTATTAAACCTATTGCATGTTTATGGGTATTGCATAAAATTGATTATTCAGTGCTTAAATCATCTGGGTATTAATGCATGTAGCAAATTAAGTCATAGTGTTGCAAGACAAATCGAAACACAAAAAAAAAAAATTATTATCCAGATTTGGGGTGGAATATTACAATCATTACTCAATTGTAGATTGCACATACCGAACAACCTCCTCAACATTCTGCGAATTTACACTCTTGAAATTTTAAAAATTCGATATGAACAGGCTGTTCTTCTTGCTGAGCAAGAACGTCTCAAGGAAGCGTCAACTGCTCAAAGCCAAAAATTAGCCGACCAACAATCTTGGGTTTAGGTTGTAGCCGGAAAGAAGAACCCCCCCCATAGTTGAGTTGGTTGTCCAAGCTAAATTTGAAGAAGAAAGGATCCCTAATGCAAAAGCGCTCAATCTCAGGGTTCATGGGGTGCCCAAACCTACTGATCCGCTTTAAGCTGGAAATGCCTTCATTCACAACACTCTTGAGTTAATAGACGTTACTTGAGAGAGAGCATGGTTCTCTCCCAACTCCACGTTGGTCATATGCTTCAAAAATGCGGAAGAGCTTATGAAGGCGTTGAGGGCCAAACGGAAATTATTTACTCTTCAGGACAAGATCTACTTTGATGAGGACCTTACACGACTCTAGGTTGAAGAATTGAAGAAAGCCAAGGAACGAGGAGCCACAGCCAGGAAAGCCAACAAATGGGCAGGTATTCGTGATTTGTGTGCAGTGATCAGGGACTCTCCCCCACCTGAGTGGTCCAAACCCTTGCCTAACAAATGACTCCATCGACACAGAAGGGGGTTGGTAGATAAGTTAGCTATAGTTGCTGGAACTGCAATGGTATGATTTGGTTTTCCCCAAGGTTCCTTCTTGATGTGATTGGCAAACATGACATCATTCTTATTTGTGAGACGCACGAGAGTCTTGAGCGGGCCCTTCTAGTTATCTCTGGTTACTTTTGGTGGTCCAGTTGTCGACAACTCACTCGACGCTCTGGGGGGGGTTCAAGGATCAGGAGGTGTTGTTGCTCTTATCAGGGATAGGCTCCAAGGTTTGGTATCCTTGGTTTCGACTGATCCCCAGTCCAGGTTTTTATGGATTAAAATCAATCGTCACCCACCTCTTTGGGATATCTACATTGCCACCTGTTACTTTCCGCCCACCACATCCAATTTTGCTATTCACACGGATGGGGACCCTTTCCAAGATCTCTATGAGGACATTACTAGATACTCGGCTTTAGGGGAGATACTTTTGTTGGGAGATTTCAATGCTCGGATTGGACCTATGCAGGTTTCTCTTCATAACCTCACAACAAATGAGATGCAGACTCGAGAATTGGATCTTGAGGACCTTGGTTTTGCTCGAACCTCCAACAACACAGGTGACTGCTTACAGTAAGCATCTTATTGAGTTGGGTGAATCCAACAGGCTTTTTGGGAAACAAGGTTGCCCCCTTTCCTTGGCACTTTTTGGGATCTTCATTGACGAGCTTGAGACTTTTATTACGGAGAATGCTCACGCAGAGGATGGTTGCCTTTGTCACCATGTGCTGATTTCTATTCTCCTGTTTGTTGATGACGTTGTTTTGTTAGCCTCATCCCTTGAGGGGCTTGAATGTCATCTAGACACACTTGTTGCTTTTTGTGACTCGAGACAATTGACGGTGAATCTTTCTAAGACCAAGGTTATGGTGTTCAATACTACCAGGGAGGCTTTATCTCATCTCCATTTCTTTTTTCAAGGTTAGGAGGTTGAGATCGCCACCTCATATGTGTACTTGGGGTTCTCTTCACGGGTCCCACTTTTAGTATGAAACCTGTTGCCCAAGACCGAGTGTGTAAGATGTTTGCAACTCTGTCTTTGCTCAAGAGGAATTGCTTCAAAGCACATTTTCAAGATATCTTTTTGAAGATGAGGATCTTTGACGCCTTGGTCAAGCCAACTATTACTTATGGGTCAATGGTTTGGGGTCCTAGTCTTGGTTCAACTAAGTGGGCACGGGTCGAACAAGTATAAACACTTTTTCTTCGACGGTTCATTAGTTGCAAGGGCACAATCCCTTGCTCTATTATTCTAGCATAGTTTGGGGCCTCTCCTCTCCAACTTGAGATTATCTTCTTGATTATTGGTTATCTTCACAGGATCCGTACTCTAGGAGATACCCCTATGGGCTGTAGGCGGTACCCTTACCTCGCCCTTCGCTCCTCAATGGAACTCTCTTTGAGTTCTCAGGGAGGGTGAAGGAGCTGGTATTTTTAGGTCTTTGCCCTCTTGGCCAACATTTAGATACGGATAGACAGGCTCCCCCCTTATTCCTTGAGTGTTCTCCCCCCCTCTCGGCTTAGTAAGGAGAAGATGCTCCACAAGATCCGAAAGGATGTTAGTCTCTAGTACACTAGATGCACATGGATCTCTCATGTTGCCCCTCTTTCCTCCAAGTTGTCTTTCTATCGTGAGCACTTCTTACATCTTCAAGAGGGCAGAGTAGTTCCTCCGCAATACCTTCAGCAACACACAATGCATAGTCTTCGGATCCCGATTGGGCAATTGAGGGTGTGTTGTCACCAACTCCGGATTGATTCAGATCACCATCTTTTGACAAAGGAGCGGGTTTGCTTGTTTTGCTCCTTGGGGGAAGCTGAAACCTTGCATCACTTTATTTTTTGTTGTCCCAGTTATTATGATATCCGAGGTAGATTCCATTGGCTTTTCAAAGACAACTCTCGATCTGTTTCTACCTTCTTCAAATACCCGGACCAACGGTGTCTCGCACTCTTTCTTAGGGAGATAACTTAGTTTCGTCGCCATAAAAGCTCTCCTCCAAATGGATCTCACCCCCCTCAACATCGGCTCATCACAACTTACTTCACCAGCTCCGACAAACCAGGTGACATCGATCGGAAACGCTTTGCTTCTTCTAGTTCGGACGACCTTAGGGTCACTAGGTAGCACATCCACAACTTGTTAGGGTCTCGAACTAGTGATGGACAAAGACATATCATGGACTTCTTTAGCTCGAATACTTCGACAACGACTGTTAGGAGAGATTAGTTTCTGGGGGTTATTGGAGCTTGCCCTTCCTGGGCTGCTCCCTCCCTTCTCCCTCTCTCTCTCCGTTCTTGGCATGCACTTCGCTTCTTTGGAGTGCAGCCCTTGCCCCCTCTTCTCCCCCTTCTCTTTGGCCCGTTTTCCGGGTTACATCTTGTATTTAAATTTGTTGGGATTTTTAGCCTGCTAGCTAGCAATCATTATTGTCCTTCTTATAGTCTCTTGGGTCTTTTTTTCGCCCACCGCAAACATTAATAATATTTCATTTCATTTCATTTCCTCCACCCTCTTGTGCTTCACAGTAGAGCCAATACTTGGGAACTTTTTTGTTTTCTTTTTTTTATCTTTTCGTTTGACCAGGATTTCTTTTACAATTTTTATTCTAGAGTCATGCTAGCCTCTGAAGCTTACTTAGCAAGTTTTTGTTTTTTCGTAATTGCCCATAGAAATTATGTCCTAATGACCATCAACTTCCACTCTCAGATCCAAGACTCGGAAAAAAAAATTTAATATGAAGTGTTTGTCTCCTATTGTATCTGAGTTGTCTTAGATCACATACATTGATCTAGCAATGGGTGCTTATAGAGATCTTGTTGCTCAAGCTTCTATAGAGAGAAGATAGCTCCAAAATTTTTGACTGCATTCATCTTTGAATCAACTTTCTTCTACCCTAAATTAGTGCTGAAATGTGTTGAGCATTTTGATAGAAAATGAGGAATCATATCAGATTTTGAAGGTAGGAAAATAGTCAGCCTTACATTTTCTACATTTGTAGCTCTCTTTAATATTCCTTTTATCCTTGGATTAGTGCCTTTTACAAGGGAAAGGAATATGGAATTCTAGGAAAAGGAATAGATCCAAGCACATGAAGTTTATCCTTGCAAGTTGAGTCACCTCAGAGTAGAACATAAGTTACAAGGCTCTCGTAATTTTGCATAAAAATAAGTTCAAGGAAGAAGTAGCAGATTCAATTATATTGTTGAGCAAGATAGGATGGGACAAAATCTCGTTTAAATTCCAAACGTGGATACATGGCTTTCTAGAATTAATATTTCTTAAAAAATACAAAATTAACTTGTCTTATTTGGTTAGTGAAATAATTTGTTAACAACTTGCAAAGGTCTAGGATACAAGGAAGGTCTATATGACTTCTTATTTGTTTTATGTCTTGCTCAGGATGGACCCTTTGACAAAATCTTTGGGGTTGAGGAGGCTATTTGATAAATTGAGCTTGCTCTAGAATGTTTTTTTTTTTTTGCCTTTTATACTAAACATTGGAAATATACTTATTTTCAAATTAGTAATAATCAAGGTTCCACGAGCTTGGGGGACGGGGAGACGGGGGGATGGGTTTCCGGGGACGGCGGGGGACGACGGGTCGATTTTAGGGGACGGCTCGGGGACGGCTGGGGGGACGGCTGGTATAATACTATAAAAAATGAAATTTTTTAGAAATTTAGAATAATCTACACATTCAAAATTCTACACCCAACAAAAATGATATTTCATATTACTAATCAATTATGTAAGTGCAGCCATTCATATTCAGATTAGTTACTAACACATAAGTGCAGCCATAATTGAGTCATTTAACATTTTCATGTTCATATTAGTTACTAATTTGCAGCCATTTAATTGTTTCAAGTTCAACAACTATAACTTGAAGGTTCAGCCAAGGATATCAAGTGCAAACAATGTTCAAACAGTCATCATTTTAAGTAATAACAGTCATCATTTTTTCAGCCACCAATGTTCAAACAAAGACTGTCATGTTTAACAATTTTCAGTCATTAACTGTTCAAATATGACAGCAATAAGAAATTTGAAATAGTCCAGCCGTGGGGGACGCCCAGCCTTTTTAAAAACTTAAAAACTTAAATTTTTTATTATTTTTTATTTTCCCCTTTGGTGGGGACGCCCAGCCGTGGGGGACGGTTGGGCCCCATGGGGGACGCCCAGACTGTCCCTAGGGACGGCTGGGTGTCCCCGGGGACGGCCCGAGCGTCCCCCATGGGGCCCAGCCGTCCCCGAGGACGCCCCAAAAAGGGGGACGTCCCGGGGACGGGAGGCCACAGGCCTCAGCCGTCCCGGGGACGTTTCCCAGCCGTCCCCCAAAAAGGGGGACGGGGGAAACATCCCCCTTACCGTCCCCCCGTCCTGGGGGGCGTGGGAAACGGGGGGACGCGTCCCCGTGGAACACTGGTAATAATTTATTAAGTTCTTGACGGATAGTTTGATAGGGTATAGAAATTCTAGGATTACTAAACATTGGAAATATACTTATTTTCAAATTAGTAATAATTTATTAAGCCCTTGATGGATAGTTTGATAGGGTATATAAATTCTAGGATTTCTAAAGAGGCATAGAGGGATAATCATCCAATGGCTGATTGATATATTCAATGATGACTTGATACATATATCAAGGCTTTCAACATGAATTGTAGGCCATACATTTTGGCATCTAGAGTTATAGACAAATTCATTCTCATGGAAGTTATGAGGTAGATGAAATTACTCCTTGAGACATTCTATGGAACCTATCTGAAGCAACTTGTCACATTTCCTTTTAAAACTGGGAATTATACTTCAAGTCAAGCAAATATCGTACAAATATCAAAGGATTTTGTTGTTGAAATTCAAAATATGAACTCAATTTGGCCCTTTGGAGAGATAACTATGACTAGAGGAACGCCCTTTATGAAATGTACAAATATCACATGCAAGTATCGTATTTGACCATGTTAGATATAGAAGTTTCCTAGGCCAATTGTAAAGACAATAATGGGGTTGGCATGAGAAGCACATGATTAAGAAGCCCTTGAAGTTGATTTAGCTTTGAATTGAAAAATAAGAAAAAAAGAAAAAAGAAGGAGAAAGTTTGATGAAATGAAAGAGGAAAGGGTTGAAAAAGGGAGGAACTCAACATCTTATGTGAAAGGGTTGAAAAAGGAGAGATGAATCTCCAGGGCAAATCTCAAAGAGGAAGTGAAGAACAAGAGGAGTTAATTGAAGAGGAAGTTAAGGAGGAGATAAGTGAAGACAAGCATGAGGTTGAATGCTTGTCGGATTTTAGTTTGCTTATTAGCCCCTTGTGTGTTTTGGGTAAGGCTTTCAAACACCAAGCAGTTCACAAGAACCTCCAATTCCATTAGACAATGCTAAGAGAGGCATTGCCAAATCCCATGGTAGGAGATCTTCCACTTACTCCCATCAAGAGGAAAATTGGTGTGCCAGTTCCAAAGATATAAACAAAGATAATAATAACATCTACAAAATGGTGAAAGAAATGGAGCCACGAGGCATTTGCAATGATGATGGCAAGGTAAAGAAGAATAGAAAGATGCATTCCCCCCAAATATTCCTAGAAAGAAAAGAAAGAATGATCAAGATGAAGTTGTAGGAGAGGAACAACAACAAAATGGGCCTTCAGGTTTTCTAGCCACTCAACAAGTTGATTATGTGGAGCAAGTTTCTTCCAAAAGGGATGGGGATCAAGGCAAGGATATTGAAAAGTTTTTGATTCCAATGACGTCTAAGCTTAGATCATGGTGCTTGAGGAAAAAAATGTCTGAAGTGCCATTGATATCTTTGGCTTTTTACCACAAAGTTTTTAGAGAGCAAAATGAAGAAAACCAAGTCTAAGCATAGGTATGACACTTGGCGTAAATGTTGGAAGTGTAATCTGATTCATGTCCAAGGCCGACATTGTGTGATATAATCTTGTTTATGCTTAAGGGCATTCATTGTACAATGTATTTAATTTATTGTAATATTTTATTATGTAAGCCCTATAGGTCGTGGCTAACCTTGTTATCGTTAAACCCACCTTATAACTTGTAATCAACCTTACAATTCTCTTGTTATGTTAGCTTAGGTTAAACTTATTGATGTATTTTGGGATTTTGGTATTGGTATAAATACCCCCCTCCACTCCATCATTTGATTGTTGGAGTGTTGTGATCCTTATCCACGGATAATACAGTGATTATTTATGGTGTTGAAGGGCACTCCCAATTTCAGTGTCTCTTGCTTTTTATTCCTTTCGTCCCTTTATGCTTTTTGTTTAAGATTTGAGTGGATGATTTGTTTTTGTTCGTTTCTAAAAATATTGCGAATCCCAACATAGTATCAAGGCGGGTATGGAGCTACCTCACATGGTCTCACAAAAATGCAGTTCAGAGTTTTCAATCTTTCTTTTGAGCCCTTCAACAATTCCTCCCTCAATGCCTCATAAGCCTTTTCCCAGAAGACGTAAAAAGGTTTTTTAATCCTTTTTTGTATCCATTTCTTCAAAAGCATTGGGGGAAAAAGATCTTGTATTCTTGAAGATTCATTGCAAATTTCCAGATGACGGTCTCATGTTGCTGAATGAAGTGTAGAATTGTTGAATGGATTGTAAAATTGGCAGGAATGCTAAAATTTAAAAAGGGGTCCACGTGGACCCTCTTGGCACCACACATCCCCCTTTTTTGGGTATTTAAGATCTTCAATCAATGAAAACACACCAATTGTTGCAATTGCATGGGGTTAGAAGAACTAAAGTGGCAAGATATAAGTGGAGAACACCATTGAATCACAAAACATCAAATTGCAGTGAGTAGTTGGATTTTGCGTTCTAAGGTTAGGGGCTTTAATTTTTGCTTCTTTGAGTTCCATTAGGACAAATATTTTGGCGGCCATAACTTTTGCATATAAAAGCGTTTTGAACCCATTTTTTTCAATTTGCACTATTTTTCAAGCTTTACACACTAGTGGCATCAGTACAAGGACTTGCTGCTGTCTTAGGGGTCGGATTGTGTAAGATGGATAATCAAGCCCTAATGACTCACATCAAAGGAAAAAATTACAGCATTTGGTCAACCCAAATGATTGGCCTTTCTATGAAGTAAGAACCTGTGGTGCATCTTTCAAGAAGATAAAGCAATAAAGCTTGATGAAGAAACTCACCACCGAAGAGAGTAAATGGGTAAATTAGTTTTTAACATTTGCGAGGCCAAATGCCATATGAGATGACCCTCACGTGTTGGAATATATTACATCATTTGGTACATGCCCTACCACCATGGGTACATCTTTAGATTAGGAGTTTGTCTTAGATTAGGGTTTGAGTATTTACTTTATGTAATGTAATAAATGCACAAGTAATATTAGAATGTGCAAAGTATTCAATAATGTAAATGTGCATCATAGTCCATGTGCACATGAGTCCATAGAATAGGAAGGTGAAGAGTCATAGGACTATACCAAGAGTCACATCCCACTATATATTGGCCTTGGTGTGAGCACGTAGAATCAATCTTTTCCATATCAAGTAGAGTAGAGTAGAATACAAGTTTGAGACAATGTAGAACTTGTATGAAGCATGAAGTCCTTGAGATCTCCACATTTTGTATGAAGATCCTATTTTTGCGAGCTTTCATTAATGGCAGTTTTATGAGTTATTTTAGAAGTTTCTTATGAGTTTTACATGCTTAGTATATTGCCATCATCATAGATTGAATATTGCATTGCTCAGTTTGTATCTTGTGGTTGATTTCTCTTTAAGTATGTAGCATCAACAACTAACAATGGTATCAAAGCACAAGGTAGATTGATAGGAGATAGGGAGAGCCACAAGAGAGATTGAGAGGAGATAGGGAGATCTCATTTTCAGAATTTTAAGAATTGCTTTTTGGCTAGAGTCTTTCCACATGGTTGTAGGAAAACTCGTGAAGACTAGGACTCAACATAGATCTTTTTTCCACTAGATTGAAGGATAACTAATGATGTTTATTGACTTATAGAGATCTAGAGATTTGCATGGATTTGCTTGTTACTGTCTAAAGTTTTTTGTTGCAAAAATTTAGTTCTTAGAAGTTGAGAAGATTCCTACAACGGATAGAGAAGAATTTCATCTTCGATTGCCTGAAAGTCTATGTGCTTTCCTCGTGCAGGGATTAGTTCTTTGTTGCAGAAAAATAAGACATTGAAGAAAGAGACTCAAGGAAAAAGTTCCCATTGGAGAATGGAGATAGAAGATTGAGAAGACCCAAGAAGGAGGTATCCATAGAAGATTGAAGACTGCAGATCGAGAAAGAGGAGACCCAAGAGAAAGGTCCCATTGAAGAACTTCTGGATTTGGAAGATAGAAGATTGAAGATTGAAGATAGAGGAGGACTAGGAAAAGTCCTATTGAAGATTTGAGAAGCTGCAGAATTTAAAGACCCAAAAGAAGAGGTCTCAAGAAAAGCTGGAAGGAGAACAAAGAAGGCTAGAGAAACCCTATTGAAGAAATTGAAGAAGTGGCCATTGGAGAACATTTGAAGAAAGCTCAAGGGAGAAGATTGCAAGGAGTAGCTCCTGAAAAGAAGAATTTGGGACAATTGTTGCCATCCGACAACAAGCCCAAAAGGAAGAAGGATTTGGCAAGAAGTTTGCCAAATTTTGGAAAGGTTTTTCGAAGATCTCAAGACATTCAGATTCTTGAGAAAGAAGCCAACTAAATAGGCCAAGTTTGAAGTCAGAATTCGATAAGAGCTAAGGAGGAGAAAGAAGGTAGAAGAGGCCATGATTTGAGAAAGTTGAAGACTGCCATTAAAGGCTTGAAGGCAGATTTGCGAAGGAGAAGATTGCTGATTTTCGTAGTAGAAGTTGAAGAGTCACAAAACAACAAATTGAAGGAGGAGTTGGCAGCAAATCAAGAAAATTGGGCAGCATTAGAAGGAGAAAAGAAGGCTGCAAATTAAAGGAGTTTTGGACAGCAAACTAAAGGGTTTTGGAAAGCAAGATTAGAGCTGCGAATTGGAGGAGTTTCTTAGCAAATTTGAGAGTTAAGGACAGCAAAACGAAGGAGGAATTGACTGCATTAGAAGCTGAAAATTACAGAGTTTAGGACAGAAAGAGGGCAGCATTCTGGGAAGCACTAATAGCTTCAAATTTTGAGTTCGAGAGAACAAAGTTGGAGGAGAATTGGAGCCACAAAAATCAGATTTTCGGACAGGCTAAAAAACAGAAAATTTGGGCAGCAATTAGAGCTACAAAATTGACAAGTTTGAGGCAACAATCAAGTAAAAAGGAGAGCTGCAAAATTTACAAATCCAGGGCAGCAAATAGGTGAACCAAATCACCAAGAAAGCTTGCTACAAAGGAGGCCAAAATAAGGTTTGAAAATTGGTGTTATTAAAGTTTTTTAATCCAAGGATTATTTAAGTTTTTTGAAAACACCATATTTGAGTAGCAAAAGGAAAGGTCTCAAGTTTATATCTTCAAAGATCGGAGAAGAATTAGCTACAAAAGGTATGCCACATTGGTGCTATAAAGTTTATTATTTAAGCATTTAAACCAGTTTACTTTAAGGTTATAAGAACACCATATTAGAGCCATTAAAGTTAGCAAAATAGAGCTCTAAAGGTTAGTGTCTCCAAGGTGAGAAATGAGGCATCTTGGTTATCTTCAAACCTGCACATTTTAACAGCATAAAGCAAATTAGATATTGCATAAAAGGAGTTATAAGGGAAGAAAGCATTAGTTTCAAAGCATTCAATAGAGTCAACGAAGTGCAGTTTTTTGAAGACTAGTAAGAGGTGATTTTACAAAGAGAAATATCACCCAAAGAACAAGGTATATTACCTTGATTTTCTAAACATCAAAGTATTGCAATATTAGGCTGAATAATACTTGAATACAAGGCAAAACTTATAAGGAAAGCAACATAAAGTTTTGCTACTTGAAAGAAGAAGTCAAGGCTGGGTATTTAAGTATCTACGGGTGAAGAAGGCAGTGCATACTTCTTTGTGGAGTATCAAGCCAAGTGAAGAGCCGAGTCAGACAAGCCAACCATCGAAGCACCACCTAGGTATCATGAGATAGAAACCAGCGAAGCGCCAACAAGATATTCATAGGATAGCATCATCAAAGGTGTCTCAAGATAGCGCCACAAATAGAGAAACTTTAGCGCCATTAGCACCACCATAACGTCGCCAAGAAGTTGAAGTGCCACCACCTTGAAGGAGCCACCAAAGCCAAGAACGAGCACCGTTTCCAAGAAGTGGATAATACCTAAATCAGTAAGGCGTTGAAAGAATACATAACGCCATTTGCTGTTACAAAGGCATAGAAGAATCAAGAAGACGTTTGAGGAGAAGAATCAGGTTACTGCCAGGTGTAGAAGAGAAGCAATACGTTATCAATCTAAAGGAGCATTACAAAGGAAAGGAATCATGCTACGTAAAGGTGGTCTAGAGCGTTCTTGAGCAAAGAATATTATAGGAAGCGTTACGAAGAAAGAAGGTAGACGTTACTTGGAAGAGGAGCGCTACCAATTGGAAGGACTAAATACAATCATAAGAAATGAAATAAATGAAATGAAATATTATTAATGTCCACGGTGGGCCAAAATAAGACCCAAGGGACTATAAGAAGTACAATAATGACTGCCAACTAGCAGGCTAAAAAGCCCAACAAAGAAAAGAACTAAGAAAAATACAAGATCAAACCCGAAAAACGGGCCAAAGAGTAAGGGAAAAGAAAAGAAAATGGAGAGCAGAGGGGGGGAGGGCTGCAGTCCAACAGAGAGAAGTGCATGCTAAGAAGAATGGAGAGAGAGGAGGGGGGAGGGAGTAGTCAGGAGGGGCAAGCTCCGAGAATCCCCCAAAAACTAATCTCTCCTAACAGTCGAGGCCAAAGTACCGGAGCTGAAGAAGTCCATGATATGTCTCTGCCCATTGCTAGTTTGGAACCCTGACAAACTGTTGGTGCGCTGTCTAGTGACCCTGCTTCTGTTCAAACTGGATGGTGTGGGGCGTTTCCGGTCGAAGTCACCTGGTCCATCGGAGTTGGTGAAGTATGTCGTGATGAGCCGATGTTGAGGAGGGTGAGATCCATTTGGAGAACTTTTATGTCGTCGAAGCTGAGTTATCTCCCTAAGAAAGAGTGCGAGACAACGCTGGTCCGGGTATCTGAAGAAGGTAGAAACACATCGAGAGTTATCCCTAAAAAGGCAATGGAACCTACCTCGGATCTCATAATAAATGGGACAACAAAAAATGAAGTGATGCAGGGTCTCAACTTCACCCAAGGAGCAAAACAAACAAATCCGCTCCTCCATCCGAAGATGGTGATCTGACTCAATCCGGAGTTGGTGAGAACACACCCTGAGTTGCCCAATAGTGATCCGAAGACTATGCATTGTGTGCTGCTAAAGGTATTGTGGAGGAACTATTTTGCCCTCCTGTATCTGTAAGAAGTGCTCATGGTAGAAAGACAGCTTGGGGGAAAGAGGGGCAACAGGGGAGATCCATGTGCATCTGGTGTACTGGAGACTAACATCCTTTCGAATATCTTGGAGCATCTACTCCTTAGTAAGCCTCTCAAGAAGTAAATGTCGAGGCATCGTGTCGAAAGCTTTCTTGAAGTCTACAAAGCAACAATAAACCTTCGAGGACCTGGAACGTGCCTTCTCAATGATAGCTCTGAGGACTAGAATGTGATTTGTGGTCTGATGATCTTGCCGAAAACCAACTTGGCCAACTAGGAGTGAAGAGTTTCATTGCCAAGTGTCACAATGCAGAAGGTAACTCCAAGGGAAGTGAAACGTCTTCGTTTCATGTAAGACAAGTCATACAAGTTCACTCTTAAGATAAGAGTGTAATATAGGTGAAGGGAGCGCAACATATACTTAAGTCAGTGAAACCAACCAACATTAGAAGGATAGTCAACGTCTTAGAAGGCGCTAAAAGGAGGAGCATTAAATGTTGTAAGAAAGGTGTCATATTGCATTGAAGTCAGTGAAGAGGACAACGTCGTAATCAGAGTGCAAGTTGCAGAATAGAGAGATCAAGGAGAAGCAGACCACATACGTAGCGCGCTATAATAAAGAAGGTACTAAAAGCATTTAAATTAACTTGCATTGAAACTCAGTTAATCTTTTATGCTTGAGATTAATTAAATAAATGGAGGTATAAGGAATTGCATTGATATACTACAACCTTAGATGCTTTATTGAAATATTTGAAAGCTTTTTGAAGCAAGAAATATTTAATTTGAAAGCATTTGGAATTACTTTATTCAAGCATAAGAAATATTTGCAAATAACTTAATTTGGAGGAATAAGGAATTCTACATAGAAATTGAAACATTAAATTTGCAAATATCCATATTTTCTAAATTTCTAATTAGGGAGTTATAAGGAGTTCAACACCAACATAGATCTTGAAATTTAGAAACTATATTATTGAGAATTGAAAGATACAAGAAACAAAACATAGAGCTATTGAAAATTTGGAAAACTACATTGGAATTAGTCTCTTGCTCAAATTAATGAGACATAAGGAATCCAACTCTAAAGTCTTGAAGATAGAAAATTTTATCAATTGAAAGTGCATCAAAAATATCTTTAGCTTTCTATTCATTAATAGGGAGAAATAAGGTGAAGAATAGAAGTTGAACATTAGGGAGAAAAGGGATTCAACTGAAAGAAAACTAAGAAAGCTAAGTACTTTATCAATATTCAAAACTCTTGGGAGATACAAAGTATTCTACAAAACTTAAGAATTGAAAAGATCTTATCAAATTTGATCTTATACTCAAAATACTAGGGAGTTAAAAGGAATTCTACCTAGACAGTTGACTATTGTTTGATCATTCTCTAAACATTAGGAAAACAAGATATACTACAAGATTTGAAGAATTAAAAGTTAGAATTTGATCATATACTCAAATTCAACTTAGAATTTAGAAGTTAAAAGATAGGGAGATATAAGGTTTACAAGTGACATTAGTCTATCAAAACTAAGGAGGAAGAAGGATGTCTACTTCAAAGAATACAATGAATAATGATATGGAAAACATCATTAGAAAGGAAAGGGCAAATGTCATAAAAATTGGAATCAAGAATTTACTTACAAAGACTAAAGGAAACTTAGATCTTACTTCAAAATTGATCTATAGTGAAGCCTTAGAAGAAAACTTTAAAACTCTGGAATATTATCTACATGCTAGAATCATTGAAGCAATTGATAATGGAAAAGATGATATTCTAATTCCTTTAGACATTGGTAGCATATTATATATGGCATTACTTACATTCAAATATTACAAAGAAGAAAATATGGAGCAAAAGGAATTGATTGAATCACTTAAAGAGAAAACAAAAATAGATGAATCCTTCTTAGAGAAGATATTTCATTCTTCATGTAGTATTGATACTTCAAGTTCTTCTAACTCAAGATCTTATCATGATGCTTTAAGTGATTGCTCATAAGATTGTATACTAAAGAAGACTTGTCATAAGAAGAACAATGACAAAGAGAAAATATTTTTGCAAGAATCTGATGATAGCATGACAACTCATGAAAGCACAAAGAGTGACTCTAATAAAGAAGATAAAGAAGAAGAAGAAGAAGAAGAATAGGAATATGACAAAGGAGGCATACAATGCAAATTAAATTGAAGATAAGATGAAGATCCATATTGAAGACTATAACCAAATAATGTAATACACGGGGGTGTTGGAATATATTACATCATTTGGTACATGCCAATGTACCACCATGGGTATTGTTAGGAAAATCTGCAAGATTTATCACCTGCAAGAGGAAGCACAATAACAAAAATATAGAACACGGAAATAGTAACACAAGTGACACAGAGATTTACGTGGAAACCTGCAATGTGCAGGAAAAACCACGGGGCAATGGCAACTTCTCTTTCTTATTAATTTCAGCAAAATTTACATTCACGTCCTTTGACGTTTTCAACAACCTTCTCAAATGCAAGGGATCAGATCCCTTTTATAGAGCAGAAGGAAGAGACCAAACTGTTCGTTTCCTCTTCCAACGGAAGCCTCCAAAACCTGTTCGTTTTAGCTCCCAAAGACTGTTCGTCTTTTGCTCCTAAGATTGTTCGTCTTCCGCGTACTGATGACTACCTAGACGTCTGCCAGACGTCACAACTGGCCTAGATATCTGCCAGCCCAAATGTCTGGCAGCCCAGACGTCTGCCAGACCAAACGTCTAGATGTTTGGCCTAGACGTATAGCAGCCCTGCTGACTAGACGTCTAGCAGCCCTGCTGACTAACGTCTGACCATACTGACTTCACACCTAACATTCTCCCACTTGAAGTCAGTATTCGGGAATTCTTCTGCCAAAAAAAAAAATTTTTCAGCCAGTGCCAATTGCCCAATGCTGCCCTTGTTACTTTTTCAGCAAGCCCAAAGAAGTTTTGCACCATTCAAACTTCTCTACCTTGACCGATTTTGTAAGCATATCTACAGGATTCACTTCAGTGTCAATTTTTTGCAACAGGATCCTACCTTCTTCCACCACATTTCTGATAAAGTGGTACTTGACATCAATGTGTTTCGTGTGATCATGGAATGTTGGATTCTTCACTAACTGAATAGCACTCTGGCTATCACAATGCAACGTAATTTTCTCTCGCATTACCTTGAAGTCACCCAACAATCGCTCTAGCCAAATTGCCTCTTTGCTGGCATGAGTCGTTGCAATATATTTTGCTTCAGTGGTTGATAAGGCCACAACAGACTGTATCTTAAAAGCCCAACTCATTGCTCCACCATCAAGAGTGAAGGCATATCCTGTAGTGGATTTTCTCCCATCTCTATCTCCACCATAATTAGAATCCACAAAACCTGTAACTTGCAAATCTACCGATCCAAAGTAAATAGCAACATTTGAAGTGGCTCTTAAATATCTGAATGTCCACTTCACCGCATTCCAATGCTCCTTACCAGGATTTTCCATGTATTGGTTGACTACTTCCATTGCTTGGGCAATATCCGGTCTGGTGCTCACCATGGCATACATGAGGCTTCCTACTGTTGATGAATACGGTACACGAGACATGCTTGTGTTCTCTGCTTCCGTTCTAAGACATTGGTTGGAAGACAACTTTAAGTGTGGAAGAAGTGGGGTACTAACTAGTTTAGCATTCTGCATATTGAAGCGTTTTAGAATCTTTTCCACATATGAATTTTGACTTAACCAGATCTTTCTTCCATTTCTGTCCCTGTGTATCTTCATCCCTAAAATTTGGTTTGCTGCTCCTAAATCGTTCATTTCAAATGTCCTAGCCAACTGAGCCTTAAGATCAATGAATTTCTTCATGTTGGGGCCTGCAACCAACATATCATCAACATACAACAACAAAATAATAAAACTGCCATCGTCAAACCTCTTGTAGTATGCACAATGGTCAGCTTCACTCTTGCTGAAACCTTGGCTCTTCATGAAGGTGTCAAATTTCCTGTACCACATCCTTGGTGCCTGTTTCAACCCGTACAATGATTTCTTCAGTCTGCAAACCAAATGCTCTTTGCCTCTTTCTTCATAGCCCTCGAGCTGATCCATATATATCTCTTCCTCGAGGTCACCATGCAAGAAAGCGAGTCTTTACATCAAGCTTCTCCAGTTCCAAATCCTGTGCAGCTACAAGTGCAAGTAGAACTCTGATAGTAGTCATCTTCACGACTGGAGAGAAAATTTCATCAAAGTCAACACCTGACTTCTGCACATAGCCCTTTGCCACCAAGCGAGCTTTATAGCGTTCCAACAACCCGTTGCTGTTCTTCTTCACTTTGTACACCCACTTGTTTCCAACAGTTTTTCTTCCGGTGGGAGATCCACAAGTTCCCAAGTTTTATTCTTTCGAAGTGCCTCGATTTCCTCCTCCATGGATTTCCTCCACTTTGCTGCATTCTCGGACTCTCTAGCTTCCTGAAATGAACTAGGTTCACCATCATCAGTTAACAAAGCAAAAGAGGACTGATACACATGAGAATACCTTTCCAAACACTTTTGTGGACGTGTAGATCTTCTGACCCAATGATCTGTCGGTTCTGGCTCTTGGTCTTGTGATCGTTGTGGCTGCTCTACTTGTTGTTCTGCATGCTGATCAAAAACTTCAGCATGTTTATCTTCATAGTCATCTTCACTCAATTCTACTTCAACAGGTACAACATTAGGATTTTGCTGTACCTTCTTCCTTTGCATAGATTTTTCATCAACAATTACATCCCGGCTAATGATTATCTTGTGGGCAGTAGGATCCCATAGTCTATATCCCTTCACTATATCTCCAAAGCCGAGAAAAACACATTTGCTTGACTTCGGGTCAAGCTTGGACCTCTTTTCTTTGGGTACATGGGCAAACGCATCACAACCAAAGGTGCGCAAATGAGAGTAATCAACTGGCTTACAACACCAAACCTCCTCCGGAATCTGACCATCCAACGTAGTTGTAGGTGACCTGTTAATATGATAAATAGCTGTATTAACAACCTTTGCCCAAAATTTTTTCTCCAACATGGCTGCGTTAAGCATGCTTCTTGCACGTTCCATGATTGTGCGATTCATCCGCTCAGCCACACCATTTTGCTGTGGAGTGTATGGTACAGTCTTCTGGTGCCTTGGAACAATATTCACCCCCATTATCTGACCTGAGACACAAAATTGACTTGCCCAAACTCTTTTCTACCTGTGCTTTGAACTCCTTAAATTTATGCAAAACTTCCGACTTCAAATCATCTATAAAAGTCAGAAAATAGATGGCGCCATTCAAGGACTGAGTGGGGACAGGTCCAAATATATCCGAATGTATAAGTTGCAGAAAATCAGAACTCTTACCAGGACTTGCAGTAAATCGAACCCTCTTTTGTTTACCAAAAATACAGTGCTCACATAAGTCTAATTTATAAGACTTAATCCCAGAAAGCATACCTTTGTCATGCAGAATTTTCAGGCCTTTTTCACTCATATGGCCTAGGCGTTGATGCCATAGCATTACTACATCCTGAACAGAAGTTGCTGCTATTGCATGGTTTGTCACCGTATCATCACATAAACGGTATAAGGTCCCATAAGATTCTCCCTTTGCTACTACAATTGCTCCTCTGGTAATCTTGCAGTAGTTGTTACAGAAAGTGACAGAATACACTAGCTTATCCATCATTTTGATTGATAGCAAATTCTTCCTCAAATCGGGCACATGTCGCAGATCACATAACATCCTTTCTCTACCATCGTCTAGCCTGATCCTTATATCCCCTCTTCCCACAATTTCTAAAGGATGATCATCACCCAATTAGACCTTTCCACCACAGTATGACTAATATTTGTCAAATCAATCTCTGTGGGAAGACATGTGGAAGGATGCACCTGAGTCCAAAACCTAGGTATATAACACTGATCTGCTGTTACTGATACAGAAGGCTTCACATGTTGCCGTCTCTCTTGAAATCTGCTGCACTGGCTTCAGCTGATGGCTGATTTTGCTTTTCACCATTCTTTAATTGCCAACAGTCCTTCTTGGAGTGTCCTGGCTTCCCACAATGCCAACACTTGCCTTTCTGCTTCTGTCGCTTAGACTTAGATCTGGATTGCTTTCTACCTTGTTTACTCCCCTCAAACGATCGACCTATCATAGATAGGGCTTCATTGGTTGAGGGTTCTAGAGACGTTTTTCGCCTCAACTCTTCTACCAACAAAGCGGCTACCACATCATCAAAATTGAGAGTTCTTGATGATGAATTACTGATGGTCATCACCATATGATCCCAAGTGTTCGGGAGGGAACAAAGTAGGGTGATAGCTCTATCTTCATCCTCCATATTCACATTAACTGAAACTAGTTTATTGATCAGAGTATTAAACTCATTCAAATGATCTACCACGGATGAACTTTCCTCTATCCTCAAGCTATAAAGCTGCTTTTTCAGAAAAACCTTGTTAGTTGTTGATTTTGTTTCATACAACTTCTCAAGCTTTTGCCAAAGGGCTTTCGCGGTCTTCTCTTCAGCTACATTGAACAAGATGGAGTCCGCTAGGCAGAGACAGATTGTAGAAACTGCCTTCTTGTCAAGCGTTACCCACTCCTCATCTTTCATGCTGCTCAGTTTACTTGCGACCCCTTTCAAGGCTTGCGCTTGGTCATTCTGAACCAACAAATCCTCCACCTTCATCTTCCATAGAGCGAAGTTCCTGCCATCAAATATCTCAATCTCGAACTTGGTTACACCTTTTGTCATTGTTGCAACTCCCACTCGCACAAAACCTTAGCTCTGATACCAGCAAGAGGAAGCACAATAACAAAAATATAGAACACGGAAACAATAACACAAGTGACAGAGATTTACGTGGAAACCTGCAATGTGCAGGAAAAACCACGCGGCAATGGCAACTTCTCTTTCTTATTAATTTTAGCAAAATTTACATTCACGTCCTTTAATGTTTTCAACAACCTTCTCAAATGCAAGATATCACATCCCTTTTATAGAGCAAAAAGAAGAGTCAAAACTGTTCGTTTCCTCTTTCAACGAAAGCCTCGAAAACCTGTTCGTTTCAGCTCCCAAAGACTGTTCGTCTTCCGCTCCCAAGATTGTTCGTCTTCCGCTCCCAAGATTGTTCGTCTTCCGCATACTGACGTCTACCTAGACGTTTGCCAGACGTCACAACTGGCCTAGACGTCTGCCAGCCGAAACGTCTGGCCTAGACATTTGCCAGACCAGACGTTTGGCCCAAACGTTTGCCAGACCAGACGTCTAGACGTCTAGCAGCCCTGCTGGCAAACGTTTGACCATACTGACTTCACACCTAACAGGTACATCTTTAAATTAGGAGTTTGTCTTAGATTAGGGTTTGAGTATTTACTTTATGTAATGTAATAAATGCACAAGTAATATTAGAATGTGCAAAGTATTCAATAATGTAAATGTGCATCATAGTCCATGTGCACATGAATCCATAGAATAGGAAGATGAAAGGCCAAGAGTCACATCCCACTATATATTGGCCTTGGTGTGAGCAAGTAGAATCTATCTTTTATGAAGAACACAAGCTTATACTGAGGGGGGGGGGGTGAACAATATAAGATAAAAATTTTTACTTTTCCAAAACAGTAATATCCAATATCATCAATTGCAATAATGAAACAATGCACAGATCATCACACACATAAGAAACACATATTTAACGTGGTTCACCCAATGTGGGCTACGTCCGCGGAGAAAATATTTCTTATAAATTTTCTTAACAAATCTCTTGGGAACCAATTCCCTATTACAATGTTTATGGGCACCAACCCAAAGGAGACACCAATCCCCTCTCAAGTTTGTGGACACCACTCCACAGGAGACACCAATTCCCTCTGCTTCAGGTTTTGTGGACCTCTATCCATAGGAGACACCAATCCCCTCTCAAGTTTGTGGACACCACTCCACAGGAGACACCAATCCCCTCTACTTCAGGTTTTGTGGACACCACTCCACAGGAGACACCAATCCCTTCTGCTTCATGTTTTGTGGACCTCTATCCACAGGAGACACCAATCCCCTCTCAAGTTCGTGGACACCACTCCACAAGAGACACCAATCCCCTTTGCTCTGGTTCGTGGACCTCTATCCACAGGAGACACCAATCCCCTTTGCTCTGGTTTGTGGACCTCTATCCACAGGAGACACCAATCCCCTTTGCTCTGGTTCGTGGACCTCTATCCACAGGAGACACCAATCCCCTTTGCTTTGGTATCCTTCAAAGCTTGCTCAAATCTGTTCCAAGCCTACACACAAGGCTTGCTCAAACCTGCTCCAAGCCTACACAAGGCTTGCTTAAACTTGCTCCAAACCTACACACAAGGCTTGCTCAAATTTGCTCCAAGCCTACACAAGGCTTGCTCAAACCTGCTCCAAGCCTACACACAAGGCTTACTTAAACCTGCTCCAAGCCTACACACAAGGCTTGTTCAAATCTACTCCAAGCCTACACAAGGCTTGCTCAAATCTGCTCAAACACTCTGCTCAAATCTTTGCTCAAAACTCTGTTCACTAAACCTGCTCATAAGCCTGCTCAATTCTGCTCATATCACCTGCTCAAATCTGCCTCAATGCTGCTCATAACCCTTCTCAAATCTGCTCATAACCCTGCTCAAATCTGCTCATATCACCTGCTCAAATCTGCCTCAATGCTGCTCATAGAACTTGCTCAAGTATTCCCAAATTCTAGTCTAGCACTTGATAGATGACCTTCTTATGTACTTTCAAAATTAATCAAAAACAATGTACATACTTGCTTCACAAAACTGGTCTATAGCCCTTGCAAGTTCATTCTCAATATCACTCAAAACTAATGCATTGATTTGCTTCACAATATTGGTCTATAACCCTTGCTAGTATATTTCTAAATTCATTCAACAATAATGCACAACTTTGTTCTCAAACCCTAGCACGTGTTTCCAATTTCATTTATCAATGATGCACAACTTTGTTCTCAAACCCTAGCACATGTGTTTCCAATTTCATTCAACAATAAAGCACAACTTAGCTTTCACACTCTAGCACAAATATTTCCAACAATGCACATAAATTAATCCTTATATCTCCACCTTATGACTTAAAACTATATTCTTCAAACAACACCACTTTGAGTAGGAGTTAAAACACCATACCTCTAAAACTGCCTTGATGAAGATGTGTGCTCAAAAACCTGTCTAAAAAATAACTCCCTTTCTTTGGCCACTTCAAAACAAGTTAGCAAAACTCATTTTCAAATAATCCACATAAAATCCTTTCAAAAAGATGTGCACAAGAATACCTAAAAATAATGCTCTATAACTTCTTTTTGGTTTCACAAGATAAGGCCCTTAATAATGAACCAAAACCCTCAAAATATCAAGCAAGAATACAATCAACAAAAAGACCACAATACACCTTATGTCTCCTTTCTAATGTGCCAAAAATACAATTCAATATAAACCAAAATACACCTTATATCTCCTAATTAAACATGCAAAATCACAACTTTCAAATAAGACCCAAATAACCTTATTACAATATAAAATAATCTTTTTATACCTTATGACTCCCTCTAGATCAAATTCAAAATAAAATATTTTGCCCCCTTAATGCATAGCGACCGTAGTACCTTTGCAAAACAACTTTTAATCAAAATTTATTCATACTTTTCATAAGCGTACAAAATATTCTCTTATGCCTTGCAAAAAATCGTTCGCAGTAATTTGATCCTGCGACCTCTTGGCCCATGGTGCCCTAGCATTGGCTAGGCGTCTAGCTGGGCTATACCAGCGGATAGCAACATCAATGCACAACTTAACTCTAAAATCTTCTTTCTGCCGCGCAAAACAATATTTTTGCTACCAAAACAACACCCGCGTGTCACTCGCGTGAATCGAACTTGTGACCACCTCTCTCGCAGCGCCTTAGCGCTACCCAAACGACCAACTGTGCTAGCCTGCCAGCTGAAAACAAACATGCAACCCTTTGTCCTTATCTTCACTGTGCCCTCTGCCGAAATTTGTGCCCCTTCTCTGTGATTCGTCGTTTCAAAAAGCGCGAGCGGATATCAAAATGCACACTCAAAAAACCTTAGCATTGCATTGGATTAATGTTTGATTTAAATACCTTTTACCTCCATGCTCACACGACGTCGGTGCTCGAGAATTTAAATCATGCTTTTTAAACGTTGGTGCTATGCTTGTAACTTTATATTATAATATTTAAAAATATTATAATATTGTTTTTTAAACTTAGGCCTTCAAACCTTTGTTGCAACTGATTTTAATTAAACCCTTTTGCATTCTCTTTAAAATTTAAACTTTTGGGCTTCTTTTAATATTTAAACCTAGCCTTTTCCTTTAAACCTTTGCTTTGCTTTCTCTTTTAAAACTTGTCCCTCTGTATAATATTTAAAAAATAAATATTATAAACCTTTTCTTTTCACCAATTTTCCTTGCCTTGCATAATTGTCCAACCATACAACCTTTTGACATCAATCCTTTGACATCAATGACAACTCTTGACATCAATCCTTTGACATCAATGACAACTCAATATGCTCAATATTTCCAACATTTTCCATATCAAGTAGAGTAGAGTAGAATACAAGTTTGAGACAATGTAGAACTTGTATGAAGCATGGAGTCATTGAGATCTCCACATTTTGTATGAAGATCCTATTTTAGTGAGCTTTCATTAATGGCAGTTTTATGAGTTATTTTAGAAGTTTCTTATGAGTTTTACATGCTTAGTATATTGCCATTATCATAGATTCAATATTGCATTGCTCATTTTATATCTTGTGGTTGATTTCTCATTAAGTATCTAGCATCAAAAGCTAACATCACGGAGGATGTTTACCCAATATATAGTTATCCAACCATACTCTGGTTATCGAAGCATGGTGTACAACCCTAGCCCTTGTAGGATTCAAACCTTAGACCTCTATTTAGAGTTTCAAAAATAAGAAGCTCTTGGCCTATTTTCTTTGTTGATTGAACCAAAATTGCTTTTCTACATCAAAGAGGAGAATGAACCTATTAAGGTATGGTCAAAATTGCATGAGTTATTTGGAAAAGTTAATACAACTAAAGTAAGTTGCTTGGAATTAGAGCTTTCTTCTCTCAAATTGGTTGAGTTTGATAATGTTGAGGACTATATTGGTAGATTTAAGGGATTGAGAGAAGATATTATATCTTGTGGGGGCAAAAATAATGACAATGCATAATGCGTAAAGATTGTCCTTTCCAATCTCTCTCCTTTTCAAATGTTTTTTTTTTTTTGAAAAACAATTTGAAAAACTTATATTAAAACAAGATCATTTACAAGTTGGGATGAGACTTTCCCAATCTTAGCTGACAAGAACACCTATTTACAACAGTAAAAGAAGATCTGCATTAAAGCCAAATCTTCTAAACGATATTTCTACAATGGCTGTCCAAATTAGCTAAACATTGGATTTGCTCACCAACTTGCCTAATCCTCTCATCCTCAATAGTCATGCCATTATGCCACTGAACCCCTACCTCCTTCTCAATACCTATCTTAGCCAGGAAGTCTACCACTTTATTTAGATCTCTACTCACATAAATTGGAATCACATCATCTAATTCTCTCCACAATTCCTTAATTTGGGTGACAAGAATCTGCAGCCTTCATGTCTTCAAAGCAAAGTTCCTCATGCAATCCAGAGCTCCTATCAATATTTGAGAATCTAATTCTAGGATTATCATCTCTCATCAAGTGGTCAAATGTTTCCTTGCTCATGTAGCATAAAACACATCGATATGGACCAACGATTCCCCTACGTCTCATATTATCAAGAGTAAGAATTCCATTGTGCATGAACTGCTAGGCAAAGAAGTTTACTTCGGCCAACCCTTGGATTGCCAAATCTTTCTCGAATCCTCAACCTCATATGCATGAGGAAGTTCTGGAAGGATCTTATCATGTCCATCCTTCATTGTGTAGACTCCAAGGCTCCCATAGCCCCAAGCTAATTCATCCTCCTCATCTCTACCTATGAGAAATCTTTTTGCCAAGATTTTAGTCATAATGGGTGTCAATTCAAGAGGGATTGGAATTGGCCACTCATCCAACTTCTTAAACTGCTTAAACTTATAATCCCCCAATTGACTAGTGTTGAAATAAATTTCAATTTGGATCCAACCCTTGCTTTCCATGGCTGTTTTTACTGGTTGTAGTTTTGGGAATTCAACAATGATAGGTGGGTATTGATCCCATGAATCTGTCCAAAATCGTGCCTTCTCTCCTCTTTTTGTAACCCAAAATTTTCAAATTTGAGTGGTTTGTGGTGCTGCCCTATCTTGCTCCCCCCTTCCAACAGAATGGGGAAGTGATCCAAAAATGGACCCTCCAAAATCTGAAATTTTAGATTCCATTTCACAAACGCCTCCTCTGAAACCAAAAAATGGTTTAACTTCACCTTCTTGCTATGTGGCTCCCTCCTCTTATTAGTCCAAGTATAGTTGGTTCCAAGACATTTAATATCCACCAAGTGTAATGCATGGACTCAGGCAATCATAAGTCGATTCCCTGGATCCAAAATTAGGGTTCCACCTTCCTGATTTCTAGATGATAATTTAGCATTATAATCCCTAGCAACAATCTAGTCTAACTCCTCCCTCGAGACTCTCATATTATGCACAACTTTCCATTGACAAATCTAACCATCTAGGTTTTGAGCCCCATAAAAATTTGTGATTAAAACCTGCTCAGCTATCACATTGTTTCTAAAATGTGATGTGAGGACACCCCTCCAAGCTATATGTTCTATTGTCGTCTGTTCAAGAGAGTTCCAAAAGGTAACTATCTCCCCTAAGGCCCCTTCGACAGCCACTTCCATATGACCAACACCCCTTTAAAGTCTATTTACTATTTTACACATAATATCCAACGATATTTTTGTCTACTGGATAAGCAAAAAATCTGTTTTAGTTTTTTGTAATAGTCTTCAAACAACAGATTGATGGGTTCTATTGTTTAAATCCCTATATTCCATGATTGTATAATCATTGGTTACCTTGAGACTAGTAAGAGTCTATTGGCCTCACCAATCCCCAATGATCAGTTTGTCTCCTTGAACTGCTATCAATTCCTTATTTGATTTTCTACCCACTCCTTGAGAGCTGATATTCTTTGATCTCTTTTCCATCTGAGTTATCCTTAGAGTTGGCTTTTCTTTGTTCTTTTTTGCTATACCCATGATGACATCCTTTATTATCGGTTGCTCTTGGTTATGCACTATTAGTGCTCTTGCAATCTCTGATTGTTGTAACTCACTGCACTTTATTATCGGCTCTAGGATAGGATGTGGTGAAAGAGGGGCTTGAACATGGCTGTTATTGTTTTCGTTATTCCCATCGACTGCTTCCATGAATTGTTCTTCTTCCTAGTCCACTAGTGTCTTGAAGATCTCATACCTATTTGAGGGCTTGAGTTGGGTTTGCTCTTTGCCATATTTTTTCTTTTGGCTTCTCCTTCTTTTGGGTTGTTCAAAACCATCTCCCTATGCTTCTTCACCCTGAGAAGTATTGACTATTTCTTTATTGGTTGTTGACTTACCCTTTTAAGAAGATTTGACATTCCTAGAGGAGCCTCCATTTTTGTGTTCATATTTTTGGGGTAGGATCAGACCAAATGCCCATATTTGTGGCAAACTCTACACCTGAAGGGCAATGCATCATAATCCAGTTGTTGAATCCAAGATAGTCCTGCAAGTTCGAGTTCAACCTCTACCGGCAAAGTTTGGTTGAAATCCATTTCCACGCATATTCTAGCATAAATGGCTATGTTTCCTTCCATAGTGTCTCTAGAAACACCCAAACATCTTCTAGGGGAATTACTGATGATTTCCAATACTTGCTCACTCTGGAACTCTATTGGAAGTGCATACAAACGGATCCAAACAGAGATAGTAGTGTGTTCAATTCACTCTCCATGGCTGAACAAATAATCCTACCGGACCATGATTCCTCTTTTCTAATTCGAAAGCCCTATTTTTGTCGGCAAGTGAGGAAAAACTAACAATAAAATATCCATTACTAATAAACCACAAAGAATACTCACCAAGAGGCTCCCAATTTTGTTGAACCAAGGAATGCAAAAAATTCAGTGTAGGGCGAATACCCATGAATTTATAGATTAGATCATGATTGGCTCTATGTAAGATTGTTTCTTCTATCATCCTCTGCTCAATGACAATCTTTGGCCTTGATTTTGACAGTGGCAAGCATTCATTGACTCTTTGAGATGTTGATCTTTTTCCAGCAGTCGTAAAGAGCATTTTTAATGCAGTTTTTTGTGCTTCTTCAGTCTTTGTTGGAGATTTTTCCTTCAACAAATTTGCAAAAGAACTCTCTCTCTAAAAGAGGATTTGGAGGTGTCCCCATTGGGCCCTCCTGGGGCAGCAATCTTGTCTTCAATTCAGCAGCAACCAAAAAACACTTTGTCTACACTACTGATGCTCTAGTTTTCTCTTTCCTTCTTTTCAGATGTTAAACCTCATGCTTCATATGATTCTTATGTTCTTGGAAGCTCAAAAAATTCAGCTTTTTTCCTAGTTTATTTTTAGGTGGCAATGAGGAATTGTGGTGGTACTTCACAAATACAAGTTCATGTAAAGGAATTCAAATCTAAGAAAGCTAAGACCTAGAGGCTGAATGTCTAGGCTAAGTCTTCAAAGAAGTCGAAGGCCATTTGCGGATATTGCAAGAGGGAAGGACATCCAACAAAGAATTGCTTTTTGAAATTGCAATGGATGAAGCTGAGTTTTTGAAGATGATTGTATGTCTTTTAGGTGATGATGGGGATTCAGACGGATCTACCTCAAATGTTGAGGCCCACTAGAGCATCCATTATGGGGGGAAGATATTATTGTCACTCCTGTCTTCTCTTCTTGGCCCTTTAGTTCAGATTATGAGGGGTGTTGAAAGTGTAATCTGATTCATGGCCAAGGCCAACATTGTATGATGTAATCTTGGATAGGCCTAAGGGCATTCATTGTACAATATATTTAATTTATTGTAATATTTTATTATGTAAGTCCTATGGGTTGTGGTTAACCTTGTTATGGTTAAACCCACCTTATAACTTGTAATTAATCTTAAATCCCCCTTTTTATGTGAATCACTGGGTCAAATGACTTGATTAATATGATTTTCATTAACAAGCTTATTGAGTTTTGCAATATTTGAGCCCCTTGGATTGGGGCCAAATATTTTAAAACATTGGTATATCATAACAAGTCTATTTACAAGCTATTATTGGAGGTTTGTGTATAAATAACTTTGAATTTGGATATATTGCCAATGCCTTTAGTTTGGGCTTATAGTCAAGCTCCCATATATTTGAATACAAAATTATAAGTTTGATCACTGGGAATAGAATTAGATCAAAGGAAATTCTTCCTAAGATAATTTCTTTTTATGGCTTCCTTTTTGCCAAGAAATAAAGAAACCAAAGGATGTGAAAGGGTAATGTTGCCCCCTTTAACTGTTGTTTGTATTGCTGGAATGAATAATGGGCATATCACCTTTGCTTAGGAAATCTGCAATTGGGTTTTTCCTTAATGTTAGCTAGCCTGGTCGATAAAATCTTAAGGCATGAATGATGTCATGAAAGAACTTTCTAATTCAATTACTAAAATTACTACTATATTGATAAGGAAGGTTTACCCTTGTTATAATCAATTGGAAAGAATGGCAGGAAGGAATCAGTAGAGTCCTCGAGGATAATGGTGAGGTTTACAATAGTCTCTAGCCTTTTAATTATCTCCACATTTTAAATTCCTTTTTTTACACTTACAATAGTAAACTAGAGAGCCTTAGTTTGTATTTCAGGTTCATCTTGGTTAAAAACTAGAGGGGCTTAGTTTGCTATTCTAAGTTTGCAGTTAAAATTGTGATAGAAAAATGCATGAAGAAGTATTCAAAGGAGAGGAGATAGCTGCCAAAGCTGATATTATACACTTATTTATTAATGAGGTATATAGAGTTTTACAAAGATGAGGTTGAACTGTTGTACATTGGCATTGATCTAGGAATGCATAGACACCTTATTTAGTCTAATTACATTGATAGGCGTCCTACAATGGCAGCCAGGAAGGTCAGCCACGATGTAAACAATATTAATATTTTATTAAAAAAGCCGACATTAAGAAAATTACCCGCCGACATTAAGGGTTACGGTGGATTTAAAATATTTAAAAAATATTTAAACTATTTAAACTAAAATGGTGCCTCGAGATTGATAACTCTCGGCGTTTATAGATATATATATTTTATATATCTAAGCTAGTATAAATGCAATTAGTGAATTGTGGATGTGCATGGACATCTCATTCAGTCTAGGTGAGATGAACTAGACATGCAAACAAAGACTCTCTAGTTTACTATTCTAAGTGTATAAGATATAAATTACAATATGTAGAAAATTACAATGATGGATACCATTATAGATCTCATCATTTCCTTCTTTCTTAGTGGAAGTTGTCTCCAACTTCTATAGTAGATGAGGAAGCTTCTCCATAGGAGCTTATTTGGAGAATGACTTGGCTTGAGTCAATTATGTGCCTTTGTGGCTGACTATGTAAGCAATGGTTTGCTTCTTGTGATTAAGGTGAGTTCAAACACTGAGCAAAGTATCATCCACCAAAGGTGGTTGAAAATTTGGAATTGGATTTTCAAGATAAGTGATTAAAACCAACTCCTTTAAGTGTTAGGATTAAATAACAAATACGAGCAATAATATAATGCGGAAATAAACACAAAATAAATTATGCAATACACAATAGACACATATATAACATGGTTCACCCAAATCGGGCTACTCCACGGAGAAAATAACCAGGCCCTTTGTATTTTGTCCAGAAAACCCCTTTGTACACAACCGCGCACCTCATTCCCCTTTAGTCGCTGCGCTGCCCCCGAAACCCCCGCCAGGGTGGGGCTCCATAGCTGTCGCCTCCCACCCTGGACCCCCTTGGTGATAGTAGTAGGGGGGCTAATGCCCCCCCTACACCCCCCCTCTTTCACGTAGTGGGTCTAAGTGCGGCTGAAACAAAGGCCTCCGATTTAATCAGGCTCCATAATCAACAATCTCCCACTTGGAGACTGATCACAACAACTCCACCGCTACTGCACTTGCTGGACTATGCTTCAACTTTGGGCCTGGAAATTTTCTCACCTTTTACTCGTCATGCTTTAAGACCAACTGAAACTGAGCAGGAACTCAGTTTCTCCTTGGTTATTGCCTTTGTGAACATATCTGCAGGATTCTGGCTAGTGTGTATCTTCTCCAATTTTAATTGTCCATCTTCCAATACTGAGCGTATGAAATGGTACTTGGTATGTATGTGTTTAGTCCTGGAATGGAAAGCTGAATTCTTTGCAAGATGAATGGCACCCCGACTATCACTGTATAATGTGCTATTCTCTTGCTTCTTTCCCAACTCCTCCATAAACCTTTGTAACCAAATCATCTCCTTACTAGCCTTTGTAACAACAACATACTCTGCTTCTGTTGTTGATAGTGCAACAACCTTTTGTAATTTTGAAATCCAGCTTACTGCAGTTTCACCTACAATAAAAACATACCCTGTGGTACTCCTCCTGCTGTCTATATCACCTGCCATATCTGAATCAACATATCCTTGTAAAGCAGTATTAGATCCTTGAAAGCATAATACCTAATTGACAGTACCTCTCAAATACCTGAGAATCCATTTCACTGCCTCCCAATGCTTTCTTCCTAGATCGCTCATAAACCTGCTCACAACTCCCACTGCATGTGCAACATCTAGCCTTGTGCACACCATCGCATACATCAAACTGCCAATTGCTGATGAATAAGGAACCTTGGACATGTAGTTCATCTCCTCCCGTGTCTTAGGACACATCTCTTTGGTCAGTTTGAAATGATTTCCCAAAGGTGTGCTAACAGGTTTTGCATCCTGCATACCGAATCTTTCCAAAACCTTCTCAATGTACTCAATCTGAGACAATGTTAATTTGCGATTTTTCTTGTCTCTTGTTATTCTCATACCAAGGATTTGCTTTGCAGCACCCAAATCCTTCATTGCAAATGACTCTGCCAATTTTATTTTGAGTACAATTATATCCTGCATGTTAGACCCTGCAACAAGCATATCATCTACATACAATAACAGGATAATATAGTTACCATTATCCATTCTCTTAAAATAAACACAGTGGTCAGAATAACATCTACTATAACCCCGATCTGACATAAACCTGTCAAATTTCATATACCACTGCCTTGGAGCTTGCTTCAGGTCATACAGGCTCTTTTTCAACCTGCATACTAATTCCTCCTTTCCTTTGACCTCATACCCTTGTGGCTGCTGCATATAAATCTCTTCCTCCAAATCCCCATGGAGAAAAGTTGTGTTTACATCTAACTGTTCAAGGTGTAAATCCTCTACAACCACTAACCTTAAAACAGTTCAACATGAAGTCTTTTTAACAACAGGAGAAAATTTCATCATAATCAATACCTTTCTTTTGTGCAAACCCCTTTACAACCAGTCTAGCCTTATACCTCTTTTTTCCTCCGTCTTCTTCTTTCACCCTGTAAACCCATTTGTTCGGCAATGCTTTTTTTCCTGCAGGCAACTGAACCAGATCCCAAGTCTGATTATTTATCAAAGAGTCCATCTCGTCTTCCATGCCTTGCTCCCACTTCTTGGTTTCTACCTGCATTGCTTCTTCATATGTTTCTGGTTCACCAGAGTCGGACAATAATACATAATATAATGACGGAGAGTAACGTACAGGAGGTGTACTTATCCTGGTAGATTTTCTAACAATAGTTGCAAGAGTTTGAGGTGCTACTTGCTGCTGTTGTTGTTGATTTTCTAGCACCTTTGGAGTTTCAATTTCATCAAACACTATGGATTCTGTGTTTTCCTTTTCTTGTTTCTTTTCCTGCAACTGATCCTTATACATGACCTTCTCATTGAATATTACATCTCTACTCCTAATGATTTTGTGATTTGCATAATCCCAAAAACGATAACCAAAATCATTAACTCCATATCCAATGAAAAAACACTTCTTGGATTTTGCCTCAAGTTTAGTTCGATTTTCTTTACTGATATGCACGAAAGCTTCACAACCAAAAGTCTTTAAAAATGAGTAATTAACAGGCTTACTTGCCCATGCGTCTTCTGGAATCCCACCATCTAGGGAACTTGAAGGTCCATTGTTTATTAAATAAACTGCAGTATCCACAACATCTGCCCAAAACTGTAAGGGCAATCTTGCATGTATTCTCATGCACCTAGCACATTCCATGATAGTCCTGTTCATCCTTTTTGACACACCATTTTCTTGTGGAGTTCCTGGAATCGTCTTCACTCTACGAATCCCATGGTATGAACAATAACTATTAAACTCTTTGCTGCAGTACTCACCTCCATTATCAGATCTGAGACACTTTGGCTTATTTCCTGTCTCATTCTCAACCAAAACTTTCCATTTCTTAAATGTATCAAAAACATCTGATTTCTTTCGAATACAGTAAACCCATGTTTTTCTAGTTGCATCATCAATAAACGTAACATAATAATGAGAGCCACCAAGAGATGATACCTGAGCTGGTCCCCATACATTTGAATGTACAAGCTCTAGCTTTTCACTCTTCTTTTCTTTTCCAACTTTGAGAAATTTGACTCTTTTCTGTTTTCCATAAATGCAGTTCTCACAGAAGTCTAAATCAACCTGCTTCAAACCTGGCAACAAATTTCTTGAATGGAGAATCTGCATCCCCTTTGCACTCATGTGCCCAAGCCTATGATGCCACGAAGCTGTATCCACTCATGTAGAAGCTAAAGCAATAGAAAGGTCAGTATTACCAGTACATACATACAATGTACCTTCCTTATTTCCTTTTGGTAATAACATTGATCCTTTAGCGACCTTCCATGAGTTTGCTGAGAATGTAACTGTACATCCTTCACTGTCCAACTACCCTGTGGAAATTAGATTTCTTCTTAATTCAACAACCATTGGTTTCCATTTGGTAACTTTATTTGTATGTTACCCTTTCCTGTGATTTTCCATGGTCTATCATCACCCAGATAGACCTGTCCAAAATCACCTTGAACATAATCTGGAAAATATTTCCTATGGGGTGTGGCATGATATGATGCACCAGAATCTAGCACCCAACAATCATTAATATTATCTAGTGAAAGAATTAAAACATCTTGCAATACATCACCTGCAACGTTTGCTTCCTGATTACCCTGTTTTTCTTCTCCCTGTTTTTCTTTTCGATTCCAACAGTCTCTTTTCAGGTGTCCTTTCTTCCCGCAATGCCAACATTCCAACTGCTTCCCTTTGGATTTGGATCTACCTTTTTTTGATTTTCCACGATTCCCTGGGCTTTTTCCTCTCTCCCTTTGTCTCCCCCTGTTCTCTTCAGTCAAAGCATTACCTGATGCTTCACCTGTGCTTTTCCGTTGCATTTCCTTGCTAAGGATAACACCAATAACATCATCAAACTTTAAAGTATTTGAACCAGAGACAGAATTACTCACAGCCATTACCAAGCCATTCCAACTTTTTGGCAATGAGCACAAAATCAAGAGAGCCCTAACCTCATCATCAAAGTTTACTCCTACAGAGCTTAACCGATTTGTAACCATGTTAAATTCATTTAAATGATCAATAATGGACCCACCTTCCGACATCTGCATATTAAATAAACGTTTCATAAGAAATTCCTTGTTCGAAGCCGAGGGTTTTTCATACAGTTTAGCCAACGCATTCATTAAACCCTCCGTTGTCTTTTCCTTCGAAATATTGAAGGCCACCGGCGATGCTAAGCACAACCGTATTGTTCCTAGTGCTTTTCTATCCAGATCTTCCCATTCTTCGTCAGTCGTTGATGCTGGCTTCTTTGCTACTTCGCCTAATGGTAGGTAAAGATCTTTCTCCTCCATTTGCATCTTCCATAGATGGTAGTTTTGGCCATTGAACTTCTCAACCCTAAATCTGCCTTCTTCTACCATTGCTCCCACTCGAACTGGAAACCCTCCTTTCAAGTGCGTTTTTCAAACCCTAAGCTCTGATACCAGTTGTTAGGATTAAATAACAAATACGAGCAATAATATAATGCGGAAATAAACACAGAAGAAATTATGCAATACACAATAGACACAAATATAACGTGGTTCACCCAAATTGGGCTACTCCACGGAGAAAATAACCAGGCCCTTTGTATTCCGTCCAAAAAACCCCTCTGTACACAGCCGTGCACCTCATTCACCTTTAGTCGCCGCCCCCCCCTGGACCCCCCTGGCGACAGTAGTAGGGGGGCTAATGCCCCCCCTACACCCCCCCTCTTTCACGTAGTGGGTCTAAGTGCGGCTGAAACAAAGGCCTCCGATTTAATCAGGCTCCATAATCAACATTAAGTGACATGGCTCGTATAGCTTTACATAGTTCACATTGACAACATTATGAATGTCAAGTTGAGTGGGGAGATCCAAACAAAAAGCATTAGACCGCATTGCTTGGAGAATTGTATAAGGTCCATATAAGGTGAGCTTCAACTGTTGATGTTATTGGTTGTGAAATCTTTGCTTGTTAAGTGAAGCCAAACATGGTCAACAACTTGTAAAAAATGAGGTACTTAATAGTGGTCATGGAATGCCTTGAATTTGGCATGGATTTGTTGCAGAATATCTTAAACTTTGGGGTGAATCTTAAGCTAACTTTTCTACAAGAAAGAAGCTTTGTCTTGTTTCCAATCATGGGATGCTTTGGAGTTGGAAGAGCAATGTGGAACACATAAAGGGTCTAATGTTGGAAGCCATAACAAACTTAAAAGGGTTAATGCCTTATAGAGACATGAGTAGCCCATTTGTAACTAAGTTGAAGAATATGCAGATAATTGTCCCATTGTTTGTTTTGTCAATGATAGATATGTAGATCATGAATTAAGAGATGATTAACAGCCTTAGTCTAGCCTAGTTTTTGGATTAAATGAAACATGAATGACAATCAAGAAAATTCCACGATAATTTGCAAATGGGACTCAAGAAACATGGGTCATGATAAAAAAAATGGAAACTGGTAATCTAGAATTGCTCCAAAGATGGTCAAAAGACAAGTTGGTTGTTTGTCGAGCATCAATAGACGTGGTGCATGTCATACAAATTATCATTTTTGAATGTTAACACACCACAGCAAAAATGCTGTTATGCTGAAGCTGAGTTGTAGGCAGGCCACTAATGAAATATATGGAACTATATTCCCATCATTGAGAAGGAAATGTCAAAGGATGATACAATCTAAGTTTTACATAGAAAGGCTTAGACTAGCTACAAAGTGAGCATTGATAGGTAAAATTCTCAACTTCCTACGTCATAGAAGGTTAATAACAGCAGCACTAAAAGTGTTGTAAGGTCTTCTGCACGTGAAAATGTCCACCATAGCAGGATGAATAAGCCTCCTTAAGTAGTATTTCATGGGAGGGGCCAATAGGAATACACAGCCGGCTCAACTTGTATAATAACCCATCTCATAAGCTCTAGTTAACTTGATCCGAATCTAAAGTCTCATCCTGCTAATGATTTTTCCAAAACATCTGGGGAAGGAATTCATTAATTCCTCCCAAGTTTCCACCATCCATACTTTGTAAGCTTGTTATGATTGTTGGCTCTTGATAACCCTTTCACTCTAATGGAAAATGCAAGGCATAATGGTTGATTTCAATATGGGATCAAATCTTTTGCCAATCGATGAATAATGCATTCCATATGTGCCCTTCCACCCACACCATCTTGCAACATCTTCAAATCAAAGGATTCTCTTATTAAAGCGAGGTTGGTGCTTGGAGCTTGGAGCTTGAAAACTATAATTGGTTTGAACTCTCAGTTTTGATTGAAAGTTTTGTTAAATTTACATGTTGCAGTTGTGCATCTGACAATCCGTAAAAAGGCCATGTGCGTATTATAGTTTGCTTTTTGTGAAACTGGTTCTGATGGATTTGTCTCTTTTCCATAAGTTATATCCTAAAGACCTTTGTTACCAAGATGGGATGCATTTTTACCTGCTCGGTATGGAATTTTGTCTCCAGTAACTTCTGGTAATTATTGCCATGATTTTGGGCTACAATATATATTTGGAATGTATCATAGTATAATAAATTTTTTAAACAAAATCAGATTCCAGTAAACTCCTTATGTTCTAACAAAACCATCATTCAAAAAGAAGTAAAGACTTATTGTAGTTTGCACCCAGAAACAGTTATTGGCAAAAGCCTCAAACAGCAAATGCCATTTTCTTGTTAATGAACCATAGAATCTTTAATCTATTCTGCGATATTTGAGGTCAAATGTGAGTTGCTGGTAGTCTTGTTGGGCATCATGGGAATGTGCGGATAATAAAATCGTCCTCTCCTTATCGTCGAGAATGTGCTCAAGTCTAAGCATTTTCATACATAGTACAGATTAGAATTTATCTTTAAGTGTCAATGGTTTTTTAAAGGATAGAAAGTTGCCCTCCTTAATGTATGACCTACAAAAGGATGTTGCAATTTTCTGTCAGCATTGGCAGAGTTTTTCAAGAGAATGGTGTGCAGTGGTATAAATCTAGTGCCTTTCCATCTTAAAATCTATCCTGGAATTTTATTGTAGGTTTGGGCTTGTCTTTAATGAGACCTCTTTGTGACATTCTTGCTTTGAATACTGGGATAAGTTTTCGGTTTTGACAAAAACCTGTTTCTAGGTTTACAAAATAGTTCCTTGTCTAAAATCCCAGGGGAACTGCTGTGAGGGGCTGAAAACTTTCAAAAATGTTTTTGACTGTGTCCAACAATTTGTAAAGAGTCTTCCGAAGTTTCTAGCGTTGGAAGCTTTCTGTCTGGACATTACTAAAAGTTTTCATTATTGTGTCCAGGATTTCTGAGAGTTATTGATATTGTTTTCTTGGGATTTTAGAAATTTCTATTATATTCTAAAACTAATTCCTCTATTGTATTTGCCTAGTCCTCTTTCCGTAAGAAGTTTACTCCAAAGTTTGTGCTTCTTCCTGCCTGAGCTGTCACTGCTTTTGGTACCTATTTCCCTGCTTCCTGCCCTATGCTTTTCGTGATCATTTACATTTATACAGCACGTAGCTCTATGTTTGTCGGGTTTCTCATCTGTGCCGTATATATTCTAGGGATTTTCAGCAGCACTTTATGCCACATTTTAATTGATGTAATCGCTAGTTCCACTGACTATTTCTTATCGTTGGCAGATATAATTATAATTACTTTCTACTATTGTGTTTCACCTTGTATTGTGTATGTGTTATGCATAACATAGAACACTTTTTACTTATTTTCTACATGCCATTTGTCTTGTACGGAGTTTCATGGTTGTCACTTGACTTTTGCCCAGATGCCTCTATTGATCAGCAAACACAAGCTTTGTGATGAAATCATCAAAATCAAGGGTCCAGAAGTTTCAGATCTGGTATAATTTCACTAGCTGTATTTAGCTTGATTTCATTTATTTTCAATAATTGCAAATTGTTCTTTGTTATTACTATTTCCAGAGTTTTGCGTTTATGTCATGTGCCTTGCTTTGATGTTGCTCATTTGGGATCTTGAGTTTGGCAAAGAGGGGCTCTAGTTTACTTGGAGATTTTTACCAAGTTATTTTTCTTCTGAAGCAGGTAATGCCTTTACATGATATGCCTACAACTGAGCTGATGCTGAAATGGATTCAGGTTTTTGGCTAGCACTGTTTTTGAACACCTTTCATTTCCTTGCTTATCTTTGCCATGTACATAGGCACATCTATTGAATGCAATTCTAATGTGGAGGAATGCTTGGCTGCACCTGATGACACATTGGTTTCTATATTAAACCTCTCTTTATTTGATTTGAAGAAGAACAAACGTAGCTATGTATAAAGAATAATAGCTTATAATATTGGAAGATATTAGACGACTTACGTTATATTGTTAATTCCAGGCAATCTGTGCAACATATGGTCAGCGTATTGATGATTTTAAGTTGTCATTTGCTGATGGAAAATCCTTTTTGTACCTGATAGACTTCTATTTGCCAGGGTATATGACTTGTTCTCATCTTCTGAAGGTAAATTTTATTTTACCTATTTGTTCTCTTCATTGACGGTTGGACTGGAAATGTTCAGTTATATAGTGTGAAATTAACACATTATGTGCCTTTTTTAGGAACCTCAAGTTATTGATGCTTTGGACTCGTTGATGAAGAAATTGTCTGACACTAAGGCTTCTACACATAAATATAGTTTAGTGGAAAATTTCATTAAGCAATTGTATGACATACCAGAGGTAAATCCATACCTTGTTCCACACAATAGGCAGATGCCTTCAATAATTGCTTATGACAGTTGCTTTTCATACAGGTTCTTCAGATAACTGATTTTCTTGAAGGGGATCCTTCATGTAATGAACGAAATGTTATCATTCTTCTAACGTTCCTTTCTGCTCAGCTTCTTGAAGGGAAACCAATGGTATGGAATTAAATTTCATTTGAAAAAATAAGACATTACTGCTTTTGATTATTGTTTTGAAGGTTTTCAAAATTATTATTTTTAATATTATATTAATTAATCTGTTTTATTATTTTTCTTTATGATATGAATCAGACATGTGCACTCAAAAGCAGGAAATATTCTGGCATTTTTGAGAAAATGCTATCAGATAAGCATACTGAACAAATGAAGTGCAGAGTTGAAGGTGACTTGGTGCTTTTTTCTTTCTGAATTTCAGCACTTTTCTTTTCAATCATCCATTCTAATGTATCTAGTTATTGATGCTTTTGCTCAACCATAAGAACACATGGCAGCTATTAGAATTCAGCCATTCTGTGGATCTGTACCTCAAAGGCCACGCTTTTTAAAAAATAAAGAGGGCAAAAAGGATACCAATAAACAATTTGATTTTATGCTAGCCAAGGGTGTGTAGGAAATGTAAATTGGTTTATATTCATTTAAAGGCATTTTTAGGGTCTCAAATTATTCCTTGTTTGTTTGATTAAAATACTTATGCCATGGTAGAGAGGGCGGTTATCCAAATTCAATCCTGGTTGAGAGGATTAACTCAAAGAAGGCAATTTCTGAGGATTAAAGCAGCTGCTTCTCTTATAACACATTCTGTAAAACCTTGGCTTTTGGCCAAGCAACTTGAAAGAGATGTTGTTCCTTCATCCACATGGTCTGCCATTCAAGAAAGAACACAAGGTTATACACATTTATTCTTTTAAAGTTAATGCCTTATTAGCTATTCTTTTTTCTGTTTGCCTTTTTTCTCTTGTATCTCCAAACCATTGATTTTGTCACATGTTAAGTTGTGCACAAATTGGCAGACAAGGCTGCAACAAGAATACAATCTCAGTACAGAGCTTTGATGGAAAAAAGGCAGTTTCTTAAGCTTAAAACAAGCATTTCAACCATACAGAGAGCTATCAGATCGTGGCTACATGCAAAACAAGGTAAAACTGCCCTCATTTAAACACATGCTCTACAATTCAAGTGTTAAAGGTAATTTTAGAAATGTCTCATGTTGCTATTTTGGACTATGGTTCCATGGGTCTTTTGCTATAGCAATTTGGGTCTTTGAAGTGTTGTGATTGCTTAATATAGCTTTATAGTCTTCTGCTCTAGATTTGTATATTTTCTAGCTTTAATACTATATCTTCTTGTGTTCCCATGCATCTTTACCATTAAATCATTTTGTCTTTGAAGTTTGTATACCTCATAAATTTGCAGAGAAGGCTGCAATAACTATTCAGTCTCACTACAGAGGTTTTTCTCAAAGGCGACAGTTTTGGAAGATGAAATCCTCTGTTTTGCATTTACAATATGTTATAAGAGCTTCGCTTGTAGCCAGGTGCATGGTGAGACAAGGTAATATTCCAAGAATTGTTCTATTTCCTTTATGATCTGTTTTTGTATTTTAGGTGTCTCTATACCATTTGGTTGCTAATTCCTTAGATTGTGTCATTGCTGTTTGGCAGAAAGAGCATCAATTATTATTCAATCTCATTACAAAGGTTTGACTGAAAGAAGGCGTTTTCTGAAGAGTAAAGCAGCTGTTCTGCAGTTGCAGAGAGCTGTGAGGGGTTGGATTGCAACTGCTCAACAGAAAAAACATGAGCAGAAGGTTGAAACTGCTGCAACCATAATTCAGAGCCATATTCGAGGATGGTTACAAAAGTCTAGTTATATTTTGCTAGTCACCAAGATTCGGAAAATTCAACATACATATAGGGACTACAGACATAAGAAAAATAAAATTAAGTCTGCAATCAAGATTCAGAGTTCCTGGCAGGGTTGGTTGGCTAGAAAAAATTATAAGGAACAGAAGTCAGCTGCTATTGTGATCCAAAGGTGTTTTCGGGGATATATATGTCGGAAGCAGTACAAGTTATCTATGGAGGCTTTGATCAAAATTCAAAGTGTCATCAGAGGAAGAATAATGGTACGAACTTATCTGAATTATAAAACTTCTGCATGCAAATTGCAACATGCTTTCCGAGACTGGTTTATAAGAAATAAAGCTCGAAAACTTTGTGAGGTCCATAGCTGCAGTACAGTGTCTTCAAGCAAGATTCAAACTGTTGGGGAGAAGTGTAAACTCAGTGGTTTTGCAATAGTAATTCAAGCAGCTTTTAGAGGTTGTCGGGAAAGGCAAAGATACAGGATGAAGCTTAGAATGGTACTTTAAAACACTGTAAAAATTATTACAATTGTACATATTGTTAAGGTATTCATAATGCTATGTTTTAACATTTTTCAGGCAAGAAGGATCCAGGCCATCTTTCGTGGAGGTGAAGTTCGACAAAAGCTTTCAGAATATATGTCCAATAAGCGATTGAAATATGGTGAAATGGATTGCACACCTGAGGAATTCCAAGTGCTCACTAAAACTTCTGAAGCTGCAAGAACCATTCAGCGATTTTATCGTGGTCATGCAGCCCGTTTGTTGTGTTCCTCCAAGAAAAAAGAAAATATGACCAAGTCACAGGATGTTATTGCCCCAAAAGACTTGGCTAGTGCTGAGAATGTCACTCATGACTTGTCCCATGATGTGTGCATTTCTAATTCACATAAAACAGTCTTAGAAGAGATCCTTAATAAATATATTCGACTTACGAAACAGAGGCGTCAGTTTCTTAAAGTAAGGAATTCAGCTATCGTAATTCAGTCCCATTTTCGTGGCTGGCTTAGCAGGAGAATCTTCTCAATGTCAAAGTCTCGTGTTATTTTGATTCAAGTAAGGAATCAGGATATGTTATGGTTACTAATTGCATACATTATTGAATGTCTGAATTTTTAAAAGAATACCATTTAGACAGGCATCAAATTATTACTGCAAAATTTGGAGTGAGCCTTCCTTTTCAATATGTTGCAGGCATTTTGGAGAAGCTACTTAGTAAGGAAAAATCAAGTTGACTTAAGGCAACAATTCTCAGACCTGCGATTTCGAATGAAAAACACCGCAGCAAATGTGGATGATAGCTTGCGGCTTGAAAATCGTCTTACAAAGGCACTAGATGCTCTCTTGAATTATAAAACTGTCAGTGGCATTCTTCACACATGTGCAACTTTAGGTAAATGTTGATTCTGAATAAAATATTGCTTCATAATATTATGGTAATTGAAAAGTGTTGTTATCCAACATTTTCCTTTTTATGAACAGATATGGCGACACAACATTCAAAAAGGTGTTGTGAACGGCTTGTTGCTGCCGGAGCCATTGAAAAGCTGTTGCATCTTATTAACTCAACTAATCGCAGTGCACCACATGAGGAGGTCTTGAAGCATGCACTTTCTGTATTGTGTAACATTGCTCACTATCCAGAGCTAGCTCGGCTTTTTGTGGATACAGCTGGTTCAATCAACACAATTGCTGAACAACTTACTAGGTTAGTAAGCAGTTTGATGCATTTACCAAGTGATATACACATTGATGCATAAACTTGCTCTTCCACAGATTTTTAGGATACATGTAATTGTAATTTTGCAGAAATAAAGGTATAGTGCATTTTGACATCACTGGTAGTCTGGTATTATGACATTGGTGTCCCTTGTAATGCTTTGAATCGAGTAGCACTGCTCTCCGTGTTTGAAAGAATATGCTTTTATGTGATGCAAGCTGTTTGTGTTGATGAATCTGATTTCAGAGTAACTATTTGTCTTCCAGAAATAAGGAAGAAGGTTTTTGTAAGGCAGCAGAATTATTGAAGAGGCTTTGTGCAATAAAAAGTGGACCTGATGCTGTTCAAAAAGTGGCTCCAATCATCCGGAGGCTGCAATATCTAGCTCAAAATTTAGAAAAGAAAGTTGGAATGGAGCGAAGGTGAAATTTTGGTAGTCCTTTTCCAGTTTTTCACAATCGTAAATATCAGGTGGCATTGTTTTGGCTTAGTGGGAAAAACTAAGTTTTGAATGCCTGTTTTTGAATATGTGCAGAAGCTTGGCAAGGCTTCCGCCAAAAGGACCAGATGCAACAAGAAAGACTGGTGAAAGAAGATTGAGGGAAGCCGACTCACAATATAAGTCAATTATTGATCTTTTGGAATGTGTCACTGGTGAATCTAGTCGAAGACGATCAGGAGTGCACGAGAGCAGACCACAATCTGATCATGGGTTAAAAAGGGTAAGCAGTGGACCTCTTGACCTTTCAAGGCACAATAACAAAGAACGTAACCCATTTCAAGACTGTTCAAATCATTAGTCTTTACTCTTATCTGCTATCTTGAAGTGATTTGTAAATTTGCTGTAATTTTACAGGATGTACATTATTTGCTTTTATATTTAGTGAATGATGAGAATTATGTCCAAGTCCAACCATTTTATGTTAGTAAAATCCTCTTGATTTTGCTGTATTTCTCATGGGATCATTAGATTACTTAATTATTTTATTTTATTTTTTCTGTCGTAACTACAAGTCGTATCATTCCAACCTTTAGAAATGAATGAATCCCTTTGGTATTTGAGTATTTGAACTATACAAGTCATATTGTTCCTACCTTTAGGAATAAATGAATCCCTGTGGCATTTGAGTATTTGATTTATACAAGTCATATTGTTCCCACCTTTCACAATAAATGAATCCTTGTGACATGGTTATCACCTTTCCTGTTCAAGACACACAGCTTAGCTTGAAATGCCAAAGATCGGGGAGTAAAATAATAGATATTAACTCTTGGTAGCAAAATGCCAGCTGTTGCATACAAGTGCACTCGTCATGCCATTCACATTTTCAAACTAGGAATCAAACATTAAAATAAATACTTTTATACTCATTTGTTCACTTGGGAAAAGGAAGTGTCACCAATATTTTGTTTCTTAGCTGACGACTGTATATAAAATTTTTGTTTGTTTTACCTTGGGTGAATGAATGTGTAGCACTTGAAGAGATTGCCTTTGAGTAATCATCTCAGTTTCGTAACTGTTTAGGTTCAAAACATTTCAACTGGATTTGAGGTTCAAGAAAGTCTGGTGTTTTTAATATATAAAGATTTTGAAAAATGCAAAACATGAATTATCACCGAGTTAAATCTATTTTTAAAGTAAAATATGTGATCATCTTTGGTTCTTTTTATATACACTATCATTGTAATAGTCGCTTTCATTTTGCATGGAGAAGGAAAGTATACCTGTGGAAGTTTGAATGTCTAAAATAAATTTCAAACAGTGTCTACTTAATGCATTTCCTGAACTGAGGAAAGTAAATGCTAGATTATTTGAAAATTAAATTTTAAAAAGTGCAGGAATTAATGCTGAACATGTTAAGTTTTGAGCGAAGGGGGTGATTAAAAGTACTCGTGCTGGCCTAAATACTTTTTGAAAATAAGGCAATTGTTTTCATGGAGTGTTTTCTCCCTTCTTTTCTACAGTGACGTGTTAAATACAAATTAGGAACAAAAGTTCTTTAAAAGCCTAAAATGACATCATGGAAGACTTTTATGATAAAGTAATTTATCAATAAAAAGGGAAGCAGGGTTTTAAAAAATAGCACCCAAACAGCTGAATGCTATGGCTTGAATAATTGATGTAGTTTTTTAAACAAATAATTAATTCAAAGAAATGCATCTAACCTTTTGAAGGTTATATATTATCTATATTTTGTATTTTATCTTTGAAAAAATTATTGATCATATTTAGGTAAAGTTTTTAGCTTGGTTTTTTATTTGGGCTGTGGATAATGCAATGACATCATGGAAGACTTTTATGATAAAGTAATTTATCAATAAAAAGGGAAGCAGGGTTTTAAAAAATAGCACCCAAACAGCTGAATGCTATGGCTTGAATAATTTATCAATAAGAACAAAAGTTCTTTAAAAGCCTAAAATGACATCATGGAAGACTTTTATGATAAAGTAATTTATCAATAAAAAGGGAAGCAGGGTTTTAAAAAATAGCACCCAAACAGCTGAATGCTATGGCTTGAATAATTGATGTAGTTTTTTAAACAAATAATTAATTCAAAGAAATGCATCTAACCTTTTGAAGGTTATATATTATCTATATTTTGTATTTTATCTTTGAAAAAATTATTGATCATATTTAGGTAAAGTTTTTAGCTTGGTTTTTTATTTGGGCTGTGGATAATGCAATGATAGATTGGTTCTTATTGTAAGCAATAAGTTAAGGTTTATGAGCATTACACATATCCAACAATCCCATATTCCTCAAAGTCTACTATATATTGGTGGAGAGACTTGTATGGTGCTCTTCACCTATGAGGTATATATAACATAATCCCCTTGTGGATTCAAACCTTGGACCTTCAATTAAAAGTATCCAATATAAAATGATGAACAACTCTATTATCATCCTAACTAATAAAATATATTGTGTATTATCCACTTTGATGCCCACCTTGGATATATATAAAAAAAAATGCATCTTCAATAAATTTTTTGCTATTTTAGTTGTGGATAATGACATGCATTTAACCTTTTCAAGGTTATATATTATCTATATTTAGTATTTTTTCAAAGGTACTATTCTTTTTGCAAGATTAGTTAATTATATTGATGTAATACCTTTGGCTTTAATTTTTGTTTAAATTGTAAATAATACACTAATAGGTCGATTTTTATTCTAGGCGATAATATATATTCTAAAATAATGAATTCTATTATCATCCTAACCATTAACATTAATAAAATATATTGTTGTGTCCCATGCACTTTGAAGTCTATCTTGAGTGCATTTCAAGAAAAACTCATCTCTATAAGAAAACTTTTCTCTATGTAATCTCTTGACCTTTACTTTTAGTGACAAATAATATAATGACAGGTTAGTATTTATTCTAATTAATATTTATAGGCTAAAATATAAATGAATCTATTAATTTCAATATACTTTTTGTTTGGAAGTTGTAGAAATATAATGTTGTGCACCATGTACCATTGACTGTACCATTGACTTCTTATTGGGTGTATGTAAAAAAAAATGCATCTTAACTACAAACATAGCTCTTTTTGTCTATCTAACAATACCTAGGATAGTAAACAAATATGAAATTAAACTAAATAAGAATTGTTTATCTAATAGTAACTAAGATAGTAACTAAATATGAAACTAAATCAAATAAGGACTTATTATGAATCTAGGATTTTTTTTAAGGTTTTTGTATTATTTATAAGTAAATAAGAAAGCTACATTGTCTACCTTGCCATGCAAACAAGGCTTTCATCCAAAATTTTATAGAAGAGCAACAACTATGTCTTAAGTGCATCTTGCTAATACAAGGATAGAGAAATCTATGACTTTCTTTTGAGTCACAACATATAGGAACCAGAGTTATCAGCATCAATATGTAGTATATAGTATAGATCTTCCCTAGTTTTTTGCATCCACCATAGTGGAGGATCTCCATAACAAGTCAGATCCCCATGATCTAAAGCCCAATTTGCCATAGCATTTGCAATCTTATTTTGTTCTCGAGGAGCATGAAGAAACTCTATTGTTTTGAATCTAGACTAAAGTGCATGTATCTTGTCAATCATCCTTTGTAACCTCCAATTTTGAGAGGAGGTTTTGGTGGATGCCTTAGTCGATTAATAATTACTTGTAAATCTAATTCTACTTGTATTGTAGACCAACCAAACCTTAGTAGCATCCTAAAAGCCATAAAGGATAGCACATGCTTTCGCTAGATTATTAGAGAGGATGCCAAGATTCTCTACAAAAAGAAAAGCATGAGTACCATTTGAGAATCTTCCTATGCCTCCTATACTTGCCCTTCTTGGATTACCTCTTGATGCACCATTAGTGTTGATCTTCCCCATACCTTTAGGAGGGGCTTGCCATGGTCCATCCCTTTGAATAGTAGGTTGAGGACCTTATGGATGCCTACATCTCCATTCATCCACAAGGAGTTGAAGCTTGGAGAGTAAACTATGCCATTGTTGAGATATTGTGGAGGGGGGCTTCAATGTATGCATAGTAGTTTCCTTGATATTGGCTACAATTTTTTCCCAAATATATTGAACATTATGGTGAATTGCTTTAAATATTCTTTTATTCCTTTCTTTCCATAGATTCTAAAGCATCAGAGATATACTGACCAAGGCCATTTGTTTCATTGAACTGTCCAACCCATTCACTCTGGGCCAAGTCCTCCATGCTTGCTCAAGGGAGGTAAATTGCTAGAATCTTAGATCTAAAAAGGTTACCAACCATTTCCACAATTGAATGGCTAGGGGGTAGAAGAAAAAAAGGTGGTCCTAGATCTCATTCTTTGAACAACATAACTCACATTTAAATGTACTAGAAAATCCTTGTTTCATCAATTGGTCTCCTGTAAGAACCCTCTTGTGGAGTAGAAGCCAAATAAAAAGTCTCACTTTAGGCCAAGTCAAAAGTTGCCAAATTTGGTTGAAGACATCATTGAGTGGATTTTCTCTATGATGAGTGAGGGATGAATATCCTAGAGCTGTAAGCTCCATCCCAACCTATCTTTGTATTTTGCCCAAGAAAGCGATTGTCTTCTAGTAATATGATGAATAGCCTCCTTAACATCCTTCGTTGCCAAGATTGGCCAACCCCTTACTAGAATCCATACTCTATCCTCCAAATTTTGTTCCCCACAAATTCTATCAAAGATAGAAAGATGTATCTTTATTACCTTTATATGCTATAACTTAAACATTCATCCTCTTTAATTATAGTTGAAAATTAGATAATTAAATTACAAAGCCCATTTTTGAAAAATATAATGCTTGTCACTTACACTTTTTTTTTTAACAAAATTATAATACTAGTTCACTAAATATGTAAAAGGCAAGTACTACCATTATAACTATGTTTCATATGAAATTGATAATTACCTTAATATAATCAAAATATGATTGTCTTTTAACAAAAATTCATGATAGTAATATGGATAAAAAATGTAAGCAATTTTGAGCAAGGCAAAGGTTGGCAAGAAATAAGGAAAAATTGGTAATGATAGGGAATCACTCGAATGCCTTAAATTTGAAGGGTGATTTATGTCTCAACTCTTCTTAGCTTGCCATGGATAGCATGTCATTATTGTTGGCTTTACTATAAAGGCAAATGATAAACGTAGGTAGCCATTATGTTGCCTTGAATAGTGAGCATTGTGGAAAATGAAATTGGCAACGACGAAGATAACAAAGGTCCCTTGCATGGACACTAAATTCACCTTTAATGTGAGTTGGAAGGATGGTAGCGAGTTACATATGCCCTCATTACCTTCCTTGATCCCAATGCACTCTCTCTTTTCAATGTGTAGATAAGATTGGAGAGAAGACTATAATAGAGAGGCATTCAAGTGTGGTTACAATATCAATCAAATAAAGACCTTGGTTTGTAAGGGAATGTAAATTAAGTTACATATTACCTCACCACCTTCCTTGAGCCCAATTCTTTCTCTTTCTCATTGTGTAGATAGGAATGGGGAGAAGACACTAGTGGAGAGGCATTCAAGCACGTTTTGAATATCGAATAAAGGGAGAATTTTGTTTATTGTTGCATGCAAATATTGAATGGAGAGGAATATAACCCAAGAGTGTTGTTGAATTCATCAATTTTTATGTGTATCAAACTAAATTTATAGGTACCTAGGAACTACAAAATCCTTTAAACACAGTTTTTGATATGGTTGAATTCAAATTCATCAAACTAAATTCATAGGTACCTAAGAGCTACAAAATCCTTTAAACGTTGTTTTGAGATGAGGTAGTGTTGGTCAAGAATCCGCCTTAGGTATGGAATGTTTCATCTATGCGCCATGCGCCCTAGACCCGACCAACATTGAAAATTCGAAAGGAAGGAATGCCTCCCGTGCCAATCTCCAGAGAGGGTTGGTTCCCCTACTACTTTAGACTTGGGGATTGGAGATTAAGGAAACATGAAAGAAATGATAAATGATTGAAAGAGATGAAAAATGTGGCTTCAAGCCAAATGAACGGGGGGTGATGAACAAACAACACGATTACATTATTATACTTAAACCAATAGCCATTAGCGCAAAGGATGTAACATAAATTGAAACTGAATACTCTCACAATATGCAACCTCCTAAATTATTCCAGTGTTTACTCTTTATTAGAATTTAAATCCAGACATAGAATTATAACTATGAGACAAAGAAGCAAATTAAATAGAAATAAGGAATAGAAGGCATACACACGAAAGAGATTCATATTTAGAGCCAAGGATCCTTTGTATTCATAGCAGAGCTTTAGCACAACAATTTTCTAGCAAAACATCCATCCATTTACATTAGAATTCCTAGTTTTTATAGAGGATTCCGCCTCCGAAACAAATGCCCAACCAAAAAATGTTGCAGTGGCAACCAAGATTTGATTCTGGCATTCATCAGAAAGTAATGAGGCATGGCCTGAATTCGATGACTCGCTGAGAAGTAGCTGCATATCTTCAATGTGCTGACATGATTTGCCTGTAATGTCGACTCCTTGCTTGCTGGAACCGCCTCAACAAAAAATCGGATTCTGAGATTCGGAGGAATTAAATTTGGATGCTTCTTTGATCGACTACACTTAAGCGGGTAAAGGGACGCCTTTAATACTCAATTACATCATTGAGAAGCAATTTTTGGGAATTCTCTCTAAAGCAGGAGAGGTTGATTGAGAAATAGGAGGTTCGCTGATGCCAACCCCACTCATGTTTCGCTTCGAAAAGAGCTTGCGCTCTCAAGTGGGAGCGAAAGCACTTGGGCCCCACTTATGTTTCGTTGTTTCCTAACCCAAAATGGGCCAGCCCTCTTAAAATGGGGCGAAAACACTTGAATGTTTCAGCTGTCTTGGGAGTGGCGCTGGCCTAGGAAAAGTCAAAGGCGCTTTAGCCTAAACTAGGCCCAAAATTGACTTGCGCTGCCAAATTGGGGCGAAAAGGAATCTGGGCCCCACCTGCAACGTTTCCCGAAACTGAATTGCGTTGACGCTAGAAAAAGACAAAGAGGCACTTTCGCCATACTAGGCCTGAAATGGGATTGCACATTCAAGTTGGGACGAAAGCGCTTGGGCCCCACTTGCAACGTTTTTTGAAACTGGGTTATGCCTTGTGGAAAAGTCAAAGGCGCTTTCGCCCTGACAAACTTCGAAATGGATTTGTGTTGGAAAACTGGGGCGAAAACACTTGGGTCCCACTCAACATTTTTTGCTTAAAACAGAGGTGGTGCTGACTTTTAAAACAAAACTGAAGGCGCTTTCTCCCATGTTGGCCCCGAAAAGGGATGCACTTAGGCCCCACTGCACACCTTTGCCGAAACTGATTTTTGCCCAGACAAGGCCCGAAACTGACTTGCGCTCTCAAATGGGTGCGAAAAGGCCTGGGCCCCACTTGGGTTTCACTGTTTTTTAGCCCGAAATGGGCTTGCGCTTCACTCTTGCTCCAAAATCGAATTGCGTTGAAGCATGACGTGAAACTACTCTTGCCCACGAAAAGACAAAGACCCTGCATGATGAGCGAATAGAAAGAACTGCATGTTTCCTTGAGCACAACCAACAAACTTTGACAACAAGATGTAGAAAAACAAATAACACATTCTAAAAAAGAAGAGTTTCAAGGAAGAAAAGATTACTGCACTTTCTCACAAAGAAAAGCAATGTGGCAGGGATGCGAACAAGTAGTAAATAGCCAAGTTATACCATGTTGTTTAGCGTGTATATGCATTCTACTTAAAGTAAAATAGGGTTCACTTTATATGTATTCAATATTTCCATGATTCCCAACAACAAATATATTACAAAGAGTTTGTGTTGAAAGTGCAAGATGAAATGTAGTGAAATTAGTGGTCAACAAACTTGTTGGGAAGGAGCATCAACTTGTAAAATGCATTAATGATATGTTGCTATATAGTATGCATAAGAACATGGTAAATTGCAATTGAGGATAATTGAGGATACACTAGGCACAAATGAATCCACAATTGAGTTGGGGAGCTTGGTGGTAGGTATGCTAGTCTTTAAATCAATAGTCCATTTTAACTTTATAAAACCAAAATTTTATTGAGTTTGGTCTAAAGAGTTTGATATTTTTTTCAAGGAGAAAGGGATATAGAATACGGGGTTGTAGTAGTGTTCTTGTGGGAGTCTCTTTGAAGCCAATAAGATATTTTTATTTTGCTTCAAGAAAGGACATTCTTCATATTGAACATTTTTTCTTTTTAATTGAAAAATAATTTGAACAATCTTGACAAAGATGAGTAAAACATTATTAGCTTTTTGTAGGTACATAGTATGCCAACTTGATCAAAAATTTAAAAAGAACTAAATTCATAAACCATCATATTGTAGAATTTATGTTAATTGTTAAAATTGGTTATATGAGATTGAAATGAGCCCCACCATAAAACATCATGATCACATTATAATAACATTTTGATAGTTATATCATTTGGCAAGCTTTGAATCAAATTTCGACATATTTATCCAAATCAAACTCCTAATATTTATTTAAATTCTAGGGTTGATTCAAGGGATTGGGACCTTCGTTTCTGATGTGAACCTCCTTTCTTCTCACTACTTGCTCCAAATCCCATGGACAAAAAATACATTATTTTTGATAAAGAATAAATAAAGTGCAAAAATAGAATGAAACCATATAGGTATAAACGTTTTGAACATTTGTTGTAGATCTTGAAAAATAGGTGTAAGGTTATATCTCATTTCCTTGCTAATTATAAATCATTGTCTATACAACCTATGCAATTTAAGGACATATTTATATATTTGTATGTAATTTATACATACAACCTTGTAAAGGTGTTTGTATATAAAGAGACACATATATCTAAGCATGGAAATATTGAATTGAAAGGGACTATGACATTTGAGTATGGATACCATTTAAAACTTTAACAACCATATCTTTCGACTATGACATTTGAGTATGGATAACATTTAAAACTTTAACAAACATATCTTTGATTTCTTCAACGTGGCTTTGTTATTTAATATATATAAGAGGAACAAGATAATATGAATGATTTGGTTGTGGTCAATATATTATAAAAAGGATTTGGTATTTAATTTAAATTTTAAAATTGTGTGTTTGATATGTTCACTATTGACGTGGCTTTATTATTTTACTTAAAAGGGGAATAAAACTTAGATCATATTTACTAGGGTGTATTATAAATGTAGTAAAAAAAGACTAATGATCCTTCATTTGAATATTGAATATTATAAATAATATATATTTTGTAATTGGTTCCATGGGATTGAAACGTGTTCCACTTGTAGTACATCACCATCACTTAGTATTACAACAACTTGACTATTATGGATGTATCACTTGGCAAGATTTGAACTTGGGTATCCTCCTTGAAAGTTGAGGAATTTAACTGGTTGAACTAATGCTATTTGATAATATTATAAATAATATTAATACATATTACCTTGATAAAAATTATTTTGTTTATTATTAAACTATTGCATCAAAAAGTGATAAACATAAGCTTATAGTATCATCTTTTTACATTGACTAACCTTACAAACAAAAAGATGCTAGTTATAATGACAATGTTGAAAATAGCAAGTAGCACAATCAGAATATTTTCATAATAATGTTCAATATAGCAATTAGGATCAATTTAAGTTTGTTAAAAAATAAAATTTCAAAAAATGTTTGCCACTCTTTGCAACAAAACTATAGGAGGTTTGCTTTGACCCATATAATAAAAATTTTACCCATAAATAATATTTTTTAGTTAATTATTTTAAAGCTATTTGATTATTGTAGATGAATCTCATACTAATTATTCATAAAGAAAATATTTTTTAGTTTGAAGCTGATTTGAATGTTCAAAAATGTGCAATTTTACTTTACCAATCAATACTGATATTGTATGCTATAATCATGTGTATGCATATAGGCATTTATTATACAATGTATTTTATTATCATTATTTGATGCAACTAGCCCTTTGGGCCCATGGTTAAACCTCTATTATGGTTAAATTCATGAGAATTTTATTACGCCTAATGTTTTATAGGCAAGGGTTTAGTAACTTGTAATTAACCTTTATACTTTTATGTTATGTTGTCATGAGTTAATGTGATATGTAGTTATTTATTGTTGAGGTTTAGGTATTTGGTATAATACCTTTTAACAACTCGATCTATTGTATCGATATGATCTCATTTGATCATATGCTTGGTGTTAAATGAGACATATCCATTTGTGTTTATCACTTTTTCCTTTTGCTCTCTTTACTGTATTGTGTATATATATATATATATTTGAATTTACATGGTGGAATCGGTAGCCGCCACGAATCCGGGCAGGTTGTCCAGCTTTTTATGGCCGCCACAGTATTTTGTGTTGTCCGCCCTAGAAGCCGCCACACAGATCTTCGCGCAATCCGCCCCTATAACCACCATGTCACAATCATTTTAAACCTTTTACGTCGCTGAAAGCACCAAGAAAGGGACAAGCGTTCAGTCCAGCGAGGCCCGAGATTTAAACCTTGGACCTCCACCCCCCTTATGGGGTTTGGGTGAACCAATTGGTCTACACCTCAGACCTGTATTGTATAAAATTTGAGTCAATAATTTGCTTCTATTTGTTTATGAAAAACATTACAAAATATGACATGGTATTAAAACAGGTATGTAGTGTCATTACTTTTTCATGCAAGGAATTTTTTTGGAGCATCTTATTCTTCATCTAACCAATAGGGTGTATTATCTTCAATTATTTTATGATCCTTTTCCTACATTAGAAATAAGGGAAGAAACTATAAGTTCATAAACATTGTCTAGGAGTATGCATCCTTTTCAAGGTAATATATATCCCTCCTATATTTATATTTTTTTCCTCTATCTTTATATTGTATATATATATTAGGTCATGGTTACTAATGACTTGGTCAAGGCCAAACAATATATGTCCTATGATAATATTCTTGCACATATCTAATGGTGGAATTATTATTATCATTAGATTTAACACAGGGCTTCTTATCTGAACAAATGAAGGTGTTGTTCTTTGGGACGTATTGATGGAAAGTATCCAAGGAGCTTCCCCATGATCCCTACCATTTGGGCTTGTGGAAACCTAGCTAGTGCAACATAGTTCAAGCATTTGCATGAGGATAATTTCGACTTTGACCCCTATGTATCTTATTGGCATTATGCAAAGATGCCCACACACGTTTTTAGGGATGGCCTTGGCACCTTTTCTTTGGGGGATCTTCTTTTCACAAGCATGCACTGTGGTACTAGTGGTCATTAGGAGTACATGTTCATTCTTTGGCATGACATTTTGTGTGTTCAAAATATGTTTCCTTTATTTGATTCTCAATCTCTCAATATGTTCCTTGATTAGGATCATGCCTTTAAATACAACATTAATAGTAGATTATAGTCAGGAAGATTGGCATGATGACCAAAGAATGTTCCTTGGAGACTTGGACACACTAGGTCATAAGGTCAAATCATTTTGCTTCTTAGACAACAACATACCTTGGTTGGAGGATGAAGAAAAGCATATGTATTTAAAACTCTCCTTTGGTCTTGGTGCATGAAGTGGGTACCAAACTAGTGTAGATTATGTTAGGCATTGGCTACCCATAGGTGTGTGTTTGATTCCCACCGCTTCACCCTTTACACTCATCATAATTTGTTAGAAGTGGAGGTTGGTGTGCATTTTATGTGGTAAAAAAATTGATATTGGTTCTATTAAAAAAAGCTATCCCAACAAGTCAAGTGTAAATTCACAATTCATCAACACAATGACAAACAGGTGGATATAGAGTGGTAAAAATCACATATCATTGTATAAGATGTGGAAAATTCTAGTTGCTAAAAATATTTATAAGACTTACATGCTTCGATTTTTTTGGCTATTACTATTGTTAAAAGCCCTAAACTTTAGAGAACATAATGTTTATACATGAAAGCATTTTGGATACATTTTTTTTAAATTGCTTAGATTTTCAAGCTTTTCACATTTGTAACATTAGTTCATGGAACTATTGAAGTGCTGAGGGGCTCTATATATGAGATGGATCCCCTAGTTTATGTTACGTGCTTTAATAGTCAAAATGATAGTACTTGCATCATCCAAATGACTAGTCTCCTAAGGAGTACAAATATTTGGTGAGTCTTTAAAAGTAATACAATGAGCAGTGGTGAAGAAGTAGTTCTATCATATGAGGAAGTGCTAGGGCTACTTGCAATGATGGTGGATCCATATATGTTTTTTCATATTAGAGAAGAAAGTGACCCTATTAAATTGTGGAAAATTTTGAAAGGACTATTTGCAAAAGTTAATACCCCAAAATTCAATAGATTAGAAGTAGAACTCTTCTCTCTTAAGATTTTAGAATTAAATAATATTGAGGTATATATTTATTGCTTGAAGGAACTTGGGTAAGGTACACAATATTCAAGAGGTATGATGAAGACAAATGAAGAATGTGTTAAATCTATTCTAGCCAATCTTCATCCTTTCATATTGTTGGACTAGTAATTCATATGGTTTCTTTAATAGTTGAGAAACCTCTTCCTATAGCCCATGATGCTCTCTTTCTTTTTCTTGTTCACTTTAGGTTATGAAAAATTATGGAGTACTTCCTCAAATCTAGGATCATGTAAAGGACTTGAAATCTATGGAATAACAAACCCAATGGCCCAAGGGTAAGTCAAAGTCTTTAAAGAAATTGAATCCCACTTGTATATACTATAAAAGGAAAGGAAACTCTACAAAGATTTGCTTAGTGAGGTTATAGAACATTGAGCCAAAGTTTCAAAAATCAAGGGTCAAACTTCTAAATGATGAGGGATATTAAAATGGTTTCTCTAAATTTTGAAGTGAATAGACTCAATAGATCATCCATTATGGGTGGAAAAAATGTTATCTCCAGTAATATTTTCTCTCTATGGCTCCCTCTATTCAAATAATGTGGGGGTGTTGAGAAATTATATATTTGACTTTACTATCCAAGGCCGATATTGTATGATATAATCATGTGTACACCTATGAACAATCATTATGCAATGTAATTTATTACTATTATTTAATGTAATTAGCCCTATAGGCCCATGGTTAAATTTTTATTATGGTTAACCTTCGCTAAAGTGTATTATGCCTAATATCTTATGAAAAAGGAATAAGTAATTTGTAATTAACTTTTATACCTTGTTATGTTGACATGAGTTAATGTGATATGTAATTATTTACTCTTAAGGTTTTGGTATTTGGTATAAATACCCCTCAACCGCTCAATCCATTGTATCAATTAGATCTCTTTTATCATATGTTCTTGGTTCTCAAGAGAACACATCCATTTATTTCTTTTTTCTTTTTCTTTCTATCTCTCACTTTACTGTATAAGATTTTCTCGATATTATTATTGCTAATAGATCTAAAATTCTATAGGCCATAATATTTGCACACAAAAGAATTTTGGGCCCATTTTTTATATCATTTAGTATTTGAGCTCTTTGCATTGGCGACATTAATTTAAGGACCCATTGCTGTGTTGAAGGTTTTTTTCTGTGAGATGGATCCCCTAGCTTATTTTTACTTGTCTTAATAGAAAAAACTACAATTGTGGGTCCATCTACATGACTGGTATTCTAAGGAGTAAGAATCTATGGTGCAAGCAATATTGAAGTAGTTTTGGCATATAAGGAGGAACCATTAGGGATGTTTTCAATGTTGGTCAAAGTGGATATAAGTTTTCGTATTAGAAAAAAAAGTGACCCATTAAGGCATGGGAAAAATTGAAGGGACTATTTGAAAACGTTAATACTACAAAAATCAATGGATTGAAAGTGGATCTCTTCTCTCTTAAGATTTTAGAATTCAATAATATTAAGGTATATATATTTTGTTTTAAGGCACTATTATTAGACATAAAGTCATTATTCTAGCCAATCTTACATTACCCTTTTAAATTGTTGGACTAATGATTCATGTAGTCCATTTGATATTTGAGAAATCTCTTCCTATAACCTTGATGCTATATTTTCTCTAATTTTTCATTTTTAGTTTGCTATGAAGAATTATGGAGTACTTCCTCAACTCTAGAATTTTGTATTGAAACTCAGACTCAAAATCCCAAGGGCAAGTTGAATTCTTCAAAGAAATAAAATCCCACTTTTTGATATTGTAAAAGGGAAGTACACCCTACAACTATTTGCTTGGTGAGGCTACAAGAAACTAAAGTAGAATTTTATAAATTATGGGATAAAATTTCAAATTATAATGGATATTCATATGGTTCCTCCCGATTTTGGAGTGGATTATACCGATGGGAAATCATTATGCAATTTAATTTATTACTATCATTTGATGTAATTAGCCTTATGGGCCAATGGCTAAACCTTTATTATGGTTAATATTCACTAAAATTCTATTATGCCTAATGTGTTATGGGAAAGGTTTAAGTGTAATAGTCCACTCATTATAATTATCCAAAACTAGCAATCAAATATTTTTTCTTTTTCAAGCTATTTAGGAAATCATTTGCATCTTATTTAATTTCATTTTTTTGAAATTAAATCTCTCTAGCATATCATGCTAATATTTGGATGTCTTTCCTTATCATATTTGTGTTCCTTTAGATTTGATGACGAAGTATCCAAAGATGAATAAACCATAATTTTTATAACTCTTTCTATGTTCATACTCATTTCTCTGCTCTCTATGGCCAGAACCTCACCTGTGGATGTTTCACTACAACAATTCAATGTCTTGATTTTAGAACTTTGAAGCAATGTCTTTGTTTCCATGTATGTCTCAGATTCGTACCAAAACCCATCTTATCTATCTTCAAACATTTTTTTATTTAGGCTATTGCTAAAAGTAAGCTTTACTATTTTTGCACAAATATTAACTCAAATAGTCAATATCTTTTTCAAAAAGTTTGTTACCAACATAGATCTATCATGAGATCACAAGAAGAATACAACCATAGATATTTATTCTTGTTGATCTAAACAAGGTGATGATTTGATTATGAAAACTTGGCATCTAAGTAAATTATACCAACTCATTATAGAAAACATATAGAATTAGTTTAGCATAACTATTTGTAAGAAAAAATGAATATCTCATACAATCACACAAATTGATACAAGATATTAAAGGATGTCATCATGGGTATAGAAAAAAAGAACAAAGAAAATCCAACTCTAAGGATAACTCAGATGGAAAAGAGATCAAAGAATATCAGCTCTCAAGGAGTGGGTAGAAAATCAAATAAGGAATTGATAGCAGTTCAAGGAGATAAACTGATCATTGGGGGATTGGTGAGGCCAATAGACTCTTACTAGTCTCAAGGTAACCAATGATTATACAATCATAGAATATTAGGGGTTTAAAAAATAGAACCCATCAATGTGTTGTTTGAAGACTATTAGAAAAAACTAAAACATATGTTTTGCTTATCCAATAGACAAAAATATCATCGGATATTATGTGTAAAATAGTAAATAGACTTTGGAGGGGTGTTGGTCATATGGAAGTGGCTGCCCAAGGGGTCTCAGGGGAGATAGTTACCTTTTGGAACTCTCTTGAACGGACAATAATAGAACATATAGCTTGGAGGGGTGTCCTCACATCACATTTTAGAAACAATGTGATAGTTGAGCAGGTTTTAATCATAAACTTTTATGGGGCTAAAAACCTAGATGGTTAGATTTGTCAATGGAAAGCAGTGCATAATATGAGAGTCTCGAGGGAGGAGTTAGACTAGATTGTTGCTAGGGATTTTAATGCTAAATTATCATTTAGATATCAAGAAGGGGGAACCCCAATTTTGGATCTAGGGGATCGACTTATGATTTCTCAAGTCCATGTATTACACTTGGTGGATATTAAATGTCTTGGAACCAACTATACTTGGACTAATAAGAGGAGGGAGCCACATAGCAATAAGGTGAAGTTAAACCCTTTTTTGGTTTTAGAGAATGCATTTGTGAAATGGAATCTAAAATTTCAGATTTTGGAGGGTCCAGTTTTGGATCACTTCCCCATTATGTTGGAAGGGGGATTAAGATAGGGCAACATCACAAACCATTAAAATTTGAAAACTTTTGGTTACAAAAATAGGAACTTCAAAAGAAAATTCCACGAAGGTGGAAAGAGGGATGCCCAACATATGGGACAACAATGTTTAGATTCCACAAGCAGCTTCATTGCCAAGGATCAATTGAAACAATGGAGGCGAGCTAACAAGACACTTCTAGGTCCAAAGAGCTCCATTGGTGGCCAGATGGGATGAGGTTAAAAAACACTTCAAGGAATGATTACAAAGCAGCTCAAAGAAGAGGATGATGCATGGTAAAGCAGTTGTGGACATTGAAAATCAATAGGAGATCTACTAGAAATAAAGAACAAGAACCACTTGGTTATTAGAAGGTGACACAAACATCAAATTTTGCCATTGGGAAGCTTGTGCTAGGCGGCAGATGAACAATATGGAAGCTCTTCAGGATGAGAGAGGTCGAAGTGGAGAGAGGAGGTGGAGGAGTAACAGGAAGGGAGACAACAGATAAAGTGAAAGAAAGAATTGAATAATCGGTAAGGGGGAGGGTTATCAGAGACACTAAACCATGAAATAAATGGGATGAGGGTGGTGGAGGAAATAGCATAGTCCACAACACTAGCACCAACACTGTGAGAAAAACAAGTAAATCCATTGGAATTAGGAAAGCAAGATATACCGTTGAGAAGAACTAGCCTGTTGGACTCACCCAACTCGAGGATATGCTTACCATAAGCAGTAACTTGTGTCGATGCAAGTTCGAGCAAAACCAAGGTCATCAGGATCCAATTCCTAAGTCTACATCTCATTTGTTGTGAGGTCGTGAAGAGAAACCTGCATAGATCTAGTCTGAGCATTGAAGTATCCTAGCAAAAGTATTTTCAATGAAGCCAAGTATCTAGAAATATCTCATAGAGATCCTAGAAAGGGTTCCCATATGTGTGAATAGAAAAATTGGACGTGGTGGGGGGAAAGTAGCAAATGATAATGTAGATATCCTGAAGAGATGGGTGACGATGAATTTTAATCCATAGAAACCTGGAGTGGGGATCAGTCAAAACTAAGTATGCCGAACCTTGTAGCCTATTCTTGATGAGAGCAGCAACACCTCATGATCCTCGAACCCCCCTAGAGCACCGAGTGAGTTGCCGATAAATAGACCATAAAAAATAACAAGAGATAAATGGTAGGGCCCACTTATGACTCGTGCATCTCACAAATAAGAATGATGTCATGTTCGTCAATCACATCAGAAAGGGACCCTAGGGCAAACAAAATTATACCATTGCAGTTCCTGTAGGCTACAACTAGCTTATCTATCACCCCCTTTCCATGTCGATGGAGTAATTTATTAGGCAAGGGTTTGGACCACCCTGGTGGGGGAGAGTCCCTGATTATTGCATGCAAATTATGAATAACTGTCCATTCGTTGGCTTTCCTAGCTATGACTACATGTTTCTCTGGATTTCTTCAATTCTTAAAATTAGAGTTGTGTAAGGTCCTCATCAAAGTCTCTTTCAATCTTGATCGAAGGCTTCAAGACAAAATTTTAGAGATCTTCGGATTCACGAGGACTTCTCTCCCAATGGTATATTTGTGAGCCCCTTTGCATTTTAAAAAACTAAAGATAGATATATGTAGGAATATTTTGGATTGTATCAAAGAAAGAATTAATCATTGGTCTCACAAATGGATAAGCTTTCGGGGTAGATTAACTTTTTTGCAATCAGTCATTCAGGCTATGCCTGTTTATAAATTTTCTATCCTTGTTGCCCCACATATCATATGTAAAGAGTTAGACAAGATGGCTAGAAAATTTTTATGGGGAGGAGTAAAAGAAGAGATGAAATGGGCCTTAGTAGGTTGGAAGAAAGTAAGCCAGCCCAAGGTAAAGGGAGGTTTGGGACTAAGGAGATCAAAGTTAAATAATAAAGCTTTGGCTGGAAAGATTTACGAGATGTGGATCTCGCAACCAGCTTCTTTATTCAGTAGAATTTTAACTAGTAAATATTTGGGACAAGTGAACCCGAATGAGGTGAGTCGTTTCCCTTTGGATGGTAATGGATCCTTAGTGTGGCAAGCTCTAAAGTTAGGATCTCAAGTAGTGAAAGATGGATTATTTTGGAAAGTGGAAAGAGGAGAGAAGGCACAATTTTGGATAGACTCATGGGATCAAAACCCACCTATCATTATTGAATTCCCAGAACTACAACCGGTAAAAACAACCATGGAAAGCAGGGGTTGGATCCAAATTAAAATTTATTTCAACACTAGTCAATTGGGGGATTATAATTTTAAGCAATTTAAGAAGTTGGATGAGTGGTCAATTCCAATCCCTCCGGAATTGACACCCATCATGACTAAAATCTTGGCAAAAAGATTTCTCACAAGTAGAGATGAGGAGGATGAATTAGCTTGGGGCTATGGGAGCCTTGGAGTGTACACAATGAATGATGGATATGATAATATCCTTCCATAACTTCCTCATGCATATGAGGTTGAGTATTGGAGAAAGATTTGGCAATCCAAGGGTTGGCCGAAAGTAAACTTTTTTGCCTAGCAGTTCATGCACAATGGAATTCTTACTTTTAATAATCTGAGATGTAGGGGAATCATTGGTCCATCTCAATGTGTTTTATGCTACATGAGCGAGGAAAAATTTTACCACTTGATGAGCGAGGATAATACTAGAATTAGATTCTCAAATATTGGTAGGAGCTCTGGATTGCATGAGGAACTTTGCTTTGAAGACATGAAGGATGCGGATTCTTGTCACCCAAATTAAGGAATTGAGGAGGGAATTAGATGATGTGATTCCAGTTTATGTGTGTAGATATCTAAATAAAATGGTAGACTTCCTGGCTAAGATAGGTACTGAGAAGGAGGTAGGGGTTCAGTGGCATAATGGCATGGCTATTGAGGATGAGAGGATTCGGCAGGTTGGTGAGCAAATCCAATGTTTAGCTAATTTGGACATCCATTGTAGAAATATGGTTTAGAAGATTTGGCTTTAATGCAGATCTTCTTTTACTGTTGTAAACAGGTATTCTTGTTAGCTAAGGTTGGGAGAGTCTCATCCCAACTTGTAAATGATCTTGTTTTAATATAAGTTTTTCAAATTATTTAAAAAAAAAATCTGAAAAGGAGAGAGGTTGGAAAGGACAACCTTTATGCATTATGCATTATAATTATTTTTTCCCCCACAAGATACAATATCTTCTATCAATCCCTTAAATCTCCCAATATAGTCCTCAACGTTATCAAAATCAACCAATTTGAGAGAAGAAAGCCGCAATTCCAATATAGTCCTAAGCTTTGTAGTTTTATTCATCATATCATTTAGTGTCAGGGAGGAGAGGAGAATGGGATGCAGGGAAAGCTGAAAATGGGTCTATCAAGATCATGGTTATCTTCGGGAGGACCACAGGTTGAATCCTGAGAAGGGAAAATATAAACACAAATAATTAAAAAAAAATCCTATTCAATGTTGGTAGGTATTACACTTTGCTGGTGATTTTGTGTTTTACCGTGAGACACTCACTTGAATTTACAATTATATAACTATAGAATTTAGGCAGAGTTATGGATTGTACCTTTGTCATCATTTTTTTGTTCTAAGTTGGTCCAGTTCTGATAGGATATCTTGAAAATGGCAATGAAACACAAAATTTTAGTTACATACAACATTCCAAATGATTGTCATATAATTTCTGTGAATGCTTTGTTGTTATGAATGCAGTTCTTGCATTATCTATTCTTAATTTCAACATCTTTGTGTATTTGGGGGGAGCTTAGTATGTTCACTACTTGCATCTTAAATTCTCAGCAATGTTTCACCTTAAAAAGCATTTAACAGTTCTATAAAAGCCCCACAAAAGGATAATGATATGATCATTTCATTTTTTTGGAATATGACACATCATTTGTATGAAGTTTTTTAGTAAAAAGATAAGCTGAGGTGGTTGACTTGTTAGTAAAAAATGGATTGTAGGTCACAATGAGTTATGTCTTTGCCAATAGAAGCAGTTACAAGCTAGTTTGAATGGCTATGTGGGAGTGGGAATGATTGATTACTCCTCTAATTTGGTCTGCAGGAACTACAAGTTCCTCTTAGCATCTTTTATCCTTTCTCCTGAGAAATGGTTGAGAATGTATAATATAAATCATGAAGTGAACTCAATTTAAATCAACATTCTGTTACATATGCATAGTATTTTAGAGGAAATATCTGCAATTATGTGATGAGAAGAATGGTAGGTTTATTTCAAAACAACAGTTATCTCATGTGATAGCCACAAGGATGATGAGACAAGGGGTGGATATGGTTGATCAGGTTGACTACTCTTTAGATCCAATGGTAGGAATCTCTATTTTCCCTTTGGAAGAATTTTTGAAAAACAAGTGGAAGTCAGAGAGGGAGTCTTCTAATTTGTTTGAAGACCTCTCTAGCCAGAAAAAAGAGAGGAAGACTGCAGAGGCACTTTTATTTCTAGAGACTAATTCTCAGAAGGTTTTGTCTTCCATTGATTATTCATTAAAAAAATATAATGCAGGCCTTCCAATTAGTTCTTATGCATTAGTAGACAGTCCTCAGATGGGGAGAGTATCGGGTCAGATGATTTGGCATACAAATTTAAATTTACACTCTAACAACATGCCTATAGAGTTAACAACACACCCTATGGATTGTTGCTTTGATGATAGTGATTTAGGCTTTATGGAAGTGAGGTCCTGGGAGGTTTATTCAAAGAGTAGAACCCAGGAGCATGCTGGTGGTGAATCTGGAACTATTGTTGGTACAAGATTCTATGAAGGAAATATGGAAAGAGGGGAGATGTTAGGTTTTAGTAAGGAGAGTAATATATCTACTGTAGATATCACAAACTCCTCAAAGAAAAGGAAAAAAAAAGTGTGTTAAGATCAGAGAGGGTCGAGTCAATCTGGTCTTAGGTGAAGATATTCTGTTGGATAGAGTTCTGGAAATGGAAGGTAAAACACTAACTGGGAGGTTCTATGGCAGATTATTCTCAAATAAATCACTTTCTCAGTGGGTGGAGAGGATATGGAGATCGATATTGGGATATTCTCCTTCTTTTCAAGTATTGATCAGAGGATGGTTAGCTTTCTCCTTCATATCGAAGGAGGATACAGATAAAATACTTCAGAGTAGGTGGTATTGGGGTTCTTATGCACTATATCCTTGAAATGGTGGTCTCCATATTTTGACCCGAGAAGGGAGTCAAAAGCAATTCAACCCATTTGGATCAAGCTATCGAGATTGCCTTTGGAGTTGTGGTCTTCTAGGATTTTGATGGAAATAGATAATTGCTTAGGGACATGGGTGGATTTGGATCAAGCCTGCTTGAGCGGTTCTTCACGGTCTATTGCTAGAATCCTAGTGGATATGGATCTGAGGGAGGGTCTACCAGAATATATAGAGATAGAAATAGGAAAATGGCATTATGTTCAGATCTTGGACTATGTGAAGATACCCTTTCGATGTTTACGATGTCATGTATATGGTCATATGGTGGAAGAATATGGTTTAAAATTCTCAGAAAGGAAGTGGAGAAGAAAGCAGGATGTAAATCACACTTCTAGGGTGAGAGTGGACGGATCAGTTAGTAATGTGGAGGAAGAAAAAAGAAATCAGGATTGTGGGTCAAGGTAAATCCTATGGAAGGCAATGTTGGTATGGAGGAAGGTCAAAACATTATATTAGAAGATATACATCAATCAAAGGTTGGGGATAGGGGATTTGGTAAGGGTCCAAACAATGGATAGGTTGAAGATCTGGTGAATTCAGCACTCATAAGGGAAGAGGGACCCATTCATGGGTTAGGAAATTTCAACTCATCTCACACCATATCTCTTGATTCTTTGAACCATTCTTCTATCCCAAAGCAGGTTATGGGGGAGGTGTCAATTACCACCTCTAAGCCTTCGCCTTTGGAGGAAGAAATTCAAAAGCACCTCTCAAAGGGGACAAGCATAGTTCAAGATGTCATATCTATATTACCTACTAGTCGTCCTCCAAACTTTTCTAAAATAGCTCCACTATCTAGGACTACTTATTTTCTATCATCCTCCCTTGCTAGTGGAGTGAGTTGTAAGGGACCTAATAGATACTTCCTAAGATCCCAAAAATTAGCATTGGTCCCTGAGGAGAATGGAATAGTAGGAGGGCTTAGCCCGGATGTTGGCTCCATTCCAGTTCTAGGGAGGAAATCAAATCTCCAATGGGCTAAGGACAAAGCACTGAGGGAGGTAAAGAGTGGAAAACAAAATACTATTGTAGGGGCACTTAGAGCATGCCACACCCTATATTTGGTAAATTAATGATAATACTTTCTCACAATATCCGGGGTTTGGGTAGTAACTCTAAAAAATACTGCCTTACGTAGGTTAGTGCAGACTCATCAACCGGACATATTGCTACTTCAAGAGACTATGGGCATAGGTTCAAAAATTGAAGGGTTACTTCTTTCCTTTTTAAAAGAGTGGGATCTTCTCTCTTTGGATTCGGAGGGCAGATCTGGAGGACTGGTATTGGGTTGGAAAAAGAGGGCTTTTCGGCTCATCAATTCAGTTAATTTTACATCTGGATTAGGGGTTGAACTCTTCTCATTGGAGCTAGGGAAATCCTTAGTGGTAGCCAACATCTATGGGCCCTATGAAAACAAAAGGTAGTATTGGGATGTGCTCTTAGAAAATGATTTTATGCAGCAGGGAAATATTATAGTAGGGGGTGATTTAAATTTTACTTTGAATAGAGCTAAGGTTTGGGGGACTGCAGCTAGATGTGACCCTCAAGCTGGGTTTTTTAAACATATTTTTGAAGAGGCGGAGCTGGTAGATGTGGAGCCTATCAAAATTGTCCCTACTTGGCATAATAATAGGGTGGGAGAGGATTACGTGGCAAAAATATTGGATAGATTTTATGTCTTTGGATCTCTTTTGATGGTTGGTGAGAAAATCAGATCTTGGGTGGAAACAGGAGGTATCTCAAATCATTGTCCTATCCTACTTCAAGTTGGAAATCCAGATAGGAAACCTCCTAGTCCTTTCAAGTTTAATCCAACTTGGTTGAAGGATAAGGATTTTCAATCACTGGTTAAAGAAGAATGGAGGCCCTTTGATGCAAATCTAGGAAGCTCAACATGCTTTCAATTTGCAAGAAGTATGAGAAAAGTAAAAAATGTTGCTTCAAAGTGGGCTTTCAATAAGTCTAGACAACAAAGGCAAGAACTTACTCTTTTAGAGAGGCAAATTGCTGATCTGTATGAGAAAGTGAATGAGGATGGTTTCTCAGAGGAATCCAAAGAAGTCATAAGAGTTTTGGAAGAAAAAAAGTAATATTTTGTTAGATCAGGAGGCAAAATGGAGGCTTAAGAGTAGAGCTATCTGGATGGATCTAGGGGATGAAAATACCAAATTCTTCCACAATTATGCCAATCATAGGAGGAATATAAATACTATTTGGGAAATTCCCAAAGGTGATGGGACAAAAGTTAGGTCTTTCATAGATCTTGCAACCCTCGGTAAGAAGCACTTTAAAAATTTGTTTAAAGAACCTGAGAGGTTAAACTTGGCTGAGATCCTTAAATTCACCACTTTCTTCCCTAGCTTTGTTGATAATGCTATAAATGAGATGCTTCTTGAGAGAGTATCCATTGATGAACTAAAAAAAGTGCTTTCCTCCTTTCAAAAGAACAAAAGTCCAGGGCCAGATGGTTGGGGGGTTGAGTTTTTCTTGGGTTTCTTTGAGTTGATAGGGGAAGATCTTCTAAGAGTGGTGGAAGAAACTAAAACAACAGGGAAGATTCCAACATATATCAATTCGACCTTTATTGTTTTGATTCCCAAGAAGGATACTCCTAAATCTTATGATGATTTTAGACCTATTTCTTTGTGCAACTGCCTATACAAAATTATTGCCAAAGTCATTGCTTCAAGGATTAAAACTATTTTTTCGGACTCCATCTCTAGTGAGCAATTTGGGTTTCTTAATGGGAGGCAGATCCATGATGTTGTGGGAGTGGCTCAAGAAGGCTTGCACATGATAAATACAAGGAGACTTCCTACAGTAGTGGTTAAATTGGACCTCTCCAAAGCTTATGATAGAGTCAGTTGGTTGTATTTGAGGATCATGCTTTTTCACATAGGGTTCAATCTCCAAGCAGTTAATTGGATTATGGGATGTTTAACCTCTGTGTCCTTTGTTGTACTTATTAATGGCTCAGCTTCTAGCTTCTTTTCCGTAGAGCATGGTCTAAGACAAGGTTGCCCCTTATCTCCTATTTTGTTTTTGTTGGTGGTAGAAGGATTGAGTAGGGCTATTAGGGAAGCTAGAAGATTGGGTTTGATTAAAGGGATCAAAATGGGTACATCACTCTTTTTAATGCACCTCTTATTTGTGGATGATGTGTTGTTGTTCTATGATGGTACTCTCAGGGATGTTAATAAGTTCCAAGAAATATTAAGGAGCTATAGTATTGCTACTGGTATGGAAGTTAATTTGGAAAAGTCAACCATGTCTTGTTTTGGTCTCTCAGGTGAAGAGGAAAGTCTTTTTCAGAGGATTTTCTCTTTTTCCAAGATAGAGTTTCAAGTAGGTATTAAGTATCTGGGGTTCTATTTGAAGCCAAATGACTATGGCATTAGGGATTGGGATTGGCTAGTAGATAAGATAGACAAAAGGATTTCTTTATGGTGCAACAGGTGGCTATCAATTGGGGGTAGACTAACTCTTGTCAAATCAGTACTAGAGGCCATTCCTATCTACTGGCATGGGATGGTTGTCATACCAAAAGGGGTGCTGGAAAAAATTAGAAAAGGTGTTTTAGATTCCTATGGACCGGCAAAAGAGATAAAGTTGGAATAGTATTAGCAAAATGGAAGCTTTTAGCAAAACCTAAGGAAGAGGGAGGCTGGGGTTTAAAGAATATCCACCATTTTGGTAAAGCCTTGGCAGCTAGGAGTTTATGGAGATTGATAACACAAGAAAATATCTGGAGTAAAGTACTTAAGACTAAATATATTGAACCTCTTTCATTGGAGGAGTGGATAAGGAAACCAGACAAGTCATTCAACAAGGCATCCATCTTCTGGAAAGTGATAGTTCAAGCCTTTCCACTTATAGGTAGTTGGCTTGCTTGGAATGTTGGTAATGGCACTAAGGTGAGGATTGGAGCTGACCCATGGGTTGGATGTGGAAATGAGTATAGACTTCTAGAGGAACTTATACTAGCTATGCAAGATGTTGGTTTTTGTACTCTCTCTCAGGTAGTGGACCATGAGGCTACCTCTTTGTGGCAGCAAGGGTGGAAGAGTGCCTATCATCTGGGTTTAGAAGGAAGGAATGGGGAGTCATGGAATGCCTATGTAAGAGTACTCTTAACCAGCCATGTTAGGATCAACATGGATAAGGAGGATGAACTAGTATGGACTAAAAATCCTTTGAAGGGTATATATTCAGCAAAGATGGGTTATAAAGTCATGATTTCTCAAGATAGGTAGGGAGAACCTAGTTGGTGGTGGAAACCTATTTGGAAGGTAAGGACACCTTTAAAAACCAAAACCTTTATGTGGTTGGCCCTTAATAATAAAGTCTTAACTTGGGATGTATTAATGAAGAGGGGGTTTCAAGGACCTGGGAGGTGTACTCTTTGTCATATGGAGCCTGAAACTATCAATCATTTAGTGGTTGGATGTGCCTTTACTAAGACTATGTGGAAGGAATTAGAGGTAATTATTGGAAGCTCAGATAATTGGCAAGGGAACACTTTGGAAGAGTGTCTAAAGAAGTGGTTTGAAAAGAGTGATATGAAGGCCTTTAGAGCTCTTCCATTTGTGGTGGCATGGGGAATATGGTTAGCTAGGAATTCAGATATCTTCCAAGATACAATGATGCCAGCCTTTCAAGTGGCTATTCAGATACATACATTCATTGTTGGCCTTATGAAACCATTAGTGCCTAAATGCCCAAGAGTGATCAAAGATTTCAGTGTTAACAAAATTTTTCCTTGGGGATATTTTGATGGGGCTTGTCAAGGTACTCCCCCTTTGTGTGGGGCTGGAGGAATCCTCTATTTCCAAGATTCTCATTTCATAAATTTCAAGGCCTGCTTGGGTGTGGGCACCAATAACTATGCTAAAATATTTGCTTTGAAGTTGTTGAAAACAACACTAGATCAAAATGTACAGCAGCTCCAAGTATTGGGTGATTCTATGGTGGTCATCAATTGGATGAAGGATCAATTTAGAATGGAGAACATAACTCTCCGACCTATATTAGAACAGGTGAATCTCATGGTGGGTGTTTTTAGCCACATCACGTACCATCATGTATATAGAGAACACAACTCTCTTGTGGATGCTATGTCAAAGGAAGGATTGTTGATGGCTCAGGGGAGCTGGAAGTGGAGTGAAATAAAGGATGGTGCGACTATTCATGAGGCAACGTTTTCAATTTATGAAGTATAAAAAAAAAAAATTGGGTGCCTGTCCATTATGTTGTTTAGTTTTTAGACAACTGTTGTTGGGCCCATAAATTGGGCACTTTTTTTCTGTTCATATGTTGGTGGTGCTAGTCTCTTAAGAAAATTCATGTTAGGGCAGTTTGGACTATCTTTGTTTCTTTGTGTAAGCCTTGGGCAACTATACTTTGTAATCTTCTCTTCTCAATTGGAATAGAAATTATGATTTTTTTTGTGGAAAAAAAAATTGATACAAGATAAACCAAAATGCTTAAACTAAAACAATCAAGTAGTAAATAAACAAACAAAGTTAAAATCTATCTTAATCTAAAAAACAATGAAATACAACATTCAAAAGTAAGCTACACCAATATTATCTATAGAATAATGAAAGCAAGAGCTAGTTTTAACGTAGTAAAAATGAATTACTTGATACCTAGGGCATCAAGGATCAAAGCATATCATAATAAGTATAATAAAATACCACTGCTATTCTAACTTGTTTGCAATATCACCATAGTAAGGAAAGATCATACTTGGACTATATGTAGAGGGTTTGATCTACCTTGAAAACTAGTCCTTGAGCAATAATCAATGACCTTTGGTTACAAACCCTAGTTAGAGCATCTTATCCTCCTCCATGGAAGGGAGGGAATAGGTGGTCAATGGATTTGGTTGTACTTGTAATAACAGGGGGAAAGAGAGCAAAAAGGAAGCATGTAGCAATAACAACAAAGGTGAAGAATTGAGAAAAATGTTAGAAAGAGAATAAGAATGATAGATAAATATTTTATAGATGTTTGCTAATAAAATAAGGCAGTGAAATGGGTATTTGTAGTGGATGAAATAAAATAAATTTCCCTTTGGAGTCGATGACTAATTTTCACCCTTTTTAGAGCAATAATCATAATCATCAATCCAAACCAGGTGTCATTCGAACCCTATGTGTAAGAACATGCTAGAATCATGATTGTACATCAAAACCCCTAAAATTTATCTGATGACCAAGCTCTCTACTTAAAGTGGCAGTCTTGGCACTATCGATTTTTAGGATGTGTGCTTTGGGGGATGTGTGTCAAAACATCCCTTAATTGTGACTTCATCCTTATTTTGAGTTTCAAAAAAGTTATCAAGCAAAAATATCAAGAAAGAATAACGAAAAATAGGAAAATAAAGGGAACCAAAACTAGTGGCCACTCATGGCCCACTATCATGGATTAACAATGTTAGCCACCCTTGTCCTATATATAGGAGGATGCGACTCTCCACCATGTGCAATTTTAAAATTTTGTGCTCTTTTTATAAATATACATTACCCCTTTCTAAGGATTTTAGGCAACACTACAAGGGTATCCACTTGTGAGTCCTTATAAAAAAAGAGTAATATACGATATCTAAAGCAATAGAAATAAAAATTCTATGCTATAGATCAAAAACAATTTTTTTAATGATTTTTTATTCTACTATCTATGCAAAATGAAAATTTTTGAAAAAAAAATGCAAAGTCAACCACAAATGAGGTTAAAACATTTAACTATCAATTTCATTTTCATGAGCACTCTGAGCCTTTCTATGATCACCACACATTCATACAATATCCAAATTGAGGTCAAATAAAGTTGATGGTGAGCGGACATGGGGGCAGCCTTACAAAGGTAGATTCCCCATCCTTGCATTTTTCTCATTTTTGGCTAAAAATGAGCAAAAATCAAGAAATGAAGGGCAATGAATAATTATTTAGTTAGGCTAGCTAAGAAATAACCAAGATAGCATGAAAAGCATTATCAAACCACCATATCATGCAAGTGGTGAGGTCAATATAGAGTAGCCAAAAACAGCCTAGAAGTGCCCCAAAAATCCCAAAAATCAAGGATGAACAAGATTATTTTTGAAAAGTGGAGATTATGGTAAAACTAGGTGATATTAGTAAAATGTAGAAAAGGGGTGATCAAGGCCCAAAGAATCAATCACAAAAAAAGGGACAATCAAGGCCCAAAGAGGCAATTGTTAAAAAAGGGATGATCATGGTCATTACCAAAAAAGGGTAATCATGTGATCAAAGTTGATGATTGTAACAAAATATGATGGTTAGGATTGCTTTCCTAAAGGGGTGATCATTATCTTCTTAAACCAAGGGTGATCTTGTTTATGATCGACAAATGCAGTCAAACTTGACAATCATGATCAAACATTTTTTAATTTGAGCATCATTCAAACATGACCTAGTAGGGCAAGGCTAGATGAGGTAGGGGTTGAGGCCAATATGATGTAGAGGCCAGCACTAGTGGGGTAACCAAGATAAAAAAGAGAGGAGACAATTGCTTATGGTAGCATAAGGAGCTCTCTTGGATGTAGGTGTGGCTTAGGCAGGGGATGATACCCAAGGTATAGGCAAAGCTATGTGAGGTTAGACTAGACTGAGTAGCAAAAATGCTACACATCCAACAACATTGGCTGCTATATTGTGATTTCATGTTATTCTAGAGAAAAAATACCAGCACCTTTTTGTGGAGGCCTATGTTGGATGATGTCATCGAGATGATGATGATATTAAAGGATATGTATTTCATTATAGATCTACTAGTAATTGGATAGACGTATGCTAGCATAGTGGGTTATCAAGGATAGATAACTATAATGATAGAGGACTATCATGCTAGAGCATATTTTATTAGCCATAACAATACCATTTGTAGGACATGCAAGAATCCTCCTCCTATTTGCATATGTGTTCTATCACAAGGGTATAAATAGGATCCTAGAATCATTGATATATCCACTATACCTAGCATGGAGAAGGGCTAGAAAAGAATAGAGAGAGAGTTTGCTTAGGGGAGAGTTTTACTAGAGTTCTATACCATGACCTATACCACATTCAAGACCATTGGGTATGAGCTATCAACCCAGTATTCTTACTACAAGGACAAATATATGATCACTTTATGATGTATCATTTCCTAAGCTTACCCCACAACACAACACTAGGGAATATTTGAGTGACATTGTGGGAAATTATTTTAGGGACCATGCAACCATAAGTATTTCCCTTGTCTTGAATTCCTTAGGGATAGATTATCTAGACCTCCTATCACCACCTATGCTAGAGTAGACACTAGGACTTATAATAGGTAGTAGGGATGAGGCAGGTGATTGTGGTGTGGGATCATTGATTATAGGTCTTAAATTATCATAGGAAAAAGTAAGTCTTAGGTTAGCATGGGGACCCTCATATAGATATGGATCTTTTGCTACCCAAGCCACAACATTGACACTAACTAGAGTGGGTAGCAATTATGACAAGTAGGCCACCACTAGTACAAGGTTGCAATTGATAGAAAGGGACCATAGGGGGACCTGCAATACAAAACTAGAGGAGCCCTAAAGAGGCCATCATTATGAGTTTTTATAGAGTATCGCAGGCAATATGACACTATGGAGATATTGAGCAGCAACAAAAAGTCTCTAGGGAAGGAGAAGGCAATAGAGCATGCCATAATGCAAGAGGCAACTAAGGAGGATGCAACTAAGGAGAATTATTTAGAGGATGGAGAGAGATTAAAGAAGATGGACATAGAGTATCTATATATTTTCAAGGCAATGATAGATACTATGGACCTTCAGTCTTCTTCCTCTGATGAGGATGACCCCACCTGGCAGTCAGGTGACCTAGATAACATAACATCATTTTTAGTTCATGTTGATTTGTTTGCATAATTAGAGTTAGCTTTATATGATATGCTTTAATTTATGACATAATGCATCTAAATCTTGTATTTTTCTTTTTGATTATATATACTTCCAAGGAGTTGCGTGAGCTTATCGATAGAATAGATCGTGTCATCCTAGGCAAAGTCTTAGATTTAGAAAGCCTATGTCGATGTCACCTTTGCAAGTCAAACATTCAAATAGGATGACTGATATATATAAAAGAGTGAATCAAATCAACATCTTTTTGACCTAAGTGTCGAGGGAAAAACACATAACCTTCCAGCTCTATGAGAGGGAGCTGAAGCTATAAATATGGTAGGAGCAATAGAGTGTGTGTAGCAACAACAACTAGCCTAGGCACAACTAGATCTAACATGATCTTAGGGAGAGATGTTAAGCTTCAAGATATCCGTGTTGTATCAATATCACACAGGTACCTCTTGCACCATGGCACAAACACCAACACAGTCAAAGGAATGTAGGGGCTGATTTTGTAGCCATAGTCCTTGCTATTGTATGATAATATTCTTTGTAGTTGCCATAATACTCATGGTAGTATGTAAATATAATTCTTGGGTGATGGGGCTATGCACTAGAGACATAGGATATCTTAGGATGATGGTAATTGATGCCATATATACCATATTGTACCTTCATATACCATATTTTCAAATATATATACGATATTCATTCTATCCTTGTATCACTTGTGTTATTGTCTATGCACATTAATTTTTTTATTGCTTTCCATGGTATTTACTTATGATTTTTGTAGCATCCAATGACATGTTAATATACATGCTTATGATTTGTGTAGTATATGATGACATATAATTTCTACCTTTTCTAGTTGCACATATGATTTGGGTAGCATTCAATATCATGCATAATAATTGTAAGAGAGCACATATGATTTGGGTAGCATTCAATATCATGCATAATAATTGTAAGAGAGCACATATGATTTGGGGATCATTTGACAATGTGCTTTATCAGTGTGATTGAGCTAGAGAGTGAAATACTTGGATAGCATTTGACAATATGCTCTTCATACATTGCCTCCCTCTAATATTGATTATGCATGAGGTGATATTCCAACCATACATGCCACTATAGTAGGTAGGTCGCATGCAGTATTTGATAACTACCAAGTAAAAAAAATACAATTATTGTTATAGTGGGATAGACCGAGATAATTCAACCTATACCATGTACAAATATAGATATCTTTCCCCTAATCCTAAAATAAATCATAAGACATACATGAATGGACACAATGGTAGTCAATCACATCCACCATTGTTGTGGGGCAGCCTAGGGGATGCCAACCTATGTCATGAATAATATGCATGTATATGTCTCCAAAGCCAACTCATACCTTATCATTGACAATGGGTATAGTTTTCAATAATGCATGCCCACCATGAAAAAGGGAGAAGAAACAATGAAGTAAACATGGGCTAGATACATGCTATAGCATACCTTGGGAGAGGGAGATCCTATGGAGGGGGAAATCACCATACCCTTATTGCAATGAAGTTTTTATTTTGTAGTATTTGATAAAGAGTGTTGTTCAACAAGGACACTTGCAACTACAATGGGACACCAAAATGATTGAATATTGTTTATTATATGAAAAATTAAGGGAATTTTGCCTTGGTGTTTTGATCATATACCATATAAGAAATGGCAATGGTTGAACTAAGGTAGTTGCTTTATGGTACTTAAAGTAAGGAACTGAAACAAACAACAAGGAAGACTGTTAAAAACATCATGGTGTCCCTTACTAGCAAGAGAGACACCATGGAAAAGGAAGACAATCAAAGTGCAAAGTCAACAATAATAAATGTTAGTAAAAATGGATAAAAACACTAAGCAACAAGAAAAACAACCAACAAAGATAAACAAATGTAAAAACTAAACTAAACAAGAAAAAGCATAGATAAATGAAAAAAATCATACCTTTAAGGGATGATCATAGGTAGGAGAGAGAAAACAACATAAAATGCCAAGACCAAAAACTTGAGAAAGGTAGAAAAAACTAAGATAACTAGGATCACCTATTAATGGGGTGATCATGGTCATAAGAGGAAGAGATGCACAAAATCCATGAATATGTACCAAATTGAAGCATGTATAAGATTGATGCTTACAAAGAGGTAGTCAAAGAAGTCAAATAAAAAAACAAAGCATCAAAGTCAATAAGCAAACCAATAAAACACAAAGACTGTACAAATGGGTCAAAATGGGGCTACACATAAAAGCATTTGATATTCATATATTTGATGGATTCATCCAACTCAACTCATTTTGTGTTTGTAACTTCATTTCCCTAGATCCAAACAACTCCTTGACAATATATGGGCATAACCATTTATGTAGAAACTTTCCCTTGTGCTTCTTATGCACATTATAAATTTTTAGGACAAGGTCCCTAACCTTGAAATATTTATTTTTGAAATGGGTGTCACTATCTAAAATAAGAGTAGATGGGACATCAAAGTGACACATATTCATATTAAAGAAAATATAAGATATAATGAGAGTTATCTAATTTTTCAATGGCATAACTTCCACCCATTTTGTAAAACATTCTATGGCTATGATAATAAACTTTTACCCATCCAAGGACACAAGAGAAACATGTCCTACAATATCAAGACCCCAAGTGGATAATTTTCAAGGAGACTCAATTGGATGAAGAACTTGAGTAGGGGTATGGATTTCATCTTTGTGGAACCAGTATTTGTTACAAGATTCAACTTCCATTGTTGGCAAACAATATCCATTATTAATACTTTATGAGCAGTGGAATGGCCACTAAAGTGTCCTCCATAGTCATTGTTATGAACATCAAAAAGATATTTGGTTACTTTGGATTTTGTAAGACATCATAAGAGAATCACATCAAGATTACAATAATACAAAATCCCATCAAGAACAACATATTAAATATTGTCTTATGGATGCAAGCCTATTGTTTAATAGTTGTTGTAGGTGGATAGGTTTTGTTATCAAAGAAATATGAAGTGTTACCATACCATGGATCATCATGAAGGATTTGACAATCAATAGCATTGAACTCAGTTATATGTATGTCCTTTGGGCCATTAGTGATGGAGATCACATGTTCATCATGAAAATTTACCATAAAATTAGTTTCGGTAATATTTTCATGTGGTATGAATTTTCTAGTCAAAGTAGCTAAAAATTCGACCTTAGAATTTTGCCCCCTTGAGAAACATATAATGGAAAAGGATTCAAAAAGGGTGATTAAATTTGTAGCAACTTGGTAGTAAGGGACCAAATGGGAATCTTTGACAACACATTATGATGAGGGCATCAATAATGTTTACCTAGGATTAGTTATTTAATTATCTCCTAGGTTTCTATTTAGTTATTAATTTGTGAGCCTTATGCTCACATGGGCTTCTAGACAAGCCTAAGTTAGTCTATCACTTAAGTTAGCTTCGTGAGGATATAGCAAATATTATATGCTCGGATTAGCTTCAGTTAACCTATTATGAGATCTACGTGATTTTACATATCTTGTATTATTGGCACCTCAATGCCTATATTATGTTGTTAAATTAATAAAATATTCATTAAGGATTTGAACCTCAACACATTCACTAGAGATATGATAACCAATAATTTGAGAGTCGCTTAACACTTTGATGTGTTTAACATTCATTCATTGGGTAGTGAGGAGTCCTAAAATTAAAACCTCATATTATGTTATATTATTAGTAATTCTAGAAAAAAATAGGCAAAAGGCTATAAGAACAACTAGGCTAGTTGGAGACTTGAGTAAAATACCAGCTCTTCCCCTAAACTCATTCCTTGTGCCATCAAAGTGAAGGATCCAAGTGTCAAGGTGGAGGTATTCATTAGATATTAGAAAGTGGAAGGTGTATCAAATTTGGACTTACCCCTACTTTCATAATACCTCTTGATAGCATCATGAGACTCCAAGAGAGCTTTTTTTTGCTCAATAAGTTCATAAGGAATAAACTCCTGAATAATACTGAAGGCAATGGAGGAAGGAAATATGATGAAGTTATGAGAAGCATACAAAATTAGCATTATTTTCTCTTCATGCAATGCGTCCTTTAACGGTGGTTGTATTGGGTTAGGGGCTACTATTTATTGATCAATGATAACCTAAGATTTCACAACTTTTTGTGTTATAATATGGAGATCAATTTCTTGTATCATAGTGATCCAAATTTTCGTATCAGGTGTTACTAGAGATGTAAGGATTTTATAGCAGGTGTCTCAGGGGGTTAATTATAATTATCACACAAGTTATCTAATACAACATATAATGTCTTATATTCTCACTTTTAAAGTAGATAGCCAAGTAGTCTTTCTCCATGAGAGTATATCGAGTTTCTACTAGAAGCATTATGTGACTAATGTAATAGATGACACACTCTTTATTATTATCATATTGTTAAGTAAGGACTACTCCCAAAGAAACTTGAGTAGCCAAGGTATACAATATAAATGGATTATCCAAGTTGGATGGGTGAAGAGTTGGGGGTCTTAAAATAAATTTCTTGAATTTGAGAAAAGCCTTTTTACAACTTTCCATTCAATTTGAATTCAACATATTTCTTACATAGATAATTCAATAGATGAGCCTTGAAAGATAATTTAGGGATGAACCATCTTTCTTAAGTAGATAATTCAATAGATGAGCTTTGAAAGGTAATTCATGGGGAAGCATAACATCAATAGCTTTGATTTTATCCTAATTGATATCTATACCCCTATGAGACACCATAAAACCTAGTAGCTTACCACTAGTAACACCAAACGCACATTTCTTAGGATTAAGTATAATCTTATAATTATGTAATTGCTCAAATATGACACGAATATCAAATGGATGGTCACCACTTATTAGACTTACCCAAGAGGTCATCTATATAAGATACCACTATATTTTCCATTAGATCATGAAAGACCATTGAAATAGCTCATTCATAAATAACATTGATATTTTTCAATCCAAAAGTTATGGCAATGTAACAGAAGATGCCCCAAGGCATAGTAAAAGTTGTTTTAGTTTGATCCTTAGGGAAATTATAGATTTGATTATATCCTAGATAGCCATTATAAGGGACAATATTTCATACCCTATGATAGAATTGATGATAGCATCAATAGAGGGCAAAGGAAAATTATCCTTAAGACAAGCTAGGTTGATGTTTCTAAAATCACAACAAATTTGGATAACATTTTTTTCTTTCATTGTTATAGGCACAATAGGTCTTATAAAACTTACATCTAACAACTCTCAAATTTTAATTTTGCATAGGTCTTGAATAAGGGGAGAGAACCTTCTTTAATTTTTTTGAATAGGAGTGGCATCCTAATAGGTAATTATGTTATGTACAACTAAATCCTCATCCATTCCAAGCATGTTATAATATTCCCAATAAAATACATCCTTGTACTCCTTAAGCAAGGTAGTAAAGATGGCTTGCTCTTTGGTAGATAGGCTAGCCCTATTTTTGATTATGCATGGTTGATCAAGGGTGCCTATGTTAATATCTATAGTAGGTTTGATATTCATGGTATTACCTTTTGTTGATTGGTCTTTCATGCACACCCTACAAAGAGTAGGCAAGACACACCAATAACACATAAATGGGAATAAATTCCCTCTCACTTTAGGATCTCACAAGTTATCCAAGGTGTGAGTTACAGGGTTCTGTTTCTGAAATAGTTTCAAGTAGACTGTATGTTTTATCTACAATGGTCTCAAACTTAATTTGCTGCTTTCTAGTGGTGTTTTGCTCATTTATCAAATTTGTATTTATAAATAGATCTATCTCTTTGTATTTTAGAATATTAAAAGAATAAATAATTTTAAAGAACATAAAAATGGAACTTTTCAAAAATAAAACAGAGAGGGTAAGGTAGGGCAGAAAAGAGAGTGGGACTCAGCAATCTCAACTATCAATTATCTTTCAATTCAGCATATTGCTATGTTCTCTAAGTGGGACAAATAGAATAATAAATTGTCCAACTTTCTAAGATAGACTTATTATCTAGCAAGGGGTGAAGCAAGTTTTGGGATAGATCAACCTGTTTAAAACATAGTTCTCCCTAGAATTAATAGGATGTGTCTATGGATAGCAAATGCTCATGCACATAGACTAGAGCTATCAGATTCAGATCTTTAAACTAGTTGATTTAAACACATCCTTAAGATAGTTTAATATTTCTAAAATTTAAATCTCGCTTGGATGATTTTACTAGTAGCTTAGCTCACACAGAAAAATTAGAGCAAGTAAAATAAGAATTAAATTTCAGAATTCAAACTGCAATGAAGCTCTTTCTTAACACTAACAACATACCAAATTAATCAAACTCATAATAATTTTAATTACATACATCCCAATGAAAACAAGAACAAGGAAATGAGCACCGTTGAAATTTAAGAAGCAGATTAAGCGCCTAGCTATGCCACTTCAGAGTAACAACGCCACAAAATATCCCATGTCGACAACAAAGAAATTTTCCAGAAAAGGTAATTTTTAGAAAAAATACTTCTATTATAAATTCTTGCATCCTTTGTTTACATTCAATGGGAGTATATATAGACTCGGGACATGCCCTGATCTTTTAAAAATATCTTGCTCCTAAGGACTTAAAACATAATATAAGAATCCCACCGCTCCTAAAATATTTGCATGAGTATCTCGCCATAAATGATGAAGATATAATTTGATCTTATCTCTATCAAATGGTGACTACATGTAGATATATCTTTAATTTCCATCAAGTTGCAAATATATTTATTTTGCGTGCACTACTTGGCCATGCCTCATAAATTCTTTGTGCTTCACAAGTTGGGTTGATCATTAATTTACGTGTCTTCCATCCTGCAAAGTCATGCTCTTGCTTGGTTCACTTTGAAATTCCATGCTCGACCTCACATCCGTCATTACTTCCGCCATTACTGTGGTTGCTAGCAAATTTTCTACAAAAATTGAAAAAAGGCAAAGGTTAGAACATTAATATTATAATTAATTCGAATTAATTAATTTTCCTAAGGTGTAAACCTTTGATTTTTCAATTATTAAATTAATTAATTCTTCTATAGTTTAAACCTTTGATTTTTCAATTATTAATTAATTTAGATTAATTAATTAATTCTTTCAATTTTAAAATATCCCTAAGGTTTGAGATTTTAATATTAGGGCAAAATATTATATTTAATATTCAATTCCAATGCCTTTCCTTTCATCAAATATGCGCTCATGCAAAGAAAATTCAAAATGCGCTCCCTTAATGAAAATACAATGAAATCTTAAATCTGCACTCTTAAATGAAGAAAATTAGAAATGCGCTCCATTTAATGAAAATACAATGAAATCTCAAATCTGCGCTCTCTTGTTTGTGCTCATTTTTTAGCGCATTCTTGTTTGCGCTCCATTTACAAAGGAGCAAGAGAAAGTTGAGAATTTCTCCGAAAAGCTCTTTTTCTCATGAAACCTTATTTCGTAGCGCATTCTTGTTTGCGCTCCATTTACAAAGGAGCTTGAGAAACTTAAGAACTCCAGTTCACCCAATTTTCAGCGCTTTCTTGTTTTCTCTTATTTTTCAGCATTTTCTTATTTGTGCTCCATTTACAAAGGAGCAAGAGAAAATTGAGAATTTCTCCCGAAAGCTCATTTTCTCGTGAAACTTTATTTTGCAACGCATTTTTGTTTTTACACCAAATCTCATTTTCTCGCACAATCTTATTTCTCAGCGTATTCTTGTTTTCTCATGAAATATTATTTTCTCGTGAGCGTATTCTTGTTTTCTCATGAAAGCTCTTTTTTCAGCGTATTTTTGTTTGTGCTCCATTTACAAAGGAGCAAGATAAAGTTGATAATTTCTCCCGAATTTAAGAATTTCAGTGCAATTGGGAAACCTGAGGCCTTTTCTTTGAATTTCATGATGAGAAAATTAGGTAAAATCCAAAGTGCTTGGAATCTCGCAAAACTTTCCATGCTTCTAAAAAAGCCAAATTGGTACTCAAAACAGTTGAGAAATATCAAAAATTCTCTACAGATCAAGAGAAAAAACTTACTGGATGCAATTGAATATTGCTATTTCTAGAAATAAAATGACATCTAAAAATCTACAAATTAGGTACCATTGAAAAGAGGAGCTCGAGATCTTTCATCCAAAATTTGAATCACCTGAAATGGATTCTTCTACCAAGAGCTATGATGATTTGAAATTTGGAGTAAATTTACCGACAAGATGAATTTTTAAAGAACCCTAAAAATTAATTTTAATAATTCAGACCTTAGGAAAACTTTTAAAAATTAAAATTTCTAAAACATTGGATTCGAAATATCATTGACACATGAATATTCAGAGAAATTCAATTCAAATCAATGCTCTTATGCAAGGAATTCTAACACTTTGATGATGGCAAAGAAAATTTAGAATTAAGACCAAAAATATTTCATTTAAGAAATTCTTCAAAGCTTTTGGGGGGGGGGGTTACTTTTAAAGACTTGCAAACAAAAGACGATCCGCAAAAAATTGACAAACCAAACTACTTAATAATATGCGAGAAATAAACTTAGCAAAAGCTTTATGATTTCAGACTTCAAGAGGGTCCCTGCAAAAATAGAATTAATTATCAAAGACTCAAATTTTTATTTTAGTGGGGTGTGTTGCTTCTCAACACCTTCTTCAAAATGGTTTGGATTAGAGGGAATATTCTATAATTTATAATTAATCTCAACCTTACAAACATAATTAAACTACTTATACCTTCCCCAATTAGAATTGATCTCTTAAAGCAACCCTCTCTTATGATATTATCATGGGAACCTTTCCTATTTAGTGTATAAGAATTCTACTATGACTTCATCATTGGGTAATGAAGGTAGAAAGAGATGTTATCAAGCATTTGAACCATTGGTTCTTCTACATGTCCCTTACCCCTAATCCTAGAGAGGATGTGAGCATGTAGTTGGATATTGAGAAAGATAGGTGCATGGGGACTAGGGTATGGTTCTATTTCTTATAGACTTTTATCAAAGTATTAGTGACAAACCTAGTTTTTATTTCACTAGAAAAGTCAACATCAATCAAGTACCTTGCTAGCTAAGAGGGCATAGGATCAATCAAACTATCAACCTAGTTGTTAGATAGCCTATCTAAGCAGGAAAATATTTCAAGATATATAAATGGGCTAACAAGAACAAAAATAAACACCTAGGTACTCATTGTTTTCCAAAATTAGAGGAAGCCAAGATCACCACATTAAGAGGTAATCATGTTTATAGCAAAATTTCATCTAAAATATTAAACGGTATGGGCACAATAGGAGTTGTATAGGTCAAACAATCATCAAGAACTATCAACATAATAGGAACAAGCCCAAAATTGGTAGAAACATTAGTCTTCACTAGGATTTCCATTTTAAGAGGTAATCCTGGTCCTATAAAAGAAACTTAAATAGAATGTAAGCCATAAATAGGTTCTAATTAAAGACAATTTGCAATAGTGTATAAATTAATGTTTTCAAAGACAAAACTACCCATTGGTCTATCTTCATAGTAGTTTTGAAACCAGTAGGTGCTAGCCTTTGTTAAATTCCTAGGCAAGGGAATAATGACTATTTCACTTATTCTTTATAAAATCTTTGATGTATAGATAACAAAAATATTAGTTGTTCTATGTCTATCTAGACTAGTTTTGTATTGATTATATTCAACATTCCTAAGCATGCAATAGGCAAACAAATTATTGTTATCAATTTCACAAAAGTTTATATCAATTTAACTATCATCATCACCATCTAATTAGGGACTTTCATTGAGCCTACTTGATAATGCTTTACACCCACCTTAGAAATAGTAGCAGAAGAAGAATTTTCAGTTTTAATGTTAAAGGCTTGAATAAATTCACCATCTATATCACTATCAATTTTCTCTCCCATGTTGTCATTATCTACTCAAAATGTTATTTGTTTCAATTTGGAAACATCCTCATGGGCATTATGTAATTTGGCCAACTATTGATAGAACCAAATATGATCATCTATTTATTTAGGCTTTAATAATGGTGGTAATTTATCAACTACCAGGAAGGGGAGTAATAACATCCATATCAAGTTGATCATGTTTGGATTCATAAATGTCTTGAAGGAATTTCAAGTAAAATTTAGGATGCCACTTATATAACTTCTTTTTAGAAGTCCACCTAGACTCATGTTCATAAATTGGAATTTTTGTGCCTCATATATAGAAGGAATAAAAAATTACCATGGATTTGAGGATGATACCCCCAAGGATCTAAGTCTCCCACTACAGTGAAAACTTTTTCATCATAGGCATACTTAACCACTTGATAAATAGATAAAACTGTGACTCTCATCTTATTAATCCAAGGTTTACCTAATAACATGCTATTGTTGGTCTAAAAATCAAATACCATAAGATTCAATTATACTTATTTAAGCCCAACTAAAGCTGTAAGCCAAATGTAACCTACAATATCTTATGGCTTATCATTATAAGCATAGTAATGACTTCTAGTAGAATGAACATTTTCTCTTGGATCTTTGGTTTATCTATCAAGGATAATGACATAACACATGTACTATTCCTTCATCAACCAAATCCCTATGAATTGCCATATTGTTATAAAAAACTATTATCATCAAAGGTAGATCGTCAACCCTTGCTAAATAATAGCAGCAATCATGTTTTTCAAGGGAAAATTTATAATAAAATTAAATTGAGTATGTGCATCAATACAAAGGTTTTCTCTATGGGGTTGAATATATTGCACCTCATAAGAACTTGGAATGGTTGTCATAAAGTAGTAATACTTGGCCTAAGTATCTCCATCTCATTAAGTCTCTTAACTATTGGTGTTTATAAGAATATCCTAAGTAATTCCATGTATGGGACCTTGCAATGGGTTGTACACAACTCAATAATGTCCCACACAATTTGTTTTGATCGTGACTATTTTAAGTAATAATTCCTTGGGTTGGGTGACATCCTATTGTCTTTCTATTATGGGTGTTGATATCACTACTTTAAGTGGTGATCATTGTCTTTCAACACTTTTAGTAATAACAAGTTCCATAGACTAGATTGAGGCCTTCTCAAAAATATATTTTGTGTTTTTTGATATTTTTACATATGTAGCAAGTTCTTCGATAACCAAAACAGGGTTTGGAATATTATCAATGACTGCAAGATTAATCATTGCTTGGAGAGGTTCTTTTCCTTTATCCTTATTTTCTTTTTCCTCTTTATAAAGTGTTTTCTTTTGTATTAAAGTGCACTCCTAGTAATAATAGCAATTTGCTACGCCAAGGATACAATGATTTCCCTTTGCACCTCTAAATTGTTAACATAATGAACCACATTTAGATGAATATAAATGTATTCTCCACTTGGTCTAGGTTGGTCAAATATTTGGTTAATTTGAGATGCATTTTGAGAAGTACTAGCTCTAAGATTTTGAATTTAGGAATAGTTGACATTTTGAGTTTGATGGTTTTGAATCCCTTCTTGGTTACCCTGATTAGAATTGTATCCTTGATTTTGATAATTTTTTTGATCACCCTAATTACGCCCTCAAACCTAATTTTGATTCACTTCTTGTTGTTGATTAGGAGCTTTTTGTTCATGGTTGGGAAATGGGGTGTTATAGATGTCTAACCTTTGATTGCAAGGCTGATTACACCTTTTATAGGGATTTTATTTCTTTTCATGAAATAAATTGATCTTGTCATTGTTGACTTGATCAATTTTAAAGTTAGGACTAAAATTTTACTTAAGAATTATCATGAACATAAGTTCCATGTCAAAAGAAACATTTGTTAGGATTAAGCCATACAAGTGCTTCAAACCTATCGTTAATATGATAAATTTTACGCTTAAGTGATGGACATATTTTGAGAATATCTCCATGAGTCCATAAAGGTATTATATTCTTAGGTTTCAGGCCACCCCCAAATTAAGTGAACATATGCATTAGATCTCCAACTATATCTAACTCATGAGAAGTATCCTAGAACTACATTATAAACCCCATTCCCTAAAAAACTTTTTTTAGGATTTTTAGGTTACAAGGATTTTTTGCCTTCCTTATTTTTCCAATGTTCAAGGATTTAATAATATTTATAACCTTTTCAAGGGAGGGCAAACCACAAGGGTTGTGTTCCTAGATCTTAGCCTAAAAATATGGCCTAAGCTTGTTTATAAGCATTACTATAGTGGCCTCTTTAGTTCAATTTATATTTGCATGACACTTAAGTCTTTCTTACTTTTTATGGAAATCTGTAATGGATTCATTAGGGCCTTAATATTCACAAAATATCAATGTCCTCCTTGATAGTCATGTCATCATCAAACTCTTGTTTCAATTATTTAACAAAAGCATATAGAGAGTGAACAGGGTGTTTAGGTAAGGATGCAAATCAATCAAGAGCATTTTCTACCAAAGCCCTAGTCATTAGTTTCAACAAACATTTTAATTGTGTAACCAACCCCTATAATATGCTGTAAACTTATAAATAAATATTTGGGCTTTATTTGTCCTATCATAAAAGGATTTAAGCATATGCCCAGGCAAGTCTATAGCTTCTACGTCAAGGGATAGATATTGGCTTCTATAATTCCTCAAAGTAGGATCACTTTATGCATGTAAAGCCTCCCAAGGTTAGTTAGGGAAGGAGGGATGGAGGAGAATTTAGATTTAACATTGAAGGAGGGATAACAACTACACAATAAGGTTTTTTCTAGCATTCAAAAGTTAAGTAGTGTTGATCATTATACCCTATATTTGTTTGGATGTATCTCGCCCAGAAATATTAATTTATTTTTTAATATCATATTTATGATTATATAGGTGATATGCTAAAGAATCCTTAAGGGTTGTAATATATAAAACTATTTTTTTATCATGATTCTAAGAATGGGTATTGAATTAAAAAAAAAGGTATTTTGCATGTGTCATTCATATGTGCATCTATTTTGGCATAATTGCTATATTTAGTGGTAGTCTCAATCTTTCTATGATCACCCCATTAAGGAGAGATCGATTCAACATATTTCTCATAATTATTTCCCAATGTAGATATTCCTAAATTCATTTAAGACCCTATAATAGATCTATAAGGTTCATCAAAGTCAATATCAGGGTCTTTTTCTTCCTCAAAATTAGAATCTATATCTATCTAATTCCCTAATGTAGAGTTCATATTCATGATTAAGCATTAGGGGATGAACAATATAGTTTTCATAAGGAATAGATTGTGTGATATCTTCTTATATTTCTAAGGATTCTATAATTTGCTTTTTCTTAGACCTTAGAGCCATTCTAAAGCCCTTGGAAGAAGCAGGAGCTATAAGGACAATAAAAAAACCTACTCAAGGGAAACTTGGGTTTTACCAAAATTTCTATACTTAAGAAAGCTAACTACAAAAATCCTTACAATAAACAAGATTATATTTTCAAGGTATCTCTAAGAGAGAGGAAAATTACAAGATTATTCAGCTTTTAACTAACAGCAGCGACTAAAAAAAAACCTATAACAACAAATGTACTAAAACCTAGAGGATGAAAATGGAAACAAAAATCTTAGGAGGCAGAGTTCACATTAGATTCACCAAAATATTTGTAGGAAAAAGGGATAATCTCGTATAATTACATGAATTGATACAAGATAAATCAAAATGCTTAAACTAAGACAATATAGTAGTAAATTAACAATTAAAGCTGAAAACTACCTTAATCCAAGTAGTGATGAAGTACAACATTCAAAAGTAACCTACACCAATATTATCTATAAATTATCAAAATCAAGAGCTAATTATAATATAGTAAAAACGTATTACTTTACACTTATGATAGATTTTTAAGCCTTAATACTAACATAAAACTCATAGGATAAATTCCACAAGATCAAATATAATATAGCCACAATATAGTAAGATCAAGATAATGATGTAAGCAAAATAATATGAGCAAATTAATATGTAAATAAAGGCTTATAATATATCAAATAACATTCATTAATAAACAACAATATGAATGTAATAGCCTGAATCATACATGTACAAAGCATGCAACATAACTTACAATATTAATTGCTCAAAATGTATGCAATCTTTATTACTCCTCTTTCAACACTTGATACTTGGATATTACATTTGATACAATATTAATGTGATACTTGATATGATACTTGATACAACTCTTGATTGTATACTTGATGTGACTCTTGATGTTTCTCTATGGAGTACTATATAGCCATAATAGAATGACTCCTTGGATACTTGACTATTCCTTTCCATATGCCAAGTGTCATGACTCTTGGCTTCTCTACTTGACACTTGCATACACATGAATCTATATTGTATGCACACCTAGACATGACTCTTAACTTTGCACACTCTAATCTAAAGACACTTGTGCACACTTACAACACTTACATATAAGACACTTGTGTGAATAGACTCGCATTACACTTGCACACTCACTCACATGACACTTGTGCATTTACTGCACATACACACTTACATAACACTTGTGTATTTCCTACACATTACAACATTACATAAAATATTACTCACACTCTAAACTAAGAATCAATACTAATCTAATATTTACAACATGTACCACGAAGGTACCATGGGTGTACATTAGCATGTACCAAATAATGTTTCTCTATGGAGTACTATATAGCCATAATAGAATGACTCTTTGGATACTTGACTATTCCTTTCCATATGCCAAGTCTCATGACTCTTGGCTTCTCTACTTGACACTTGCATACACATGAATCTATCTTGTATGCACACCTAGACATGACTCTTCACTTTGCACACTCTAATCTAAAGACACTTGTGCACACTTACAACACTTACATATAAGACACTTGTGTGCATAGACTCTCATTACACTTGCACACTCACTCACATGACACTTGTGCATTTACTACACATGCACACTTACATAACATTTGTGTATTTCCTACACATTACAACATTACATAAATTCCTACACATTACAACATTACATAAAATATTACTCACACTCTAAACTAAGAATCAATCCTAATCTAATATTTACAACATGTACCATGAAGGTACCATGGGTGTACATTAGCATGTACCAAATAATGTAATATACTCTAACACCCCCTGTATTACATTATTTGGTTATTGAAGAATTTAGTCTTCAATCATAGTCTTCATCTTGATCTTCAATCTACCTATTTAAGATCAATATATGAAGTTGCTTTGTAAAACTTCTCTTTCCTATTATCCTTGATGTGATTCCTTCTCTTCCTCTTTCTTCTTTTCTTTTTTGCATCTTCATTTGTGATATACCTGATGATATACCTTCTAAGCATTGAAAATCATCACAATAATATAACTTTGATTTCAATGATTCCTCATTGAAACTAACATATGCTTCATTTAAATTATATGTGTCATTTATCTTAGCTTGTCTCTTCCCTTGGAAAATCTCAAAACTAATTAATGATAAATACATCATTAAACACTCTTCTGAAGAAAGTATAATGGTGTTTTGTGAATCCCACCATGTCCTGAAATTTTTTTCATGAAGATAGCTTATAAGAGTTGTAAAGTTTTCTTCTTTTGCATCCTTGAGAAACAAAGATAATTTCTCCTTTAAATCATTAGTCATTTGTTTCTTTCCATCAAATTTATCTATTAAATTTTGAGAATAAAACTTAAGTGTGTGCACCATTTCTTTACTATCCTCATTAAATGTATTTTTAATAATTTCTTCCATGATATGAAAACTTTTCTTTTGAAGTAGACTACCTTATAACTCCCTAGGTTTAAATAATTTAAATTTTCTAAATTAAATCCTATGAAGTAGTAATCCTTATGTCTCCCTATATTTTAGAAACTAAGAAAATGAATTTTGCAAATTTTATTTTCCTAAGTTTGATGTAGAAATCCTTTTGTCTCCCAAATAACTAAATTTGCAAATCTTCTATTTTTTCAAAAAACTATTAAATTAAATAAATTTTAAATTTAGAAATTTATCTAATAAATAAAAAACTATTGAAAAAACCTTATAACTCCAACTTTATAAAAATAAATCAAACTCCAAAAATAACTTTAATTTATCAAAAAACTAAATTACTCTAAACAAACCTTATCACTCCAAATAAACTTTAATTCAATAATATTTATTAACTCTACTTATCACTCCATAAATTAACTTCAATAAAAATTAAACTTTATAAAACCCTAAATTAAATTCCTCACCAACCTTTGCATTTGAAAGTCTTCACAATGTGCAAATTTTGTAGCGACTTTGTTTGCTTCTTCCAAGGAGCTCTACATATGCTTTAAATCATGTGTTCAAATCTATCCCGAATGACACTTATGACCATGCATTTGCTCTATTTCCTATTGGTGCTACCTCTATAGTAGATGTTATGCACTCCCTCAACTTTTATGTTGGTTGGCATGCTTGGATTTTGATTACTCTCTAACTTAGAAACCACCAATAACTTGAATGCTTCTCACCTTTGGTAACTGCACTCTGCACTTGGCCGCTCACTTGGTAATATGTTAATGTTTGCTCTATCCCCTACTTGATACTTGGTTGCTTGCTTAATAACCACTTGATCCTTACTCTGTCTCCCACTCAACACTTGACTAATTTCTTAGTAACTGGTCAAGACTTGCTCTATCTCCTGCTCAAAACATTTATCGCTTGATTACCTCTATTGAATAACAATGCATGAAATGCTTGTCTATTAGTATTCCAATGAAACTCTTGACTTCACACTATCAAACTTGGCACCTGGTGTTCTTGGTTTTTCGACGTTCTCTCTTTCAATGATACACACTGCACTAATATGGATAATCTAACGTTGGACTAGATTTCAATGTGGCTTTCCCATATTTTTGAATTGTAATCTATCTTAGTTCTTGACATAAAACTAGAAATATTTTGTAATGTTACTTTGCTTTCTCTAACTTATTAGTAGCTCTTCTATGCAGGTCAAATTATGTTTATCTATGTTTGGAAGGTGGCTTCTCATTTGGTTAGTAGCTCTACGTTCTTCAATATGAGATGCAACCTCTTCCTTATGCTTTGGCTTGAGCCAAAAGCTTGTAACTTATTTCTGCTCTAGTTTTAGAATGAACAACACACAATTGTAAAGCAAATAATTTTATTTTTATTGAGCTAAATAACTTCACCCTACAATGTTGATGTCACAGATCTTGAGGTTCTTCTACATCTTGAATCTTGGTCTTCTTCTAAGAGCTTTCTTCTTTTTCAGCTATAAGATCTTTCTTTACTTAGAACCAAATCTCTTCTACTATATCTTGTTGTCTTTTTATTTGAAACTTTTTGTTTCTCTTTATCTTTATCTTCTTGTTGCCAATGTCAAGGTCTAAGTGAACTACAATATTTAATGTCAATTTTTCTCTTAAAAACCTAAAATAATCCCTTTATGTCATTGTTTGTCTTGAAGACCTCAATCCTTTATGTCAAGGTCTATCTTCAAAACCTAAATCCTTTGTATCAAGGTCAATTTCATTGTAACCTAGAACTTCAATATTTTACAACTTTAATTAATCTTTGTTTGATGAAAAGTTACTTTAAGAAAGATATATTAGTCCTTGATATATCTTCCTTTTATGTTGTCTCTCACACTTAGAAGATGAAATTCTTCTCTATCTATTGTTGGAAGCTTCTCACACTTTTAATGATCAATCTTTGCTACAAATATCTTAGGTCACACCTAAGAGCTCAAACCTTTAATGTCAAGGTGACATTGAATTTTCCTGATGCCTCAATCAAAATCAAGATGACTTGATTGTTCTGAATTCTTCAACTTCCTTCTAAGTTGATAGAAATTAGTGTCAAGGAATATCTGTCCCTGAAATATTTTTGATGTCAAGGGTTTGCTATATCCCTGAAATGATCAACTTATCTCAAAATTTGATATGCCTTCCAATATATATGAGTCCTTGTCTTCACTGGTTGTAACCGTGGAAAGACTCTATAGATGAGTCTTAGTCTTCACTAGTTATTCTTCAACCGTGGAAAGACTCTATAGTTGAGTCTTGGTCTTCACTAGTTGTTCCTCCAACTATGGAAAGACTCTAGAATTTCTACTTACTATGACCTTACAATAGAGTCCAAATCTAACTCCCTTTAAAGTAGATAGACTCAATAAATTTTATCAAACTAGACAAAATCAATTTTTGTATGTAGCTAAATAAATTCAACCTATGTAAGAAACTACTCGCAGTAGCTCTGATACCACTAATGGATTTTTAAACCTTAATACTAACATAAAACTCACAGGATAAATTCCACATGATAAAATATAATATAGCCACAATATAGTAAGATCAAGATAATGATGTAAGTAGAATAATATGAGCAAATTAATATGTAAATCAAGGCTTATAATATATCAAATAACATTCATTAATAAACAACAATATGAATGTAATAGCCTGAATCATACATGTAAAAAGCATGTAGCACAACTTAAAATATTAATTGCTCAAAATGTATGTAATCTTTATTACTCCTCTTTCAACACTTGATACTTGGATATTACACTTGATACTTGGATATTACACTTGATATGATACCTAATGTGATACTTGATATGATACTTGATACAAATATTGATTGGATACTTGATGTGACTCTTGATGTTTCTCTATGGAGTACTATATAGCCATAGTAGAATGACTCTTTGGATACTTGACTATTCCTTTCCATATGCCAAGTCTCATGAATCTTGGCTTCTTTACTTGACACTTGCATACACATGACTCTATCTTGTATGCACACCTAGATATGGATCTTCACTTTGCACACTCTAATATAAAGACACTTGTGCATACTTACATATAAGACACTTGTGCGCATAGACTCACATTACACTTGCACACTCACTCACATGACACTTGTGCATTTCCTACACATACATACTTACATAACACTTGTGCATTTCCTACACATTACAACATTACATAAAATATTACTCACACTCTAAACTAAGACTCAACCCTAATCTAATATTTACATGTACCATGAAGGTACTATGGGGGTACATTAGCATGTACCAAATAATGTAATATACTCCAACAACTTAGGGCATCAAGGATTAAAGCATCTCATAATAAACATAATAAAATACCTACCCCTATTCTAACTTGAAGTGTCACCACAATAAGGAGAGATTCTACATGGACTATATAGAGAGGGCTTGACCTACCTTGGAAACTAGTCCTCAAGGAATATTTAATGACCCTTGGCTATAAATCCTAGTAGTGTCTTGTTCTCCTCTATGGAAGGTAGTGAACCAACAATTGATGGATTTGGTTGTATCTACAAGAACAAAGGAGAGAGAGAGTCAAAAGGTCATGTGTCATGGTAGCAACATAGGTAGAGAGCTAGAAGAAACATTAGCAAGAGCATAAGATTGATATAAAAATATTATGTAGATATTTAATGAGAAAAAGAGGAGATGAAATATGTATTTATGAAATAAAATAACTTTTATTTTAAAGCCGATGGCTAATTTTCACCCTATTTAGAGACATAAATGATAATTGTTAGTCCAAGCAATGTGTCATTTGGATTCTAGACGGAAAAACATGCTAAAATTATGACTATACATCAAAAACTCTAAAATTAATTCGACGACCAAGCTCCTCACTTAAAGTGAAGGTCTTGAAACCATCAATTTTTAGGATGTGTGTTTTGGGGGATGCGTGTCAAAAATCCCTTTAATTGTGGCTCTATCCTTATTTTAGGTTTTTGGAAAAGTTATAGAGCAACCCTTATTTTTTGGAAAAAATCCCTCTTGACACATAATGTGGTAGCTGGAAGACCGACTTATTGAAACCATATAGGAGAAAAATATAAAATCCTCTAAAAATTACCAACATGGAATCTTGTCTACATGGCATGGAGGTCATTTGTAAAAAAGTGCTCCAGCTTGAATCTACTTAGAGTAGCTAAGGTTGGCATTAAAAAATATTTGACAAAACTATAGTATGAAGAGGCCATGTTTAGGACCCTTGTCCAAAAAGAAATAGGCTGCTCAAGGTTCGATTCATCGACCCTCTTCAAATTAAAACTCAAGTACCACCATGGGTTTTGATACAAAATAAACTAAGCCAAAAATAAAGGATATCTAAAAACTTTGGAGCCTTGAAGCTTGGATAACCCCTTGTAAATTTGATTAGTGATGAATTCATTGAAATTAAAAGCCACCTTCTCACTTTTGGGTGTTCATTTCATCATGTGAATGATGCCCAATTGGGACTGGATCACATTCTTGTCATCCTCTAAGTTGAACACAAATGTTAGCATGCTCAAGGGATCCCTCATGCTATCATTGAAATATTTGATGCTGAGAGGGAACTCTAGTAACACAATGTCCATGCTACTACATTCATCTACCAAAAAACTAAGTTTATCCTTGTTTGAAATTTTTGTTGAAATACCTGGTGGTGTTTCCTATATTTATATAGTGTCCTTCTACTAGTAGTAGCAACATTTCATAGATAGATTCTATGTCAACAACTCTAAAATTCTCATCTCATGACCTAATTTTTTGGGTCTAGATATCATAGAATATAGCACATGCAACTACTACCTCATAGCAGCTATGGACCTCCAACACCATATGCTATACCAGGAATTTGCTCCAAATTTTGGCTCCAAAGTGCTTGGAGGGCTAACCTTGAATCTTTGGAAGGCTCCCTCTCTTAGACTCTTGGTCTGTTTTAAAATTCTAGGGACCACAACCTTTTTATTGGAACTTTCACCTTCTTGGATCAAAGGGTGTAGCCATAGCCACCCTTTTAGGAGATTCAACCATAGATTTTTATGAGTGAGTTTTAATATTCCTCTTTCCATTATTGGTATTTTTTGAATGTCCCTGTATGCAATTGTTCCTTCTACAACTTGGCTTTGTGATTGCTGTTAGGGTCCTATCCTAACATTAATTAATAATAATAATAGTAATAATGTATTTCATATCCTATAGTTATAATAATAAAATAATATAATAATAAATAATATAATAATTAATATAATTAATTATTATATTATTATTATAAGATTAGGGTTAGGAAGCATTGCAACCTTTCACCTATAACCCTAGAGTGGGTATAAAATATTGTAAGAACTTATCATTCCAATATCCATGAAATGAAATATAATAAATGATTTATTAAAACATTGAAGGGACTTCCCGACAATTCAAAAGGCGATTCTTTTAGATTTAGGTTATTTATTATTTATTTATCATTTTATGTGCTAGGAACCCTAGGTTCCTACCATACTGGTATCAGAGCCTTATGGATCCAACCATATGGGACATAAATATCAAGGAAATAAAAAATGACATTGCAAAAATTAGAAGAATGATTGAACAAAAACAAAATAAACAAATGGAACGTTCTGATCGTATTATACAATATTTAAGGGAAATGCAAGAGGAGACCCTAGCCATGGAATCTCAGGTAGAGGAGGAAGAACCCATAACCAAAGAACTTTCAGAAATACCCATTGCACTTTCAAAGGAAGAAGATAATTCAAACCCTAAATTTTTTTTCTCGGAAGAAACCAAAACCATAGAACTTCAAAAAGTACTTATTGAATTTTCAAAAAAAAATTGAAACCCTAAACATGCAAATTTTTTTATAGAGACGGAAAGTAAGATTCATAAACTTGCACTGGATGTTTATATTGCCAAAATTGGAGATATAATTTGTGCTGACCTTGGTGCATTTGATATTAATATAGACGATGCTAAGAACCATGAAAATAAAACCATCATAAAAGAAATCCAAAATTTTGATTATCTACTGAATGTATTGAACAGTATGAGTCTTTCATCTACAAGACCCCCACCTTGGCCACCACCATTGTTCAAAGAAGCTATCAAGATATGCCCTTCCCAATAGCTAGTACACCTGCAATTTTTATTATTTAATCTCCACAAGATACTGAGATATTGAATCTAGGTTCCTACCTGCAATTTTTGGCTGAATCTAGGTTCCTACCATGTACTGTCATGTCTCTTGTTGAATGGTTGTACCTGGGTACATATGAACTGATGTAGAAGTAATCATAGATTCCCAGAAATCAAAAGCCTCCACCAATAAGTAGCAACTCGAAGAATGACGACAGAAATTGGTTTTGTCAAAGGCAATCCTGAAGTGCAGACTTATGAACATCAGGCTATGTGACAATATTTATGATCCTAATGGCAGTTTTTTTTCCCAACTTCACCAGACCTGATATCATATGGCACTATTTCTGAACAAAAACCTTAGCGTATTCATGCTGATGAAACAGGCTATTTTAAACGAATTGCTAAAGAATTTTAAATACTTCCCAGCTGGAAGATAATTTTGTTATTTTTCCATTCGTAAGCACAACAGGAGAATGGCAAATAGCATGAGTTCAGAACATAGTTTACAGGGGATCAACCAGATATTATTATTATTTTAATACAAGGCACATAAAAAATTGTGCACTCCAACAATGTGAGACTTGTCTCCAACATACTTATTTGAGATACTAGGATGCCTGGAAAGGAAAGGGTTGCACCTATCCAGAATCTGCATTGTCAAATATAGTTCATGAAACTGTTTTTGCTTTCTCCGTACAAAAAAATAAAAAATAAAATTGCGGTCTGTTAAAGGGCAAGACGTATCCCTTACCAGAAAACTTTCAACATCACAGTGTTGTCGGTGCACAAATTATAGTTCATGGGCATGGTCTCCTCGTCATTTGAACTCTTTACTTTAAGCTTCAGAAGATATCATAACACAGAGAATTTTCCCATTTGGTAAAGCTAAATTCTCTCAATGGTGATTACTCTTTGATACTGAGTACATTTTACTGCAATGGTGTAATGTACTTACCCTTTATTAGAGTTAGAGCATGAATTGAAGAGAGACATCAAGCACGAATTAGATCATATTGAACAGAACATTGTTGATATTGTTGATGGATTGTATTGGCAGTCTTCCAAAGCATAAGGATTTGATGCGTCTATCAGCAGGTTACTGGCCTTCAAGTGTGTGTTTTGAACCAAGTTTCTTCAGTACTTAAAGCAAATCTTTGACATGAGAAAAGTTGGAGACAGAGACTCTTCAGCCCCTAATGATATTCCTTCAAATAAGAAAATAAATAAATGAAAACTGTTAATTCATGTGAGACAAAATGAAAGGACCAGTTCGTTTCGATGCTGAGCAGAATTGGCAACGGTAGCCCAGCAATGGGGCTTTTCCAAATTCAAATAATTCTTATACATATACATACCCGTCGTGGGGATTGAACCCGGGTCACATAACCGATAATGCAAGTGGTTGGCTTACCAGATGGCTTTTCCAAATTATTAATCACGAAATCTCCATTGATCTCATCCAACGCCTGCAGGTCATGGGTAGAGAGTTTTTTGAACTTCCACAAGAGGAAAAGGAGGCCTACGCCAGCAACGCGACAATGAGAGTTATGGAGGGTTACGACACCAAGTTGGCTCACCAGATTGACGAAAAGCTAGAGTGGATTGATTACTATTTCTATATGCTATGGCCTCCTTTCTCTAGAGATTTGAACAGCTGGCTCAAACACCCTGCCTCTTACATAGAAGTGAACGATGAATATGCACGAGCACTTGTGGGGGTAGTGAATACGCTTTTATCGGCTCTTTCCATAAATCTGGGGTTGGTAGAGTCGACGATGAAGGAAGCACTCGGCAACGAAGATATGGAAATGGAAATGAAAATAAATTACTACCCGCCTTATCCACAGTCGGAGCTCGCTCTCAGGGTGGAAGCCCACATCGACATGAGCGCTTTGACTCTTCTGGTACCCAACGAAGTGCCAGGACTCCAAGTTTTCAAGGATGGTTGCTGGGTTTCTGCCGATTACGTTGCAAACGCCATCATCGTCCAGAGACCAGCTTGAGATATTGAGTAACAACAAGTACAAGAGCGTTCTACACTGAGTTTGGTGAGCAAGGACAAAGTGAGAATGTCATGGCCGGTATTCTGCATTTCCCCTGCAGATAAAGTCATCGCTCTCATGAAAGGAATGGTGAATGAAGAGAATCCTTTCCGCTTCAATGCCAAAACATATGCGGAGTTCAAACATCGCAAGATTAATAAGCTTCCCAAGGAGGTGGAATATTTGAAGAGCATATACTTACACACTACAATTCCAAGCTTTGAGGACAAATCTTGTTTTAAGGAGGGTGGAATGTTAGGGTCCTATCCTAACATTAATTAATAATAATAATAGTAATAATGTATTTCATATCCTATAGTTATAATAATAAAATAATATAATAATAAATAATATAATAATTAATATAATTAATTATTATTATAAGATTAGGGTTAGGAAGCATTGCAACCTTTCACCTATAACCCTAGAGTGGGTATAAAATATTGTAAGAACTTATCATTCCAATATCCATGAAATATATAATATATGATTTATTAAATCATTGAAGGGACTTCCCGACAATTCAAAAGCGATTCTTTTAGATTTAGATTATTATTTATTTATCATTTTATGTGCTAGGAACCCTAGGTTCCTACCAATTGCCCTCTTTGTATTCTCTAGGATTCTTGGGTTCTTGAGTGCTTCAAAATCAATGAAGGATATCCTTTTATGAATTTTCCTTCTTGAAGTTTGAGTGTCCCATTGAATTAAATTCTCACTTTGTGTTAGCTTTCTAATAGATTAATTTATAGAAAGCTTTAACCATGATCTAAAAAACTAATCAAATGAATGCTACTAACAATGAAACTCAATTACAACAATATCTCACAAAATATAACTTGAATGAACACAATATACACAAGATTACATTAATGATACAACTTGGTTATAATGCATGGAGCTTTACCTCCAATATATATTTTTTCATGACTTTTTAGTTCTCTAACTATTGCTCTCCTATTTCATCTAGGAGATACAACCTTTCATATTCCTCTCATAAAGATAAAGCTCTCAACTTACCACATATCATGTGACTCTTCATACTCTCTTGACACTTTGCACTCTTTCTCATATTGCCACATACATTATATAAAATATAAATCTTATACCAAATTAATATTGTAAGGGAACCAAATAATGGAATATCTTTAACACCCTCCCCATATTACATTATTTGGTAGGAAGGATTTTTATATTCAATCTATGATTCTTCTTTCTCTTCATTCTTCAACTCTGTCATGGATGGATACTATTATTTGTGTCTACCTCTAGATAAATATATTTGAGTTAGCTATGGATATCTATCTCTAGGTCACTGCCACTAGTTCTTTCTCTGGGTCACTACCTCTAGGTATTTGCCTCTGGGTCACTTCCACTGGATCACTGCCTCTAGTTCAATACCTCTGGAACTCTGCCTCTAGGTCACCTCTATATAATCATTATCTTTGGATCATCCACTAGAATATTCATAAGGCTATTGTCTTTGTAGGATCATCACTACAGATGCTTTCACTGCTTTCACTATAGGTTACCTTCCAAGCTATGCTTGGATCATAATCATTTATTTCATATTTCTTCATGATAAGATCAATATCATTCTTTTCATTCAATAAACTTTGATTTTTCATTACACTTGGTTTTTGTTTGTAGAAACCATACAACATTCCTTTCATCTTATTCCATTCATTCATACTTATCCATCCATAATTCATTTTTAATTTTTGACTTTCCTTCTCTTTATATAGACAAGAATTTTTAGAATGATTATGTCCTCCACAAGTTTCACAACAATGAAGATTCAAATATTTTTCTATCTTGTGTTTCTACCACAATGACTACATTTATTTATGTTACAAAATTCCTTTTTCTATTATGTCCTTCATTATTATCGATTCTATCAATCCCTGTGATAGATTTGATGTTGCTATTTCTTGTCACAAACTTAGTCTCTTGCTCATTACTGCTAGTCTATCCTGTATATCCAAGACCTTCATATTTTGGTCTTGTTTCTAGTACAATTGACTCTTTTATTCCTTGTCCATGTTTTCCTAAACTTGTATTTTTGTATCCCATTTGATTTAAAAATTTTGAACCAATTCCTTTAGTATGCCTTTCAAAATAACCAAAAATATCATCAAACTGATCCCTATCAACATCAATACAACTTTGACCATCACTATCCCTATCATCATTTGAATCTCTATCAACATCAATTCTGATAGCATAAGTTTTTTTGACCAATCATGAACTATACTCAAATCATCTAAGCTACAATCTATATCTTTGCCTTTTGTGTCACAACAAGCATTTATTGTCATAGGTTCTAAGTCTTTATTGGATTTCTCAATACTTGATAACAAACATATGTGATTTACCATAAGATTTCTATGTACAAATTCTGATTGAGCAACATACCCTAGTTGATTACTCTGATCTCTTTGATTCCCTTTAGAAGATTCTTGGTCTTGATCCTTCCTAGTCAATGCATTATACTTACAATATTTTGTATTATGTCCTTTTTCACAAATATGACAATATTTCTTTTGCTTTTATTTTTGTGATGAAGTGCAAAATTCTTTTCTAATACAAGAGCCTTATTGGATAATTCATTTCTCAATTGATTTTCAAGTTCATATTATTGAAGAATATTTATTAACTCCTTAAATGACACCTTTTGGTTTGATACTAGAAGAGATATGACCAACACTTTGAATGATTCAGGAAGTGCTCTAAGTACAACTAAAAATAGAAGTTAATCTTCAACGTTTTCTCCTAAGGTATGTAATTTTGATTTTAATTCTGATATCTTTAGAAGTAACTATTCTATGTTTTCGCCATCACAAAATTTTAGTGTATACAACTATGATTGTAGATGTAAAATGGTTGTCTTATTCTTTCCTTCAAATATTGTACATAATTTTTTCCATGCTATTTTTGAAGTTTCTACTTCACTAATGTGTGCTTGAATTTCATCTGAAATACCGAATATAATAAACATAAGAGATTTAACATCATCATATTTGAATTTTTAAATTTTTTATTTATTTATTGGAATGTTTCTTTGTCCATTCACTACATCCCAAAGTTTTTCAACAATAAGTATTGACCTCATCTTATTTTTCCATGGGGTAAAATTAGGCCCCTTTAATAATTGTGATTCAGAAAAGAATATTCTTGTATTTTCCATTTCCTTTGGAGTAGTAGCCCTTTTATCTCCCTAGGTTTAAATTTTGCAAATTTATATTTTTCTAAAGTTTGAAGTTTTCACAAAACCTTTGATGTTGAATTCCTTGTTTCTCCCAAATTGTTAGAAACTAAGTTTTGCAAATTGGTTTCCTAAGTTTGATGTTGTAAACCTTTTGACTCCCTAATTGATAATTTGCATAAATTCAATATATTTATTTAAATAAATCAACTTGAATACTAGATCTTATAATTCCAACTTTAATTACTCCTCTAATTCTTATTATTCTTCCCAATAACTCCAATTAATAAAATAATTAATAACTAAAAATATTATCACTAATTATATTTAATCAACATTTAAATAGACTTATTTCTCCTATTTTAACTTTAATAATAAAGTTTTAATAACTCCTTATAACTCCCATAACACTTTAATCAAATCAATTTAAAAACTTTATAAAACACCCTTATCTCTCCAACTAAGTTTATTGGTCTCAGGTTTTGGGTGACCAATTTCATGCTTCTTTGTCACGCTGACATACTCCTCGTGGCATCGCGACTGTCATGAAACTGCACTCGAATCTCGCTATTTGAGTGGTTTTTCATAGCCATTACTTTGAAATGGTTTATCTAGCTTGCCAACGGCCAGTTTTATTGTGAGCGCCTCCAACCACTTGTCATAGACATCCTCAGTCGTCGTGCTCATTATGTCCTCCTGCCACGCTGCTTGAAATCCCTAATTCGCCATTGGAAATCTTCATTTCTACCTATTACAAAATGCTCTATATTTTTCGTCTTACGTGCCACCAGTGTAACATTCCAACTGAACGTTCCAATCAAATGCAACTTGCAAAAAAATATAAATTATTCCTCCTGAGGCATCATTATTCTTCTTCTCCTCACATCGATTATAAATTCTAATGGCCTCTGAAAGTCTATTACATGTACATGAGGATATTCTCGATGATATTCCCTAAGTTGCTCATTCCAGCTTTCACCGGATAACTTATGCAAAATTGCATCAAACGAACCCTACTCAAATTGGTAGAAGTGATAAATATGCTCCTCTCCACTTTAATCACTGCAAATAAATTTAATTAATTAATTTTTTATTTTCAAAGGATGACCTGGCTTTGATGATGCAACAAAAGCCTATGCAACCGCCATTGTTTTTTAGTTATCAAGACCTATAGCTGAGGGAGGTGTGCGCACTATGTTCATCACCCTACTCATTTTAGAGCAGCAAAAACTACCACCGTTGGTGGTGCAATAGCAATCGCATTTGGTGTCACCATAGAGGAGCAGGCTAGCGACTTTGAGAAGGTCGAGGTTCTGTTCTCAACAAAAGCAATGGAAGGCTTTTCCTCCAAGACACCACGTGTCTATGCCTCTATAGTAGAAATGTGGATTATCGCACTCTAGACAAAGAATGAATTAAAGAAAGATTTTAATTACGTCCGCGAGACTAAAATATGGTCTATGGGACCTCAAATATGGAAGTACAATTACTCAAATCATATCATATGATCTTTAATATCTTTGAGAAGGTTGTTCCTTCTCCTGCTGATTTGTGTTAGCAATTCTTCAATTTTTTTTATTTTACTGTCTTCAAATAAATTTGTAATAAACTCGTTCCCAAGTGTTTCTTTGTATTTGTCACGGATATCTGAAAAACTCGGGCATTTATAGATGAAGTGTTCCTCTGTCTCTACTGCCCCTGTGCTACATAGAGTACATATCCTTTCTTCCCATTGTTCTTTGGGCGTTGTCCATCTCCCCTGTTTCACATCTAAGCCTATGAGAGCTAGTCCTTATCTCAGCAATGAGTATTTTTTCCTTCCACTTGATTTCAGCGCCTATATACGCTTTTTCCTTGTGGTCATACGTTGGGTTAAAATTTGCAATATAATATTGTCTTTTCCTCGCTTGCATTTTTCCACATTCCACTTCTGAACTTTTCATTCACATAATTTTTAATGTCTTTGTTGACATTTGGGCATTCATTTATGTTGATTTCCCAACGTTTCATCCATTTCTGATTTTGTTTCATCCACGTATTCTTTCGCCTATGCAACTCTTCGTCCCTAAATGCTCTAGGCCATCTATCATTTGTCATGTTTTATGTTAGTAACATAACAGCTTGGTCATAGCAATTGCTTCTAAAGGGAACATTTCAGTTTCATCTAGAATAATTTCATAAGGGGTTGTCGCCTTAATTTTGAGAAAGTTTGTGATTAGATATTTTTGAATCCTTTCTATTTGCCTCCATTTTGCATTTGTTGTGCCACTAGCCCACACCTCGCAACCATACAACAGAACCGGTGTAACAAGTAGGCCAAATAAGACCTTGGTGGTCTTCCAATCCCATAACTCGGCATTCCTACACCTGTTTTGAAGTGCATATAGTGCTCTCCAACCACTTTGAGTTCTTTTCATCCTACATGTATTCCAATTAAGTTTGTCATGAAAGTCTATGCCCAGGTATTTGTATTCTACTACTACATCAAGCGGTTCTCCTGCAAACTGAAATTTGAGTTGTTGCTTCTTATTTTTTGTTGAAAAAATCATAATTTTTTTTTGCTCGTGTTCACCTGCATCCCAACTTCTTTACAAAAGAGTTCTAGAGCTTGAAGGTGATCTTCTAGATCTTTGGCTGTTTTGGCCACAAGAATTACATCATCTGCATACATGAGGAGTTTTACCACATATTTGGCTAAATGCACACCCTCTCCCCCAAATTTGTTTATCCATTCTTCTAACTTTTCAATGTACAGCCCAAATAAGGTCGGAGATAGAGGGCAACCTTGTTTGACACCTATGTCACTACCAAAACATTCAGATAACCCTTCCTGTGTTCTAATTCTAGCTTTTACATGCTCATATAGTCTGTGAACTCGCTGCCTTGTAGTGAATTGGAACCTCTAGCTCTTCCATTCTGCTCCATAATTTTTTTCTAGGCACTATGTCAAATGCCTTTTTGAAGTCTACAAAATAGCAAAAAGCCTCCCCTTTTTTGTCCCATATTTTTTCCACTATGTGTCTGAGCGTGATACAGTGATCAATAGTTGAGTGCTTGGGCCTAAAACCCGCTTGCCCCTTTGCTCTCTTTCCCTTTTCTTCTGCCCATATGTTGATCCTACGCTCTATCATACTCCCAAACAACTTTGCAAAGAGAGGGTTGATCATGATAGTTTGATAGTTTGAGGGATTATTTACGTCTCCACTTTTAAACAAAGGAATGGTCAAGCTAGTTGTCCACTTAGTAAGGAAGCCATTTTGTATGACCTCATTGAAAGTTTCTTTGATTTGCGGTGCCAAGATATCTACCCCCCATTTTATATGCTCTGCTTGAAGATTGTCTATGTCACGGGCTTTACCAGTTGCTAACTTTTTTATCCCTTGAATAATGTCTTCAATTGTGAAAAGTTATTTCTTGACAATGATAGTAGGGGGTGTCTCCTACTGGTTACTACGCTGATATAGTTGTTTTGAATACTCCAACCACTGATTAATTGTTATGTTATTTTCAGTTTGCATCCTTTTCACGCTTAGTTCCTTCCAAAATTTCTTTGGTTCATGCTTCCCTAAATAAATCAATTCTTCCCTCCTTGTTTTAGTGTATTCTTCTTTTTTTGCCCTTACCAGTTTCTCATATGCTCTTTTGTTTGCTCTTGTTTTACCCGTTGGTTCCTTTAGTAATCTTCGCATTTTTTTGCAATCTTCATCGAACCATGGGTTGGTTGGGAAGCTATTCGTTTCTTTCTTTTTAGGTTTAGCTCTCTTGCATTTGTTTAGAGCTTCTTGAATAACTTGCATTAACCATTCACTCTTACTGTAATCTCTACTACTGTGATGTAGTTCTTCCCTTTCCTGTAACTTATTATTTAATACTGCTCTAAAATTTTGTCGATTTTCATCTGTTAAGAGAATGTTTCCCTTGTGAGGATATTTATTTTGATTGCCTTGCAAGTGTTTTTCCCTTGGTTTGTCTCCATGCATTCGAAGTTTCATAACAATTGGGTTGTGATCTGACTTAAGTTCCACTGGAGAATCTTCCACTTCTAGCTCCTCTATTTTTGGTATGTAATTATATGAGCATATTACATAGTCTATTACACTTTGTCCCTTATATGTTTTGCATGTATACTTTCCTAAATTTTTCCATTTGTTCATCCCATTGCAAATAATCAAATTGTATATGTTGCAAAGACCTAACAACTCTTCTCCATATTGCGTGATAGCCCCATGCTCATCTTCTGAAGTCCTGGTCCACTGTTGATTTTCCTCTTCTGGCATCCAAAGAGGATTAATCTCAATATATTTGTTACCTTCTAGAATGTTAGCTTGCTTATTTGCTGTCCTTGCATTGAAATCTCTAATTAATATAATATCCCCCAACTTACTGTATATTGAAATGTCTCTTTTTAGGGAGGAGTATGGGTCTTCTCTGTTAAGGTCATGTTTCTTATAGAATTTAGAATTCTTGGGAGCAAAATAACATGTTGCTATGCTAATAACTGACTTATTTTCTAGGATCTTTATCCAAATGTACTGTTTGTTTTCATCTTGTTTTTCAATTTTAATGACCCTATCCCATTCCTCTTTTATTAAAACCATAATACCCCCATGCCCTTTGCCATTTTTTGCTGCTTTATTCCATATTGCTAAGTCCTACATCCATCGTGTTCATGTGTTTCTGTCAATATGATTATATCTTTGTCTCTAGCAATGGGCCCTAACCCGGGTCCTCTTCTCCAAGGGAAACATCTACAGTTCCAACTTACCATTGTAAGATGTTCCCGGGCAGGCCATACTCCCTATTTATTTTGGATTTTTTTAGATGTGATGTATGCCTTTCCATTTCTTAAATATGCCTATTTCCCTTCATTCCTTGCTGCCCTCACCTTTTCCCATTCCTTATTTCTTTCTTCCTGCTGTAAAAATGTTAGGTCATCATCTAAATAAAATTGTGACCCTCTCAACATGCCTTTGTTTTTAAGTAACCTTATTTTATCCTCGTAGCTCATCAATGTGACCTGAATATGTCTATCTCTACCTCCTTCTCTCAACCTGCCAATTCTGCTTACTTTTTTTATCTGACCCTTCCATTGTAATCGATCTGACAAGAAGTTCCTGGTTAAACGATTTGTGTCTTCCCTATCCCCATAATCTTTCAACCCTTTGATGATTATATTTGTTAACTTCTCATGTCTTTCTTTCTCTTCTGTTATTTGAATTTTTACTTGCTTCTCTATCAACTCTTTTTGTTGATTGACTGGTTCTTTTACTACTTGAGACCATGTCTTTGTCTTTGCTAATTCATTTCGTAGCTCATTTTCTCTTGTTTCAATGTTTTGGAGTGTTTTCTCTACCTCTTTTATTTGATTTGCATTTGTTTTTTCCACCTCTATTGCATCATTGATTGAGGGATGGATGGCTTGTTTGAGGACATGCCATTCACGTTGACCCATGTTTGCAAGGTTTTGTAGCTTTGACACTTGCTCCTTGAGTCGGTTGTTTTCTTTTTCTAGCCTCCGAATGGTGTTTATAACCTCATCTGATTTAGTTTCTCTTAATTTCTCCCTCCTTTCCATGCTTTCAAGTTTCTCTTTCATCTTCATTAGCTCTTGCACATAAAGTCTTTGTGCCCACATGAGTGGTGTAGTTGTGGGACTATAAGTTTCTTCCTCATCTGAAAACTCATTTTGGTGATTTGCCTTTGATTTTTCCTTATTCTCCACCTGTTTATGTGGTAGAATATTTTTTATTTTTATTTTTTGATATGCCCTTTTCATTGTTGTTGCCCTTTCTCGAGCTTGTCGATGCTTTAATATCCTCCAATACTGTTTCTCATTGACATATATTGGTTCTTGCAATTGTTGCTTCCTTTCTTCCATTTTCAAACCCTTTATAGCCGAACCCTCTGTACTATTGATCCATTGAAATAAATGTGTAATAAAACCCTCTTGCTCTGCAAACCCTTGCTGATAATAAAACCTTCTACCGCAAACCCCTATAACGAATGTATTTCTCCTACCTACTTAAATTGTTTTATAAATCGAAAGAGGACAAAAAAATATGCTTACCCGATGAAATAGATGTTTAATACAATACTCCGCCGCAAACCCTCCTTGCTCTGCAAAAACCCTTTGTCGCAAACCCTTTAATTTTTTTGTGCTGATATTTCTTGTCTGTAGTGTACAGTTCAAATATTCTTCGTTCTATCGGCTCTGCTTCAGTATCCCCGTGCTCTGCTTCAGTCCTGCTTCAGTATCTTGTCGTAAACCCGATGAAATAGATGTTTAATACAAGTGGTGGTCGAGCACTGCACCACTTGGTGGGCGACTATGTGTCGGTTGGAAGTATGATTAAATTTTATTGTTTGCATGTTGACATCAGTTTGCTATGGTTAGTTGAGTCCTCAGTTTGCGCTCTATTTACTCAGGTATATTGGTCTAGACAAAGAGAGACATCCATAATAAAATTTCATCAAACATTCTTCAACACAAACAACCAATCCAGCAAATCGATCAACAAGCAAACCTTCTCTTAATTGAGCTTGTTATAATATGATGATGATTGTCCCAATACTTTAACTTAGATTCTCTTTAGATTCTCTGTGGCTCTGATACCACTTTTAGATTTCTGAATATATTAATTTTTAGAAAGCTTTAACTAGGATCTAAAAAACTAATAAAATGAATACTACTAACAATAAAACTCAATTACAACAATATCTCACAGAATAGAATATAACTCGATTGATTGAACATAATAATACATTAATGATACAACTTGGTTACAATACATGGAACTTTACCTCTAATATATCATTTTTCATGATTTTTTAGTTCTCTAACTATTGCTCTCCTCTTTCATCTAGGAGATGTAAGCTTTTATATTCCTCTCATAAAGACAAAACTTTCAACTTGCCACCATATCATGTGACTCTTTATATTCTCTTGAAACTTTGCACTCTTTCTCATATTGCCACATACATTATATAAAATATAAATCATCTACCAAACTAATATTGCAAGAGGACCAAATAATGTAATATCTCCAACACTATGTGTATTTATCTTTTCCCTTTATTGCAATGAGTGGAAATTGCCTACCATCTTTGCCTCCGCTAAATTTGAATTAATCTCCTTTTGGTAAGGTTGATGTCACCTTTCTATTTGCTTAGACTAACCTCAATTTTTTTTGTAATCATTTCTCATTACATGTATTCTAATCTCCTTTGTAGGTCACCATGAAGATACTAACACTTCTTCCAATGCACTAAATTTATTCCATGAAAAGTTATCTCTTCCCCATGCAAGGTTGGCTAAAGGACATTGCCACCTTATAGCATTAAATTTGCAGCATGAAAATTCAAATTTCCACTTCTTTCAACTAATCATATGGTCTACGGGCTTCTCTCTTGGCTAATTAGATAAATTTCCATCATCCCAAGGAATAGTCCAACCCCTTAGCAATAGATAATACCTGTTGATGATATGATTGGATGATGAGCATTTTCATATCCTTCAACTTCCTTCTATAGACCTCTTGATTGAGCACAAACTCACCATTTGTTTTGTCAATAATGTGAGACAATGTTAGAGGAGCTCCTTACAAGATTTGGTTAAGTGCAAAATAGATGCAATTAGAAACTTTGTGAATTAGATCACAATCTCCAACCTTGGATGATTTGATGGATGTCAAAACCTTAGAGGTCACGTTGGAACTAATTTATTCAAAAAATAACATCATTCATACATTTGTCTGATTGGGTGGGTCACATTATATTGGACTCAAAAATTCATTTTAAAGGCATCTAATTAAGCATGAGTTTGCCACATGTCATTTTAGATTTGATGCTCATTACTTCCTCAAAAGAAAATTTTAATCTTATCACCTTCAAGACTTTACAGACGATTATTATCTAATTAGTTTCAAGGATTTTGATGATGTAGATTACTCTACAACTCTATGTGATTTTTGCAACCCATGTGCCTTCACAAACTGGGGATGCTCTTGGTCAACAACATGGGTTCAATGCCTAAAGATGAAAACCTCCAAAACACAAGGTCAACCTACGCAAAGAGATTTTTTTGCTATGTATAGAGTATGTTACAAAATTCTTGGGATAGTCTTTTAGCCCTTGCTAGTTTGCTCAAATACTCCATAAGGATCAGATTCCCACATCTTGACAACTCACTGGTCCATGTGATTGTCTAGGATAAAATAGTATACCCTATTGATAGATGTTTCAAACCCAAACTACACCTCTTCTATTATGTAAGCCTATTCTACATCTAACTTGCATGCTCAACATGATGATTATGTAGGATTTCTAACATAATATTTAGCTTAGTCCCATATCTGATCCTAAGTAGCATGTGTGTCCACTCCAAAGATAGCCTACAATCTTAGTAGTGAATTCCCTTGATAAATAGATGCCAAAAGTTATGATCTCTATCATTTTTATGTCCTAAGGGAATGTGAGATTGGTATTAGCCTATAACATCAGGGAAAGGCTCTGAACCAACTTAAGTATTTGAATAGATGTGTCATCTAGTTGGACCACACCTTTATTAATAGGATCATACGACACCCCTAGTGCATCTACCACCTTTCAGGGCATGACCAGGATGCTTGAACCAAAATCCACCATGCAATTATGGATTAACTTATCATCGTAGATTAGGGTTAGGTATAATGGCATCAACTTGAATTAGTTTGCTTTAGGACTAGATATCTGTAGGACCAAGGGTAACCTCTATTTCTCTAGTACCTTCTCCTTTTTTAGATCTTCCTCTAGGTGCTTCATCTTCTTTGGTAGGGATAGAATACCCTAGGGAGGCATGGCCATAATGGATTTCTTTAGGTGGTCCACCACATTGAATGATCGAATGGAGTGGATTTTTTGCATTGTGCTTGATATCCATTAAGGTATGGACATGTTTGTGGCTAGTTGGAGAGATTTAGATGGATCTAAAATGAGTGCATGATATTGCAAGACCTAAGGGATGTTCCTCCAAGTGGTCACCAGAGGGTTTTGCACATTCTAGTGGGATGTGACCATAGGAGAAGTATTTTTTGGAGATAGTTGGTGATCTACTTTGAGTGTTGAGATCCATTGGATTAACCTTCCCTTTCTCCTCTATTGCCTTCCTCTTAGTGCATGCCATATAGTTTTATTGGACTTATGGTATACCAGGCACTTGAAGTCCTATTCCATTTGACACCATATAGATCTCCTCTTTGTCCCATATTATCAGGTTTTACTCTAGAAGAGTAGAACAAGTTTTAGGATTAGATCTTGGTGGTTGGATTTGAGGTGGCTAGTTTTTCACTTGTGCATCCAACCCTAGGTAGGAGGGAGATGGATGGATGTATGTTACTTCACTTGGTATCATTGATATCTACTAAGTCCCTTCCTCAATTTAATAATTAGAAGAATAAGCATTAGGTTATGGAAAATACCATGTGTTAGGATCCTCAACATAGTTTTTCTACATAGGAACAATATCCTTAATAGGATTAGGATAACTTGCTATAGTGGGAGAAATACAAAGACTATATGTTGATAAGATGTTGAGGGTTAGCCTACATCTCTACTAGCCTAGAATGAGGATCTATGGTGTCCATCTAGTAGAGGCCTATAGCCTTGGTTATTCTATTGATAAGGAGTTCTCAAGTTGCTCTAATATTAAAATATTTAGGTATTTTACTCTCTTAAGGGCTATGATCTCAATGGAGATCATCCTCAATAGATTCCTCATCTTATCTATATCCAAGGAGAAATAAGGGATCAGGGGGTGGTATCGAAGAGTGAGTAGAGATGTTTGAGATTTTGTAGGATTCACAATAGGAGTGGGTTGGAAGGTGGTAGGCTAGATTGTAGGAGGTAGTTGATGTGGTGGTTGAATGTTAGGAAATAATAGCATAGGGGGTCAAGGGGCTAGCATTTTAATATAGATTTTATTACTCTGCTTGGATGGCTATTCCATAAGACATCTAAAAGGATTTTCCTCCCTTAGACTAGATCATCATGGCTATTCTTGAATCAAAAGCTTTCAAATATTATATAAAATCCATACCCAAAGGAGGTTTGATCTCAATAGGGATTATATGCTAGGTTTTATGAAACCATACATTAAATTCATCCATTGTATCCATGGGAACTCTCTTGTTTGTTGGCTACTCTAGGAGAGATATGTCATTCTCCTCTCTAAATCTTCCATAAATACATCTATGAGTTGGTACCAATTTTTGATGGAGTGTAGGGGAAGGATGATATACCATTCTTGTGTCTTTCCTCTAAAACATACAACCAATAGTTTGAGGGCCACATTCTACTCCTTGATATTGTGCACCATGCACAAGATCACCATGTGATGCAAATGCTCTACTAGAGTCATTGTATCCTATGTAGTGAAGTAGGGCAATGACTTGAGCATAAAGGCTATGCTTGGGTCCTATGCTGCAGGGGGAATAGGTGGTTGTAGAGGACCTCTATCATTATATTTTGTATAGCTTCTCAAATATTTAGTCTACTGTGCAACCATGTTCTGACATGGATCTATCCTTCTAGGGTTTGGGTTCAAGGCTAACAACCTATAGTTTTTTTTTAATAAAGGACCTGGTAGTAGATCTTGTGCTCATAAACTTCTAGGTCTTTATTCTTAGTGGATTCCCTTACTAAACATTCAATATGTTTCAATAAGATGATAGACTGATATTTTCATCAAGATCTTAGTCTGATATCTCTCTTAGTGGCTACTTCTGGGTCTTCTTCAGTGGATTCACCAGGTGAATACTTTTATGCTTCAATAAGCAATTTGGCCAAGATCTTCACTAGAATCCTGACCAAAATCTATCAAATGCATGGGATGAATGTGTTAAGCATTGTCCCGTTAGGTATGCCATACAAACTATTGTCGTCTTAGAATTTCTAGACCATCTATGATGGAGGCTTGATGCACCTAGACACATATGCCTTGCATTGAGTGACATAATGGGAATATCCATAAGTAATATGAGCACTCATGGGGCAACATTTAGAATTTTGCTAATGTTAGCTCCTTGTCAAATGTAATCTTTAATGTACCTTCCTACTCTACTTGCTATGCTACTTCTAATCATCAAGGAAAAGAGAGAGAGATTTGCAAAAATAAGACATAAGCTAAGGAGGTGATGTGTCAAGATCTAATGGCCCTTTTTATGTACAACCAAATAAATTGAACACATGCAATATTCTACTAACAACTAGAAATTGAACATGATTTTGATCTAATACTCAAGCATTCAAACATACATAAGAACTAGGACAAAGCAAAATTAGATATAGCTTCTAATCTAATATATATCATAAGATTATAAATATGTGAGACCAAAAACTATTTGAATGTTATTAGCTAGAGACTCAAGGCTCACGTCTACATTACAAATAGAAGATAAGTGAAAGGAAAAGCATACAAGGCATGAGAAAACATTCTCCAATACCTTTACTACAAAATAAATCCCTTATTTATACATAAAATTAGAGTTTTATTACCTTAAAACTACAAAATTTTCTCTTCAAACCAAATGGAAAACATGTTTGCATTTAATGCTTGGTGGGCCTAAGGTATTGGGTATTGGATCCATCAATGTAGAAGGTTGAGGGCCTTTAGATCTTAAACCTCTATTGCTATTGTAAACCATATTATTAGGGACTCTTCCCCTAATGCTAATCACAAGATTTACCTAAAATTAATATCATTGGATTTGAGGTCCTTGGCACTCGAGTTCTATTGCCACCTTCTTTAATACTCCAATTGTTTTTCGATGAACCACAAATGGGTATTACTACCAAGTTTTTAAAATCATGGCTAGATTATCTATTTTTGTTGGAGCTTCTCTACATGTCCATGTGTATCTTATTGGTCCATGGATCACTATATTTGGATGGTTGGTGGAGCTTCATGGTGAGTGTATTCAATCTTTTCTTTCATTCCCCGTAGATCACTGGATCTTGTTCTTGCTCAAGATCAATGATGGATATCTTTTTGAACATATGCCTAGATGGAACTATTTTTTATTCTTCCATAGGGTGCCAATGTGCTTGCCACATGTTCAACTTCTAATCAAATGGAAAAATTCTCCTTTGATAATTCTTTTAGCAATGCAAGTTGTCAAATGAAATATCAATGGCTTGCAAAACATTGAGGTTCCTTTTCTATTGGACTTTCCTAGGATCAATAGCCACCATTGATTAAGAATATCAATGATGCATGTTATATTACTCCCTACATAACTTGTTCTTCTTTAAATATTAGAATCCATCTTTAGATTAGCTTAATCTATGGTGTGCATAGCTTTGAGGAATCATTTTGGCTTATCTCCTTTTAATTTATCACTCACTATCAATCAAAGGATTGGATGACTACCACATCCTTGAAGCCTTAGTAGATTTTTGACTTTGTAGACTGAGAACCTATCATTGATTGCAAAAAATTGATGGTGTGCTTCTGCTTTTACCTTCTCTTTATAATCTACCTACGTTGAGGTCATTTTAGAAAACTATAAAAAGAAAAATTCCTTGTTGTAGTGAATTATCACTATAATGGGAATTTACTTCTTCTTTTGAAGTCTTGGCAAAAGTATTTTGTGTGGTCGTGTCTAATAGTGGCAATGGTGACTATGGTCAAGCCTAAGGAGACTCTTGTGCAAGAAATACTTTTCCAGCAACAAATTTTAGATTATGGGAGTGATCCATATAAGTCTACCTACAAATTCAACATCCCACTAGAGCATCCATTTTAGGGGGTGATATTATTCTTACTAGTGTCTTATTGTACAATCATACAATATATGGACTATTCAATCCATAAAAAAATTTATATGATTGTATGATGTATTGGATAGGCCTAAGGGAATTTTACTATACATGTTTTATTTAATTATAATATTTTACTATGTAATCCTTATGGACTATTTTTAACCTTGTTATGGTTATACCCTTTTATAACTTGTAATTAACCTAAAGCTCTCTTGTTATGTAGGCTTAGGTTAAACTTTATTATGTCATTAGGATTTTGGTATTGGTATAAATACCCCACTCCCACTTATCATATGATCATCGAAGTATTGTGTAATATTATCTATGGATATAGTGATTATTTATGGTGCCTATGGGTTCCCATCATATCTCTCTTTTTCATCTTTGTTTATGTTTTTTGTATAAGATTTGAGTGTATGGATTGCTTCTATTCATTTTTGAAAATTATTATGAATTCCAAATGGAGGATAGTAAATTTTAATTACTTCCTTTTCTTTTAGATATTTAATTATACTTAAAATAAAAAAAGCTAGCAATATTTGAATGCTTTAACAAGAAAGTGATTTAGAAATCATTCAATAACTCATGTACTTAAAAATATAAAGAAAGCATGTATTTTCACATAAATTTCCAATTCACCTAATGATGTGCATGTGTGTGGGTCCTCTAAATTGTTTGCTTCTTGTAGATATGATATTTTCTTCCAAATGACACTTTCTCTCTTCTAGCTTCTGGAGGGTGACCTATCAATACTTGCAACGTAATTATTTTGTTAGTTTATTTACATCAATAATGATAAACTAATAAATTGTAAGCTTATGGCAGTGGTAAGGGCTTTGGCCTCTCTTTGATAGGTCTAAGGTTCAAACCCCACTTAGTATGAGGGGACCGGGACCCCTCATAAAGACCTGTATAAACTCATTGAAAAAATATTTAGATTTGTAAGCTTACTGCAGTGGTAAGGGCTTTGGCCTCTCTTTGAGAGGTTCAAGGTTCAAACCCCACTCAGTATGAGGGGACCAGGACCACTCATAAAAACCTGTGTAAACTCATTGAAAAAATAATGATAACATACTAATTAAAATTGGTATTTATATTTTAAAATTGATCTAATATTTTCAACATGCTACGTCATAATATTTATAAAAATATAGTTCATATCAAACCATAAAATTTTGGGATGTCATATTAAGTAACTTGTAATTAACTTTGATGCCATTTTGTTATGTTATAATAGGTTAATATGATATGAATTATTTATTGTTTAGGTTATCGTATTTAGTATAAATATCCCTCAACAATCTCATCCATTTTATTGGTGTGATCTCATTTAATCATAAATGTTTGGTTCTCAAGGGTGTTGGAGTAAATTATATTATTTGGTACATGCTAATGTATCCCCATGGTACCTTAATGGTATATCTTGTAAATATTATATTAGGGTTGAGTCTTAGTTTAGAGTGTGAGTAATATTTTATGTAATGTAATAATATGCAGGAAATGCACAAGTGTCATGTAAGTGTGCAAGTGTAATGTGAGTCTATGTGCACAAGTGTCTTATATGTAAGTGTGCACAAGTGTCCTTAGATTAGAGTATGCTAAGTGAAGAGTCAACTATGGTTATATAGTACTCCATAGAGAAGCATCTATGATCCATCTATCCAACATCAATCATCATTCATCAAGTGTAGAAAAGCAAGTGCTATATTGTAAGAGAAAGAGGAGTAATAAAGTTTACATATATTTGAGCAACTAATATTGTAAGTTGTGCTACATGATTTGTACATGTATGATTCAGGCTATTTACATTCATAATTGCTTCTTATTAATGAATGTTAGTTGATATATTATAAGCCTTGATATACATATTAGTTTGTTCATATTATTTTTCTTACATCATTATCTTGATCTTACTATTTTGTGGCTATCTTATATTTGATCCTGTGAGTTTATATTAATTTTAAGGCTTCAAAATCCATCAAAGGGCACCCATCCATTTTTATCTATTACTCTTTTCTTTTTCTCTTTTTACTTTCTTGTGTAAGATTTGCTCATAATTATTATCACTTATGGTCTTGAACTTCTAAAGGCCGTGACATTTACACACAAAAGCATTATGGACTCAATTTTTTTAGATTTCTCAAGTTTTTAAGCTCTTTGTATTAGTGGTATCAATTCAAGGATACCCTATATTATGTTACTCATGTTAATAGTAAATCTATGATCAATATTTTAAGAAGTAAGAATATCTAGCGTGAGAACCCTTAAAGTAGTTTTAGAACATAAGGAGGAGGCATAGAGCTATTTGAAATGTTGATAGACTTGCATATATGTTTACATATTGGAGAAGAAAGTGAGCCCATTAAGGTGTGGTAAAATTGGAGAGACTTTGGAAAATTTAATTTTACAAAAGTCAATAGATTAGAAATGGAGATCTCCTCTCTCAAGAGTTTTAAAATTTAATGATATTGAGAAATTTATTTCTTGCTTCAACACAATATGGATAGATGTAGAATCTTTAGGAGGCATACCAAACATAGATGAAGAACGTGTTAAACATATTCTACCCAATTTTAATTTACCTCTTATATCATTGGATTAGTGATTCATGTGGTTCCTTTAATAATTGAGAAACCTCTTTCTATAACACTTGATAAATTATTTTCTGTTTTTATTCTATTTTAGGTTACTATGAAGAATTGGGGAGTACTTTCACAAATCTAGGCTCATGCATAGGAATTCAAATCTGTGGAAGCTTAGACTCAGTAGCCCAAGGCATGTTGAAGTATTTATAGAAATAAAATCCTGCTTGTGGATATTGTAAAAGGGAAGGACACTCTACAAATATTTGCTTGGTGAGTTTACAAAAATTAAAGCAAATCTTAAAAATTTAGGGGATAGACTTCTAGATTATTGGGTATATTTAGATGGTTCTTCCAAATTTTGGAGTGAACCTATTAGAAAATATTACATTATTTGGTACATGACAATGTACCACCTTGGTACATTATTACAAATATTAGATTAGGAGTGTGTCTTAGATTAGTAAGTGAGTTAATATTTTATGTAATATAATAATGTGCAATAAATGCACAAGTGTCATGTAAATATGTGTGCAAGTGTTATGAGTGTAGATGTGCACAAGTGTCTAATATGTAAGTGTGCACATGTGTCCTTAGAATAGGAAAATAAAGAGTTATTAAGAAGAGTGAAGGTCAAGAGTGCAACATATGAAGAGTCACATACAATTATATATTTGTGACTAAGCATTGTAATATTATGAAGGTGAATCAAACATGCAAAGCTTTATGCTTGCATTAGTAGATCTTTATTCAATAGCATTTTTAGTATTTTTCATGTGCAATATTGTGAGCATGTTTATATGAGTATTCTTATGAGTTATTAAATTTGTTATTACATTCTAAGATATTATTTGGTTCATTATATTGCAACTTCATTATATTAGATCCTATGATTATTTTCATGTGGTGATTTATATTAAATACTAGACTATCAAAAGCTAATAGTGGTTTTAGAGCCACAACAAGGTTGCATACACAAGATTTGAAAGTTGTAGAAGTTTAAGGATATTACCACTAAGTAAGAAAAACTAGTGAAGTTAAGGATATTACCACTTGGTAGGAAAAACCAGTGAAGATAAGTATTTCCACTAGGTTGAAGAAAAACTAGTGAAGCTAAGATTATTTCCACAAGGTTGAAGAATAACCTGTGAAGACTAGGACTCAACAAGGATATTTCCACTAGATTGAAGAATAACCAATGAATATTAAATTTCATAATTTTGGAGAACCAACTCAAAATAAAAGTTGGTCATTACAATTCTGCTTCAGTAATCTAAATGTATTGGATTCTTAAGTAATGTTAGAGAAAACTATCTAAGATATTTGTTGTAGTAAAATTTAACCTTTAGAAGTTGAGAAGCTTCCTAAAACAGATAGAGAAGACTTTCATATTTGATTTCTTGAAGGCCATGAGCTTTCCTCATGCAGGGATTGGTTTGAGTTGCAAAGTATATTTTAGATAATTAGAAATAGATCTTGACAATATAGATTGAGTTAACCTATTCCAAAGAACCTATTTGGAATAGAAGGCAATCTATAATATTGATTCAGGTCTTGATGATAAACCTTGATAAATTGGTCCAAGATAAGAGACCGATATTAAGAGATAGAGTTTAAATAACCAGATATTTAAGACCCTTCAGAGAAAGAGGTCCATAGTAGAGAAAAGTGGCCCTAGTAGAGGCAATATTTTGATTGATAAAGGAAGGATTCATAAGGATAATAATCCTAGAAGACTTAAGACAAAAGGTATATATAGAATATCTATTAGAAGAGATCCAACAAGAGTACTTACTCTATATTTGGAATAATTATCAACATTAGATGACAAGCCCATAAGACAGACAGAAATAAGACTAACTAAATAAGGTCTTATTGAATATTAAAGGTATTTGAATGATATCTAGTTATAAGAGGTCCATAATAAGTAAATAATATTGTTCCCTAGAAGAAGAGACCGTCAATATAGTTTTCTCTATAGAAGACTTGAAGCTAGCATACAAGAGAAGGCAACAAGTCAATTGAAAAGGATTAGATAGCAACAAACTCTAATAAGGAAGATTAATGCTTAGAATTAAACTAAGCATAAGGGGGAGCAATCAAAGTACAAATAATCTATAAGGAGAAGAGGTCCCATAGAAGACATAGGAGACCCAAGGAAAAAGGTCCCATAGAAATCAGAGATATAGAAGAGACCCATTGAAAGAGGTCCTTGATATATTGGTCCTTAGCAAGAAAAGAGACCATTGATAAAGCTTGCTCTATAGAGATAGAAAGCAAGTAAGAAAAATTGAAGGTAGAAAGAAGACTTCAAGAAGAATTCAAGCAAGAAATACTTGAAGACAATATTTTTGTAAGGGAAGTATCTTGCTAAAAGTTTGAATGTCATAGAAGACTTCAAGAAAACAAGAATTCTTGAGGATAGTCGGATTTAAAGGACAAGTTTTTTGAGATAGAGCATCAATAAGGTAGTAAGATTACAAGGTTTTGAGGATAGATTTGAATAACAACACAAGGCAAGATAATGTTCAAAAGAAAACAAGGCAAATAATAGAAATATGCAATATTGTTTTTAATATAGAATGTCATAAGCTTATTATTGTAGGAGATTCGCAACCACATGAAGAAAAATTTTAAGTTGAAAGCATCTATGATAGTATTGTAAGTATTTTTATTAAGGATGAAATATTAAAATTCTTGAACGTCAAAGTAGTGCATCTAAACCTGCATAGAGAACAAGGAATAACAAATATTAGTCAGGCACAGTGATGCTCAGAATTGAATTGAGCATAAGAGGAGAAATTAAAGTGTAGAGGAGATTAGAACAATAAAATTAGTAATAAGTTATAAGCATAAGAGAATGCAATGTAAATAAAAGAATTATAGAGTGAAGAATATACGTTCATTAAAGCTGAGTGCAACACAGAATCGATGAGATCTAAGAATTAAGATGTCAAGAGAAGCAATATTAAAGATGTCAAGGATTGCAATATTCAGAACGTAAGGCAACAAGATAAAGTTGGATTTAAGGGCAACTTGAAATTTTTTAGATAAAAGAAAAAAGTGCATATATTGGCATTGATAGCAGTTGTTTTTAGACATCTAGAATAACCAACAAGGAGAGCCCCCATAGTGCAACAAGGATGTTATATTAAAGTGCAAAAGAAGCTATGTAAAGGCATTAAAAAGTAGTAAATTTTTTTAAGAATGTCACATATCACCTACACCTGTACAAAGAAGACAAGTTTCAAAAAAAAAATGTAGTATTAAGATACTCAAAGCAACATAATCAAAGTGAAAGACCAACGCAAAGCCAAGCACTGAGTATTTAGGGACAAGAGCTAAACCAAGAGCTAAACTTAGAGATAAGAGCAAAATGTAGAGCGGAACGTAGGAGTGTTTTACCTCATGTAAAACAACTTTGGTAAAGCAAAGGCAAGTAGAAGCCATCAAATAGATTAAACAAGGAATGCAGATATCGAGTGCCAATCGAGAGTGCACAGAATTCTAAGGGATGTAGAAGATTAAGGGTTAAGCATCAAAGCACCGTAGGAGTTTAAGCATCAAGCTAAGACATAATGGTGAAGTAGAGATGCAAGCTAAAAGTTAAGGTAAGCATCAGAAGGTTAAAAGTCATGGGAGAATAATACATCAAGTGTATAGCCAAGAACAATGTAAAGGATCAATCATTATACATAGGATTCCAAGGGCCAAGCAAGCAAAATGACTAGCAAGTAAAGTGTAACGCATGAAGGAGGAAACATTAACTACCAAGACTATGAAACATTGAAGAAGGTAACATGTCAAGTTGCATGAAATCGAATCACCACATGAGTGGACACCTTGCCAAGAAGCACTAAAGTTAACGATAGTTTTAGATAGTAGAATTGAGTGCAAAGAGAAGGCGGAACGTTAGGGTAGAATGAGTTGAAACATCCACCAAAGGTATTTGAATAGACCACTTGCATGTTGAACATCACATTCATTTTGAAGGTAACTTCGAGGATAGAGAAACGTCTCTAAGAAGTGCCAAGTGCAAGTTTGCTTTTCAAGAATTCAAGACATAACCAATGAGGTATAATTTTAGTTTTTTGAAAGCATATTTAAAAATTAAACCTTTTGATTAAAGTTATATGGAGAGATAAGGAATCATTTTATTTTTTATAAGGTTTAATTATTGAATATTTATTTTATAAGGTTGCTTATCTAGATTAATTAGGAGTGATAAGGTTTATTGGTAAATTAAATCAAGTTTTGATTATTTTGGAGTAATAAGTAGTTATAAGGTTTTATTAAAGTTTGTGATAAATTTTTATAAGTCATTTAATATTTGAAAGCTTTATTATTTTTTGAAAATTCAAAGCCATAGAATATTTGCAAATTATTTACTTTTGGAGAGATAAGGAAGTCTACTTCAAATTAGGATTTTTAAATTTTCAAACATTCTTACTTTTCTAGTAATTAGGGAGACAAGGAATTCAACATCATAGGTTTTTGAAAAATTTAGAAACTTAAAATTTATCATTCAAAACCTAGGGAGATATAAGGATGTCTACTTCAAATAATTCAATGAACTCAATGGATAATGATATGAAGACCATGATTAGGAAAGAAAGAGCAAATGTCATAAAATTTGGGATCAAAATTTTGATTGAAAAGTCTAAAGGAAAATTTGATCTAGTCTCAAGTTTCATCTATAATGAGGCATTAGATGAAAACTTTGAAACATTGGAATACTATCTACATGCAATAATTGTTGAAGCAATTGGTAATATAAAGGATAGTACTATAATAACTTTAGATATTGTTCGTATAATATATATAGCATTGCTTATAGTTAATTATCACAAAGAAAAGAGTATGTATCAAAAGTAATTGATTGAAGATCTTAATAAGAAAGAAAAAGTAGACGAATTGTTTTTGGAAAATATATGCCATTCCTCATGCAATATTGATACTTCAAGTTCGTCTAACTCAGGATCTTATTATGATGCTTTAAGTGAAATTTTAGAAGTCTTTATACATGAAAAGAAAGGGTCGTATGATTCTAAAGATAAAGGAAATATTCTTGTGCAAGAATTTGAAATTAAAGGAAAAGTACAAGAAGCTACAAAGATTGAAGAACATGAAGATGAATTCAAATACAAGGCAAAGCAAGGAGAAGAAGGAGAACCTGATCAATATGAAGGTCGCATACATTGTAAAGTCAATTAAGGATGAAGACCATATTGAAGACTAAAGTCTTCAATAACCAAATAATGTAATACAAGGGGTGTTAGAGAATAACCTTGGTATATTATTATAATATTAGATTAGGAGTGTGTCTTAGATTAGTAAGTTAATATTTTATGTAATCTAATAATGTGCAGGAAATGCACAAGTGTCATGTAAATATGTGTGCAAGTAAGTGTAGATGTGCACAAGTGTCTAATATGTAAGTGTGCACCTATATCCTTAGAATAGGAAAATGAAGAGTGAAGGTCAATAGTGCAACATATGAAGAGTCACATACAATTATATATTTGTGACTAAGCATTGTAATATTATGAAGGTGAATCAAATGTGCAAAGCTTTATGCTTGCATTAGTAGACCTTTATTCAATAGCATTTTTAGTATTTTTCATGTGCAATATTGTGAGCATGTTTATGTGAGTATTCTTATGAGTTATTCAATTTGTTATTACATTCTAAGATATTATTTGGTTCATTATATTGCAACTTCATTATATTAGATCATGTGATTATTTTCCTATGGTGATTTATATTAAATATTAGAGTATCAAAAGCTAACATAACCAACCTACTACAACATCCATCTTTATCGATTGGTTATATGGGATTGATGCAAGTTCCACCCATACTACATCATCACCATGGAGTGGTATTACAATAACTTAGACATTATCCACATATCATTTAACAAGATTTGAACCTGGGTCTCCTTCTTGAATGTTGAGGAATCTAACCAATTGAGCTAATACCATTTTATATCCATTAGAGCTTCCATTATTTATGGGAAAGATGTTATTTCCAATAATGAATTCCTTCCTTGGCCTCCTTAGTTTAGATTATGGGGGTGTTGAAAAATGCATAATCTAACTTTACTAGCCAAGATCAACATTATAAGAGATAATCATGTGTACACCTATGGGTAATCATTATGCAATTTAAGTTGTTTATGTGGACATCCTTAGACCTAGGCTTATGTTTATTAGGCTTAGTTTATTTTATCATTTACTAAAGCTTAAGTCCTAAGTCTAAGTTTGATTTAATAATATCCAATTCCAATTTGTAAATATAGACACCTTTGGACAACATAGTCTTTGGATTGGATTTGTTAACTTAATGAAAGTTAACAATTTGCTTTGAGTTGCTTAGTCATATTTTATGATTAGCATATTTCATTTTTGGAAGATTATGGTTGTAAATAGTGCTATTTAAGCACAATTGGAAATTATATTGAGTTAGTGTTTTTCTGATTCAGTTTCCTTGTCACTGGTATCAGAGCATGTGATCAGGCTTGTGAAAGTTAGGATCCTAGTTTATCTAGGAAGCTATAGTTTGCATAGGATTAGAAGCATAATTTATTTGCAAAGTCTCCACAAATTCCTTATCTTAGTTCCTGTTGAGTGGTATTTTCACCCGATTGTGAAAACACACTCTCCGATAGGATTCGAGTTCCAAATCCTCTCTTGCAAAGAAATTTAATAAATAATTTCTCCAAGGTCTCCGCTATGTTAGCATTTTGTATGAATAATAATGTTCAATTCGAATGCTCGGAATACCTTAGTGGTTGCAAGTAACTGTTAACAAGGGGCACTATGGTTTATTTTATTTTGAAATTGTAATGATTGTTCATTTAATCAGAATGAACTCAATGTGAATTAATCTTAATGATGAAATTATTTTATTTTCGATTTCGATAGATTTTCAAGTATTTTATTTCAATGACTGTAAATTAAACTAAAGTTAAATTTTCGGGAAAATAGAAATGCAGAGAATTAAAGAAATGAAAATAAAATGCAAAGAAATTAAAACTAAAGTACATTCAGAGTGTTACGATTCCTATTTTGACAAAACCGAAGATAATGAGGTTTTCTGCATACAACCTAACCTATTGAACCTGCAAAACTCGCACAATCCAGATAAGTTAGGTGTTGGTTTCTGGGGTTTTAACTATGATTTTCAGATTTAGACATTCGCATGAAGCAACCAAGAGAACTTGCATTAAACTTCACCTATAAGCCTAAAAATCTGAAAAGGGGAAAAATAAACATTAAATCTAGCATGCAGAAAATAACTCCTTCTTTCTTGTCAATGAGATGCAACTCTCTGAATTTTCTATATTAAAATATATCATTTTACAACAACAGAAGTTTTCTAGTTTCCCAAAGAATCCTAAAAAAAACCAAAAAAAGTGGAGGAAAACGCTCCAAAAGCAGGCCCAGAATGGCCTATCACCTTCAGCTCTACAACTCTGCCCGTAGCGGTTTCCAACCCTTGTGCCTGTCTTTGCTTCTACTTTTAAACTTTCTATTACGGCCCTCTGCTTCGCTCTGTGACGCTTCGTTTCATCTCCTAGGTCGCTTCGTTTCATCTTCCTGCCTCTTTGTTGTTTTGGCTTTTTGCTCGGGTTTGAAACGTTTGGTCTCCCATGAACTATAACTGACGATCCTAAAATATTATCATAGCCCCTCTACCTCTATGACACATGTTCAACACTTCCCTGCACATTCTGTAACGGCCCGCCATGAATCGCGACAAAAATAGCATGTCACGATATCACAACGTTTTTATATCTGCAACTTTGCTCCTCTACCTGTATCGCGAAAATAAGACATGTCACGATATCGTGACATTTTTATGTCCACAGCCTTGTTCACCTTCATGCACCATGAAAATGAGACATGTCGTGATATCATGACATTTTTCTCATACCTTGTCCGCCTTCATGCATCACGAAAATGATACATGTCACGAAATCGTGACATTTTTCTCTTTCGGGCTGTCTCACTGCACTTGGCCACAAAGACGTGACATGTCGCGAAATCATGACATTTTTTCTCCTTGCCCTATTTTGACTGCTTTGACCGTGATTTCATGACATGTCGCGATATCGTGACAATTTTCACTTTGTCTTTCTCTCTCCTCTATGAACTGCGATTTCATGACATGTCGCGATATCGTGACACTTTTTGTACTTGGCTGTTTTACCCATCAAACATCGTGAAAGCACAACATGTCGCGATATCATGACAACTTTGAGTCTTCAACTTAGTTCTTTGTCTTGCATCACAAAAATGAGACGTGTCGCGATATCGTGACATTTCTAGCATCTTGTTCTGTTTGACTGCTTTGACCGCGATTTCACAACACGTCGCGATATCGCGACATTTTCTCATCATGCTGCATTCTGTTGCTCTTAGCCATGAAAACGCGACATGTCGCGATATCACGACAACTTTTCATTTTCGACCGTGACGGAGCAACATGTCGCGATATCACGACACTTTTCATTTTCCACTGTCCGATATCTGACACTTTTCTTTTTATGGCAACATGTCACGATATCATGACAACTTTTCATTTTTCAGAGCAACATGTCGATATCCAAATTTTCAATTTTCCGGAGCAACATGTCCATATCACACAACTTTTTATTTCTAGCCACGATGGAGCAACATGTCGCGATATCACGACAACTTTTCATTTTTGGTCGCAACGGAGCAACATGTCGCGATATCGCGACAACTTTTCATTTCTGGTCGCGATGGAGCAACATGTCGCGATATCGCGACAACTTATCATTTCTGCTTTTCTTTGCTCTTTTAACATCTGGGCCATTGCAATCTTCTTGGAAAGTGTGCAAAAAAGGGGGTCCCCAATTTTGGGGTGTGTTGTGGAGCAACCACAACAAATGGCGACTCTATTGGGAAATGCTCCTGAGCATTTTGGTGAGAACCTAACCTGAAATACACAAGCTTAGATACAAGCGTCAACACATAAAAAACAAATGCCGATAGATCAAAAATACATGAACCATTAGAATCATTAAGTATCAGCTCGGTGTGTGCAGTGTGTTCCATTCTTTATCGTTTGAAATTGATCCACATTCCATTGTCAGTTTTACATGAATGCATATGTGAGGTTGTGAATGATTTGCATAGCCTAATTAATGGTCTAGAGATATAACTACCTGCTTTATAAAAGCTTTAAACCTTCTAATATCATATACAAATATTTAAAATTATCAAACCCTCTTAGGATCAACTATATGTATAATGAATTGATTTATTAGATCCCAAAGTTGGTTATGAGTCACTACTATCTTGAACCCATGTGCAAGTGAAAGTGAAATCAGAGCTTTGGGGAATCGGACTCCCAACCTAAGCGAGATGGGAGCTTAACCCTATCCTTACTACTCTGATCTGGAATTCATTACCTCACTTTGAACAAAATAATTTAACCAGTTATGGATGAAATGGTCGGGCTAGTCTATCCGTTTGAACAATCAGTGGTCTTGTTTTAGACAAGACATGCTGCCACGCATGGGCATACTTAACCCCATAATCCATGATTTGGCTTCATTCATTCTCTTTTTTTTTTCTTGGACCTTTGGGATGACTACCCATCCTTGCGAGGGACATGTAGTACGATCCTTCCAATCCAATATTAAGATGAAATGGGAAATATTAATTTTTTACTTCTTGGACCTTGGGGATGACTACCCATCCTTGCTAGGGACATGTAGTACGATCCTTCCAATCCAAGATTTAGATGAAATGGGAAATATTAATTTTATTTCTTGGACCTTAGGGGATGACTACCCATCCTTGCTAGGGACATGTAGTACGATCCTTTCAATCCAAGATTTATGATGGAATGAGACTTAGAAGCTTTTACTTCTTGGACCTTTGGGATAACTACCCATCCTTGCGAGGGACATGTAGTACGATCCTTCCAATCCAATATTAAGATGAAATGGGAAATATTAATTTTTATTTCTTGGACCTTGGGGATGACTACCCATCCTTGCTAGGGACATGTAGTACGATCCTTCCAATCCAAGATTTATGATTAAATGAAACATAGAAGCTTTGGGGAATCGGATTCTCAACCTAGGCGAGATGAGAATTATGTCCTATCCTTACTACTCTATTTTAGGTCTTTAAGCTTTATGGAAGTGGTAAAAACCACTGTTTCAAGGATTATGTTGCATGATGGAGGACAGACATGAAATATACTCCTTTCGCCTCGACCTTTTCTTCCAAGCAAGGTTTTGATCATTTTGCTCAAGATTCTTTTTAATGTGTATAGAATGTGCTTGGTTCAAGATAGCTCGGGCATCAGTTCCCAACCTTAGGATTTTTTTTTTTTTAATTTTATGTTATAGAATAACCCTAAGAGGATTTGACATATTTTTAAAATGATTTAAAATGCATATGCAATTAAAATGGCATGTATATAAGTGAAGTAATATGAATGCATTGCTCTTTGAATTGCAGATGGAGTATTGCCATAAAAAATAACTGACTACTTCATGCATCACAAGTTTCAAACGATATTATTTGAACTATTTGTGTTTCTTGTGGAGCTTTCTACCACACAATTCCAATGTTTCATATTTCCCTGATCTAAAGCATAAGTTAACATCTCAAAAAACAACTTTTTCATCATTTTTTTTTTTTTAAACAAACCAAACATGTCAAATAAACACACAACTTAAATCATGATCAAACTAACAATCCCAAAAATGAAACTTGAAAACACAAACCAAAACCAAAAACCAAAATCTATATACAATATAGTACAAGATGATGCCAAGCTTGGACTATTACTTTCCTGGATCCCAGACATGATTAGAACACTTCAACAAAAATATAACATGATACGCATGCCAAATGCTATAGGAATCCAACCAAAACAAGATTAGACCGCACCATGCAACAACTTTTAATTTACCTTGCTCACCCCACCGATTAGATTTAATTCCATTAGTACCCTCATAGGTGAGCGTCAAATTATTAAAATGATTAGACAATAAATGATATTCAATTTTATCTTGTCTATTCTTGAAAGTGTTCATTTCGTGATTCGATTCATGATTTAAAATTAGGCCTTCCTTTTCAAACGTGAGATGTTGCAAACAAGAGCCTATTTCTAAAAATTTCAAAGCCAATTCATTATTCATGTTTTTAGGCCAATCAAACTTATGCAAAAATTTACAAGTATCTAGGATATTTACTAAATGAGAATCATTACAAGTTTTTATCCTAGATTCCTTTATTAATTGTTGATGAATTTGACTTAGCAATTTAAATACATCAATTTCTTTCTCATTCATTAAAGTAATGTCATCAAAGGTGTGGTTAGAAATTAATCCTTGTTCTTCATTCACCTTCAATAGCATTTCATTATTAATGATATTAGCATCCAAAGGGACATCATGTAACCTATCACTTAAAATTTTTGTAGCTACTACCAAAGGTAAAAATTTCACCTTGTCATCCATACTCAACCCATCATGATTAAAATTTACCATAACTTGATGAGTGTTAGTAGCTTTTTCTTTTTCCTCATTGTCTTCTTCATCATCCGATATCTGTTCAAAAACACCAAAGTTAGGCACCCAATCAAACATACGTCCATCCTTTTCAAAACAAGAGCCTAGTTTTTCAAGACATGTGTCGCGTGACACCTTTCCGTGATCAATGGCTTGAGTTGCCTCGAAATCCACATTTTCATTAGGATCATCAATAGTATCAAACCCACACCACTTAGGTTTTGTAATTTCATCATTTTGAGATGGCATAGACATTGTAGAATCAATAGGTGGATCAAGATTTTTGATTTCCTGTCCCACGAGAGGAACAAAATCAATTGATTCTCCGTCTGTATCCATGGTAGTATAATCACTATCCTTCTCCAACCTTTGATGAGATTCCAAGCCTTCTTCCAAAACATTCTCAGATTGTACAGGACCTGTAATATCCTCATATGAAAGGGCAATTGTATTATCCTGCATATCAATAGGCACACGAAATTCATTAGAAGGTTTGGAGTGAGCATACTCTTCCCATTTATCCCCAAAATCATAATAATCATTTTTCAAAATCAGATTGTGGTGCTCAACTATTTCTTCATCATCTTTCAATTCATCAACATGCTTCTCATCAAATTTACCTTTACCTTCCTTAGATGGTTCAATTATTTCCAAAATTGGGTTATTGCTTGTATTCAAATTGATAAGGCTATCATAGTCCACATTTGTAACCCATGATTCACGTTTAACATAATTTGGAAGGTGTGAATTTTCTTGGTCATTGTTTTCAACAATGTCATCCGACGTGTCATCCGAGATGGATTCATCCTCATAGAATTCATCTTTTGGTGAGTCAAGGGTTCCCAATTTATCACATGTTTCAATACTAGTTGGATCTAGCACTCCTCCCTTGCCTGAAATCATCATATTGTGAAAATCATTGAAATTGATTTTAGAAACATCTTTTGAGTCAAGATGAGTATTTTGAAGTTGATTCATACTTAAGAAAGATGATTGATCTTGCATAGTAGGTTGGGGATTTTGCAATTGATTGAAGTTTGGGAACGATTGTTGATTCTGAAATTGATTCAAACTTGAACTCGGTTGAGGTGGATAAATCATCGGGTGGGTAAGGGAGGTATTAAATGATTGAAGATTATATGATCCAAAACCCACACCATAATTTTGATAACTCAGTTGTTGCTCAATTGCCATTGCTTGAGTATAGGCTTGTGACAAAGATGTGATTTGAGGCATCCCTCGCAAATATGTGGAAATGAGTGGGTCAAGAGCATTGACGTATATTTGGAGAGCCACTTCTTCTTGAAGAACATAAAATGTCACTAATTGAGTATATAATCCAAAGAACCTTTCAGAGAATGACTTCACATTTTCACTTGGTCCTTTTTTAATAGTGAAAAACTGCTCATACATGCGGATTGGGTCAACTCGCTCTTTGTTGAATTGATTAAGAAATGTTGCCTCTAGTTGAGCCCAAGAAGTGATAGACCCTAAAGGCAGACTTGTAAACCAATCATATGCCACTTTGTCCAAGGTGTAAGGGAACATTTTACAAGCAACATCATCATACCAAATTGTTAAGTGATTCACACCAAATTTGAATGCTTGAATATGTTCTTCTGTAGTATTTGTCCCATTAGACAAAAATCGAGGAAGACATCTCTCAAAACCAACGGGCAAATAATGTTGAACTCCTGGTATGTTCAATGGGCTACCTGGCATCCATGGTGAAAACATAGCCATTAGTGAATCTTAAAGAATATAACTTTAATACCAAAATTATTATTATTTATTTTTTTTAAATTAAATCAAATCACATTATTCCTGTATGAACAATCACAGCGTTAGAATGGTGCATAGCAATTCATGTCCTCCTTTTAATAGTTCAAATATGTATTGTTAAAAGAGAGCCAAAGATAATAATCAATAGGGCATGAAATATTCAGAATTTAAATCCCTTTACCATTTAAATCACAATGAAATAAACCAAATCAGGCCCTCCTTCTAGCGCCAATCTGTTGAGTGGTATTTTCACCCGATTGTGAAAACACACTCTCCGATAGGATTCGAGTTCCAAATCCTCTCTTGCAAAGAAATTTAATAAATAATTTCTCCAAGGTCTCCGCTATGTTAGCATTTTGTATGAATAATAATGTTCAATTTGAATGCTCGGAATACCTTAGTGGTTGCAAGTAACTGTAAACAAGGGGCACTGTGGTTTATTTTATTTTGAAATTGTAATGATTGTTCATTTAATCAGAATGAACTCAATGTGAATTAATCTTAATGATGAAATTATTTTATTTTCGATTTCGGTAGATTTTCAAGTATTTTATTTCAATGACTGTAAATTAAACTAAAGTTAAATTTTCGGGAAAATAAAAGTGCAGAGAATAAAAGAAATGAAAATAAAATGCAAAGAAACTAAAACTAAAGTACATTTAGAGTGCTACGATTCCTATTTTGACAAAACCGAAGATAATGAGGTTTTCTGCATACAACCTAACCTATTGAACCTACAAAACTCGCACAATCCGGATAAGTTAGGTGCTTGGTTTCTAGGGTTTTAACTGTGATTTTCAGATTTAGACATTCGCATGAAGCAACCAAGAGAACTTGCATTAAACTTCACCTATAAGCCTAAAAATCCGAAAAGGGGAAGAAATAAACATTAAATCTTGCATGCAGAAAATAACTCCTTTCTTGTCAATGAGATGCAACACTCTTAGATTTTCTGTATTAAAAATATGTCATTTTACAACAACAAAACTTTTCCAGTTTCCCAAACAAAAATTCCAGAAAAAGTGGAAGGAAAACGCTCCAAAAGCGAGGCCAGAATGGCTTATTGCCTTTGGCTCTGCAACTCTACCCGCAGTGGTTTTCGACCCATGTGCCTGTCTTCGCTTCTACTTTTAAACTTTTTGTTACGGCTCTCTGCTTCACTCTGTGATGCTTCATTTCATCTCCCAGGTCGCTTCGTTTCATCTTCCCGCCTCTTTGCTGTTTTGGCTTTTTGCTCGAGTTTGAAACGTTTGGTCTCCCCAGTGAACTGTAACTGACGATCCTAAAATATTATCATAGCCCCTCTGTCTCTATGACATGTGTTCAACACTTCCCTACACATTCTGTAATGGCCCGCCATGAATCGTGACAAAAATAGCATGTCATGATATCGTGACGTTTTTATATCTGTAGCTTTGCTCCTCTACCTGTATCGTGAAAACAAGACATGTCACGATATCGTGACATTTTTATGTCCATAGCCTTGTTCGCCTTCATGCACCGTAAAAATGAGATATGTCACGATATCGTGACATTTTTCTATCAACAGCCTTGTCCGCCTTCATGCACCGCAAAAATGAGACATGTCGTGAAATCATGACGTTTTTCTATTTCGAGCTGTCTCACTGCACTTGGCCATGAAAACGTGACATGTCGCGAAATCGTGACATTTTTTCTCCTTGCCCTGTTTTGACTGCTTTGACCACGATTTCATGACATATCGTGACAATTCTAGCACCTTATCTTCTCTCTCCTCTATGAACCGTGATTTCATGACATGTCGCGATATCGTGACGTTTTTCACTTTGTCTTTCTCTCTCCTCTATGAACCGTGATTTCATGACATGTCATGATATCGTGACACTTTCTGTACTTGGCTGTTTTACCCATCAAACATCGCGAAAGCACAACATGTCGTAATATCGTGACAACTTTGAGTCTTCAACTTAGTTCTTTGTCCTGCATCACGAAAATGAGACGTGTCGCGATATCGCGACATTTCTAGCATCTTGTTCTATTTGACTGCTTTGACCACGATTTCACAACACGTCGTGATATCGCGACATTTTCTCATCATGCTGCATTCTGTTGCTCTTAGCCGTGAAAACGCGACATGTCGCGATATCGCGACAACTTTTCATTTTCGGCCGCGACGGAGCAACATGTCGCGATATCGCGACAACTTTTCATTTCTGGCCGCGACGGAGCAACATGTCGCGATATCATGACAACTTTTCATTTCTGGTCGCGACGGAGCAACATGTCACGATATCGCGACAACTTTTCATTTCTGGTCGCGATGGAGCAACATGTCGCGATATCGCGACAACTTTTCATTTCTGGCCGCGATGGAGCAACATGTCGCGATATCGCGACAACTTTTCATTTTTGGTCGCGACAGAGCAACATGTCGTGATATTGCGACAAATTTTCATTTTTGGTCGTGACGGAGCAACATGTCGCGATATCATGACAACTTTTCATTTATGGTCGCGACGGAGCAACATGTCGCGATATCGTGACAACTTATCATTTCTGCTTTTCTTTGCTCTTTTAACATCTGGGCCACTGCAATCTTCTTGGAAAGTGTGCAAAAAAGGGGGGTCCCCAATTTTGGGGTGTGTTGTGGAGCAGCCACAACAGGTCCCAAATTGGCCTTTTTATAAGTTGTGTTTAGTCAAATTGACTTCATGCATCATATTTGGTGAAAATTGGATCAGTTTTCATCCAATAATAGGCTTTCAAAGGTTGCATGAAATATATATTAAGGTTTTGATTAAATAGTAATATTAATATTATTGGAACCAACAATTATATTCAATAAAAATAAGAGAGGTTACAATAAAAAGGGAGCTGGAAAAATCATAGCTCGGGGTGCAAGGCCACCCAAATGATCAATACTATAAATATGAGGCCTGAGGCCAAAAACAAAACCAACCCTTAAAAGGGTGAATAAACAACATAACTAGGCAAAGGGTCGAGCCCTGCTATGGGCACTGATAGAATGACTTGAGGCTGGAAAACATCGCCCCCTCAACCTGCTATGCCAAAATAGAGGGACCTTGAGGCAGAGGGAGGTTAGGCAAAACCCTACTAATAGTGCATGGAGCCTCATGCTAGTACTTGATAAGATTTATCAAATGCACCAACTCATGAGTCAACTTGGAAGCCTACGAATGGATCTGAATAGTAACAACAAAAAACACCGTAATATTTTCATGCATAGAAAACTGACTAGAAATTGAATCTCCAAAATAGACAACAACATTCCTAGCTTTCCAAAGTTGAAACAAAATAATAGCATGAAAGAAATTCCATAGAGCAACAATATAAGTAGGCCAACAACTATTATCTCCAAAAAATATCATCTACCATCTAAAGAATTCAGGATGAAAGGGCTTGAACAATGAGTGAATCCAAGACCAGGAAAACTGAGCATGAGGGAAGAACCAAAATAGATGTTTAAAAGTCTCAAAATGACCACAAGCCGGACACTTAGGATTAGGAAGACCAACCCTACTAAGTCTCTCTCCCATAGGAAGCCCTTGATAAATAAGAGACCAAAGAAAAAAGGTAATCTTGGGTTCAAGGTTAAACTGCCAGATATGGTTCAGATGAGCAATCCAAGTATAGGAGGTAGAGTGAGTCTGCCATCTCTCATTAAGTTTGTCAACACCAGGGGAAACAAGACTAAGAAGCTGATAAAGCAAGGAAGAAGAGTAGTTCTTGAAAGGAGTATCCACATTCCAATGCCAATCCCTCCACCAAGCACTCGGGGGTTGAAGGTCGAGCTTATGAAGCATGACATCAGGCATAAGCTCTTGAATCTTAAGAATAGAAGGAAGATCTAAATTTTGAAGATTAAATTTTCATTTGAGATCAGGCCAAGGAATCCAGTCTCGAGAGTGCACTAAATATTTAATAAAGTAGATGCCCTTGCGAAATAACCTCAAAGCTTTAATCCCTAGCATATCAGCAAGAAGAACTAAAGAGTTAGACAGAATAGGAGACCACCAGATATTCTGAGAATTAAATGAAAGACCATTACGAAAACCATCACCAATCCAATGAAGATGAGGTTTCACCACCTCAAAATCCTACCAAATACTTTTAACAACAAAGGAACCCTGAATCTTAACTGGAGCAGAAGTAATGATGAGAGTATGAAGGCCAATATTAGCCCAAGCTTTGCGCCCATAAGGTAGCCCTGAAGAAATACAATGGTGAATCAAAACCTTCCAGGCTTTAAGGCCTTCAATAGCTTTAACCACCCACTTAGCACACAAAGAAATGTTTTACCTATAAATGTCTTCCATCCCACCCTTATCAGTAGGCGTGCAACAGATATCCCAAGCAACTCGATGAAAACCACATGAATTCTTCTCCTTGGCCCAAAGAAAATCCCTAAGGAGTATGGCCAACTTATTATAAGAATTCTTAGAAGGGGCCCAATAGGAGTAATAAACATGGGTGGCAACAAGAATATTTGTGTAAACCTAAAACTTATTGGCAAGAGAAAGGGGATGCGAGGCCCAACATGAAATATTCTTTTCAATTCTATCAATGACATACTACCAAAGTTTAGAGGGTGAGCTATCAAAAGCAAAGGGGATTCCTAAGAACTTAAAATACTCACCCCTTTGAAGCCAATGCCATGAAAAATATCTAAGCCAAGCAGGCATAGAAGAAGAAGCAAGGTGGAAACAAAGAGACTTAGACCATTGGATGTTGGAACCCGAGGCCTTACAAAAAGTGTCCAAACAAACCAAAGTAGTTGAAACTGAAACCTCATCCTCATTGATAGTGAGAAAAGAATCATCCACAAAGTGCCCATTAATAAGTTGGGTGGACATATCAGGTAAAAGAATACCTTTGATCAACCCCTTAGATGCTTGATTGGCAAGAAGATAACCAAAAGCTTCAACAACAAGGATGTAAAGCGAGGGGGCCAAAGGATAGCCCTGGAAAATAGAATGAAATAAACCAAAATCCTCTGACCTATGTCCATTAATAGTAAGACAAGTTGAAGCATCAACAAACAACATACTGATAGCCCTGATAAAAAAGGGGCCAAAGCCGAGAGCTTGAAGCATGGCAAGAATGAAAGGCCACTCAATATGATCATAAGCTTTCTCAAAGTCCAGTTTAAGGAAAAGGGGCTTTTGGCCAGAGAGATGAGCCCATTCTAAACCTTCCCAAATAGCAATAATATTATCCAAGATGTAACACCCTTTAATGAAACCCGTCTGCTTCGATCTAATAATCACAAGGAGAATATTGTAAATACGGAGAGCTAAAGCTTTAGCCAAAATATTGTAAGAGACATTAAGTAGAGTAATAGGTCTCCAACTGGTGATAAGCTCAGGATTACCTACTTTAGGAATAAATTTAATGTTTCCATGATTGATGATATTACCCAGAGAATTATTGGCTAACGCTTCATTGTAGACATTGAGCAGATCAAGCCCAGTAAACTTCCAAGTGGCTTTATAAAATTCATAAGGAAATCCATCAAGACCAGGGGACTTGTCATCCGACATAGTCATAAGAGCATTATGAAGCTCAACAAGTGAAAGAGGAGCCTCACAAAGAAGTTTGTCATAAGCAGACAACTTAGCAGGAACAACATCAAGATACTGTTGGAGTACCATCTGACGTTCTAGAGAATCTTGTTGTGCTTGAAATATAAGCTTATAATGATCCACAAAGGTTGATGCAATATCAGGAAGAGAAGTCAACCTATCATGAGAGACTTGAATAGCCTTGATCTGGATCCTGGCCTACCTGAAATGAAGAGATTTGAAAAAGGCTTTGGACGGGCGATCACCAACCCTCAGCTAGTGCAGATGAGCCCGAATCTGAGCCCCTTGGCTTCATGTCATTCATGGACTATAAGCTGGTGGTGAAGACCAACAACCCTGGTTTGCAACTATCGATCATACGGATCATTTTCTAGCAACAAGTAAATTTTATTGATACTCCTTCATAATAGCCAAATGAGCACGCTTTCTGACATGTGCCACCTGTTTGCCAAAATACCGCATGAAAGAGGTAGTATGGACAATCACCTCATTCCACCAAGAAATCCAACTGATAGAGTGAGGAGGTCAAGGTAATAAATTCTAGATTCTCTCAATCATAACAATCATGCTAGGGTGTTGCAATAAAGAAGTATTTAAATAAAATTGATTGCATGGAAAATTAAATTGGTGACCACTCCACTCAATCTGAAAGGAAATCGAGAAATGATCTGACAATAGAAATTGATCCTAGACCATCACAATCTTATTATTTATGGAGGAGAATAAAAAAAATTATTGCTCTAACATCATAACTCGATCAAGGTGCTTGCAGACTCTATCATTACCCACACAAAAATTGGACCATGTGAACCAGGGTGGAGGCATGCAATTGCATTAGCAAAAAAGGGGATAAAAAAGACCCCATATGCATTTAAGAAAAAACCAGGCCTCATGCTCTCCAGCACACCAACGCATCGGGAGGCGACCAAATTTATCTTCAACATGCTCAACCATATTAAAATCACCACAAAAAATCCAATATGCCATCGGTAAGTGATCAGCCAGGTACCACCAAAGGGCAGAGCGACTAGGCCCATCATTAGGTGCATAAATGTTGGCAATGCCCAGGGTGTTCCCATTAATATTCAACAAAATCTAGACCACATGATGAGAAGGATCCTCACCAGACCCAAGCAGACAATCCTCAAGTTTGGAGGAGATAGAAATAGAAGCACCACCTCATCCATCTTCATGGTGAGTAGTGAAATGCATAAAAGAACCTGCAATATAGCTGAGAGAAACATCTAACAAAAAACCAGAGATCTTAACTTCTTGTAAACAAATAACATCAACATGGCCAATACTTTGTAGAGTGGATCAAACAAAAAAATTTCTTGAGGACTCTGTAAGTCCTCGAACATTCCACGAAAGGAAATTCATGGAGGAGGAATATCCATGGAGCCATCTCCCATAGGGCTACCCCCACTATCAACCAGCACCGAAGAATTATTAAATGTAGAGGTCTGAGAAGGTTGAACTAATTCACCAACAATCGAGGGACTTCCCACACTATCGACCAGCACCAAAAACCTATTAAATAAAGAGGTCTGAGAAGGTTGAAATAAGTCACCAATAATCGAAGGATGATGCTTAGCCTCCTAGATTCCCCTCGATGATGGTGAGCCATCCCGAGATGGACTACGCGAATGCCTGGAGGGTGGAGGTATTGGTAGTGAATTCCCTTCTTTTGAGGTTGATTTATGCTCGGGAGGTTTCTCAACAGGCAAATACTAAGGAGCCAAAATAGGATGAACAAGAACAATAGGAGGCTGAGATGGTGGCTTCACAACCTTATCTCTATTAGAAAGCATCAACTTAGGGTTGGTCACCCCCTTCTTATTAGAAACTATGATCCAATCACCCTCAACAGAGGGTTTGGGAGGTGCAGGTGTGGTATGAGGAGCAAGGGCAACCACCAAAGGTTTTCGAGCAACCAATGAATAATCCTTGATATGATGCATGGTGGATTGGCATCAAAAACAAGTATTAGGTAAATTAAAGTAAATAATTTTTTGCATAAAATGCTCTGTACCAACCTGAATGTCCATAAATTCTTTGAGATCCTATGCGAGGTCAACCTCAACATAGACTCTTTTATTAGGTCGTGCTGAGAAGAATCACTCTTCTTCTCGATAGATCACCCGACCAATGGGTTTAACAATATCATCAATAAACACCCATAAGGGCAGCGAAAGACCAGGGAGTTCAAGCCAAACCGACACTTTCAAGGCAACTTGCTTTGAAACTCGGAAAGGAGTCCAAGGAGAAAGGACCATCAAAGTATTGCAAAGAAACCAACAACTGGACTTAGCAACCATGGTTTGCAATTGTGAGGGTTATTTGAAGGAAAGCAAAAAAAAAACCTTTAGTAAGATTGCGGATACCCGCAACCACAATGCCATAAGCTTCCCAGTGAAGTTTCAACCAATTTTGAAAATATTCTTGCGATGGGATTCGACCAATAAAATAAGCTATAAGACAATGATTCTCATACCATTTTACAACTAGAGAAATAACATCAAGAGAGAGCACAACATCTGGAGAAGAATCATTACCTCGTCCACCACTTTCAAAATAAACTTTCAAGCTTGCTTCGACACCATGAGTTCCACTATCTATAACAACCATTACATCTATGAATGGTGAAGCCATAAAAAAAGAGAGCAACCACCTAATTGGTGGTAATATCAGTATCCAAAACCAAAGCAGCCAAATTTATGAATGACGATAGACCCAAACCCATATCCTAGCAAAGTAGTTTTTCCTCATCAAACCCTAACAAAGAAATTTTTATTTAATCATTTATAAGGTTTTATATTTACCTTATTTAAGCAGATCGAGCGTGATCCACTCAATTTTTAGGTCATCCTCGTGATCACCGTCAACAACAGATTGACCAGTTGTTTGTCAACCGCTCTAAACTAACTATCGACCAGTCCAAAGTTCGATAGTCGATGACCAACCAATCTTGTTCGATGTTAGGTCGAGTCTTCTCCGATGCTGACTAGTGTCCAACAGGCCCTACCAACCACCAATTACCCCTTGGCAGCCAACTCGACGATAACCCCTCGAATGTAGGTCCTTCGATGATGTGGCCCGATCGGTGCTCCACCGCATCCTAGTGCTCCACCTTGATGGCACCATAACCACCAAACTAGCTTGATGACCCTTCTCGATGCAGATGAATTTCCAATGATTATTCATTGATGTTGTCAATGCTCCCTCACTGTAGATTTTATATCGATGATTTTTGTTCCTCCAAAGCTACAATCCAATGTTGCCCATGTAGGTTTAGGTCCATGTCGTTTGTTGGCTAAATCAATCCCCAACTGGTGATTTTTGGTTATCTTCGACAATATTAGACAATTCTAGCCTGTTTCTAGTGTTTTTCGACATCCCTTGATGCTAAGTTCTACTATTTTTGGCATGCATCCATTTTTTGGTGGGTTTTCTCGATAGCATGGTAAAAAAATAAGTTCTTAGTTTTGTCCCACATTTGGTATGCGAAGGCACAAAAAATGCTTTAATTTCACTTTCTCATAGGAAAGCTAATAGCCAACTTCCACTGGTCAATGTTGTGTCTCACCATCACTGCCTTTTCATTGGTCGCCCTTCTGTTCTAGAGTTATTTTTTATTGGCTATCTTTTTGCCCTTGTCGTGTCATTGACTGGCGGACCTGACACGTCACATTTTTTATTTTAGGAATAACAAATATTTTTATTTATTTTTCTTCACTTGTAGGTTATATCCCACATTGGTTGTGGGCTAGGCAATACGCCTATTTAACAAGTGCAACACATCTATTTGAAGATATCCAGCCCGTTGGGATTGACTAGCACCTTGTTGCGCACTCTGATGGACTCTTTCGCATTGACGGTATTGACTTTACCAAAATTGCTTGTTGCTCGTGGACTGTCGATGCACATCGTTGACATACGTTGACCTTATCAGATTCTTTTCGCTCGACGTTGACTTTGCCAAATTTTACTTGTTGACTAGTAAAAAAAATTGCATTATTAATAATTTAAAAAAATAATAATAATTAAATTAAATTTTGTGCCCCAATACTTGTTTTATTTTTATTCCCAAACAATTTTTAAAAGCAATCATATTTATTTTTGCTTGGGAATAAGGCACAAATTTGTAAAAGAGGGAGGTTATTGTTTTGCATTTGTTCATAAATTTTGTAATCCCTCTTGTAGACGATAAAAGTTTTAGATTTCTTGTAATAGCCTAGGAGAGGCTATTATTTTGTAATAGATCTAGCTTACACTAGATCACAAATGGCATCTAATTTAGCTGACCAAATGTTTACCTTGGCATAAACTATTGGGCATTTGGTCAACAAAGTGGACGACATTTTAGTTCGTTATGCTCCTAATGTAAAAGCCACTAAAGATGCTAAGGCCCATACAAAATGTGAAGTCAAGTTGTATGATGGGTCTAGGAATCTTGATGTGTTAAATAACTGGATCATGGACATGGAAACCTGGTTTGCATATATAGAAGTTCCTATCAATGATCAAGTTCCTTTTGCTAAACTCAAATTGAGTAGGTTAGCAAAACTAGTCATCATGGATAGACAAAATGACCAAAATCCCATTACCATTTGGGGAATAATTGGTACAAGCATTGAAGGATTCATTTTATCCTTTTGATTATGCCAAAGAATTGAGAGTAAAATGGTGTAGATTACGCCAAGCTTACAATATATTTGTGTAGGATTATGTCTCTTCTTTCAACAAGTTACACATTTTGCTTCGCATGAAATATCTTACAAATGAATTGATTGTAAAATTTACAAGTGGCCTTCAAGAGCACTTGTATAGGGAGCTCAAATATACTCCCTTGGAAACAATAGATGTGGCCTTCAACCATGCATAGTTGGCCGAAGAGAAGTTCATCACTCGATCATAATGAACTTATTGCTCTTCAAATCAGCAATAGTCTTTGAAGGACAAGATGTCTTAAAATTATTATTCTTCTTCCTCCTCCTCTTCTCCTACTTATAATGCAAAGAAATATTGTAATCAATGTAATAGATAGGGATACTTAGAATTTGAGTGTTTTAGGAAGCAAAAGAACTTACTTGTAAAACCTACAATGGAGGAACCCCCAAAGGGTCCCCTTGAGGTTATGGGAGAAGGGAGATAATATGTTGAATTAATAGGTAAACTAAACAATCTCACATTATTGAATCAAAAAGGTGGTCGAGACCATTTATTTGTCACAAAAACCCACCTCACTCATGACTTTTTTTTGGATTGTATTATCGATAACGTATCGCAATAAAAATTTGATTGCACAATTTGTTGTCGATAGGCTCAACTTGCCTATGGAACTACATCCCCTCCATATCCATTGGGATGGAAGGATATGGATTCTAACTCATACATCACAAAGACTTACACTGTGTCATTTGCTTTTGGGCCTCATTATGTGGATAGAGTCACTTGTGATGTGACTCCTATTTTTTATCATGAATGGTGCATGGTACTTCAAGAGAGTCTTCAAAATATAATGAGATGATGCATGTCGTTAATAACATCATTTAATCTTTATGATTTATCAAATCTAGGATGGTGTCTAAGGCTATCTACGATAGAAGGCTTGGGTGGATTACCATTCATACATTCTGAATTACAAGCATTTGTTTGGTGAAACAAATGTTGGTTTAGCCTTTTTGGTGTCACACAAAACCTAGTCTACAGAATGGAAACTAAATTAACTTGCAAGAATTTAAAATTGCTTCTAGGACTTGAAATGGAAAAACTAGTTACAGTTGTAGAAATGAAATTGCAAGAATGTAAAAGTTGTTGAATTGAAACCTAATTTACTCTTGCAGAATTTAAAATGACAAAATTGAAATGTTGCTGGAAAGGAAACACACATGCTAAAACACATGTTAGTGTCCTACTACAAAAGGTTATCAGGCTTCTGTTACAGTGACTGATAGTAAAATAAAAGTTGCTAAAAACTTGACAAAAGTTGCTAAAATAAGGGAAAACAGATAAAATGGGGGAAACACAGGTCTAAGCTATTTTTGTCAGCTAACACACACTTGCTGCATAAAAATATAACTAAAAACATGAAGACATCACATTAACTCAAAACAAGAAATATAAATTGACAAACATCCTGCTAAATCTGCTGTAGCAAAGTTATCAAAAAAACTTGTCATAACAGTCCTCCTTCTAGGCCTGAAAGTGGGCCCTTGATTCCTGATCTAGAAGAATATGGGAAAGTGTTACTAACTAGTTAACACTCACACTCACTCGTGAACACAATATGATTGAAAAAGACTACACTTTTATTGATTGTTGCACAACATTATAATGTTGTAGTAAAATCCTACACTTTGTCAAATCCTATTTGTTGTTGTTTTACTCTTCTACTATCAGCTACCCTCTATTGCTACTAGATCAACCAATAAGGGAGTTGTTATTTATACTAAACTATTATATGTATCTCGTGCTAAATATTAGTTGTGTGTTGTTTCTCAATGATTTGATAACAACTTGAAACTGAATTAGTCCAAATTAAGATAGTTTATGTTGCAACAATATTCATTGGCCCTTGGGATGCATCTCTAGTGGTGGGAGTGAGTTGGAGGCGATTATAAATGGTCTTTGTACACCTGTATCCATATTAAAATATATTTTCCCTACCGTTTTGGGCACTAAATCCTTCGTTTGGTTAAAACTGGCACTTTCTTTGCTTATTGCGAAGCTTCTTCGAAATATTTGGTAAGGTAACACACTTTATGCTTAGCTACGATTAATATGGCCAAAAAAATAATTTCAACTTGATAGGTCATCTGCCCTATCCCCCAAGAGATGGTTACAACTAGTTTTGCACACTTTGGCATACAAATTCCAAGCCATGCCATTCATTGGCAGTTGATTGGAATTTGTTCTGCATTTTCTAGATTTACTACATAGTCATAGGAATTTGGCACTCTTTTGTAATTCAAACCAATTAGAAAGTGGGAAAAGCATTCAAACACCATTATGAAGGGATACATCTTAGCACAAATCATTCTGCTACTAAAATTACACATTTTATTCACTAAATAACCAAACTGAAACAGTGAAAAAATACAAAAAATTGTCAAAATAGAGTAATATGCTCCTAAACATTTTAATCATGCAAATACTAATATATAATGCATTCAAACCATATAAATTAGCATAAATAACATAACATAAGGTTTATAAGGTAGTTTATGATAATCCAAAACATGTCATGAATGAGGTAATTCCTGGCCTCATCATTTTCCCCCAACCTATTCTAATGCATGCCCTCATGCATTTTGTAGGGCTATAGAGGCACAAAGATCTATTTATTGATTACAACTCCCCCAAAACAACACATACCCTATATAGGATCTTCTGCTCGCCTATAGCTACCTGAGTCAATCTTGGAATAACTCATCTGGTTGAGGATCACTGTCAAAATAATAAGGGATAGGGGTGATTATGGTGGGCAATTTGTACCTTAGAACTATCCATTGATGTTTCAATGTTAGGATGGTCTACATGACACCCTCTGCTCTTCTCATGGACCATAACAGGTTGTTGGGTGAGATTGGCTCCCTTTTCTATAGTGACATTGACAATTATGTCCACCTAACCTTACAGGTTGATACAACATTTGTAAAATTTCCTGCACATAAGCTCTAGAAACTAGTTAAACAATCCTTAAGATTATTTAAATAAATAAACCTAATTTTTGGTTTGTTCATCATTGTAAAATTTTGATTGGTGGGAATCTTATGATTGGGTTGGATATGCCTTATCAACACTCAACCTTCAATTCAATCCCCTTATTCCTCTTCTTCTCATGTTCCTAATATATTTGATTCTACAAGGTTGACATAAAATATCTTAACTATACATCACCTGTAAAAAATATGGGGTAGGAATGTCACATCTTCTGGCATGAGAAATTTATGCAGGAACAACTCACACATCAAGTTTTTTTGCTCCTCTAGACTGTGTAGATAAGCATCCAGAAATTCTTCAATAGTTTTCGAGTTGTAGGAGAGATTAGAATGAATCCTCATGATCTACTAGTGAAGGTACTTCTCCTTCAAGATCAAACTGTAAAACCTAGTTGGCCTCCTACATTGGACTAAGTACTCTAGCCTGGTAGAGATACTATACCTATTCTTGTAACCTATTTATTTCTTCATTTTTAGTTTCAACTTGCTGCTCCAAAGGTTTCAAGGCTGCAATCTGGGTTTCCAATTTTTGATACCTCAATACCCAACGTGAAAATTTCTCATTGTATTTCTCTAATGGAATGGTGTTTGGGGGGCTAACTACTGGTTGATACCTTGGCAATAAATCTACTTACACCCCAATTTCTTCTGTTTCAACTTTTAGGTACAATAGATGGCAAATTTTATGCAGAAGGCTGATGTTACTTGGGATGATGCAACATGTGATCCTAGGTACTTGTGCCTTGACCTTTATACCAGATTTGGATGATGTGGAAAAATAAAAAAAAATTCTTATTTCCTTTATGCACATGCCATGTGGAAATTCAAATTTTAAATTCATTGCAAAATTTGAATTTCAAACCTGCCCATTTCTCATTCCAAAGTTATTTTTCATTTCGAAGCTCAAATAGTTTCTCATTCCAAAGTTGTCCCTCGTTGTGAAGATCTGCAATTTTCCATTATAAAACAAATAAAACAGCATTCTCGTTCCGAAGCTTGGTATCATTTTGAAGCTCTATGAAATCTCTACCTGGATATACAGTTAGAAATGTGCCTTACTTCACGAGACTACAATTTTTACCCATTTTTCTTTTTTTGCCCATAAAAACCTGTAATTTTGCAGAATAGCAAGGAATTCCTCTTTTTTTTCTTCTGAATAGGTTGAATGTTCTTGGATTTGCCAAACCCTATGAATATTTCTATGCTAACTAGTGATTTTTATACACTACATACTAAATATCTACAATGATCAAATACAAGAAACACATACCTGATTTGAACAATTATCTCACACTTTACAGATGGTTGTTTCTGTTGATTACTAGTTGATTTTTCTACAATCAAACAAAACATGTGCAGTCTGATGAGATTTGTACGTTGGAAAACCGATTTTCATGCCAACTAATTCATAAGTTCCTCCTAGAATATTTTCACTTTATGAATTATTCATTTTTCTCTCTTTTTCATCATATATATATATATATATATATATATATATATATATATATATTATCTCTCCTTTTCTCTTTTCTCTTTTTTTTTCTCATTTCTTCAAGATTCAAAAATATGATCATTTAGAATCTTTGTCAAAAGAGGAAGCCTCTTCTTTCATATACAAGTTTGACTGTGTGAAATATCGAGCAAATTCCACCTTTGTTAGTGGCTTATGGTACAACTGTAAACAATGTCCATTCACCACTAATATCCTCCTTAAATCATAAAACGAAGAAAGTTGAACAAATCCATTCTCAAACTCTTTTGGTTCATCCTTGTTGCTCTTAATGTGGTCATCATTTCATATTTTCCATTTTTGTTGAATGAACTCTATTTGGTGAAGTGCCTCCAAACAAAGTTCATCTAATGCATTCAACTGCAAAATTTATTTTTTTTGTACCTGCAACAACTCAATGCCAACTTCTAAAGATGTATGAAGAGTTAGTAAAGCATTAGGATGTTGGATCAATATATCAAACAATTTTGCTTCCTATTTTTTAGTCAACCAACTATTGATATTCAAAGGTTGTTTTGGTTGTATTTCAATTTGTGTTATACTAGGATGTATTGAACTAATTTTTTAAAAATAATGCATTAAATAATTAAGATAGCAATGGTGTGGTAGAAAAGAATGGAAAATTTGTGTATCTTTATTAAAAACAATTCTTGAAGGAATTGAATCTGATAACTGAAAATGAAAATAGAAAATATGATGCCATCCATGTGGTAAATGAAGAAAACTATTTTGTATTAGAATGAGTGACAAATGTTCAGGATTATATTTTTCATCATTCCATAGTAATTGTTAAACAGTAATTGGTTCATATTTAAAATTTGAATTTTGAACATTTTCATCAAAAACAATTTTTTTTGGATAAATCCAACTCTTCTACATTACCCTTTACAACTATAGAGGCCAAAGTTGAAATGTTCTTTTCATTTTTCTTATGTGTTTCAAAAAACCATGGGCTTCCTAGACAATCATACTTAGGTGGAGTAAGTTTTCTTGCAAGCAAGTCTACTAATTTTCCACCTATTTGTATGGTTTTAGGATACACTTTCTTCTTTTTTCTTGGTTTCTTAAAACACATTTCTTGAACAATCTTATTAATGATTAGCACATCTTTAATAGCTTTAAGTAAAGGTATTGTCACAGTTAAATATTTTAATTCCTTTATCAAATCTAATTTCAAAGATGTCAGTTTTGATATTTCAAACTGTTCAAGATATGATATTTTCTCCATTAAATCATTTTGAGAGAGCTTTTCTTTTTCTTTTTGATGTTTCAATGTAGATTTATTTTCATGTTCATTATTTTTAGCTCCTATTTCTACATTGATAAGTGGAATAGGTTCAAGAAGTGGTTTTCTTGAACACAACTGAGTGTTATCATAGTCATTAACATTTATTATGGTTGTATTTTCTGATTCAGCCATAGATACATGGGTTACCTGTTTAACATGATTGGGATTGGCCACAGGTTGAGCTGAAAATAGAAGTTGTTTTGCTTGTTGTTGTGGTTTTCCTTGAGAGATATTATGGGTATGAGTAGGCAATATATTTGATTGTTGTTTTTTATATTGTTGTTGCCATTTGTATAGTTTTTATTGTTGTACCCATTGATGTCCCTACAATTTTAGGTTGCAACCATGGTGGATGTTGTTGATTCCATTATTGTTTCATCCATCCATGTTGAGACAACTCTTGGGAATATGCCTATGGTGGTTGACTCCAATATTGTTGAAGTGAATTTGAAGTAGACTATGGCATATACCAAGGATTATTTCCCCAATGTGTAGGAAATTGAGAAGCATTCTGATATGGAAATTTAAGAAAATTATCCCCTTGTCTTTGTCCTATAAAATTAAGTTTTTTCATAGGTTATGACTGTTTTTCAAAGACACTTTTAAGTTTTGGTAACAAATTGCATTGATCTGTAGTGTGTCCTTTTCCACAAATGCTACATGTAGCAGATATAAATATTTTTCTCAAAGGATATTCATGAAAAGAGTGTTGCTTCTCACATCTTGAACAATAGATGGCTAAAGATTCAACAGATTCAATATTTTCATCTATTGTTTTGTCAATATCAACCTTTATAGTAGAAAACTCTTTCATGAATTCTTTCAAATCATTTGTGTTATTACCAATTTTGTGTTTTCTATGCCTTGAATGAGAATAATTTTTACAAAGTTTAATGATTTCCTAAAATTCAAGTGCATTTGCATCTCCTCTTCCCAAAATATCCAATACATCTCTAGATTCATCTTGTAGTCCCCTTAAGAATATGACTTTGCAAATTTCAAGTTCAACACTTCCACATATCTTATGAACAAAAGAAAATATGTCTAAATAGTCTTCTAAAATTTCATTTTCCTCTTGTTTCATTGTAAGCAATTCATTGTTTTGATTCTTAACTTGACAATATTTTTGGTATCTCTCAAAAAATATATTTTCCATCTCATCCCAAGTTCTAATTGAATCAGGTGTTAAGGTGATAAACTATCGTAGAGATGACTCTTTAAGGGTGGAAGGAAACAATTTGAACTTTTGATTTTCATTAGTGTAATCATGAGCTTGACATACAATCTTAAACTCAAACAAAAATATATCAGGGTCTTCAGATGTAACTCCCTTGAAAGTTGGTAACATTGAAGGTGAAATGACCTTCATGGGAGCATTTTGATTAGGATTTAATTGAATAGGATTTTGTAAAGTTTTGGTAGGTGTACTAGTTGCACTAGGGTGAAGCACATTACTGGCTTTCCCTAGAGTCTCTTGTAAGCCTACCATTATGGGTTCCCAACAACAATTATAAATCCTATTAAATTGTCCTGATTGTATGGATTTATCAAGAAAAAGTGGTGTTGAACTACTGATTTTTCCTCCTTGTAATGATTTCTCAAATGATCCTACAGTTCTTGAAATAGATGATTGTGATTCTTTAAAAATTTCAACATTTTTGGAAATCATAAATCCATACAACTTTAACATAGTTTCAACCTTTTATTGTGAAATTTTTCTTCCTGTGGTTTCTTGCTTGTTTTCTAAATGTTTCTAAAATGCAACTATCAAAAACTATTATTTATACCAGTTATTATATTTAGATTTTATTATAAATTCACAACTTAACACAATAATAATTATTTTACTGCTTTTACCCTCTAACAACATCGTGTTCCCCAGAAACGGTACCAAAAATGATGTGTGTCATTAATAGCATCATTTAATCTTTATGATTTGTCAAATTTGGGGTGGTGTCCAAGGCTATCTATGATAGAAGGCTTGATGATAGGGAATTAGGTATGTGATTTAATAAATGATAGTTGTTGTAAGGATTAAGGTGTCATTATTATTAAATACACCCTTCTCCAAAATATGCCATGTAATGCCTATTTATAGGCATATGTTATTAATGGAAAATAACTAATTTTTTGGATTGCCAATTCCTTTGTGCTTGAGATCGCTATTCCATATCATTTAGTATCAGAATCGGTTGCGAAATCAAGGCTAGTATCCTCTTCCCCTAGGCCGAGATCGGTTCATACGCGAAACGAGAACACCTCCATAATCAGATTTGTGGAATAGCTCTCTATTTTAGGCACCTTGTTTTCCAGTTTTACAGATTGTCACAAATTTGTACGTGGTTTTGTCCTGCCTTGGACATTCACATTTGGCAAATATGAAACCTCCTATCATCTCCATTTTTGTTTTCGTACGAGTTTAATATTTGGACCAATTCATTTATGGCATTGATCTGTATTTTTTGGGCATTCATATGTCCTTCATTCATTTTGTGCTCATTCAAATCACATCGTCTATTTCCATCTTTGACAGAATGATGTCGAGTACAACTATCTTGCGTGATGAGGTCTCAACACAACTTGTCGTTCTCACCGTAAAACTACAAGATATTCTTGTAGTCATGCATCAACTACTTGTCAAATATCTCACTAAATATCTTATTATTGCATCTTGTGAGGTCGTTGCCAAACTTCAAGTAATGAAAGAAAAAATGCTTGTTATCGTTGTTGCTGAAGATCTCATTGAAGCCAATCAAGATTTCATTCCTGATCTAGACATTGAAGCATTTACAACCACACCTGGATTCGAACCAGGATCTCTGGGTAAAATTCCTGGTGTCTTTCCGTTAGACCATGTGGCTTATGTTACTGTTGGTCATCAAATCTGCCTAGGAAAGGATTTTGGATAAGTGTATGCGCCCTAGACCTGGACCAACATTGAAAGGCCAAAGGGAAGAGATGCCCCTCATGCCAATCTCCAGAGAAAGGCCGACTCCTATGCTAAACTACTTTGGTGTTTTGAGATAAGGGTGCAGGAAAGAGATAAAAGGAGTAAGGGTTAGAGAAAGAAATAAAAAGGGGTAAGGGAAGAGAGATCGATGATTTAAGGTGGGAGAGAACAGGAAGCATGATCACTAACTAACAACTTGAATAGCAACAAGGAACACCAAGAATAAATGAAAGAAACACCACATTAACCTTCCTATGTATCCTCTGGGCGAGCTCACAGGGATTCTCCTTCTCCCTTTCATCAAAATTTAGGGTTCAGAGTAATGACGATTAGGACAAGTGAATGTAATAGAAACCACAACCCACCAGGCAGCATAAAAGAAAACCAATATAGCATTTTTCCTCTCCTATGTATCCTTCAGGCGAGTTTCAGGGTGTAGTCCCCAATCGCACACCGAATTCAAGATTCAGAGTCTCAGTATACAAATGAAGAAAGACAAAAGAATCAAGCATAGAAGGCAGCATAAAAGAAAGGAATTGAGCCCAAAGCTCTTTAGTATTAATCGCAGGACATCAAGTTACAACAACTTTCTAGCAGATAGTTCCCCCCCTTTCTACATTATAATGCCTGGGTTTTTATAGAGGACCCAACCCTCTAAGTCATTATTACACAGAATGGCGAAGTATACTCTTGAGATCTGAGAAGTCGACTCCTCGCGGCCCTCGTGACTGAGCTTTCAAATCCATTACCAGAACTGGCAACTGTGACCAAGTTAACCGCAAAAATATGCATTGATGAGCCGTCTTGGTTTCTGGGTGCAATGCTCGAGTGGTCGCCATGCTTGTCGGGCTCTCCTTTCAGGGACTGATACTTCGCTTCCAATTGCCAAAAATGAGTAGCGAGCTTACCGGGCAAGTAAGAATGCACTTATGATCGTCTCGGGAAAATACCCGACTTGGAGTGCATGCCCCTTTTGAGTCACAAAAAAGCAACATGTCGCGATATCACGACATTTCTATGTCTTCAGCTTGGTTCTTCTTCTTGCATCGCGAAAAAGCAACATGTCACGATATCGTGACATTTCTATGTCTTCAGCTTGGTTCTTCTTCTTGCATCGTGAAAATATGACATGTCGCGATATCGCGACATTTCTATGTCTTCAGCTTTTTTTGTTGCTTTTGGTCACGAGAATGCAACATGTCGCGATATCATGACACTTTTCCTCTTTTGGTCGTGAGAATGCAACATGTCGCAATATCGCGACACTTTTCCTCCTTTGCTCCCTCTTCTTGTTGTGAGTCGCGAAAACGCAACATGTCACGATATTGCGACACTTTTTCTTTCTTGCTCCTCTTGTTGCTTTGAGTCGCGAAAATGCGACATGTCATGATATCGTGACACTTTTCTTTCTTGCTCTACCTCCTTGCTTTTGGCCGCAAAAATGCAACATGTCGCGATATCGCGACACTTTTTCTTTCAAGCTCGTCTCCTTGCTTTCGACTGTGAAAGTGCAACATGTCGCGATATCATGACACTTTTTCTTTCAAGCTCTTCTCCTTGTTTTTGGCCGCAAAAATGCAACATGTCGCGATATCGCGACACTTTTTCTTTCTTGCTCTTTCTTGTCGCTCTCAGCCACGAAAATGCAACATGTCGCGATATCGCGACACTTTTTCTTTCTTGCTCCCTCTTGTCGCTCTGAGCCACAAAAATGCAACATGTCGCGATATTGCGACACTTTTCCTCTTTGCTCTGCCTCCTTGCTTTCGACCGCGAAAATGCAACATGTCGCGATATCGCGACACTTTTCTTTCTTGCGACGGAGCTATTTTATTTGGCCTGCTCGGTAGCAAAGCTCTTCTTCTTCATTCTATGTACAAGGGGGTGGAATTGAAAGCCAAAATTGCTGCAACACTTACAAAACTTTCGAAGCAACAAAAAAAACATTTTACAAAGAGAAATTTTTTATTTTTTTCTACCCCTCTATGCAATGTGACAAAATTGTCAACAGTTACTCTTGAAGTTGATCCAAGCTTTGAAGCTCCTAATGCAGAACAGGCCTTCCCAACCATTGTAGATATGGACTCGCTCAAAACTATTGCAGTTGAAGAGGAAGTTGTCATATCTATCGTTTTCATCATACCTATTGCAATCTGTCCTCCCAATGCATCCTCAGCATCTCCACTGTCCATTGCTCGATCGACGGTTCCTCTCTCGGGCACTGGTATCCAGTTTTTTACCATCATTCATGCAATTTCCAGCACTTTCATGCTTTACACACCTTGATCTAGTGTACTTGCATCCTTGGCATTTCGATCTCCTAATCTCAACAGTTGATCCATTGCACACGACCTTCACGTCATCTTTCTTGGTGACTTCGTCGCTCCGCTCTAATTTTTTGGTACATACTTGTATTTTTGGGTGCTGCTTTGTGGGTTTTCGGGTGCCCCATACAATTTTTGGTGGTTTTTCGATGATTTTAACTATTCTTCAATTGATCTCGGAGCCATTCAACCTTGTTGGTTGTTCCACACAACATTCCACCAACCCCCACTGGTTCCACAACTTTACGTTGTTGTCGATTTTTTGGTGCAGCCAACGGTGTTTCCACCTCCTCCATGGCCACCGCCATGCCAAATCTATCTTTTTCGATGCTTTACGCATGTTTACTACCTTTCTCGATCGTTTTCAGCTTGTTTTCGATCGTTGGCAGTTACAGAGATCATTACCACCACATTTCCATCAATTAAATTAAATTAAATTTTTAATTTAATTTAATTTATTTTCCATCATTAAAACACATTATTAATGCATGCCCATTTTCATTAATGCATTCATTACCCATTTTTAATTTTGCCCGCATCCACCTTTCATTAATGCGGCCCAACCATCAAAACAACCATTAAATAAATTAAATTAGTTTTAATTTAATTTAATTTATTCCACTACAATTTAATCCATTTAATGCATTCATTAGACCGCATTCATTAATGCATTCATTAAACCACATTCATTAATGCATTCATTAAACCGCACAACTTTTATTAAATGCATTTTCGCACTGCTTTCATTAAATGCATTTCAATGCCACTTTCATTAAATGCATTTCCATGTCGTTGCCTTTCATTAAATGTATTTTTGTGGTCGTTTTCATTCAATGCATTTCATTAATGCACGTGGCCTAACATTCAAAACCAAAAATTTAATGCATCTACAATTTCGTAATTGGCAACATTTGGCACGTATTTCGAGTCATTTTGCTCTAACATCAGTTGTTGTTATCTTTCACCGTTTTGAGGGACCAATTTCAGCTGTCCATCGGTATAACAATGTTTATAGTCAATGGAGAGCATTTTTTGAGCCCGATTCAAATTCAATGCTAGATTTTGGTTTCATGCAACCATGTAAAAAGTTGTCATTTTAGTTTGTAACAAGAGTACATTTTCGGTTGTACCCAATACTCCTGGTTGTTTTCCTTCTTTCTCTTCCATAATTTGTACATATTGGGGACCAATGCTTCTTCAATGGGGATGAATGATAGGAAATTAGGTGTGTGATTTAATAAATGTTAGTTGTTGTAAGGATTAAGGTGTCATTATCATTAAATGCACCCTTATCCGAAATATGTCATGTAATGCCTATTTATAGGCATATGTTATCAATGGAATATAGCTAAGTTTTTGGTTTGCCAATTCCTTTGTGCTTGCGATTGTTATTCCATATCACTTGGGCAGATTACAATTCAGACATTCAGATTACAAGTTTTTGTTCGATGAAACAGATGTTGGTTTAGCCTTTTTTGTATCACACTAAACCTAGTCTACAAAATGAAAACTAAATTAACTTGCAAGAATTTAAAACTACTTCTAGGACTTGGAATGGAAAAACTAGTTACAGTTGCAGAAATGAAATTGCAGGAATGTAAAAGTTGTTGAATTGAAACCTAATTTACTCTTGCAGAATTTGAAATGATAAAATTGAATGTTGCTGGAAAGGAAACACACATGCTAAAACACTTATCAGTGTCCTGCTACAGAAGGTTGCCAGGCTTCTGTTATAGTGACTACAACAAAATGAAAGTTGCTAAAAACTTGACAAAAGTTGCTAAAATAAGGGAAAACAGATAAAATAGGGGAAACATAGGCCTAAGCTATTTTTGTTAGCTGACACACACTTGCTGCATAAAAACATAACTGAAAACATGAAGACATCACATTAACTCAAAACAAGAAATGGAAATTGACAAGCATCCTGCTAAATCTACTGCAACAAAGTTATCAGAAAAACCTATCATAACAGTCCTCCTTCCAGGCCTAAAAGTGGGTCCTTGCTTCCTGATCCAGAAGAAGGTGGGAAAGTGCTACTAACTACTTAACACTCACACTCACTCATGAACACAATATGACTAAAAAATACTGCACTTTTATTGACTGTTGCACAACATTACAATGTTGCAGGAAAATCCTACACTATGTCAAATCCTATTTGATTTTGTTGTTTTACTCTCCTACTATCAACTACCCTCTATTGCTACTAGATTAACCAATAAGGGAGCTATTATTTATACTAAACTATTACATGTATCTCATGCTCAATATCAGTTATGTGTTGTTTCTCAATGTTTTGATAATAGCTTGAAATTGAATTAGTCCAAATTAAGACAATTTATGTTGCAGCAACGTTCATTGGCCTTTGGGATGCATCTCTAGTGGTGGGAGTGATTTGGAGGTGGTTAGAAATGGTCTTTGTACACCTTTATCCATATTTAAATATCTTTTACCTATTTTTTTAGCACTAAATGCTTCATTTGGTTAAAACTGACACTTTCTTCGTTTATTCCGAAGCTTCTTCGTTTATTTCAAAGCTTCTTCGAAATATCCGGTAGGGTAACATACTTTATGCTCAACTAAAATTAATATGGCCAGAAAAACTATTTCAACTTGATAGGACATATGCCCTATCCCCCAAGAGATGGTTACAACCATTTTTGCACACTTTGGTGGACAAATTCCAAGCCATGCCATTCATTGGTAGCTGGCTGGAATTTGTATGGGTAATTTCTGTATTTTCCAGATTTACTGCACAATCATAGGAATTTGGCACTCTTTTGTAATTCAAACCAATTAGAAAGAGGAAAAAGCATTCAAACATCATTATTAAGAGATACATCTTAGCACAAATCATTCTGCTACTGAAATTACACATTTTATTCACTAAATAACCAAACTGAAACAATGCAAAAAATGTTGAAAACTGTCAAAATAGAGTAATATGCTCCTAAACATTTTAATCATGCAAATACTAATATATAATGCATTCAAACCATCTAAATTAGTATAAATAACATAACATAAGGTTTATAAGGCAGTTTATGACAATCCGAAACATGTCATGAATGAGCAATTCTTGGCCTCGTCATGAGACACATTCCTTAGGTTCATCAAGAATGTTCATCCCTAAATCAAGATCATACTAAATAGATGGTTCCTTGTTAATATGTTGAACCTATTATATTGTGTCCTCCAAGATTTGATCTACATTTTCTTCATAGGCTAAAGACTCAAAAGAGTTGTTATTTCTTCTAATATCCTTCCTTACTAGTCTCCACTATTTATTTGCTTTCATTTTTCTAGATCTAGTTTTTGGAAATTGAAAATCATCTTCATCCATATCCATTTGTAAGTTTCTCTTGCGGTTTTCTATATATGATTATATTGAACTCTTCTTAGGGAATGATCTCTCAATATGCCCCACCTCATGAAATTTTCTACATCTAAAATATGACTTCATAATATATGGTTTGGGTCCACATATTATCCCCATACTTAAGAATGATTGATTTTGATAAATCTTTACTTATATCAATCATGACCAAAATCCAAGCATAAATAACCAAGAATCCATCTTTTGTAGTATCTAAAATCTCAAGAAATTCTCCTAGAGTGTTTCCTATTGCCTTGAAGGTATCTATTTACCAAAATTCAATGGATAAACCATACATCCTAAGCTAGACTAGTACTAGGGATAGATTTACATTTTTAGGTGAAAAGCCTTTAAACCAACGGGTAAGGGAGATTCTGACTCTTCCCATAAACCAAGGACCCCCTTTTAGAATTCTATCTATTTCTTCCCTAGAATAAAAAATGTATAGGAAGAAACCTTTGGTAAGAAAGGATAGAATCACTCTTGGAGACTTCCAAATCCTATCAATCAATTTTCTCAAGGCTGAAGTCCCTGGCCAATACTCATTAAATTTACCAAAAACCTCCCTATATTAGAGCAACAAGGATTGATCCTCTGTGGTACGCTCACTAACCTCTACCACTAGAGATGATGCTAATGATTTAGCTATATATTAGTCCATGAAAAGGAAACTAAAACTCAAAATCTACTAAAATTTACCAAAATATCCTATAGCGAATATAATATTTGATAAAAAAATTATAATAATTTGCATGTGAAATTTCTAAGATAAAGAAGGAAAAAAGAAACTTAGCTGAAAAATTCTATGCCCAAGTAGAATGTCTTACCTCACTGAATTCCTAGCCCTTCATTGCTCCTCCCATCATTCAAACCCTAGTTGATAGATATTTCCAATTTCATTTTTCACGACTTGAAAAATCGCCATTGCCCTTGTTTCGGATGGCTGACTTCATAGGGTCATATATCCCTCAATATTATAATATTTTACACTTTTTGAAAATTATAACTTCTTTTTTTGTAAAAAGGATTAATAAATTAAATTAGTTGAAAATTAGATTACATCTCCTGCCTTTCTAGGATTGAAGGCTTTTAAGCCAAGTTTTAACAGAGGATGTGGGACTATTCTCCCTCACATCTAATCTACTACAACTATCTATGCAAAAAAGAGTAACCATGTAAAGCAAGGATATATAAATCTAGATACAACAAGCAGTACTATCATCAATGGTAAGAATGGAAAAAAGAGCTTCCCTAGTCCGTTGAGGCCACCATCTAGGAGGATATCCATAGCAAGTGAAGTCTCCTCGATCAAGAGCCCAGTTAGCCATCGTATCTGCCACCCTGTTCTGATCTCTAAAGATGTGTATGAACTCCATTGTCTCAAAGCGTTGTTGGGTCATCTGTATTTGCTCAAGTATTCTTTGTATTCTCCAATCTGTATTATTTTGCTTGCCTAGTCCTTTTAAGTGGTTAATCATAATTTGGGAGTCTGATTCCACCTAAATTTTCCTCCACCCCACCTTCAAAGCCTCCTGTAATCCCCTTAAGATGGCATATCCCTCTGCCAGGTTATTGGATAAGATACCAAGGTTTTTTGTGAAGATAAAAGTAGGGGCGCCATTTGAGAGGCAGCCTATTCCTCCCTATACTCGCTCTTCCTAGATTTCCCCTTGAGGCTCCATCCGTATTAATCTTACCTAGTCCCTTTAGAGGAGGTTTCCAATTCCTAGTTCTGATTACTTGTGCATGATTTGGGGTTACCCTTTTTGATGTGACCACCATTGGAGACACTTGTAATCTAGATATTATCTTAATCCACTTTTGGTTAGGATTTTGGGGCTCTTTTAATAGGTATTGGATTGACTCCCTCATATTGGTTGTGATCCTTTGCTAGACAAAGTGGTTGTCTCTATACTCCTAGTTGAAGATACAATTATTTCTCTCCTTCCACAAATTCCACAAAAGGAGAGTCATCCCCACCCAAAAAATTTGTTGAGTGGGTTGGTCCATTTCCTCCCATTTAGGCCACTCCCTCCAAAGTTGTTCTATAGAAGATATCTCAGACCAACGGATGCCTAGCAAAGTTGCCATTTGTTTCCATAGTTTGATTGTGATGGGGCATTCTATAAAAAGGTGAGAGATCATTTCCTCATTCTCCCAACACATCTCACATCTGAAAGGCCCATGCATCCCTCTTTTCATCAATTGTTCCCCTATTAGCACCCTTCTATGAAGTAGAAGCCAAATGAAGAATCTAACTTTGGGCCAAAGGTTTTGTGCCCACAACTACATGAATATATCACTTAATAGGCTTGGGGTACTCTGATAGAGGGCTAAGTATCTAGAGGCAACTATATATTCACTTTGATTTTTCCTACCCCAACCAAGAGTATCCTCCTCTTGAGACCACGAGAGTGATCTCGTCTAGATGGTCCTATAGATTTCTTTTCTCTGATCCTCTGGGATTTGGATTGGCCACTCCTCTATTGGGATCCATTGCCTTCCTACCTCCCAACTACTACTTTGAGGCTTATAGTATTTGGCTACCTTAACCCAATTGTTTCTATGAAGATTCTCCATCAACGGTCTCCAAGTCGGGAATTGAGTTATTAGAGGAGGATGACCATCCCATGAATCTGTCCAAAAGTTAGCCTTCTATCCATTATGGATAATCTAGAATAATATTTCCTTGATCATATCCTCTCCTATTCTAAGTCCCATTAAGATGGGAGATCCTCTGCTAGGAAGCAAAAACTAGATAAGCTTTGTCGGGGTTTTATTCTCTGCATATTTGGCCCTCAAAATTTGAGCCCATAATTCCTCAGGGGATTTTAGCAATCTCCAATATAACTTAGCCGCCAGTGCCTTGTTATTCTTGACAACTGATCTGATTCCTAGTCCTCCCTCCTTTTTCTGTAAGCATAAAGTATCCCATTTCACTAGTGCCCATTTTTATTCTTCCTTGACTCCATTCCAGAGGAATCTATAACTTATTTGATCCAATTCTTTAAGAACTGCCTTGGGGATAGCTAGCACTGAGGAGACATAAATAGGTATGGCATTGAGGACTATTTTTATCAGGGTCATCCATCCTCCTGTAGAAAGCCACCTATTAGTCCATTTTTCCAATTTGGCTTTCACTCTCTTTGACAACCAAGTCCATTCCTCCTTTTTTTGCCTCCCAACTATAAGTGGAATTCCTAGGTAGGTGATTGGAAGAGATGTCTTCTTGTATCTCAATTTATCCAACAACATTATCTCCTACCTAGGTGAGCAATGGAAAAAGATGACCTTGGACTTTTCTTCATTTATAAGTTGTCTAGTCACTTTTGTAAACCATCCTAGAATCATTTTAAATCTGGAGGCCTCCCTTACTATTGCTTTTCCTAATAATGTAGAGTCATCAACAAATTGTAGGTGAGTAATTGGTTTAGCTCTAGTTGCTATTATTATTCCCTCCAAAGCTCTAGTTTCCCTATCCTTAGCTAATGTTTTGCCCAAACATTCAACCAATATGATGAACAAGTATGGGGATAAGGGGTCTCCCTACCTGATACCTCTAGAAGTTGTAAATAGTTGGGTAGGAGCTCCATTTACTAGAACCAAATAGGATACCAAGGAAATACATCCCTTGATCCATTCTACCCAATCACCCAAGAATCCAAATTGTCTCATCACCTTTAGGAGGAAGTGCCAGTCAACTCTATCATATGCTTTGGATAGGTCTAACCTAATAAACATGGAGGGTATTTTTTGTACCTGCATAGAGTGGATGGCCTCTTGAGCTAAGACTATCTCATCCAAGATCTATCTTCCTTCCACAAAACCACCCTATTCTAGAGAAATAATTTTGTGAAGAAGAGGTTTGACCCTTTCTGCCATGATCTTAGTGATAATTTTATATAGGACATTACAAAGGGCAATTGGTTGGTAGCCAGAGATGTGTTCAGACTCCTGGGTTTTTGGAACCAACTCTATATATGTCTTGTTCACCTCTTTGAGCACCACTTTGGCTATCCTAGCCTCTTCTACCACTTCCAATAGTTCTTCCTTAAGGATATCCCAAAATTCTTGGTAGAATTCTATGGGAAATCCATCTGGGCCTAGAGTTTTGCCTTTTTGCATCTTGAAAACTACCTATTGTAGTTCTTTGGCAGTAATTGGGGTAGTCAAAGTTACATTATCTTCCTCTATGATGAGAGAAGGAATCTCTTGGAGTACTTTCTGTTGTGCCTCCTGGTTTAGTGGTTCTGCCTTAAAGAGTTGGGAAAAGTATTCTCTTGCTATATCTTTCATCCCATCCCATGTGTGTATTGAATCACCCGCAACTATTTTTAGGGAAGAGATGAAATTGTGTGATTGCCTTGCTAGGAGAGATTTATGGAAGAAGCTAGTGTTCCTATCTCCCTCCTAGAGCCATTGGATCCTAGATTTCTATTTCCATATGATCTCTTCTCTTTTATCCCATTCCTCTAGTTGAGCAGTAAGCCTAGCCTCCTCCTTGCTTCGGATCTTAGTAGTGTCATCCATTCATATTTGCTCATTTAGGTCCTCAAGTTTGGTTAAGATATGTTATTTCTTTTCCTTTATGTCACCAAAATCCTCCCAATTCCATGTTCTCAATTTGGACTTGAGGTACTAAAGCCTCCTAACAAAATTGTACATCTTCATACCATGCCTAGGTTTACCCTCTTGCCACCATTGTTGAACCTTATCTCGAAAACTACTATCTCGAAACCACATTAGCTGGAATCTAAAAGGAGCATGACTAGGTCTAGTCTTCCACACTTCCACCAACATCGGCCAATGATTTGATCCTACATTATTCAATATTTGTGCTCTTGGAATATATCCATTGCTCAGAAACTCCTTTGATAACAAAAACTTGTCTAGTCTTTCTAGAATGCATGTTGGGTCCTACCTTTTATTAGACCAAGTCATCATACCATTGTCTGGTTTGATATCTACCAGATGAAGAGATCTAATATGCTCTGTCATGAGGTCAATACTATTGTCTAGAGTGTGATTTCCCCCTATCTTCTCTTCCAATGAGAGGATGGTGTTGAAATCACCACCTACAAGCGACCAAGCTCTAAGAAAATGATTGATAATATAAGCTACATTCCTCCATTGTTTTTATTTTTCATCTAGGCTGATAGGAGAGTATACATTAAGATATAACTAATGTTGATAAGAATGTCTACTCTAGTCTAGTAAAGCCTAAATTCCTCAACTTCCCATTGTTTGGTGTATCACTATCTCTTTTGGATCCCAAATATAAGCCACTCCTCTAGAAGCTCCTTGGGAGCTTAAGGATTCCACCCTACATGCAGGCCAAATATTTTTGGTAAATATTTGCATCTCTTCTTTTGACGCTTTTGTTTCTTAGATGAAAACCATATGTGGATGATGTTGTAAATTATATATTTTACTTCATTATGATTTATCGGGTGTGAGGATGCATGGAAACCTTAGTGAATCTGCAAGGGTTAAAATCTTCACATTGGTTCTCACCTAAAGGGTTTTGTGCATGGTATATATGTATGAGGGGTTCACTAAGAGTGTTTTTAAGGAACCCTTTTAAATCCTTATGTTTGATGTGTATATTTGAAAACACCTAAGTTTAAGGTTTTTAAAATATTTGTTGTAATTATGATAAATATCTAGACTTAAATAAATACATCAAAAAAAATGTGCAATAAAACAAGAGCTAGCCTAGTATAATATTTGCTTTAATGAATACCACCCCTAAGTTTGCAAGGAAATAAAACATTTTTCTTTTGAGCAAGAGTTCAAGAGAATGCAACATACAAGTTAACTTAGATGCAAATCTACATGCAATTTCCAAGTTTGAATGCCTCCGTGATGAAGGAGGTAAAGAAATTAAAAAATAACTAAATCAAGGGTTCTTTAATTATTATTTTTCGTTTAAATATTCTTTAAAACAAAAAGGAAATCTAAAGGTTCCTTGATTTTATTTCTTTAATGTGTCTTAAAATAGAATATAAAGTATGCAAAAAATAACAACAAATAGCAAACAAGAGAAAGAAAGGTAATAAAATTCATAAAGAGATTTACCTAATTTGGTTTCTAAGATGAAATCGTACCTTGTGTCTACAGCCTATGATTTCATTATATTGTGCCCCTCAGGATCAAGTCGTAATTTCCTAATACCCTTGAATATGGATTACCTCCCTCTTGGTTGGAGCTTAATGATGGTCTCTTCCATATGCTTGTATGCTTAAATATTTGTGATTATGACCCCTTGATACCTTTTCTTGAATGCTCGATGGCTTGCCAAGTGCTTGAGAAGAACTTACTTGAGAGAATAAGACAGCTTGGAGAAAATACTACAAAATTTTGATGCTTGAGAATGCTTGATGAAAAGGCTACCCCAAGGGTCCTATTCATATGTTTTTCATGGCCTTGGGAGAGAGGCAAAAGAGTTTGAATTTGAAAATGAGGGGGAAATACATTGGTCTTGGTGATATTGCTTGCGGATTTGCAAGATTGCATGGTGATTTGATGGAGGAGTTTGAATCCTTGGTCTTTATGAAATAGGTATTGCAAGGGACCATAGGCTTGACATGCCATTACTGGCATAAGGCTCAAGAGGGTGGAGAAATTCGTTAAAAGAATATTCTAACTTGACAAGACGATATCATGATTCGTCTTTGGACACCATGATATCATTGATTTGATAGTTGTAGGTCAACTAGGTAGGAGGAATAAAATTTAAAATTTTATGAAATCATGCCTTGTCTAATCAAGGTAAGATATCATGGTACTTAGACCCATGCATAGTTTTTGTGCATTTTGGGGCATCAAATGATGTCATAATATAGGCATATCTATAGTTTTTGGAAAGCTCTTTTCAAGCCTAACCTAATGGTGGTGGTTTTGTGAAATTTTGAGAATATTTGATAGGGTAAAATATGCCTCAAATATTACCTTAATTTTTGAAGTGTTAAATGCTCAAACTTAGGTCTCAGAAAGGTGAATTTGGCTTGGTTGATGAGAGAGATGATGTAGGAGGGTTAATTTGTGGAATTGATTGAACAAAAAGTCAATTTTTGGTGTCTATATTTACCCCCTTTTCAATGCATTCATTGTCAAATGAACAAATAAAAAATAGTTATCGATTTATCGGTGCCAATGTAGAGTGTATGGAGTGGGAATTGATTGCTCATGCATAAATTATATGCATGTATACCCTTAACCTAGGGTTTCCCCTTAATTTTTGGAGGGGAAACCAATTGAACTGATGAAACTCGATTAATATGGGAATGAGGAGAGAGAGGAAGGAAGAATTTACTTGATTAAGATTGGAAGAAGTTAGATTGAGGAGTAATATGGAAGGAAATATGAGATAAAAGAATGAGATGAAGAAACAAGGGGAGAAGTTTTGGCCAATTAAGGCCCAAAATGTTTGAGCATGGCTAGTTAGGGCCTAGGAGAATGGTTAGTGGTCAATTAAGGCCTATGAAGGATGACCCGTTAAGGCCTATATATGTATATATAATATAGTAGCTACGTACAATGGTCAACGACTAGTGAAGGCCTAAGATGGGTAACAACTAGTTAAGGCCTATGTGAACAATGACCGATGATGGTTTATATTGGAAAAATAACCCCATGCTATGTGCAAAATATTTACAAGTGTTATGTATAGTGGCTAGTTAAGGCCTACATGAATCGGACCAGTTAAGGCTTAAATGAACAACAACCAGTTAATGGCCTATATAGTATATATATATAACTATGTGTAGTGGCCGAAAAAGACCTATGTAATACATGTATAATACAGTAACTATGTACAATGGTTGGCAGCCAGTAAAGGCCTAATATGGACATTGACTAGTTAAGGCCTAGATGGTTAACGACCAGTTAAGGTTTGAATGAGCAAAGTGAGTAATGGCTAGTTAAGGCCTAAAATAATTCATATATAGTGTTTGATAAAAATAATGTGTAGTGGTCAGTGAAGGCTTATATGAACAAGATGGTCAATGACTAGTTAAGGCCTAAAATGAATAATGACCAATTAAGACCTAAATGAGCAGTGGTTAGTTAAGGCCTGAATGGATAGCGATTGCTTATATGATGTGAGGTGTTTTATTGATGTGTTATTGTTTTCTCTTCTTAAAATTTTGATAATAAATTGATGGTTAAGAAAATCAAGATTTGGAAATGATGCACATATTGTGAGTTATAAAGTCGTATGTGAATTGGCAATTGTTTTTAAGATTAATTTAATATTGTTGTTAGATTCATTTTGGTTATAAATGGTTTTATATGAGTTTGGCAAAGTTTTCAAAATGATTTTCTTGTTAAGGGAAAATATGAAATTGGCTTAATATAGGCTTGTAGTTATCTGGAAGGGTTGGACAATGTTTATCATGATATTGGGTTAAGAGGATTCTTGATTGGTAGGTTAAGGGTGAAATTTTTATTTTTAGGATGATATAATTAGATATGGTTTATTTTCATATTTCCAAGCATGGATCCTATTTGTGGATATGTTTAAATGACCTAGGGATGGTTTTCCTAAGGAGAAGTATTTTTGTGAATTTATTTTCTTTGTGAAAAATAAGGTATTTTCTATAGGGTTTTTGAGAGGTGTGATTATCAGCAACTTTGGTGGGTAAGTCTACATATTTGATGTTTAGAGGATAAGGATGAAAGAGGAGGAATTTCGAGGGTGATGACCTAACAATTGGAGTTAATCCTAGTTAACAAATTTTGGCAATCAAGGGATACTTATAAAATAACCAATGGCCTATAAAACGTAACATTTATTAGGTATCTAGCCTATTCTATGCCCATCCCTTAAAAGTCAAAAATACTAACAAGGAAGATTAAGGTAAGAGATAAAGATGATGAGAAAGTGATTGATCAGATGTAGCAAGTGAAAAGTACTTAATCAATAAAAATTGATGACCTAGGATAATTTATGAAGAATGCAAAGGGAGAGTGGAGGAAGAAATATTGTGAATGAGAAGACAAGTGTACATCCCTTGACTTGAAAAGGGAATTTTAAAACTTGCATAGTCAAGGGATATACATGCATAGAAAGGTGAGAGACGAGGAAGAAGAAAAATGGGGGATATGAGATGTTGTGGCCTTAAAGAAAGGTTGAAGGTTACCTAATGGTCCAATTTTAATGCTCGAGTTTGTAATGAACCAAGGTCTATTTAGTGTTATAGGCCTCTTAAGCAAGGTGCTTAAAGGGTCAAAACTAAGCTTACTAAAGATCATAAAATTGTGATGTGTTTAGTGTGTGTAAAACGCTTCAAGGTGGAATGCCCCTTCTCTGAGAATGCATGAAAAAACCTTGATAACTTATGATTGAAAAATTGTGGGCTCATTTAATAGCACCAGACAAATTAATGATCAAAATTATGGGCTCATTAAAGAGTGCAAGACAAAGAGATGAGATAAATTGTGGGCTCATTTAAGAGCATCGGTCAAATTGATGAGCAAAAATTATGGTATCATATAAGAGCTCCAAACAAAGAGATTAGCAAAATTGTGGGCTCATATAAGAGCACCAGACAAAGAGATGAGACTAAAGGTGAAAATGGCTCGGTTAAGAGCACGCATAAAAAACCTTGATAGTTGATTAGAACCCTGTATATGCATGTTTTGGTGAGAACATACATGGATAATGTATAATTGTAGTTAGGGTTTTCAAAGTAGATGAATTTGTTAAAGATACTTCTTAAATTGGCCTTGGTGCCTTTAAAAAAGAAGCTTAAAGGGCTACATGCTATAGCTAATTGGATTTGGACCATCAATAGTAGGTATTGATGATATGTTGGAGATAAAAGATAATTTTGCAATGCATGGGGCAAGGTTGTTCCTTAGAAGGATTTATGATTTGTCATCAACAAGGATAAGTTGGATCTTTTGCATGAGGTCATTTATATGATGTCTAAGTGTTTTGAACTGATTGGTTTAATGGCCATGACCTTGATGAAAAGCACAATATTTGTGGGTAGGGGGTTTTTGAGATGTTGCAAGTTTATGGGATGGGAGATTAATCATTTTTGCTTCTAGTAACTTGGTTAGAATTAAAGTAGAGGGTAAGCCTAGTTGTGCATAAAAGTGTGTAGGTATGGGTAAGCTATAGTTATCTTGTTGAAGAGGAGGAGAATCTATGTCTTTCCCTACATTTAATCGCCATCTCTTCTTAAGGGCAACTTTGGAGGGTACACACTCTAGCTTTTTCTAAGGGGTAGGATAATTGGTCATTAAGGATTTTGATGAAGATATTAAGAAGTTCAAATTGAGGAGGGACATGATTGAGTTTTCCTATAATGGTATTCCATATAGTAAGAAAATCTTTGAAGGATTCATGTTCAAATTGTTTTAGTTTTAATATATCAATGAGGTTAAGTTTTCTTTCAATGAAAATGGCAAAATATTGTATAAATATGTCTGCAAAGTCACCAAATTTTTTAAGGTAATGTTTTAGTAATTGATAATACAATTCTAGTTCACTACCCTTAAGAATTTTAGGAGATGTTTTGAGTAATAAAATCTCATCATGTGCAATGTCATCACAAGTCAAAAGAAAAGCTCTAAGGTGTTGAATAGGGTCTTGATCACCTTCATATGTTT